>OY759187.1:6257500-7507500 GCA_963662085.1 Eupithecia inturbata
TTCCTTAAATAAATAAATAAATACTGCGTTGTGTATGTATGTATGTTGGTACTGTACTAACATATATAGTACACTGACAAGCGATATGACACTTGCTCAATAATATTAGGGTTGTCTCGTTGAGATTAATTCGGAACTTCGAATGAAGCATCCAAAATAAATCTAAATGAACAAAGTCAGTAACAGATTAGACTTTGTTTAGATCGCTTTTTTACATGATCCATAACATCCATGAGATGTTTATGAATGACTCTTGATGGTGATTTCTTTTTGAAATTGCAATGAACATCTGTTTAAAAACGATCCTTGAGACAGTCTCAAACCTGATTTGCGTAGTGTTCGGGAGACAACTGTGCGTGTGCCTGCATGAGTTAAATATATTTTATAAAGAAAGCTCAAAGCCATATTATGTAACCATAGCTTTAAACGATTTAAACGCGCTTCAGCCTTTTTGTCATATATACAAAAAACACGATTTTTATAGCTGTTTATAATTTTTTCAAATACATAATACCACTGCTTAAAGCTTAGGTAGAATATATGTAGAAAAAACGTACTGAACGCGTCATCGCACTAAAAGTTTTATCGGGTATTTTTCGGAAATATACACACTTATATTATAAATGCGAAAGTTTGGATGTTTGGATGGATGTATGTTACCTCTTCACGGCAAGACTACTGAATGAATCGGGCTGAAATTTTGCATACAGGTAGTTTTAGGCTTGGAATAAAAGATAGGCTTCTTTTCCCCATAAATCAGTTCTCATGGGATAGGAATCACGTTTCCATAGAAACAACGCGTGCGAAGCAGCGGGCAGAAACTTGTTTATTATATTTCCCAAAAATTACTTACAAGCCCATCTATTACCTGCTACGTCAACAATACACCAAAGCGCAAAAAAATCTACGTTAGTAGTTTAAAGTTAATTAAAATAAATTAGTAGGTAATAAATTTAAATGCCACGTGTCAACCCTACAGTAAACGCGACACACACAAACACGCATCTGTCTCGCAACCGGTCGATTGACGTCAATGGGTGGGTACAAGTATTAAAAAAAATATCAGCTTACTACGGAAAACGATACAACCATAACAATCCATTGTTTTGTCACAGAATACCAAGTTCTAGCTAGTTAATAAGCCAATTCAAATATGGAAATGTGAATAAACAAGCTGGTTTGAATCACGCATAGCTTTTTGTTGATTTGAGACAAAGCTCAATCAACACAACCAAACTTTTTTGAGTACGGTTAACTTACTTTACAATTTACTGTAATGTAAACAAATGAGTTGATTAAGCTAGTTTACCTAATTCTCCGTTATACAACAGCGGTTCACTGGAAAAAAACTATATCTAATTTTTTTGCAAATTTACGACCACAGTTCACTATTTTTTAAAAACTATTTCCAATGGTAAGGATTTTTACCAGCTCACTGACTAAGCTCGTGATTTCAATTCATCCTCGTTTTCGTTGTGTGAACACATCCTCACAGGATAAGCCGCAGTCGGGCTAATAGTTTAACTGACCCACTTTATTGGGAGCTCCAATGCCATGCCACTGTACAGTGACGACAAGTATTTGAGTACAGAATGCCGCTAGCTATGAGTATATTATTACGTCCGTTGAGTAATTCCTTAGTAGTTTTATTTAAATGTTTAAAGTTTTGCTACCTGTTAATATAGGAATATGATTATTATTTAGTTTTCTCAGAAAAACCCCGAACATCTGATTGAAGTCGGCCATGTTTCAGCGAGCAAAAACAACAGCTGTTCGGGATTTTCCTGCTCTATCCTGCTCTAAGACGATGAGGTCTAACATTATGAACAGTATATTTTAGATACAATGCTTTAGCGAGCCTTTATAGGAAACTCGTTATGAATAAGGGTGTTAACCTCTTGTACAGATACTTTGATATTTAATATTCAGTATATATTGCATCCATAATTACCTATGGATAGGTACAGCTAAATTAATAGTTATTTTACTATTCTATTTCAAACATTCAGTTGGTCGCTTATAATTAAGTACCCTGTCAGGGATATGACAGGTTCTAAAGTTAGTTAACTATATGTAAATTATAAGTATTTACTCTTACATTATTAAGCCTGATCTGCTAGAAATTCCTTGAGTGTATAATAAAAAAATGTTATAAACATGTGCTTTATTTTTTTCTTTATTTCATTTATTTGGACGTTGTTTATAGTTCACATTACATTCGGGCGAGAAAATCGACAAACAGCCAGAGGCATGCCAAAGGCGTGTGTCATTTTGCATGACGTTAGACTTGCATTCTTTCTCATTAGCATAGCACTAAAAGAAACAGTAACGTTGTGTAATGTAATATGTGACCAAACTGATTTGTTATTGCATTGCTCGCCTCCTCGGTACGTAAAGGTACTAGGTATTTAAAGTTGTCACGTCATTAGGGTCTATTGAATCGCCAACTACCTACACTGATTATTTTCGTGATACTGATGAGGTGTATGTCGAAAAGGAATTTAAATTTTTCTAACATAATGAAAGTTCTAAAGGTAGTAGGTATTTAGGGTTGTCATTTCATTAAGGTCGAAGGAATCGCCAACTACCTATTCTGAGTATTTTCGTGATATTGATGAGGCGTATGTCAAAAAAAATTTGAATTTTTCTAACATAATGAAAGTTCTAAAGGTACTAGGCATGTAGGATTGTCATGTCATTAGGGTCGATTGAATCGCTAACTCAGTATAGGTACTGAGTATTTTCGTGATATTGATGAGGCGTATGTCAAATTTTTCATTATGAAAGTTTTAACATATTTTTTTATGTTAGAACTCGATAGACGGATGGCTCATAGATGGATCTTTCATGTCAAACTTATGCAGGGTCTCGCAAATCGGCTCATCTAATGCAACTTTTTGAATGTGTAACCCACAAATATAATTTCTATTGACTCCCAACATTTTTTTTATTAATTCCTAATTATTTAAGGGATTTTGAGTCATTGGTAAGTCTATGTCAGTCCCGTATATTAACAAACTATCCGTAACTTAAAACTAAATGCTTGTAGTGGTTGTCTCCTTACTAATGAATTGACGTCAGAAACAGAAGAACCTATGTACCTAGTTGGTAATGTAAAGAAAACATTCGGTTTTCTCTCTCTTGACGAAGGGCAGGAGAATCTTAATTTTGTTCAAATTTCTGTTCAATTTGAACAAAATTCAGATTTTAGTGTGTGTCAGAATTATGTCGGTGATTTACGTTTCTTCACAAACGAGTTTGAAATTTAAACATTATGATATATCTTTAGGTTAACTTTAAACGCATAGCAGGAAACCAGTTGGAATTGATTTAGCATCAAAGTTACTACTATCAGTCGAAAAAGTTCCGTTGTCAACCATTTTGAATTTGACTTAATTGGATAGGTACCTACCTCAAAATCAATTAACACACACAACATAACATTAAGGCTACTGTGTTTTTCAGTAAAAGCCGTTTTTAGAGACGAGATTGGCTAGAAACTGAAACTGTCTTAATTAAGAATAAGATCTTCTCTAATACTAGTTCGGAGGTTATAATTTAGTTCAAAAAGATAATAAAAAAAATAGTAGTCAGTTCACACAACATCATCAAGCCTCAAAGTAAACTGATTTTGAAGCTGGCGCTTGTAGGTACCTACTTATGTTAAGCGATGACTGGTTGGTATACACTTTTTTTAAAAATAAATATTTATTTATTTCTGGACTCAAAACAGCCTCAAACTTATCTGCAGATCGAACCCGAACTATTCTCGCGTTGGGAATAAAAATCAAATCTTCTGAATCTACGGCGGACTTTCACAGTCACATTCGTACATAATCTGTAAGGATCTATACTATCGATTAGTATACATAGAGGTTGGTATTGGAGCTAGTTGGGTTACCACTCTGTTCTAGAATCCAAGATATTTTATATCTACAAAAACGTTTCTGTATGAATGAAAAGTGAATAAAAAATTAACAATAACATACAACAAGGTACTAAAAATAGATGAAAGGCAATCACTAAAAACAAAACCTTAAACTTCACAGGTAGAGTGCATAACAACCGAAAAACATTCGAATCCGAGTTCAAAATTGGACGACAGACGAATAAAATGAAAACCAAAAATTGTTTTAAAATTCTGCAATTTGCTCCGATGATATCAGTGTCGTAAAACATTTTCTACAAATATTTCTATGATTTAGTAAGAACTCTAGAGGAGAGTAGGTATAGTAGGGTTACCTATGATGGCTATCGTAAGATCTATTGATTTGCGATACAAAAGTAGACCTACATACACAAAAATGAAGAAGCACTGCGCAAAGGCTATTCAGTTCAAATATTTGTATCGTTGGGGTCGAGGTGAGATGACTCGAACCGAACGTCAGCAACGTCCGTGAGATCGTTATACTTTACAGAGTGACAGACAGCATAATGTGTGCTGTAGCGGTGTATTTTTGTTAGGGTTAGAGCCAATCACATGTTGGAGATCTCTCTGCCCTCAATATACTTGTGTCTGCCCTCAATATGCTTGTGACATTAACTGAACGCAAAATTTTGGCGTGACTAATGAATGGAACCCCATTCATGTTACACAACAACACTATATTAATTTCATTAATCTATGTACCTACATATTTAATTTTATTTTTTTAACTAGCCCAGTTGAAGATAGGCGTTCTCGTTCTAGGCAGATAATCTGCCAAATGGTTAGGTAATCAATCACATATTGTGATATTATCAAGGTGGTCACCCTAAAGATGATGATGCCATCCTAGTCGAATATCGGCCACGGCGGCCAGTCTTAACAAAGAGTAGCCAGGTATGCAGGATATATTATAGTGCAAAATTGATTATAGTGCACAAGTGTATAGCGCGCAAACTCAGGTGCACGCATTCTGATGATAATAATAATGCTAATGTCTCAAAGTAAGACTGCTGATGAGGACAGAACCGATTGAACTGACAGTCACGTTAAAGAAGAAGTCTTGACACCCAGCAGTGGAGGTCAGTCAACGGGCATGATGATGATGATTATGATCACGGCCACCGGCTCGATCATATAAAATTTTAGATATTAAAAATAAGGTATGTACCTTATTTTTCATTTACATTCAGCTGCTCGAATATGTGGACCTTACTTGCGTGTACCATGGACGAAATTAATCTATGTTTGTACTGTTTAAATACTCACTTCGATCTTCTACTCCGCACCGTTATATTACACTAGACGTTGGTCAGAAGATCTCTCATTGACAATGTTTCATACAACACTCATGACAATAGACTGTTTGTGATAATGATAAATAATGTATTTTCTCAGTGAAAGGAAGACGTCAGTCGCTCATTCACACAGCTTAAGTCTGCAATGCCCTACTTGCCGGCATTCAACGTGTGACGATGGTTAAAGATAGATTTGAAACCGCTGTACAAAAACGGAATTACAATTATTACAGATCATTAAGTTGGCGGGTAAAAGAGGCGGTCTATACCCAGCAGTGCACATTAACAGGGTGCTGTTCGGGTTATACATTTCTGTACTAGGATGATTAAGAAAATTATGATGAATGTAACCATCTAGTCAAACCACATTACTGACTCACTATTTGCGTCACAACTGAAACGACCAAGTGAATAAATTTAAAGTCGTTATACTAAAAAGATGAATCGGACATCTCCATTGTAACTAACAAAACGTAAATCAACGTATTATTATCTTAAAGATCAACAAGAGGCTACGAGGAGTGACGAACGCGCGGACATCAATTTTAGCTGACATTAAGAACAATGGACCGGGAATCCAGCCTTGAGGAACGCCGACCGATAAAATTAATGGATGCATGCATAATTATTCAATTATATTAAACTTATGAAAATATTTAATGATTATTATGTCGCATTCTGCTGATCAAATTAAATCGGACAAAGGTGAAAGAAGGATAAAGATTATTTGTTGGATGTTTTACATCCAAATACCATTCTGTATACTTATATCTAAATAATTATTTGTATCCTTTCTCTGTATGTCTACAAATTCTCCATTTGTAAGAGCCTTACTAGTCAGTCCACTGTGTTTTATGTTTCAAGCGGTGTTCAAGCAGCTCCTGTGTGAATGGGCATTTAATATCTCCTTCCTGGCTTTGACAACACTGAATACTCAGTTTAGGTATTTTCATACAAACGGATGTGAGCATCCGCCATATACTCCAATCCATTGTCCATGGTAACTGGAGCGTGTCCAGATTAGTTACACTGTGTGACGACAATTGTATGATTGCAATCGGGCTAAACGTGAGTGGGTTTTAGGGATTTTATATTTACATCAAAATGGTTGTTTATTTAGCTTTTTTTTAGGCCAAGCGTGGTGATTATGGCCAAACCTCACATGTTAGGGGTGGCACGTACGTGAATGTATGTGTTCTGATGCTGATGAGGATTGAGTTATTCTTTTGGTTCAGTTGGTCGAGTCATGGTGAGCCTACGTTTGTACAGGCTGTGTTAAAGATGTTTCGGCAGACATTGTAACTACAATATCTATAAAATATTTAAAACAGCACGTTTGTGATAGCACCTACTACGTGCGGTAATAATGAAATTCAAGAACGTGAAACCTATAGAGATTTTTAGGGGAAGAAACACGTACTCGGGAATCGCAAACAGTAAACACTTGGCATGTCTGCTTACTATGATCATGTGGTCCAACTGTACCCGATATGACAATATCGGGCTGTACATTGTGGTTACAGAGAAGAGTCAAATGGTTTTTTTACTTAATTTTGTGTGTGCGGTGCCGTGCACTGTTAATGAACATATGTATACGTAGACAAATGACTCAATGAACATATATTATAAAATTATAATGCAGGCCTATGCAGTGGACTAAGATAGGTTGCTGATGATGATGATGATATAACAATATATAAAATTAGTGTGATTGGCAATAGTCAATCAGACTAATTACATAAATGCGAAAGATTAGGTGTTGTTACCTTTTTACGATAAAACTACTGGGCAGAATGGGCTGAAATTTTGCATAGATTTACCTTGTTCTAGACCTACAATTAGGCTTCATTTTATCATTGAAATTATTATCAAAGAAACGCGTGCGTAGCCGCAGGCAGAAGCATTACACACGTACATACATATACTCCATAGTATTTTTACATAAAATTGAACTATAGTTTTTTTCCTTATAAAATTATTTATTAACAATGAAAATTATAATCATAAAATAGAAACAAATTAGAACTAGTATTTACAATTGAAACAGTTGAGCTAACTGCAGACTGTTGCAAACAATCTACAGGTAGCTCAACTGATCCATATCAATACCAGTCGGAAGCGTCCTTAAGACGCTGGGGAACCACAGCTATGCGTAGATTTAGCTTGTTATTGTTTTCAATCTGTATGGGTCTGCAAACACCAAAGTGAAAAAAAATTCGTATAGGTACTGAGCACAACCCATACTAAGTACTATGTCCCGTGATTCAGTTCCGCTATGTGAACAGAGGACTATCCTTTATTAATCGCCGAGTGGAATGTTTTATAGAGAGCATCCTGTTAGGAGATAAGTTCTGAATGTTATGAGGGCATTGCACATGACCGGTATGTTGTTGTTGGGCTTGTACAAAAAATCTAATATATAAACAATACTGGACAATCCACACAGCATTATCTAGCCCCAAAGTGCCCAAAGTATGCGGAGCTTGTTTTATGGGTACTGGCTATCTTATACACACACAATACATTCTAGATATTTTTTGTAACATACACCCAGACACGGACTAATTATTTTAAGCCATATGAATTAATTAATATTAAATGTTATGTACATATATACCGCCGCGCTGAGAAAGGTATGATCCAATGCAAACAAGGAGATGAAACTACCTACATAGGTAATTAAGTTCTGTAAACTAAACTAAATAAATAAATACTGTACAATCCACACAGCATCTCGTCTAGCTCTAAGCTTAGCAGAGCCTGTGTTATGGGTACTAGATGACTGATATACTTAATACAATACATTCCTTAAATATATTTTTTTTTTTAAACATAGTTTATGTATGAATTTTGTAGGTAAAATATACAAGTGTAATAAAGAGTTGCCTAAGTAGGCAACTCTTTATCACACTAGTATACTCCATCGCTACATCCCCTAACTTAAGTAAGTTAGGGGATGGAGTGATAAATAGATGACGGCGGTAATTTTGAATGCACTTGACCAGTCATTCTCAAAGTGTGCTCCGCGCCTCTGTAGGGACTTCGCGAAAATACTGGTTATAATTAACAAAAATACTAAAGAAAAATAAGATTGCATAAAAATTTAATGTTATATATAAGACATTTACTAAATTCTTATGTCCAGCAGTGGACTAAAATAGGTACGTTATAATTGCAAACTTGGGGATTGTTTTTTTTATATCAGTAAGGCGTAGTGTAAATCCCACCAATAATACTTAAAACCGCCGATAAAAGCCCTTTTATATTTTTTGATGGAATGGTTTATTGAATTAAGTCGATTTTTTACTTTAACTTATTGTATTGCCTTTGCTTTACCCAGTGTCATAGGCTGAGAGGGATGTGAATCCGGTGGTGCAGCGCAGATGTCGAGGGTGGCGGGACGAAGCGCGTGTAGCGAGCCCTACTGTTTCGACAGTCAGTTTCTGACACTATTTGCCTACCCGGTAATAACTTTATTGCGATGCATTAAATCACGGCTCGCTCGGCTCGCCACTTCCTGATATTTGCCCGCTCAGTAACTGGCATTACCTGTTAACTTCCCTCTTTTGCCGCAATACAAATAATCGCGGCTCGCTCCGCTCGCCGATTACTGATTTGGTACAAGGTTCCGTCGTCGATAAAAATGTTTGAGAAGCACTGCTCTAGACTCTTTGAGTTTTTCTAGTAATTATTTACCTAGTTATACCTACAAACATGCACGCATGACACACCTTCGTTTAAAAAAAATCAATACCTATCAATAACAAATAGGAATCTAGGACCAATTAAAAATTATTACTTACGGTATGAATAAATGAACGATATAGTTAAATATGCAAAATATAGCCATTGGAGAATGTTTATATAGTCAAGTGATGCAATTTTCTTGGGTAATCAACATCCTATAGATTTTATTTATATTGAGAAAGCGTTGACGGCAAACTGGTCAAGAAAATAAAACGATTAAATAAGAGTTTTAGGAAATCAGAATGAGTTAAATAAAAGCATCGAAATTATAAAATTAAACGCGTCGCGCAGGTAGAGCCTAATTTCTTCCACGATCAGAGAGAAAACATTAAAAGTGGAAACAAAAATAAATTACCAGCCAATGTTATTTAAACTTTTATCAAGAGGACAGATAGCAACCTTACATAGCAACTCTCTGGGCCAAAATTGACGTCACAACCTTCAAAACTGAATTATTATTTTAAGTATATCAGTCATCTATGTAGTACCCATAACACAAGCTCTGCTTAGCTTGGGGCTAGATGATGCTGTGTGGATTGTCTAACATTATTTATTATTATTTATATTATTTATTATTATCAAAAACTCCTCGCGGGACCAAATTAGGTAAATTGGCATTAGGTTCCAAACAGCTTTTTGTTGGTTCAGAAACTTCAGGATATTTGCTAACTAGTAGAGAAATTGGTGAAATTAGTTGAAAATAAGTTGAAAATATTAATTTATCAGTTAGCTGACGCATAAATAAAGAATGTAAACATTATCAAGAGGAAGCAAACTCCAAAACATGCCGGTGATTAATGTTGTTTGAATCAATCAATAACAATATGACATAAGATCATTGTTCGGCGATTGAATTGAGGTAATGTAGGTAGTGGTATTGTTAAATACAAATTCTCGATTGGGGTAGGTACTCTGCTTACTTAGCCAACGTTTCTACTCACGCGTCAGGAAGTTTGGCGAACCGAAGAAAATTTTGGCTTGAAAAACCGATTCTAGTGCACAATTTCCTTCGATCCGAAGTCCTCGGCTGAAAAATGTACGATTTCTTACCGGTCCTTTAGAAAACGATCCATTGTCTCGTTATTAGCCCCAAACCGCTTCTAACAGATGAATCTATTATTGCTTGCCATCATAAAAGCAAGCGATCAAGAAAACAGTCGTAAATAGCAGAAACCAGTTCGTTCGATAAGAAAAACTAAGTACAAAAAATTCTAACAAAATAGACTTACCTTTTTTGGTAGCGCTGGTGATTCGAATTCCTCCTCATCCCGACTGGACAGCGTCGAGCATGATGAGCAAGCGGAGTCGGCAGACAGAGACCTGGAGCGCAGCCAGTTGACCTCCTCCTCCGTAGCTCCAACTGCGATTCCGTCGGAATAGTCGCTGACGACAACACTGGGAGTTCTCACTGTCCGGCCTCTGGTCTCGCAGCCCTCACTTCCCCGCCTACCCATTTCTATAACATGAGCTTCGATCAGAGTCCGCTCTCTTCGCGGTGACATCGCGTCTGGGGGTGGTGTTATATCTCTCGGGTGTGAGTGTCTGCGTCTCGTGTCCAGCTCGACAGCAGAGTCATCGGACAAGTCGCGGCTGCGGCGTCTGACAGCAGCGCGGTCGTCGTCGTCTGAAGATGAGATGTCTTCGCAAGGGGAAGACGCCCGCGGTGGGCGTAGGTACTGCATCGGGGAGTGTGGTTCGAATCGACGCAGGAGTTCCGAGACGCGCGGCTGCGTGTGGCGGGCGGCGCGGCCGGTGTGCGGCGCGCGCGCGGGCGCACTGGCTAGCCGGGGCTGCGTCGCCGCCCCCGCGCCTGTTCCTAGCTTCAGGTAGAACAGGCTGTGGGAGAGAGCCTTCTCACGAAGCACGTGGCGGAAGTCCTCGGGGGCTGATTGCTCCAGGCGTGGCATTTTACTGGAATTGGGGAAGGGTGTTATTATTGTACAAATTTTCTTTACTAATCAAAACGGTTTTATAGTTGGGGATGGGTAAATTTTCGACTTTTTTCAAAATATTTCAAAAACTATGAAACCTATAGAAATTTTAAAACTGTTTTGAAATGTACAAACCAATACCTTTCATTTGATACCCCACTCGACCTGGTAGGTCTCTTTTTAAATTTAAATTCTCACTGTTTTGATATTTTTTTCTTTTGATTAAGTATCTGGGTCTAACTCACGTTCTTCTATCATGTAGTTTTGGAGATAATTTGGTGCAAAGTGATATAACTACCAGTATATTAGCAAAAAATCGTGAATATAGATATAATATGTCAAGTTGTAACCCCTTTAAGTAATTGCTCCACATATTGGTTTTCGTATGAGAGCGAATATATTAATTTTCACATGTTATTTTTTAGTGTATTTATTGTGAATAAGTATTATATAAGTATTCAGAGTTATACCACTCTTAACCAATCTTTCTCTATACTGAGTAGGGTACAATTCAATAGAAAACAATCTAATCTTTGGGGTAGTAGTTTTATAATTTGTGATGTATGTGTGTGTTTGAGCAACATTGTGTTAGGAACATATTCTATTACTTATTAGATTTTTTTAGTTTTTGTATATCAGTTTACACAGAGACAACATATAGGTGCAATATAATTTAACTGTACTTGTATCATTTATCACGTAACTTTAACACATGTTAGAACCAAAAAAGGTAAAACTTACAGGTTTTTAGTGAGTTTTAACTAAAATATTTAACATAAAAGTACTTAAGTTTAACCTAGCCCACTTAGTTCACGAACTAGAATTATTAAATCTTGTTTTTTTCTGCTGTAAATTGTTGATTTTTTACTTGTATCATATATCACAGGAGGCACAGAGTTATTCTCACCTGATTTTTAATATCTGTTCTGTTTTCATTGGAAACTGTTAACACCTTTTCATAGCAGTTTAATCTGAAAACAAAGAAAGGACAACATTAATATAATTAAGTATCCGCTTATTTATTTGAGGCCTCTAAAGGACATGTAAGGCCTCTAAGATTGGGAACCATCTACTCCGAAGGTATTCAATTAAAATTCATATAGATATAAATTATGCTAGACAGTACAGGTACATTTTTTTTGTTGGTTCTATTAAGAGTTAACAGTACCTACCTTTAACAAATTCACCATTTTCTGCAGTGATAATACATAGATAAACCTACAAGTGATAATAACACCAAAATATTTCACAGGCCATAATTACCAGCCACGTTTTTTAAAGACACATGAAACTTTTTACAAAGATTGGTAACAAAATGATTACACTTTCTTTTTCAATAATCTTTTTACAATTATAAAAGTAGCATAAGCAAGCACTCGAGCATAACCTGAAGTGATCAACTCTTGGTAGGAACTGTAAAGGGAGTATTATCAAATCTGTGGTAGAGGTAAGTAAATTCTTACACAAGCTTCCAAACCGGTGGTGGTTGGGTGTGAAACCGGCCGGCGCCTGCGCTGGTCGGTCGTAGTGGTAGTCCTTGGCTTGGCTTAATATTTATTGATATTATTGACCACTTATTGCGGGATGCGTTGACATTGTTTACTTTTCTTAATTGTTGTTTGTTTCAAAGAGAGTTTGTAGATATAATTATATTAAAATAATTTGTCGTGTTTTAAAAAACGATAAACCGACATCAAATTCCAGTAGATAATATTCATCTATGTCTCGGGCGAACGAAATAACCCCTCTTTTACTTTCCCTGACCGAAGGTCTATGTTTACGTGCAAAAAATTAAGTTTTCACTGGCGACATCTAGTTCTAATACATTTTTTGCCGCATGGATGAAACTTTGACGCCCGTTGCAATGGAAACCAGTAAGGTGGTAGTATAATGATCATAATTGTGATGATTTTTTACAAACCTACGTTTTATAACCACCTTTGAAACCTTTACCTTGTTAGTTTTCGAGTCGGAGCAAAACCTGTCTCAAGCTTTTTTGTCCTCTAGTAGATAAACAGATGTTTTGTAGTAAGACTTTTTACAAGGGATATGTTTATATGTTTGACAATTTGTTTGAATTTATTTATTGATTTTTTTTTTCAACTTATTTGGTATTTTGTTGTAGAAGCATATACATTGCCCTTTAAAACATACATTAATCTTGTGTAGCCTAGTTGTGGCCACAGCGAGTTTCTTCTTATTTATACAACAACAAGTGTACAACAAGTTTTCATAAATATATTGATGGTTTAGTCATTATGTTTATTTCTTTGAACTTTTCACGTAGGGTTCCCCTGTGACCCATATTATAGATTGCATGAACAACCTTCTTCTGCAGCACAAATACGGTGTTAATATCTGCAGTGTTCCTCCACAGCAGTATACCATAAGACATAACACTATGGAAGTAGCTGAAATAGACTAGTCTAGAAGTATCAACGTCTGTAAGATAACGGATTTTTTTGGCTGCATACGCTGCAGAACTAAGTCTCTTCAATAGGTTGTCTATGTGTGGGCCCCATTGAAGTTTACTATCTAAGATTATTCATAAGAATACGGTACTGTTAACAATTATAACGTTTCTTCCTTGACGTTTACATCAGCCTTAACGTGTTTTACATTAGGTAGAATAAATCTTATACATTTCGTTTTGGTTTCATAAAGCAAAAGGTTATTGACACTAAACCAATGGACTACTTTTGAGATTGCATTATTCACAATGTCGAAATTTGTGTTTTGCCGTTTCGTTTTAAAAATTAATGAAGCATCATGAGCAAACAATACGATCTCGTTATTATCCTTTACAAGATGAGCCAGGTCGTTAATATAAACTAAAAATAGGAAAGGACCGAGGACAGAACCCTGTGGTACACCCATTGTAACTACAGACCCCGAAGACCGTTTCCCATTAATGTCAACTCTTTGTATCCTTTCAATCAAGTAAATGTAAGAAGATCCAAAGAGGTGTCTCTTATTCCATAAAGTCGCAAAAAACACTTACAGCATCTTGCGACTTCTCCCAAGCATCAAAATTATGCGATACTAACTCAACACCGCCATCAGTACTTGACCTGCCGGGAGTAAACCCGAATTGCTACCATGTAGCAGTTCATTGCCATTGAAATGTCTAAGCATATGATGTACAATAAGTTTTCTAAAAACTTTGCTGAATGTACGCAGTACTGATATTGGTATAAAGTTAGTGGGGTCAGACCTACTACCCGATTTAAACAGTGGGATTATTTACTACATTTCATTAGATCAGGAAATACGCCACAGTCAATAGACTCATTGAATATAAAAGCTAGATCTGGTACAAATAATATTAATTAATGGCTAAATAATTCTAACAGAAATGCCCCAGAGATCTGCACTTTTCTTTATATTTAAAAAGTTAAAAAAAGCTTTGTAGTAGAGATTGGAATAAAATTAAATCTACCATGGAGGTCATCATCGTCATCATCATTGTCAGCATCTATTACTCCAGTAGTGGATATTATGCCAACCCTAATATTCTCCATTTTCGTTTGTCTCTGGTTTCACGACTCCGGCCGTCTGTCCTCTACTGTCCTCCAACTGTCTGCCAGCCACAGTTTTTATGTCATCGAACCATCGTGCTTTAGGTTGGCGGGGTGCATCGTACCTTGGTTTGATTGTCTAATTTTCATAGCTATGAAAATCAAACAATCTGAGTATTTCCCATAGCACATCGTTGTACATTAACGGCGCAAAGAAAGCTTTTGTTGATCGGGTGCAGATATTTTAATTCAAGTTTTCTTTAAAAGCTTACATAAATCCGCGTCGTCCACTGAAAATGCACCTCTGTGCTGAAACGAGCTAATTTCCGCACTTTCTATCACTTGGGTATTTCAATTTTGCAACAGTTGTGTCTACATACGTCAATCGTAAGTAACGCGCATTGTTCCTAGCTGGTATACGTACATGACTATCATTCACAAACCACCAAGACGTAAAGAGTTAAACAAAAGTAAATAATCCTAAACGCTGCGCAAGAGTCGGTGGTTTGACGTCTGAGATACTAAGCTAAGCCACTCTGGCTTAGCTCTCTGACTCAACTTCAGACGTCATTTCAGGATTTCAGGAGCAGGGTAAATTCCTTATTCTGTTCAAGATAAATATTATAAAAATTGTTGGTGTTGGTAGACACGAAATATATTTACCTCTCACGGTTTCAAAACTACCATAATTATTTTGCTTTATGACCTTTTTTCATGGAGCCATTTGAGGTTCTTCGTAAACCTTCATTGTGAGACCACATGGTCTCACAATGAAGGTTTACGTTTACGCACGAAGGTTCATCTAACATATAGGTTCATTAAAACTTTCATGCCCCACGCAGGACGCACGTGTGTATCTGCAGTGAATGCGTTAAAATGTTTATATATTTGTTAATGTCCATGAGTTGGCCATTCAAGGAATAAATAAATAAATACATCGAAAAAATAATTTCAGCTATGGCACATTATAACAAATAGATAGAAAATATTTTTATTGCACACTTATAACTAAGAAACAATTATAACATAAAGTGACAATTGCCGGTCTTATCGCTCAAGAGCGATTTCTGCCAGACAACCTGTTATGGATAGGATCGTCGCTGTGTGCATCTAATAATAAATATTGTACTACTTACAAATAAATATTAACATACTACAATATAAATTACAAAATAATACATACATACCTTCTATATATATAAATGTATTTACACCTATAAATATATATATATTTATTTACCTACATATATTATGAAAACAAGGGCGTGTTCAGTGACAGCAGGACAAATAGTGACAGAAATGTGTGCTTTTATTTAGTTAGTACTGCTAAACTGGACAAGGTATTTAAAGATAGGTACCTAGTACTCTAATTCTACAACAAATTACTTATACTATAGTAGTAGTAGATAGGCCCTACACTAGCGTTATTCGAAGCATGCTGATAACAATTAAATTACACGCAAAACGAACACCACTTTGTCATTCCACAAAAAACAGATGTAATCATTCGCGGTCGTAATATCTGTCATTTTACATAGGTTCCCATCAGCTAATTGCATGGTAGGTACTACCTACTTCTACTTTAACATGCATGTTTTTACTAGGAAACGATTAGAATGCGTTTTGTTGGCGGATGGAAACTAGATAAGTTAGTAAGCTAAGTACGCACAGACAGCATCATCAACTGGTAACTCTATAGGGGTATGAAGACGGGTTACCAAATGATGCTGCTCTGCGTACGGTATATATCACCCCGAATATTTCTATATCTATCTATATATATAAAAGAAAGTCGTGTTAGTTGCACTATTTATAACTCAAAAACGGCTGAACGGATCTCGGTGAAATTTGGCGGCGAGGTAGATGGTATCCCGGGGCCGGACATAGGCTACCTTTTATTACGGAAAAAAGCGTTCGAAGCCGCGGGCTGCAGCTAGTCAGTAATAAATAAGATTCATAAATTTTCTGATTCTGATAATCAACTAGAATTATGTTAAAAATTCCCTACGCTAATGACCGTCTCCTATATCCTATCTGCTGGTCAAATCAGATGTAATCAGAAATGATGATGATGATGGATTCACATTATTTTCACCGCTTATTGGCAGAATTTCGATTACATATAAGTAAGATATCAAATAAAATCCCAAAAATTAAAAAAAAAACCCTAGAAATGAGCAACGCGACACCTCTCGTCAAACGAAGTAAACGTAACTTTAGTCATTGAACAGGATTGGATAAAACTACAATGTGTCCCCTGTAGGTGGAGCTAACGGCGCTAGAGTACGATGAAAGACCCAGAGTTTTTCGACTCCTACGTCACTTGACCTCTTTGTGTAGTTGTTTAGCACGTTCTTGTACTGAGGGAAAGACACGGGTTCAAGTCCCGTCGAAGTCGAAAAATTTTTGGGATAATATTTCATTTCTTATAAATTAACCCAATGTGAGGTTTACGCACTATAAAAAAAAAATAAAAAAAAGTACCTACATATAAGTACTTAAAAAACAATAGAAAATAAATCAATGAGCGGCGACAATAGTATAAATAATTGATACACGAATACATCTGAATAGACCAGTTGTCTCTGATAATGCGATAATGCCCATAAAGGTCCGTGACTTATCGGTTGCTGTTGCTGCATTTAGAAGTTTCTTGTGAGAAATATGTGTCATAATTTAGTTGGAAATAATAATAACAGTGCATAAATAATGTTGGATAATCCACACAGCATCATCTAATCCCAAAGTAAGCAGAGCTTGTGCTGCTCTTAAGAGGGCGCAATGCGCGCCATTTTGTGAAAAAGATAGGCATAGGATTTCATGTTCATAGGAGCGGGACAAAGCATACGTTTTTGGAATGGCGCGGCATAAGCGCACAAATCAAGTTATTTTTTATTTAAAAAACATTTCGCAACTTATGAAGTAATTCTTAAATTCTTTATTACACACACTAGTTAAATCATACATAAAATTAACATTTAATGAACAAGTACAAAGGTGAACATAAAAGAGTTTTCTTACAGCAAACCTATGGATATAAAGAGAATTTATGAAACGAGTGTATATAAACTAAATGTAACGATATGATAATAATATAATAATTTTAAAATATTATTCTCTGTAGATTCTTTTTTCTTTCTTGTATGTGAAAGAAAAAAGAATCTAAAGAGAATAATATTTTAAAAACCTACATACATACAAAAAGTTCAAGGAACTAAATAATTAGTAATAAATACTCGTAACCTACGAATCAAAACATAAGTCATTTTAATAGGCCGCAGGGTTCATAAGATTTCGATCAAATTATGTGCGAAACAGTGCACTTTCATGATTTTTTTAATAGTTTTTTTCACATTTCAACAATTTTGTTTCATATTATAATGATTTTGAGTTTACCTCGGGGATTCCGTGAGTAGGTATCTAGGCCTAGTTTGACAATGAAACCCGAGCGCGTGCTCTGATTTTCCTTTTCATCTTATTTTTACGCGAGCTATTTCACCTAATACTTACTTCTAGTTAACACCCTTTGAGTCATATTCAACAGCTCAATTAGCTCGCTGAAATCATAATTTCTCAACATTAAACTTTCAAAACTTAGTGATAGAATAATTAAATTGTGAAAATGAAGATGGAAGATATATGCGCAAGAGCAGCCGCGCGAGAAGTGCAGTATGCAACAACCTGTCAAGATCATTTAGATACGGCAGTAAACAATCGAATGTTATAGCAATACAAGATTTTGCGAAACTGATGAGAGTAGAAATGTTTGACGAATGCATGGTAGAGTTCTATTGTTTATGTATCCTTTAGATTCATTCATTTATTCGTAGATTCGCAAGATTTCTGCACCAATTGTACGCGGCCTTTTAGGTTCGCATTTTGGAAGAAGTTCAATATACAAAACAAAATACTCGTAAGTCTATAAATGAAAAAACGATACGGCACCCGGTTTTTCACCCTTTTGTGCTCAACATTTTTTTTCGCAAAAAGAGTGGGAAAGAGCTCACGAGATATAGCTAAGAACACACCTGAATTACAGAGTTTTTTGATACCTCATTCATCAAAATCGTTTTAGCCGTTTTTATGGTTGGTACAGGTAATGAAGAGTCCCAAATATTTTTTTATTTTTTATTTATTTATTTATTTATTTGGTACACAAAACACATAACAAGCAATAACAATAATAGAACACACAAATCTGAGAAAATATGAACTGGCTTGACACGTAACACTATGTGCACTCAACAAATAATTGGGTATATTGAGTAGAAATGTAAACAAAAGTTTAGATTGGTTTGAAAACGGTGATACAAAAATAAAACAATCAATAAAAATAAGACCAGATATGTAAAATAACACAAAACAGCAATACCTATGTATTTAATGGTGACTTCAGGATACAGTGGCTATGTTGCTCTCACAAGCATCATTTCCCCTGCAGTTCGAATGGAGGATGTCCTTAGCAGTTTTAACAAAACCATACAAACTAGGACAAAATATGTCCAACACTATATGCGACTTTAATAGCTCATTATCTGGCGACACATTCTCGATAGTGGGTTGTAAAAAGAAATGTTATTTTTATAAGTAAGTAATGAAAATAAATTAGAATGATTTGCTCTACGGGCGCTAAATTTAGTATTCAAAGAAATATGCGACAACAATTCGGGAGAATCAATAATAGAATGCATGATTTTGTACAGGTAAACTAAATCAAAGTATAATCGACGCGTCTCCAAGGACTGAACATTAAATCTGCATAACCTATCTTCATAGCTCAAAGTAGAGCGCCCAGGTTGTTGACGATAAATTAATAATTTTAAGCACTTTCTTTGCACTCGTTCAATTGCATTGATATGTACTTTGTAATTTGGGGACCATATTGGACTGCCATATTCCAAACCACTTCTGATCAAGGCAAAGAAGAGGTATAAAAGACTGCGAGGTTATGTAAAACCCTTTGTCGTCCTAAAGACAAAACCAAGAAGTTGATTAGCCTTTGATATGACCACATACATACATAAGAAAACGCGACAAACATAGCCCGCTGCTCGGATAACAAAACAGGGACTTGATCAATCGATGCATATGTATACATGGTGCCACAAAACATGTGTACTAAGCCGAAAGGGGATGATTCTGGTTTGGGTCCCAGAGAATCCCTGCGTGATAAATTCAAAGAAATAAACATAATGACAGTACCATGTCAATATATTTATGAATACCTATTGTACACTCATAGAAATATCAATCGGTTCCCTAAAAATAGCGATGTACATAATTTGAATACAAGAAATAAACATAAACTCGCTGTGCCCACAACTAGACTACACAAAATTAATGTATCTTTTAAAGGGCAGTGTATACGCTTCTACAACAAAACTCCTAGTGAGTTGCAAAAATTATCAGTAAATAAATTCAAACAAATTGTCAAAACCTTCCTGTGTAAAAAGGCCTACTATAAAATATCAGATTATCTAGAGTCTAGATAATCGAGGATAAAAAAGCGTGGGACGGAGTTTGCTCCAACTCGAAAAATAACAACTAACTAACAGGCTAGAGGTTTCTTCGTCGCTTCTTTACTTTAGTCTACATACCGAAGCGACTGAAATCAAAAATATCACTTTATTTCCGTGTCAGTGTTTAATTATTAAGAATTTGACATATTCTAAGTATACATTTATTGTATTTATGGAAATAAAGTGTTTTTGACTTTTACTTTGACTTTGACTTTGACTTTGACTTCTGGACCCCGAGGGGATCAACTCTTGTTCTACGATTTTTTTTTATTTCGAACATTTTCTATTTATATTTATAATATTTTTTATTTTCTACCTATTCGTGTTCTTTTACACGCACTCTTGCATTATTTAAACGTTATAATATAGCGACTGAAATCAAAAATATCACTTTATTTCCGTGTCAGTGTTTAATTATTAAGAATTTGATCTTTTCTGAGTGTACATTTATTGTATTTATGAAAATAAAGAGTTTTTGACTTTGACTATAAAATATCTTATAAATGTTTTTCGCTAGTTTTTTTCAGCAAAATCATTGTGATTTGTCATGAAATTGTTACAAAAAACATTTATATATCCTTTGAAATTTCAAATCAATAATAATAATGTTAGAATAAACGTAAAAGAACACGAATATGAAGAAAAAAGTCTGTAATTTTTTCAAAAAAGTTAAAAAAATGTTCGAAATTCAAAAAATTGTTCAGCAAAACTTGATCCCCTCAGGGTCCAGAATCACTCCTATAGACTTAGTAAACATGTTTCGTGCACCCTGTATAATAACAAAAACTCAGTTCCAGAATATAGTCATGAGGTAGGTTGTCATGCATTTCACAAAAACAATAAAGGTGAAATTGCTATCGTTAATACGCATATGAAAGCATACAGAGGAGTAGAAACCGTAACGCATGTTAAATATAAAATCGCGAATTGCAGATAGTGTCCGTATAAATCCAACGGTATTCATCGACGCAATTAAATGATCAAGCAGTTGAAAGCAAGGGTGAAAGAAATGATATTGTTTTAGTAATAAACGCAAAAATTTAAATGACACCAAACACCACCGAAGTGAAATCCTTAAATCGTATATATACAGGTATAGCTAGAAAAGAGAACTAAGTATACGTTTTAGTAAAAGTGTCACTTAATAAAAACTTATGACGAAAGATGATACAGATTGACATATAGATGATACATATCATTAGACTTTATTTTCATAGTAGATATGTACAGTACAATTGTACAGTATTAATTATACGGTAGTTGCAGATATAAAGCAGCAGAGCAAGCCTCCTAGTATGAGTGACGTTGTAAGACAAATAAGAAGGAATAAACTAAATAGGTAATGAATGAAAACCCTGATAATAAATTGGGTCTGGGACAAGAGTCTGGTACCAAAACATAGATTCACAGATTTAACGTTTTCAAAAAATTGTTCCAAAAACAAAGTTAGATAATGTTATGAAGCAATTTCATTGAAGTTAAATTCTAAGTACCTAACGTTTATTTTTATTTTGGTAATTTGAATTAAATGGTGATCGGCTTGAAGGCTAGAGGAAATACTTTCAATGTAACTGCCTTCACGGTTTACAAACTAAATTAATGTGATTTTACGTAAATAATGTATAGGTACCTATTCTATATAAATATCTCACCAACTTATGGTAGGAAGGTATATATATCGATATCCTACTAATGACGAGTTTTGCCCCAACTCGAAAACTAACAACCTTACAAGGTAAAGATTTCTTGTTCGCTTCTTTACTTTACCCTAAAAAGATTGAAGTGAACAAAAAATCAAAGTGATCATTTTATTTCCTAGTTTTACTTAAGTAATTTGAATTTAGTTACGTGTCCAAGAGTCCTGTAAGGTCTAAAGGAAATAAAGCACTTTGATATTTTATATTATGAAGGCGATAGTTTGTGCCGTTGTGAAGATGTTTGGACGAAAACAACGGCAAAACTCCTGAATGGATGTGGCTGAAATATTGCACACATAAAAGGATCTGGATTAACAAATAGGCTGCTTTTTATTCCTAATAACGCGTGCATATCTGCGGTCAGAAGATAGTGATAGATGGACTAGCTATATGATGGATGGCTTGTCGTTAAAATCATGATTATTTTGTAGTTTTTTGAACTTTCTCTGCATATATGCGTAGTTCTAGACAAGGCGCAACAAAAGGCTGTATTTAATCGGAAATGAATAAGTCGTAACAAGCGGATAAAAGCTTTGCAGAATACGTATTAATGAAAATTGCAAAATAAATTTGATAATATTTATCAATGGTGCAAACTATTACCAGGGTAACTAAATTAATTTTAATTATTATGACGTCAATCGACATGCGTTTGGTTAAGGTAGATCGGCACGGGTTGGCGCGAGATTCAAATTTTTTCGTGGTTTTTAGTTTACTTCTGCGTTCTACAAGAAATAAACTACGGAAAAGTAATTTGCCGCAAATCGTAAAACGTTCAGAGCAATGTTCAGTCAGTTAGACAGACCTAGTTTTATGTTTTGCGTATCATAATAAGATTTCAAGATTTTCTTCCTAATCGTGGTTTTAGTCTGCGAGACGAGTCGAGTCGGGTCTTCATTACCTAAGTTCTTGTACTGCTACAAAATAGTACTTTATAGTCATGCAAAATCCGGCCGCAGGAACTAGTGAACGAAAAACTGGGGCAATCTCTATGCGGTAACTGTTCATAATCCAGTCATGCGTGCAAGATACAGTCGATACAGTAGGCATGAACAGAACTAGATTTATTGAACAAGAATGGCGATCTAAGCTAACCCGACTTTGTTCTCGACTTCTTCGCTAAATGTCGTTTAAATGATAAATCTATTATTCTAAACTGTGTGTACTATGTAATAAAAATATGTTAAAATTGTGCATTAAAATTGTTACCCAAATTAGTACTCAAATTTGTAACTGTGCTTTATATGGACTCCAACGATCTTAAATATTTTTTTCATCCCATCTATTCGAAAAGGACGACGTGGTTCGTCTTTAAGTGCACCCAAAGGTGGTGTTTTCTATAAGAAACTTTTAGCGGGCAGCAATGAGTTTTTAATCCTCTTTATAAGTGCGCCCCAATTATCTTTGCCGCGCACTTTTTGAATTTGGAACATCTTAGTGTTCAGCGCCAAAGAAATCAAACGCAAATATTGTTTGAATAAAGACTGGCTGGCTACATCCAAACAACGAGATTCACCGTCGCATTTTCCTCAAAATGAGCCAGATTCGGACATTATTTCAAACACGCAAAATATAAAATCTACAACAATCTCTATTCCTAATAAAACTGTAGCATAAAATTTTCATAATTGTAAAAATGTCTCAAATGTTAATATAAGTTTTTAGTTGTTTTGTTATTAGGTACTATTTAATTTCAGTTTAGTTGTTACTGTATGTTTTATTAAATAATAATATTACAATAAAATATGAGGCGCCTTTTATTTTCTCATAGAAGGTGATGAAAACGCAAAAAAATATATTATTGTCTCGGGCGACGACGCTACGTTCAGGATTCTACTCTAGAATCCCTCACTTCGCTCTGGATTCAAAAAAGTGCCCTCGCCGTAAAAATATTATTTTGCTCCCTTATTATGATACAATCTACTATTTTATTTTTGTTATTAAACTATCTATTTGGATGCCCAAGTAAAAAAATTACATACTTAACGAGTTATTATTACAATTGTTTTGATTCTTAAAGCTGAGCTAGGAACATATTAGTCAGAAAATATAGGCAATATTTTCTGACTAATATGTTCCTAGCTATAAATAAATTATGTACCTAGCTATTATCTTTATGTACTAGATTTATCTTAGTTTATAAGATTTATTTATTATTTCTCATGTGCAAATACAGAATACCTACATTCATTCATGCTAAAAATAAAACAAGGCACGTACTTAGCACTTTTTAAAATTTCGCGTTTTTCTAACATTACTGAAGATTATTTATCGGGTATTTATCGCGTAAATTTTATTAAAATATCCATTAAATAATCTTTATAAGGCACCTACGTAACCTACCACGAAACAAACATACCTACCTACAGATAAACATTAAACATTATTGTTAGCTATTAAGCTTAGAAGAAAAATGTACGGAACCACCGTAAACTTTTATTAAAATATCGATATAAAAAATATTAATAATTAATTCATTTAATTAATAATTATTTATTTGATTTAATAATATAAATTGTGAGTATGGCTAAAGACAAGATGGCCTAAAAGAAATAATGCCGCGTGGTCGTCTCATTGGCTCACGTAACGCCTCTATTCCACCCACCGCGCCTATGGGCGCTAGGCCTGGTGCTAGACTTCACACATCTAGTGTGTATACCTAAGTATGGGCGGTGACGATTTAAGGTCAAGAACCTTACTGATGAACAGCTGGCTTAGGGTGGTCACTCACTTAAAAAAGATGAAAGTTTCGACGTTTTTTTTTTCAGTAAAAAACCTTGAAATCCAGAATGTGCTAGATCAAAAAAAGTTCGTTTGAGGGGGATGGACCACCCCCTTCTCGCTTAGTACAGCAATAACGTGGCACCTTGTATATAATATAATATAATAACATAATATGTAATATAATAATAATAATATATGCACGAAGTTACGTATTTACCTAATTATGGAGTTTTTAGTTTTTCCGTTACAATAAAACTATAAACGTACATACCACACACAGCACGCTTATTATAATTTTCCTGTGTTGTATTCCCAAGGACTGTGATCCGTTATCAGTATTGACGTCACAGCCGCAGAACATGTGCAGTTGATACAGTTTCGCCTATCGTTTGTTTGGTGATGGTGATATTAATTAGGTAACTAACCACAAGCCTACATGCTATTGTGTGATAAGGTGGCTATCATTATTATCATCGGGCGGTAGTAGCACGGAACAGAAGGAACAGTTCTGTTCTTTCTTTCTCGTTGTTTAAAGAACTGTTCTTTATATACGGTGTAAGTTACATTCAATTCTTGAGGGAGAAGTAAGTGTGTTGCACCGCAACGTGTGGATAGAAAATGTTGCAGTGATGATATCGACACTGTAAAAAGACGATTTTATACAGTTGTTATAATGATTAAGTGACCCAAAGAGACCATCGACCAGTACAGTAAACTGATCCCCTAGAATGAACACATTCTATACAAAGTATGGCTCGATCATCGCAGCCCACCATATACCTACTAAGGGCACAACGAGGGCCCAATAATCTATTTAAAAATAAAATATTGACACATTACTTACTTCAACAAGAAAATGTACTCGTCTTCCTCAATATATCCACTACTGCTCGTGCCTCATCCAAACAAAAGGGGAAGAAATTTGTACTGAACATTTTAATTTTAATTTTTCATATTTATTTTTTTTTCTTTTAATCTGTACTAGCACACGAAATGTATTTTTATT
Organism: Eupithecia inturbata; assembly: GCA_963662085.1. Classification (NCBI taxonomy): domain Eukaryota; kingdom Metazoa; phylum Arthropoda; class Insecta; order Lepidoptera; family Geometridae; genus Eupithecia; species Eupithecia inturbata. The sequence goes on from OY759187.1 coordinate 6,282,866, forward strand.
TTATATTACACGTTATTTGCTGCTGTAGTTGCTGAGATATTAAAGACGGAAAAAAGGACAGAAAAAGCGAGACCATTAGTGTTTCGAAACCGATCTCCGATTTTCGAAACACTAACAAAGCCAATGTTCCTGAATGCGGCCTTTATAGTATAGCTAAAACCATAGCTCCAGCCTTCATGGTTAAGACAGTGGACAATTCATTAGTTTGAGTGGTTCAAGAACCGCGCAGTCGGTATTGCATCATGATCCTCTGCCAGCGAATGGGCATTGCTTAGCAGCTAAATTGAGATTGAACACGAACGTTCCGCCATACAGACATACCGACCAATATGTAACTAATTCACTTTTCGTAACAGTGGATGCCAATACTTGATACAAAGTTGCGTAATTTTCACACATATTAAATCCCTCTGAGTTTTTACAAGATTTTATTTAACTTGCGCGTTAGTATGCGTGGACAAATCTTGCAACTGAATTTTAGATCCTCAACAGATTGAGCTGAAATTTGGCATACTTATGTTTGTTCGGTGGCAATGCAATGTTGTGGTACCATCGAGATGGTCTGATGATGGAGACAAAAGGTGACCACAGGAACTCCTAAACGAAACGGCGTAACCTCGTTGAGTGAGGGTTAGTTGGATTTGTTTTCCCAGCCATGGTCCTAGATGATAAAAGCTTGTTTCAAAAAAGTACATTAAAATATTCTTATCTGATTAAACAAACTTTTACTCAAAACAGTCTCACGTTAAATTGATATCTCAAACAAAGACGAGATGAGAAAGTAAGATCTCATAAGGTTCCCATAATTTAAGAGTTCCGTTATCCGTCAAAACTAGAAAACTGATAACAAGGTTTGTTACAAAGTATTAATTGAGAAAGCACCAGCTTGGTGCTTTCTCAACCTTGACCTTTCGAAACCTTGTTGGTGCCACCAACATTCATTTTGTGACATTTCCTCTTGGTCGTTCTTTCTCGGTCTCCCTATAAGGAGATCCAATAATGGCTAGATCCCCAGTCGGACAGTTATTTGTCATGTAGGCACTTACATAAATAAATCAAATGACCTGTCTGGACGTCTAACGAAAGACACACTAGAGAGCTTGAGCATGACTCATAGTAATTAAGTTCAGTTGTTAGGTGTTTGGTTTGACTCAAAGCTCAGTTAATACCTTTGACCCCATAAGTTATTGGAGGTAGGTAAATAAGGAATCAAAATTTCTGTATTTGTTCAAGAAGAGCATTGAATAATCAATGCAATTTCCTCAAGCACGTGTCAGTGTGGTATTTTGAATACCGCTGCTGGGAAACCCCATGATCGTAGTTTTCCTTGACCGGACATCACCGTTTAGCAGAAGGTTTAGGGCTCAGAAAGGATTTTGAGGAAAAGTAACACAGCTTCGCGTGTTTAAATTATTTTTGACTTTTAGAACGCGAACATTACTTACTGCTGCTACGTCACTAGCATATAAAATAAACACAAACAAAAACAGCAGTTAATGAAAATAATATTCACAGTTCAATTTACCAATAAAATAAATACTAATAACCAAAAAAATATTAATTAAGAAAATAACAATCAAATAATAGAAACAAATTAGAACTGGTATTAGAACAAGTATTGAAACAATTGAACTAACTGCAGACTGTTGCAAACAATCTACAGGTAGCTCAACTGATCCACATCAATACCAATCGGAAGCGTCCCCATGACGCTGGCCGCATTGCTCCGCTGTATGGCAATGCTGAATCGCACTGCGCCAGATACTCACCAGCTCTATGGTCACGCGCCGCTTCGACCAGAAAAATAATATAAAGTGAAATCTTGCATTTAAGGGGAAATGTTCAGAGAAATTTGATCTGTGCTAGTCAATAATGTTCTAAATGGTAATGTCTTTCTTCCATAGGTACACAAAGATAACAGGGTAATCGACATCCCTAACCTTATGGTTAGGGAATATATTAATACATGAGGAGGATTATGTTGAAGCATTGATAACGATGCTTCAACATAATCCTCCTCATATATTTACACTTTTTCCACCTTGGAATAATTATAACCTATGTTCAAGCGTGATAGTGATAACGTTTTATTATCTGAGAACGCAGAGTTGTAAAGTTTCCATAAAAGTTTTCCTGATATTTTTAAAGAAATTATTTCTGCAACTCACAAGTTGTCAGTTTCACCTTACCTTCTTTACCTTGATACTACGAGGAAAACGGTGTTAAAAATATTTGGCGTGTTTTAAAAAACGATAAACCGACTTCAAATTCCGGTATATAGATAATTTTCATCTATGTCTCGGACGAACGAAATCACCCCTCCCTTACTTTCTCTGACCGAAGGTCTATGTTCACGTGCAAAAAATTGAGTTAAACACTGGCGACATCTAGTTATAATTCAAGTCTAATTTAGTTTGATGACACATGGATGAAACTGTTGACGCGCGTTGCCATGGAAACCATTAGTTAGGTGATAATGATATTATCATATTCTGAAAAATTTTTACAAACCTACGTTTTTTGGCGCACATAACAAATCCTTGAGAATCAAACATAAAGAGGATCACCTCAATTTTTATACAACAACGAAACAATCATCAAAATCTATTAACAATTGGCACAGATATCACCAAAACTGTTGTAGCTAGTCGTGATTCCCCAGAAACATTATGTCGCTTTTTAAGTTTAACGGGATAAATACTAATCCCTCGGGAATAAAAAAATTATGAAACCACCTCGGGATCAATTTCTATACAATAGTGAAAGAATCAGTAAAATCGGTTACCCATAGGCGGAGATATCAAGTAACATACATAAATAAAAATAAAAACAATACAGACGAACTGCAAACCTCCACCTGTTTGAAGTCGGTTAAAAAGTAAAAAAAATATTATTATTAACCGCCAAAGGCGACTTGACTCGCACCTGACTCGTACCTGTTTTTTACGGTACGGAACCCTTCGTGGTTCCGTACCGTAAAAAACAGGTAACTTTTTTAAAGAACATTAAATATTCACTTGTTCAGAGACCCTTATAAATTTTCAACTTTATTAGTATATTTTTAGTGTTTGTTGTTATTACAGTTGAAATGTTACTGATTTATAGAAATTTTATGTGTCTACATATTGTGGTTCAGGAGATACAGCCTTGACAAATAAAGAGCAAAAATAGCCAAAAATTCACGTTTTTTGTATGGTTTTTTATTTGTAATTAAAGTGAAGGCCCCTTTAATAACAAATAAAAAAAAATTAATATTTATTATTATTTGTTGTTATAGCGACAAAAGAAATACACATTACCTGAAAATTTTAACTGTCTGCCTCTTACGGTTCATGAGATAGAGCCCTGTGACAGACTAGACGGACGGACGGACGGACAGCGGAGGTTTAGAAATAGGGTATATAGAGTACAGAGTTCCGTATGCGAAGGGTAAAAACGGTTTTACCCTTCGCGTACGGAACCCTAAAAACAACGACAAAACGCCATTTGGTAATTTTAAAAACATGTTTAAGAATGCCATGCATACATTTACGACATTGCCGTCTTAAGATTTCTCGAAAGCCCGAGATGCGCTAATCTAAGTGATGAAAATATCATATTATTTTAAAAAAACATGTCCTTTAAAAGTGTATCCTTCCTTTTAAAATATTTTGTGTAGTTTTATAATAAATCACTGGAGATAAACACTTTAAAAAATCACGGGTTTTAACTCTCACAAAAAATATAATAACTCCAAATGAGTTAAATACTTCAACATTTTATCTTTCCGTTATTCAATCGCATTTTTTATAGGATTCAATAGAATAATAATAAATCCCAAATATACATTTTTGTAAGGCGTTTTGCGAAGTTATTGCAACAACGATAATATTTTGCCAAAAGAATTTCAACCTTATTATTCAGACATCCTTTTCAATATATGCTCAAAATCGTTTCCACTTTTCACTAACTTCAGTCGGAGGCTGGATGCCTTCTCGGACGGACATGAGGGCATGTCACAGGGCATGTCACTTTTTTGTATTTTGATATCTGGTGACGTCATAACAATTACGACATTTGACAACTTTTGTTTTCTAGTTCCTATGGTCTCTATATCATTGGAATAGAGTTACTATTGATATGCACGAGCGGAAAACTGGATTTGTTTTGCAAATGTTCTAAACGTAGAGTTACACATAAAAGTAATACACTTTTCTAATCAGAAGTTACCTACCTGTAGTCAAGCTTAGAGTTAGCTGCAACAAGAAACAATCACGTGTCGAGTTATCAATATTTATTGAAGAAAGGATCACAAATCGAAAAGTTTTTTAATTGTATTTAAAATCAACAACAAGTAAGTTCTAATTTTCGTTTAAGTAATTAATTATTAATAATATTAGTAATCTACATAAAAAAAATTAATCGCTAAATGCTGCTAAGCGTAAAACTCGAGAACGGCTGGCCCAAATTTAGCTAGTGTTATTTTTATATATCTTGAAGTAAGTGGGCGGTTTTTATGGTGACAAACATTTCAAAAATTACCACGATAAACGTAAAAATCACTGACACGCAAGACACTTGCGCGAAAATCACAAAACTCATAATATGAGTTTTGTGATAGATCATATTATGATCTCTCAAAATAGACGTCGCAGAACGTTGCGGAATTCACCATTGTTTATAGATATTTTTCCTCTTCGTCATCGTTTTCTGTGATACTCACTTTCGCCTACCCTTCCCACATCCTTCCCGATAAAGAGAAACATACTTTAACGTAGACCATCGTAGCACGTGCTACGAAGGACTGACGTGGCATACAAAAGACTTCAACGCGCACGCACTTTCTTACTATACTAAATAACATGTTGTTTCGAGGACCTTCATACTACGAATTCTGCGTGAGTCAGTGATGCTTGGTACCAATGAGTATCAATACTGAAAACATTCTTGAAAAACTTTCAAACTAATATGATAAACCCTTGGTTCTTCAGTGAAGAATTCTCTTTTTTCGACTTTTATATTTTGCTTATTGATATAATAACGTTGTGATATTATTGCCAATAATGTAAAAATTACTACCACATACTTTCTCACACGCAAATTTATAAAATCAAACAACACTACCTACAATAGATCTTCATATATTATTTACTATATACCATTTTAGGGTTCCGTACCCGAAGGGTAAAAACGGGACCCTATTACTAAGTCTCCGCTGCCTGTCCGTCCGTCTGTCAGCGGGCTGTATCTCATGAACTGTAAAAGGTAGATAGACAGTTGTAATTTACACAGAATGTGTATTTCTCTTGCCACTACAACAACAAATAATAAAAATCAAATAATTATTAAAATTTAAGAGGGCTCCCATACTACCTATATTGCTCCCTATATCGATATTTTGGATATTTGGCTCTACTTTTGTCAAGGCTGTATTTCTTGAACCGTAATAGGTAGACAGTTGAAATTTTGACAGGGTGTGCATAAACAGTGCCGCTACGAAATAATAAAATAAATAAAACTTTATAATTAAAGGGTCTAAAGGCCATACCAAGGAGAGTACCAATCACTGAAGTTAAGCTACATTTATGTTTAAATTTATGTTTTTTGATTAGATTGTTTTTACCTAATTGCAGAATCTGCCCAAGGTAAGTGAACTCGCAAACAGTTTTGAGAAGTTTCAGTTTCATGGATCTAGGTTAGGTTAGGTAGGTGCCTTATAGATTTTGTTTGCATGTAACTTTCTTGGTAAATTACAGTTTACAAGCTGCTGCCGAGGCTTTGCACGTGCTTTTTAAGTAGCCTATGTCCGTCCCAGGGATACCATTCATCTCCCTGCCAAATTTAATCGAGATCCGTTCAGCCGTTTAGGTGTGAAAAGGTAACAGACAGACAGAGTTACTTTCGAATTTAAGTATACTGTGTTTTGAGTGCATCGAACCAAGGAATAATAATTTTCCATATAAACTTTACTACCCATTTTAACCCCCTAAGAGGTTAATTTTTGAAAATTATATAAGCCTATGTTTTATTCTAGAACTTAAACTATCTATAGTTACAAAATTTCATCTAAATAGGTTAAGTAGTTACGGAAATACGTGGTAACAAATATTCACACGAACTTTCACATTTATACAAGGTACCAAGTTATTGGTGTACCAAGCCGAAAACGGGTTGTTGTGCACCCTATACCCACTGATCCGCATGGTTGATTTTCAGAAATACGTTCTTTTAAATATTCAAAGAAATAAAAAACTCAAGTCAAACGCTAACCAAAGCGACAAACCTATCACTAACGCAAACACACCATTTTTCACCGACAAAATTTTAGGGTTCCTTTAACTACGCCGCTTCTATTGTACTAGATTTACCTTAGATTATAAGATTTATTTATTATTGTTCATGTGCAAAAAAAAAGGAATATATTCATTCATGCTAAAAATAAAACTAGGCACGTAGCACTTTTTAAAATTTACCGATTTTCTAACATTACTGAAGATTATTTATCGGGTATTTATCCCGTAACTTTTATTAAAATATCGATAAATAATCTGTATTAGGCACAGCTACGTAGACGTACCAACAGACAAACATTAAACAATAATAGCTTAGAATAAAAATGTACGGAACCATCGTAAGTTTTTATTAAAACATCGGTATAATAATAAAAATTGTGGGTATGGCTAAAAACAAGATGGCCGATAACAAATAATGCCGCGTGGTCGTCTCATTGGCTCACGTAACGCCCCTATTCCACCTACCGCGCCTATGAGCGCAAGGCCTGGCGCTAGACTTCACACTTCTAGTGTGTATACTTAAGTATGTGCGGTGACAATTTAAGGTCAAGAACCTTACTGATGAACAGCTGGCTTAGGGGTGGTCCCTCACTTAAAAATGAAAGTTTCGATGTCTTTTTTTCAGTAAAAAACCACGAAACCCAGAAAGTGTTGAACAAAAAATGTTCGCTTGAGGGGGGTAGGCCACCCCCTTCTCGCTTAGTACAGCAATAACGTAGCACCATGTATAAATATTAGTATGTTAGTATGACTAGCTTCTGTCCGCGGCTTCGCAGCTCGCACACACTTTAAGGACATATAAAGTAGCCTATGTCCGTCCCTGTGATACCATCTACCTCCCTGCCAAACTTCATTAAGATCCGTTCAGCCGTTTAGGCGTGAAAAGGAGACAGACAGAGTTACTTTCGAATTTATAGGTCATATTAGTATGGAAGAAAGGAAAATTGTGATGCCTACCTATGATCCAAGTAATAAGACAAATTATAAGGAATATCAGGAAGATAATTAATGTCTTCTAGGAATACGCGAGTATTTTACTCTCATACCAAAAAAACTCTGGGAAAAAGAACCATTGATACTAAATCACTAGATATGTTGCGTGTGTCTGTTTCCATTCAATGGATGACAAGGAAGTCTAGCGCAGTTCCGCTAAACTCAATCTAAATCGATTCAGTTTTGATTTGAATTTCAGTCGGAACAGTTTCACATGATACCCCATTTCCGCGGGCAGACACGCAAACACACGGACACTCTATTTGAATAAATTAACTTCCGTGGTTAGGTAAAGTGAAGATGCATTGTGAGCTTTATTGCATCTTGGTAAGGTCTAATTGACATTGTTATTGTATAGCGTTGTTTATAATTTAATTAATGAAAGTTAATGTTTTAATCAAGGGTTCTGCAAACGATTAACGAATGAATACACTGAGCAGCTACTTGTAGTTACTCGCTAATAAGTTTTGCTTTAAGTATTAGATATACATAATAGTTTGTATCTACATTAGTTACCATAAGTTTACATTGTTGTCTGCTAATATTTTTTTAGTTTTCTGTTCACCTTTTGCTTTTACTAAATTTATCTATTTGTACTTAGACACGCTCTTTACATATTATCTTAATAACCTAACCCAAGCGTCTAGCCATTGTGAGGTATTGAGCTCTACCTTGCCGTAATAGTACAGTTTTATAACTAGCATCTTAGGAACGAGACATGCAACTCATAGAAGCCTTGAAGTACTAAGTCTTTTAGCCCATATGTATGTATACCTTTATAATGTGTTTGTACTAAGTTACTTACCTTTAAGTATATTTATTTAGTGGCATTGTAAATGTTGAAATAAAAAACATTCTCATTCTTACTTTCCTCTGGGATCACGGATGTTTATTTTCATGCGAACTAGGTAGTATGACTAGTATGTTAGAAGGTACATACGTTAAGCCGTTGGTCCAACGCCTGACCTTTCCCCGGTCGTGTCGGTGCCGTCCATGCCCCACGGTATGAGATGATTAGGACGGTGTAATAATATGTGTATTTTTTTTGTTACTCAATTATGAATCAATTTATTATTATTCCCACATTTTTATATAAACAAATTAATGAATTCAGCAATACCTATGTATATTAATTTATACAACGTTATTGTTAGTTTAATTAGAATTAGGAACATGACATGTAACATATAAACGTTATCAATAAACTAAACTAAACTAAACTATAAATTGATACGGAACCCAATAAGAATACCTATGTTGCCTATTTTAACTACGATTAGCCATCAATTAACTAAACGGTCGTTCTGACGTGCCTGTTGTGACAATAACCTGTATTTTTTTTGCTAATTTACCGTCGTTAATTCGTTTCTATTTATATCGCTGTATAACGTACAACAAAAGTGTTCGTGTTTTTTTAATGACAAAGATTGTTATGTCGTATTGTTTTTCTTTTCGAATTTCAGCCATTATACTTAAAGCGGTTCTCGAGTCCAATATACCTATGTACAGGGTGACTGGACCTCAACCCGCCATGCGCCATAGCGAATTCTCATTATTCTTTTGTAATTATTTAGGTAGACTTGACACCGCTCGATTTCTACGTTTGGGGCAGGGCCAAAGAGTTGGTCTACAATGAAGAAATTACAAAAGATGAGTTAATTCAAAAAATTGATAATGCTTTTTTAGTTATGATAGAAGAAATTAGGCTTTGTCTTACCACCACGGATATTAGGATAAGATATCGGGCAATTCGACCAAAATCTTTTATTACAACTCAATTTCAATTTTTGCTTTTGATGCCCGAAATATTTTCCTAATTTCCGATTTTACATTGTAAAAAAGTATTTTTTTTAAATAAATTATTTTAGTACACTAAGCATATAATTTCTTTTATTTAATACCTACTCAGAAATCTGCAAAAAATACTTTGTGAAATTTGCTTCATCCTTTCGTTAGTACTTTTTGATCTTTTTCATTTTTGATCAAAATGACAGGTTGACCGGGACAGGTTGACAAATGTTTATGACTACAAACAAATAATAAAAAAAATACAGAATTAATGAAAAAAAAATGTTACGTTTGCTTGAAGATCAAATTTTGGAAAAATCTCAATAAAGTATAAAAATTGACATATCACCAAAGCTATCCGTCTATGACTGAGGTAGGTGGACCTAATTGCACCTGCACTTTCGAGAGATTGGTACCTCATCCCCCCTTTTTTACTTAAATGACCTACTAAAGTACCTACTAGCTGATGAATCAGACAAAAATTAAAAAGAAAAAATACAATTTAGCACTAGGGCTTAAACTTGAATTTTACTCCCGCTAAGCAACGCTAGAATGACACAATTTTTGAGCAAGAGAATTTTTTTTTCATCGGTATTTCATTTTGTAATCCCTTTGTTTTCTAATAATTCTTTATATGGATCAGTTGAGCTACCTGTAGATTGTATGCAAAATCTGAATAATATTCAGATTTCTGTGCAACAATCTGCAGTTAGCTCAATTGTTTCAATTGTAAGATAAACTGGTCTGTGGTACTAGTTCTAATTTGTTTCTATTCTTTTATTGTAATTTTCTTTGGTAATATAGATTAGTTTAGAATATTGTTCTGAATTAGTAGTTTGAATTTTAGCATGTAGCCTGGGACAAAGCTCAACTGAACAAAAAGCACGATTTTAAAGCAAATTATTGAACACGTTTGAGGTCTATGTCCAGATGTGGACTAATATAGGCTGATGATGATTGAACACGTTTCATCCTAAATTGCTCGACAAACCATTTATGGCAACAATCTATCATTCGGGCTAAGGCTCTAATTGATTATAGTGAGTACGTATTATGTAAAAGCTTGTTAGTTTTATCTGCTCTTATCTTTTTGGTTCAGTTGTATTTTTTATATTTTCCTAATAGGATGTTTTGGTAGCTTTGGTAGGTTGGGTGACTACTATTTTTGGCGCCCTGTGCTCTATGTACTTAAGTGATCAATTAATATTCTAACATTTTTTTAGGTAGGTAATTAATTTCCGGAAATTCATGATACCTACTTTGACTTGATTTTTTTACGTTCTCTAAGTAGGTACCTACAAATCGACACGAAACGACATGCTTTTTCTTTTGACAGTTTATCGATTTACGTTGATCGATCGTAAAGTAAATTCGTACCTAATGTTTATGGGCCATAGTGGCTTTACAGGCTTGGATTGTTCCGAATCTAGGCTTATGGCTTACTCGACCATTGTATGGGAGGGGCTTTTGACCCGCTATGCATGCAATGAAAGTTTTGATTGCCTTGAAAACCTGTGAACTTTGAGGTCACGACCACTAGGCAATGATGTGTTTTACTTTTTGCTTCCATTTTAATTGTAAAATGGAAGTAAAAAGTAAAGCATGCATGAAGAGCTCTTCTGACCCAAAATTAAAAAAATAATATTTGCTTGTATATGTTAGGTAGAATATAACTGGACCTAAATAGTTTTAAGACCTACATTGGTACATATATTCTGGCAAATAAACATCTCTAATCTTTAATCATGCTTTAGGGTCAGAAGAGCTCTCATAACTTACAAAAAAAAACTCATACGTCATCTCAAAAGCAATCTTAATTAATGTATGAGGGACTGCTCTTCAATTGGACAATGCAACAATTGTGTGTGGAGCTAAAAATAAAATCAGACCTAACGGTGATGCCTCCACTGATCCATGCGGTGGATCCATGGTAGATAGATTTAGATCCAGTCTAGACCCATATCAGTTTGTTCTCATAAAGACATATTCCCAAAATGACAGCTTTTCAAAAATACAGAAATAGGTATCTTTTTAAGTGTGTTTTGGGTTTTTAAATAATTTCTTTATAAAAACAATTTCGGATTGGGTCTACTTTTTTTTCACAGATTATAAAAAGGTTATTTCTGTAATCTGTGTTATTTTTATAACACGAGTGGGCATATTTGCCTTTTTAGGGTTCCGTACCCGAAGGGAGAAAACGGAACCCTATTACTAAGCCTCTGCTGTCCGTCCGTCCGTCCGTCTGTCACAGGGCTCCGTAAGAGGTAGGCAGTTGAAATTTTCAGAGAATGTGTGTCTCTTGCCGCTATAATAACAAATAACAAAAATAAAATAAACATCAAAATAAAAGTGGGCTCTCATACAACAAACGTGTTTTTTTGGCTATTTTTGCTCTTAATTTGTCAAGGCTTTATCTCTTGAACTCCAATAGGTAGGCCCATGAAACTTTCTATAAATAAGTAACATTTCAACTGTAATAACAAAAAATACTATAAATAAAATAAAGATGAAAATTTAAATAGGTCTCCGAACAAGTGAAAATTTGATGTTCTTTGAAGAAGTTGCCTGATTTTTACGGTTGGGAGCCCTTCGTGTGCGAGTCGACTCGCACTTGGCGGTTTATTCTACTTACCTTAGTAAGAACCGCTAAGTTTCTAAATACCATATTCAAACAAGGAATCTTGCTGCCATAAAATGCAGTCAGCATTTTCCCAGTGGATACTCCTCTAAGCCGTAAACAATCAAAAACCTTAGTCCATTTATAGGTTTGTTTTACTAACCAGAGTGTTTGTAAACTAAATCCAGTTCAACCACGTTCAACCACGGGTAAATAAACTCACGGTTAGCGGAACTTAGAAAACTTCCGAATCGGAACTCTAATGGCAAAGGCATAAGGCGGTTGAAAAGAGAAAAGCGCTTACCGTGACCGCGCCATATCTCACGGAACAATGGTCTATTTGTTGGAGCTTTGTAAAATGCGAATTGGCTCTTTGGCAGATGCGTTTCCAAGCTTCTTTAGGTAGGTCCCTAGGTACTTTCATCAAATAGAGTGAAACGACTTGTTTGTTACATCAATCTTCATCAATAACTTTTTACGCTGATGTTCTTTGGTGTTGCGTGTTAAATGCATTGACGTTTACGTTACATATGAGTGTTTTGATTAACGTAACAATCAGGACTTTCTATTCAGTTGTCTTCTAACCTACTCAAATTGATACATTTTCAGGGCAACCTGTTGCGAGTTCCCTCTTAAAAATAACCAAACAACATGGCTCAACAACGCCATCAAAACCCAATAATAACGCCACTACGAACTTCTCACGGAAGTTCTGAACTTCTTAAAATTTCTTCTCACCTCGAGTCCGGTCCACTGCTAACCCAAAAAATAGATCACACACTCACGCACACACTCGTTAGGATATATTGTTCACAATACAAATGTACAAAGCCCGACTGACTTGCCCGCTATCCACTTGCCGACTAGCGACTTGACTACCACACTCGCGTTGAGTAGGTACCAGATAACTGATTCAAGATAATGGTAAAAGTAAGGTGGCAAATGACTTTGATGGAACGTTCTCGTCGGAATTAAATTTTCCATAATTTTGTAATTAAGTATTCCAGATTCCTCGTATAAGAAGCTGGTTTGCTGATTTTTGGCCAAGGAAAGAGAAAAAAGTGGTTCAAATATTTCGAGGATCCGTGATACCTACAACTAATAACTAAATAAATAAAATAAGTATCGGATGCTGATGCCACGGTAATGTGCTAATGCACAGAACTTTATAAATTATGTTTTTACATGGCAGAGATTTTTTTAAATGGAGATAGATAGATAGATCATTTATTCTTAAACAAAATTAGTTACTTACATTGGTTAGAAATGCCTTAAAGCCTATTTTAGGTTTGTCTAAGCACTGGGTTCTTTTCTTCTTTATGTCGAATTTACCAACTGTTGTATAACATACAATTAAATAGCCTAAATATTGTAAGTAGGTAAATTAGTGAATAAATATTTTTTCTAACCATCTACCTGGACTTGTAGGTACTTTAGCTAAATTAAACTACCCACTCTTATTATAAACTAACTAGCGACGAAAATATTCCATTGTTTTTATTGATTAAGTTCCGAATTCGACGCAATTAGCCTGTTTGTGTGTTGCGTTATCAATTGTCAACAATCTGATGGTAGGGATGTTGTTTGGAAGATTACCTAAAAAGATCTAGATGGTTGGAAATGGATCCTATACATTAGCCAAACTCTATGTGGAATGGTTGTAAACTAACCACGACAAAAATCTAAAACTCTCTTTCTTGGCGTCGAGTTTCAAATCAAATAGGACAATAGGTACCTACCTATCTAAAACTGTGGTTCTTAGATTGTGAGCAATATTTATTAAAGGAAGGATCTCAAATCGACAAGTAACGTAAATTGCTTGTAAATAGACGCGGCAACATAGTGGACTTTCGGTTAAGTATGAGTGGTTTGTTTACAAACATTCCTCATCGAGTTTTTACTAGTGTAGGTATAGGGTACTGTCGGCTATCACCACCCGTCACATAAAAGCAAATTAACACACTAATTGCTGAAAAATCAACTTTTTATTGAAAAACTATTAGGAAACATACTTAGTTTAACTATTATTCTAACATAATTAGATACAATGAGATAAATTTTTAGGGTTCCGTTTTCACGGAACCCTATTACTAAGCCTCCGCTTTCCATCCGTCCGTCGTCGTCAGTCCGTTCGTCCGTCTGTCACGTGGCTATATCTCATGAACCGTAAAAGTTAGACAGTTGAAATTTTCAGTTAATCTGTATTTCTCTTACCGCTATTAACAACAAATAATAAAATAAAAACAATATCAAAATTAAAGGGTGAGGGCGTGTAAAAAAAGTGTTTTGGAAAGTTTGGTGACCGGTATTGTCATCTGACCGGTAAAACTGAAACTTATCGTCTTTTTGAAGTTTGCCGTTTCCTTGCGCGCCGCCGCGCCGCCGCCCCGCCTAGATCCATTTTAGAGGTCAGTTCCGTATCTATTCATTCATAACGTACCTATTCACTGCCCATCCTCTGCGTTGCGACCCGAAGGGGTGACTGTAGATAGGTACCTAGGTAACGAGAACATAGGCAATGAATGTGTTAACTAACCTACCGCTACAACTTTTGTGATATTTCCCCTAGTAAAATCAAATTCATGGAAATCCATTTTATCCATAAGTCATCCATATAATTAACTCTGTGTAAGTAATTCTGTCGGTCTGATAACTTTTCATGCCTAAACGAACGCCTGAATGGATCATAATGAAACATATCTTGGTTATTTTGTAGATTTATGGTATCCTAGGGACCTAAGCAGCTTAAGATACTTTTCCCCCGGAAAAACACGTTCGAAGCTAATCAGTTATTTATAATCTCCACATTTCCACAGCCTATATTGGCCTCCCCTTGATGAGCGCCTTGTTGGCTTTTTATCTTACGGGGGGTAATGCCCATAATCCCCACCGCCGCCGGGATCGCAGTTCTATAGTAGAATTGTTCTGCAGGGGGCGCTGCTGCCGTCCCTGGTGGATATCCCTTAGTCGCCTCCTACGACACCCGCGGGATGAATTGGGGTGGTGCAAATTCGAAGCCGGCACCACACAGCATGACAGTCTGATAATTTATTATGAAACTGGAACTAGGTAGGTAGGTAATACGTGGACGGAATGCAGCTCAAATACGGAACGGCACACACACACCGTGTACGCGGCCCTAAATTGTTATTCCCCTTAATAAGTATTCCTTCCTCATACCTAAAAGCAATTTGATTCTGTGAAAAACTGATAAATGAAAATGCATTGATACTTACGTTTGATCTACCTACGTACCTACCTAATTAACCTTATATACATAATAATATGTATTAATCATCTTATTTAGCCTCCGAAAGGCGCCTAAAACAGCAACTTGTAAAGTGAATCATTCCCATCAGTCTCCCTGCTCTAGAGCGACAGTTGGAAATAAAAGTTCGATCTGTCCCCCTTTTTGAAACGGTGGAGTACTCACCAACAGAGAAAACACCTTTCGACAGATCAAGAGTATGTAGGTACCCAACATCTTCAGTTAATTTCACAAACTAGCATGGTTCTGAACAATAATCTACTCGCTAGACATCAAATATCCCGTGATGATCAATATGATCATGGTGCATGCAACTATGCCGATATGTCGGGATAACAAAACCCCAAACTGAAACAGGATTACCTAGTTCAGGCTAAATTTATAAACTTAGCTATATTTATTTAGTGCACATAAGTTTTGTCTATTTACGAGTTTCCTTGAATAAATTTTATTTTATTAATATTATACAATCGTACTACATGACAATAAAAATATTCAATAATCTACCAGAGGATCTAAAGAATCTATGTATCTGGAAACTTATTCAATATAGGTACAAATAAAAAAATGGCTCCTTAATAAATGCTATTATTCTATGAATCATTATTTTAATTACAGGGGGGAATAGAAGACTTCGAATATATTCATTGACTTAAAATATTTTTTTTTGGCTTTGTTACCTATTCATTTAATTTATTTATTTTGTATTTGTAATTTAGAAATAGAAAATGTAATATTGAGTAATGGAAAAATTAATATTTGCATGCCTATGTTAGGTAGAATATAACTGGACCTATATCGTTTTAAGACCTACATTGTTACATATGTTCTGGCAAATAAACATCTTTAATCTTTTTAATCTTTATAACCTGCCTCAGTAACTTTCCTCATTATATCCTTGAGCTTTATGAGAGCTAAGCAAAAAAACAAAATCTAACAAGCCAAGGTTCAGTGGTTTGTGTACATTCCTACATTACCAGATAACAGCTATCAAGCAAAATCCCATCGCGGTCGACCTATCACTGTTCAAATATAATTTTCAACAGAATTGACAAGAGTAAGCACCCTCTTGACGCAAGCACTTCCGAGATAAGAATTTCATCATTAGAGTTTTGTTTGCTAAATCGTGCTCCTTGTAAGTAACTTCAGTTCCTCTGTCCACGAACTTCGGTCAGATAATATACTTAGTAAAAAGTAGTTGAAAAGGCCCACCAGTAGGTAGCCAGGGCAGAAAGTATAATAACGCGGTTGGCCTAGGCTAGGCTTTAGATTAGAGGCTAAGTAGTTGAAAAAGGCCCACCAGTAGGTAGCCAGGGCAGACCAAGTATAATAACGCGGATGGCCTAGGCTAGGATTTAGATTAGAGGCTAGAATATCGAAAAATGTCATAACATGCACCTACCTACAATGCGTAAATTATTGAAGCTAAAGGAATTATTACAATCATTTACTTTATCCTAATGGCCTTGTTTGGCTGTCATGCTGTGATGCTAAGAGCAGTACTCCTATTTTCTCCACCAGACGCTATCAAAGAGAAACACAATACCTATTCGGTATTATTGAAAAATATTTATTACTTATTATCGTAGCTTACAGAATGTAATCCCTAATCCCCTCCCAGACCACCGCAGCTACGTTCCAGCTCCGTTCAAACAAAACAGGCGCAATTGGGGTTCCACAAACCAAAACATGCGACTAGCCCATAACAGATTACTGAGAGGGTTCCGTCACATTTACGCCCGTAGGCCGTGGCATTCAACCACGTTGGTTTTATAAATCCATTCAAAATGCGCTTCAGTAGTGTCTTTGCTACTTTTAAAAACGAAATCTGTCAATTTCACTGCGGTGTATCCACCCCGAACGACCATTTAAAAATAGTATTTACAATTATTTTTCTTTTCACATTCGTGTTTTATGCTTTTTTTTATAACACACGGTTCAGTATAGGTATTTAAGATTTTTTTTCTTTTTTTCCTTTGGCATACAATTAATTTTAAGACATGGGTAGGTACTGATGCGATATTACAAATTTAACAACAGAACATTATTCAGATATTTTGAATTTTAAGTACAGATCTTGTGTAATGTAAGTAGACTTACATTTTGAAATTTACAATTAAATACAACGTATAGTTATATAGGGACTTTATAGTGTACCTTACTGTTCGATTATCCCGAAGATTCGACCGCATTGCAGCGTTTATCGTCAAAAAATTACGATTATTGTCCCATTCATATAACTATAACCATGTTAACAAATACCAAGAATAGATTTATTAAAATATCATACCCAGAGCTTTTAGAAAGGTGATTCAAAAGTACTGGATACACTACTGATATTTTGTCTTATTAGATTATCAACTGAGAAAAAATTAAATTGATTCAGAAATACTACTTTACTTTTGTATTTCGAAAATCTATGCAATATACAAAAAATAATGTTTGTCATATTGCGCTTTACGAGAGTTTTTACGTTTATGCTTTATACATTTCAAACATTTACATATTTTTAGGCCTTTTTTCAGACTCTCATTACAAACATATTTAGAATCTAACACATTGATACCAAACCTTTAAGAAATCTATATGATTTTATAATCTTTATGTTACTATACATTACAGATTTCTACATAAAATTAGGTAAGTAAACAACTTAATTATTAAACCTAATCTTCTAGGACTTTCTTGCATTCTTCAAAAGATAATTTTTTCGCCATTTCAATCACAATTGCTATTTTTTTTACAAACTCTGTTGAGGGATGGAATCATATGTCCGCTTTCCAATAGCTTTTTCTGTTGTATTTTGCAATCTGAATCATAGAAAATAGCTTTTCAGTTAGAAAAAATGTTGAATTCGCCATAACACTTATATTCCTTCAATTGTATTTTTCATAATTGCTGATTTCGTCATACGTTTTAAATTTCTTCTTCAGATCATAGTTTTCATATTTTTATCTATTTTTCTTCATGACATATCGCAAGAAATGCTTTCTGACTTGGCAGTTGGTTATTATTTATCACCAGGAACTAAATTCATTTCTGGTTTCAACTTCAAACTTAATAAATCTTCTAATTCATGTAAACTTTTCCAATTCGATTTCACACACTTTCATGTTAGTCAATCAACTATTTCGTTCACTCGCGCACAGAAATAGTCTTTATTTTCTATCTATTATGTACAGGACAAGGCACAGCCTTTAGTGTTCTAGAATTTTCACTTTACGAACGCCTCGGGGGGTATTTTCCCTTGGGACTGTAGCTGGCTGAAGATGAAGAGCGCACGCTGGAGGTCCCAACCAGTTTCTTGCAGGCAGCTGAAATAAAGTGTGAGGTTAATATTCTATAACTACCTTACCCAAACTAAAGTCACTGTCAGGGACAGACTATCATAATATCTAAAACTAAATGGCAGAGTGCCCAGAATGCTGGCAGCATTTCCACATTGAATGGCAATGCAAATTCATTGCCTGCCTTCTGGTGACGGCTTAGATTTTTAAGAAATAGATATGTGTAAATACTGTAATACAAGTTGTAATTGTTGTATTCTGTTATTGTAATTTTCTATGTGCTAAATAAACTACATGCGTGTCGGATCACGCACAGTAAGACCTTCCGTTGCATTTTGATTTGAGATATAATATGTTCATTGTGAATAAGAGTTGAACTAGATTTACGAAAAACTACTAGATTTACGAAAAACTGTACTATTTTCTGAAGTAAAGGCTTATATAATTGTGTTACTCAATGATCTCGGGACATATACATATAGCCCCGTCCTTAGGTAGGCATGTGTGGGGCCTAAATGCAGAGCACAGAGGCCATTTATTTATTTATATTAGGGGATCTTTCAGCACAATATACATAATAACGTATGTGTAAGATAATTTATAAAAGTTGCTTAATCTAAAGGCGAGGGCTAAATGCTAAAGCTTTGTAGTGACACAGTTTAGCTTAAAGTACGCGGCGCAAACGCTTTTCAGCGTTTCAGCTTTTTCAGTAGTTAAGCCGATAAGCAGTTTGACCAGTCACTTCTCAACCCTTTGCCGCGATCATTCACGATAATCTTTAGGATTATATATTATATAGACTATCGTATAAATGTAATTTCTTGTACTCGTGTCTCTGTGTAGTGAATAGACGTAATAATACAAAAGCTTGGATAGATTGAGGACTGTTTCTGTTTCACGCCAAACCTACTGAATGGATCGAAGTATAACTTTGCTGTAGCTGTTCTATACTTGTAATAGCATATATTGATTTATGAGAAACGTGTGAGAAGTCAAGGGTAAAAGCAACTTTTTTTTAAGTAAGGGATAAGGACAATTGGCGACAGCCTCACATCCTCAGGCCGTGGATGTCGTAAGAGCCGACTAATAGAACCTGAGGAATGGTAACAGCTTCCCTCTGTGTATTTTAAACACCTGTACTGCGATCCCGATCACCAATCCGCCTGCCAATGGTGATTATGGCTAAACCCCACTTGTGAGAGTCCCGTCCAGCAGTGGACATATGTTAGCTGATGAGAAGGGATAAGGAGCCCTTACTTGATGCTCCAGTGCTCATTCATGCCTGTCTGTTGTGATAACATAACCAACATCATCTTCTTAGCTTCATCATCACTCGCTGCCGGCGCTGCGGCCGGGGCGGGTGCGGGCGTCGGCTCTGATACACCGCCCGCGGCGAACGCTTTTTCTTCCTGTAATGGATAGCATTAGCTTTTGTTAAACTATTAATTGGTGGACTTGTTACTTGTTCCATGGTCCTTTTAGGCTTCCGAATTGGCCGTTATTTTGTTGCCGTAGGTGACCATGACAACATTTTCGGCTATGTCGAGTGCGGAGGCCGTAGGCCGAATAAAAACTACAATAAGTTTGATGCAACTAATACAAGGGACGCATTTGGACCCAGTCATTTCCGGACATTTTCGTAGGAGACATTTGCGCGAGCAGCGACTTGATAGAGGATATTGATATAATCTGTTGCTGTTGTGTTGATAATAAGCGTTCGTTCGGGACTATCACGAACGTGCGGTAAAACGATCGCGTGTGTGTTCTCGAAAAGCAGTATTTTCGAACACTTCGTTCATTTTAAGAACAATCATTGTTGCCTTTAGTATACACTGTGAGTTCTATAACTAACCTGTTCTTTAGTGGTGTTGGTGATAAAAAGTATATCGTTCATGACTGAGAATCCGCCGGCTGCGTTCGGGACTATCACGAACGTGCGGTGAAACGATCGTGTGGGTGTTCCCTGTACCGCCGTCTCTTTGAACACTCCATTCATTGTGAGGACGATCATTGATGGCTGAAAATAAAAAAATGAGTTTATTTACAGTCAGTGAATAAAGTACTAGCCATTTCTCGTCGAGGGATCGGTTTAAGCCTGTCGAAAACAATTTATTTCGACGACCTATTAAAACCCCGTATAGCGCACTTTCAAACTAGAAGTGTTTGCACCAGAAGCAGTCTCAAATGCCTTTGCTTATGCTAGTAGTAAAATGGCGAGACAGTAAATCATTCTTGGCCCAGAGAGGTGAACGAGTTAGGGAGCTGAGTGTAATCAAGAGATAAACTATATTTATACATCAATAAAGTACTAATACTGTCTGGCCGAGGATGGGCCAGAGAAGCGTCTTCGGGCAGCCCAGTTACGAGGTGGTATACGTCGCGGGGCAACAATGGATGCGGCTAGCACAAGACAAGACCGTGGTGGACGATGACACAAACTTCGGGAGGCCTATACTCAGCAGCCAGTAGAATCCGACTGTAGATGTTCAAGTACTTACAGTAAACACCAGCAGATCCACCGCAAAGCCCATGAGGTCATGTGTCGTCTTGGGCAGGTCTGACAGGAATGAAACCACTTGTAGTCGCCCGTTCTTCAGGTATCTTCTGCGGGACTCGCGTTCCGTTATGCGCAGTATGTTGCGACTTTGTGGGATGTATGTGTTCAGTCTAAAAGAAATAGAGGCAATAACGCATATAGATTCTCAGTAACGTTTGCGTACGCTGTACGGAATGTTGTGAGAAGGAACATTAGAAGATAGATTTAAATTGCACAGTAACTATATAAATCCACAAAATCTCGTGACGTTATTTATGACACCATTTAAAATCTTCGCTTCGCTGCTATGGAAACTGGCCCTGAACGTAACGTTTCTAAAGAGCTCTGTTTAGTCAGGGCAACGCTTACTCTAACTAACCATACGCTAGTAATAGATTGTCTTAGAAACTAAGCTCCGTACTATAAAAGCTTATCGCCCGAATACTCAAACGCAACTCAGATTTAAGTGCGTCTCAAGTGACGAAGTTTCGACAGATTTTCATTGAAAACTGTCAATAAAACGCGACTTGAGACGTGCTCAAATATGAGTTGCCTGTTATTCGGGCGTCAGTCATCGGTATGTGCTTGAGTAACGCTTATGCCATAGAAAAGCGTTGTTAGTACTCAAGCATAGATCGATGACTAAGGAAGCTTTCATAATAAGGGCCTTAGAGTTATGACTTACTTGGACGCCGCATTTCTCATATCGCGCTCTGAGGAGAGGTAGTTAGCCGCCATTGAAAGCGATGCGTGCTCATGATACGCCTCGAGCAATGCTTGTCGCGACTCCGAGTCATAGATCGCGAAGTATTGTGTGAGGAAATCCCTGAAAGAAGCATACTCCAATCAACATTATTTTTGTTAGTATGAAACCTTGAGCAACACTTTCACTGTTGTATTTTCTTTAATGCGTGTTGGTGAGCGTGCTTACATGCACTTATGTCGTACGTTTGAGTGATTTGCTCGTTTTCTATGCACGCTCGAAATTGTTAAACTCACAACTTCGATACATCATCAGATCATCACACAGAGTTGACTTAAAACTACTTTAGCTAAAACTTGGTTTTGAAATGAAAAGTAGGTACCTACTGAAACACAGTCGCCAAACGAAAAAACGAACAATCTGTAGTTAGGTTTTCGCTAGCTGAAGCCTTTGCGTTTATAAACCTTTTACTAATAACTAAATGGAGGAACTACGATCTGAAGTTGTTGAAAGAATGGCTCGTAACACGTAGCTTAAATACAGTCCAAGAGTTTTTGACATGTAAATACATATTAAAATATTTATTTTTCATACGTTATCGACATTTAACTTTACTCAATATTAAATATTTATTTTTTATTTACCATGATATTTATTTAAATTTAATTTTACTTTTATTACTTTTTCTTTAATTAAGCATGACACTACATGGTACTAGTTGAAATATTTTGTTGTTTGTGAACCTATTTAGCATATTTTATGTACCTATGTAGGTGCTTTGATATTCACATGCCAGTAATGTGGCGAGATATGAGGATCAAATTATTTATAATAACCACCTGTGTAATTTTAATTTACCATGTCTTTTATGAATAAACTAATAGATTTGATTAGAAAAAAAAACGCATTGGAGTGTATTGTGTGTGCATTCTCCCACTTCGTAACTGGCCTAGTTACGAAGTGGGAGACTAACCTAACCTAACCAGCCCAACTCTGACGTAATGGAGCAGGACCTTCATTGCTTGACAGTGACAGCTGCATTTCATCGCTGATGCTACCGTGTAGGTATTTATACAACTTCTCACCTCACAAGGTTTTGTCCAGCCGGGTCTACAAGGAACGACTGTTGTTGGGGCGGCAGCGCGACGTCTTCTGACACGTCGAAACCAATCGCAGGGGGGAGTTCCACGCCATCCTAAAGTTTGATACGGTGATATTATGGAGAACTGTAGGCCAAGGGGATTGTTCTCTAGGGTAGAATAGACAATAATGACATCGTATCATCATGCATTGCGTACATTATTGAAGTTGAATGAATTAATTTGAAATAATTTACGCATTCGATGACAGTGACGTATTTGTTCTCTATTCTAACCCTAGACAACAATGCCCGTGCTAGGCCTACTGGAAGCCAATTCTCGCCAATATATCACTAGAACTGTCAAATTTGACAGCTCTTTCATATAAAAACTGTCAAATTTGACAGTTCTTTTGATAATTATCGAGTGATAAATTGACGAGAATTGGCTTCCAGGAAGCCAATTCTCGCCAATTAAGATTATTATATTTTTTTATATGAAAGATCTGTCAAATTTGAAAGTTTTTTTGATAATTATCGAGTGATACATTAGCGAGAATTTGCCCCCAGGTACTGCTCATAAAGATCAACGTTAAAACAATTTTCTTGACGAAGCAAAATATTGGATGTAATCGTTTTATCGTGAATTAAGAACGGTACTCGCTATGCAGTTAATTTATGCCTTGCCACCAAAGATGTAGCGCGTACACGTAAATTGATAAATAACAATAAGCGAGTTAAATGACATCAAAGCTAATATTGTTCTGTACACAACCTTAAACATCTCTGGCGGAAGTGCAGGCATTTATTACACAATGTGAAGTATGTCTTGAATTTTCACAATACCTAAGGTTCCAAATTGAATCCTCACAATGACGTTTCAAACCACGCTGCGGGGCCAGTAACTTACCTGGAACCTTTTCAACTGTACGCGCCCAACAAAGCATGTCCATTGGGCACATAAAAAGGGAAAATTCAAATAAACGGTAGCAGGTACCCCACAAAGCACATAAAAATATTGAGATTTTAATTTAATGAGGTCAAATTTCGTTAAACTCACCAATTTCACCAGTTTGGGAAACTTCTTCCGGACTTCGCTGGAGACAAGAAATAACATAGCAACAGATGTCAAGACACCTCTGAAACTCACAAAGGCAAATTAGCTTCAGAACAAAAACCTGAAGTGTATCAATTTAAGTTCTATAGTTTGCCAACTAGATGGGGATACAGGCAGAGCCACCAACTGGAGTACATTGTCATCAAAGTATATGTAGAGTTGGTAGCAACTCTACATTAGTAACAGAGACTGAAATAGGGGAACTAGAGGTTTGAAATAAAGGGCTTTTGTAATTTTGTCTCCCTCAACTCTCAGATATTTTGTTGGCATTGTAACAAACAGGATTTTACTACTAACATAATCAACAGAACGTGAGAACATACACCACTGACTATAGTAAGTCCATGTTACTCAGGTTTACAGTTTTTACATTCAAATTGTGGATATCTTATGTTGTTGTTGGTGGCATTGCCAATACAAAACCAGAAAGCTCTTTTAGGATCAAATTCCGTAAATGACAAAACCGGGCCTGAATATAGGTACTTTGATTGCTCGCAATTAGTGCATGGCAAATCTGACGTCTATGCAAATATGTATGTCTTAAACTTTCAATTGAATATTTCATACAAGCCCAGCGAATACACCATTATGGGTTTTGCAAAGAGTTTAAAGAGTTCCTTTATGGAAATTGATCCTAGAGAGGCCAAACTTTACACTTTTAAATTCGCTTTTATTGTCTATTACCTACCCCCTTATTCATAATGGTCCGCTAACTTTAAACAGTTGCAAAGCAGCATTATTTCTCACTCTGACTTATGTCATTAGAAGAAGACAGAGTGAGAGAGTTAATTAAGTTAGCAGACTATTATGAATAAAGGGGAAGTGTTCAAAAGTTTTCACTTGTTATATCTTCATGATATAAGCTTATATTTTTCTGATTATTTATTTGGAAAACATATATGCATATTTGCTTAGATGGTGGTGTTCATTTACCTGCAATTATATAAATTAGTTAATAAACACATTTAAGTTTCTTGTGTTCCTCAACAGGCATAATATGATTTCATCTACCAATTCGGTTTCCAACCATTTTGTATACCAAGAACATTACCTGACGTAGATTTCGTGATCACTAAACCTTTTCACACACGGGTTTCCCTTCAGGTACAGTTCAACCAATGGTAGCTGCTTCAGAGGATCCAAGGAACCCAAGAATGGTATCTGTTGAAGATAAGATATTCAGAATATGCAGTTCAGCCAATGGAGCTTCACAATTGCAATCTAACACTTCATGTTCTCCTTTCCTATCTTAACTCAGAATAACAAAATTATAGAAAGCTAACTTCTGCCCGCAGCTTCTCAAGCTTATCAAGTAGCCTATGTCCATCCCTGGGATATTGTTTACCTCAATAAAAAAGTTTCATTGACGTTCTTTCTGCTGTTTAGGAGTGATAAGGTAACAGACAGACTAGAGTTACGTTCGCTTTTATAATATTAGTATGGATTGTGGTCCAATTGTTGTTGTTGTTGAAATTAAAAATAAAGCTGTATCTGACCATTCCCTACTTTATAATCTATGTATTATTAGAATTTCTGTTGTTTGTTCAATTATATAAACTATATATCGTAGGTTTTATTAGTTATTTTATATTTGTTAATGTATTTCATGTTTTTTAATGTTGTGTCTCGTCTTGTACGTGACGTCCACAACATGGTTCCGACGGAAGACCAGCGTTGTGGTAGCCCACGGCTATTACAACATATGCTGAGTCGGACGCCATTTTGTAGCTTTAAGTTTCATTAATGTATTAAGTATATGTAATGTGTAGTTGCTACAAATAAAGATTCTCTCTTTCTTTCTTTCTTTCAATTGTGCCAAACAACTTAAATGAAGGTCAATGATTCCCATAATGTATATTGTAATGTATAATTAAGATATTTATGGCTTCAAACATAGGGCACAATAATGTACTCATGTTTAATTATGTTCTACCATGCAGTGTTATATGATCTAAGATAAAAAAGTTATTGTAAACCGTAAAACTCTTTTTATCTTACTCTGTTATCCCCCATGTACAGAATCTTCAAACTTTTGAAGCTTGTTGCTAACGCCTTCAGATGCTCAATCCCATGGAGCTTATTGTCATTGAGGTTCAGAGCTTCAATATCCGGAATGTTCTCTGATATTATGGAAATAGCTTCCAGCATAATTGCTGGCCGGAATAGTGCACAGAATATGTCCACTAGATCTGCAAGATACAAAACTGTTACTTTCAACTTCTTGTCTGATGGCTCTGCTACTGGTTTGATGCAATTCTGATAATGTCCATCTCATGATAGCATTGCAAGCAAAATGTTGTCAAATATATAATTCAATATTTTTTTAATTATTTGCTCCATGTGTGAAACTAAAAATTTTAATGAATTAAAATAACTAAATTTAAGATTAATAAAATTGTATAATACCACAATCACAAAGAAATAAATGGTTTCAACCAATTTACCTGGGTCAGCATGGAATTTTGTCAAGTCCAAGGCTTTAGTTGTTGCATTATATCTCTTAGCCATTGTCAGTTTCATTTTCTCCTTCATATCAGCATCAACCACCACAGTTGGGACTGCATTTCTGACTATAACAACCAGCTTGAAACCATCTGACATGGTTATCTTCCTGTCAGCATTGAACAACTTTTCAGCCATCTTAGCATCATCAACATAGAAAATGGCAGCATTGCCGTTCACTCTGTAGTAATGTGGTATGAATATATCAGGGGACACTGCACTCAGTAGTGTTTTTAGGATGACATCCTTCTCATGTTTGGCCCCATATGGTACAATTACTTGATACCATGGCAGCAAGCCAGCAACAAACTTCTTTCTTGGTCCGATGTTTCTTGGAGCAGGTGAGATGAGGCGGCCTCCTCTGCCTCTGAATCCCCCCCTGCGGTTAACCATGCCTTGGCCTCCTTGTGCTCCCATGTCAATGTCATCATCAAGGAGGAGTTTAGGATCATTCCAAGCTTTGTTGAACTTATTATTCTTTCCTTTGTTTGTTCCAGGTTTAAAACTAACACGCCGTCTCGAGGAGTCGTGTGCACGATCATCATGTTCTATAGGAAAAATATTGTTCATAAACATGGTGTTTTAGGTACTGACAACAGGTAGGTAGAGAACTCACCAAAATGATCTATATTATCGGCTTTCCAATTTCTCGCCCGTCCCCCGCGTTTAGGCATTCTGTTGAATGCTGCCCTTGCGTGTGCCACTTTGATATTTTTATGGGTAAGTTGGTTGAGTTATTTCTACGCCGTTTGCTGTAACGAATGGATGAATGAATGAGGTTAGAAATGAATGACGCAGATTACACAAGTCAAAAGTAACAACGAGACTTCAAATCAATTCGTGAACAAATAAAGATATTTACACGTAAGCAAGTCACACAAAACACAATTATACCACAGATTTATATGTTTAACGTTTGCCA
This sequence comes from Eupithecia inturbata, assembly GCA_963662085.1. Classification (NCBI taxonomy): domain Eukaryota; kingdom Metazoa; phylum Arthropoda; class Insecta; order Lepidoptera; family Geometridae; genus Eupithecia; species Eupithecia inturbata. Next base: position 6,309,949 of record OY759187.1, read on the forward strand.
AACGCAAAACTAAATTTACTTTGTTTCTTTCAATGTTTCTTGACAGAGAGTTGAACAATTTCCATTCGACTTCTATCTACGAAAAAAAATATAGAGATGTAATGTGCTTCCTTCTACTCTATACGGAAAGGAATGTAAGGTACGGAGCGGCTCCAAGTTTTTCAAACTACATACTCCAAACCACAATTTTAGTTGGTTATTTAATAATTAATATTTTTGATTATTAACTATTTTAACTAAATTTTTGAACTATTTTACCAGCTATTTAATTTTTATTGCATTACCATCATTACGATTATTATATATATTAGATGAATTAAGTAATCCTTTAATTACTTTAAAATCTATTGGTCATGTTTACTGGCCCATGATCGTATCTGGTTTGGACATCCCTAATGTTTGTAAAGCATTTCTCGTCAAGCATCATCATAATGTTGCGTTTATTTTTGCAATATAATTAGCATTGCGCGCAAAAAAATTAAAACTTACACAATTCGAATTAACATGACGTCTCAGCATGTATCAGCGAGCACCGCCCTCCGTTCTATCTAACCGATCTATCAGTACATTATCAAACTTATTCGCAAGAATAGTCCTGTCTTTAATGAATGATGTTGTTTTCGAGAACTGGCGCCGCCGCCCGCCGCCTCGCCGCCCGTTTGTAATTATAGTACGGAACTTCACGACTAGTAAGGCTGTATCGGAGAGCAAGTTGCTGGTGTATTATTATTATTATACACTTCATTTATTTAAAATCTCTATATATAAAATTAATAATTATAATATAAAATTAACTATTCTACAGTAAAAAGTATACCACCGGCCGCGTAGCTAGCCGAAGCGACCGGTGACTAGGGCTACAGAGAGAAGAACTCTCTATTATTATTATTACGGTAAGATGCTGACATAAAAATTAAAAAGATCCCTTTCCGTATTTTGACTTCCATGTAACATCACCAGAGTAAATTGACGAAAATCAGAAGGAGGGCCTATTTCACATAGAAAGAAAGAGATAGAACAAAAAAGTGCTGCCACCAAATAACGTAATTTTGCTTTAATTTTTTACTAGCCTGATTCCTCCCAAGTCCCAATCTCCTAATTATGACCACTTGTTAATATGGTTTGTTGTCATCACTTAGTGTCTGTTATTTCGCAATGTGTTTTTTTTGAGAGTCCTTAAGAGGGCGCATTGCGTGCCATTCTGTGGATAGGATTTTGCGTTCGAAGGAGCTGGACAGAGCATACGATTTTGGAACGGGTGTAAGCGCAAAACTAAAAAATTATTTTTGCGTAAGCGCAAAAATTAGTTTTAGCTTATTTACTAAAAATCTACACAACTTATGAAGAAATTGGTTCAAGGAACCAAATAATTAGTAATAATCTACGAATCAAAACATAATTCATTTGCCCGCAGAATTCCTGAAATCTCGACCAAATAATATGCGAAATAACAATATAACAAGATGTAACAATATAACGATCAGAATAATTTTATTTTATTTAAAAGCAGTTTTTAGCAGTAGGTACCAACAAATTTACTTCCATATTTGGAAGTAAATTTGTTGGTACCTACCTAAGTATTTATTTTAAATATTCAGCCAAAGTAACGGCTGGACCAACGCGTATACGCGTATTACGCGTATATGGCTCTATAATAATAGGGCCATATACGCGTAATGTACGAGTAAATCTACCTAGATATACACCTAGATAGGTTTACTTATTAAGATTAGCAACTCAAAATTAATTTTATGGCATGTTAAATTTTATTAAAATCCGAATCACAATTTGCTGCTGTTTTAATAATAATAATGCTGCAGAAATATTTAATAGGCTGCCCAAGGTCACATTACTTGCTGACCACTTCAGTCAGTTTTGACGACAACTAGATGCTCAATTCACTTTATCTGCTGGCAATATCCATTTTTCGGTTGACCAAAACGTTCAAAACCTCTTTAATTTGCAGACCGTTTAATTTAAATTATACCCAAAGTAAGTTACCTAGATTTAACATAATTTAATAAAAAAATATTTAATTAAAAACTGTTTATATACCTTACTAGAGTCCTAGAGTTCTTGGAGCTATAGGTACTTAATAATAATAATAATAATAATGCTGGACAATCCACACAGCATCATCTAGCCCCAAGCTAAGCTGAGCTTGTGTTATGGGTACTAGATGACTGATAAACCTAATACAATACATAACATAGATATTTTTTATTATATTTAAAAAATACCCAGAACACCCGGAACAAATATTATATTATTTTATTTTTGTCATATTTATTCTTATTTCGTGAAAATAATTGAACATATACAATTGATAATGTGTTTTTAAGTCATGTCGTGTTAGATTTATGTTCCTAGTACTTTGTCTCTTCTTTTGTAAGCACCCTAGTTACCAAATCATCATTGCTGCCATGGCCAGGAATAACGAGGCGGCCGGGAACTGGGGGCCATTTTCTGGCTTGTATTTTCATGGGGAGGTAATGGCCATAATCCCCATGCTGGGCATGCGGGTTGGGGATCGCAGTTCGTTGGTGAAGTTGTTCTGCAGGGAGCGCTGCTGCCCGTCCCTCGATGTATGTCCATACCGTAGGTTGGGTAGGTATTGAAGTATATATATGTGCAGCGATTTTAGTTTCAAATGTATTTTTTCCCCGACATTAAATCATTAAAAAAAATTACCCATACATACATACTTACCTGATTGGCTTTTCACATTTTGCAAGAATTATGTACTTACACGGTTAGGTAGTTGTCGAAATTCATTTAGGTAGGTAGGTTTCACATTTTGCAAGAATTATGTACTTACACGGTTAGGTAGTTGTCGAAATTCATTTAGGTAGGTAGGTACCTAATTTAGGGCTAGATGATGCGAGTGGATTGTCCAGCAATATTTATTTATAGTTTCGTCTGAAGTATATTTTAATGTCAACTAAAAGTACCGTGACACGAAAGTAAAAAAAAGTACTGACATTGCTTATAAATTCGATATTTAATTGAGTAATCACTATTTTAGTATAGGCAATGAATATACAAATAGCCTGGGATTTGCTTGTTTTTCTGAAATTAAGATATGTATTACTACTTATTGATTCTTTTATAACAAAGGGGGTTTGAATATTTTTGTATGGAGGGTGGCCCTAACATTTGCATTTATTTTTCAAATTCGATGCGTACATTAAAAATTATAATTTTGGATAGAAGACACTAAAACAAATAAAACATGTCATAAAATATCTTTTTTTATAAGGTACACTTATTTCCAGTCATTTTGTGCTATTCTTCGTCAGATGGCAATACGCCCCGAAATTGTCTATGGTTGACACCCAGATACGTTTCGTTCTACGCTTACACGTAGTACGTCCGTAATGGATATTTGGTGCAATCAATTTGGATTCCAAAATTGTGGACAATAAACATGGTTTTTATCGTACCAAATTATTATTATGCACTAAAAGATGCTGTGAAGGTACTATGATGAAAGATGCATCGATTTATCGAACTGATTCAAACCAGAGGAAAGGAACGTTTTTAAGTATGGCCATTGCAGCCGAAAGCCCAAGCTTGCCGAAAAAAAATAAAAGACCATCAGCCGCCATAGACAATATTCGTGTGCTTTTGGTTTGGGTCTGCCATGTTTTGTCTTATTTGTCGTGCTTGATCGACGCGTTTGCGATTATTGCTCCAAATTGTTGCTACATGAATGCATTACGGGCCGTGTTTTGTTTACCAATAGTGTATTTAGAAGTGGTGATATGATTAGGTTCTAATATCACTTACAATCGATCGTTTTTGATACTGGTGTGTGCAAAGGTGTAGTTCACATTTCATCGAATTTTATATTCGCTCCTGCCTCACGACAGTGTATTCAAAGATATTTCGTCGCGGTTTTGTTATAATACTCTTCAAATAACCGATTTCACAACATTTGGTCGCTTCGGTCAATGACGCAACCCACGTGCACTTGATATAGCAAGCATCTCATGCACATTTGTTATTATTTTGTTCGCGAATTCGATCTGAATAAGCGGTCGGTATTGGATCGAGGCAGGGCAACCGCTCCGCGCGTCTAGCTCGCTCGTGTCGTGTGAATTATTTTGATCGTCGAATTTATCTTAGTTTTTTCCTATTTTGTGTGTATAAAAATAATATTAGCCCGGGATAAGTGTGTGCGATGCACAGCGTACACGTGACGGAGGCTAGTGTTTAGCTGGGTGCGAGTCGTGAGAGCTCCAGTGCGGAGCGAGGTGAATCACCGCGCGCGGGTGCCGTTGGCTTGTTTACCAGCGTGTGCAGAAGTGCGTGTACAGCGGAAGTGCAAGGCATGTGCGCGCCCGAGCGCCGATGACACCGCCACTGGAGGGATAACATCTCTCTTGAGTGTGTGATAAGATATGGTTTTTGGGCTATGAGTGTGTGACAAAGTTTAGTGCACTGAGGACACTGGAGCCCCTAGACGGGGTTGGGCCCGCCGGGGCGGCCCTAGTGCTTCTTGGGGCTCCTCACGAAGGCAAGATGGCTGCGTGGAATAGACACCACCACTTCAACATGCTCATGGATGATAATTCCAAAAACAAATGTAAGTGCACAATTTAGTTGAGTTTTTAAACCAATTTAATTTGGTTTGGTCACAAAAATTTAGAATTATTGAAATTCATATGATTCAAGCTGAATTCGAATAATGTTTTGAATTGTAAAGTGAAAATGTTTAGAGATTTTTTTTGGGCTTAAATTGTTTTATCTCCAGGTAATGCTTATGTGTTTGATATAAAATTCAAATCTAATTATTATTATTTATTTTTTATTGAATTTTATTTGATAGCGCTTTTCAAATAAAATTCAATGGATGGATGGAATGGTATTCCAAGGAATGTCTGCTCAAAACTTGTCAAAAAATAAATAATTTAAACTTTTTTGACACTGCTAATCAGCAGATATACAATGTATAAAAAAACACTAAAGGTTCAGTACTAAAGTACAGAATATTAGAGAATTAAACTAACAGAATGGGTATTTATCCCATGCTTTTGTTGCTCACCAAGTAAAATACTAAATACCCGCTCAGTTATATAAAACAATATCTCTGTATTCCGACCCTATCATGCCAAGCATTCAATTCATCAAAGACATCAAACACTGTACCGGTCCTAGGGTCACAATGTAATTTTCCATTCCATCACCTATGACAGCGGATCATGTCCAAAGGGTGTATTATTAAATGCACACAACCCTTCAACCAACAATACACACCTGTGGGGTAACTCTGCCCCATATCCATCTGACCTGGTTTACCTGTAGTATGTATGCTGTGTGAACGGCAATTACGTAAAAGCTTAACAGCTTGATTGGCTTTGTATTTTCATCCATTTGTATTAATGAATGAAAGCAATTATTTTATTATTATAAAAATAGACTAGCATTACAATAAATGTAGACTTGTAATTGCATCCAGTCTGAATCAGAAATCTGAATCAGAAATTACCCTGTGGTTTTTCACCATTCAACAGCTGTCACAATATTGTGAAATAATTAGCAATCAATAATGATAAATATATACAAATTTTTACCTTCATTATTAGCATTTAAATAAAGTTGTGTATTCAATTAACAAGAAGATGCTGATTACTGATTTTATCACCCAGCACTAGTAGGTTTATCTTCAAGAAAAAAATATGGACTGAGAGACTGGATTTGTATTGAAATCTCAAATATGAAGATAAATACAATTTTCAGAATACAATTTTATTAGTTTAGTTCAGGCAAATAATGTGATTTCAATAAATAATTCTATTTTTACTGAGCTCTTTAGCAGTGTTTAACAGTGAAAAGAAGATGACGATATTCTAACATACTCTTCATTCTCTTCTACTAAATATTGTAACCAGTTTTTTTTTTGGCGAATTATGATTGGTCCATAACGCCGTGACCCCAAATCTCGTCGGCGGTGACCTCCCCAACCTTTCACCTAATTCCATGACAGCCCTCACAGATGGGTGCTTGCATTGTCGCTTTTTAGCTACACAGGGGTTAACATGAGCCATTGCGTTTTGCAGGCGGGGTTACAAAAATACACCTATTTGATTTACAAGTTTATTGTCTGTTCCGTTTGATTAGCGTGTCAAGTCGTAAAAACTTAATGTTGCTGTTATTCTACATCAGGTAGGTATACAAAAAAAATACAAGAGAATCATACATTCAGTAGGTATGCAGTTTTTTTTCGGCTTCAATGCGAGCGTTAACTCCCACGCTCTTGGCTGCTGGCACTCCGATTGAGTTCGGTGCATCGCCCGATTCTAAAATAAAATAACACAAGGTACCTGCTCTTAATACCTAGTTTCTCAGAAATCCGGGGCATGACCGGTTCTCGATCTGAAGCAATCAAATCGATGTTTCGGGTGGTCTGTACAAGGATAAACATCGCGGATTTGTAAACTAAGTTGCCTTTTTGACTCTTTGTGCTTCTGACCAACAAAATAAATCAGTTCAAAAATGTAAGAAAATTGACTAAAACATTTTTATCTGGCTTACAACTGCCCGTCTCGTTTACCGTAGAACGCTTTTCATAAATAATCATTAAGGATTTTCCCGAGAGCCGGTGGCTAAACAAGAAATCATTCTTGCTCATGAGGATAACAGGGGAATATCTTTGACAAATTCGCTAAGAACCTTCTTGGAATTCATGAATTCCTAATAAAACATGCAAATTCATCTAAGGACGACCGACAAAACAAAATTTTTACTGAATAAATTACGTGGTGTGAATTTGTGTCGTACCTACTATATTTTTAAGTAGTTTCTAACCAAGAAAACTACTTAAAAATATGGATCAGAATGTGATGGCAATGGGTCGGTGCACCCGCGTATAGCGGCGAGCCCCAAATATTTGCGAGCGCTCGTTTGTACCGGAACCATCGACGAACACTTATTTTATCCGGCGGGCGGCGGCAGCGGGCGCTATCAACTTTCATTCAGTTTCTGAATGTTGTTGCTATGCGGATGCTGGCCTCACGGTGCCGCGACGCGCTGTCATTAAAACCAAACTCGTGAACTGCACTCATGTAGATTATATCGTGCTCTTTGGAAAGTAGTCACTTAAGAATTTTGAGCCGCTGCCGACTGCATGTAACTGACACTAGTTATTAGCGCATTCATTAATTGAACTTAATTCAAAACAATTAAATAAAAACTATGCATAATTCTAATAAATATATAATAAGTATGATAATTCAGTAGGTTTAAATATCAGAAGCTTTCAGCCGAGTTCATAAAAAACAGAAATTTTATTGATTGTCTTTGTAAGAAGCGTTTAAAATCGTCATGCATTGTCCGAACTCGCAACGCAACCTACCAGGCGTTTGCTAACTAAAATACTCATACTCATTTATTCGCCGTAGGGAGCTCAAGGCACACTTGGATACGTCAATTTACAATAACTGTCAACTGAACAGAAAAGCGTGTGAAATGGCTCTGCACATTCGACAGCAGCGGCCGAAACATGCAGTCTGAGTCCCAGCACGTCTAGCGTCTGTGGGAGCGGTGTGGCCCACAAGTCAGCTCGCCGGCCGGTGAATGGTCACCTTTCACCGACACACAGTCTAGACAACTTCTTTACCAGTCGTGAATGACTTTCACATTGGAATGCGGAACACCGATTTATGCGGCCAGCTGCCGAAATCTCTGGACGCATTCTGCAAGGTGAAATTGCCTTTGGTAATTAGAGTAATTAGAAGGCTCTCAGGCTAAATCCAACGCGTAAGGTTGTCTGGTACATTTCATACTGCTTGCGAAGTGCTTTGATGTGCCAATATGTATAACAAAAACCAAATGTTTACGTAATGTTGAATTGAATCAATATCATAATTTAATTGCACTGTTAAAATTAAAACCATTGTCTTCATAACAGAGTTTTATTTACAGTCGTTATAACGCTTACTTTAAGGAGCGAACCTAACGGGTTTGGTTGTCTGACTAGGCCTAGATCTCAGTACTCCCGGGATCCCGTGGTAAAAATCTAGAATTACATAAAATTCCACATTTTTCTTTGGGTCTTTGAATGTGAAAATAAGATTGAGAAAAAAATACGACGACTAAAAGGATGAAAGTGCACTGCTTCGCACCTAATTTGGTCGAGATCTCAGGAACCCTGCGGTCTATCGAAGTTACTAATGTCTTGTTTATTACTAATTATTTCGTTCCTTGAATCAGTTTCTTCATAAATTGCGTAGTTTTCTTGTAAATAAACAATAAATTCATTTCTGCGCTTACGTCTTTCCAAAAACGTATGCTTTGTCCCGCTCCTATAAAAGCGAAATCCTATGCCTATCCTTTTCACAAAACGGCGCGCATTGGCAACCCTTAAGCCGAGTTCGATAACAAGTCCAGGTACAGTGTACTTGCTTGTCAACACGGGTACAATGCTAGCCCATTTATGAAAATTGCCTGTTCGCTCTAGGGCAAGTTGCATCCAAATAGCTTAATCGCCACTCTTTATACTCGATTTATAAATATTTAGACAAAATAACCAACTAAATTCGTATCAAATAATTGTAAACATTCCACTACCTTTATCATCTTTGGCTCTTCGAGCTGGATTATAAAGAGTAACTACCTAATGAAAAGTTCCGTACCGCTATTCATGTCGCCTCACTTCAAAACACCTTCTATCGTACATTATTGTCTGAGCTAATTATTGAAATCAGCAAACAACGCGAAAGAGGTCGACGCTCTAAGGCCCTCGGAAAATTTTTATTGTACTGAACAATTCTCAAAACTATCTATACCTATAAGGAAAATAGATATAAGCTTTTGAAATGAGGTATGATTCAGATGTAAATCTCATCATGCCAAATACTGTACAGTTTTGCATGTTAGATAATGTTATAGAAGATCCTCAAAATTTTCCAAGGAGTCAGCCCTAAAATGCCCCACAGTGTCATCGACCGACCGGAAAGGTTTTTGCGCGACGAACACCAACGGTGCTGTTACTCGTATTTTAGTAATTGAATGACTATGGAAAGCAAGGCTTAACGGTAACCTTACGAATTGAACGTGTGACGTTCCTAATGAAATTGTAAGCTTGTCTAGTCATCTCAGTTTGATGACCTGATTGATGTTTAGTCGTGAAAGTTGAACTGTACTTTGTCAAGAACACAACGTCGATAACTGTCTCATTTATTTTAGGTAGTTAAGACACGTTTTCGAGAAAATTATTTTACATTATTCCATTCCCAAAAATGTTATATCATAGGTTTTTATTATTATAGTACGTAAGCCCTCACACTCGGTGTTCATGACCCTTCGAAAGTCCAAACCTTTATGGGATATTATTTGATATGTTATTTCATGTATTTTTAAATTAATGTATACCTACGCTCGATTATTTTTGCGACCTTCACACTACCGGTGTTCATCTATTGTACACTCATAGAAATATCAATCGGTTCCCTAAAAATAGCGATGTACATAATTTGAATACAAGAAATAAACATAAACTCGCTGTGCCCACAACTAGACTACACAAAATTACTTAATGTATCTTTTAAAGGGCAATGTATACGCTTCTACAACAAAACTCCTAGTGAGTAGCAAAAATTATCAGTAAATAAATTAAAACAAATTGTCAAAACCTTCCTGTGTAAAAAGGCCTACTATAAAATATCAGATTATCTAGAGGATAAAAAAGCGTGGGACGGAATTTGCTCCAACTCGAAAAACAACTAACTAACAGGCTAAAGGTTTCTTCGTCGCTTCTTTACTTTAGTCTACATACCGAAGCGACTGAAATTAAAAATATCACTTTACGTATACATTTATTGTATTTATGGAAATAAAGAGTTTTTGACTTTGACTTCGACTTCATTGCCCTTAGCAGACTTCCTGTTCAAGTCCTTTCGAGTACGAACTAAGTTGACGTTTAATGGATAACCGAAAGCGACGAGCGGTCACCAACTTCAGCCCAGCCACGGAATCATAATGACATGGTCCATTATTGTGTTACAAGTTTCAATAATTTTGCAATATCTGGCGAGATATTGCGTTTTCCTTTTAGAAACATTGATTTATTGTTTCACATTTGCAAAGACGATACCGCCAGAGCAGTTTAGTCAGATGATCGAGTGCTGTCAGATATTCGTGTCGTCTAATAATATTAATTTGCCTGAAACTGGTTCTTAAACTTGGCTTTGACGAAAACAATCTAGTCTCAGTGTCTTAACCAGGTAGCTTGCTATCTATTATTATGTATGACTAATATAAAGCTTAATTTGGGCTGGCCTGTTGGTGGTGCCTCAACCCCATCGGGCCTCAACGTCATTGACCGGCCGTTTTGCACGTGGACCTTCCATGGCCACTTGCACCATCTAGACTAGAGCTCTATCTACTAATTGACGATACTATTGATTTAGTATTAAATTCATAGGGAATTATAACGGTCTATTTAGGATCCTCTCCTAGCTTCCATCTATGTTCATGTGTTTAGGGTCTACCTCTGTTCTGGCTCTCTCTATACCATAAACCATTTGTCTCATAAACAGCTGAACCGATTTTGAAGAGATTTTTTGCGCACTTTGTTTTTGACCGTGGAGCAGGTAGACTTGTTGGTTTTGTTTCTTAGTGACGGCAAGGCCGATTTTAATGCGAGATTGGTAAAATATTGTATTTATTATATTAAGTACCTACCTAAACCTGATGACACAATGTGATAGTTGTCATTCCCATGTGATGAAGGGTTCTGATATTCTTGTCTTCTTTTCTCTCATCCAATTAAGGACCTAGGCCTTTAGAAACAAGTTTTTTTTTTGGAAACAGACTATGAAGCTAATACATAAATTTGCAAACTGATAATGAAAATTTATAAGCCCGAACCGCACTACTGGCGCTACCATCCAAACACCTCTTTCTTAGGGTTCCGTGCCCGAAGGGTGAAAACGGAACCCTATTACTAAGCCTACGCTGTCCGTCCGTCCGTCTGTCACAGGGCTCTATCTCATAAACCGTAAGAGGTAGACAGATGAAATTTTCAGAGAATGTGTATTTCTTTTGCCGCTATAACAGCAAATAAACAAAATAAAATAAATATTGAAATGAAAGAGGGCTTCCAAACAAACAACGTTATTTTTTTTAGCAATTTTTGCTCTTCGTTTTCAAGGCTGTATCTGTTGAACCACAATAGGTAGACACATGCAACTTTCTATATATAAGTAACACTTCAATTTTAATAACAACAAATACTAAAAATGTAACAAAGTTGAAAATTTAATAGGGTCTCAAAACAAGTGATAATTTGATGTTCTTTAAAAAGTTGCCTGATTTTTACGGTACGGAACCCTTCGAGTGTTGACTCGCACTTGGCGGTTTATTTCTTGAATGCTGCATTGAACATTGCACAATGGACTGGTCGCTCGCGATATTGAGGAAAATAAACGTCCATACTATCGTTTGTTATGTTGTGTGCTAGGGAGTCCAATCCCGCATCAAAATCTTAATCCCGCAAGCCTATGAGATCGAGGACATCGATCCCGCAGATCCGCGGGATTTACGGTAGGTACTGAAAAAAATCGTACTTTATCGGTAATATATTAGGCATTAAGATGACTTTTTGGTTACCAGTCGAACTGATGAGTAAGCATAACTTGGCATTGATCAGTTTTGGTTAAACCCTCACAAAAACTCAAATGTGAAAGAAAGTTATTGAAAAATTTTACGAATTACAATTCGTTAATCTAAAATTGCTGTATTTTTCTGTTTAATCTGAGTTCATTTATCAAGTGCTTCTACTGATTCAAATATTAAAAATTTAAGACCAGATTTAGAGAGTAAACTATATTTAGAAACGGCACGAATAGGCTATATTTAGCCCACATGCAAATACCTGATAGGGCGTCAAATTCATAAGTTCCAAGGAAAAGAAAGGAAAGAAAATGGTTTAGTCGATAGTTAATAAGAGGCCTGGACAAATAAATATGTATTCAGAAGGACGTCTGCGTCAATTTTTTCTTTGATTACCATATTATTTTCAGTCCCGCAAATCCTTGCGCTCATGTGTAATCCCGCATAAATAATGCGGTATCCCGCGTTTGCGGGATTGGATTCCGTAGGTATTGCTTTAATGAATTGCTGACTACTACTACTAGAAGTTAATCATATAATGACTTAAGTAATTAAAGATATCCGCCTTCGCAACTTTTTGAACTTTTTACCTGTGTTAAATCGAAAGTGGAGCACTTGAGTTACATATACCTACGTGCTATTGCGGTATTGTCCAGATAGTGTACATGTCAAATTAGAACAAACAGAAACATCTTAATAAAGCGAAAATATTTAGTGTTAATTACTTCACATGGACGTGAAACTTAGGATTAAACAAGATTAATCAGAAATACGTATCTGTTGTTAGCAAGTATTTGCCATAGATAGTAATCTTAATCATAAACAAAGACGAAAGATTGCAATCGATAATCTATCATAGATAGATTAGATAGATTATCACTTTATTGCACCATCAATACACTTATAAAACAAGAACTTAATACTAATTATATATAATGTGGCACAATCGGCGGCCTTATCGCTAACAGCGATCTCTTCCAGGTCATACATCGCCGAGTGCTTAGAAAGAGATGAAAGCGTTTAGGCTAGGCTCGGTGTTAGTAACATGTGATAACGGCGCGCGCGCGGTTTTCGCGCACGTTTCGCCCCCGCGCGCCGGGGCCCGGGTGAACGGCCAGACAGGCGGGCGGCCGGCCGTTAAACCTGCAGAGACTCAGTCGGACCCGCGAGCTGGCCTCTCGCCGATAGCTTACAGCTAACACGTCACGGCAAGGCAACACCTTCGAATCGACAACGTGCGGACTGTTCTATAATCTGGCAAGAGCTTTTTCCTCTAATACAAGCAAATTTTGCTTAACATGCGATCACGCACCAATGTGTGCCATGTGAATGATTCACTGTAAGGGAAAGATGAGTAAGCCAGTTTTGTGTTTGAAGTTTTGATAACTATCTCAATCGACATCAACATGTCAGAAGCGGTACATGTCGCTGAAAGCTAGAGCAGATGGCGCGACATCGTACGGGAGAAGCTGCTTCCGTGAAGGGTCATGACGACCCTCAGTGTTGGGGAAAGGACACGAGGAGGAGGATCTATCTCAATGTAATCAAGAGTTTTTTTCTATTCGAAATCAATGACGGTTATAAGCACATAGAAAAGTAAAATTTTTAAACTAAGTAAATTATTATCAAATAAGAATTAGTGTTAATAAAACTACCTAATAACAAAGAAAATTACAATTGAAGAATTATTACAATTCAAAAATTATTATTACAAAAATTAGAACTAGAAGTCGCTATAAACTACTTCAACACTAATTTAGAATTAACTGAAGCAGCCAGTAAAGAAAACTAATTGAACTACACAGCGAGAAGTACAAAAATGTATAGGCGCCAAATACTCGAAAACTGTAAAACAGTTCATCAAACATTTTTGTTGTAATCAGATAGATACTCGACGAAAACAACAGACGATCGACGAAAACAACAGACGAAATAAAACTAATCTTAAAAACTATAAAACTTTAGCGACTATAATAAATACATATATGAAACATAACATAAATAATTGCACCTCGTAAGAAACGCACTAATAAAAATACTTAGCACCTCTGTAAAAGCAAGGTGGCTTTAACAAAGTTGCTAGTTATTTTCTTTCATGGGTCAAATCAAAACCAATGCATCCTATTTATTTTTCTCTGGGTCGGAGTTTAGGGTCAAGGTGATGCAAGTATGGAAGTGGTATTTTTTTATGCAGCCCGCTGTTCCCGACCCAACTCGGTCTCCAGAATCCATTAGATGCATTATTCTTCTACTAAGTGCTTAATAGAATTCCCGCTGAATAATTCACTAGCCGTAGACGGGCTAATAAAAGCGTGCTCGACAAGCCTGCGGTCGATATGTAATGAGATGTGATCTATTCAAGAATAATATCGTCGTTGTTTACCGAGTTGCCGGCAGCTCAGACGAACAGGGGATGCGCAGGTGAGATGGAGCGAACGTCTGTGACGGTGCTTTTTAATTCCTTGTTTGCCTCGAGGATTTGCATACAATCGGAGAAATTGCGTAGCTGGCAGTAGCCGGGAGAAAAGGAATTCGTGTAGTTTTATGCATATATGACTGTTCTAGTGTGGCTCCTTCGCTTTTCCCGCTAATACTTCAAGTTGGTGTTGTGTAATTACATAACAATAATGTCGGAGTACAAATGTCTCACGATAAAAATTTAATGATTGCTTTCTCACAATTAGATTTCGTACAGATCTAATGTCACGATGATAGTAGGTATGTGTAATGATAAGCGGCCTAGGTAGTTAACCTTGGATCGTTCACCGGCGATAACGCGTCGATCGGTCAACGTAGTTTACCGTCGCGTTTGTCATCTACCTGTATCACGTGGCCACCCATTCGGTTATTGCTAGCTGCTGGTTTCGCGCGTTAGTTAGTTGTAGCGAGCGCGCTGCGCCGGCATAGCGTCCTTATCGAGTTACTTGAAGTACGCATCAAATCAACATAGCCACGTGTATAAACATTGTTTCACAACAATAACAAGCGGGTGACGCGGGCAAGGACGCGACATAGGCGACGCTGCCCTGATGCGCCCCGACAAATTGATTGTTTAACAACCATTCTACTGCGCATCGGGCGCCCATCAGCACTATACAATGTGTGGACGTCAGCGGATGCTTATTAATAAAAATGCAATGGACTTAGTTAGTGAATGGAGCCACGATGCATGTTGACATCAATGTTCAGTGAAAAAGTTTTGCGCGGTCACCAGAATCGGATTTATGATTTTCTGTGACCAGCCTATAGTGTAAATATTATAAACTGTGAGATGGTTGACACAGAGACTGAAACCCACGATGGTGAGTGTAAGTAATCGGATCGCATCGGTGCTACTGAACGCCCAGTAATGCGTCAAGGATAGCCTCATTGGATTCTTTGAATCTAGAACTGCGCAGTTACATGCGACGCCTTCACATCCATGTATTGGTTTAAATTACGAACCTATGTCAAAATTCTAACGAGTTTTCTCAACAAATTGTTGGAAGCGCGGTCTAATGTGTGTAATTTTAAATAATTGCGATAACGTATTTAAATTCCATATAAAAACTGACTGATAGTACTCGTGTCAGTTGCAATATCTCAAAACAAAAGAGTTTCAATTCATAAAGTGATGCGCTAGCGAAATAATTGTGGAAACAGCGACCGGCCTCCGGTACCTTGCACCTCCCACGCCAATCTGCCGGGCTAGTCGCATTCCTCGCATACCTACCGCAGGTTGTCGGTCGGCACTGGCCGATTCCGAATGGCTTTGAGCGTGACGTAGTGATGAGTACATCGGCCTCAGCGCGGTGCCTCCACAACACTTGTACTTTAGGGTGTGAAATACCTTACTATAACATTATGTTTGTCTTACCCTAGGCATTGTTTGAGGCCGTTGAGCTTGCCGTAGGAGAGTTAGAACTTTTATTTTATCTGTACCGCGACTCGTAAAGTAAAAACTTATCATATTCATCGCTTATCTTGTCAATCTAACTTGATTATAACTGTTTATTTAAACTGCAGAATGTTAAAGTTCGTTTATTAAATTATAAGTAACCCTGACAGCCAAAGTAGGAGAACCTGCTCTGCCACTTTTTTCCAGTTCGCAGTAAATGGGTAGCCAAGCCATCCAGCCAAGGTCTTTTCTTCAGCAACAATTGTATTGTCTGTCATTATATGGTTATATCTAGACTCTACTGTTTATTGGTCATGCACCCAAAAACGTCACGCATACATGTAAGGACATATTACGTAGGCACGTGTGTTTTCCCATGAAAAGTTTTGTTGATTCTGGGAAATTCCATAATTTCCCAGAATCAACCCAAAGTTCATTGTCTTCTACAATCATCTATTTTTTATCGGCAGTTTTGCTCACGTAGCAACATACAAACTAGTGCCCAACCTCTTCTTCGTGACTTCATGACCTATCTCCACTCTACATTACAACGCGATTTGTAGCGCCGAATGCAAAAAAAAAAAACAAACTGTTAATACTTAAGTAATATGGGTGAAGGGATGACGCTTCATAAAACTTACGTATGCAATGGAAATCCCGCTCAATCTCCATTACTTATCAAAGAGGTCCGTTTATCATGAACCTACTGCGCAGCAAGCCACCCGTTTGTTATTGTAGCATCACATCATTCTTGTATCATCGCTGCACCGGTACAGATTATTGTGTAGTCGGAACACGAGTGTGAGGATTGCGTGCGATCACCCCGTGGCTTTTCTACGCCGAATTGGTCTTTTGGTGCATGACGCCTTTTGTGTTTTAGCGGTTTGAAAGAAACAATTCCAATTTAGTCGACAATACCTACTTGATACAGTCATGCCATGTGATTTGGCGTGACTCTCATTGTTTGTTGTAAGAAGTTATATATTTGTGGTGGTGAAATCACACTTAAGTAATTAGTTTTCTATTAACGCACCTTTTCTTTGTGTAATGTATTTTGAAAACAATGCTTCTGTTTATAAGTATCGACCTTTAGACCGCATATCCGTCGAATCATAGTCTACACAACACACAATTCACACAATGACAAAATTATCTCGACTAACTATAGATAATTTAAGATAATAATGCAACTCGAGCACCCGCAGCAGTGTTATGGTTTGCGCAGCATTGCATGGCGTTTGTTATCCTATGGCGTATTGTAGAAAGTATCATGTGCCAGTGAATTCCGGGGATTTCCGGCCTTTGCTGTATCTGTAATGCGGACATTATTGTTGCCCGGTATACTTTGGAAGGTTGTAAGAAGCCTCGTTACAGAGGCGTGTACGATAAATGACCGTTTAATCTGCAATTCATTAAAAAGGTTTCGCACGAGCTCTTTAAGGTTTTAGCCCCATTTTCTACTCTAAATAATTTTAGTTTGTTGTTTGGTTGCTATGGGTTTTCTCCAAAATGTAATGTCATAGGTATGCTAAAATCACAGTAATAAGTACTAACATTATCTATCCCTGAATAGTCAATGCTCTACCTACCAGGTTCTAGGTACCTCGTGAGCAAACCAGATGATAAAAGCTGCAAATGCTTTTACAATACAACTAATCTTCATGTTAGAAATGTTCATCAGATCTACTTAAATCTTAGTACCGTTTCAGTATTCGTTCTTTATTCGCTCATACAGGTTAAAATTGAAACTTTCTCCAACACACATTATTCATGGAGCTAATAGCGGAAACAAAAACGCGGAATTAAAAAAAATAGCCCATTACATTCGTTTGATATCTCTGAACAAGCAAGAACGTCCATAATGCTAACAGGCGGATGCGGCCTGATTTTCAATCGTTGTGAGCGGCGGCGCGGCTGTCTTGTACCGCGTACCACTCATCCGCTGTGTCCGGAGCCGTCCGGGTGCTCATAATTTTAGCACATGTATGTCACGGAATGTATGGAAAGAGGAAAGAGAGGCCTTTGCCCTGCGGCACTGCTGAAAGATGTCCCAAGAATAATACACGTTGTTAATCGACTTTGTAAAAAGGGAGGTTTTATGTTCGGCTGTATGTATGTTTTTGTGTGTGTCCGTCGATTTCTCTCGTCTTTTTCTTATGGATCGATTTGGATGATTATTGTGCAGTTGTATAGAGGACGATCCTGAGGTGGCCCCATAAAAATTGTGTTTCCGAGTGATTAGTAGTATCACGCAAAACTTAAAAAACAGTTTAAAACTAAGGGATCCGAAGTCTGTTTTTAGTTTATTCAAAACAATAAAATTGTTATTGGAGTTAACACCTTGAAGACTTAAATCATACGTTCATTTTTAAGGTTCCGTACCCGAAGGGTGAAAACAGAACCCTATTCCTAAGCCTCCGCTGTCCGTCCATCCGTCCGTCCGTCCGTCTGTCACAGGGCTCTATCTCATGAACCGTAAGAGGTAGACAGTTGAAACTTTCAGAGAATGTGTACATCTCATGCCGCTATAAATAAATTCATTTATTTATTTATTAAGAAGACAATATAACATCATTACAGTTTTTGTTTTTTTTAGCCCTAAGGCGATGATATATGTAAGTATTTAAAATAAGTACTAATCTAAACATTTTGTTTCTATAACTACTTGTGCTATTTGTAGGAGTTTCGGTAGGTTATTGTAAAAAATATCCACGCTGTTCGCGGATAAGATATTAAAATGAAATAAATATCCAAATTAAATGGGGCTTCCATACAAAAAACGCGATTTATTTGGCTATTTCTGGTCTTCGTTTGTCAGGGCTGTATCTCTTGAACCACAATAGGTAGACACATTAAACTTTCTATAAATAAGTAAGACTTTAACTGTAATAACAACAAAATTGAAAGGGTCTCTGAACAAGTGAAAATATGATGTTCTTTGAAAAAGTTGCCTGATTTTACGGTACGGAACACTTCATGTGCGAGTCGAATCGCAATTGGCGATTTATTAGTTTTTTTTTAAACAATCAAATTATTATTGGAGTTAACACCTTAAAGACTTAAATCATACGTTAATTTTTTGTCTCCGTCTTGTAAGACACTGATGATAACGGCTTAACTATTGTAAATGGTTTCTGAATTAGCATGTGATCAGCGTAGATTCAGTACACCGATACCGTAGCTCACAATTTAGTTTTAAAGTTTATTATCCTAAGAACCTAGTGACCTCTTTCTGTGCAACGAAAATACTTTGGCATTTTAAATGGGTCAGCCCACTAGTTTCTTCGCTAGTTAAACTTTGAACAGTACCTAGATTTGTTTACATTCAAGTATTCAACCAAGACAAGTTCACATACTGGATTTTCGCACACATGACACGCTGTACAACAAACTACGCAGTTGTGCATGCCGTGAGCATGTGTGCTTAATAGAGTTGAATGTGCATGCTAACCGCACATGTGCACTCACGGATGCTGCTATGTTTGTGTGCGTAGGTACTGATAATAGGCCTCATTATTGACGGTTTGGTACTGTTGTCACGTGATTTCACCTGTACGTTTGCATTTGTGATATCTGCAGATATAGGTTAGATTTTCATGGTCGCAGTCAACTTAGCACCATAAAATAAATAACTAATGCTAGGTGTTTCACACAGCATCAAAACCTAGCCCAAAAAATGGCTGAATACAAAACAATAATAATTCGTAAATATTTTTAAATAAATAATACTAATAATTCGTGCTTGTGATCGAAGTACCTCGAAAATACTCTTAAGATTTGTTCGAGACTAAAAAGACAATGCCCCAAAAACTTAGCCCAATTTAGAGTTAGTTACCTTAAGTAATGTAATGAAGAGTCGCGAGCCGTTCAACAAACTTTCGCGCACAAGTAGCTTTTGAGCCGAACGTTGGTGTTTTATTATGAAATGTCACGTCGTGCCAGACGGTACATAAATAAGACTGAATTAACTCGTCTGCGACCTCTGGATTGAACACGATATAGTTCACATTCACATCTAGAATAACACAATGGGTGAAATGACTCATCGGTGTGCACGGTGTACTTTGGAACCATCCAGCACTTTCTCCCGAACGGTGAATTTGTAGTGTTATTCTACGAGGAAAAATACTATATTAAACGTGATTGTTACGTACCTACCTACTTTCTTGGGTACCTCAAAGCAGCAGGACTGCTGAAATGACGTTGATAAATAAGGCATCAACTACTCGCATTACATTGATTCTTTTGAGTTAGCGAAAATACAAAAATTATTTAAGGTACTCCGCCCTGTCTCACAACTTTATTATATTTTGTCTTTTTCGGCGCTCACGACCACAAAATGGGTTTCCATCCTTCGCAAATCTGTTTCGATCAGAAGAGATGTTGGTTTCTACCAATTGTAACGCTCATGATCGTGGCGTGAACGCGTGTCGATATGTGTTGAATGTTGACATTGTAACGATGATGCAAAAGAACGTAATGCAATGCACAGCACATCGCATCACGCGAAGACAATGCAAATACCAACGCATTTCTTTTCTCTGCTGTGACCGAAATACTCATTGTAACTTTCTCGTCAAACGAAAATAAAGTCCGGCAAAGTAAATTAATTCAGTTTAGATAATATCATAATAGGAGAATCAGGTGTGAATGAGCGCTCGCTCACACGTCAATTTAAGCTATTATGATGTCATGTGGATTGAGATTCATGGTTAGGCTATCGATACCATGATTCAGCTTAGCAACGATACCGGGCATATTAATTTCACACGTATCTCTAAAAATCAAATTTATCTTTTGCTATTGAGCTCTTTTTGTCTTTGACTAATTTTGACTAGACCGAAATATAGACCATCGAAATTATAAATAAAAATAAAAAAGCGTTATTCCTTATTCACAAATAACAATAATCATGCCTAAAAATAATTGCTTTTACCTTTAATATTTATTTTAAAATGGTGTCTAATAGAATGAATAGGTATCAAGCATAGTAGATTCGTCAAATAGCATGCATTATTATGTAGGTACATATTGAATTAAAATAATTTATAATTTAATTGATTTAAATTTTAACCATTATTTTAAATTGGACCCCTTTCGGGTACAGGCATCGGGTACCATCGAAATTATAAGTACTTAATAGAAACTGCAGAATATTGAAAGACTTAGCAGACTGTAGGATATTAAAAAAAATAGCAAGCTACTACCTGGCCCATTTTTTTAAGTCTGAGTCTGACCTAAAGAAAATCAGAACTTTGAAGGAAGTGTGTAGAAGTTACGTGGGTGAGGATTTTGCTGAGATATACAATTGTGACATTTGTTTCAGTGGGAGCAGTTGGTGGTGGCATGCCTGAGTCCGCCGCGGGCGACCGGCGGCATGTTCCTCTCTATGGCAGGCTGGTGGCTGAGGAGCAACTGGCCGCCATGGCAGCACCTTCTGACATTCAGGTGAGCGCCGTAGAGCGCAACCCTCGAGCTTTCGCCTGCTACCGTACCCCCATACAGGTAAATGCACGAGACAGTTTGTGAAACCACGAGGAAGAAGATGGCCCCTTACATTAACATCCGCTAAGCTGCGATGGCGGAATGACTAATCACGGTACATGTCCATATGATCCCAGAATATCTTTTCTGGTGTGGAACAGAACTTGAGTTTTCGCGTACATAAACCAACAGCGCGATTTATCACAATGTTTCTATCGGCCAGATACATAATCTCTTTTCTCTAACGTACGGCTTGGCATTTAAAATCAGCGCTCATAGAGCCCTTGAGGGTGTGTTGTAGCAAAAACATTGTACCTAACAACATATATAAGTTCTAACATAATTGTTTTGAAAAAGAACATTTACCTGTCTAGACAACGTGCAGGTTAATAAATTAGCTAGCCAATAAACTGCTGCTAATTACTTTGTACAAGTTGTACAATTCAAGTTCTCTTTCACTGCAATGTACCCGCGATAGTGCCCTTCGTCTAGACTAGGTTAATTAATATAGCTTGTCCAATGTTATTCGGGCGCACTGATTTCGCTTCGGGTTTACTAAAAGGGCTTGAATGTTGTATGCTTTGTTACGAGTAGAATAAAATCGAAAACAGTTTACTATTTGCAAACGGTCTCGTGTATTGATACAATCCTGGTCCCTGTTGAATATTTTTACATTAGACATTAATATAAACCTTTGCATGTGTGATGCTTATTCTCCAAATGCTTGTGTGCTTTTTGACCTTGTTATTTTCATTGAAATTGCTTGTTAAAAGCCGAGTTATGGAACTAATATATGTCTTTTGCCTAGGCAATGCAGGCCCGAATACCACAACACTTTCGAGACCCCTCAGCAGCACCGCTAAGGAAGCTCAGCGTGGACCTCATCAAAACCTACAAACTTATAAACGAGGTAAGTCATACTTATAAAATAAACACGCATAAAGAACAAACTAACGTTTTACTAAAAATAATGACTAATTAAATTAAAATTTGCTCTTTAGTTACATTTTTCTCAAAACATAGTTTTCTCGATCTAATGATTTTCCACCAAAATTCGCAAGGTCGTAGGAAAAGCCAAACATGGCTTTACTGTCTGTGTGTGCAGACCTTTCGATGCTCGTGGGTGGTCGGAGGCGTTTGCGTAGGTGCACGTTATTGCATCATTAAGAAATTATAGGAGCTATAGAATGACCCACTGATATCACTAAATTCAGAGAAAACAGCTGCGTGCATCTCTGTTTCACTTTCGCTATAACGTCACTGGTGTTTACTGTTCGCTATCTTTATCTACGAATGACAAGGGTGCGTTGCGCCGTACGAAAACACGACCTCTGTGCTAAATTGTATAGAGCTGAACATTGATCCATGATCAAGATCACATTGATAACCTTATTAAAATTACATTTATTAAATTGAAAAAAACATTTACACACACACTCCCCTGGGGCAGATCGCGTAATTTGTTATTTTTTTCGCCGCCGACCATGGAGTATCAATAATTTATTACACCATCCAAATTTGGTACAGCATTCTGAATTCAAATTACTTTTTAGGGTTCCGTATCCGAAGGGTTAAAACGGAACCCTATTACTAAGCCACCGCTGTGCGTCCGTCCGTCCATCCGTCTGTTACAGGGCTCTATCTCATGAACCGTAAGAGATAGATAGTTGAAATTTTCACATAATGTGTACACAAAAGTACATCACTGATGGCAGTGCTATTTTTTATGTGTATCTTGACAACTTGGGTTGTGAAGACCATTCTTCTAGGCGGACAGCGCCATCATTAAATAATCTGCCATACAACAGGTTTGGAATTTATATAGGACTATGGGGCTATATACTCATTTTAGCTTATCGAAGGGAAGGAAGCTAAACAGCGTGCAAGCTTCATGGAAAAAAAATCGTCCGTTCATGGTTTGAAAAAGGTTTACAACATTTTTACTCTCCAAGATTGTTGACCTAAATGAGTTTCTGACATTCGACCTCTTTTATAAGTTACAAAATATTATCTCGCTAGTCGTGGTGAAAAGTTGTATGTTGAACTCGAGAGCAAATATTTTTGTTTCGTGCCTTTTAAATCCCTCGCGACCTCAGCAGTCTACTTTAGAGTCACTCGCTACGCTCGTCTCTTTTCTAGACTGCTTCGCTGCTCGGGATTTAATATCGGCACGTTTAACTAAAAATCGTTTTGCCCACTGGTTGAACAAATAACTATTGTCTTGTATACGCGGGATTGAAACTTGGTCCTACATCTACGATCCTATATATATTTTTATTGTCACATACAGAGGCTTTACAAAACCAATAAAATTTTGGTAAATAATATTATACGACACTGGTATCATCAACGGAGCAAATCGCAGAACTTTAAAACAACATTTTGTTTTGAAAGCTATCATTTATTTCACCTCTCGTTCGTTTTCAAATTAGAATTTGAGCTTTTTGCGCTGCGAGTGTGTGCAATAAAGCGTCGTTGAAGTTTCAGTTTTTAGTGATTACTTACTTAACAATAACATATAACAACAAGGTAACACACCTCGTTGTTTTATGTTATTGTTAAGTTTTCACTCTTAAATGTCTTTGTTGACATAAAATATCTTGGATTCTAGAACCGGTATCGCTAGATAAGACGTCAGAAATAACAGGATACGAAAGGCAACAAACTAGTAATTAACAATAGCATGAAATAACGCATTTGGCAAATTAAAGCCATGGTCTTAAATTTGTATAATTACCAATATCAAGTCAAGGCTGATTTAGAGTTCCTTTGTTTAGACAGAGACAGAGACTCTTGTACCTACCCGTAAGCTTCGTTCCAAAATTGATAGAATAGATTTGATAGAATATCAACCAGACCAAAAACTCTTGACAACAAAGTAGACATAAAAAGTAAGTACTTGTTGCCAAGTATAAACTTCCAAGAAAACGTTTTCCCTTTACGTAAACGATTTCTTTCGCCATCAATGTCTTGTTTACGAGCACAGGTGTTGGAAACTAGTGTTAGCATGACCTCTAACAGTCACGTGGACGTGTTAAGTTTTCACTGCGTCGTTGGTGGTTGTCAGAACAATAAAACGTCATAGTTTTCCTTGTATACACAGGCCGCAAATGACGCTGCCGCAAGGAACGTTTATAGTTTACTTTACCTAGCTTTACTCTTAATCTATCTTGAAAATCTGTTATCCGTTTTGTTACTCAAATTATCGAGTTGTCTTGTAATTGAAGCTATTTATAACGTAATATCTCTTTCATCTTGCTTTTGGAGTTCTGAGTTTTGTTTGTAAACAAGTAAGGAGATCCTTATTTTCAGTTTATTATGATGATAATAATTAAGTTTTATGAGTTGGTTTAAAACGCTGAAGCGCATATGCTCAGCTCAGGCAATTAATCTCTTTGTCCGGGACACGTGGAACTCCCCTCGTCAGTTTATTTTTGAACGGATTATAAATAGATAGTTCTATTTGCGTTTGGAAGGTGGTCGTTGCCCTATTTGGTGGTCTGTTTACATGGCGCTTCGCCAGCTCTTGGCTCTGACGCATTAGGAAGATCAAGCGCTACGGAAATCCCTGCATGATATGCTGAATGCATGCTTTGGTGTGTTAGTGAATCATCCCGTCTTAGTTTGTAAACAACACGCGAAGAAGTCTTCTACTTTCTAAGAATATCGGTATTTACTTTTACAAACGAAATAGTTTTCAAATAGTCTCATTAAGTCTCATACGAACGAAATAATTTTCAAATAGTCCCATCTCTACAATTTTGGTTCAGAAATCTGCTTTATATTACATTTACCGAAGTTGGTAAATTAAATGGAAGATTTATTTAATTCTACTAATACATATGTATTTAATTTATTGACTAGCCTTGAGTCTATGACTGTCTGTTAGTCGTTCTCTATATCCACAATGCGGTTTCGCTGACCGAAGTTATTGGTTTCAAATGACCCATTTGCGTCATGTTTTTTGCATTCCGCTGACTGACAATAGATTTGTACATTTGCGATTAAAACGCCAATAGCGTTTTCTAAATGTAAGCTGATTTATTTTCCGATGGCGTGTAAGTCACCCGTTTTTACCTCATGACAGTATTGCTAGTCTCTCGAGTTTAATAATTGCCTTCACCCGTATTAGTTCGATGTAGGCAGGTTTAGAAGTGGGCACAGTATTTCAAAACAAACCAGACACCGGTCACGATGACTCAAAGCTTTGCTGCACAGTGTTACTTTGTTATACCGGCCAAATATCTGCTACAGAGCATTGAACGCGGTGAAGCAACTAAAGAACCGCAATAGGCGACAATGAGTAACGCCTGGCTAACCTGTGGGCGGACTTCGCAACTGACATAGATGCCAATACGATCTGAGTTAAGGGGAGACTCGCTACAGAGGAATATATAACGGTAAACGGGCGATTGCCTTTTTTTAAGGGTTCCGTACCCAAAGTGTGAAAACGGTATACCCACAATACGAATTTAAAACACGAATAAAAGCTTACAAAAGAAAAAAAAATAAAAAAAAAATCTTTTGCTCCGATGATACCCAGTGTCGTAAAATATTTTCCACCATTATTGATTTTGTTTTGTAACACCTTTGTTAACAAAAAATATCCTGGATAGACCGAGACTTACCAAAAAAACACTAATATTTAAATCACCAGTTACTGAATACAAGAAACAGTTACACAGGAATCTGCACAAAAAGAGTCGCGCACGCCGTCATCGTAGGTAGCACGCTTTCGCTCTATTATCGTTTTGATACGACACGAATGGCGGAGCATCATCAGCTGTTCGAGCTATGTGCTCGCAATTACTATCATACACAAGTGGCTTGTTGAGTATTTAACAGTAGTATTAACACCATCCGAAGCTTAACATCACGAACGATTCAACCACCATTGAACTACTATACTTACTAAAGTCATGCTAGGTATTCGCTTCCCAGAGCGGTAGGAGTAAGATTCCCTTGGATTTCGCGTGGTCCGAGGTATTCCGTCGAGTACATTAGTGACAGTAGGATTACCGCATACCGACTCGGATCGCTTCGCTACCGTTTTGGTAGCGAATAACGTGTTAGGTCTGAACAGGCCTGAAACTCCGATCTTACAACACAAGGATAAGATTATAGGTAATTTAGAATATCTCAATAATCTATCTAAGTCGAATTAATTGCGCATCCATCGATCCCGAGGTCGTTGTTCAACGTAGCTTCAATTTCCTCATTTGTACTTTTTATAAGAGTTAATCTTCAAAAAGGAGGTTCTTTCAGTTGGATTCAACATATAGGATTATGTAATAGCATTATAGTTTCACGAGAAAACATTATATTTTGCTTGCCTTGTTTTTGTTAGCGTTTTGCTTACTGTAGATGTGTAGTGAGTGATTTAATAAAGTTACGTCATTTATTTTGTATTCAATCATATGGCTGATCAGCGTCTTACGATTAGTGACAGGCACGGCAACATTAGCAGGCATTTTTTCCAAACAATGTTTTGGGGAAGGAATAGTTTTGATTGCTTGTAATGCTTGTAGCAACGAATGCTAGCTAAATGACTGTCGCCAAGTGGTCTTTTAGACTGTAGTTTATGCTGTGTCCGATCAATCATAAGAAAGTCAGCGCATATTTTCTCTAGGTACAGTGAGTAATCACGTGTACAGAGCTAGCAAACAGCGTAATGCAAACGGGGCAACTAAAGTGAGTCAAGGTGAGTGCGCGACGTCATGCCCGCTGTTGCCCTGTTGCCAGTTGCCACCCGGATTATTGTAGACACCGGCGCCGACAGGGCGGGGTGCGGTCTACCCACTCTTGGAAACTCGCAATTCCATCTCAGATAGCTTTGATACAGTTCAGGCCTTTCACCCGATAGCTGCCAATGTTTATTAACTATTTATAGCGTGCCGCGTATCACGATTATTTAATATCTCTGTAATTAAATTGTTTGTCACGGCTTGAAATTTTTCTATATTTATAACTCGGTTGATTATTCTGGTTGGTTGGGACCTTTTAAAAGTAAAGTTGTTAGTTTCCAAGCGACTACGCTATACAGACAAAGCGACATGGTAAATATGTGATTTTTCTCTTCGTCGATAGAATGATAATTGTGGAATGTTAAATATGCAGGAAAACTAGTTACGACGACGCTATGCAAATTCATTCATTGATTGCTATCATTTCCTTGTACCAGAATCAAAAATAATATTAACTAATGTAGCATTTGGATTTATGTCAAGCCAAGTTGTTAGACTATTAATTGCGTGCTAAAATTTGTTTGAAGCAACCTTCGTCGGCATCATTTCAGTAAGAGCTGTGACAACAGTCTGCCTGTGAGCTGAATAATACATCGCCGCAGGTCTCGCTTCGCTGGCAACTACACTTGGAATCGTTTCTCAGGTGGTCCACGCTCAACCTTGTCACAGATAGCCCCAATAATGAGTTAAGTATTGAAACTTTGACGGGAACGAGGACAGGACGTACCATTTCTGTATAATTAATGAAAAGCCAGTTCACAAAACCAGTGTCCCTAAATGTATGTGTGGGTTTAGGAATAATTTACAACGGACTTTACGGCTTTGAATAGACTATGTCATAGATTTTTTAAGGAGGCGCGACGTCCTTCGTTACATTATAACAATGATATTTTGTGATGATAATTTAAAAAAACAACCAGTCATAAATCCATACGAATAACATCCATACAAATATAATTAAAAAAGAGAAAGTAATTCTGTTTGTCTGTTACGTTTTCACGCCTAAAAAGCTGATTAACGGATCTTGAATGAAATTTGACATGAAGGTAAACGGTATCCCGGGGACGGACGGACTACTTGAAAAGCGTGTGCAAAGCCGCGGACGGAAGCTAGTAATCCCATAAAACTTATAAAAATGTTACGGAAAAAGTACCTGATGATCTCTAAAAATTATATTTTCTATGAAAAGCAAGTTGACGGTGTTTACTAACAAAATGTATGTCACGCCCGTAACCCGATTGATAACAAACTGTTTCAAGGAGGCGATTAAGTAACTCAGACTTCGTATATTAATTACATGTATATGCATACTCACCGCTCTAATCACTAGTCTTCCAGTTAATGTTGTAAGTTTCAGTTTGAACTGATTTAAGTTAAAACATAGTTATTGCACCTTTACGACCCAAGATGCTCTACAATTACCATAGGTATATTATAATAGCTTATAGCTTCCCATTTAGAGTTTCAAAGAAATAATTAATCAAAGATAATCGTCAAGATATTCAAATAGTAATAGATGTTCAAGGTGTTTTTACACCGTGGTCTGCGATAATAATTGCTGGTTAGGTTGTATGGGGATTAACCGTGTTATTACAAAATGTAACCCAGGAACGGAATACGCCTTCGACGATTTCCATGACGTTGTTAACCAGCCTCTCACCAGTGGTTAACAAAACACAACAATCTATTAAATTCCCTTAATATCCATAGATCTAAGTAAAATCTGTTGATATGGTACGTTCTCCAAGCGCTTACTTAACATCTGACCTGTGTTACAACTACACGCAAACACTCGCTCACAGTTACATTTCCAATCTTGTGCAATAATTATAATGAACAAACACAAGGGCATTGCTTTAGTCTTTTAGTCAATAAATCACACTTAAGTACCTCTCGTCAAGCACGCGTAACACGAACGTCCCGGTCCGATTATGACTGAGGTGGGTCGACCTAATTGCACCTAATTTGAGCCTTCAATTTTCGAGAAAGCTAGTACCTCATCTCCCCTTTCTTACTTAGATCGATGTTAATATCACAAACATTTAACTCAGACGGTTCAACTCTAGACACAAATGCTGCGTCCTTAACCTACATTTCATTGTTATTGCATATTATTATTCGCTTGCTACTGCGCGGCTCTGCTACGCTGCGATGACATAGCGCAATCGGTCCTTCCTATTTAAAACCAATCGGTGTTCAGGACTAATGAATAGGTAACAAAAAACATGTAAGCTGACAAAATAAAAAAAAAACAACTCCTCGCCCATTTTGACGACTTCCTCCTGCGAAGTTCCTTCTGCGAAGCAAGAGCGGGGTCGATTCCCGCCTAGGGACAAATCTCATACCCATAAGAAGCCCAAGCTAACCAAAACTTGTGTAGCTTTGGTTAGCATGGGGCTAAATGATGCACAGTATTATTTATTTGAATATTGTGCCCAGTAGCTCAACCTTTCATCAACTCGGCCCTGTTCCATATAAAAAGCCCAGCCCACCCTCACAATCGTGGTAGCGAATTATAACCGTTTCATTTCCCAAAATTAACACCACAAAACAACCCCTCTGCTTTTATTTCGCCCCTGAAATATTATGTCTTGATTCAATTTGGGTGGAACATAATTTGTCGTGCCATAATTAATTTTTAAGTTTTTAGAATGGCCGGTAGCGTTTTAGTTAATTATTGTATTAGAATATGACTAGAACTCAGCTAACATAGTGTAGGACGCCCTCCGGCCAGGTGCGAAAGACTGCAGTCAGACGCTGGATGTGGCAAGCTGTAGACAGGGTGCAATGGCGCTCATCAGGGGAAGCCTATGTCAAGCAGTGGACTAATATAGGTTGATGATGACTAGGAAAAGGGGGGGGGGGGGGGGGAATTGTTGCTAGACATTCCTTTTGCAATGCGTGTTTTGTCTCACCGGGGCGGGTTCTGTTTTTCGAGTGTTTCAATGTGTTTGGCGGACACTCTTTATTACCTCGAAGCATCCAAACGGCTTTCTTAGCTACATTTTGTAGGTCTTCACCGCCGCCACATTTTGCGAAAAAAAGTAAAAAAGCTGGTAACGAGTCGGGTTTTTTATAATTTTCTATCAATTACGTACTTGTTGAAATGTTTATAGTTATTTGTAAATGTCACAACTACTGGATTAATCTATGAAAGCGCCCCGTGGCGGAGTTCGTCGGATCGCGTAATCCCATTTGCACGGACGTTTACCAGTAATTAGCCGGCGTTTACCGCTTATGCTTTTATCACTAACCGTATTGTCGTTTATTAATAAGTACCTTGCAATAAAAGCATGCACATCATAAAAAATTATCAATCGACCAAGTGCGAGTTGGCCACGGTTATAGTAACAGGTTCTGTGAAAAAAATACTCTACTTAATTACAGTTGGAGAAAAAGAGGCATTTGCCCAGCAGTGAGACAGTAACGGCTGATGATAAATACATAAATAATAATTACAGTAATAGAGGTAGAGGCTGTAACGGACGAACTTAGTGTGGTCCCATTGGTTCCCTTTGGGTGCGGGAACCTAAAAATGTAAATCACATAAAACTAAAACACTAAGGTTCATTTTCACCGTTGCAATTGAACGCGTTCAATAAACGAAAAACTGAGAGCTGTCATGTCACACAATAGAAAACCGAGATTTGAACTCGATCAAGCTGAACTTATTTCTGTTGATCTTAGTTTTAGCAGCAAATGGTGAAATTGGACCTAAGCAGTATTGTTTACGAAGTTGGGAACGAAACATAATAATTCAAGTACTGTGCTGAATATTTACTGCTCGTTCTTCGCTAAAGTCATTGTAGCTGTATCTAACGTATGAATTTAAATATTTTGGCCAATTCTTAAAGATTAAAGCGTGTTACTAAGTGAAGTGATTGAACGTATTAGTTTACCAATAAAATTTACGACACCGCCTTACGACTGTCCTACGTCGGTCTATCCAGCAAGCGGGCAGTATAGTGTCGAGTTTATGACGTTTGCTTACTTGCTTATATAAATGGTTATCCCAGAGTTTCTCCCTAATAAAATAAGTCTATTAGAGATGCCGTAAAGGGAATGAAACCGGGGCGGTAAACAGAGTCACCTTGTTAGGTGCCTCTAAGTTACACGTTAATCTCGTTTTTCTCAATTAGTTGGACTATTGCCGCCCAGCACCACACAGCAATTTTTTTTTTTTAACTTTATTTAATTTCCCTTTTTGTACCAAGTGTTTTTTCGTGTCCACAACACAGCTCTAATGATTTTTAACTCCAATGTCATAAGCATCGTGGGATACTTTAAACACTGTTTTACTCTCCCTTGTTTTTAAGCATTCAATTCATGAGAATGTAGCATTCTTATCACGAGGGTTATGTTTCAAAGTTTCAAACTATCAACCGAAATGATAACTAGGGCTGTGAATAAGTACAATTACAAATCGTTTATTTGATACCATGTGCATAATTTAAAAACTATAACATTATGCAACGATACTGACACTAAAAGTATAAAACTGGAATGCAATTCTCGCCAAAATATCACTCGATAAATATGGCAAGAACTGTCAAGTTTGACAGTTGTTTTGATATATAACGAGTTATATATTGGCAAGAATTGCCTTCCTGTGTTGCGTTCAGTATCCTCCTACACTTGAGTGGATGAAAAAGATAAAAACTGTTGACAAAAAGTATTTAGTATTATTATCCTAATTTAATATAAGTTGATATACATACTACTTACTCAAATTGAAAACTCATAAGACTAATAAGTATTACAAAACAAGACGTCTGTCAGGCAATTTTAGCTACAATAACTTGGATATGCCCTGACACCAAAAACTGTGGTATTGTTTTTTAAATTTGTGGGTTAACAAAATGCCGACGCACGCACACTTATTACTAGTTAATAATAGTGTGTTTGCCAATAAACCTAATTATTATTAATATAACTATTTATTGTGAAATCATCTTGCACGAACTTCCATGAATAAATAAATGTCCTATATGCCCTGGAATAGAAAATGACTGAACGTGTGCGTCAAAATGCCGACGCACGCACACTACCTAATGAGTAGTTAAAAATAGTGCTATTGTGTAATTATTATTTATTATCCATTTATTGTGCAATCATATTGCATTGACTTGGTGCAAAAAAAAAGGTCCTAATAGGCCCTGAAATCGAAAATGTGCCTGCGTCTAAAAAGTGTGCAATCTGTGCACAGCAAGCGTACTGAGAAAATTGTGTTTTCTCTTTTTCTCGTACATTAGTTGCAAACACTAATTTCTTTTTCGTGCACTCGCCTTTTAAATTTGTAACTTTTGACAGCGGAAGAAAAATATATAAAGCAAAAGGAGTAATATTTACGAGTGAAATATTACTCCTTTTGCTTTATTTTTATTTTTACAATTGTTGTTGCACTTGCGAAATGCACACGGTGATATTTGTGGCACTTTTCAACAAAAATTTGCAAAGTTACAACACGCCCGGCTAGCATAGCAGTGTTTAGATGTACACTGATTCCAAATGAGCGAGCTATCTCATTTCGCTAGGAAAAAACGGCGCGGCGAGCTATCGCACTGCGGTAAGAGCCTATCTAACGATTAAAGGGTGAATTTGAATTCCCGAGCAACCTTTTGAAATTGGACACTAATAATGAGGCTCGATGCATTAGAGTTAATATTATGCAATAAAAATAATTTGTTAATGCGTGGTTCGTATTATGAGGTCCCGCGAAGGTATAAGGTCAGTTGGGTAGCGGTGATGATGAAACAATGCCCGAGTTTGCAATAAATTGGTGGTGCGACCGTACAGTACCACCATATGTACGTATTGGGCATTTGTGTACCTAGCTTGCACTCAACGCGGTCGAGGCATTGTGTCATCAAAATTTTCACACACACTCAAATTTCCACAGGCACTGTAATCCAAAGTATAGCGAGAAAAGGGTCGCGCGTGACAATTACGGAGTAATTAGCATGTGTCATTACTCGATATTAGTTTCGGGGGAGCGGCCGCTGGCGGGCTAGGCGGTGCATTTGTTTATACTTACGCATCGCGACGGTCATATGCGATCGGCGACCTACAAATGATTAGTTATTGATGTAGCCGAAGCACGTAGTAGGTATGTTGTGTTTTGCGCGGCCGGCATACATCGCGCGCATTAATTTGATACGTTAAGTCGTTTAAAAAATATCGATGTTTATTTATATTTAGATTTAATATTTTTTTGGGTCTATGTGAAATAATAGCCTTTAGCTATATTAATATGACTTCCCATTTTATGCGTTTTCCATACTTACATAAATAATATTTTTTATTTGCGTATATTAGCTCCAATGCGTTAGGTGTTATTTGTGGTGTCTTGGTTTAGAAGGATGCCTACGAATTCATCTTCACGCTTTATCTTTGACAATAACGTCTGAATGGCCATAGAAACAATTAGTACCACGTCTAACATAGCATAACTCATGTGGAACTAAATAAAACTGTGGGTTCGTCGAACTAGTGTAAACGTGAGGTGCCCGTCACCTTGAGGTCATCGATGTCACCTTGTTACGTTAACGAAACTTAATCGACGACAGTTATCGCGTTTTAGGCAGATACTTAGTGACTTTCATTCATCATTGTTCCTTTTGCGTCTCCGTTTTCTGTGAGCTACTACGTCTTTACTCATATAATTTACCTAATAAATACGCTGTGATTACAACCAGACATCAACCAGAGAAAGTAACTAAACATTTTAATTTTAATTGTTAGTATCCAGGTGCGCGTATGTAACTTTTGACGATGCTGACAAAAAACACATCTGGCGATTTGAAAAACATCATTACCGCTGAATTCTTTGCTCAAGTCAAATTATCCGGCGAAGTAGGTGATTAGCGTTTCTTGTGTGTTCGTTCTCACAGTCGAGACTCGATGAGCATGCAAGGCCGCTCGCATGAATCAGCTGATGCCAGCCGCAGATTCAACGATATCCACCGCGCACCTTATGTATGCCGGCAAAACACCGGTGCAATTTATTTGTTTTTTTTTTAACACACAAAACATATGATAAAATGATATTACAAAAACATTTTTATACTAATTACATTGTACTCAACATAAAAATATGTGTGTACAGCTGCAACTATATTTAGCTAAGTATAGTTAATATTACTGTTCATACTACAAGACACTGGTGATATAATTAACAATACAACCAATTTTTGAGCCGGGGTACAACTACCTAGTGCACAAAAACATGCATAGAGTTGAGTTATAATATGCATGTAGGTACGTACGCCATGCACACAGCCTGGCTGTGACTAAGACTCGGCAGTACCCCATTTTATTATATCACCAGGTTGAGTGCTCCAGCGTGGAGGACAGCGATATGAGGATCATTGAAATGTTATTTAAAAATGTTAAGTTCAATATATTTTATGTTATATTCTCAAAATGGATACCAATATTTGAAACGAACGGACATAATATCCAACAGGAAAATAACCCTTATCGTTTTTGGTTGTTTTCCTCCCAAGTCCCAACTTTGGGATTTACCAATGTACTAATGAGTGGGAATATGAAAACAACTTCCACAGAAATACAAATATAAATGCCATTGCAAACGCGACTAGCACCGTTCCATGTCCGGTGTTAACGAAAATAGATTTAACCTAGCTACTGTAATCGCGTGGGATTACGGATGTGCCTGTGCAAGGGTTTACCCAACCGGAAAAAGCTGAATTCAACGATTTTTATTGTAATATGACATGGTGATTGTACAATCCTAGTCAACTTCAGAAAATCGTCTATCTATTGCCTAAGATACCTGCTTCCTAATTCTAGATAGGTCGTAGTAGAATCTTACTCTAGATTCAATCTCAAATAAATACCTGACAAACTATTCGCATTTCTACGACTATTTATAAATTTATCTACATAACAAAAAAAAACATTGTTTTAAAAATCTGCAATTTTAAATACCCGTAAAATAAGAAATCAAATAATACCCTGAAAATGACTAACTTTTGTCTCGTAATCGTGATATAAGCATGTTTAGTTCGGTAGGATGTTATCCACGTGAATTATCCTTTTTAAGGACACTTGAAACAATGGATTTCCCATCCTATCCGCCTCTCGCTAGTCATAAATGAATCAGCTGATGTAGCCATTGGCCTCTGACTCATGACCGTTTACGAACATACATATATGGATAAACATTAAATCAGCTGTAGCTACAAAAATGCTAGTCACTGTTCTCTGAACTTGCTTTATCCTCCCTTATCCTGCAATAAAAAAAATGAGTACATTTTGTCGTTTTTATCAGACTTATGAATGAGTTTATCGAATAAAATGTCTCGTTTTTATCAGCTGCCAGTTGCCGCATACAAATAATTGGTTCTTGTGTCCCTCTCCTAGCATCCAAGTTCTTACAGGCGACTTTGCAGACGTTGTCACTTTTTACAGACGCGAAATTATTGTTTACCGAGGTCGGTTTGTTATTATAATTTTTTGCCTGCCTTGAGTTTTGGTTTAACCTTTTTGTCTATCTGTTTTTTAATCGACGTTTGACCTTTGGTTTAGTCTAGCGTAGCATTCTAAGACACTAATAAGTCTGAAAGACTACGACAAGCTTTCCGTCTTTTTTAGGAACATCTTAATAAAATAGAGGTTTCTTGAGAGGGGCGAAGAGACTTTATTAGGTAATTAAGTACTTCTCTGAAACTGATCTATTTGCTACTTCACCTGCTTTATATAAGAAAGCCATCAACCTCATCTTG
The DNA here is from genome assembly GCA_963662085.1 of Eupithecia inturbata. Classification (NCBI taxonomy): domain Eukaryota; kingdom Metazoa; phylum Arthropoda; class Insecta; order Lepidoptera; family Geometridae; genus Eupithecia; species Eupithecia inturbata. The sequence continues at coordinate 6,345,417 of OY759187.1, forward strand.
TCATTTTTGAATAACAAACTATTACTTAATATTAAAACAAATAAAAAATACAACTAATCAATGTATAACTGTCTAAAAAAAGAGTAATGTTTAACTTTAATATAACATAAATATTGATTACCTATGTACTAAATAGTTTTAATATTAATACCTATTTTAAGTTCACTAACACCACCCCTTTCTATTGTAGTAACTTGTGGATAACGGGGATGGTCACACTTCTAGAATTTAGTTTATTTAGTTTATTTTAGATTTCCTATAGTTATTATTTAAGTATGATTGATTATTATCCCAAAGAGATAAAAAAAAAGAAATAGTTTAATTAGTTTCAACATTTCAAACTTATTTGCATATTTGTTTTCAAATTATATAAATAAATTCTTAAACTCAATACTATATCCGATTCACAGTCAACTGCTAAATAAAGCAAAGAATATGTGACAATGAAAACATCCTTGATTTGATTATGTACAGCACCTTTGAGCTGCTCCTAATGAATAATCGATCTAAGATAAAGTATTTGCAAGTTTCGATTTGTTTCCTCGTCTTAACATCCTAGAAGTTTCTTCTTATTAGAAACTTAACTCAGTGCAGTCTGGGCTAGTGCGAACAATGCCACACACAGCCAAACATCCGGTCGGTTATCGCACCAACTTTGATAGAAACAGCACATGCTAATCTTATGTGAATGGTTATCGTTGCTTTTATTGTCTTGTAATGACAATGCATTTCCTGTCGAATTTGTGTTGCAATGTGCAAACTCGAAACATGCGCATAAACTTTTTGTTCGATATTTATTGGTTACACAGAAATGCCATTGGAATTGCAACGTCTTTAAAACAATTCAATCTAGAGACGCATACAAATAAGCAGCGAATAACTTGCCGTTTGGGTTCGGTTTCCGCTTATTTATCATTCATACGGCATGCTACTGTTATTTTCCTGCCGGGCCGGTGTCGCCAGTCGGCCAATGCCACGGGCCATCTACGACACGGTGCTCTTGTTACCAAGGAGATCCTCTTAAGTTTTCCTATAAATTACTGCACTAAGATTAAATGGTAAGATTTGTGATATGTTGCCAAGAGCGCGTCGTCGGATGAATGGCAGTATCATGCGCGTGAGTTGATTGCGCAACGTGGCGGTCGGCCTCCCAGTGACGTAACCTCGTCGCGTCGTGATGCGGGGAACCGTTGTCAGGTCAGATGCAAATTTCACTTCAAATCCGCTGTTCCACTGATTTATGACGCGGAATTTTGATTGCCTATAACATTAGCAATACATCTATGACTGCGTAAGGTGTTTGTTAGGAATGTTATTAAAAAAAAAATGTAGTTAGCATAGCAACACATTATTACTGATTCTATTTACGTATCAAGCTAGTGAAACATCGGCACTGTATTGTGATGTCATCTGTGACTGTCGTTGCTTGTTAGTATGCAAAATAAGCGAAATATCTGTGTCGGCTGGCCGTCGCGTCGTCGTCGCGGCATGCATTTACGGTTTAGTTCCACAGATGCGTGCGCGCCGGTTTTGGTGCGACTTCCTCATTGTTAAAATTGAAACACACCGTGATAAGTGGTTGCTTGCCTATTTGAATGTGATTTCGGACAGGAAAACTAATTAATAATTCGGTTAACATTCTAACCTACCAAAGAAAACTTCAATCAGCAAAGCACAGTAATTAATACCATGACACTTGTTGTCTGACCATGCATAGAAGCGTCTTAGGGAGATTTTAGTCACGAAATGGATGTTCCATTGTGAAAGCGCGTAATACTGTAATAAACTTCTATTTATATCCTAGATTATAAACACAAAACAAAAATCTTTATTAAATGAAAATATTAAGAATTACTTAAATATGTTTGTATTTTGTGAACGTAATGTTAAAAATAGCTATTAAACTTCGGCAATTTTCCTCATTAAGCAAGGCGGCATTAAATATACAAGTATTTTTGTTGTGTAAACAGCCTCAGTTATTCTTCCATCTGACTGGACGCCAAACGGCTCCCGAACTTTGCTCATTAGCAGACGCTCTTTTATGACATGACAAGTGACGTCGCGTCGCGTGTCGTTAAGTACACCGACGATCTAGCCGCTTCCCAGTTTGTAGCTAGCGAGATCGCAGTCAATATCGGTACCAGGTGCAGTGTTTGCAACGGAATACATGATGCCTTTTAGTTTGTATATTCATCAAACGTTATTCAATAACAAACCAAATATTATGACTCCAACTCGCTGGTGTTGATATATTTCAAGCGATAAAAGAAAACTTTTGGACACCTATGTAGCGAGTTTTGGTAAAAACCCGGCTTCGACACTACGCGGTGGGGCTGTGGAATTGAAGCATTTCCGGCAATGCCCGCTTTTTTTGAATACTGCATTTTCCACCTGTTGGTTTTACAATTTTTCGGGAATTTTATCTCTCGCCTGTTTGTTTCGCACGCTAATCCCGTTCTTTGCGCGATGAAATACGGCTGCTGTTCTTGTTTTTTTTTATCCGATTTTAGTAAGTACTTACTAAAAAGTTAACATCATTCTCGCATGTATTGTGTACAATAGTTCACAGAATTAGAGTTTTGAAATTAAAATCCACGATCAAAAGAGTTTTGCACGGTTTTCTTTTCAAAACCCCTAGTGCTGTAAGGCCTTTATTTGTACAGCATGTTTACATAATGAAATCCCTCGCCACTTGGCACCACTTTATGCGACGCAGTCTGCATACCCACTTTTGACCCTTCATCTTTCGGTCTTTGATGATGAAAGCAAGACGTGTTAGTCAGTGGCCCGTGGCCAATTGTTGCTATGCAGTTAAACCACCGCCAACCGTATAGGTACATCATGTGTCTATTAAAATTGTTTTATTGCTCTCATTACGGTGTAATAATAGTGTAGGGTACGCATTTTCTTGTGCTTGAATGCTCTGTGTAAATTTTCAGATATCATTATCTGAAGCCTATGTTACTCCACTGCTGGTCATAGGCTTCCCCTGACAAGCGCATCAATGGCTTTTATCATTAAGGATTAGTGCTATAATTTTCCAAAGTATATTCCTGTCAATCTATGATTGATATTTATCGAACGTTTTTAACACAAGGAGGCCTCATTGCGTGTGTCAGCTTTGTATCTTACGCAAGGTACTTTTAAAATGTTAAGTTGTAAACGCTAAGTGAAATAAATTTGTTATCCTGTCACACGTTCACAGCAGTGAAAGTTAAAATATTGTTTGGCGTTCGTCACGAGTTTCATGCTCCGTGGATTTTACAAGACAAAAGCTTACCTGCCACCACGTCTCTTAAATTACCTCTTTCCCATTTTGATGTGAGTTTTCCCACACATATTACTTATATCTTTATTTTACTGTAATTTTATTTTTAATTTGTTGTTGTAAAAATTAAAGCCTGAAATCGTTAACGCCTTCAAAGTAAAACCTACTTCTCGGAAAAATAAACTCGTCCAAACAATACATCTGACAACCCTCGTTATGAAGTCAAGGCTATTTCGGTTCTGATATAAACGCTAAATTGGCCCGCCATAACACAGAAATATGGCAAAGGAGACCGATGCATTCCTGGAACCGCATTGGATCTCCGTAGGACAAGAGCGATCCAACTACGCCATGAGATGCCATGCTGATTTGAGATCTCTGTCTCCATACCTTTGAGCTACAATCGGTCGCAACGCGGACGCACTGTGGGGAACATTGGCCTGCCGAGAATGTTTGCCGCTGACCTAAGTGGTCAATAATGATCTGTTATATAGTTTATACAACGTATTTTCTTTACTGCTTCTCGATAACGCAGGAAAGGAATGAAGGAAATATTATTTTTCAAAATCTCTTTCATGCGCCGAAGTATTTTGTTTCTCTTCGAAATTAACAGGTGCTCCATTATTGCCGCCTTCGTAATTAAAACGGCAACGCCGCCAGTAAACTTCATTATGGGGCTTAATCAGTACACAGCAAAACAGTAAGCTTTCTGAAAAACTGCTGGATTCGTATAGTTTCTCTTTTATGACATAGTAGGTAGCTCTTTTCAATGTTTCCGTTTTCTTATGTCTTTACGCTTAATTATGAGAAAGAAAAAAAAAATTAAAGTGAAAAATTGATTAATTTAAAAGAGAGTCGAGTTAAATAGACAGAAACCAACTGATATTTTATAGTCTCTTCAACAAAGAAACCTGTTTATATGCCAACTAAATAGAAGCGCTTTGTGATTTTATTCCACCCCAGATTGATCAAGCTCTCGGATCGCTATGCCTGTATCGCAGATTAAAATAGAGCCATGAATCATTTAACTCGATTTCGTAGCTTCTACGTCCAGTTCAACGGGCCTCTATTTATTTTCATCTACAATGATTTTTTTTCCGAGTTCGACTTATTTGTCTTGTGTTTGACCTGTAATGATAGACGTAATGTTTTAAATAAATACAAAAAATCATCTTATTTTTACGGCGTTCTCGACTTGCTACTCAATACTTTGACTTATTCAATTATTGTTGCCTTAATTATTTGTATCTTTTTCTTAAAACAGGACAGCTCCTAGATAGGACCATTATACTTTAACGTTTACTTAGCTTTATTAAAATTACTTTATTCGATCTTAAAGCGACTAATCTACCACATTTCGTTTGATATTGCTTTAAACTTCTCTATGAAAATCTTCCTAAAATTAATCAACTTTACAAATTGGTCATGTTAAACATAGCACTTGCGGCGCACGGACGTTAATCTTTAGCCGCAGGGTTGTGGTTTACATCCACCTTCAATTCATCTGTGAATAGAAGGTTCAAATTGATTGGTGAACTAATAAATTTCTCTTAATCATTATCTTAAGTAAAGATCAGTCGACCCTCGCGCCGAAAACTGTACGATTAAATAAAAATCAACTAGCAAAGAAAAAAAAAAGAGACGCTACTTTCTCTCAATAACTTATTCCATTGCCTTAGTTACCTATTTTCTCATTATTCCATTCACGTTTTGCTTCAGATATTGGATCCTGTTATAAAAATACAACCTAGTACCTAGAAACGAGACGAGATAAGTGCGTGGGCGTGCGACGAGTAAACAGCCTTTAGATGAGATTCCATAATTAAAAACATGAATGGTCGCTAAGATTACATCTAATAGAAGAGAAATTCCGTTCACTGACGACAAAAACATCAAAAGAAATAAAAAATTTACGCATTTATGTAACTGACGTATTTACTTCTTAGAATTTTTCATCCAGCTCTTTATAGCTGAAAATGGCTACTTCGTGACTGGTAATACCGCTTCTGGTCCCATCACTACAAGTGCCATATTTAAAATACTAACAACATATTGGAGTTAAACGGTCAAGCACTCTTTAAGCCATTACGCGTGTTTCTAATCCTTTCGAGATCACATGTTGGCAGGGGTGCAAGTTACTCAATACTCGGGTTGGTAGGGCCGCGTGGGTTGTTCTAAAATTAAAGCTGTAACTTCGCAGAATAACGTGGAGTAACCACCCAGCATTGGGCCGAGTGCGTCACTCGACAACTGTGACGTCCCTAGGTATTATGGCTCACGCGACTCATAGACTTGTCTAGTCAATTTACCTCAATGTTTTACGTAGGAATCTGAATTGTCTGCTACTGATCGTCGTGAAAGGTCGCGACTAATACAGTTGTATCATTATATCCTGGTTGGTTAGTCGGAAATTAAAAGATCAAGGTTCTATAGAATTGCATAGATAAACAGCCAATTTATAACATATAATCAAATAACGAATCCATGGTCCAAGATATCTTACATAATAATAGGCTTCCGTGCATTTTTAGTAAAATTGTTAGCGGCGCCGCCATATTGATTTACACTTTGCTTATCTAAGTAATTTTTCATATCATACCAATTAGTCTCGACTATTCTGATTTTTGTACATAACTGTTGTAAACTACCCGATTTGTAAAAAGTTTTATTATGTCTGCTATAGTACCTACAATGTTTTTTTACACATGAAAACTTTTCCTCGTTTGTATAGTTAGCGTTTGTATGATTTTACCCGTTAAAATGATATTTTATTAATCCCTTCCTTGTTTAACTTTAGGGCAGAATGACGCCTTCCAGCGGTAATTGTTTCCGGGAATTAGTTAGAAAAATTCAACTGCCTTTGATAATGTTGCAGTTTGATTACCGAGAAGCCGTGGGGTGTGGGCGGCATATTAGGGTTCCGTATAATAAGCAATTATACCTTCTTGAAATTTTCACGATGGCCGCCGCCGCTGCCGCAAGCGTCGCTGCTGTCGTGCCAGTTTGCTACACAATTTTTGAGCCAAACCTAAAGGGATTTACCCCGCAACTTGCCTGAGATAAATAAAAATAAAATATATAATGTAAAAAACGGACCAATTATTGACGACATATCCAATGAAAACCAGAATTACATATGTGTAATGAAGAGCGATGTTGCACATAATTAAATACCTACTCAAACTGATGTTACACACTAGTGTAACATCAGATCTTAAAATGTAAGAATGGTCGAACATAATACGTCATGAATGCAGTATATTGTTCACTGGAATCCGTTTAACCCCAAATCAAACCAACGCTTGGCCGTTTTATTTATGAAGTGGCCGCCGGCAATGACTTATCAGTTCCGATTACTGTTGACATAAACAGTGATTCACTATGAAACAGTATTTTGTTGTCCTTTGCTACTTTCTCTTTGCTTTTATTGTAAGTTAACAATCAATATTGATTTTTGGCCTGGGTTTTACTTCTAGGTAACATTTAATTGACTGTTTAAAAGGTTACATTATAAATATAGAAACATCCTGTACGTTATTGTTATTAGAATACTTTTTTACGTGAAAACTGGTTTGTGGTTATGTTTTGGCATTCCACTTTTATAACGGATGTCAAGATATCAAAGCTAGTTGTAAATATTGATTGTTATCATATAATTATGATGGATCACAAACGAATATTTACAAAAAATATAAAGCTCCATTGCGGTTCTTTTTGTTATTTCAAGTTTACATTACACATAAGTTGAGTTATGTATCAGGCAAAGGATGGATGACTTGCCTTGTCCATCACAATTAATCAAGTCAATAACAGCATATCAATTTCGACATTTGCTCTCATCTTATAAGCTGATTCATATACTATAGAAAAACACGGTGCTGTTATCTATTTGGTGTATAACTGTTTTCGTGAAACGGAGATGATAAGTACCGCCTCCTGCAATCGAGGGAAATAACCAACAGTTTGTCGTCTAATTTAATGAATTAAATAAAATAAAATAAATAAATAATGCTGGACAATCCACATTATCTATCTAACGATGTGATCTTAATATTTTTAAACATACGCAATCTGAACACATTATTATAAGTATTATTTAAACGGGTATTTACGTAGGTAAGGTGGGTACGGGGATGACTGACGAAGTCATCCCGTGACCACGACTGTGTTTAAACCTGTTGAAACGTCGGGAAAAATAGGAAAATAAACGCGATAAATATTCGTCAAATAATACTTATAATAATGAAGGTTAAATAATACAATAATAACCCAAAACACATAAAATTTGTAGGCCAACTAACAAAAACTTTGTAAGTTAAATATTTTGACACTCATACACGTGAATTCTCCTGAATTTCGACATTATTTGTCATGATCGTGTTAAATAGGTAATCTAGTAAAAGGCGGTGACTTCACTCATGGTGCCCATGGTAACAACAAGCCAAGAACTTATTTGTAATTTTGTTGTTTTTACCAATAGATCGTGCGTCTTGTCTTAGGTACCAACAATTGAGCTGGCACGTACCTACCTAAATCAGACTTGCCTCAGTTCGTTGAACACTAATTCCAACAATGTCTAGACAAGTCAATAGCCGAGATATGCAAATACAGTGTAAGCGCGTATTCCTAACTGTTTTACCTAGTTGATTCCAAACCGCACAGGTCAAGATGCAATTGGAATGTATTGATCGGGCTCTTAGCAATCTACCTCTAATATCACTACTAGCTGCTGACTGCCGCTTCGCACTTTTTAAGTAGTATATGTCCGTCCCTGGGATACCATTTACCTCAGATCCGTTCTGCCGTTGAGGCGTGTAACATACAGACAGAGTTACTTTTGAGTATGGATAGGAATTATTTGTATAGCGTCTTAGCATAACTAAGTAAATAATTAAAAAGTGAGTAGTTGGTGAACCTCTGTAAGGGACGACACGAACGACGTATTCAAGAAGGGCTGATTGAATTGAATGTAACTTCGGATTACTGTTCTATTCTGGAAACATGGTCCCAGATTTTCACAACCCTCTGGGATATTTTAGTCTTAATTACCTGTGTGTGATGAAAGCCAAAAGCGTGACCTTTCCCCGGTGACTTCTAATGGAGATTTGACCATTAGGCGGTTGGCCTAAAACTATACTTTATTAATGTTCCATTATTATTCGACCGCTTGTGCTTGATAAAACGTATTTGTTCTCCTAAAACCTTCAAACAGCCTGGCTTACAACATAAACACCCTATGTCTAAGCCGCGTATTTTAGACAAAGTACTAGTAATATGCACCCAACTAATATTGCTAAGGAATAATCGAGTAGGCATAGACGACACTTGTTGCTGGCTGTGCTTTATCATATTACTTGATATCGCGCATTCCTTTGACGAATTTATCAGTAACTCGGTTTACTAGCTAATATTGTCGATATGTTTGTTTATTTGTATTTGCTGTGCGTTGTTTATTTTTAAATTGAAAAGATTTCTTGCATGTGTTTGTCCTTCAGGAATTATAAACGTCCATACGATGAATATTTTTCGAGTGCACCTAAATTTCATTTGGATTTTTATTTGTAATTAGCAATTTTCGCAATAGGTAATTGTCTAAATAACCTACGACTCTAATGATATTATTTATATGGTTAAGTTAAAGTTAGTTATTTTTTCCTTATTAATGAATAAGACACACTTCAACAAAAGTCACAAGAACGAACACTTCTGATTGACGTGTGCAATCTGAATCACATTTTTACTGGAATTTGCTATCGACGACGACGCGACGAAGCCACACCTTGCGGACTTTGAAAAAGCGGTTGATCATGATTCCAATGAATACGGTTATTGAAGTCCGCTTGTTTGTTTATTAAGGTAGTATAGGTACTTTCTATGTCGAGGAAAACAGAAAGGGAACCCCCGTTTTACAATGGTTTAACTGATGATATCAGTGCACAGTGCCAAGTATAGGGTTAAAAGTAACCTCCGCAAATTCAGAATTTGCCTGGCCATGTTACACTTTGCTTTGTTACGTCTATAGAGACGATTTAGGTAACGCCTGTGGCTTGGTTGAGTTTACATCTCTTGGTGTGGCTGACACCATGACCGAACCTGGTTTGTTTCTCCTGCTGATAAAAGAAGACGGCATAGTCTCAGAGAACTCAGATCGGCGAGCACCACTACGTACCCCTGCACCATTTACGGTCGCTCGATGCGTTCACGTGAAGGGCTGCATAGCCAATACAGAATTCCGTATTCTTCCAATTATTTACCCATGTGTGAAGTCTAAGAATAATCTAGCCCGAAGTATCTGTCTGAACACTTCCAACAGTGATATAAATAAATACTACTTTATATAAATCTGAATGTCATGCAGTGATTCATTGGCTGAAGTATAGGCTGTGTCCCTGTGTCTATTTTCGATGTATTGATCTTTCCACATCGACCTATTTCGAACGCTTACACTGAACGATGCACTGATGCATTGCTTTAAGAGCACAGAGATTAGTTATTTGTGCATCATGGATTGATTTGATATTTATATTTTTCTCTGTCGGTCTTCTGTTTTCTCATAAAGATTCTTTTGCGTATAACTCAATTGGATCAGGTGAGGAAATGATCAAGACACAAATACATTGATTGGTCCTTTCGTTACCATCAAATGATGTCAAATCAAAACACTTTTCAGCCAGGGAAACATGATCAAACTAGTGACGTGACGGGTGACTCTGTTAACTAGAGCATCTGTGCACGCCATCACATGCACACACGATGATTCAGCCTAATCTATATTTTTTTTTTTTTTATAACTTGGCGACAAAATTAATCTTATCAGTTATCACCCATGGAAACTATTTCATAATGCCGCGTACGTCAAGGCGTTACCAGGTAACAGGTTCACAGATAAGGTGCATGTGTGTGTTCATTGATAAAATAAAATTTATTGCACAATATTATGGCGTTTGTTTACTTGATAAGACGGCGACCGCAATAAGAGTTTACCCATGTTATGTTGATTTTATCAAGGTTTTTGCAAGACGCGGTACATTATTATAGTGTGGACCAAAACTTGAAGTGAAGATAAAATCAATAACACCTTATTTCTTATTAGATAATAATTTGTAGCAACTAAATTATTTTTGATCAGTAAATAAACAACGATTTATTAAGAAAGAAAATTACAATATAACACAATAAAACAATTACAACTTGTATTTACACTTATATCTAAATAGATAGGAAATCCTAAATTATCTAACCTAATATATGATAATAATATAATCTAGATAAATATAAGCTATATCCTAATATCAATATCCTAATAATTTGCAATATAAAATTTGACTTGTCGAATTATTTTGTAAGATTAAATAAATAAAGTTATTAACTTCTGAGAAAAAAAATTAAAAATATTTTATTTTTCAGGAATGTATTTTACTTATAGGTACATATTTAACTTTATTCTAGAGCCATAATTTGTATGAGATGATTATGAATTTTTAAACTGCTTCATTGCTGAAATTTAAATAATGTTAAAGGAGGAAAACATGCACTCGTCCTTGTACGAACAAAACAACCGCATCCAAAGACGTCATCAAAATATTGACAAACATAAATAGTCCCCGCAATGGTAATAAATAAACACATTTCATGAAGTGCAGTAAATTGCACGTGCACAAAGCAAAATACCTATTGGCTGGAACCCCTAAAGTGGCGCCACGGCTGGCGTGACCGCCGTATTCTACCGTACACGAAACGCTACGGTTTTGACTGTAAATTTAAATAAATATTGAAGCACTTTGTCCTATTACGCCTAATTGCAACAGTTTAGAGTCGATACAGGAGTATGCGGGGTTTTGGTGGTAATTGTTTCAATCACCTAATGTTTTTACGTCGGTGCATATTTCACCCCATTTAGGTACGCTGAAGAAATTAGGTAGAGTTTTAGAATATTGGAAAACGAGCCTAAACGCTTTTATTTTCGGATTTCTTATGTAGGTAATGTTGCAAACGTGAATTTTGTTATGTTAATAGATGTGGTCGATTGCCAGCACGTATAATTTCCGGAATACTCATCGTCAGTTATGATTGTGACAGTAATCTTCGTGTTGTTGTCGACCGACTACGTGTCGACAGCTCTAATTTGTGCAATTATTTCCCTTTATTCAATATTTATATTGATGTCCCTTCCCGGCAATTTAGAATGATTTCCATCGCACTGTTTTAACGAGTTCTCTCTTTAATTTTTGAGTTCAGGCCTGGATCTATCCTTATCGGTACATTATTCAATAGTTATAGAAGCACTTTCATTTAGTAAGCTTTTTATACTTTATACTGGCTGTTGCCCGCTGCATTGCACGCGTTTTTTAAGTGGCCTTTACGGATAAAGGCTACTAAAAACGCGAAAATGAAATTTGGCAGCCTAAAGTAAATGGTATCCCGGGGACAGCCCCGGCATACCATTTACCTCCCTGCCAAATTTCATTGAAATCCGTTCAGCCGCTTAAGCGTAAAAAGGTAGACAGACAGAAAGACAGAGTTACTTTCGAATTTATATTATTAGTTTGGATTTAACAATCCCCCTTGCTTTGTATTAGAGTGCTTATAGTTAAATGCTGTGTCGGCCTGTAAGAGGTTGGTGCACCTAGCATGACTTATAAAAAAATAATGTAAATACCTACCTGGTAGTTTAGGTGTACTCGCTGTTAGGCTAACCTAATTGTTAAAATAAATAAATAAATAGAGTTTCTTATTGCTTCTTCTAACTATACCCTAACGTAATTTGTCAATAAACATGTAATACGTCAACTTTGTTGTAGACCACCGTACAGAGCTCGTTATTTGACTTGATACAAAATAGAGCCAATAATTTAATCAAAACTCAGTTGCGCACAATTGCTCTAAGGAACAATTATTTACTGTGGGAAAACGATTGTGCCAGGACAATCGGGACAAATGCTCCATTCGCACAGTCGCGACTTGCGACGTATTTTATTAAATGTTACGACTGCAAATTGACTCCCTGCCTGTTTCCTAGTTCAAACTGCGGTTAATTATTAAACCTCTTGATTCTCACATTGTCTTATCTAATGAAATCTTCAAAAACCTATAAGAGAGAACAAAAACACTATAGGAGCAAAGGTCCTTATATCGTTAGCTGATCATGTAGTAGGCATCAATAATCTTTCAATATCTTGATTGTGCCACACTAAATATAAATTCGTATTAAGTTCTTGTTTTAATTGTTGTTAAGATTTGATGGTGCAAAAAAGTTAAGATCTCGTGAATCTCAGTGAATTAACTTTAAAATATTTGATCCTTCCTGAAATATTTGAATCTTGCTTAAACTTGACTGTTTCCTTATTTAATATACATATGTACGATCTATGTATTTCGTTATCGACGTCTATAAATATTCAATTTATACGTTGATGTAAACATGAACAATAATGGTCACTTACTTTGCATTTTAATCCGTGATACAATAAAAGCAAGCGGTTACATTATTCCGAACTACAAAATAGGGAGCTTGACCTAGTTCATAACTATGCTTAAAATAAGTTTTAATAATGCGAAGCTTAATAGATAGAACATATGAAAGCGGCTAAAACTAAACAACTCTAGGCACGTATTATGAAAGCTTGCTCTGTCATCGATCTATGCTTTAGTAACGCTTTTCTGTGGCGTAAACTTTACTCAAGCATATATCGATGACTGAGTAAGCTTTCATATTACGGGCCTAAGTCCAGGCCAACGAGATACATTTTGTATGAAATCGTAATGAAGCACGCGCACCAGACCGCACGCCACACCGAGCCGCGGCGGTCAAAGAGATCCAAGCCGCGCAGTATTTGGAACTGATGATTGTGGCCGCGGTTTTGGCCGCAACCCTTGCGGCCGAGTTGCACGTCACGGCCGCGCGGCCTGGCCGGTAGTGCGCTTTTGCTCTTAGAGGTGTCTCGTAATGACGTAGTAAACGGTTTCGGTCGTCATTCGATATTGTCATCGATATTTTTCTTCAATTGCGCTCATATTACATGTAAACATATTGGGGCTTCTCTCAGTCTTTGTTGATGTAAACGCAACTGTTGCCGGCCTGCGTTGAGCTTCTCTTTCACCGAACTTTATCGAATATTTTATTAACTTGAAACTTTCAACTGATATTGAACGAAAACTGCTTTATAGTTTCCTTCAGAAAATGTTGTTTAGTTTTTCTCGACATATCAAATTTTACACTTCCTTAAGTTTTCAGGCCGTTTGATCAGTATTTTATTTTCGCCGTGGTTGTACATTTTTATAAGTCTTACACTTGAATTAATGACAAAACAAAAGTAAGTAAACATTTTCAAAGCTGTTTTACATTATTCGCTGTCTAAAAAAATACACGAGACATGCCTTGTTGTATTGTATGTACAAACACTAAATAGTCCAAAGCATCTCTTAGCCTGTAAAGCGTAAATCACATCTCGCGTCATAATTTCCGCTTATACAGCTCTATCTTAGCTATGTAAACATTGTCTGGGCAAACATACTCGACCGACCTAGATTGCTATCACGTCTCACTTCAAGTAGGCAGATGACCGCGCTTTTCCCGTCACTTGCAAAAAGTATCTGCTGAATTTACCTTTTTGACAAATTATCTACTTCTGACCTAAATCGCGTTGTTGCATTTACGATGTTAAAAGGGACTAACCACTACCAGATAAGTATAAGAAAAATACGAATGTCGATATGTATTGCATATTTGCATCGCAAATAATGTCTTACAAAATTATTTTGAAAATTAACTGCAAATACTCTACTATATTATTTGGTAAAAAGAATCGTTGGAGTTGATTAAATATACTCGTTTTCATTTGCGCAAATACCATACCTGTTTGACGGCATCTTGTCGAGTCAAAGAACTTTTGTTGTCTAGGTTGCTTAAAGATATGGTATTATTTTTGTTATTGTTGTTTTTGACTTGGTGTTGCTACCTAAGTAATGTATCGGTTGGATTTTTAAGTTTACGTTTTGGCCACAAAGACTAATATGCTCGTCCTTATGGACTCTACGTGTGATGTTCAAACGGTCAAGTTGTTTTATGATTAGTAAGAAAATATTTATTTCTGGGTAATAGTGACCGGTCCGTTTACAGCTTTATCAGGAAAAGTCAGAATTTATTATTATGTATAATTTAGAGATCATTAGACAGCAAGTAGTCCGAAATTAACAAAACTGTTGGGTTTCTAACTAGATCCGGCCCTAATTTGGAAAAATCATATCGACCGTACCTGTACAAAAATGGCTAAAGGCATAAATATACTCTAAAACAACTGCATCCTATGACATCCCAATTAAATCTCAAAGACATTTATTACTCATATATACACTCTATAATTAGTTATAGCATTATACTTTGGAAACTCTATTGACTGTAAAAGAGTCTTAAAGATGCAAAAACGTGCCGGTTAGCGCCAAATTTAAAGACTCTTTGAGAACATTGAAAAAATCTAAAATACTAACCTCTGCCTCATTAATTGAAATATTAAAGTTTGTAATACAAAATATGTCTCAATTTAAGGTGAAGCCAAAGTAAATACCTACGGTAATAGGCATCAAATGTATTTAGAAATAACCGTAAGTAATTGGCCCTAAACTTTGTAACAAACTTCCATTGTGCATTCTACTTATAACTTGTGAACAATCTTTTTTAAATAATGTAAAAATGCTTGCGTTCTGCTGGATTAAACCATGTTCTCTGTAAGTGAATTCCTAGACAATGACTATAAACAATTTGTAATTCCTCAACGACGAACCTTTTCTGATCTCTACATGCCTAAGTCGAACTAATTTATGTTATTTATACATAATTATACTTAATTATACTTGACGAGAAACTGATAACACCTAAATTTAGCTTAACATACCTACTCGTAGAGTTAACCATTGTATATGTATATCTTTTTCAATAAATATTGTCATTTCATCTAAATGAATGAATCTGGAACGAAACCACGGGGTTACTTGACAGATGCTGGTTTACCTTCTACGAGTATCATACTTCATGTTACTACGTATCTACCTTGTTGTTGTGCAGTTGCTTGTGTTGTGTGTGAGTTGTTTGTGCAGTTGGGCAGTTCTGAGCGCGGTATAAATATAAATTTCGTTTTAATTAAATCTTTGCCCTTGCCATTGGTAACACGTTTAGTTCGAACATCGGTATGCTGAGTGTGTACTGCCTTACTGTTTACTACAAAGTTTGCGTTATCCATATTTTCTATGGAAAAATGAACAGCGCTACAAGCGGGAAGTTTAGAAAACTTTTTTGCGAGTGTGAATCCATTACTTTTAAAGTTTCGTAAAACGTGAATTTGATAGTTTACTTCATTTTTTGACAGTTATGCGAGTGTGAACGGCAAATTTCGTAAACTTTTGACGGTGAGCAATTAAAATAAGTTAACTTTTTATGTAAAGTCATTCACTTGATATTTCATAAGTGAGACGGAACCTTGATGATTGTTTACACCCTCCTCGAAGTGATAAGTTTATTTTTGTGCTGAAAATGGATTTCTTTATACACTCCCGTCTTTATTTTGCGCTTAGAATGCTTGAGGCGGTACCACAGATTTGAGTAGAGAAAGGGCAATGAGGGAACAGTTAATTAGAAGGTTACTTACATAAGCAATAAAAAAGTGGGTTTTTTAAAGGTTCATAATTTTATATTTGAGATCACAGGAGAGAACAATAAAATTAAGCTTAATTATAATTATTTTATTTAATCAAGTCCTATCTATTGCCATACCACCATATATCCTACCAGGAGTAGTGGCAACAGATTATTTTAATTTCTCTTCTAATATTTCCAGTGCCCTTTTAACTATCTCTTGCCACTGCTCCTGCAAGCGCAATTCTATTGCTCTCAATCGCAATTGCTCAGCCTGATTTTCTGCCTTTTCCTTATCCATTAAATATTTCCTCCACTCAGTGTCAGACTGCTGGAACTCATAAGCCACCCTGTCTGTTATTGTCATTGGTCTTGTGCGTCGACGCGGTGAATTACGAGGAGTCGAGTGGCGGTGTCGATGTGGTGTATTTTGAGGTGTCTGCGGATGTTGACTGCTCAGAATCACTTGCCCAGAAGTTGATGGTACTGGTGCTGTCTGGGTTGGTAATTGGTGAAGCAGGCGGAGCAATGTAGGACTGAAAATAAATGAACAATCAATTACACATGTACCAAATTATTATAAAATAGATACCTTCATAGTCCATTTTGCCAAAAGTATACTTAGATTAACAATGTTCTACATCATGATATGATTTGGAAAATTTCCATGGATTGATGGGGATCACATTAATGCGAGCAGCTTTCTTTTTAGTGTTGTTTTTCATATCACTCCACACCTCAAACACACAAAAACTAAGTAGGTAGGTAAGTAAACAAGGCATATTGAGACTTATGTTTCAACCTAATGGGATTGCCTAAACTATCTATTTGTGAGTAGATACAACAAAACAAAGTATCTAGGTGCAACATGCAAAGCATATACTTAGGTGTAGTAAAATAAGTAACCTATGATAAATACCTTTTTCCATTTTTCAGTATCCTTCTTTTCCCCGCTTGTATCACTGTTGAGAAGAGTTGTGAGCTCTTCCCAACGGTTGATGGCTTCGATTCTCCCTCTAGCGTGGCCAGTAGGTTTGTTGAGATCCCCATGCCTAAAATAGTGGTGATGATGATATGAGCAACAAGTCTAAAAGGAACCTCATAATTGGTCGTATCTTTAGGTACAAGGTACATACTTACTGTTCCATATATGTGACCATCATTTCAAATTGGGGCCCACTTGTTCTCATTGTATCGTCACAATTCACAACAAAACCGCTCAAAATCAGAATTACGTGTTCAATTATCTCCAAATCAAGTCGTGTTTGTTTACTTTTTGCCAAACAAACGCTAACTACTTTTTTCTCTCTTTCGCGTAAGCATTAGAAAGAGATAAAAACAAATGTAATAGACAACTTTTAAGTATACTAAATTAAAAAGTCCCTTCCTAATGCCACGTAGTAACCACGAAATATTACATTACAATTTGGGCGCGTCATACATATGTGAAGGGAGGCCAACATCTAAAAAAGATAACTTGAAAACGTTTCGAGTAAACCTAACTTTATTTGGTAAAGTATGATGGCGTTCACACTCGCACATTTTACGTTGACTTCGCGTTTGGCGTATACTCGATAAACTCGATCGTCGAGTTAACGAAATTTTTGCAAAGTTTCACACTCAGCATATGGTCAAGTTTTTATTTTTGACGCTGTTTATCGTGAAGTCCACTCTAAGGCCAAACTTTTATATTTCTAACGGTTTTTTAAATTATTATAGTGCGTAAGCCCTCACACTCGGATAAACTTCAATGTTTCCCCTGCAGGTGGAGTTAACGACGCGGCGGCGACCGAATAAAGTCCCAAGGTTTTCCGACTTCTACGTCACTTGACCTCCTGTTGTAGTTGGTTGACTGAGGGAAGGATGCGGGTTCAAGACCCGTCGAAGTCGAAAAATTTTTGGGATACTATTTGATTTCATAAAATTAGATTAATTCAGGGATGCTGGCTAAAATACCCTCTTTTAATTGCATTTTCATTTATTGTTTATAGAACATTAATATTTTGTTATAATGCTTGTATACAGTAAGTTCTTTTTCATATACCTATGTTATTTAAATCTGAAACAGGTTTTCTACCTAAAAGTGTATTCTATGATAACATCGTGCCGATATACGACACGTGTGCGGATGGGCATTGTGAGGGCGGTCGCACTGAGCGCGCGCGGGTGCGGTTTTATCGTGTTTCGGTCGCGTCGCCTGTCGCTGGGCGCTCGGCGTCCTTGACTCCCTCGGGTCGTTGACGCCGGCGCCCGCTGGGGAGGCGCTCGGCCCTACATTATGCACACGCGACTGCCTCCGCGCGAAGGGAGCTCAAGACGTGCTTTGCCGCCCGCGGACACGCGTTCCGCGAGCGCGAGACGCACTCTATCGCACGCATCTTTTACTTGATACATATGATTTATTTAACCATACTTTTTTGCGCACACTTTACACATGATTTATAGCCAAGCTTTTTTTTTCACTGAGAAGTTGAGCGATGTTTTTAGGCGTGTACCTAGTTTGATGGACACACTTTTATAATCCTAAAACCTTATCCATACTAATATCATAAATTTGAAAGTAACTCTGTCAGTCTGTCTGTTACCTTTTGACGCCTAAACGGCTGAACGGATCTTAGAGAAATTTGGCAGGGAGGTAGACGGTAGGGTATTTTTTATCCCGAAAAAGCGCGTGCGAAGCCGCGGGCAGAAGCTAGTAGGATAATATATCTTCAAAGTTAGTCTCAAACAAACGCAATGCTTATCATCTGAGCGTAGCTGCAGGCGAATTCTATTTTCCAGATAAACACAAACATACATACGTAAAACAAACGAACCTTGTCGCGTATTGACGTTCATAGACATTTCCCTAGGCGAAACTCATCCCACAGGAAATTAGCTTCTTATGTTTCACGCGTCTTCACCCCGCGCCGCCGCCTCTCCTTGCGGACAATTGAATCTTCTCAACGCAAATTAATATTTTTTACACGATTGCTCATGTCCGACTCAATTTGCCATCGTCTACGCTTACTTCCCATCTGAGACATTCGGAAATCAAAATAGCTGACTCATTTGCCTTACTCGATCGACGACTCTACATAACGATGGAGGGTTTTCTAGAGTTTGAAAGTTCGATGAGTGCACGCAAGTTTTAGAATAGAATCTCCGAAACTTTCAGGAAAAACTTGGAAGCAATTAAAGATAACAACGGTTATAGACTGTCTCGAAAACTTCGTCGTAAAGTATTCAAAACTTTGGTTGACAGATAACCGTGAAAACTTATCTGATCCGAGAGTTCTGCCTAGTGTTGGGATACGCTTACTTGTTATTGGAATTATTTATTCATAAGAAATAATAAAAAAAAGTATATTAAATTGTACATGAATTACAGCAACATTTCGACGGTGCTGTGCGGCGCAACGCATTCAACGCCAAAATGTTTGATCAATGTTGATCGATGGTGTACCCGAGTTTTACGATCCATAAAATAGTTTTTTTTTGTTCCGTGACTCCACTTCAAATATCGTAATAACGAACGGTAATCAATTCAGTGCGCATGTTACGTGTTTCAAGGACCACATAAAGCAGTGTTTCCTCTCTGAGCCTATTTACTCGTATAACCGTTTTACGATTTGAGCTAGACATCCTCGTGAAATTGACGACCGATGTGGCGCGGCGCGCGAAGGTCGCGGGTTCGATTCCAAATACAATGTTCGTACGATCTGCAAATATTGGTTCCGGGTATTTCTTTGTATAATAATAAAAAAAAACTATGTAATGTACAATACATTACATAGTTTTTTTACGATATCAGTCATCAATATCACAAGCTATGCTTAGCTTGGGGCTAGATGATGCTGTGTGGATTGTCCAGCATTATTTATTTATACAATATGCCAGGAGTGTTCAGAGTAACCGACGTGTCGACGCTTAGCTTATATTTGTATAATCGCATTCACTTTATAAGGGTTATATTCGGATAATTGCGTCATAACAACCCTCGGCCGTGGTTTGACGAAACCGAGCTTATCCGATTCTTACCGTTTATAGTTGAGCGGCAATGAAAGCTATAAACAAGGAATGGTTATTTAGATTAACGCGACATAGAGTATCTACTATACTCCATGTTTATTAGAAGCTTTGTTAAATTGAACGGGTAAGTAAAATTTCGCTAGTTTGTGTGTCAAATTTCTAACAATGTCGGCTATTGTGGGTATTTCCACTCAATCCACCGCAATTTATCACGAGTAGGCAGATCGAAATAATGGATAAATGGCCTTTACCGAACTGAAACTGGGCCTAGTTAGGCCTTTTTAACTCGAGACACTACATCAAAGTGTTCTTTCGATGGGTTGCGGTCAAGACCACTTCATTTCACAGTCTAGACCCACTAATAACTTTGACTTCGCTAACCACCTTCAAACTATTGTAACCGCCCTTTGACACGAAAAAGTACGCAATTTAATACAATTCACTATGTAAGCTTTAGGAAAGTTTAGGAAGCGGTGTTGCTATTTCTGGAATACGTATTCGGAAGGCCCTGTTACAAGCATGAAACAAACGGTAGGGATTACGCACACCGCATTAGCATATAATGGTGTTATTTGCATTGGAGCGGCCGGTCGGGCCTTATTTCACACCGGTTTATTTAAAAAATCCAACCCGTCCGTTTCAGCATCTGTAATTTATGCAAAATACCGCACATGAAAGCGGAACCCTTGCAGCCTTGTTTTATATAGTTCGCCTAAACTTTTATGATGCTTCTTCGGGCAATCGCATTTTACTCCCTGGTATAGCTTCCGCAAATTTAGTTAGTATTAATTTAAAATAGCAGACAGCGTCATCAGTCTAAATCTAAACCAAACATTTATTAAGTAAAATCCCCAGCAAGCGCCAGAGGTTAAGAATTTCAGCGTCAACCCGATGCCATCTTGAATATCGTGGATGCTTCTAGCCGTACGCTCTCGACGCGGGCCCGAGAAAGAATTTCAATAAGTTGTTTTCATTTGCAAATTGCGAGCCCCACAGACACCTAATGGAATAGGAATCTTGGGTGCTGCGTGCCTCGCCGGCACTTCCTTATCTACTTCCTTTAGTGCCAGATGAAGTCTATGTTTTCCCTTATTCTTTTTTCCACTGGTTCCATTATAGCAATGCAAATTTTCATTGCATGCTCTATCGTTGCCAGTGATATTATACATATATGTGAAACAAATCAACGAAATGAGGGTCCTTACTGCGTGGGCAAAGGGTCTTCAGATGTGTGTTACACATATTTTATAATAGGTTCTGCCCGCGGCTTAGCTCGCGTTTTTAGAACTATATGTTACCTTTATGTATATTCTTGGTCCAGATATGTTTGCTAAATTTCAGCCGGATTCATTCAGTAGTTTTGCTGTTTTAAGAATAAAATTATTTATTAGACACTACTACACACATGTACCTACAGTAATAAAAGGCAATAAAAGCTCTAAGCTTTTGTTCGACAAGCATATTGAACACATAATTAAAAACAGCATGAAGACGCTCGGTTTTATACTGCGGATCACCAAATACTTTAAGACTACAAAATCTCTCAAAATTCTGTACTGCTCGTTAGTGAGGATTAAACTTGATTACGCTTCGCAAGTTTGGAATCCGCGGTATAACAAATAGGTACATTGACTGTTTAGATAAAATACAAAGAATTTATAAGTAATATAAAATTTAAGACAAAATTATTTTAAACATATCTTAAATATTCTCGATTACTACTATACTGAAAGCTGCAAGCTCCACCATCTGCTAGCTTTGAACATTCCTCCATAATATTCTCCTTAATAGGCTGGATTGCTCGCATCTTTTTTCTAAGATTAAGATTATTGCTCCGACCCGTGCTTCCACGAGACCAGTCTACCTTAAGCTACGTGTACCTGTGCGACAAATTATCGTTAGAACTCATTCATTTCTCGAACTGCTGCTCTCTTTAACATCATTAACAGCGCGGCTGACTTCGATTTCTTTACATCCAAGCCAATCAATATATTTAAAAAAACATTTAACACTATTTTTTTTCGGCACAACACGTCTTCTTCCTAATTTTAACCTATATACTGCTAGACACTGATATAATTAATTAATTAATTACTTCATTATTATAGTTTTTTTTATTTTATAAATGACATATTATACTATGACACATAGTATCTTACTAACATGGACCCGGTTACCTTTTAAAAATAAAGTGTAATATTGCGTAGGTATAAAATAAACTACAAACCTATTTTTCATCCCATCTATTCCAAAAGGACGACTTGGTTCACCTTTAAGTGCACCCAAAGGAGGTGTTTTCTATAAGAACTTTTAGCGGCCAGTAATGAGTTTTTAATCCTCTTTATAAGTGCGCCGCAATTATCTTTGCCGTGCACTTTTTGAATTTGGAACATCTTAGTGTTCAGCGCCAAAGAAATCGAACGCAAATATTGTTTGAATAAAGACTGGCTGTTACTACATCCAAACAACGAGATTCACCGTCACATTTTCCTAAAAATGAGCCAGATTCGGACATTATTTCAAACACGCTGAATATAAAATCTACAACAATCTCTATTCCTAATAAAACAGTAACAATAAATTTTCATAATTGCGAAAATGTCTCAAATGTAAATATAAGGTTTTAGTTGTTTTATTAATAGATACTATTTAATTTAAATTTTGTTGTTACTCTATGTTTTATTAAATAACAATATTACCTACATTATTATATGAGGCGCCTTTTATTTTCTTATAGAGGGTGAGTGTATCACTCGGGCGCAAAATATATTTTTGACTCGGGCGACGTACTTTGAATCCCTCGCTACGTTCAGGATTCTACTAAAGAATCCCTCACTTCGCTCTGGATTCAAAAAAGCGCCCTCGCCGTAAAAATATTATTTGGCTCCCTTATGATACAATCTACTATTTTCCTATTTTAACGATTTATAGAAGAATAAAGAATGTATTTATAGCCACACACAATATGTTAAATAAAAATAAGAGAAATACAAAAAATACAGGTACGAAATAAACAGAAACATAAGCCTTTGGATTTTGGATAGGGCTCATAAATAAAATTTATAATCTTGAATTTTTTGTAACTTGAGTTTTTGTATAATATTTTCGAATAATTTATTCTCTTTCTATATGTGTGGAAACTGCTTGGCTTAATTTTTATAATTAAGTGTTAATTTTCTAAAGACTTTCTGTTTCACTAAAATAAATGAAATAAAAGGCTTTACAACGGCACAAGCTATCTCTCTCTCTCTCTATGTTTACATATTTTTATATATATATATATATATATATATATATATATATATATATATATATATATATATATATATAGGATTACTCGTCGGGATTGAGATTAGTCTGTAAAATTCAACATTCCTCTAACAACCTCTCGAGCCTGTCGAAACGTTTCTACTCACTGATTGAATGACAACCACAGCAAACTAGAAACATACGGAACTACAGAGCTGTGTAAATGAGGGAGACTTGTTTAGTAAGTTTTGTTCACTAAGCGTGAACTCAATAATGGCTAGCTTTCCTCAGTAGCTCATTACGAGCTGCCCCCGAGCATTCTATTTGATGACACGGATGTTAGCATGTGTTGGTAAACAACTAATCTGTGGCTATGCCATGCTGCACTTCACGGGTTCGAGTTCTAAGAAAGAAAAAAAAAACGTTGATGGCTCTCTTTTCAGGGTGTGTTGTTGAAGTTTTGGAGAATGCGGATACCGAGATAAATTAAATACAATTATTGCCAATTATTAAATACAATTATGGCCAAATGAACTTTTACAGATGTTTCTCAGAAAGTAGAGAAGCTCGGAAGGTTCCTGTCAGGTTGTACGATGAAGAAAAATGCGAGAGTCGCGTTATTACCATCTCAGGGGCGAATTTGTATGCCGCGAGCACTATCCGTTCAACCGCCATTATTCATTTATTCATGGGACTCTTTAGTAAAGACCGACCGGTATTTGCCATTATACATATACTTTAGTATATGAGGAATATGGGAGCTCAAAGCCCATTAAAAAAACAACGGAAGGCAGTTCAATGTACTGGCAAAATGAGGTTGACTGCTTGACATAAACTGACCGCTTGCTTTCAAACCCTTTATGACTCTACGCTCATTTCTCCGGTATAAGATCACCACCGACAAAGGAATAGTTTACCTTTGTATGCCAGGCAGAATAACAACAATTTACTCAAATCCTGACAAATTCAACGTTGGATACAAATTTGCAATTTGTTCAAAAGCATAAAACCTTTAATAAACCGCCAAGTGCGAGTCGATTCGCACACGAAGGGTTCCGTTTTAAAAAACAGGCAACTTTTATAAAGAACATAAAATTTTCACTTGTTTAGACACCCGGTCTAATTTTTACTTTATTCAATTTTTTATAATATATTTGTTGTTTTTACAGTTGCAGTTAGGGCTTGCAAATATTCGAAAATTTTCGGATACTATTCGAATATTATTCGAATAATAGAAAATTGTTATAATGACGTCTTATTTTATTATTTTATGTGAGAAATAAAATTAACAAATTGTTGTATCGCCGTAACGAGACATAGGTGACTTACTTGCACAATCAACCGCAAATTCTTAGTAAAAAATAGTCTACAAAATCTAGGTTAGAAGGTACTTTAACAATATCTACAATAAATTTTTACACAGTAACAAGTAGTTTAATAAACACGGTAACTAACTGTAACAAGGTAGTAAGTAGATTGCAATCCTCATCAATCAATGCTCACGGCTCAAGATGAGTCTTTTTAGGTGGTGTGAGTTCACCTTCTTAGGTCCTCGCGGCTCATCTTGAGCATCGTGTTTGTAGTTTTCCTATCTTTGGAGGGGAATATTGATTTAGTATGCTTTAGTCCGTTCGATGCTCCCATAGCTTTTGCTGTTCTTTTTCGAAGTTAAGTTTTAGTCTATTTTTGACTTCTGCTGTGGGCGGGTTCGAAAGACCCATATCTTTTTGTGTTGGAGTTTATCTCGCTTCTTCCTTTGCTAGTCTGTCTGCATTTATGTTGCCTGGGCAGGATCGACTCTCTGTCCATTCTATGTAGACTTTGCTGTGTTGAGAATGATCTTGTAGAGCGTTGTGGCAATCAACAATTGCTTTTGATCTTGTGTCTGCCCTTTTGAGTGCGATTATTAGCGCAGCGCTGTCTGTTTTAAAGACCAGCAGCATCCGTCTGGTTGGCTCTTTGATGGTTGTTTCCAGAAGCATATCATATGCCGCCAGTTCGAGTCCCAGTGTTTTCGCCTGAAAGGCCGTGGTAGCTTAGTTAAGTGGTTGGGCTCTTGAGAGTCCGATTTCGGGACAAGAGTAGCCACAGCCATCTCCTGTTTTGTTTTTGGCCCCATCTGTGTAGATGTGATATGTGGTGACTTCATGTGAGGTAATCGCTTCTGCGTTCTCTTCATGCGTTATTACGTAGGTCTTCCCGGTTAAGTATGTAGACGCTACTCTGTCGATGTCATTCGCTGCCTCTGGAACTGCAGCAATGGCTTGCTATTATTTCTGCAGTTGTTTGTTAGGCCTGATTCGCCTTTCCACTGGTTTTTTGATTTTATTCTTAGGGACGCTTCCATTGCTTACTGCTGTATGTGAACATGTAAAGGCGTTCAACTTAGTATTATGTCCAGTGCTGCTGATTGGGTTGATTTCTTGCAACCGCATATGAGTGTGCAAGCCAGTCTTTGAACTTGCTGTAATTTATTTATGGTGGTGACTAAGTTTTGTGCATTGCCATAAGACGTTTGTGGCTTTTAATATAACATGATCTAGTTATTTGCCCCACAGTAGTTTACTGTCCAGTCATATGCCATTACGCCCTCTAAACACAATGTTATTTACGTGGGCGACAGAGACAGATAGACAGAAGAGTCTCGTCAAATACGCGAATGCATTACGCAGTCACGTGCGGCACTGCGAGTGTTTCCGAATCCTATAACTTTGTCATGTTGTTAACCCGAACGACTTAAACTTAGTATAAGTATTGTCTTGTATGGATATATCACGCGAACTTTTATGTGGCATTTTAGGCACATCAAAGCTCAGAGTTTGGTGTTATTGAGTTAAATCGAATATTCGAATATTGCAATTTCAGTATTCGAACTAATCTAATATTCGAATTATTGGAATGCAAGCCCTAGTTGCAGTGTTACTTATTTAAAGAAAGTTTCATGTCTACCTACTGTGGTTCAAGAGATACAGCCTTGACAAACGAAGTCGAAGCGAAGTCCACGAATGCATTCAGTAACTATTCCAGTAGGAACAGGGTCATCAATCGGAGGTCAAGACCTGCCTGCACAAATTCTATCTTCGCTGTTAACGTCGAAAGTCCAAATCTGCCCACGCCAACAACGCCGCTGCAGGCTCCGCCAGAAGTTAAGTGCGTCAACCCTATCCAGCATTAAGATGGAGCAGAGCATAAACTGATTATACCACACAAAAGCGTAACGGTACGCTAAGGAACGCGGAAGCGCGTTTTCCAATAAAGCGAGCAATAAACGCCCTCGTGACCATCGCGTATATACATACATACACACCTAAGCCGCGCTGACGCCTTGCATTCCTTTTGCTCATTGAAAACGAACAAATAAACACACACCGTCTGTCTGTGTTCGGCAGTCTGATATTTTACTACAAGATCTATCGTAGTTTGACGAACTTATTACTGATATAAGCGGGTTAACTACGAACCTTACGTTAGTGTTCTTCCAACACAAATAAGGTTCATAGTTAGCCCGCTTACATCAGTATGATATTACTATAAAATTCTGGGATGCATATGCGAAGCTCAATATTGAAGATTGTACGATCGAACATAATTATCAACATCAGAAACTAACAGAACTTACAACTTACTTCAGATACTGTACAAGTTACCCTATTTACTGCAAAAATGTCATAGAAAAACACTATAAAATGTGACGACTAGATGGCGCTTGTAAACATGTCGTCAATAAGAACCCGGAGTGACCCGCTACGGGCATGACTTTGTTCCCGTTTTATAAAATTACGTTTGGATACCGGCTTTTCAATGGCCGCATTTATATTCAAAACAGGTTACGGGTTAAGTTTGTCTATTGCGTTTAAAGAAACCAATAGGCATAAACAACGTTGAAACCGGAACCTGAATTCTGAATTAAAGTTGGCAAATAAGAAACTATTATTTTAAACTCTTTGGATATTTATGCGTGTAAAAACTAGATAGTTTTTGATAGTTTGACGAATTCATTACGGATGTAAGCGGGTTAACTACGAACCTTATTTGTGTTGGAAGAACACCAACGTTTCATCCCATAATGAGGAAGGGTGAGTGCGTTTCTGTACTCGCCGCACTTTACGCAGCTGTAAACGTTTGTGTTCTTCCAACACAAATAAGGCTCGTAGTTAACCCGCTTACATCCGTAATGGATTTATGCGTGATTGTATCTGAGTTATTAATAAAAATAAATTCACAACACGGTTACGCGGACCTGCTTTATACCTAAATGCCTTTGAAAGATCCGGATACACTCGCAACCGTTGAGTGTCCGGTGCCAAAATAAGAATCGGCTATTTGTAACGACCTTTCTGTTGAAAAGTTTGTTCACCCCAAATATTGCGGAGCTCAACACTTATTCCTTATATGAAAATACGATAAAAGTGTAAGGCTTAATTCACTCACACCGGAATGGCAGCGACGACGCGGCGAGCACTTTCAGTGTCAGACTGGTGTTAAATAATTTTAAACTTTATCTTCATACGTAAGACTAGTAGGCCGAGCGCAGCACAGCGATAGGGTGGAATATATAAAATGACATCATACAAATGACGTAAATTATTGAAGTTGAAGGAATTAATTTTAAATATTTTACGCATTCGATGACAATGCGGTGACAATTTTGTATATTCTACCCTAGACAACAATCGCTGTGCTTGGCCTACTGTATCGCTTAAAAAGCGTCTTCGACGCTGCCGCCACCCCCGTGTAAATTGAGCCTTAGCTATTTATAAATAGAGAAAAGCTCACATTCGATTTAAAGACTGATTAAATCGAGATGAGCTTTTCATCGGGACATACATACGAGTAGATATCGTTTATTGTCAAAGAGATTACATATTTTTGGTTAGTAGTGTCTTAAATCCTATGTATATTTAACTAGAAACAAGGGTTCTCTAAAATTAGCAATATGTATAGATAATTTGTAAACACTGTAGGCAGTTACATGCTTTTATAGACACAATATTCAAAACAAAAAAGTCAACGAGCTCCAAAGTTTTCTCGTTTGACGATAAATAAATTGATCCAAATAATATATTAAACATCACAATAAACACAAATACAAAATTATTTAATGACAATAAAAATTAACAATTAGGCATACCTACATATTAAAAATTCAGAAACTAAAGAGCTAACTATAGAGGTAATAAGTTAATAAGTGGGTATGTCTATTTGAAATAGGTTAATTGATTCATGAACTTGGTGTTTACACAATTAAACCCCGTGTAAAATCTCAAATATTCGACTTATTGCTGTTTGTTGTTTAAAAGGGAGAAACTTAGCGGAGCCCCAATCTGCTACTTATGTGTCTGTGAACTTTGAAGTAATTTGGCAACACGTTTTGTATTAAATTGTACAATTTCTCAGAAATTAAACAAATAATAAGTCAACTCGATGGATGAAACGTTGGTGAAAAATCTATATAAATAATAAGTCATCAAGTCAGGTGTTTGTTGATCAGAATATTTTTATGGCAAGAATAGTGTAATGCCATCCAGTACTTCTTTAATAACAATTTATAAACTCAGGTAATTTTGACCCTAAAAATTTATAATGGACTAGCTGCTGCCCGCGGCTTCGCACTTGCTTTTTAAGTAGGCCTATGTCCGTCCCCGAGACACCATTTACCTCCCTGCCAAATTTCATTGAGATCCGTGCAGCCTTTTAGGCGTGAAAAGGTAACAGACAAACATAGTTACTTTCTAATTTATAATATTAGTATGGATATCAAACTAAATAACGACTAGGTTTTCTTTTTGATTCGCCAAACCGGCATAACGATAAGTATTCAGCATACTAAATAAATTAACCAACAGGTGCGCATCGAATCAACAATAAAAATAAGATGTGGTATATAAAATTGGTATCCAGAAACCTGTTCCGTTTCGAAGCAAAATTAATTGCAATGTACTTAACTATCTTTAAGAGATACTGCTGCTGCCGTAGTTTCACCTGCGAAATACGGACCCAAGATGTGATAAATAAATGAAGTAAATGGCAGCTCTAATATATACTGAACTGATAATTGAAGGACATTATTAAGAATACACAGCCCAATCTTCTCTTGCTGGGTTTTAGACTTTCAGTTCATGGGATTAAAACTTTCCTAAGCTATGCAATCCATTATTGTCTACGACTTTTACTTCTTTTCGGCCTATCTTGCGGGACGTCCTTGCCTCCGCCACCTCTATACACCAGCCAAACTCGACTTAGAATGTTTGTAAACAAACGACACAAATAACTAAAACACTTGTTTGGTGTTGAGTTTCAGATATAATTGTACGCAATATTTCTTGAAAGAAGGATCTCAAATCGACAAGTTATGTCGATTTCAGACCTTTCAAATCGACATTACTTTTTGAATTCACTTTGTTGTCGCGTTTTTTTATACGCAATTTACTTAGAAAAAAACGCGACAATAGAGTGAATTTTAGGTTATGTATGGGCGGTTTGTTTACAATCATTCTACGTCGAGTTTGGCTAGTGTATACACACTTAATAGTACCATTTGCGTACAAATTTTTAATCTTAATTTTATACTCGGGTGATGATCCATACTTCGAAACGGGATGTAGACAGGAATAGCTCTGTAGTCTGTCCCACGACAATTCACGATATGTGTATTTTGTTGGTCAATTCTAAGGTAAAGTTACACTACTTTAAACCGGAATCAGACAATCCTTCAAATGAACAATAGTTTTGATATTATGAATATCAAAACTTTCAAGGCGTGCCCTCATTCAATAAATTCTCAAGGTTCTTTTGAACATCATGTCTTGCAATTGCAAATAATCGCAATGGAAAAGAACTATTGCATTTATTCTCAAGACGGGAGCACCGTTGAAGACGACGAAGAGGGGACTTAGGGGTGCCTCCGTGACATTTACATCCAGTGCTAATTGTCTCAGCGGTTGTCTAGTATCGAGTGTAGTTTGGATTTCTCTTGTCTGCATCTGATTTGAGGCTGTGCAGTGCAACTTTCGCTCTAGGCACGATCTGGTTCTAACGAACCGTTGTCTACCGTGGGTTCTGGTATTAGGTACTTTTCCTGATTCCACTAGGTAATTGTGTATTGAGCTTTCTCTAGAATAGTTATATTTAGAATAGAGCGCAATTACATTAAAAAATTATTCCATTCTGAATTCGGGTTACTTTAGTACTTAAGTGAGATTGTGGTCAAGACCTTAAATATTTCCAATAGAAATCTAAGTTCATTGTTTTCATGTCCTCTGACTATTCATATTGTTCTCTTTGTAAACTGAACTTCGATCGGGCTAGAAGTAGTTCGCCAGCCGTTGCCCAATCGGCCCAGAATGCAACGGTGTCGTCTGGCTGAATCGCACTACGCGTGGGTAGACCAATCCCAGTTATCGATATCTACTGTACCTACTCCTAGATTGCAAATGTGCACTGCAAAACTTAATGTTCCCAATAAATCTAACGCTTCGATCGGTCAGAAACCTTCAGATAGACTTTTCGTATCAATAAGCAATGCATATTCATAACCCCTTTTAAACTACTTATTCACTGGCTTAATATAATCCAATCTGCAATATTTCTTCCACCGTTGAATCCCCATCAGTTCCTCTATAATAATTAGCACAAAAAATAACCGATATGTAAAGGCCATGGTTACGGCTCATAAGCTCCACGCTAAGCTTTAAGCCTTTATGCCTTTAAGGGTTTTATAATTGAAAATATTCCTGAAATAGAAATTGTAGACCGTTATAATCGTTTTTTGTTGATGTTTATAAGAGCGAAAATAATTGATTTTCGCTCTTATAAACATCTACAAAAAACGTGCCTAACTCTATATTCCGTATACTTTAAAAGTCGTCAGTTTCTATAAATCCGCTTTAAAGTTAATCGAAAAATAGGATTTCCAGAATGGGTATTCGGAATCTGAAACCGAGCAGCCTCGAGCACTGAGCACTTGTCATAAAACGCGGATATTTAGTAGTTGTCCCAAGTTTCCCCAGTTAGCGATCGTATTGTATCACAGTTCCGGAGTTTAAGGCGAACTTCGTATCGCCCGAGGCAGCTCTCCACCAATTGCGTTTTCTTCGTAGCAATCTTTGTTATTATTTTTGTATTAGTGTGCGTCAGAATCATCGTAATACCGTCATCAAAACTGATCTGATGAAATTCGTAAGCATGTGGCACAATGTAGCACGCGAGCTATGCTCATCGCAATTAAAAAAAAATTGAGCTACGCGTGTCGCTGCGTTTTTTAGACATTGCGTAGGACTGTTTGCCTCATCAATTGCTATCCCGTAAGAGGACGCAATGCGTGCCATTTTGTGAAAAAGATAGGCAAAGGATTTCGCGACCATAGGAGCGGGACAGAGCATACGTTTTTTGAACGGGGCGCGGCGTAAGCGCAAAAATCAAGTTTTTGCTTATTTAAAAGAAAACTACACAACTTATGAATAAAATTGTTCAAGGAATCAAATAATTAGTAATAAATAACCTACGAATCAAGACATTAGTCATTTCAATCCCTAGACCTGAGATCTCGACCAAATTATGCGCGAAACAATGCACTTTCACGATATTTTTCTCGTATATTTTTTTGTCAATCGTTTATTTTTCACATTCAAGGAACCAAAGAAAAAAATTTGATATTTATGTAATTCGACTTTTTCCACGGGGATCTCGTGATTACTGAGATCTAGGCCTAGTTTGACTACCAAACCCGTTAGGTTCGCCACATAATTCCACGCAGCTGTTCGGGTTAGTCATGATTTTATCTTAAAATCGTTAGTTTTCATCTCCACCTGTCTTAGTGCCACATTGTTAGCTAATTGAAAAGCAAAACATTCGCAATTATTTAATTTAGCAATAGCAGATGTACCTCGTGTGTTCATAAGTTTTGAGACGAACTTATTTAATTAATTTAAAAAGAAAGTAATTCATGCAACCTTTTTTAAACTTTTAAAATTTTAAATTTCGAATGTTTTGAATCAGAAAAAATATACAATTGAATATTTGTTTCATTCTCCGTGAAAATGGCGCCAACAAAAGATTTGCGTGCGACTGTAATTTCACTGTTTCAAGCAGAAAAAAAACCAATGCAAGTTTTTAGTGAAATCCAAAGTTTGGGATGTAGTCGGAACTTTGTGTATTATACCATAAAGAGGTACAAGGAGACCGACTCTTTAGAAGACCGTGGAAGATGTGGCCGCCCGCGGTCTGTAAGGACGCCCGCCAACATCAAAGTAATCAGAGAGCGAATTCGTCGCAACCCTTGCCGGACTCAAAAGAAATTAGCTCTGCAGACCAACATTTCGCGAATATCGGTGAACAGGATACTTAAATATGATCTTAAACTAAAGGCCTACAGTCGAAGGAAAGTGCATTATTTAAACGAGCGTCTTCGTAAATTGCGACTGGAACGATGTCGGAACCTATTGAAGAGACACGATCCAAAAAATATCCTGTTTACCGATGAAAAGATCTTCACGGTGGAAGAAAAGTTTTACCGGCAGAACAATAAGGTTTACGCCAGAAGTTCAAAGGACGTCCAGCCATCTGTACGCAATGTCCAGCGCACTCATCATCCAGCAAGTGTGATGGTTTGGTGGGGTGTTTCCTACGAGGGGGTCACTTCGCTTCATTTTTGCCAGCAAGGCGTCAAGGTGAAGGCACAAAATTACCAAACCGACATATTGGAAGCGGTGGTTAAACCATTAAATGATTCGCTGGAAAATACTGGGTTTTCCAACAGGACTCTGCTCCCTCCCATAAAGCTAAGACTACCCAACGTTGGCTGGAGGCCAATTTGCCAGGCTTCATTCGGAGCGAAGATTGGCCCTCGTCAAGCCCTGACTTGAATCCTTTGGATTATTCTTTATGGACGGAATTGGAGCTGAGGGCATGCAGAAAGTCTCACCCAAACCTGGATTCTCTCAAGCGAGCCCTTATTAAAGAATCGAAACGGATTCCCATTGAAAAGATTCGTGCCGCCATAGATGAATGGCGCACGCGTTTGAAGGCCTGCATTGAATGCAAAGGCGGCCATTTTGAATGATTTATTTTTAAATACAGATCTAGATGTCAGTAGTTTTAATTTTAATATCCAATAAATGAATACTCAACTTAGCTCCAAAAATATTTTAGTTTTACTGTGTCTCAAGACTTATGAACACACGAGGTAGAGACACTAAGTTGTGTTGCGACTCAACTTATGTTGCCCTCAACATTTTTTCGTCACAGTTTTTTCATTATCACCATAAAATGTAGGCAATAAATAAGGCCGGAGATCAATATAGCATTCCTATCTACTCATGTCATAATGATAGGCCGTTATGTTGGTTGCTAACTAATTGGGCAAGATAGCGAGCCAATCGGTTGCTAGGACGCGTGTTCGCCAACCGTTACTTAGCTCTTGGAGACATATACTCATTTCAGCTTGATGTGCCCTCATTGCTTACTTAGACATAAATCCTTGTTTACTGACATATATCTTCCGGTGAAGACTTCCGCAACTTGACCCTCGAATCGGAACCATCAAACATACTCTCAGATATCAAAGCGAAACTCGATGAACCGTAAAGGCAAGTCTCTTCACCTTTACCAGGGTTTAATTAAGTTGTAGGTAACTAAACTATGCAGCCAAAGCCTTATCGCGCTTCTATTAATACATTAGCATAATTAACTAGCTGATATAGTGAGAGACCAACAAAGCATGTCCACGATTCTACACGACAATTCTAACAATAACTTTCTCATTGTCAGACTTCATAAACCCCTGGGTAGTAAGCCTACTCTTGTTCATGCTAACGCATGCAAACTAGCGTTCGCTTTATTTCTGTGGTTTTGTACAATATTATTGGATCTACATACCTCTCGATTGTTTGAAGTTTGCTTAACTGTTTCAATTGTAAATACTATAGTGCTTATTTGTTTCTATTCTTTATTTGTTATTTTCTTTGTGAACAAAAAATTGCGCTCGTGAAAGTAAACTGTATTCGAACGTGTATTTGTGCACTTGCGTATATCCGAACGTACGAAGTGTCAACGTACCGCGCCGTGCGTGGGGATTCCCCATACATAAATTTAAATGAAAAATTCAATTAGGATTAAGCAAAGTTCAGTGAACTAGAGTGTCATTGGTTGAATATTGTTTATTGAGTTGAATTTGAAAAATGTCGAATCTGACGGACACTGATTTTAATTCAATCTACCTTTAATCAATGTTAATTTATGTTGGATTTTAAATAAAAATTATAAATATAATTTTTTATTTTATTTTAGAATTGCCCAAATTATAATGCATTTGTTATGAAACAATATAACAAATTAATTTCTTACCCTGATGATAACCATCCGATAATTAGCCGATAGGTATATTCCGACAATTATCGGATAATTATCAAGAAACGTAATTATCTTAATAATTTTGAACCCTGATTACAGTTCCGTAGTTTATACCATCATTAAAATTTATAAAGCAGGAGTCTTTTCTTTTTTACTTCCCACCAAAAATGTAAGCACCAACTTGATGAATTATTTGTATCTGAGAACGAAGCTACATTATTTGTATGAAGCATGGGGAAGCTACGCCCCTGTTGGCAATATCGCCTAAGCCCTACAAACCAGTGTACACAATACACCATGGATGCGGGCGCGTCATTGCCTACATAAATCTCCACTGATAAATTAGACAATTCATAACATAGGGTGCCACGTACTACCGCATACTGAGAGACTGAGCGGTAGTTTGGGATGATTTTGACGCTGTATCTAGTTCCTGGCTCATGGCTTATTTGCATTAATTATCCTCTGCTTGCTGCTAGGTAACTTTATTGGTCTGAAAGTTTCCTATAATTCCACGGCTACAGGATCGGAATTATCTTGACACATTAACACCCGGTGTGGTTTTCTTTAAAAAAAATTGGTTGATTAAATTTAATTTGTTTTTCACTGAACTTTTCATACATACGATTTCTTCCAAGCAAAGGACATTCTTTTGCGATTTATATCAATTATTAAACTGAGGTCAACGTTTGCGGCTTAAAATGAATATTTTTAAAGCTAATGAATGAGATACATATTTAAGTCTATACTACATATAAACAAGAGTAAGTCAAGTTAGAGTAAGAAATAACGTCACTACTTTTTATCATAATCTTTTTTAGTATGCGTGTTTAGTAAGTGTCAGAATAAGCTAATATTAGGTCAGGAATTTTTAGTGGATCTGTCATCAAAACCGGTCTACGAATTTTTTTCTTATTTTTCCTAGTCGTACCTACGATGTAATATACTGATTATTCTGATAATCGAATGACGTCATTGAAGCGTCTACGTCGAAACATAGATGTTGATGAACCTGATGATTTGCAACTTTAAAAGATATCCAAACAAAAGGCCCTTCCTTGATGATTATTAGAAACCTGTGTAAAACGAGCCTCGAAACTTTGTATTAGGTACCTACAATTACAAGTTACAACATTTGGAACTCCATATCTGGTCCTAAGATTTCGCCAACGACCCTCAGGGTACTAATAACATCCGAACATTGTCTTATTTTACTGTTTTTGTTTCAGGTAAGATCCGGATTTTCAGAAAGTTTCCAATAGTCATAGAAAGAAGGAATACAAATAGTCTTATATTAAGGGAGAAGGAGAGGGAGGGAGTACGGTATGTTGTGTACTTTCTGAAATTTCTTTGAGTACTAGGTGTGTTTCTGTATTCTGAATATTTCATGTCCAAAAATACTTTCCCGTCAGTCATTTACTGCCGTTCGGCTTGCATAATGTCTATCTATAAAAACATGATCACAAAGAATTTCCGGAGCAGCCGGGCACCACTCGGAGCCACTCGATTTTATTGTGGCCAATTATCATAAATCAGTAATCAAGTTGACGACTAACGTACGTCATTCGTCTGTTATCGATTCCCTGTGTAGGACGATCACTCGCTGCCTACGAAGACAACTATTTTGGGGCTTTGTTATTAAATTGAATACATAATCGCGGGTGTAATGATTGTTCAAAACGGAAATTAAAATCAACGGTGGCTTGTTGTTAGATCTAGTATTAGCTCTGCTTTTATTCTATATCATTGCCGCATGGCACAGCCTATTTATAAACATAAACCTTTGCTTAGATTAGAACCTGAATAGGTCCCGTCACAGTGGTAACCAAGTTAAACATATTAGGTGTCTATGTAGTGTTAGTACTCGAACCCAATACCTAACTTAACCGAATAAATAGGTTTGTTCGCATCCAAGTAGACTCCATTTAAAGTCCAGCCTTTATTATAAACGTGCGCATCAATACGCTTTGTCGTGAGATATTATTTCGGCTCATGGATGGTCAGGTGTACTGCTTCCCGCCTCAGATAAACTAATTTTACAATTTTAAACAAGTAGAATCACCCTTTATACAAAAGTCGAAGACTTGAGGGAAATGGGTTAGTTAATCTTGTTTAGAAAAATATTCAATACCTTCGACCTGTAGAATATTGCATACCAGAATAAATCGGAAACAAACAACTTTGCAGTCAAAAGTTTTTAACTATCGTGGCTAAGCAATACACTATTAACTAGGTAGGTACTAGACGTAGAGTTTTTCTATTCGCAATAGGTACATAAAAACTTAACCCTCCTTCTGGCGCAGTCGGATTAAAATCTCAGTATCATTTCTTCATAACATACGAAGTCTAACCCTAAAGCTGTCGGCTATATAGATATTTCAATTAGGCGGTCAAGGCACATCGTCAGCGGCCGCCCCACCATTATCTTGGCCGGAGATTGATAGCCCAATATTGCGATACACATGCCCCACCGACACAAATTGCGGCTCAACTGTTAGAAGTTCAGTTTTCGGCATGGATATTGAAAATAAAGGAGAATAGTGGCGATTTTTACGGGACTCTTTAAACCTCGAAGCATCAAAGCTCTTTTGATGAATGAGGAATATTTACAAATACTCATCTGAACTCCGGGCACCTCCGGGTGTGCTCTTGCTTCTTAGCTACATTTGGTAGGTCTTAAGACTTTTTGGGAAAGAAAAGAAAGAATCTAGAGTACAACGTGAAAAGGCGGGGTAAAGCAGTTTTGAATTCATTAAGTTGAATAATTTAATTTAAAGAATTTAATTTTCTTTTTGCTTGCGTGTGTGTAGGTACATTTCTATAGCTTAGATCTAGGGAAATAGCTTAGTCAATATGTACATGCAATCCTGTATCAATAAGATAGCCTTCTCATTTACAGACAGTGATAAAATTTTCGCCGCCGGAAATCAATAGCGTCAGCAAATTACGAGTATGTAAACACAGCCTACTTATTTTCGCAATTTTCTGCTAACTATGATTACAAATTGCTTTTTGAAATTCTTGTTTCTTAATCAAATATTTGTTGAACTGATCTGATTTGGCATTCTGGCTACCAGATCGTAAAAAAACACATTCAAATTTTGTAAACTAATATAATGGTTTAATTGCCCGAAGCGTCATTATAGCGTGAGGTCAGTCCGAAAACTCTGTGTTGATATAATAATTATTGGTTATTATTTCTTAAAGTATCGCTTAATAGCTTACCACAAAACTCTAACCTCTTCCATTTGTCTTTTCCGTTCGCTTATATACAGTCCATCCCAAGGTTGCTAGAAGACATCGCTCAGTGATAAGGCCGTCCTTTACACTCCCGCGATCTTCGGTATTTCTTTTAACATAATTATTGTATTATGTGAGTATAAGGAATTATCTATCATGCTTTAAAAATGAAACCATTTTGAATATAAAATCGTATGCAAAGGAAATCTCTCAAAGTGATAAGTTCAAAAGAGCTAGTCCACCAAACTGCAAGTTATCTACGACAAATTAGCTTTTCCCGCTCGAATAAAATTGATAGGGAGGCCAATATCGTAATGCAAAACGCGAACGGCGACCGAACGAGTATTTTGATACAGTATCGCGAAGGCCGATCTATTTGATGGACTCGCTGGTACACTGGCGTTGCTTGGCACCCCACTGGCAAAGCACTGTAGGGCTGTGCCTTGCTTTTTCACAAGTCCAAACTTTGTTGGTAGCGTACTTGCATTTAAGTAGAGCCGGTGAAGTTAAATGATGATAGTCGTCAAATTGACAGGTAATATAAAAACTACATAAAATATAATACTATTGCAGTGTCACCTACGTAGCGGAAATTTTCTTCCTTACTGTCATAATAGTGACAGAGCAGGGTACCTACGGTGTGAAGGATAACACTAGTGTCCCTAACTTAGGTATTTTTATTCTTATCTTTCACACCAGTGTGACAGGCAGTGTGAAGGTTAGTCGTCAAGGTCGTCAACAATACGACACCAATAAAAACCTCCAAATGTCAAATATGTTAAGGGGCGAACCTTACGGGGTTGGTTGTCAAACTAGATCCAGATTTCAGTAGGTACTCGCGGGATCCCCGTGGTAAAAATTTCGAAATAAATAAAATAAAAAATATTCTGGTCCTTGAATGTGAATACACGATCGAGAAAAAAATAAGATAAAAAAAAACATAAAAGTGCACTGTTTCGCACATAATTTGGTCGAGATCTCAGAAAAACTGCGGTCTATTAAAATGTGTGTGTTTTGATTAGTAGGTTATACAATATACTTAACTAATTACAAATACAAATAGTTTATTGGTACCATGTACATACATATTTAAAACTAAAGCAATGCAACGATACTGACGCTAAAAGTATAAAACTGTGTCTCGTTCAGTATCGCCCTTCTCTAGACCGGACGAAAAAGATAAAAATTTTAAACAAAAAGAATTTAGCTTGCGTTATCCTTAATGAAATTAAGTTAATATACATACTCATTGAAAACTACATGAGATTAATAAATATTAATCAACTTTGCTGTGATGTGTGGTGAAAATAAATAAAATAAGATATAAAAGTAAGAAATTAAGTAGGTCGAGGACACCTGTCTCAAGAGAGTCAGGGCAACGATTATGTACCTGTCGATGAGGGGATGATAATTATTTGGTTTCTTGAACCAGAAGCTGGTTCTTAAGTTATGTAGTTTTCTTGTAAATAAGCAAAAACTAGATTTTTGCACTTACGCCGTTTCAAAAACGTATGCTCCAATGAAAGCGAAATCATATGCATATCCTTTTCACAAAACGGAGCGCATTGCCCCCTCTTAACACAAAAAAAAATCGGCGCTGAATCAAACATTTATAATTCAAGATAGCAACACGTGTTTCAAAATTTGCACGTTCCCCTGTCATCCCTAGTTTAACGCCACCCCCACGCATCGGACGCCGTGCTAATCAGGTTATGTAATCTAACTTTGGTGTTTTGAGTAATTGGGAATTCCCAAAGTTTTATTATGTCTGGCCGCGGTTATTTGAAATTGATATCACTGATAGTTATCGCGCTGTAATTTCCTGAAATTCGATTATGTTTGATTGGGGACTGCACGGTATTATTATAGCGGTCCGCCATAATGATATCGTGCAGTAAAAACCTGGAGATAAAGAACAGGAATACAAATGTTAATAGGATTACAAGACAACTAAATCTATACATTCTACGATATTATGCATAAATATAATATAATTATAATGATTATTAATACTTCCAGCAAACATCAAAAATTAAAAGTGCAGTCTAATAAACATTAATCAGAGACGCGTGTAACATCCACTAAACCGTTACGCACAAACATGTTCTCTACAGTAATGATCTCGTCACGCTCGCTAACGTCTACGATAGTTTCAGTGGACGTCTAGCTTAACATTTTATTTACAATTATATTAGCTGTTTGAATTTCATAGTAGGCATTGTAGCGGTAAAGCACGGGGTTGAGACAATAAAACCGCGCTTGCGGCGCCAGCGCCCAGGCGCCGAAACGCTCCAGTTGCCTGCGTCTAGTCTGCCAGAGGTACAGTTTAATGCATTACCTCTAGGAATATACGTTACCATACCTTGATTAGATAGGTACACGTAACAGTTCAGTGGACAGTGCCATCGGTTCATTATAAACACCTTGACGACGCCTTAACTCACTCGGCCTAGTAGGTATCATTTTACCACTGTTCCTGTTATTAAGAGGGCACAATGCGCGCCATTTTGTAAAAAGTATAGGCATAGTATTTCGCGTCCAGATCGGAGCGGGACAGAGCATACGTTTTTGGAAAGACATAAGCTCAAAAATCAAGTTTTTGCTAAATAACAAGAAAACTACACAACTTATGAAGATAATTATGAAGGTTAAAGGAACCAAATAATTAGTAGTAATAATCAAAATATAAGTCATTTCAAAAGGCCGCAGGGTTCCCGAAATCTCAACTAAATTATGTGCGAAACAGTGCCCTTTCATGTCTTTTTTAATCGTAATTTTTTTCTTAATCGTGTTTTTACATTCTAGGAACCACACAAAAATTTAGAATTTTATGTAATTCGAGTTCTATTGCCACGAGGATCCATTGAGTACTGAGATAGATCTCAGTACTCAAGGCCTAGAGATTAAGGTAACTAAGCCTACCAAACCCGAAAGGTTCGCCTCTGGAAA
The DNA here is from genome assembly GCA_963662085.1 of Eupithecia inturbata. NCBI lineage: Eukaryota > Metazoa > Arthropoda > Insecta > Lepidoptera > Geometridae > Eupithecia > Eupithecia inturbata. The sequence goes on from OY759187.1 coordinate 6,386,111, forward strand.
TACTTTCAATTATTACGGTCTACTACCGACCGTAATAACCGAAAAGAAGAGAAATAAGAGAGCCAATGTTTTTAATTTTGGGATTGGTATTTTTTGACGGGCTTTGTGGTGCCGCGGGCGAAGGTCCGCCTGCGACAGGAAGTAGCTGGTTTGATTCCCGTCTCGGGACAAATGTTTGTACGATCTGCAGATATTTGTTTCGGGTGTTCTGGATGTTATCTATGTCCAATAAAAAATATATACATATCTATGTAGGTATTGTGCTAAGTTTATCAGACCCATAACACATGCTCTGTTAGCTTGGGGCTAGATAATGCTGTGTGAATTGTCCAGCATTAGTATTTATTTATTTGGTAGATAACACTTGCTAATTTCTCCACAACACAATGTATCCAAGTTATAATTGTAACCCCATTTTGAATGAATGACACAACCCGGCTCGCTGACCCAATCACATTACACCCTTTGTTTACATTATATTCAATCATATTACCGTGTCATCTAAAACTAATTTTGTCAACGTGTTCGCTTTAACACACAATAATAAACCATTAAAGTAACGGTACACTAGCCAAACTCGATGTAAAATGTTTGTAAATAAACAACGACACAAAAATCTAAGACTCACTTGCTTGGCGTCGAGTTTAAAATATAGTTGTAAGCAAAATTTATTGAAGGAAGGATCAAAATCGAAGTAAGTAATATAAATTGCGTATAAAATCGCGGTAACAGAGTGTTTATTTTATTAGGTTAAGTATGGGCGGTTGTTTTACAAACACTCTACATCTAGTTTGGCTAGTGTATATTAATTAGACAATGTTTTGATATAAACACAGTGACCGCAACAAAATATTTAAGATTCTAAATTTACCTACGGCATACCGTGAGATAAAAGCCAATAAGGCGGTTATCAGGGCAGGCCTGGGTCCAGCAGTGGACCAATATAGGCTGTGGAGGTGTACCGTAATTAGTTTTAAATATCTCACCTGGCGCATGGCGTTAACTTCTCGCAAATCTAAATGAAGAATCAGTTTTTGTCGCTGTGCGTCTTCTCCACTCGTGTCCCAAAACACGCCATTATAATACAACAGAAGCAATGCTGACCTTCCTGAAAAATGTAAGGTAAATACAAAGTTTGAGTGAGTTTCATGTGATAATAATAAACGCGTCCTTGTTTTGTGAAAGAAAACTTAATCCTAGCGTACCCTGAAGCTTTCGGTTTAGTTAGTGCTTTTCCAGGATTTCTCGTAACGATATTTTGGAACGAGCGGTCTTCTTATCTTAATAGCTTTCTATAATAGCCAGAATCAAAATAATAAAATAATTTTTAAAAACCATGCTGTTATTATAAAAGCGAAAGTAATTATGTCTGTCGGTTACCTTTTCACGCCTAAACGGCTGAACGGATTTTAATGAAATTCGGCATGGAAATAGATGGTATCCCGGGGAAGGACATAGCTCACTTTTTATCCCGGAAAAGCGCGTGCGAAGCCGCGGGCAGGAGCTTGTACTCCGTACTAATATCAAATTATAACGGTTGTATTATCTTCTATAATGGCAACAAATTATTAATTCCAACATCTAAATCACAGACAGTATCGTGTCTTACTCCAGATAAAAATACTTGAAGATTCATATTATTAGCACAGAAAGTAACAGAATCCTCGTAAATGTCTCATTATTTTTCGCAACAATATATTTTTGTGCTCTGACCGCATTACGAGCATTGAGAGCTGGAAATATACTAGCTAACGCACTGAGCATATCCGGGAATCTTCATGGATTCCCATGTCGCCGGAATTACCTAGCGCTTTTGTTTTACGGATATTAAAAGATAAATTTATAAACTAAATTAATAACTAATGCTGGACAATCCACACAGCATCATCTATAGCCCCAAGCTAAGCATAGCTCGTGTTATGGGTACCAGATGACTGATATAGGTACTTAATACAATAAATACATTACATAAATATAGATTTTTTATTATACATATAAAATACCCAGAACACCCGGAACTAATATTTGCAGATCGTACAAACATTTGTCCCCAGGCGGAAATCTAAACCTCCTGCGATCCTTCTGCATCGCAGGAGGTTTAGATTTCCGCCACCTTCGCCCGCCACCGCGGCACATCGGTCGTCATTTCGCGGTCGGGCCGCTTCCGAACTTCCGAGGACGTCGTTCCTCAATTAAAGAAACTCTTAAGGCGTCAGTTCAAGAATCACTACTTGTTAGTGAAGTTTGCAAACAGTTGACATGATTCGCAGTGAAGTTTCCGGCCCCTCGTATGCGCTGTTATACTTGAATGTCATCGACGGAAACTTTCACATACCATAACAATTATACTGGAAACGTTTAACACAGAATGCATTCAAATTACTTGAAGCATTACTTTACTGCGAGTAAACGATTTCTTTACGATTGGTATTCGTTAGCGGGTTTCGTTTAAAAGTAGTTTGCTCTATTAAAGTCTGATTGAATCGTGTTTCGATTTTGCTATTCTCAAATAAATTAGACTAGCCGATCTGGGGCCGAATTCCACTAAATTAATCGCTTCACCATAGCAATGGTATCATCGTCTCAAAATGACACATTTTGGCATTTTATCTTTGATGAAAGAAACTACAATGGAGGGACGCGTGTCAAAGGTGTCAAGGTTGAAACGTTGTGGAAACCAATCTATCAATCTCATCCATCATGCAAATAGCACCGCACAGAGCGTGCGGTGCTATTTACACGATGAGATTGAGAGATCTAGAGTTTATTTCATCTATGGACGATTCTGCGACGGTACTATCATAATAGAAAAGCGATTGGTTAGCAAAATTCGGTCCCAGATCGTCTGGTGAGTCCTGAATATACGCGACAGGAGGTTACGGGTCAGCAATTGGGCATAGGTCGTCTACCGACCTCGTGGGTATATTCTGAGCGGCTAGCAGTTCTAGTTTAGCTTCGACATCGATCTGAATGTGAGAAAACTGGAGCAGTCTCATTGGCACCTGCTATGCAGCCAAGCCACAGCACGGCCAATGATTGCAAGATCGATGTCTAAAAGCCACGTGAACTGCACAGTCGGTGCCACGATTTAGTTACATAATATGCCTTTTGTTTTCTGCTGAATGGAACTTCGATGCAGAAGTAAATTTACTGTTACGGAACCTATACAATTTGCTTTCAATTCCTGAGTTAGAGATCCGTTTGAGCTGCATGTGAAATCTTTGCACTTTATTCAGCAAAAGGTGCCACCTAGTCGTCTTAGTCGAATTTCAAGCATGCGGTTGTTTCCCTCACTGGTGGCTTTGTACGCGCTCAAGACGTAAATCACAACCACGCCACGACATTTATGACGTATCTTCCCGTTTTAGCCGCAACTGTGCTTCCGTCACGACCTATTCAAATATTGCAACATACACTTATTACGTTTCATAGTTGCTAAGCGATTAAACTTGTGTTTCTTCCATATCAAATGCGTAGACAAATAATTGAATTGGCGTCGAGTGTCTTACAAGCTCTTTTGCCTTTGTCGCTTGCGTAATAATTACGGTAACGTTCAGTTTACTGTTTGTATAAAGAGGGTATATATGTATTTCACGCCTGTCTTAGTTATCATATTCAATTCGAGTTCAACTCGAACGCTTATTATACTTATTGTATAGAACTACAAGATTACCATAAAAGTAAGGTGATTTCTATGTGTACCTGTTTTTTGAGCACATTGACACGTTATCGAGTCGTGTTGTTTTCCCGCTTCCTGGCGCGCCAAAGCGCCAGTGTTTTGCATCTGCGATCGAACGATCGGCTCACCCAGTCACTCGTCTCCCGGCGGATTTGCCACTTGACCTCGTCACGGATAAATTATGTGTACGATAAGATAGTATGACATTGGCCAAAATTCTCTAGCAACACAGTTGAGTGGCTCGCCGGCTCAAGGTGACCGGGCCGGCCGGGGTGCGTTGACATTCAGACGCCTTTTATCAGAGCTTGGCGCGGGTACGTCACAGCCTGCTTAATAGGACGGCTAGAACAATCCGCTAAGTGCTCAGGTTTCACACGATTACGGATACAGGAGTAGGTGTAGGAGTTACATTAGGTGATTTCACGGTAAAAGGACATTTTAATCAATCACGAAAGTAATTTAATCTCTAATCTAAGCCAATAGAATTGAAAATAGTTGATACTCTGTCTGAAACGTAAAATCTTGTTATTTAGGTAATTTGTCTATCTTGTTCGTAACTCAAAGGCCTTTAACTAAGTTTCAGAATTTAGATTACCAACCAAAAGACCCTCATCATTTTTCACGACGTTTCGAGGCGTGATATTGGCATTATTAAATTGGTATTATCTTTCGGTTATTAAACCTATCGTATTAGAATCTTTATTAGTTTTGCCTGAGTAGGTACTCACCGAGCCTGACCCTAGTCTGGAATGTAATAAATCACGAAAATCAAACAAACGCGAAAGTAGATTAAATATACATGGGCCTAAGAATTTTGTTGGGTAGAGACGAGTAGAATTCCAGACAAAAACCTTTCATATCTTAAAGTCAATGTTTACTATTATCCTTTATTTATTTTGGATCGGATAGAAAGTGCTATGTTTATTTTTTAGGATAGATATCGATCATAAACTGAAATTGGATTGAAGCGTAAATCCTTTACTCCACAGTTACCCTTAGACTTTTGGTTTGTTGTAAAATGTAGGTCTATCTACCCCCCTTCCGTTTTAAAACGACACACAATAATTAGATAGTAGTATAGTAGATTGTATCAGCAAAATAATATTTTTACGGCGAGGGCGGTTTTTTCAATCCAGAGCGAAGTGAGGGATTCTTTAGTAGAATCCTGAACGTAGCGAGGGATTCAAAGTACGTCGACCGAGTCAAAAATATATTTTAAAAACGCGGACTGTAGTTCGCGCGTTTTTAATTTGATTTCTTTTTGTTTTAGTCAGCTAGTGCGGCGCGACTATGGGCCGTCGTACCGTACCAGCCAGTCTATACTCAAACAATATTTTCGTTCGATTTCTTTGGCCCTGAACACTAAGATGTTCTAAATTCAAAAAGTGCGCGGCAATGATAATTGCGGCGCACTTATAAAGAGGATTAAAAACTCATTACTGCCCGTTAAAAGTTTCTTATAGAAAACACCACCTTTGGATGCACTTAACGGCGAACCAAGTCGTCCTTTTTGAATAGATCGAATGAAAACCTAATTTTTTGCATCGCACACCGAATAATATTTAGGAATATGAAGTAAGACTTAATCTAATTTCTTCAACTATGCTCTTTTTTCCAAATTGTGCTTTATTCATATAAACTATGAAGGTAGGTAAGTACGACATTCATGGACCGAGCTAGAATTTGTTCTTACTCCGTTGTATTTTTTACGCGAGATAGGAAATACAGAAATACAATTTATTTATAAAGCCGATTTACATGTCAATAACTAATTTATAAGTATACAAATTGTATACAAGTTCTTAAATAATTCTAAATTGCAATTAAGTAAACATTAATAAATTATTAAAAAGGTAGGTAAGTCTATTTAACGTTGGTAACGAGACGTGATCGTAACGTCTGCTTTTTGTATAGTATTTGAATAGTTCCCTGTCCGCACGATAGCTGGGCTGTACCAAATTGTATGGCAAAAGGAGACGTCACGATCACGTTTCGTTAATAACGTCAAATAGACTCAGGATCAATTCCGTCTAGCATCGCTATCGCTTGCAGTCTGATTGTAAACTAACAGGGGCAATGATTCGGTGCAGCGAAGAACTCTATTAAAGCCGAGATGGTATCTCGGCGCTGTCACGTGATCTTATCGCCCAAGGCCTTTCCCGATCGCGGAGGGATTTCCTATTAGTGCGCTAACTTCGATGTCTGCATTGAAATCGTAAGACAATTGAATTTTTATTGGATACTAGCTGCTGCCCGCGGCTTCGTACACGCTTTTTAAGTAGCCTATGACCGTCCCTGGGATACCGTTTATCTCCCTGCCAAATTTCACTAAGATCCGTTCAGCCGTTTAGGCGTGAAAATGTAACAGACAGACAGACAGAGTTACTTTCGAATTTATAATATTAGTTTAGTATGGATGCAGGATTACGGATGTGTTGGTTGAATTGAGTGGCTATTGAAGAGATTATTAAAATAATCTATTTAAATTGTTGTACTTTTTGGTAACAGTTTCACAAATATATGACTAAACATTTTTAACCAATTGTTAAAATTATATTTGTACAGTCAACGACAAACATAACTGTACAAGTTCAGTACCTTCCAAAATCACTGAGAAGTCAAAGTCGAAAACTCTTTATTTCCATAAATACAATAAATGTATACTTAGAAAAGGTAAAATTCTTAAGAAATAAACACTGACACGGAAATAAAGTGATATATTTTGATTTCAGTCGCTTCGGTATGTAGACTAAAGTAAAGAAGCGACGAAGAAACCTTTAGCATGTTAGTTAGTTGTTATTTTTCGAGTTGGAGCAAATTCCGTCCCACGCTTTTTTAAGTAGGCATTACAGAGATTCTTAAACTTGTCAATAATGTTTACCAATTTTCTTGTTTCCCCTCATATTTCACATTTATTAATTAATTACAATAATCAATAATAATAACATTAACCCTACATAATATTTATTTAAAACTGTACAAATGTATTTACATTGTATTATTGTTACAATGTTTCTAATGAGTTGATGCGTCCTTCCGTAAACGTCAACATGCTTGACGTGTATAATCACGAATATTTACCCAACATTATAATAAATACATAGAAAGGCGTAAATTACTATTGTAAAGCTACATCACCATCTGTGCATTGTCCAGCGTTAAACGATGTTATCTAGCCCCTAATATTTAGACACGTAATTATGTACGCCAAATTACGCCGCACGCTACGGTCGAAACGACTCGCGTTCTGGTGTTTACATGTTACAATCAATTTTCGTCGTTGACTATACATCGCACATGCCTTCTTAACTATATTCTAACCAAATTAGATTAAAATATAGTTTAAAATAAGAGTTTCAGGCATATTCATAATTGTTAGCATTATTTATTGAAGTAAAGTACTTAATTGAAGTTGCGTATAAGAATTCACAGCAACAAAGTTAATTTTAGGTTAAGTATGGGCGGCTTACAAACATTTCACGTGGAATTTGGCTGGAATATAGGTATTTATGTTGAAAGCATGTTTGACGCAAGTTTTCTAATTGTCATCCTGTTTGAAGTGTATCGAAAAAGTAGTAAGTATTCGAAGGTAAACTATTGTAAATAAATTGCATAGGTAATATTTATCTAAGATGTACGTCACTACTTCTAGCGTTTTCTTATCGTGTACGTTCGTACTACAGTATGCACGTCATAACCTTAGCTAGACCATGAAAAAAACAATAGCATTTTACGTAACAAGTGCCTATACTTACATAGTATAATATTAATACAAATAGAATAACCTAGTATTCCCATGATGACGAACATTGTAAATGATTACCTCAATAATAAATCGTCGGCTTACTGCAAGACGTCATTAACTCCATAAACCAAAAGTTTGGTTGATTGGGGAAAAGCAATTTATTACTTTTAATAACATATATAGGGCCTATTTCATCAAAACTACGACAGTAATGAAAATTATTTAAACGCCAATATATATGTAGTTGTATATGTTTATTAAAGAATCAACCGAAATCAGTACATGAACACAAACACTTATTTTAAAAGCTAAATTATTAAAAAAACTATTTACTGTCATTAAAAGTTTGGACTAAACTACTATTTTTGTACAGTCAGCGTCAAATTGATATGAGCGTCTAGAGTAGTCAAAATGATCTGAAAAACATATAATCAATTTGATATACGCAGTTCTAATCATATTCTTGTAAGCACGCAAGGTGTTAAAAATATCTAAGCAAACAAAGCTCTCAAAAGTAGTATGCAAACTCTTGAGTGAATACTTGAAATATCGTAGATATAACATTTATCTGATAAGTCAGATATTTTTAGTGTCATATTGTTGTGAATGAAATGTGAAAATGTAAGTTTAAATAAAATACTAAACTATAAATTAAAACATGCCTCCATACCACTTGACTGAACAAATAAAGCATAGAATAATACATTTATACAGAGAAAAAGTTCATCCGCTATACCTCGTGTGTTCATAAGTCTTGAGACACAGTAAAACTAAAATATTTTTGGAGCTAAGTTGAGTATTCATTTATTGGATATTAAAATTAAAACTACTGACATCTAGATCTGTATTTAAAAATAAATCATTCAAAATGGCCGCCTTTGCATTCAATGCAGGCCTTCAAACGCGTGCGCCATTCATCTATGGCGGCACGAATCTTTTCAATGGGAATCCGTTTCGATTCTTTAATAAGGGCTCGCTTGAGAGAATCCAGGTTTGGGTGAGACTTTCTGCATGCCCTCAGCTCCAATTCCGTCCATAAAGAATAAGTCAGGGCTTGACGAGGGCCAATCTTCGCTCCGAATGAAGCCTGGCAAATTGGCCTCCAGCCAACGTTGGGTAGTCTTAGCTTTATGGGAGGGAGCAGAGTCCTGTTGGAAAACCCAGTATTTTCCAGCGAATAGCGTATCATTTAATGGTTTAACCACCGCTTCCAATATGTCGGTTTGGTAATTTTGTGCCTTCACTTTGACGCCTTGCTGGCAAAAATGAAGCGAAGTGACCCCCTCGTAGGAAACACCCCACCAAACCATCACATTTGCTGGATGATGAGTGCGCTGGACATTGCGTACAGATGGCTGGACGTCATTTGAACTTCTGGCGTAAACCTTATTGTTCTGCCGGTTAAACTTTTCTTCCACCGTGAAGATCTTTTCATCGGTAAACAGTATATTTTTTGGATCGTGTCTCCTCAATAGGTTCCGACATCGTTCCAGTCGCAATTTACGAAGACGCTCGTTTAAATAATGCACTTTCCTTCGACTGTAGGCTTTTAGTTTAAGATCATATATAAGTATCCTGTTCACCGATATTCGCGAAATGTTGGTCTGCAGAGCTAATTTCTTTTAAGTCCGGCAAGAGTTGCGACGAATTCGCTCTCTGATTACTTTGATGTTGGCGGGGGCGTCCTTACAGATCGCGGGCGGCCACATCTTCCACGGTCTTCTAAAGAGCCGGTCTCCTTGTACCTCTTTATGGTATAATACACAAAGATCCGACTACATCCCAAACTTTGGATTTCACTAAAAACTTGCATTGGTTTTTTTCCTGCTTGAAACAGTGAAATTACAGTCGCACGCAAATCTTTTGTTGGCCCAATTTTCACGGAGAATGAAACAAATATTCAAATGTATATTTTTTCTGATTCAAAACATTCGAAATTTAAAAGTTTAAAAAAAGGTTGCATGAATTACTTTCTTTTTAAATTAATTAAATAAGTTCGTCTCAAAACTTATGAACACACGAGGTATAACCGATATAGCAGATGAACTCGGTATAAGCGTAAGTAATTAAGATTTTAATTTGCAAATGTTTTTTTTTTCTAAAATTTTGTACATGTCCATTATTTGTTAACTTTTATGTATGATGTAACTTGTGTGCGCAATAAAGAATTTAAGAATTTAGAATTTATAATATTTTACAGAAACACTTTATTTAAACAGAGGTTAACTTAAACTATAAGTAACAAATGATTGAAACTTAACTTAAAGTACATTTTGTAGTTTGCTGAGTTAATTTTATAGGCGATTTTCGTCGGTTTCCTCACTAGACTGAGCCTGTATCGAGGAAACCAGACTAGAGACTGGTAACTAATTAAGTAACTTTAACTGTTGTGCTAGGATTACTTAGTTCAGTTACCAGTCTCCAGTCTGGTTTCTTTTTATGAATAATATGAATTCTGTTATTATTATTATTTTTAAAGGTACATTTTATGCACAGATAACTGTGAGAGATTTGTTTGCTAAGATATTTTTTTAACACCCTGACTGCTCATATAAATATGAAACAATAAGCAGTAAGATATTTTGAACACCTTGGATGCTTACAACGATATGATGATTAGAACTGCGTATATCAAATTGCTTTTATGTTTTTCAGATCATTTTGACTACTCTAGACGCTCATATCAATTTGACGCTGACTGTATTATAAGCTATGATGCAAAGTGTGAGAAGTAGTTATGTGCAAATAATGAATTACAGCCAAAATTATTTAAACGTTTGTGAACATAAATGCATTTGTTAGGAAACTTATATGAGTTAAGTATAAAAATAAAAATAGCATTGTGTCTTTTTTTTTCTATTGTTAAAATCTATTAATGTAAGATAATGAATTTTAAGGAGCAGGATATAGCAAAAACGAAGTTATCGACTTTATTAATAAGCCATAAGTTCCAAGTTTCAAAGCTACAAATTAGTGAGTTTTATCAAAATGTGGAGCTCATCGAAAACTCACAGTTAGTGACTTTTTGCCAGTGACTTCTTTGCAGTATGGCGACGAAAAATGATGATAAAATAACTCTAACCAAGACAACAAAAATATTCTAATTCATTAAAACAAAATAATATCCATACGTGCCTCGACCGCAAAACAGTCCAACTGAATTATTTCAAAGCCATTCTCGCAATATGTAATCGGTATGAGTGTGAATTGAATTACATTTAATCTGAAGCGGATGAAATGAAATTGTACAAAGTGCGTGCTTTATCTAGGAATTTGATTTCGTTGCGACAGACGGTATCACGTTCCTAGCATGCAGAACGCATCTTCTGCTTAAAGCCATCACACACAGAAACCGTGGCCGGAGGCGAAGGCGTGCGGGTTGTATCATACGAATTTATATGAAACACTACACATACACCGCCGGGCGGTTTTAGGAAATTCGTATGATACAACACCTTCGCCTCCGGCCCGGCCACGGTTTCTATGTGTGGCAGCTTTTAAGCGGAGAATTAGGGCTAGAAAAGACAGTGCCTAGCTCTTCCTTGGAACATCAGCTTTTCACCTTCATCATCGTCTACAATCTGACTTTATCTGCTGGGTATATAATACTCTAGTATTATACCAAGCAGCAGATAACGTCAGATGAGAGAGGCCCCTTAAGTTTTTCGGCATTTTTTCGAACTTACCTCCGCGTATTTATGACAAACGTAGGTTATTGTATTGAATTGCTTTCATGGACATTATGTATTATTTTGTTGTAACTACATCATCAGATTCGTCAGGTATTGTCAGTAAATATTTTAACACTTTCATGGCTCACCCACGTCGCAAATGGGCATATTCGACCACCAGTAGCTGCGGCGCGGCGCGTGCTTTCGTGTCGCACTGCTGAGACCCTTCATGGCCCATGAGCCACGAAGCACATGGACATGTTCGACCACCATTAGCTGCGTCGCGTCCTTTCGGGTCGCACCGCAGGAGTCTGGGCAGTGAATGCAATATGTACTATATTAAATAGCCATTCTGAAGGCAACATAAACTAATTGGTTATTGACCAACTTGGTGATAAAACTTATCTGCGTAATTTGCTCTAGTTCTTCTATCTCCGTGTCCCGGAAAACATTGCAATCACCTACTTGGCGGGAGGTATAATCAGAACACTTGGCGCCATTTCTCAAAAGCTTTTCCTCGCCAAACAGTCCTAACGATATATTTATCGGCAATCCACAAGGCATTAATGTCAGCCCTCTTAATAAATATCACCGCTGTTTAAAATGATGTTGCACTTGACTTCAAAGAAATACAAGGAATAAAGTCCTATGTATTGCCTTTTGAAGATATTGCTTCTTGAATGACGATTATTGTACGTACGTATTTTGGAGAGGGTACAGAATGATGTTTATGTGTTATCGTTGTGATACTTCGGAATGATTTAATGCTGTTAATTAACGATTCATTGTAAAAGTATATTTAGCTTCAAAGGTAGATTACGTACCAATGATGGATTACGTACCAAACATCTTTAAAAAATTTACTGCATATTTATTTGCTAATCTAAATACTATTCGTATTTCGGGTTCTGTACCTCAAAAGGAAAAAAGGAACCCCTAAAGGATCACTTTGCTGTCCGTCTGTCAACCCTCTTATCTCAGGAACGCGTTATCGAATTGAAATAAACATCAAATCCGCTTGGAGTCGTGATATAAATCAACCTTCTAAGTTCGCAATCGAAAGTTACAGCCGTTTATGCCCGAATATTTTAAAATTTCCAAGGGAATCATGCACACAAAATCTATAGGGTACTTCTCGTTCATCTAGAATCATGAAACTTAGGAAGAAGCAAGGTCATTATAGCACGAATAAAGGAAACAATCCGAAAACCATGAATTTTTTATTTGTTTAAATTTTTTTTATTCTCGCCATGGACCTATTGGGTACTGCTCGTTGACCTAGAATCATAATATTTGGCAAGAAACACGGTCTTATGATTAAACGGAACCCTCGGTGCGCGAGTCCCACACGGACTTGACGTATTTGTTACATTTCCTATTGATTATACCAGCTCGCAGATTAATAGTTCTGGGAAAGTTTATGGGCTAAATAAAATAAGAGATACTGAGAAGCCATTAAAAATGTAGAAACCAACCAGTTATTAAATCGAGTGCCAGCCGTATAATTTCATATAGGATTCCCTTCGCAATTGTCGTACTATGACGTCAAACTTTTAATCACTGCAGATTACGAGCTACCTTCGAAGCAGCATGGCAAGGTATTCTGTTATTAATTATACCATCATATGGAAGTGAAACTGCATATCAACCAAGCTGGAGCACCTATTGCTGAACCTTCAATCCTGCTGTACATAACTTCAAACAAAATACAATTCAAATATGTTCGCAAACTTTCTCGCTGTGTGGTTTTGCCGCCTACATTAGTATTGTTTTGCAACGTCCGCAAGAATGTCCCTGTCAACGACCGACCAGATAAAGTGGTGTATCCGTTATATTAGCCGTGTGATCGACCTGGACTCCTGCCACGATCCGGGCGCCCCGACTAATTATATCACTCGTACATGCAACAGTCCCATGCTTAGCGCGGCAAGGAACAAAATCGCTTATACCAACTCCACATGATACCGGTAATGAGCTCTCGGAGCTACGTAGTTTATCATCGCAAACGACGCGCTAATTGTTCCAATTCGATGACTTCTTAGGGCCATCGAGTAGGGGTGAATACCTTGATAATGTGTTTAATATTTACGGGTTCGTTATAATAACAAAATTATAAAGCAATGTGTTACGTGACTCAATGCTTGTGACAAAGATTAAACGCGCACTCAAATTCTGCATGTCATGATCGATTACATCCTGACACACTGCTCTATTAAACCAAAGTGTGTTGACGTGAAAAATGTGCGAGCTCTTTACATTTGGGGCGCGCGTCAACTGGCCAAAACATCTAGGTAGGCTGATCTTAATTCAACAATTATGCGGAATAGCTCGTCTGCTGGAATACATGTAAATGTAGGTAGGTAGGCAGCTGAGTAGCGATAACATGCCAGTCGCGTCCTCGCTGCCGATTATTGCGGTTGCTACTGTATTTATTCATATGCGTGCTTTATTCGTGACCAGTGTCGTCCACTGTAGTGAAAACAAAACTATCCTGGTACCTCGCGCGTCGTGTAAGCTCGGTGCGGTGACCCACCAACCGTGCGTGAAGTCGAGACGATGGTGCGCACTAGAGACGGGTCTACTCGTTCCCTCTTCAGGACGCTGGCCGACACGCTCCGCTGGAGATCTCTGCGACCCACCTCTATGGTACCTATGCTGACATTTATGACATTCTGTTTTAGCGATCCATAGGGATCCATTTAAATGCAACAGAAACTATTCACATAACTGCATTAACAAAAGAAATAAAGTCGAAAAAATGTATTGCCATGCTCCTCCAATTCTCATTCTCTTTGGTGTTGTAGGAAGTAACTTAAAGTTGATAGAATCAACATTTATTTCAATTGCAACTCCGATCAGGATGAAGCATTCACGGAAAACCCTCACCCGCAGTGGACTGACGACATTGGAAGTATTGCGCGAAGTCTGCAAATTATCTTATTAAAATACCTTCTATCGGGCGTGAGTCTCCTGCAGGATAATCTTCGTGCCAAATCATTCACGCAAAATCCTTGATAATTATTATTGAATCGATTTTTAGACGTACGGGGTTGCGATTGAGTACGGTTGATAATGAGGAAAATCATCAATAAGCGATAGTGTGCACTGTTTCCATTGACGTACGTGCCCTACTGAGATCGTTTGACATGTGCCTGAGGCGGGCTGCGAGATCCTCTGACCATTCACGTTGCTCTTATCTAAGACTGCAATAATCCCTGAAGCCAAGGTTAGGAGATCACGTTCTCTAGCTAGATAATTACTAACAATGATTAAGTCTTTCATCAGCTTGTCCCTAACATAATATTTTGTTCGCCATTTAACTCTGAAGTCGGTCGTTGTTCATAATGCCAAACGTTGCTGTCTGAATGTAATTACATAGCTAGTTTAGAGCTTTGACTGTTGAATAAATACGAAGGATACCATTCGCGCCAGAATCATTTTTGTACTGCTTTATTAGGTTATTCCGTTTCTATTCAAATGAAATAAATTACAAAAATACCTTCCGTCCACTTTGCTTATAGTAGCAAAAGTTAACCCCTTGAAGATTCTAGCTTTCAAATAATATATTTTAAACTTGTTTACATTACTTATACTTTTACATCATGTAGTTTGTAACAGACAACAACAAAGAGTATACAAGAAGGTTGATCTTTATTTCCCGGTTTTGTGTTTTCTCTCAAAAGTTGCAACTTCGAGAGAACGATGTTATTGTGATTCTCATCAACTGGTGCAAAGTGGGCAACACTTGAAACTTCCGTCCACTTTGCTCCCATACCTTTGCAAATATTTGTTGCTCACTTTGGGCAACTTAACTTGCATAGGTACTCTTAGTTTCCGTGATAGCTTCGAGTGTTTTATCTCTAGCTCCCTGTATTGTCATGCAGTGCAGTGCTCTTTCCGGTGTAGATTTATCTTTTTACACGTGTGTCACGTTATTATCTTTTGTTGTATGGGACGTGCTGAGTTCCTCTTGATAATGTTGGATTCGGAAATATTCAACTTTAAACGATTATATTTGACTCACATTTTGATAATAGCATGTTACATAATTGAGTCTTCGTTTGCGGAGTTTTGCTCCTCAACAAATTTCGAGAAGGTAAGCAAGTGGGCCGGCAAAAATAGATGCAGCAGGTAGGTGTAGATATATTCTGAATAGGGCATGGAAACCGGTATTCGGTATTACCGAAAAAGCGGTAAAACCGGGTTATTTAAGGCACTTCCGAATACCGGTATTGAAATTGCAAATACCGGTATTTCGGTATTTTGAATAAAACGTTTAAATTTATGAATAAAACTTATAAGGTGGCTCTAGATTACACAACATACAACGTAGAATGTTTCTTTTCACGATGAGTACACAAATTGATAAACCGACTACAAAATAAATAACAAAATAAATGCCCGTGTATAGTGTAAGACTGTTTATAAGTCAAATATTTACTTCTACAGATATTTTTAATTACAATTTGTCAATGTGCGCGAGCAAGCAGGTAGGCCAGTTCTCTATTTATTGTTACTACGCACGAGCACAGGTTACAAACGGCAATCAGTGTATCCAGGGGACAATATTACGAAAAACTATCACGGAGGAGATAAACGTTTTGTAAGAAATAACTTTTATGCTGAATTGCTGATGGATGTACATAAATATGCTGATAATTGTAAATAGGTATATATGAGTGAATTTAAAACAGAAGGTATTTTCAACCGAGTTCAAAAAAAGCAGGTGGTTCTCAATTCCACTGTATTTTTTCATGTACGAAGGGTGTTCAACGTATTCTCGGTATCGGGGTGATTGATAATGTTGTGGGTAATTAAAGTACATAATTAGCTAACGCCACTATCTAAGGTTTCATGTTGATAACGTCATTAGCTTGTTTGCAACCTCCAGTTAAAGATGACGGAAATTACTGACGCAACAATGTTGAAGATAATCGAGCACCGCGCGGTGATTAAATTCCTCACTAAACAAGGAGAATCTCAAATAATGTCCATGAAGAAATAGTAGCCGTTTATCAAGAGTCTGCTCCTTTATTATCGACCGTACAAAAGTGGTCAACCCCCGCCCAGGTGGGCCAATCACGGCAGCTATAGAAGAAAATGTGAAAATTATCGAAAAACTCGTCTTGTAATACTCAACCACTTTCGCCATTTTAGAGAAGCAATAAAAGAAAAAAGAAGATGAAAGCGGACCAAGAAAATGCTGGTTCTTCAAGACACGACAACGCACCGGTTCACACTACGTGCCTCTCCAAGGCAAGCAGAAGGTACGAGAGAGCGCGTTCGAGGAAATTAACCAACCACCCTACAGCCCAGACCTGGCACCCAGTGACTACTTTTTATTCACAAACTTAAAAAGACCTCCGGGGAAAGCGATTTGCTGACGATAATGAGTTCAAGTCCGCTGTAAAGCTCGTTATCGTTTTACAGACTATGAATTTTTCTAATTTCTTTGCGGTGACTTTGCTGCTCAAAAACAGTAAGCAATATCGGGGTTTGCTCACATGTGGAATAAAAGATAATTATTCAACTTGTTAAAAAAAGTAATTTGAATACGTTATAGATACTCTATGGTCGGCGCCGAAAAAAAGAATAATCTACGCGATCTGCACCAGGGGAGGTATACTTTCTCACTGAAGGCATTGTCATTTTATGTGTACCTTGACAACTTGGCTTGTGAAGACTATTCTTCTAGGCGGACAGCGCCATCTTTAAATAATCTACCAAACAACAGGTTCGGAATTTATAAAGGACTTGCACTTTAGATAGCGTTCAACAATCACAGAAACGCATAATTTCGTTCGTTCATGGTTTGAAAGAGGTTTATAGTTTTCGTACATGGTCGTTGACCAAAATGAGTTCCTGACATTTGACCTCTTTTTTAATTTTCAAAATATTTTCTAGCTAGTCGTGGTGAAAAGTTGTATGTTGAACTCGAGAGCAAATTTTATTTGATTCGTGCTTTTTAAAACGCTCGCTAGCTCAGCAGTCTACTTTATAGAGCTACGCTCGTGACTCTACTCTAGACTGCTTCGCTAGCTCGGGATTCAATATCGGCATGTGCATCAAAAAAAAATTGTTTTGCTTACTTGTTGAACAAAGAACTATTTCAAAGGAATAGAAAAACTTATTTCACGATCAAATAAATGTATTGATCTCATGGGAGATATATTGAAAAATATTTTTTATATAACTTTTTTTTTATTATTTGTACCTATAGTATTGATCGAGTTTAAAACAATATTACATGAAGTTGAAAATATATTTTTGTACTATTTTAGTATTTATAGTGAAATACCGAAAAAATACCGAAATACCGGAATCCCGGTTTTAAAAATATGAATACCGGAAAAATACCGGTATTGTCAATACGTCCAATACCGCCATGCCCTAATTCTGAATTTAACGTTTTAATCAATATTCTTGCATGGTACTTAACTCAAC
The DNA here is from genome assembly GCA_963662085.1 of Eupithecia inturbata. Taxonomy (NCBI): domain Eukaryota; kingdom Metazoa; phylum Arthropoda; class Insecta; order Lepidoptera; family Geometridae; genus Eupithecia; species Eupithecia inturbata. The sequence goes on from OY759187.1 coordinate 6,403,650, forward strand.
CTACAACCTCGTTAAGGAGTTAAACAGTAGGCATTAGCCAATAACGTGTAAATCTCGAGTTCATTTCATTCCTTAACGGTTTATTATCTCGCTGCGCGGAATTTTATGTCGATCGCCTGATGGGATTAGGAACGTTGTCAGCTTTGTGTTTCGGGTTTATTTTCATCATTTCGCAAGTTTCCTTTACTTTGGAGAAAAAGGATCATTTTAAAAATGTTATCCATGTTACCATCCGCATTACTGGATCAATTTTGCGTGCGGGAAAACACATTCTTCCGCAAGCTGTATCTGTAAAAATCACATTTTCTTTTCCGAATAGAAAGATCCATATAAAATATCTAAGCCGATGTGTTCGGCTGTCAATGTTAATCTTTTATTGGTAGTTGGGTAGGAGTAGTGGAAAGGGCTAGTGCTGAGGCGTGCTGTGTCGTCGCGTGCGGGCTGTTGGTAACGCGGAGCCGCCATCCGCAGAGATTACTATCCGCTACCATTCATTAGAGGGGCGCGCGGACCGGGGCGCAAGACGTCGCGCGCCGCCCGACGATATCGATTTTGTCCCACTCGCCTCCCGCGCGGCTCTCCCATCCCACAACCCCGCTCTCAACATCCGACCTCGAGTGCTCTCCTCTCGCGCCTACCGAACACCTCCGACAGAAACTACGCCTTAACGTCATGACGCCACAGCTCAAAATTCCGATTCTCGATCCAGCAGCGCCGCCAACCCCGCGATCCCTATTAGACCCTGCGGCCGAAAGTCACTCGGTCGAGTTTACAGTGACACAGGAGCCGGCCATGCAGCGGGAAAAAATAAGCTTTTTGTTACAATTAAAATGGTAAATCAAACCAATTTTAGTAATTGCGAGGTCAAACTTTTGAGTGGAGGCGCGACGAAGGCTGCCTTTTCAACGCACATGATTTTTAATGGATGTACTCTTTTATGTGCCTGTTTATATTGCCATGTGGGGTGGCTAATATTATATTTAAATGCAACATTTCCTCTGTACTTGTTTATTTGAAGAACCAATCAATCAAATAGCTTCTCTTATGTTTATTTCCGTTATTCGCTTTTGCTTCTGACGTGCCGAAAGATTTTAAAAAGCTAATCAATATCCTCTCTTTATTATCCTGGCTGGATGTTGAAGTTATATGTGGTATACACAGAAATATACCTAGATAGAAGCAAAAAGTTTATTTACCTCGCGTGCCGAAAAAAGGGGCTGGAGAGCCTCTTTGGTATCCGCGAAATTCAGTCCGCTCCCGACCGCTTTCCACGTGAGACGTCAGGTTATAAAAACAAAATGCCTTGTTGTACAATAATTAACTGTTCTAACTCCATAAAAAAAGGAAATTGTGTAATTTTGTAGTGTTTTACATACTAAATTACACTAATCACGTCAAAGTACCTTCGCAAAATGTTACACGCACCTCGGATTCAATACAAATGCGAACTCTGCTTCTATCTAGATGCCATAAGTCTCTTTATCAACGCTCCCATACATCCAACCTCCATATGAATACACATTAAATGGAAATGTTTACATGTCATATTTATTTATTTATTGCATCATATTATGGTACATTACCTATGTCAGGACTTATTGACTATATTAAGAAATACACACAATATGTACCCATTTGGGGTGTTGCAATGGGAGACGGCCAGATCTATAATACTAGTTTGATAAAATGGTATGAAAGGTACGAGTATGTCAAATAAAATTAATGTAAGATTTCAATTACAAGTCACCAAAAGTATCACTTAAAAATCATTTAGTTCGTAGTAGCATTTTTCCAAGAGCATCTCTTTTAATTTAATTTCAAAAATATTATTATTTCCTTGGCTTTTAATTTTGGCTGGTTATATATTTTTACCGCCATTGATTGTCAATCTAGATTGATGTTGCCATTATTAGTATTACACGCGATTATGTTTGTACCTACTTTGATAACGACGCGGTTGATAATTATTTTTTGAAAGAAATGTGGTTACTTTCTTACAAATTTACTTATTTCTAGGATAAATAAAAGTTAATGTCAGGATTGAATCTTGCGGAAGTGTGGTTTACAAGAGTCTGGTAACTCGCTTTTGATTGACGTTATCTAATTCAGGTTCTTTACTAGTTTTATTTATCTATCTTGAGGGTTAAACAAATGTTTCATGTTATGCAGCGCATCAGCATTGCCATACAGCAGCGGGGCAATGCAGCCAGCGTCTTGGGGACGCTTCCGACTGGTATTGATATGGATCTGTTGATCTACCTGTAGATTGTTTGCAACAGTCTGCAGTTAGCTCATTTGTTTCAATTTCAATTAGGTAGGTACTAGTTCAAACCTGTTTGTATCATTGTTAATAAAGTTTTAAATACCAGTTATGACTGAAAATAGTCCTAGGATTACATTTAACATATCATATAATATATCGTACTAGCTGCTGCCCGTGGCCTCGCACGCAATTTATTAGGATAAAAATTAGCCTATGTCTGTCCCCGGAATACCACCTACCTCCCTGTCAAAATACATTAGGATCCGTTCAGCCGTTTAGGCGTGAAAAGGTAACAGACAGACAGAAAGTTACTTTCGAATTTATAATAGTATATGATATTGATCCAGGTGCAACTCGTTCCTGTAAATGCAATTTTTTTTTTATAGCACATAGGTTCATTTTATGTTTTTTATTTTCTGTTTCAAAGAGTCGATGCGATAAACATAAATTGGTTGTTTTAATTGTACACTGTTTTTAAGTTTTGCGGGACAAATACTAATCCGTCGAGAATAAAAAATTATGGGACTACGTCGGGATCGTTATCTATACAATAGCGAAAGAAAATAGCAAAATCGATCCATAATTGACGGAGAAATCGACGAAAATACGTAGCCGTACATAGAACCTCCTCCTATTTTCGAAGTCTCTTAAAAAAGGTTATGTTCGCAAGACCTTGGTAGTTGACTCTAATGTTAACCTGCTTTGTGAGAGACTGGTGCCTGAAAAGGGTTTAGAAACCTTTATCACATTCCCACTCCTTTCCAAATCCTCCCTATTTTTCGACTTTTTGGTCCAAAATATCAAACACGTAAAAAATATAAAATTTATTATTTATGCCGCCCGCGAGTTGTTGATTAGATTATTCATTATGAGGCGCTGATTATGTCAAAATTTCATACGCGTACTCGTGCTTGTCATTGATTGAATTATTGTAACGAGAGGCATTGGCACAGTTGTTATCATTATATCATTTAGAATTGACTAATTGATGATTCACTAATGTATGTTCGTAATTTAGATATATAAGGTAGAATAAACCGCCGTGTGCGAGTCGATTCGCACACGGAGGGTAAAAATCAGGCAATTTTTAAAAAGAACATCAAAATTTTCACTTCTTCGATGGCCTTTAAATTTTCAATTTTATTTTATTTTTAGTATTTGTTACAGTTAAAATGTTACTTAGTTATAGAAAGTTTCATGTGTCTACCTATTGTAGTTCAAGAGACCTTGACAAATTAATAGCAAAAATAGCTAAAAAAAAACACGTTTGTTGTATGGGAGCACCCTTTAATTTTTATATTTATTTTATTTTTATTATTTGTTGCTTTAGCGGCCATAGAAATACACATTATCTGAAAATTTCAACTGTCTACCTCTTACGGTTCATGAGATATAGCTACGTGACAGACGCACTAACAGACGGACGGACAGCGGAGGTTTAGTAATAGGGTTCCGTTTTGACCCTTCGGGTACGGAACCCTAAATACAAATACAATAGCTTAATTACAATTGAAACAATTGAAATTAAGCTATTTTCTTTTTATTATTTAATTGTAATTTTCTTTGTTATTAAAGACTTCAGTTATTTTTAGGAGATTTAAACTTAAAAATAAAAAAAATTGGAAACGCCACTTGAATGAAATAGGATTTGATTGGATCAGCATAATTTACTCAATGGCTTCTGTTATTTTGTTTATCGAAGGCGCGTAAACTGCTCAGTAACATACGCTATTTGTTAATGAATGGTAACTGTGGTTATTAAGGCAATGCCCCGTCAAAGGTGGCTGCAACGACCTACCAGAACGAGGGGAAAGCTTGGGGTAGGTTATGGCATTGCATTCGTCGATCCCCACCAAATGCAAGGGTGGTTTTGCATAAGTATACTTTGCCTGCAGTGCAGTCCGTGTGTCTGTTATGAATTCAACGGCGTAATTATGACGTTTTATTGTTTACTAGCTGCTGCTTGCGGCTTCCCACGCGCTTTTCAAGTAGCCTATGTCCGTCCCTGGGATACCATCTACCTCCCTGCCAATTTTCACTGAGATCTGTTTAGCCGTTTAGGCGTGAAAAGGTAACAGACAGACAGACAGAGTTACTTCCGAACTTATAATATTCGTATCGAAGTGCCATAAACGCTCTGAGTTTTATTGTATTGCCTGTATACATAGCTTAACACAACGAAGAGAAGCTAACTTGACTGATTACAACCTTGTTTAACTAGATCGCCCATAGCCGTTCTGCGGTTCAGATTTCAATAACTTTATTTATTTAGGCTTACAAAATAAGCACTTGGACAAGGCCTTGATGTTGGTATCTTAATTTGAGCGCAGACTGGGAATCGCAGCTGTCTGTAAGATAATGGCAGCATCTTTGCTTCGTGTTGTGAAACAATATTTGTTCTGTATTTGACTAATAAAGCTCTCCTAGGGTCCCGGTACATCGTCATTCTAGCACGAGATTATCTGATTATTATTTTAGCCTGTTATAAATTTTAATTAAAAAGATATCCCAACTCAACCGACAGCAAGTCGAAAATAAACACCAGATCGATACGGTGCATTCGGCCGAAACTTTATCCCGCTCAGTTTGTGATCTGCATCATGACTCGGGAAAATTACTTGGAATTCCACGTAATGCGAGACCGCGCGTGTAGGCGTTTCCGCCCAGCGGAATCTGACTGATGATGATTAAAAAAGCGTGGTTACCACTTGACGCATAGCTAGTGTTAGCATTTGGCGTGCGAGCGGTGCGGTGTGGCACTAATGAAACGGGCCCCGGTGCGGGCGGCGTGCGTCGCGTCGGTGGCGCGGGCGGCCTACGTACGCAGACCTTGCATTGGGTCGGGTCAGTGAACCCGCCCGCCTCCCTATCGGGGTAAATATGCCGAATGCACACAGATGCGCGCGCCGCGCCCCCACCGCCCGCCCCACGTCGTCGCTGCAATCTGCACGCATGCACCCCTCTTAAAACTCTTAATTGATTGCACAAATTTTCTCGCAATAACTGTCTTTTTATGGTGTTAATGATGTAAACTTGCGCAGTTCCGTCACTTTAATTGATACTCGAAGACTTGATAAGTTGTAAAGCAGTGTCTGGAGCGACGACGCTCATTTGCATATCAACGCGGTGTTGTCGCCGCCACTATCCGAAATTAATTAGCATTTCGTGAAGTTAACTTACTCAGGTAGCTCTCTTTTGAAGAACGGATTTTCAAAGTTATGTGGAGATTTACACATTCCTTTCTTTTTTTGAAACAACAATCTTAATTCAAAATACTAATAAATAATGACGACTCTTTAAATATTTATCAAAACTGTTACGTCATCCTGAAAACTTATCGCAAAGAATTAGTTTTAAAACAGGGCACGAGGCATGGAAACCCTTTGTTATTGCTACTGACGACGCCTTCGCTGATGCATAAAATCAGTGACTGTAACTAACTTGATGATCGAATACTGGGCTTACATCATCGGTGCATTCGGTGATATCATGTATCATGACGTCAACGCACACTGCGTACTCATAAAAAAATTACGTTCAGCCCCATGCCAAAAAATCCTCATAAACTCGACAATAAAAGCAATAAAAATCACATTAAAGTGCCTCCGCGAAGAGCCATAAGCCGAGTGCATTTTTGGCATGATTGCCTTGTCCAATTATCGTCATGTTTACCATTTTGAAATTCCCATACAATGGAGTCCATTTCGGTAACTGCATAACTCATGAGTATCTTACGAGCTTTGCAAGTAGATGTGTATTAGCGAGGATCAGTTTCATAAAGTCGGAAGAATATTAAGTTTGTAAACAATTGCATTGTAATATTCAAGCCGGCTTCTACTAGGTACGGAGTTTATTGCCGCTTTGGTTCATATCTTTACCTGGCTGCTCCGATTCATTCAACTTGCAGTTTACGTTACCAATCCTAACTGTACTTTCCTATTGTAAAATCGCCATTTTGTGCAAAATTTACATGAAAAGTGCATTAGACATTCAAATTCCTGATTATTATCTCAAATAAAACATAAATAATAGTACATTGTTCACCGAGGTGAGAATGTGACTGATTCTTGTGTGTCAAGTGTGTCATTTGAGGCCCGAGGCGCAGCAGAGGGCCTTAAAACACACGAGGTAGGAATCGCACTTTCTCCTGAGTGAAACAGTGTTTGATACTACACCTACGAGATAAATAAAACATTTTCCGAAAAAGCACTTTTCACGTTTTTCCAATACACGAAATCTTCATAAGTCTTGTTGCATTTATATCTGGATTTCTCGGGTAAGGTCCTCAATCACTGCATGAGCAGTTTCTTTTATTACTGGCGGTGTCATACAAATCTTCATTATCATTCGACGTTATTCTGTAGAATTAATAAAATGACCTAACTCAAATATAAATTTCGAAGAAATTCCCGTAAATGCCTCAGGACTTTAACGATTTTTTTTAATTACTGTTACTACTACTGAGAACGAAAGAGGCCGATATCATTATGGCGGACTCGGTGTAAAAACTTTTTTTAGTTTAAACTATAATGAAAACAACCATAGCTAAAGGCTGAAATTACAGAAAATTTCAAAAAAAATAACACGTTAGAAATGGATTTCAATACATTATTCTCTTCCGGTAAACGCGTGAGAAATGAAATTCCATAGAGTTTTTCGACCCGCATTCTAGTACGCCTGCAATGACGTACCTACTTTCTAAGCTCAAGTTTAGAAAAGGAATAAGTCACTTTCCGAGCAAGAGTAGTATAAATAAATGTAATGCATGAATTCTTTAATTTGATACCTTAAAATGCGTTAGCAAGAACTGTTTTAACTATTTCATAGGACAACGTCTCAAAAGTTAGGAGGTTCAGGAAGAACAAATTTACATCCGGCAGAAAATAGCTTTGTCGGGTGTCCAATAATTTTATTGAATAACCAACTTTTTTAACAAGTTTTGGGGCGTTCACTAGATGAGAACATAGTTATTCATATTAATCTTTAAATGAATTGCGTCGTCAAAGTATACTTATTAAAAAAATTCAAAGAAACTCTTTAATATCATGATGCAAATACATTTGATTTTGTGTAAAAACACAAAATAATCCTAAACAAGCGAAACTGCGTTTCTGACTGTAGTATGTAACCCTTATTCAAAATGCTTTAATTTTGAGTGAACTGTTAATAAACACCTTTAAATTTCCGGAAAAACCAAAACAAACCAAATTTATCGTAAGCTTCTTATAGCGTAAAGATTCGTAGCAAGTGCTACGGCCGTAGCACCATAGCCGGTGCTACGCATATTTTTACGTAGGCACTAAACTACAATTCAACAAATTAGAGTCTGCTTCAACTTCACTTCAACAACATTTTAGTAATTTCCTGTTGTGCATTGACTAATTTTAGTTTCACGCAATTCAATTCAGGCGGCGGCGTAGGTACGAGGGGTAGGTGGAACAAACCCTATTGTTTACAATTAATCTCCGAAGTTAGCGTCGTCCGTGTTGCAGTTTGCAAATTTGAATGGAGAGCATCATGCAACTTCCCTACTACGAGTACGAACAGAGCGAGTTTTGCTCTTCGGCTTAACATCTCCGGTTTCATTAGATAGTTGCTGACCCAACATTGGATCACGGCTACCTATCAGGTGTATAGAAAACGTTGAATAGAGGCCGGGCTAAACATGCACGACGGGTGTACGGGTATAATTAAAGTTTAGGAGAGTCTCACGTCGCCCGTTAACCTCGTTATCGGGCGCTGGAAGTGGGTGAGACGCGGTAGGGCGGGAGTCAGCCTCGGGGTTGGGGGAAACGGGGAAAATCAATGACAGCCACCGCGCGCCGTCTCTCCCCTGCGCTCATCTCGCGACCACGTGCCGCGGTCACTGAACCACCACATAGCATACCACACCATCGCCCTGTCTTAGGCTCCTGCCTAATTCACCGTAATTAATCAACACCTCCGAAAGAATCCAGCCAAGTGCCCAATATGCTGGCTTAGAGATCGAACAACAAACATATCCAAACAAGATAGGTGGCCGACCGAAGCCTCGAGCGGTGCGTCCGCTCGACTGTGTAACACACTGTACGTAATATGTAGGTCGCTGTCAGAATTTGGGTTATAGTTCGGTCGCGTCGATACGGGACACTTCCGCACCGCTACTATGGGAATGCTATGCAGTTGCCACGCCAATAATATTGCTCTCATACAGTACATTGGTTGCATAACTGTGGCTTCAGCATGCCAGGCGTATCAAATTTTGTTTCTATGATGTATAAAAAGGTAGAGTACCTATTTAACCTATGTAGTTTAAGTCATGTGAGTTGTGACTGCTTGTAATGAGAACCGTTATAGATAATTGAGAATAGCAAATGTCGAAAGCATTCACACAAGCATTAATATGTGTCACAAAACAATGACTAGCCTAGATGAGACTAATAAAAACTCGGTAGCAATGAACTTCCTATTCTCGAATCCTCGCTTACAATTCGACTGGAGCCTCTGTAGGTAGGTACGCATGATTCATGTAAGCATATCGCGGCCTGTGGTCGATCAATGTCAACCGCATTATTTGGGTCAACGGCCGTCAGCCGAATTCCCACCGTCCGCCGGTGTCTACTCTCTCTGTTTCCTATATCGTACTTCCACTTTACAGGCGGCTTAATATATTAATAAAACTCATTATTGTTCTCGTTTTACATATACGTTGAGTCATATAAGAAAGAATTCCAGAGCTTTAAGATCGTGCGAATAACAGCTGTACGTTACAGCACTTGTATCATAGACGTCAGTGGTTATACCTCTTTGCAAAGCATAATGAAATTTGATTCGTTATAAAACTTTTTGAACCAGATTTTTTTTATACTCATTGCGTATTATAAATTTTGAAAACTTCATCATGTCAACATCTTGTTCCTATTCAGGAACCAGTTTATCGTGTATTTCGTATAACTGGTTTTGAAAGAATTCTCATGAATCTATACAAAATATCGAAACATATAAACTGGGAAATTGCATCTCAGCTTGTAAAGATAAGATGGCAATAAAAGTACGTTATTCTAACCTAACACTTTATCCACTCCCATGGATTCTCACGCACCATACGGCATAATTTCAGCATATGCCACAACATAAAAGATCTCTGTCGTGTCTAGGTAGTTAAATAATAAGAAGTGGGATATGTTTTGTTGCTAAACTTGCAGCAGTTTTCCAGGCCGCGCTCTTAAAATGAAATCAGTCTTAACCGTATCTGTTTTGTCTCCAGGTATATTATGCAAAGAAGAAGCGGAGAGCGCAAGCATACCTCGGCGAGGATGGCTCACACAAGAAGGAAAGAAAGTTATACAACGACGGATACGACGACGATAACCATGACTACATCATCAAACAGGGAGAGAAGTTCCTTGACCGGTATGAGATCTCATCGCCGATTGGAAAGGGCTCTTTTGGGCAGGTGAGATGACTTCTATGAAAACTAGAAGTTTCTGGATGCTCCAGATCAAACATCTTAAATGAGACATTATCATAACACTCCTGAACTTTCCTACTCTAGCTCTGATCTTTGTCCTTTTACGGGAAAGGTATATTTGGTCGCTTGAAAATATCAGCGCTGGAGAATCCCTATTGAATCATCTATGATCTGCGATTCTATGATTTGAGAAATTTGAGAGGCCTTATGCTATACATGATATATATAATAAAAATATCTTGTTGTTATTCCAGGTTGTGAAAGCGTATGACCATGAGGAGCAGTGTCAAGTAGCGATTAAAATAATTAAGAATAAAAAACCCTTCCTAAACCAGGCACAAATAGAAGTCAAGTTACTAGAAATGATGAACAAAGCGGACGCAGAAAATAAGTATTATATAGGTAAATATTGTAAAGTTATATTTTTAAGAATATTGTTGTCCATTTCTCACATGCAAAAATTATAAGTATTTGCATTTGAGAAATATATTATAGAGACATTGAAGTAGTGAAAGTTTAGAAGAACTGGCTTATCGTGAAGAATCTTCCCTAAGCGAATATGCGCAGCATATGTTTCGTGAAAATGAAACCTTTTGCTAAACCAGTTGAATAGAACAAATAAAACAACAGTCCGGTAGATGTATTGAACCGAACTGCAACGGTTTATCAGAGATAGAATGCACAGACTGAATTCCTGTGTTGTTTGGGTTTCGGACCATGAACCTCGGTGCCAGTCTAGCCGTAATACTTGGAATTCACCGGAGTAATTGATAATACAGCGCGCTCGCTCCGGGTCACCGTGGAAACTGATGTTCGTTTTACTTTTATCGGATTCCCTGGAACCTTAACGCAGTTACTTGCACTTTTTAATGTTTGCAAACAATAGCTTTATTTGCTGGAACAACAGCTTAACGTGCTAGTAAATAAAACCGACTGACAGTTGATAAAAGCTTAGCCTCAATTAACTCTGAATATGGAACTTTGTTTTTAAGCCTGTTTTTATTTTTTTCCAGTGAAACTTAAACGCCATTTTATGTGGCGGAATCACCTGTGTCTAGTGTTTGAGCTGCTCTCATACAACCTGTATGATTTACTGCGCAATACCAACTTCAGAGGTGTGTCGTTGAATCTTACGCGAAAGTTTGCGCAACAGCTTTGCACGGCGCTACTGTTTCTTAGTCAACCTGGTGAGTTCTTCTACAACAGCTTAGACCTTAAAAACTAGACCTAGGAAGCGTTATTGGACGATCGCGCCAACTTTAACGGAGTTCGGTACGGGGCAGCTAAAAACAAAACGATGATGGCTTAAAATATTTGGAAGAGGTATTTACCCAGCTGTGGTCCTCCCAAACAATGAGGATTTTGTCATAATCACCACGCTTGGCAGGCGGTTTGGTGTGCATATACATGTATGTAATAAACTTGTGTTATTGATGATGGTGAAGGTAATAATGAAGAAGCAGCATAATAAAGCTACTTCGGAAGTTCCTTCAGTAAGCCCGTCAAAATTAACCATCAGGATTGAATACAAGGCGAAGGAACAAAGAAAACCAAGAGAAAGAGTTGAGATAATAGACTATATGCGGAAAACACAATGACAGTCCCTCGAGCTCTCCATTCTCAGTCGAGTGATTCATTCCTGAGCGTGGGTGTAAGTGCTTGGGGAAGGTCCGTTTTCGATTACTATAGCGAAAATAAATGGCAAACAATTGATCCGAAAATATATGAACCTCGTTCTGTTGTTCGGTTTTATCCTTTAAGCGGTTTATCTTTTCCGTGACAGGCTTCTTGACAATGAATAGATGCGACTGTCGATGTGACTATGAAGCTAGAATCAAAATCAATCCATACTAAGATTATAAATTCGAAAGTAACTCTGGCTGTCTGTGTCAATCTGTCTGTCAGTTACCTTTTCACGCCGTCAGTCCAGGCGTGAAAAGGTAACAGACAGAAGAAGGACGCAGGATCCGTTTAGGATCTCGAATGAAATTTGGCAGGGAGGTAATTGATATCCCGGGGACGGACATAGGCTACTTAAAAAGCGCGTGCTAAGCCTCGGGCAGCAGCTAGTAATTTGTATCTATACTTAATCAACAATAAGGCCATGGGGTCACGTTGTAAGAATATCGACGCCTCTAACTCAGGCCGTGGATATCTGAAGAGCCTACTAAGGGAGAACTTACCAGAGGAAGTGCAGCAGCTTCCTTCTGAATATTTTTAACACCTACACTGCGATCACTAAGTTTTTTTTTCCATTTGTGATTGCAAAGCATTTGACCACCATCCACTTAAGAAAGTGACGATGTGGCCTAAGATGGGGGCACGCTTCCCCAGAAGGAACTCATTCACTCAGGATTTGTTTAAGTCTCCGAGATTGCCAGCTAAGCGTGGTGATTATGACAAAAAGTTTTTGCCATTGTGTTTTTGCCAAAAACCCCCTGTTATTGTGTTGTGTTGGTGCTGGAGGCACATTCAGCAGTGGACGTGTGCTGATAATGATATCAACAATATATGTATTTGACGACCGATGTTGCGCGGCGGGCGAAAGTTCGCCTGCGACGCAGGAGGTTGCGAGTTTGATTCCCGCCTTGGGACGAATTTGTACGATCTGCTAATATTTGTTCCGGGTATTCTGGGTATTTTCTATGTTTTAAAAACAATATCTATCAATGTAATGTATTGTCTAGTCATCCATAACACAAGTTCTGCTTAGCTTGGGGCTAGATGTCGCTGTGTGGATTGTCGAGCATTATTAATTAATTTATTATTTATAAATCTTTATTGACAAAGAAAATAACAATTCAAAAATAAAAACAAATTAGAACTAGTATCTACAATTGAAACAATTAAGCTAACTGCAGGCAATCCACAGGTAGCTCAACTGATCCATATCAATACCAGTCGAAAGCGTCCCCAAGACGCTGGCTGCATTGCCCCGCTGTATGGCAATGCTGATGCGCTGCGCCAGATACCCGCCTGCTCACGCGTCGCGTCGACCAGACGCTCAGATAACTTTTTGAAAATTATTTATTGATGTCTCACTTACCGTTTTCGCAAAAACATCAGTAATTTTGTTCATGAAATTCCTCATGGCGTCATATACCTTTGCAAGCACTAATCCATAATTTTTGGTATGTTTCAGAACTAAATATAATTCACTGTGATCTTAAACCCGAGAATATTTTACTATGCAACCCGAAGAGGTCCGCCATTAAAATCGTGGACTTTGGCAGTTCGTGTCAACTAGGGCAAAGGGTAAGTCCAAATGCTGAAAACTAGGTTAGGACTAGCATTGGATGTCAGTAGGCCTAGTACGGAGATAGTTCTCTAGGGTAGAATAGAGAAAAATGGCATTGCATCGTCATACATTGCGTAAATTATTCAAATTGAAGGAAGGAGTTTTAAATATTTGAAGCATTTGATGACGATGTGACGTAATTTTTCTCTATTATACTCTAGACAATAATCCCCGTGCTAGACCTGCAGGTGCCTGTTCTCTGAAATTAGGCCTTGGTTCCATTAAATAACAGTCATCAGGAAGTTTTCTAAGAAAAGTTCTTTGAATTTTCTTGTCTTAAACGAATAATGAACCCTCATTATGAATGTAAGCGGGTTAGCTACGAACCTAGCTTATGTGCATGTGAACGCAGGGACGAGGAACGCGCGCGACTTGAACAGCACTTACCCCGAAGATGTCCCTCGTTAAGAGATGAAACGTTGGGTGTTCTTCTATCACAAACTAGGTTCGTAGTTAACCCGCTTACATTCATAATGAATCAAACTACAAAAGTTTTTATAGTAAAAGGGTTATTTTACACCAGAAATGTACACAGCTAAGCTGCGGAATCTGTTAAACACAGATAGGAAAACCCGACTCTGATGTTGGGGTCTGGCATATTCACAAAAAAGCTAACTCTACCTAGCACATCCGGTGAAAATGCAACCTTACTATATCATAGAACCCGTGCTCGATTTATAGGGTACTCTAGTGTTCGCTAATTGAGAATATAAATCTCCACGGACCGATTCAGTCCGAAGTCACGGGGTTATCTCCAATTGCGCTTCAGATGCACGGGACGAATGATAATTAAACTAACACTTGAGCACAGATAAGCTCATTCAATGTTCGCTGTCGGAGTGCTTTGTGATAATGTTTATCTAATAAAATGTTCCTAATGAAGCGGAGTTAAAGATATGAGTGCTCAATTTCATTGAATTTGATTCGTTTCAATGACCGATTAAAATATACGACATAAATGTCAGTACATGCTGTGGGCTGCTTAAAACTTGAGACTAATGGAAAAATACCTGTAAATATTCAACCAAATTGCATCAGTTTTGTATCTACGTCTTACTTTTACGTTTCATCAACATGTCATATTGATCATCATTACATAATTTAACCTACAGCTGGGTTTGATTCGGCTGAATTTCCCTTCTGAAGTATGTTCCGTCGGTTCGTGCTCACCAAGGCACTTATCACTTACTGGATCTTGGCCTCCGATCGCCAGTTGTTAGGTTCAATTCTGCTGACCAATCGATTCTGCGACGTTACCATTGTCTTAGTAGTACTAAGACAATGGTATCGTCGCAGAATCGTCACATAGAATCATTAGATGAAAGAAACTGTGGGTAGTGCGTGCGTGCTATTAGCACGGGGAGATAGATATGATGATTTCAACCATGACACTTTTGATAGGTATCCCTCCATTTGTTGTTACTTTCATCTAAGGTAAAATAACAAAATGTATCATTCTGTGGCAGTACCATTGTCAGAGACTAGTTTAGCTGATCGTGGGCCCGTTCCTTGCCGTTTCAATCTAGTTGACGGCACGAAGTTCCTGACACTTATCAATCGTTAAACATTTCCAGATATACCAATACATCCAGTCGAGATTCTACCGGTCACCCGAGGTTCTACTAGGCGTGCCCTACGACCTCGCGATAGACATGTGGTCGCTCGGCTGTATTCTAGTCGAAATGCACACCGGTGAGCCGTTGTTCAGTGGCGCCAATGAGGTGGATCAGATGAACAAGATCGTTGAGGTTCTGGGCATGCCGTCAGATCATATACTCGACCAGGTAAGTCAACAGACATGAAAAAGTTTCGTAAGTTATGTGGTACCCATAACACAAGCTCTGCCTTAGGGCCATAAGCCAGACAGATGATGAAAGATTTCTAGAGCTAGATAGAAGAAGAAATTTTTCCCGCTTCATAAGAGTTTCACCCAGTATGAGAAATAAAACACTGTTGTAAAGTCAACAGCTCTAGCCTAAAGGCTCGTACAAATTACGCGCGGCAGCCGCGAGTCAATGTTCGACTGCAGTAGACGTCCATTTGCCGCGCGAGATTTGATTTAAGTAGAGCGCGGCTGCCGCGCGCGGCAAGCGATCCGTCTCGAACAGCCCACGGCGCGGCGCAGGGCGAGGCGGAAAGCCAGACCAGTACACCGACTTTTTAGCTTTTGAATTTTTTTCTCTATATGACGCAAAACTGTATTCATTTTCTTCTTCAAGCTAGGAATAGGCAAATCCATTTTTTTACCTACTATTTCTATCCACGCATCATGCCTTAGTGATTTATTTTGGTATTGGGGAGATTTGCTCTCTTCCTTGTCATTCTGTGTATGCACCGCGCAAACCAATTTACAAAATCGAGAACCGTCCCAACTGCGCGTGAGCGGTCGACTGAAGCTCCTTTGATGCTGTTTCAAAACCGACAGCGATCGGTTCGCGCCGCGGCACGTTCGAGCGCGGCAATCATCGACTTGATACCCAATTGGTTATCAGGTCGATGGCGGCTATGCTCAAGCTGCCGCGCGCGGCAACCCCGTCTCCATAGCGCGCTACTGCCGAGTGAGCCAATTTTCGAGGGTTTGCGGCGCATAATTTGTACGAGCCTTTAGTAGTGTTGTACCATGCCATAGTTTGTACTGTCAGAATAAAAACACTCAGATGCATTCTCTAATGAATAAATAAGAATAAAATATATTTATTTTATAAACAGAACTAAAACTACACAACAAATAATAACTCTTAAACAACTTAATTAAAGAGGAAAAAAGCAAATGATAACATAGTGAGACATTACAAGTTCTGGATCTGGGATGATTGAGAAGTCCTATATTTCGGTTAAGATGACACTATCACGCACGAAATTTTGAAATACGAACCCTTTAATTTGTTATTTCCAGGCGCACAAAACCAGAAAGTTCTTTGACAAGCTGCCGGCTTCAGAAGGCGGTGGCTACGTCCTGAAGAAGGTCAATGGTAAAGATGGCAGGTATGTACCAAAACCTCATTATATTTATAATAATAGAATTATATTTCAAAGATGGAAGTGTGTTACCATCATCACTGAACACTAAATCTTACTATACGAGTGGCTTCATTATCAGTAGACGCCGGAATCTGAAGTGAATTTAGAAATTTTTAATCAATAATGCGGCTCCAATATTTGTCCGTCAAAAAACTCGCGATGTCGTTTTCATTCACTACCGAAAACGTTCTCGCGCATAGAACATACGTCCAGCACAGCTACCGTACAGAACAAAAATAAGCATTCAAATATGGGCTTAAACTCTGCATCTTTAATTTACGGCGAGGGAGCTTTTTTGAATCCAGAGCGAAGTGAGGGATTCTAGAGTAGAATTCCGAGCGTAGCGAGGGATTCTTTAGTAGAATCCTGAACGTAGCGAGGGATTTAAAGTACGTTGCCCGAGCTAAAAATATATTTTGCGTACGAGTGATTCTCTACTTTTCATCACCCTCTATAAGAGAAAAAAAGGAGACATTTTCGCAATTATAAAAATTTATTGTTACAGTTTTATTAGGAATAGAGATTGTTGTACATTTTATATTCTGCGTGTTTGAAATAATGTCCGAATCTGGCTCATTTTAAGGAAAATGTGACGGCGAATCTCGTTGTTTGGATGTAGTACCAGCCAGTCTTTATTCAAACAATATTTGCGTTCGATTTCTTTGGCGCTGATCACTAAGATGTTCCAAATTCGAAAAGTGCGCGGCAAAGATAATTGCGGCGATTATAAAGAGATTAAAAACTCAGTAAAAAAGTTTCTTGTAGAAAATACCACCTTTGTGTGCACTTAAAGGCGAACCAAATCGTCCTTTTCGAATAGATGGGATGTACCTCTATATACATTTTACAGTGACAAATTGGCTTACCGCTAGCTTCAAGCGTGAGCTACCTGTTATCTGATGACGTCGAATTTACGAGTTAAAGTTCATATTTGAATGCCCATTTTTGTGCTGTGCGGCAGTAGTGCGGTCCAGATCTTAACAACCTTACAGACACCTTAACCCAGCATCTCTGAACCCCCAGTGGGTTCAGAGATTCTCAAGCATGTGCGGACTGCCGATACTATAGAACCTATACTTAATACAATGTGTTCCCTCTGACAGAAGCGGAGCAGAATCTAACAATGGTACGAATGTGTGTGACACACTTGTCTTCCGCTGGTACCTAAATGTTCCATTCAGCTCTGCACCGCGTCATTTGGACCGCACCCATGTTAACTTTACCCACGCGCTGCCTATTAAACATGCTGTTTTAATATCTAGTTGTACTAGGTACTAGTTTGACAGTGTGTTACCTTCCAGTGGTTACAGGAAATACCGTGCGCCGGGCACACGGCGGTTACACGACATCCTCGGTGTGGAGGGCGGCGGGCCAGCGGCGCGGCGGCGTGGCGAGCCGGGGCACTCCGTCTCAGATTATCTCAAATTCAAGGTAATCTTACGCTATAGTATCTTGAACATCCCCGGAACCTTAGTACTCTTGTTCACACACGTTTTGTTGGGGGAAAAATCTTCGGTTAGTTCGCCGTGGAAGCTTGTTGACGGTGCCGTGCCTATACGCGGCGAATTAACCGTAGGTTTTTACGGTGAAAAAACCTGTGTGTCATGTCAAAACCCTGTGTGTAATTTAAATTTTGTGACGTGTCCAAGAGTCCTGTAAGGTCTAAAGGCTTTGACTTTGAAATATTGCCACTCGCATCGATGCGACGCAGCATCTATGCAGACGACGCGATAAGATATCTTTACACACGTATAATAAACCTCTAATATATAAGTTGTTTCTGATAATGCCAAATTTTCTCTCCTAGAGAATCCTTATCCTATGGGATTGGCCCCGTACTCTACGACACGCTGAAAAATTATGTATTACGTGCAGACAGTGTTCGTTGTAGGTCACCAAGAGTTATCTTCTAACAGGGTTAAAGGGAACTGGCGTAAAGTGTGTTGAATTTCTCCGATGATTGTGCTCCCGCAATACACTGTTAACGCCCTACTTCGGCAGTTTAGGCATGCTACTTACATCAGGCCTCTCAAGCAGAGGTCCAAAGAGGCACAAGGAGAAAATAAACCGGTCTGTAAAGGCAGCACTGATAACAATCCACAGCAAATTCAAAGGTAAAAAAAGTTAAGAATTTAACATTGTAACTTCCAATATTCCAGGATCTTATACTCCGCATGCTCGAATACGATCCGAAGCAACGCGTGACGCCGTACTACGCGCTACAACACAACTTCTTCAAGCGAACAGCCGACGAATCTACCAACACGCAGCAGGCGCAGGCGCATCATCAACACGGTAAGTTGCATTAAAACTTGAGTGAACCAGCTGTTTAGATTTGAGGGACAGAATACGCGGAATGTCTCAATTTTGCATTTCAATCCAGGAGAGCGAGCACGGACTTCGATAAGGATCGATAACCCCCGATTTTGTCTCCACTTTCGATAACTTGTACAAGAACAGACATTTCTTACGGAATGTTATCGACACCAGAGACAAAGTCGATGTTTAGCGAATGTTATCGAGATCCGCGCTCGCACTACTGGAATAATCTAAATATAAATTCTCGATACTCAAGAATGTTTGTGAAAAAGAAGTCGCTAGAATAAGTAGCTGTATACACGCAGAAATTTCACCATATTGTACAAATTTTGTACAGAAATCTGCGCGAGCGCAATCGTGTTCTGGCCCTTTACGGAATCTTGACCCGACCCGTTAATTAAAAGGGTTGCGTCATGTTATACATCGGTCTATTCAGTACAAGCTTGCTGTGAAGGGATGGTTGTATGAGTAAGGTGCCGAGATGTAGTTTTAACGTTGATCTGACAAAATTTATAAATTTTTGTGTAATTGCAAAACTAGTCGTTGATGAGATTATTTTTGGATTAATTGTTTCATGATGTAAATGGAGTAAAAGAACCTACCATCCCGGCATCCTTCTCTGATTATAAAATGGTGTATGACTTGTTTGTGGTTTAAAATTTTGACTACTTTTAACAAAAAATCAGAATTCTTATTTCCACAACAAGGTAGTCAACATTTTAACTTGGATCAACGTGAATCAATGTCAATAAAATGTCTGTTTGGTGTTCAGCTTGCGCTTTCTATTGTGCTAGTATATCCAACTGGGAAGAGGAATCTAATATTATCAACTTCACTAGTTCATTTAACATTTATTATCTTATTTTCGGACATAACTAAACAACTAATTTAAATTTGACTTATTAAAAAACATTTTGTAGATACAATAATATCATAATTGCCATTATCATTTCGAGCTCGAATATTAAGCTTCATAACATAAATTGTATTTCATCTCTTTAAGATGGATTGGTCCCTTTGACTAACCAACATTCTAAGGACCGTATTATGAAAGCTTACTCAGTCACCGATCTATGCTTGAGTAACGTTACGTAACGTTTTTCTATGGCACAAGCGTTACTCAAGCCTAGATCGATGACTGAGTAAGCTTTCATAATGCGGGCCTAAGATCCTTTGTTGCAATATTAAAGATTCCCGGAGCACATGCTGCTTTATGATTCTGATCGTTCAATGTATGTTTATTGTGTCGATATTCCCGTGTCAGATGGCCCGTCGGAACCGCGATGACTAGAGCGGTCCGGGGCTCCCTGCCCGCGTCACTAACGCCAACCAACATTGTGCCTAACTTATCATCAGGTCTGCCTTGTAAATCAATGGAATGTTTATAATCCCCCTTTGTAGATGACACTCCACTAAAGAATTAAAAAGCTTTACCAAATACAATTAGGCCACGATCGCACTGCAGAACTAGCCGCCTACCGCTAGGTTGGCTGGTTGCTTCGATGGTAGCTAGACACGTAGCTGTGAGGTCAAAATACGAAAACAGACACATCCAGGACATCATCAACGCCTAGCTAAGCTTGACGCTTGCAGTGTGGACGGTCCCGAACACTTTCATGTGTTTGTTTTCTTGTTTAACATCTACCATCTAAGCTACTATCCTTGGACCGAATTACTATCAATTAATCGCTTCACCTTAACAATGGTATCGTCTCAGAATGACACATTTTAACATTTTACCTATGATGAAAGAAACTTCTTGGATAGAGGGACGCATGTCAAAAGTGTCAAGTTTAAAACCAACCAATCTATAAATTTTTCCGTGCAAATAGCACGACGACCATTCTACTCACATGACATATTTGACAATGGTATCGACGATACCATTGTTATAGTAAAGCGATTGGTTAGCTGAATTCGGTACCTGCAGTGCGGCCGTGGCCTTACCAAGCACAATAGATCTAAAATTGCTTCGTAATTCTGTAAGTCTCACGGATTCTCATTAGGACTCCTCCACTATTCGAAGCATGGTCTATGTCGTTCATGCATGGCTTTCGTTCTCGTGTACCACTTGCAGTTGTCACGTTGTCCATCCTCTGCTCATTTCTAATCCATCCTTAGCTATTGTTTCTGGGGGTTATTGATGATGTTACATGCTGCAAGTTTTATGTTGTGTTTATTTATAAAATAATATAATTTTGATAGTGAACATTAGTCACAAGCATCTTTCGATTTGAGAAACCGACTCCGCTGTTATATTCAGAAGTAGCTTACATTTGTCACGCTTATTTTTATACGTATAGGAAATAAAGCATTCCATAGTGGATAGAGTTAGTGTAGTTATAAAATTATAACCTTTAAAATATTATATATATCTGAAGCTTATAAATATCCAAAACAAATCTTCCCCGACCTTCCCATAAGTTCTTACTACGACATAATTGTGATTTTACCATTGTTTCACACACAACACAAGCCAAGTTTGGCATCTTGTAATAATTTTCCTCTAGTATTTTTTTATAAATCAAACTCACTTTAATCTCATTTATCTCACAGATATTCATTTAAGAAGATCAAATATCATGTATCTTCAATAGACGAATAAGATGATAACAAACTGAGCAAACGCATGTGAAAGTTAGTTTCCTCTTATTAATGAAATGACGCAATACTAATCTAGCTGTGGTCCTTTGCTTATTCCCTGTAACCTGCCTTTATACCTACGCATCGTTGGATGCTCAGCGTTGTTTGACGTGAGCGACAAATGCGATGCGATGCGATACGATGTAGCGAAAATTACGAGTGACATCTAACTCAGTAAATTATTATTACGCTACCCTGTCCATTATACATGGGTAGGAGGCATATACTCATCAAGTATTAACGATTTGAGCCCCGATTTAGGCTACTCAAAAGTATCGTCTCGAAGACGAATCTTTGCATTTTTGTATGGGATTTGCGTTCCATGTCCGCACGGTAGAGCCGCTGTACCAAATTCCATACAATAGTGGAAATTTTCGTCGTCGAGACGTTGCTATCTAGTAACCGAACTCGGGGCTGAGATCTTGATCACCGATCTCAGAATGAATGGATGGATTCGCGTCGCGTCGTGTTTTTCGATCACTTAGGACACCTCATAAACTCATAGTCATAATGTCTCTTTAACGTTTCGTATGTTTAGGTACTTAGGCAACATTCGCATACAGTCGGTATAATGTGTTGTTGTGTGCAGTAGGGGCCGGCGGCAGTGCGCGGCTCTGGGGCGCCGCCGAGCGAATGGAAGTGGAGGGCGTGCGTCAAAACGACGACATGCTGCAAACAGTATGCCAACTGCAGCACAGTCCCGTCGCCATCCACTAGCCAGCCCTACAAACTCTTAGCTAAGTGAACTGAGATTGCGATTGTGCTGCCAAACGTGCTACACCACACGGGTGCGATGAACTTTAGGTGTTAATTTGCGGTGAACTCGAGGTAACTGTGATGAACCGGCGAAACAAACAGACGCTATTGTGGGTGTCTTAGTGCAGTGATGCCGTATGTAGAACTTTCTCGTAGGTTAGCGGCAGTGAGTGTGAAGATGTGTGTGCTGAGTAGTACAATCGACAGGACTCAAGGACTGAATTCAATATTTATATAATTCTATTTTATTTAATGCGACAAGTCTGACTGTAAAAATATATGGTTTTTTGTTACGTCGTAACTGTATTTGTATTATTTGTTCTAATTGCTTTACTCGAACAGTACTTATGGAATGTACCGAATGAACGCAGGTATTTCACCAAACCCGGAGGGCATGAAAGCTAAGTTTTTTTATTGTTACGCAATGCATATCAAGGACGCAATATGGTAGAAAATAAATATTTGTAAATATTATTAGGAAACCGACTAATGGATACAGACTGCAAACATAACTGGTCAACAATAGTTTAGTTACGATCTATGCTAGTTAAGCTTCCTTCAGTTTATAGCAAGCTTTATAACTAATTTTTAAAGTGTCGGCAACTGATGACTGAAAAACAAAGGGCCAATGAGAATTTGTTTATACACGAACAAAGAAATAGATAGCTAAGTATATTATTTTTTCGTGCTCAAATTGATTCATCTCACTTTTGACTTCAATTTTCAGTTCTCATACTATGCCCCCTTATCTCAGATAAAGTGTTTATTAGAATGCGCACACTCTAACACTGTTGCGAAATATAATCTCATGGAGAGTACAAGGTTACCTTATTCTAAATAACATTTTGTCTGCTCTACTTTATTTAATGTTATAATTTAATTCAATTATGAATCCTGATGTATATAATTTGACTCTCAAGTTTTGCGTCAGAAAATGTATTTATTTTTGACCCATTGATTATTCGGACGACGATGTGTAAAGCAGATAAATAGTTCTAGTAATATAATTCTAAATCTCAATGTACTTGTAGGTTATGAGAATGTTGAATTATATATTGGATAATTCCGATAAGAGTTTAAATTATTAAAATGGATTACTGACTTGTTCAACCATTTTGGATTTGAATGTACAATAGACTAACCTCATTGCAACAGACTGGTTGAAACTTTGTAATGGAGATATTTTGTATAGCTTAGATCACTAAATCACTGCCTTATTGTGCCGGAACTTTTTACGAAAGGGGCCTGCGACTAATATCGACTTGCTGTGGAATAGAAGACTCTGATTTTGTTTTGAGAACTATCTGTTTACTCGCTGTGTATTATACCGGATCTAGATTTGTAACTCTCGAGCAAATAGTAATGGAAGGCTCTAAGAATGGTACATGGTGTTTTAGAACGCTCGCATTTGAATGTAAGGAATACACTGATCGCTGAAGATGATATAGTACTCCTGTGAGTACCACCTTAGTGGAAGGAGTATTATTGTGATCATTTTATTGTAATAAATAATGATTATATGAATTAATGTTGATTATATGATGGGTTTTTACAGTATGGAAGGAGCTTTTACATTACTATTTTCCCGAAGTTTTATAACTAAATGTTACTACTTATTGGCCACTGGAGGAACGTTGTATGTGAATAGTTTGTCCGTTCTGTATGACATATTTCATGTGATTCGTCATCTTTGTACTTTAGAAGTTTATGGTGTTCAGAAACTTGTGGTTTATTCTGATCTTGTTTTGTTGTCAAGTCCATTGTGGATGGATTTGTATTTACCTACCTTTGTGATGTGATTCTTTATCAATGCGATTTAATTATTACTCGACTAGTAACTTAAATTGCATCACATTTAGTTTATTTTTATTAGATAATCATTATTATCACAGATCAGTGTAAATCATTCCTGTAGCCAATATTTTTTCATAGCGTTTAGTTGAGTGGTTGTGATTGAATTGATTGTCAGCTCCTTCATTTAGTGGTCAAAACTCGAAGTGAGATTGTGATGATCCAACAACAGTTGGTGATTTGTTCCTACGTTACATAGAATTCAGACGGAGATGGTTATTCAACTCTATGTTCTGCCTTCACACTCCTAAAACTGTGGGGATACCCCTTTTACTGGTGTATGGCATTTTTGAAAGCTTCTGTCAGTTATGGTCAGATAACATTAATGTAACATTATGTTACATTATGCAACTTTTAGTGACTACGTATCTTGATATTCAAGATGACATTTACATAGGTAAAGAGGAAATTGTAAATAGGTAAGCTTAAATGTGATATGGTTGCTGACCATAACAACCGATGCCTAGGTCCATTGTCTACAGTCGAGTTAGTGGTAGGCCTTACCAACAAGCCACTTTATTCTGTCCAAGTGATGTTTAGCTAAATTTATTTTAAAATATTTTAGTTAATAAAACGACTGACGTATTGCGGTGAACAGAATAAAGTCGCAGCGATGTTACGCCAACGATAGCTAATTATTTCATAAAGCGATGTGTTATTGTGATTTTTTATAAACAAATAATCGAATGAATTTATTTTTAAAGCAAATGTATGGTACAGCCGTTGTACATGAAGCATTAAAGTATTTTCTCACTATATTTGACGTTACTCTGTAAGCGCGCTAGCACTTTTATTTCATTGTATGTAGATCTATTTCTAATCTCGCTGTTCTGTACTATACATTTTCTGAATATCTGTATTATATTTACTGTACCTAATACTTTTCTGCTTCATGAGGTAAAGGATTGTTAGAACAATATAAGGGGTAGTTATGAGAAACGTGTTAAATTTTGTAAAGATTAGAGCAATAACTTTAAAACTGGCAAGTTTCTCTTTATTCAAATGATTATTGAATTGTGTTCAAATTATGTACCTTAACGTAGTAGATTTATACTTCACTGTAGTATAATATTTAGTTCCTTTTTATTTATATGTATGTGCCGCGAATTTGTATTTTATGTTTATAAAAAAAACATTGACAACTGTGAACTGTGTTCTCTATCTAAGGCCGTTTTTGTGATATTTTGTGTTACTTGTTTATTATTTGAATGGGACTGAGAATATGATTGTGTCTCAAGGTTTGATGTTTGTTAATCAATTTTGTTAACCACTTGTGTGTAAAGAATTAAAATACATATTAAGAGTTACACCAATAAATAGTTCTATGAAGCA
Source organism: Eupithecia inturbata (assembly GCA_963662085.1). Lineage (NCBI taxonomy): Eukaryota > Metazoa > Arthropoda > Insecta > Lepidoptera > Geometridae > Eupithecia > Eupithecia inturbata. The sequence goes on from OY759187.1 coordinate 6,428,583, forward strand.
AAATATTTTTATAATTACGTATGCAATCAATAATCTAGGAATAATGATTATCAAAACATTTGTTTGCAAAACTAACGTGTAGTTATAAAAACTATGTTAAAACTCAGTTGATAAATTTTAGCAAACTCAAGACCTGTGAATTTATTTAACATTTGATTTGACGTAAAACAACTACAGAATCTGAAAAGAAACAACTAAATTCATCACAATTAAGTTAGAAAGTACAATCAACCTTTTTGTTCGTATTCAATTATGATTATAAACATCAATAAGTAAATTGAGAGATTTAGGTAAATTACCTATAAAGATTGACGCCAAGAAACTGCGATCGACAAAACGCAACTTATCAAAAGTTTACATTACTCAAGAATGGCCCTAGATGTAATGTATGTAGAAAACCTAATGTATTTATTTGTGAAAGTATGGATTGTGTGTTGTAATGGTGCGAAGCTAATGTTTATTTCCTATCGGGTTGTCAGTTCGCAGGCACTGTAACAATAAAAGGATAGAGCTTTATGTCACTAAGTTTTGTATTTTAAATCAATAAACGATAGCAATGATACTTTATTTTATTCCACTGACAACCCTTTCCTATCAGGAAATTTAGCAAACATATTGTAGATCACTGTGGCCAGGTGGTGGGATGAAAGACTTCCAAATGCTGGAAGTGACAAGCTGATGACAGTACCATAAGGCGCTCATCAAGGAGGATAATCCAATGTCCAGCTGTGTGCTAGCAAGCATAGGCTAACAATGTTGATGATACTGTTCTAAATTCGAATATGGTAGGAGCGTATGAGATACTCGATTTAATGGCAAGATAGGGTTAACTTAGCATTACTTGAGATAGCTAGCACACAGTTTAACGGAACAGGGAATTGAACAGGAAAGTTCGGTAACCACAAAGAAACATTTAAATTTATAGTAGGTTGCAGACAAGAAATTTAAGAAACTATCAAAGCACGAACAAACCCAGGGGGGGCTTGGCAGTGAATGCACTAAAGGTTTAGTGCATTCACTGCCAAGCCTCAGCGATGCGACCCCGGAGGGGCGCGTCGCTGCTCTGCAAGCACGCGTAGGACGGCGAGTGCGTTGCGTCAGTTTTGGTTTGCAGTCGCAGTCAGCGTTGGAAATCAGTGTTAATGATTAGAAGAAGTAATAATTAATAAATAAATTTACAAGACCAAAGTCATTTTCTCCGCTGTTGGATGTCAGCAGGGCGACCCTCTTGGTCTGGCCATATTTAGCCTTGCCTTATAACCGATAATTCAACGTCTCCAATCCAAGCTCAGTGTTTAGTATTTGGATGACGGGACATTAGGTGGAGAGGTAAACACAGTTTTTAACGACCAAAAATCATCACAGATGAATTTCGAAAAATAGGTTTGGAATTAAATTTTTCAAAGTGCGAGCTTTTTATTTCGGACTCTGTGTAGCCAAAAACAATATCATTGGAAAATTCAATAGTTTGGCCCCAAACAACAGTTGTAGATAAATGTTCACTTCGCCTCCTTGGTTCACTAATTCATAATGAGTCTTTTCAGTCCTTCGTAGATGAGAAAAATCAAAATTTTAACAAAACTTCGGACAGACTGCTCCAAATTAATAGCCATATGACTTTTACAATATTTCGGTTTTGTCTTTTTGTACCTAAATTTACGTATTCTTTGAGATATAGTCAACTGTGGAAACACAGCGAGCATAATAAAGAATACTCTATCATCGGTTTTGAATGTCGATTTAGATGACAAGGCATGGTTGTAGGCCTCCCTGCCTGTCAAATTGGGAGGCTTAGGTATACGCAAAAATTCAAGCATAGGCCTTCCAGCGTTCCTATCTTCCGTCTACAGCAGTAGTTCTTAGTTGAAAAAATATTAAAGTCATCTTATTTGGTCCCACCTGGAATTTGATTCAAAATTGCTGCTCCCCAAAATCTCTTTTGTCCCAACGGCAAAGGGACGGGCCTCTGTGTGAGTTGACACGGAATTGTTTGTTAAAAACGATATAACCCAGGTACCGAGGCTCTCCGGGTTATTAAAAAGTTATCTGAGCATCTGGTCGACGCGACGCATGACCTGAGAGCTGGCGGGTATCTGGCGCAGCGCATCAGCATTGTCATACAGCGGGGCAATGCAGCCAGCGTCTTGGGGACGCTTCCGACTGGTATTGATATGGATCAGTTGAGCTACCTGTTGATTGTTTGCAACAGTCTGCAGTTAGCTTAATTGTTTCAATTGTAAATACTAGTTCTAATTTGTTTTTATTATTGAATTGTAATTTTCTTTGTCAATAAAAAATATTTAAAAAAAAAAGGGTTAATGATTTGAGTATAAATGCGATCACGGTTAGTCACCCGATCACTGATAGTGATAAATCAGTGGCGAATTTTCTAGGTTCGTATCGGTCCAAAATATAGTCTATTTTTAGCAGTCAGACTTTGATTTGATGATTATACAGTCAATTCAGTAATTTCAGCTATAGCCTTATCGCTCCGATAGCCGTGATCGTCTAGTGGTTAGGACCCTACGTTGTGGCCGTAGTAACCCAGGTTCGAATCCTGGTCACGGCAGTGTCATACACTGTTGCGGCGGAGTCTTTTTTGTACTTTTTACCTCCGCTAATTTTCCGAAATAACTATTGATTAGATCTCACTCGATAATCGTAATTATATCAAATGAAATGAAAATGTTTGAAATATAAATTACTATTCAGTTCATTGCTGTCCTGTACCATCTATGTTGTGCATGGTAAACTAAAATGTGTCCTGGCAAAATGGCCGCCGCCAACAACCATGTAAATCGAAACGCCGCCGCTAGATGTCGGTAAGTGGTTTGTTTTGATACCAAACACGCACCGCAGCTGTTCGCTATCACAGAAATCCGTGAGAGAAAAGGAGTGGTGATTAGGCCTGTCTTTGCCAAAAAATAATGTTTTTTATATAGTTCGGGGTCGTTTTGTGACTTGCTGCCGTTATATGTGATAGTTAGTAGTGTTCTCCATGTGATATATCGTTATCAGTGCTCAAAACAGTCGATAACTAGTGTAATTAGCGATGTAAACGTTGGTTATGACGTTTACTACGGTGTTTTGTGTGTGTGTGCGTGAGTACAGCATTGCCGACAACCGTTGGAGCGAATCTTGTAACGGAACGAACTGCTACCTACTGGATGAGGAATTGTGAATGGTGTTTTCGGTAAGTTAGATTGTTTTGATGCGAGATAAACCTAACCTAACTGACCCACGCTTGGCGCTATCTACCTAGCTATTGTACTGTGACCTCGTTGTAGGATACGAACCCCGAGCGAGATCTCGATCACGCAGCCAGGTTCATTTGGAAAGGAAATTTCTCTAGCAACTTTTTCTACAATATTTGCACCAAGAATCGGTGCTTTCCGCACTCCGCACGAATGTACCGTTAGCTAATCAAACGGTCATGTAAAGTTACAGCAGATTGTAAGAGTACCTACCTACCTAGGGACTTATATTAATGGAAGTAGGTAGTACCTACACGGTAAGTTCTTACTCGGGCATTTTTGGTTGGTAGGTACCTTATCTACCGTACCTGGCTCCCTAGGTAGGTAGGTACGTAAGTACTAAAGTACGTCGAAGTCAAAACATTTTTGGGATATTATTTGATTTCTTATACGTAGCAGCGCCGCAGGAGCAACACGCACAGCAGTCGTCTCTATATACACCTATCTATACAAATCTTTGTATGAAATTGTATACTACATAGCGCACCTATCCGCGCCGAACGATCCGCAATTTAGTAATATGCTGTAGGTATACCTACCTACGTGTAGGGTAAAAAAAATCGGCGCCTACGGTGACTGCGGCGCGTTCGGCGCGTATGACGGCATCCGTATTCATTCAATCCATCATCGGTACCTACTTGCAAGTTTTTGCACATAGGTAGGTAACCTACATAACGATGAACGATTCTAATTTGTTTTTGAACCCACACATTTTTGTTTTTACATTTTTGTTTGTGCTTGCATTTTCTTCTTCCTCTTATAATAGGCAACCGACAATAACAGGATCAAGTTTCTTTATACTTAAGTCGGTACCAATTAATCTGTATCGATATTCGCGTTCTCGACTCTCGAGTTCCATAGAATACCTACCGTCAGTCCTTAACAGAAATACTGTTGAAAATGATGAATGCGATGCGATTTGACGCGTTCGATGTGTGCGGCGCGCGAGGCCATGAGAAAATTCAATGACTGCGGCGCGTGCGGCTCCTGCAGCGCGGTCGGGTGCGCGGTCACCGTTAGTCGGAACATAGGTTAGGCTGTGTGGGTAGCTGTAGCTAGCTGGTACCTACCTAACACTAGGTATATAGGTATTATTTTGGCTGGGGTGTGTTGTGTTGGGAATTGAGATGCAAATACCTAGGCCTGCCTCTACTGCAAAGAATTAAAAGCACGTCTAGTCAAATGAGATATCAAGCTGCTGTTGTAGCTGTCGCAAGTTCATTTTTGCCGCAACAATAAATTAAACGGTACAAGAGATAAACTATCTAAGATCTAGAATCCTGGCAGCATTCCACTCGCGGCGGACAATCAAAACATTCTCGGTGATTTGTGTGCTTGTTGTAAAAAGCAGTTATTAACAGCAGTTTTTTAAATGCTTCGTAAATTGATAGTGACGAATGTGACATGATCCTCTTTTGAATACCTATCATTGCACCTTAGAGCATTAACATGATCCTCTTTTGAATACCTATCATTGCACCTTAGAGCATTCATGCTCTAAGCATTGCACCAATGATAGAGGAGGATAAGTATATCTTATAGCACGAATCGGGCCCCAAACTACTACGTACGCAGAGCTTGGGGAACCGATGACCAATATAATTATGACTGTTCAAGGCAATGGTTGTCCAAGAAGTTGTACAACCATGGCTCATCATATAATTACTTTCTTCGTGAGAAGTACTCAATAGGTATGGTCTAAAATATTAAAACTCTTTGAAGTCTGTAATGAAATAAAAACAAAACTTCAAACGTCACTAGGATTACAAAATCGCAAAATCAAATCCATCAAAAAGAAAAATCCATGGCAAAATCAAAAAATTATAATCCACATCTCTAGATTTTCTTAACTTCAAAATTTTTCGTATTAAAGTTAAACGTTTTACATTTGTTCTGAGAAATGTTTTAAGAGCCATGAAACGATTATCGAACACGATGTCTGCGAAGCGACCGCCTCTGAAGAAGAGCAAAGAGTCGACAGAAAAACCGATAGTGGAAATCCCCGAGGTGGCACTCGCCGCTGTAGCTTCCTACAAGCGGCAGAAAGAGGTGTCAGACTTCATCACTTTCATGCTTGAAGCCCTTGAGCGCAACTCCAACTGGCTGAATAACGTCGTGGACAAACAGAGAAACTTCAGGTGCGCCTTGATGGTCGGAGCTGGTCCTAACAGATTCCAGCTCCAAGAAATCATCTACCCTAGTGGCGACAACGTAATCAAGCTGGAGGTCGAGATTACGGAATCCGACGACCACAACAAAATAGCAATCGCTGCACTTATGAAGCTGAGTAACCTAGATATAGACTTACTTATGAAGTATATCAAAACGCGTATGATTGATAATCCAATACTGAACAGTGATCTGCAGAAAGGAAAGGCTTTAGGCATCAGCTTCGCAATCCTGAGACCTGTCTCCGATAAACAGTACCGCGTCATGGAGAGGATCGCTATCAACCCCACGAAACTTCCTTCTTCTATCAAAAAAAGACGCCAGGAAGAGAAACTGCTCCCCGCACCGCCAGTTAAAAAAAGTAGAAGAGTTTCATAACATAATACAAACAATAGCGGCCGGGTCATTGAACACGAATTATGGTTTGGAACTAAATGGACAGTCGTTATGGTGCGCCGCCGCCGCCGTGTCATGTAGCATGTAATGGCAGCAATTTGGGTAGACTGTAAAATGCGAAGCTCATAGTAAATTATACTCATTTTTGCAATGACCGTTTCCGATTACCTATGATGGAAGAGCATTTGTGGCTATTTTGGTTGAAAGATATAAATTAATTCCTGTATTACCTAACTATTTTGATATTTGATTTAAATACAAAATAATCTTTCATATCAAGGTTAATTTTATCATTAGCTTTGGCTCACCAAGTTTACCCCGTATTATTTCATATTTAAAATCTCGACATAGGTAAGTGGAGACAATATCTAATGTCGAGTAGATAAGTGTTGATATCACAGGCAAATAACTTTATGATTATCTGACTGAAGTTTCTCATTTCCGTTTTTTGCCATCCCCGGCAGCCGACTTTCAAAGATCTGTGAAATCAGGCCATCGTGCGCGATCCAACTTATGCTTTCACAAATCCTTCCATAACTTATTACAATAAGTTACGTAACTGAAGAGTGAAACAATAGTTTCTCTTGAAAATGGTTGCGTAGTTTTCGTGGAAAAGTTTGGATCTGCTTATCGCTGGGTATAAATCAATTTGAGTCATGGCCGAGTATAAGTTGGGTCGTTTTAGGCCCCTTTTTCTTACGGTTGGCAGGAACCATGCACGAACCATACAGATTAAGGGGAATCCTGGCTACTCTGTTGGTAATTGGCGTTATAGATGTGAGATTTATAAGTTCCTGTGTGTTTTACCTATCTCTACTCTACCTAATAATCTTCGTTACTAGGGATGTGGAACTAGTTATAGATGTAGATGTTGGTTAGGACTATTTTTACTTAGCTTGGTATTTGAATACAGCACTTATTTTTTAACCGAATTCAAAAAGGAAGAGGTTCTCAGTTCGTCTGTTTTTTTATAAATATATTTATGTTACTTGATGTTTCCGCCTATGGTTAACCGATTTTACTGATTCTTTCACTATTGTATAGAGAATGATCCCGAGGTGGTCCCATAAACATTTTATTCCCGAGGGATTAGTAGGTACTTACGAGTTATATCCCGTTAAACATAAAAAGCAACGTAATATTTTTGGAAAATCACGACTAGCTACAATGGCTACAACATCTTTGGTGATATCTGCGCCAATTGTTAATAGATTTTGATGATTCTTTTGTTGTTGCATAAAAATTTATTTTTAGGTGGTCTCCTATAAATTTGATTCTCGAGGAATTGCTATGTTCGCCTTAGGTTTGTAAAAATTCTTCAGAATATGATAATTTCATTATCACCTAATTAATGGTTTCCATGGCAACGCTTCAACAGTTGACATCATCCATGTGACATCAAAGTAAATTAGACTCGAATATTTATAACTACTCTGGCGACATCAGTGTAAGTAAACTCAATTTTGTACACGCGAACATAGATCTTCTGTCAGGGAATGTAAGGGAAGGGTGATTTCGTTCATCCGAGACCGATGAATATTATCTACCGGAATTTGAAGTCGATTTACAGTTTTTTAAAACACGCCAAATTATGTACCAGTTAAGTAAGTAAAAATTACCATCAATTATAATTTAACAGCAGAGTTAATCCTGCCATTTCTTGTCTGAAGTTGATTTCTGCCTTACGATGGTTTAGTGACGAACTGTCTCGAATTTTTCAAGACAGTTCTTTACTAATCCAAAGACTACCTTCCGGACCATTAAGTTGGATTCCCATTAAATTGGATTCCCCGAAAGTTGAATTCTCAAAACCATGTTGCGATTTACCAGTTTCCGTTGTAAAACATTGCTGACAGCTGTACCGCTAACACGATTGGTTATATCGTCTCCAATCTAGTTTAGAATCGGAAGAGCAGACACATCGGTAATGCGGCTGTCGTCTGAGCAGAGCAGAGGGCTTGAGTAATAGAATCGCTGTGGTTATTGCATTTGTCAACCGATGAAACGAACTTCCGAAACGCTTTCTTCAATGAATGGCGAATTTAGAACTTCATTTGCTTTTAATTAAATTGATGTAGGTACCCTATGAAGAAAGCTCACTATCTTAACAAGTTGGGAAAAGACACCAAGGCACTATTTTTAAACGACTTCAAAAAGGAGGAGGTTCCCAGTTCGTCTGTATGTTTTTTTTTATTTATGTATGTTACTTGATATCTCCGCTTATGGGTAACCGATTTTACTGATTCTTTCACTATTTTATAAAGAATGATCCTGCGATGGCCCATAAATTTACCCACAATTTTATTTCCAAACGATTATCTAGTATTTGTACCGTTGAACTTAAAAGCTACATAATATTTTTGGAGAATCACGACTAGTAGCTAGTTGCGTAAACAGTTTTGGTGATATCTGCGCCAATTGTTAATAGATTTTGATGATTCTTTCGTTGTTGTATAAAAATTGATATTGAGGTTCCTATATAAATTTGATTCTCGAGGAATCGCTATGTGTGTCGTAAAACGTAGATTTGTAAAAGTTTTTCAGAATACAGTTAGTTATATATACCTACTACATACATATCGATGTCAGAGCAAAATCATTTTACTATCACCTAATTACTGGTTTTCATGGCAACGGGCGTCAACAGTTTCATCCATGTGTCATCAAACTAAATTAAACTTGAATTATAACTAGATGTCGCCAGTGTATACTAAATTTTTTGCACGTGAACCTTCGGTCAGGGAAAATAAGGAAGGGGTGATTTAGTTCGTCCGAGACATAGATGAATATTGTCTAGGTACCGGAATTTGAAGTAGGTTTATCGTTTATCGTTTTTTAAAACACCCCAAATTATTTAAGAGTGTATATAGTATTTTACCACAAACGCATTTAACATGATAAACTCCATTCGCTATTTGATTAAACCAGCATTGGATCAGGTTCATTTAATTCACTTCTTTACGCAAACTTCTTTGCAATTAGCAATATTTCTCGCAAAGCTGTGTGATGAATGAAACCCATACTGTTCACTGTGCATGAAACCACATTAATCTTAGGTACCTATCCCCATATCGCAACATAACTCGTGGTAAAACACCGTCCCCTGACGCCGATGTCGCTAGAACTTGCAAATATTTGCCTGTTGCCAGTTTCCACTGAAAAATGTCGCTGTGCTGCCAGCCTGCCACTAAACAGACACATCTAGAAATAAATAGTACTAGACAATTTACACAGCATCACCTAGCCCAAAACTAAGCAGAGATTATAATATCGGTAACTGAAATCCTAAATACCGAACTCATGACACTAACTAACCTCCTACACAGATTTTATAATACAAGGTGTATTTGTTTTATCGTATGTTTGTAAGCCTAGCTAATGTTCGCGGCTTAGCTCACATGCCTGTTACTTGGATTTCACTTACACAAATATAAAGAATTCACTTCTGTTGATCAGTTGCGAGTTGCAAGTAACATTTCATAACATTCCTCTATCAAGCAAACGCAGCTCGCGTTTGCTTGATAGAGGAATATATTTTAAAGAAAGAACTTTGTTCTTCTCAGAACGGATCTTAGTTCCAGTTCTACAACTAAGTTGCGACGCGGCTCGAAATGTTGTTAGGAGAATATTCGGCCCTAAATTTGAATTTTCTCGTAGTCCCTCGCCGCGTTGTAAAAGTTACAGAAAAAAATACTTACAGGAATTTCGAAGACCGCATATACTAGATTTCCACCATAGCCCGATTTAATTTACATTTAAAGAATCTACTACATTGCCAGATCTGCCAGTGTTTTACCGGATTCCATACGTTCTGTGTTCGCCCGGAGTGCTTAAACATTTTGAGAGAATTGAAAAGATTCTGCCCAATGAATCCTGCAAACCCGAGCGCTCCGATTAAATAAAAACACACAAGTTTTAATACCGACCCTCAAACTTAATCTACAGACAGCGTCGTTGAAGTGTGAACTGCAAACAATTTCAAAGCACAAATAAAATAAATGCATTCACTACCGCGGGGCATAAAGTATCATAAAACAGAACTGCTTAGGGTTAAATTTTTATTTTAAACATAGAAAGGGATTTTGATGGCTCTAACACATCGTATGCGCACATTACCCTTAGATTTAGTGCTTGAGCAGTAACTTGACGAGTTGAATGGGCTGTAAGAACGACTTGGGTGTAACTTACATGTAGATGAATTACTGCGGTCGTTTTCTGAAATTGTTATGTGCTATTTGAGGTAAACGGATGGAGGTAGACCCTGTAAAGATGTCCTTCAATGCAGGTTTTGTGGCTTTTCATTTAACGACGGTATGCCGAACGTAAAGTGGTGTGAAATAAATATAGAGTATACCTATACCATCAACGTGGCAATTTCAACAAAGATTTAGTGTCACATTTTCATCACATTGCGGTGTAAGTAATTAAAGCTGTTTTAATTAAAGTCCGAAAATCTTTACTTTTCTCTGTACACTACATTATTTGTAGACTTAATAAAATTGTTATCATATCTTTTCATTGCATATTTACCAATCTTTGGTTTTATGCTCTCGCTCCACCACTTTTACAGGATGTGTCGGGTGTCTAATACATAAACAGTCTACAACTGCCAATATCTCAAGAAAGCACTTGTTCGAGCCACTTGTGCTCCATTAAAAGGCGTACATACATCCCATCTGTCCTGGTAATTCATCGACCCTCTCAGCGCTCACCTGCTTCCTGTCAGTTCACCTTGTGCCAGACAGTAAGTACCTAGTTCTGGAGTTGCTATTGTTATGTAAGGTGGCAGTTGCTTGTCTTGTGCAAGTTCTTTCGGTTGGCCCACTTTTTATCTTGAACCGGTTGTCGTCTTTTTACGACTATTTAGCGTTTCGTTTGATAATCTATTCCAATAAATTTCAAATCTCAATGTTTGAATACTTTTTATGGGATACTAATCCACTTATTAGACTACCTACAAAGTTTTAGGAGGTCTTTCTTGTTTAAGAAAATAATCCTAAAATTATAAACATATCACAATTACCCTTAAATAAAGCAGTCTATTTATTTATTTGTCCAAAAAGAAAGCCTTTTTGCCTGCTGAATTTGTTTCCGGCTGGTGTCACTTCCACATTATAATAAATTCATCGGAAGGGCCGCTTAAGGGTCTGCCGATTTCTCCCTACCTTTCCTATTTTTGATAAACGAGCCACTTGATCGGACCGCTGTCCAAGAGGGTTCTATTTTTTGATAATATCTCGTCAGTGGACAAATTTGTGTGTGATGTTGGGCTGCACAACCCTTGCGATAAACCCTTGTCGGGAAGGTGGTATTAGTTGGTATTAGAATGGGAAACAAGAGTATTTTCATCATAAAAGATGTAAATTTACCGCTTTTGTAAATTGCCTTAGGGCTTCTGCCTGGCCTGACTATTAGGTATATTGTATATTCATTTATATTCTCACGTCTTTGCGTTGCATCGTAACGAGTTTCCTGAAAACAAATTTTTATGCACCCCATCAAGTTCTTTAAAGTTTCAGTTTGTTTTTTATTCATGAATAATAAGGTTGTTATCGATTCAGCATCTCTCCCTAAGAAAACTTTAAATATGAAAAGGGAAAATCGCGGTGCTTTCTCAATGCCATAAATATTGGTAGATAAATATGTATCATTGTCCTCTGTCACAGGCTTGGCTTTCGAGTTTGTTATGATGCTCTTATTTTTAGGGCTGAAATTCAAATAGTTTCGGGGAATAGGGGTTGCGAGATCCCGCTTTGAGCAAACGTTCAGTTTTATGTAACGCGTTGATCTGATAGTCATAACGAGATGTTTTGCACAGCGGGACCTCAATCCCATGGATATAAGCCTGCTATTTTCTGCACCATGTTGTGCCATGATTTTATTACATCTTTATTCGATACCGTCAGATGCTTGTGTGATAGGAATTCTTACAAAATAAAAAGTAGATAAAAAGGGAAAGATTATCTCTACCACTAAGACGCTAAGTAAAATGAAATCCTTACACTGATCTTTATTTACGCCGGGCACATTAAAACCCTGTACCTAACAATATGGCTCTATTTTACGCGATATCTCTGTAATACAAGTTTACTTACTACCCATTTTAGTCTAGATAAAGATAAAGATACGACTGCACTATCCCGTTTGCCGCTTGCATTGCATTTGATAGAACTATTACTCCATAAAGCAACTGTTCTAAAGTCACGTTTTTAATTAAACCAACTTTATTAGGCGGCGGAGAACTCCTGTCACATTTCCACATGTGAGCTAGCTGAAACTTTATCGCATTTTATATTCAATTGGCGCCCAACGTGTGGCTAAATAAGTGGCGTCAGGCCTGGGTCCAGCAGTGGACCAATATAGGCTGTGGAGGTGGTGGTGTGGTTAATAAGTTAGAAAGTGGGTTTTAAAGAATGGTAATCACATTGAACATGTCCAAGCACAACTACATAAATTTAGTTTTATTTAAGTAAGCTTTTAATTTATGAGTTGAAAATAAATCTGTAAGCGGATAAAAGTTACTCGTTCTTTCAAAACATTGGAGCTGAGAGGTCCGTTTATTTAGGAAGTTGGATGACGAATGCCCACATCTTTACTCCGGGACGGGTTACGTAATGCGTAAAATTACTGTCTTCAACTATCTTCATACGTTTCGTGTCTGGAAAAAAACGTATTAATATGTGACTCAATTCTTGTTCGTATTTTTTGTAGAGTTTTAGATAAAAGTGAAATATGGAGCTATTTTCGTCGTGAAGTTGCTGAAGCAAAAAAGGTTTTATTCTTTTTTCGTGGTCATTTTAATAAACCTATAAAATAGCTATTAACTATTAAAATACTGCGATCTTTTCACGTCCTCCAGCAGTTTACCTTGAACAAGAGAAGGTTAGAGGTCGGACTATAGAGGACATTAATAAGTCATTATTTCCCCAACGGTTATATTTCTCATTTAACATTGTTATGCCATTTTCACTACTTTCTCATGTTCGAGACGCTTTGGTTGTAAAAGTTCAAATGTTTCAATACTTAAAAGGCGTGTAACCTACATACAATGACCTATACAATAGCCAAACTCGTTGTAGAATGTTTGTAAACTAACCACCTATACTTAACCTAAAATTCATTTTGTTGCCGCGTCTTTAAATGCCCAATTTACATTACTTGTCGATTTGAGATCCTTCCTGCAATAAATATTGCTTAATATCTGAAACTCGACGCCAAGCGTTAGTTTTAGTTATTCGTGGTTTGTTTACAAACATTCAACATCGATTTCAGCTAGTGTATAAGTTATGCCCCAAACCAACATCATCACCATATACATAAACATTTCATAAACAATCGTACTCAATCCACTCTAAGCACTTCAGTACTAATACTTCGGTCTACTAACAACGTTTTATGTAGAGCGATAAAAAAACCAGTTTATTTTCTCAATATCGTCGTGTTTCCAGTTTTCCACTATCAGAAACATATGGAGGGAAGCTGTGGTCACGTACCAACTACGGAGTTTAATTAAGCGGTGATTAAGGTTCTGGACTTTGCTGGAGTCCGGTATCTTGTGGACTGTCTTCGAGCGTGGTGCTTGCGTTAATTGTTTTTGTTTTATTTTGTTGCAAAGCGTTTCGTTTGTGTGTAGATTGTTGCGTTTATTGTAATGGAATATATTTTTGATATATGCGGACAAAATTAAGTTTCGTAGATTTGCTGTCATTTTGCAGTAATTCCGCATTTATTTCAAGCACTTGAGGTTTTTTCAAAGCTTGTGTTTCAATGATATTACGCCAATGTTGAATTCTATGTTCTATAGAACGATTACAAATCACAATTTTTTTGGAATATGTTCGTTTCTCTTTTTATACCTTACTAACTAGGCAGGTACAACTTCCAAAAATAGAAAAATATCATGTGATCTTAGAAATAATTGCAACATGTATTGATTGTTTGCAACAGTCTGCACTTAGTTCAACTGTTTTAATTGTAAATAGGCATAGTTTTAATTTTTCTATTCTTTAATAGAAATAATTGGGGCGATCGCGGGGTTAGTCATGCGGTCGGTGAGGTATAAACGTGATTAAGATTTAAATAAATTCAGAATAAACACGCAAAATAAATCATTTTACCTTTGATCATAAACATATCTTATTATTTACCTACACTTAAATAAATCCCCGCAATAAGTCTGAAAAGAAATAAGCCCAAATTAATGGGCAGAGGTGGTCTTTGAAACATTTTATTTAATAAGGCAGCCCTTCGTACGTAATTGTAAATTAATTGCGTTCTCAGGAAAAAAGGGACTTCTAATGGCTAATTAGGCAAACGATAAATATTTTGGAAGTTGAGGCGCTTTCTTGATTACATATTTCTGAATTTATTGGCGAAGGAAAGTGCTCCCGCATTCTACTGGACCTTAATAATTTTAAGTTCGTTTGTAGCACGCAATAATAGAGAAAAATTGAACATCGCGCAGTTTACAGATAAAACGAAAAATGCGTAATCCATAGCCTAGGTAAATTTCTTACAAACCTATCAAAACTTTCACTTAGAGCACCAAAAAAATCCTTCACTATTCTGCAGTAACGCCTGCCTCATTGATACGGTGAGTCATGCAGAGAACACTTCAAGGAACTGGGCATCATGACACACTGTGAACAAATATACCAAGAGGCCTTGTTCACGCACCGAAATTTGCTCCTGTTCCAGCGCCGAGGCGTTAACGCAGCACGCGCTCTCCGTAGCAATAAACAGCAGCACAGGCTGGTAAAGCCAACACACAGGCTGCACAAGTCGAGTACATCGGTGTTCATCTCGGGCCCCGCAGTATGTATACAGGCTACCAGATAGTATCGGTAATGATGCTTCCACCGCAGCATTCAAGGGTCGTCTCAAGACATGGTTGTAGGAGAGGGTTTTCTACAGCATGGGTTAATTCCTCTGCGTACCCGAACTGTAGAAAACCGCCCCCACAGACTAATCAGCTATTAGATAGTTATAATGTTTCACAAGATGAATCTATCATAATATTATTTATTAATTAATTATAATGTATTGTAATTATGGTGTTCTGGGTATTTTCTATGTTTAATAATAAATGTCTATCTATATAATGTATTATAATTATGTAAATCAGTCATATAGTACCTACCCATAACACAAGCTCTGCTTAGCTTGGGGCTAGATGATGCTGTGTGGATTGTCCATTATTTTTTATTATAAAATGAACAACGGACGTGTAAAATATTATTTTTATTAGTAAATTCTTGTATTCTTGTACGGTTCTATTAATATAATTCGTAATTTTTTCTCTCAATGTGAGTACTTTAGAAGGTAAAACCAATTTCCCCATCTAATATTTCCAATAAAATTTCCCTCAGCTTATTCCATAAGTACACAAAGCTGATCAATTCCCCATAGCGTCGAGAAACAAGACAAAGGTGAAATATTGCATTTCTCACGATGTCGCAACGTTTCGATGCTGGCTTGATTTAATTAAACGGACCCCTTGGGGCTGAGTCGTCTGTTACGTGTATTCCTATTATCTATTCTGCGATTTCGTAGTGATTTTGTTGCGCTAGGAGTAGTGGTACAATAGTATAGCTTCAAGTCTCTGTCCACTCTACTTACTTCTACGACAACTCATTTACTGCCCGTGCTGTACAGCTTTGGAACACATTGCCAGTCTCAGTAAGGTGTGCAAAGCCACTACCAATATTCAAGAATATGGTAAAGGAACAGTATTTGTCCTGCTGTCACGCTGACTGCACCCTTGTTTCCCTTTATAAAATAAGAGAGATGTAAGTATTTATATAAGTATGTATAAGTATTTAGCTATTTTTGTAATTTAATGATTAGATTTTTGTAATTTGTATTAGCTACATAATAATGCACACAGATCCCCATGGTAAATCCAACGATCCTATCTATCCACGGTTGTTTGGTAGATATCGCTCATGAGCGATAAGACCACCAATTGTTACATTTTTGTAATTTTTATTTTATTTGTTAATTGTTTCGTAAAGTGTGCAATCAAGAATTTACGATCTATCTCAGCAGAGGTTTGCTTCCCTCATCAACACACATCGTCCACTGCTAAACATCCCCTCCAAACAAGCCCTCCCCCCTTGTTTGGAGGGGATGTTCAGCAGTGGACGATGTTTTCGTTGGTTGGCCATAATCAGAACGCTTGGCAGCCATATTGGTGATAGATACATGGAAAATACTTTTATTGTACTCTGAAAACTAAGAAACAATTCTCTTACTAGGTGATCTTACTATAGGCTTGCTCACTATTACTGAATCATATTATGGGTACTAGATAGGTAACTGATATAAGTACTACTTAATACATTACATACAAAGTACAAAAACATTTATGTCTATAACTTAATGTACTAATAGTATCACATTGTATACAGTCCACATTGTGTTAGTTTAAGACTATCGAAGTTCTCACTGTCACCTTTTGCTATGTATAAATTTGTGAGTTCACCTTGTTGCTAGTTCTCATAATTATGATGAACATAAACAGATGTTCATGGCGGGCGATATGTTTAGACAATTTTTGTATAACATCAATTTATTGATTCTATTTAGTGCCGTCGGAACACAACTAGATGTCGCTAGTAAAAGTGACCGACGGCTAGATCGCGCTGACGAGAACGCACGGGTTCTGGTTATATGGTTTCAGTGATTTTTTGTTTGTAAGCTCATTAGAACGGTAAGGTGTCTTTGACATTACAATAAAGTACTTTTGTGATATTCATAAAGCGCCGTTTTAATTGTTTGGGTTCCAACAGTGTTAGAGATTCCCTTTTAAGTCAAGAAAATACCTGTGTTAAGGAATCTCGCTCTTCCAAAACCAATTATTTAAGTAGAGTAGATTATAGTAAGTATCTTGTATTGAATAAGAAACTATGCTAAGTTGGAATTATAATTTATTATTAAAGTTTAAATGTTTAAATGCACAAACTAATTTGAGCGCGCGGGCACACGTAAATATTAATATTTTTATTATACATAGAAAACTCTCAAAACAGCCGCAAGAAATATCTGCAGATCCTACAAATATTTATCCTAAGACTGGAATCGAACCCTCGCAGGCGGATGTAAACGTGCCTATCTCTACTCGACTACTCGTACCTACTTATCACGCTTTCGCAGTAACCGACAGTCAAAACAAGGTTGGGATCATTAAAGTTAGGTACAATATTTCGTTATGAAACTTACCACTGAAATATTATGCTTCGTTTTCGGAACTTAAGTGCACTTTGTGGTTTAGTGTTGATAAATTTCGGTCTCTTCAGGGTTGCAAAATCTAACTTGCAAGTGTTGCAAAATCTTTCCGGCAATTTCTGAAAAAAAATGACGTAGGTTGGTACTTAGTTGTTTCCAGTCGACCGTGACCGAAACAGCGGATTTCTTTAGGTTTACAATAAAATGTTTGCTTATCGCTCCCGTTGAAACTCTTATTGGATAAAACCAGTGTTTTGCTATAACAAATGCTGAGACACCTACATGTAGAGACTCAATATAAGAAAACATCTACCACATCTCTCGCTAAACTGCTGAACATAGGTTAAACAAGGTCAATCTTCTGACGACAACTTTAAAGCTTCGGCTAAACCTGCGCGTCAAACACGCGGGACGCAAAACGGGAGAGTCTACAACGCGAAACAACTTTTCCCGCAAAATCTTCCCCCCCCCCCCCCCAAGCTTATTATATATTATATAAATATATATTAATGCGTGGGCAATAAGCCCACGCGTTTTTGATAATTAACATAGCTTAAGAATGTATTTGACTCTATATGGTGAAACTAAAATCTGGTACCCAATTCTAGCGTTATAGCGCGGAAACTCATGAAATTAAAGCCAGTAAACTCAAAATTACGTATTCCTTATAAAATTGTCACGGTTGCGGCAGAAGACCTTTCTAAATATTCGTGCTCTGTTGCACAGGGAGGCTGTTAGGTACGATTTATAATAAGTAGGTAGTCTTGGCTCTTCAGTATTGTATTAACATTGCTGTAGCTAGCTTTACACGAAAACATAATAAATAAGTTACATGGAGAAATAATACTTTTATTGATAGACCTCTGCTGTTTTAACGCAATAGCTAAAAGTCATTAGTTTTAAACATTATGCGATATGCAGACAGAGCAAGTATTGCGGCAACATGCAACTCATAACTAGCTGTTTACTTATACGTGCCTTATAGGCACAGTGTTGTAGGAATACAATACAAATACAATACAAAAATGCTTTATTGTACACAAAAAAGACAACATTACAAATATACATCATAAGTTATGTACAATGGACGACCTTATCGCTTAGAAGCGATCTAAAAAATACAAATACAAATACAAAATTATTTATTAACAACAAAATTAACAATTAGGCATACATATTAAACATTTTAAAACTAAAGAGTTAACTATAATACGTATGTATGTCTATTGGATTGGCTACGGCCCCACACTAGGCTCATGGCCCGTGTCGTGGGTACCCGTGCACGAGTAGTCAGAAGATTAACTGGTTCTAGGGTATCAAAGACAACTTTACTGAGAAAATATTCCTTTTAAATAGGTGTGGTATGCAATTTAGAATCGAGAAAGGTAGTGTAGTTGAGCGTAGTGTAGTAAGTGTGTGTGGGAGAGTGAGTGTGTACGAACATGTAGTGTTGGTGCATGTGTGAAATTGAGAGTGAGAGCACGAAATTGAAATTGAGAGTGTGTGGACGTATGTTTGTGTGTAGTATGCGTAAAACACTTATGAGGAAATCGAAGACACTCCTCTGCAATCACGGTTGTTGCGATTACAGAAGGATCGATTCAATCTCCTCATAAGTCATCGTTATTAGCCAGGAGCGGACCAAGGATTTTGCTTTGGACGTCGGCAGTGACTTTACGTCACACACCTTGCAGATATAATTATAAACACGTGGGAGAATGGAGTTTGGAAGTCGTTTGGCAAAAGATGTTTTAGTAGCGGCAAAGGGAATTTTGAAGACTCTCTTCATAAGTAGGTCCGGGTATAGGTAAGAGTTTATGGTTTCTGAGTGGATAGCTGCAAAAGCCTTAATGATAAACAGCTGGCGAACTCTTAGAACTCCCGCTTCCTTGTACAGTAAGTCAGTGGAATAGGTAAAGGGCTTGCATAACATTACCTTAAGAACTGCACGTTGGGCTCGTTCAAGCTCAATCAAATGAGATTTGGCGGTCTCTCCCAGGCAACCTTTGGATGGAAAGAATTGTGAATTTAAGAAAGGCGGGGTGTACCAAATATGATCAAAAATAAATATTAACATAACATTTTAAATACTTAAAGACAATGAAGAAGTTTCTACGAAAAATATTAAAAAGTTGACAGTTTCCTCAGCTAAAGTTGCTCCGTCTGCATAGCGCCTATGTCAGAATGACAGAAAACACGCATAAGCAACTGTTTTAAGTAAAAACAATTTCAGATAAGTTTAGAAGTTAAATTATAAGAAATAGGAATAATATAAATAGGGGTATCTACCATATACAGTAGGTACCTTCCTTTCTATTCTAGAAGGAACTACTGAGGCAAAAAACGCAAGTTTTGAACTATCAACTACGAGTATGTACGGAACTAAATCGCTTTACATCCCATCATGTATAATAATAATAACTGAATATTCCAACTGAATTAAGGATGTAGGTAACCTAACAAATTATGATTTGTTAGGTTACCTAACGTCGTCAGGGTGAGTCAAAAATATAAATATAATTGTAAAAAGTTCAAGTTCAAGTTCTTTATTCGTAACAGTAATTCGGTTACATGTCAAAAATTATAATAATAATTAATATTTTCCACGAAAAATACAATTTTAATAATAAATAAGGTAAAAAAATCAAAAATATACAAGATAAAATTCACTTAAAACCAAATTAAATAAAATTAATTGTCAATTTAAAATGGAAAATAAAATATATCAAATGAACATAATTGCATAATTGAAAGAAAATAAAATCAGTCAAACAAATTAAATATATAAAAAAATTGTATAAAACGACTACACTAAATCTATCTAGAATAACGAATCACTCTTGTTTGTAAAAAAATTATATGATAATTTAAATATCGACATTACCTAAAGCTCTACAAAATTCGTAGGTAAGGCGGCTCGAGATCTATCTTTTCACGCGACAGCTCATATATCCCGGGGCACCTTGTACCTGTGCCGTTAATTACGTTTTACGAGTTTCATGAATGTGGAATCATGTTTTGGCGTTTCGTTTGATGCCCTTTTATTTGGGCAAGTTATAACACAACTTTCTGGCTTTCATTTTGAGTTAATGAATTATTTGTGTAAAACTGTGTTTTACAACCTAAAACTAGAAGTGTTAGCAGCATCCAGTGAATGTTGAATCAAGTTTTGTGATTTTCATAGTTCATAATGTTTTCAAAAGCTACTTTTACCTTAGCATTTTACCAAACAATATCAAGATAAATAAGATTTAATTTAATTATTCTGAGCCACGGATAAATGGTTAGCTTTCAAGAAATTTCTATTTTTCTACAGGTTTATCTAGTTATGACGGGTTTACCAACCTCTGGACTCTAGGATTTGTTTTAAAATTAATAAAACTTTTGCGATTTGTTAACTAATAATTTAGGTTTTAAAGATTATTTAGCGGGTATTTATCGCGTACCTTTTGAAATATGTTAACAGACCGCGTAAGTTAGAAAAGTTATATAATTATGTAATTTATTATTTATCGGGTATTTATCGCGTACCTTTTGTAATATGTTAACAGACCGCGTAAGTTAGAAAAGTTATATAATTAATTATTATTTATCGGGTATTTATCGCGTACCTTTTGTAATATGTTAACAGACCGCGTAAGTTAGAAAAGTTTTATAATTAATTATTATTTATCGGGTATCTTTTTTATTATTTCCGCTACGTTTCTATCGCGTAACAGCGATCGTGGTCACGGGGCAAGTGGATGTACTCTGAGTTACAGCCAAGAATTAACGACAGTATTCACGCCTACCCTCAATACTTCTTCAGAATCAGGAATGTCAAAGTTCACATTACGACACACAAAACTGACCCGGGACAGGGTCAATGACCCGTGTCCGACTGCAGTACAGTCGGATCACGACGCACACTGGCGGACCTTCGCCTGCTGCGTCACAGAGGTTGTCTAATGACTTATAACGATTTCTATTTGTTAAATCTTTGAGATATTTATATCGCACGAATGATAAAACTCCTAGGATAAGAAAACGCTTTAAATTCTACCGATATTAAGAAAACACTTGGGTGGACTGTACTCTGTACTACCCATACCTACTTCCATGCTAATATTATAAATTCTAAAGAAACTCTTGTCTGTCTGTTACCTTTTCAAGCATAAACGGCTGAACGGATCACAATGAAATTTGGTAGAGAGATAAATGGTATCTCGGGACGGACATAGGCTACAAAAAGCGCATGCGAAGCCACGGGCAGCAGCTAGTAATATTATAAACTCGAAAGTATCTCTGTTTGTCTGTCTGTTACCTTTTACCTGTCGCCTAAACGGATGAACGGATCTCAATGAGATTTGGCAAGGCCATACCCAGGGGCTAGTTTATCATAGGCTAGTTTCTATCTCGAAAAAGCGTGCGTGAAGCCGCAGGCCGAAGCTAGTAAGCTATACAATCTTCAAGTTTATACCAAGAGCGTTCAAAGTTGCAATTTTCCAGTTGTTATGTCTTTCATCTAGTGCTGTAATAGAATCAGCTAGCCTCAGGGAGTCGAGATTAATTATGTTGCCATTGTAGTGGCCAGATATGAGTTACTGCAGGAGAGGTGTAGTTAGTTTTCTATAGGCGCTATTAAAATCTTGCTAACAGACATTCTACAGTTTTTGTTGTTTTGCAATCGATAGGAATTAAGGGGGGGGGGGGGTCTAAGATAAGTATCTATTGGAGGATCGAAAATGTTGGAGAGAAATAATGTTACAGAAACAGTTGTTTACTAAAATAGTATAGATGTAGACAGCGTAAATACAACGTAACTAAACAATCAAAAAGCAACTTGATAAACAAACAAGCATGACGGAGCTTAGTGGTGCTTTATCTACCAGTAGGCCAAGCACAGGGATTGTTCTCTAGGGTAGAATAGACAATAATGACATCGCATCGTCATACATTGCGTACTTATACATTATTGAAGTTGAAGGAATGAATTTAAATAATTTACGCATTCGATGACAAAGTGACGTAATTTTTCTCTATTCTACCAAAGACAACAATGCCCGTGCTAGGCCTACTGTTATTGTTGAGAAGAAGAAAACGGATTTTTATGTAAGCAAGAATCAAAAAAACAGCACAAAGTTTCAACCTCGTCAAGGTTGTAACATTCGGTACCATGTTGATGAAACGATGTCCGGTCATCCCAGAAATAAACCATATTGTTTTTAAACAGTGCCGGCCGTACTCTAACAGTTTATCAATAAACCATTGGCCCAGTCCCAAAGCGAAATAAAAACAATATGAAACTAACAGAGTGACTGTTTGTAGACTAAATGGCTATGGAGGCAATTGCAGAGACACCTGGGACGCCTCAGGGGACCGAAGATAATCGAATTACGAGTGTCGCCCAGACAATTGCTATAATCGCCGAGACGGTTTTCAGTGCTGTGCCCGTGGCGAGTGTTATGGAAAATCTGTAATGGTTTCGTAGAGAAACATTTTGAAGACAAAAGAAGGCAGTTAATGTTCGTTTACTTTAGATAGATAGATAGATAGATCATTTATTCGATAAAGATTCGTAACAAAAATGCCTTAAAGCCTACGTTAGGTTTGTCTAAGCACTGGGTTCTCTTTATTTTTAGAATTTATTATTACCTACTGTGGTTTAACGCGTCGCTTAGTTAAATAAATAATCCTACATCTTAAACAAAACAATCAAAGATAACAGACATAATAAACACACACCTTGGTAACTATTTTTTATGCATTTACTTATCTAAGACCGGGACCTGGGTCTGTAAAGTATTACATACTTATCCATACTAAATAATAAATTCGAAAGTAACTCTGTCTGTCTGTCTGTTACCTTTTCATGCCTAAACGATGAAATTTGGCAGGGAGGTAAATAATATCCCGGGACGGACGTAGGCTAATTTTTGTCCCGGAAAAGAGCGTGCGAAGCCGTGGGCAGCAGCTAGTATCAAATAATTACAATAGCCACAAAAAAACATTCCATGTAACAAGTGATTGTACGTTGTAAGTCAAGTGATTGTACAGAATAAGTGAACTTTGTGAAACGATTGTTAGAAAGGCGGCTGGCCGTAAGGATCCAGAACATCACCTGTACCCGGCTAACTCGCTCGTTTATCTTACTAAACTGAAACAAATTTGTTGTATGGGACCTCGTACACTTCAGAACAAATGTGCCGTAGATCACTTTTTGCAAGCCCCTGAAGTTTAGTAGGCTGTTGTGTAGATGGTTGTAGAAAAGTCGTAAGCATTTACTTTGTACAAATAGTTTATCTGTGAGCTTTTCCACATAAGCTCTTATCAATTATGAAATTAATATATTCTTTCTTACCTAGTTCCTTTAGAATTTTTTTTTTCTTATTTGCTTTAGGTGTCTTTCGTGTCACTACGGCCATGATAGGCCTTTTGTGATCGCCACTCGAGTGTTCAGCCCTGAAGCTGCGACGTTCATAGTTCGCCACTAACCCTTGCAGCTGCTAGGAACTGCAGGATTTTCTTCGGGGTGATGGCTCGTAGCTCGTCTGGGCTGTGCAGGTGCTTGCCCAGATGGATGCTACGTTTTTGCATCAGTGCTCCGCACTCTCCTAGCAGATGAAGACGCGTTTCCTCCACCTCTTCGCAGAATCTGCAGGATTGTGTGTCGCTTAGACCCAGTTTGAACATGTGCTTGTAAAGGCGACAGTGTTCCTTTAGCAATAGTTCAACTTTAGAAGCTTTTTGTCTATGTATGGTATTTTCGTGCAATAAGACCTAGCATTTAATAGAGTGAACTGGAAATAGAAACCGAGGAAAAAAGAACTCTATATCAGATCAGGAATAATTATTTACAAGAAGATGGAGATAATGGTACCTAGTATTTTATGAGTCTTAAATTTCTGAAAGGATTGAATTATAGTTTCATTCCAAATAATATAGATGTAGTCCATAGAGTTCCGGGAAAAGTTTTTGCAATTTAAGAAACCTGGCTAGGTATAGCTGTAGGTAGGAACCTAAATAAGTTGCAGAATCAGTGTGTGGAATCAGGGCCATTCAGACATTGCATTGTGGTGCGGCATGAGGGTGTTGGCACCATTTTGGCTGGTATGATTTAGCATCGACTGAGGCTATTGAACGTCTGCTGGGGTAATTTGGAGTGAATAGTTCAATACAAAATCGCTTTTGATAACTCAATAACTGCCTTTGCTGGTTCATGAAAGGTGTGAAAGGTAGGTAATCTTTTCAATTTCAAAGGAGTTGGCACTCGAAGTTGGTAGAGTCAATTTATTAGTTTTTTCCCTTCGTTTACCGTAGTACCATTAGATAGTACCACTGATGGTACTGTGGTAATTTTTATTTCCGTTGAACCATTAATGGTACTACGGTTTTCTTTTTTTTACCGTGGTACCATTGATGGTACTGTGGTATTTTTTATTCACCACTGTACCATCACCACAAAGTTAATGCAATTATTTGAAAACACGAGATCTAACATGAGATGAGATATTTTGGTTCTCAAGAAACAAAGAAAATCATTGGTGGAATAAAAGAGTTTTTCATAGATGGGACCAATAAAAGTTGCCCAGTTCCATTCACTCAATTATATTGTATACATGGTGAGTTCAATAGGTCAACACAAACCACACATATTATCCCATTAATTTATATTTTATTATGTAACAAGAAAGAACAATCTTACAATATTGTATTCCAAATAATAAAATCTCAGTTGCCACAGTTCGAACCAGTTAAAGTTCATTGTGACATGGAGTTAGCTGCACTAAATGCTTTACTAAAAAAAATCCAAAAGTGGATATAGAACTATGCTATTATCACTGGACGAAAAACATTTAGAAAAATGTGAAATTACACAAACACACAAACAGCAAGGCAGAAAGAAGAATAGTTGCTTTGTGTGCCGCTTTACCTTTGCTACCACCATCGAAATTGCTAGAAGGATGGATATATGTTAAAGTTGAATGCAGAATATTTCAAAATGACCAAGTTTTTATCTTACATAGAGAAGTTTTGGTTAAAGCAGCACTGAAATAAATTATCTGTATTCGGTGAATGCCACCGCACCAACAATCCCGTCGAAGGTTGGCATGCAAAGTTGAATAGAGAAATCAACAAAAACAATGTTTCATTACATCATCTTTTGAACGTTTTAACAAAATTTAAAAATATTGTACAGATAAACAAGGGATCTAAAAAAAATAAACGTAATAAAGGCGATATTTTGAATGATGCTTTCGTAAGACAGGTACATAATGATGAGATTGTAGTTGGATTCGCATTAGAAAATTTGCGAGTTTAGGAAATTAAAAATCATTTAGAGCATTGGTCTAAAATATCAATTTAATTTAAGTTTGCCATACATTTGTTTTTGCGTTGATGACAATAACAATATTGAATTACATTTTAGTTTTTATTTATTTTCTGAATGTACTACGGTTAACAAAACATATTATTTGAAATGGTACCATCGATGTAATGGAACGACGACAAACAATAATTGCCACAGTACCATTGGTACTATCTAATGGTACCACGGTGAACGAACGGTTTTTTCAACATAAGTTATCGTAAAAAATCCAAAATTATATTAGGTGCCGTTTACAAAAACTATATGAAATATTAGCGCCTTGCATCGCCCCTACCCGCAGACTGAAAATATCTATCCTCAGTTTACGCCACTACCGGATACTGAGGGGAAATATTTTTCATTGTATGACATATGACATCCTATAGTTTCAAAGGAACTCTATTATACTTTCGAATGATTATATTTTTGAGTGATTTGTTGCCTTTTGTCAGAATAACTTTGACAAGTCAGCGATGGTAAACGAAAACTTTTTCCGTTTTGGTATTGTGCAAAGGGGTTTGAAGATTTGGGCCCTAACATCGGACACCATTTTGTATTTTTTTTTAAATGTCCGCGCACTGTACAATTTATATAATTAGGTAGAAGACACTATTTAGAACAAATAAAAAATGTCGTAGAAAATAATGCCCTAAAGCGTCAGGTTTCCGAGGTATTCACAGATGAAAATAACTATATTTTTTCTTCATATGTGAATATCTCAGAAATCTGAAGCATAAAGGACATTATATGAACATTTTTATTTGTTTTGGTGTCCTATATCTAAATTTATAATTTTTATTGTGAGTTTTGCATAGAGGGTGGCCCGAAGATCAGACACCATTTTGTTTTTTTTTTTCAATATCCCGGCACACAATAAAAATTAATAATAATTATAATTTATTTAAAAATATCTTAGGACTAAAAGGGTTTTTTATTTATTCTAAATGCCTCTATCCAAATATATAACTTTTATTGTACGCGGCGATTTTTAATCAAAATACAAAAGTTAGCGAAACCACCATGTTTCAGTAAAATATCATATTTATTAATATTATTTATACATTTATTTGTACATGTTTATAATTCAATGGAAATGTGACATTTGATAAGCATAGATTTATAAACATCTATCACATTTATTTGCAAAAAATACACAATTACCACAAAAGTACTCACAGCAAGTATTACAAGAACTGTTGAGGGTCTTCTAGTAGTTGTCACTTTGACGATCGGAAAACGAACGACCCTCGGTCGGTACGACCACAGAGCGCTTTTATACAAAAAGTGCGGGTAAACAACAAAATGGCGGTGAGCAGGCTGCATTCCTTCAACGCAACGATTCACAATTTTAAATACTGTCTTTTTAGAAATGTTTTTATAAATTGTGTGTGTAAAACTTATTTTTGTATTATGTAATAATAAATCAATATTTATTTGGTCTTTACAATAATTAGTTTGCAATTACTGCCGGAACCACGTCTGAGCCAAGTGCGTCTTTCTGCTTGCGAATGGTTACAGTTAATTGTTACAATATAGAGGTATTAAATTATACCGTTTAACTAATTGCTAAAACAAATGTTAGACCCACCCTCCATACAAAAATCTTCAAACCCCTTTGTATATAGTATGAGTACTAGTAGTCAATATATTTATAGTTTCATAAGTTTATATGTGAATTAGGTATCTACGCTTGTTTCTAAGAGGAAATCTCCGGGACTACTGATCTGAGTATATGCTATCTGAAAGACCCCAGTGTTATCTCACCTATAGAGCTAGGTTTACGTTAAAGTACTCTTTTGTATTATAAATAGCATTTAGCCTCGAGTTGGTCCGTATCGTATTTAAAGATTTTATTACCTATTAGTAATGCTTGTGTTATTTATCTTAAAGATATATTTTCATTCAGTAGTTGTTTTTATTGTGTTTTATAGCTAAATTTTTTAGAATTGTTTAGCTTAGGTATATTCTAAGTAGGTCTTAGATTTATCGACCTGACATGTAACATTTTTGTTATGAATAAATAACTATTGAACTATTGATCCCTGTGCTCGGCCGATCGGTTGAAATAAGGCTGGCTTACTTCAATCGGTTGGCC
Source organism: Eupithecia inturbata (assembly GCA_963662085.1). NCBI lineage: Eukaryota > Metazoa > Arthropoda > Insecta > Lepidoptera > Geometridae > Eupithecia > Eupithecia inturbata. The sequence goes on from OY759187.1 coordinate 6,456,073, forward strand.
AAGCATAGGGATTGTTGTCTAGGGTAAAACAGAAAAAAAATACGTCACATCGTCATCCAATGCGTAATTCATTTCTTCAACTTACGCAATGCATGACGACGCAATGTAATATTTTTCTATTCTGCCCTAGACAACAATCACTGTGCTTGGCTCACAGAAGCGCAGAATCCTGTGTTATTCACAGGCTTCGCGGAGTGACCTCGGTAAATTCAGGATTTTCTGTTCGTTGTGGTGTCACTCCCTCGCATTCCAGGACGTGGGCAGCTGATTCTTCGTCACTGTAGCACTCCGTGCAATGAGGGCTGTCCGTATCTCCGATGGTGAACAGGTGTTTGTTGAGTTCACCTGATCTCTACTAAAAGGAGTACCACGCAAGAGAATCCGTGGGTAGAACCTAAAATGGTAGTAAAGATATTCAACATCACTGACGAGTATTGACAATTTTTTTATGTAGGACGGTGCCGAAACAAGGCCTTTGGAATTTTCGTATATTGAAATACCAGAAAATAATATCACAAAAACGAAATTACCCGCAGCTCAGTAAGATTATTTTATCGTAGGTTCAATATCCACTTCGCAGTGATATAAAATACCGAGTTCCAGAGTTCTTGTGGATTTCAATAAAATCTATGCTTTTGCAGGCTTCAAACGGCCATTGTATAAATTCTTGGAGCTGGGAACACGGGGTGATGTTCCTACTTTATTGCGATCCTAGTCAGACATTCAAGTCAAAATATCAAGTTTTTTTTCTTTCTCATTTCATACTAATCTGCGATAAATCCTCATAACATAACCTACATCGCGTAACTGTACTGAACTTCATCTTCTTGTGACAAGTAGCGTCATTTTGAAATCGAAGAAAGTTTTCGAGATTCATCTTTTATATTGCTTAATTGTACAAAAAAAGAATAAGAAGTCTATAAGAAGGAACAAGGCTAAAATCGAGTTCGTATTCTATTCAACCGGAGTCGAACTGGGAAAAATACTTCCTCTCTATCCGGTAGAGGCGCTGCAAGGCGCCAAAGTATGGAAATAGTCGAATCGAGCTCTCGAAAACTTTATCGAATGTTTTTTGTATCCGCTCGTACTAAGGGTACTGAACTGCGTACATAAATCCCATGATTATGAAGTTTAAACTCGTTTAATTTAAGCTGAAATTAAATTTATGTTTGGTTACCGAGATGTTATTGTTTTATGCTTTGAGTTTCGGTACGTGTTTTGGTGCGGACGACCAAAGAGAATAAATTCGTCTCCTATAGGTGACATATATTTTAAACTAGCTGCTACCCGCGGCTTTGCACGCGCTTTTTAAGTAGCCCAGGTATACCATTTACCACTGTCAAATTTCATTGAAATCCGAAAATGTAAGAGACAGACTGACAGAGTTAATTTCGAATTTATAATATTACTAGCTGCTGCCCGCGGCTTCGCGCGCGCTTTTTAAACAGCGTACGTCCGGACGTACGCTGCGTACGCTGTCCCGGGGCCGGCCCCGGGATACCATTTACCTACCTGCCAAATTTCATTCAAATCCTTTCAGCTGTTTATGCGTGAAAAGGTAACAGACAGACAGAGTTACTTTAGAATTTATAATATTAGTATGGATATACAAAAGCTTATCTATTTAAGCTAAGCATAAAAACAGTGTTTAACGGTTAGACCAGAATAAGGCGCTATGCAGACAGCAACTATTATAAAGTTGTCAGTTTCTTCAACTAAAGTTGCTTTGTCTGTATAGCGCCTAGGGGCACCGTAAGAAAACCGTCAACAACTCCTACGCTACATGGCCCAATGCTTTCATCTCCTATCTCCAAAGCAAATACTGTGGTTCCGCGACCCGTGTTCCAAGTGTGTTAGTGGCGTTCCTACATTATACTATCTTCTATCTCTATCTCTATCTAATGTTTCAATAAATACAATACAATACAATACAATACAATACAATCTATTCGTCCTTTGTTCGAAGATGCCTGATGATAAGATAATGCCGAAACAAATAATGCCGATCTACCTAAACCTTAGTAGAAGTAGGATTGTTGTAGACCCCGTAGTTTGTAAGATTCATTTTAACGTTTTGATATAATTTTGTATCAATACCAGTCGGAAGCGTTCCCAAGATGCTGGCTGCATGGCTGCATTGCCCTGCTGTATGGCAATGCTGATGCGCTGCGCCAGATACCCGCCAGCTCTCGGGTAACGCGTCGCGTCGACCAGATGCTCAGATAACTATGGATCAGTTGAGCTACCTGTAGATTGTTTGCAACAGTCTGCAGTTAGCTTAATTTTTTCAATTGTAAATACTAGTTCTAATGTGTTTTTATTATTGAATTGTAATTTTATTTGTCAATAAAGCAAGAAAAAAAATATAATCCTTCAACTTGTTAAAGGTTAAAATCTAAGGTAGGTCAGTAAATAAACCTAGGGTAAGTGAACTTTATTTGAAAGAGCAAAACAATATCTGAATGTAGAAAATTAATCTTGTCTAGTCTGGAGCTAAACCCAAGACCTTAATTTTTACATCAATCAGGGTTAGCGTAGAGTGCCAGGGTAAAGAAAAATCTTGCAAAACTAATTAATTATACCAACCGGGTGGTAACAGCTACTACAAGCTAAGTAGAATACATAACAAATGAAGTCTTGACGAAACTTGGCGTAACGCGTTTTCTGGGAGGTTAGCACGGGAATCTTATTTGTGAGATGCGAATTCGCAAATTATAGTACATCCATAACACAAGCTCTGCTTAGCTAGATACTAGAGGTAGATCGTGCTGTGTGGATTGTCCAGCATTATTCATTTATTTATCTCTTATTTTTAGATTCGCACCTTAAGCGAAGTCGCATTGCCTATGTGCCTCAAGCGCTGCGAATCAATCTATAATCTTCTCCTATCCTATCTAGTCGAGTCCTGAAGAAGAGACTTTTATTTTCAATATACCTACGTCATCGCGCACTATACCTACTCGTTTTTTGTTTCTGATTGTATCTTGAATGGCGCAAATAATGTTCTAAGGCCCGTATTATGAAAGCTTGCTCAGTCATCAATGCTATGCTATGCTTGTAACACTTTTTAACCGACTTCAAAGGAGGAGGTTCTCAATTCGTCTGTATGTTTTTTTTTATGTATGTATGTATGTTACTTGTTATCTCCGCCAATGGTTAACCGATTTTGCTAATTCTTTCACTATTGTATAGAAAATCCTCCCAAAATGGTCCCATAAAACTTGTTGTTCCGAGGGATTACTTATTATTCATCCCGTAAAACTAAAAAGCAACAATATTTTTGAAGAATCACGACTAATGGATTCCATGGCAATGGGGGTCAACCGTTCCATCCATGTGTCATGTTGCCACTTGGGAAATTAGATCGCGCTATCGAAGTGTAAACCCAAATTTTTGCACGTGAACATATTATATGAATCCTATTTACCCGAATTTGAAGTCGTTTTATAGTTTTTTTAAACACGCCAAATTATGTATCTATGGCATGGCATAAACGTCACACACAACGTCACAAGCCTATGCTTGAGTGACGTTTATGTTTACGTTCATTTATCTATGGCTGTGCAATCAGACCACACCTCACCACACATTATCTTTAGAGAAATGTTTTTGCCGAACGTTGGTTAACAAATCAAAAACAAGTTTATGAAGAGGATAAATGGGGTGTTACCGCATGGCCAAACTAGGTTGCCAAAGAGTTTTTTTGGTAAAAAATTACTAATTTTTTAGCTTTTGCATGCATCGACGTTTCATGCTGAGTTCTTTCTGGGGGTTATTTCATCTTAAAAATGCTTCGTCTTGTAAAATGCGACTGCGTGAAGTGGTAGCAGATTCATAGCGTTAGCGTCAGTAGGTAAGTCGTGCTAAGGCCCTGCTCAGAACACTGGCTGGGTTATGATGCACAGGGGAACAATGTTTTATAAGCTTTGTAATTTAAGTGTGTACCTTAAAAGCTGCGAAAGCGCTCCTATTAATAAAATAAATTAAAAGTTAGTTTGGTACAAAAAACGCACTCTGAAGAAGTTAATCTGGATACTGGCAATGAAGTATTGAGGTACATACGTTCCAAGCCAAGTTCCGAAATTATAGTTATTAAAGATAGCAGAATTAAATAGTAATGTTACATTGCTGTTTAAGAAATATTTTCCAAATGTAACCTTTCTCTAATAAAACACGATGCCCGAGATTTAACTCGAACAGAGGGTAGGTTAGGTTCCCTGAGGAATAGAGTTTGTACAATTTTGGGGACAAGGTTTTAATTAACTTTTGAATGAAGAATTTTATTTTTGATGCTGAATTTACTTTATGTTGCTATTGAAAGGGTGACTGTCCTCCTAACGATATACCTACATCAGTCACTGCAATGACACAAGGACCAAAGATACAAATGACAAACAAATTAAATTTAGTTTATATAATTATATCTTATACAAACCCTAGAAATAAATCCAGGATGCGTAAGATGATGCCTAAGATGAGGTGTGTTAACACCTCTATTACCTGCGACTTTCCTGCTATCGTTACTGAAAACAGGTAATTACTTTGTTGTCATAACGCCAGACAGAAGTAAGCATCAGTTCACATTGTCAATGTTCTCCTAAATTAAAACAATAGACTCAAATATCGGTTTACCATAGTGCTAACTAAGGTTTTTCGTTATTATAGTGTCGTGAGCCCACACACACAACACTCATAGTAATTTCTGAGAAATTAAATAATATCTCAAAAAAAATCGACTTCAACGCGACTTGAACCCGCACTTTTCCCTCAGTACGGTAATGCCCTAACCAATTACACCACAAGGTCAAGTGATGTAGGAGTCGAAAAACATTGGGACTTACTTCGGACTCTAGCGCTGTTAGCTCCACCTACAAGGGAAACATTGAAGTTTATCCAATCCAGTGTGTCTACCATGAGTTTTAACAAACTATACTCGCTAGCGACTGTAGTTAAAAAATGTATGAAAACTTGAACAGCGCCTCTAGCGGATAGTTGGGTACTAAAATGCGCAGTACTATTATTTACGTAACTACTGTAGTAACGTCAGGCGATCTTACTGTGACAACTCATGGTAGACACACTGTTCAAGACTAAAGTTACATTTAGTTCGCTTGACAAAAGATGTCGCGTTGCTTAATTCTAAGATTTTTGTTATTTTCGTGCGTAAGCACATTCAGGGTAATTTCTAAGAAATCAAATAATATCCCAGAAAATTGATAACTTTCGTACAGCTTACTCCGCTCTCAAAAAACCGGAAAAGGACTATTGCCATCTAAAAAAAGTACTCTAAATTTTATAAATCTGAAATAATTGGGACCAACTAGGCCATGAGGTTGGGATGGGTCCAAGCTTTGCTGCTTTTTTTTTTATCTGGCACTGGGAGCAATTCTGGCCATATCTATTAGACAGAAATATCCCCTAAAATAATGGTTTAATAAATTTTACATTCGAGAAATATTGAAGACTCGGTCTTCAGGAAACCACTCGTTCCCCAACGAGAGTGGTCTCAGGCCAAATAAAATAATTACTCCAAGGCGAAGGGCACTCGATAAGAGCCAATAAGGTGCTATTAGGGGTGGCCTATATCCAACAGTGGGCTAGAAAAGGCTGTTGTTGTGATGTGATATGAAGGGCATTAGTTTTGATAAATGTCGTAGCTATTCAATGTCGGATTTAAAAGATATTTCAAGAATATAATCTCACACTAAAAATGATCAAATGGTAAATCTCAGGATGATAAGTCACCTGTCGTATTTAACGTTGAAATGCTAATCAAAAATTGCTTCCCAATTGCTTCTATTTGCTTCCTACAATAAGAGATTGCCTTATTTCCATATTTATTTGAAAAATTCAAGACCTCAAACTTTGAGAATTGAGAACGGGGTCCCTGCTCTACCCATTCCTAGGCGCAGATGTTGGTTGGGCAGGTAAATCACAATTCCCAACATCTGATGGACCCGACCACGGGCCCAAGACTGCCATTAAGCAGGCGATTAACATGCGTTGTCCATTTCACAGGGGTGCTCAAATTACTTCCTGTAATTTAAACTTGTAAGCCCGATGAGGTCTTGGGTAGTTCATTATTAGAAAACATTGTACCTCCGGGATTTAATTATACCTACATTAACTGCTGCCCGCGGCTTCGCACGCTTTTTTCCGAGATGTTCCCGGGGTACCATCTATGTATCTCCTTTCCAAATTTCATAAAGATCCGTTCAGCCGCTTAGGCGTGAAAAGGTAACAGACAGACAGAGTTACTTTCAAATTTATAACATTAGTATGGATGTGGGTTAGTGGTTGAAAGTGAAGCTTACTGACTGATTGTAGGCTTTGCTTTGAACCTGCCTATTAAATTATACATTCTTTTCCAGCATATCAGGGCGGTAATTTGTTAACACTAACTCTTTGGTCGTGTTTGGGGAGGCCTCTTTCCAGCAGTGGTATTATGGCTGAAATGATAAAGCTCTTTGGCCATCGGCTAGCATGACACTGCACGAACAAATAGCAAGTTTAAAAAAAAACCACGAAATGTCCAAGGAAATTTAGATCTTATTTTTTAAATAATTAAGTTGGTACAAAATACAAAACCACAAAAAAGACTTGCTACTTCATACTTACAAAAATCAACACCAAATTTTAAATGATCATAGGTAGGCATCTTGACGCTAGATCGCATATTGCCGCAAAAAATTGTTTCAAAAAATATATCTCTGAAATAGCCAAATAACGGAAATCCATTTCAAATATTAGAAAAAAACTTTTTTAATTTTTTTACTAACCTTGATGGGTTTTTTCATTATGTAGCTGGTTCTGGTCTTTCTTCTACAAATGAGTTGTGTGTGTGCTTGAAGTTGGAGGGTAAGTGACTCGTCAATTTAATATTGCGCGAGTTGGAGGGTAAGTGACTCGTCAATTTAATATTGCGCAAGTTGGAGGGCAAGTGACTCGTCAATTGAATATTGCGCAAGTTGGAAGGTAAGTGAGTCGTCAATTGAATTTTGCGCAAGTTGGAGGGTGAGTGACTCGTCAATTGAATATTACGCAAGTTGGAGGGTAAGTGACTCGTCAATTGAATAGTGCGCAAGTTGGAGGGTAAGTGACTTCTTAATTTAATATTGCGCAAGTTGGAGGGTAAGTCACTCGTCAATTTAATATTGCGCAAGTTGGAGGGCAAGTGACTCGTCAATTGAATATTGCGCAAGTTGGAGGGTAATTGACTCGTCAATTGAATTTTGCGCAAGTTAAAGGGTAAGTGACTCGTCAATTGAATATTGCGCAAGTTGGAGGGTAAGTGACTCGTCAATTGAATAGTGCGCAAGTTGGAGGGTAAGTGACTTGTCAATTTAATATTGCGCAAGTTGGAAGGTAAGTGACTCGTCAATTTAATATTGGTTTGTCAATTTGTGGGAGGGCGGGCGGTGCACGCGAATTGCATTTTTTTGGATCTTATCAGAGAAGGTTTTACGCGGAATTGTTACTTAATATTTTTTCATCCTTATAATCTCAAACAGCCACATTAGTACTGTGTCACATTTACTAATTAGTAAAGAATCTTTACCAAATAAGTCCATTATAAGGTCTAGGCTTGCGTTTCTCGGAGTGAGCAGATGAAAACTTCTTTGTGAATGGGACGAGGTTGCTTAGCTTTCCTATGTAGAAATCGTCGATGATTTTTGTTCTGGGACGCTTTGAAGGCCCGGCTTTTGTGGGTTTCCCTTGTCTTTTCCTTGATTTCTGAGGAACGTGTACCTGGTCACCGCTCTCAGGTTTGTACTCTTCGATTTCGTGAACTGGAAACTCTTTTGTATGTGAAACCTCTCTTGTATGCGGAACCTCTCTTGGAACTGGAGCCTCTTTTGGTAAAACGGGAACGAGTTCCGTCTTTTCAGAGTAGACGTTTTGGTTTGCCATCATTGGTTTTTTAGCCAAGGTTGCTTTTATAGCTTGTCTGAAACAACAATGCTCAATCATTAAAATTACACCTACTAAAAGTGGAGGGGTTCGTAAAAATGTTTTCATTTTCGTGCCCTTTCGAACCTTTCGGATGCTCAGAACAGAAGTAGTAGTTATTGGGCCCTACAAATTGTCTAAAAACTGAAAATATCAATTTAAAATAAAAAATGTTAATTCATTGATTCATTTACGGTACCTGACTTCATCAGCTGAATTTATTTCAATCGCTTCGGCATGCAAGTCAGCCATGGTATTCACCTCAGCGCAAGCGGTAACGGGAGTCTGGATTCGAACCGAGACACGATCGTTCTGTACATCTTTAGCTGCTTTTGAATCTTCGATCCGAAGTTTGGAGTGACCAATCGGTTCCTTTTGTAATTTCGGCTCAACGATTTTCACCGCATCCCTAATTTTTTCCATTTCAACAACAATTTTTGCCATCAATAAGTATAAAAAAATAAAAAGTGAAAATCTAAGCGTAAAATATTACAATAAGTCTTGTCTGATTTGAGTTGTCAATTTTAAATATATATTTTTTTTTATTTCTAGAGTCCGACCTGTTTCGATTATCTCAAAGTTTTGAACATAGAGTTAGAATAGGACTAGCCAGTTTTAAAGCCTCAGCAACTCCTTGACCTGAAAACTCCTGAGAAAAAATTGGTCTCTGCAAAATACTTAAATGAAAAGTAACATTAAATCTAACTCCTCTTAATTTGTCGTATTAATTCCACGTTTCTACCATTATCAAACCTTTAACAAACCTAAATCCTTTATCTCAAAATCCCCCCCAAAACCCATCAGTGCACTTGCAACGCATTTTGAACTGCGGACTTCTTATGCAGCTCGAAGGTGCTGCCGTAACTACTGCTACTAAGGTACTTGCCTGCAGGCGGCAGCGTACAATAGCCTACTGTAGACTGCAGCCTGCAGGCAAGCGTTTTCGCCGCATCGGTGGACAAAGCGTCGACTTGGTTGGTACGCTAAGGCGATTGCTGTCTAGTCAAATTGTCAAAATTGAACTACAGACCGCCAAAACTTGTGATAGTTTTAATATTGGTGGTCTCCACTCCATCAGTCGACTTCAGCAGATTTAAATAGGTACCCACTGGTGTCACAGAATATACTAACCTACAAAGTAGTGTAAACAAGCCATCCAAAGTGCATAGTCTCGTCCCAGTTTTTTTCGGATTTCATGGTGTTTCTTTAAATTAAAGAAACACCATGAAATCCGCAAAAAACTGTTTGACAGATTTGATTATTATTATTGATTCTACCGAACGGTGACATAAACATACAGGTTGTTATGTTTAAAGATTTTATTGGATTCAATTACCGGAAAAGGGCAGTAGTTTTTCCAAATTCTGTGAATACTGTTTTGATTATTTTTAAAAAAGTTATTTAGGATATCAAATATTTTTAGTAAAATTTGATATCCTAAATATTTCGGATAGCTGCCGTAACGTTCGTTTGTACCACCCTGTATAAGACTAAAATAATAAGAAAATAACATCATAGATAAATTTATACTATTTGATTTCATGATAACATAAATTACCTACTCTATGCCTACGACTATTTTGTTGTTTGGTATGTCATCAGTACCAGACAGTCCGCCTCTCAGCTAGAGAAGAGGACTGTCTAGTAAAATCTGTTTAACGGCAGGACGCCATGCTCTTCCTAAGGTTGTAGCTCTTATCTGATACTTCAAGTAAGGAAACACAGTAGATGCAATCTTACATAAACTTACATATATCGTCGTAGAAAACGTCCCCCATGGAGCATCGCTTACACCTGTAAGAACCCTTAATTAAGAAACTACCGAGCTAGTAACATCTTAGCTGTGTGCCCGGAGAGCATGCTCTGTTAATAATGAATTAATTAATGCATCGACGCAAGTTTCTGTAAGAGGGAACTCCCTCGATGTGAAGATGTGTTGGGAACTTCTCATGTATGAGTACCTACTCCATCCTTTGTAAAAAGGCTTACTACAAAATATCAGATTATTTAGCTACAAGATAAAAAAGCTTGGAACGAGTTTTGCTCCAACTCGAAAACTAACAACCTAACAACGTAAAGGTTAGTTGTTCGCTTCATTACCTCATTACACCTTAAAAAGATTAAAGTTAACAAAAAATCAAAGTGATCACTTTATTTCCTAGTTTTACTTACCTATGTAATTTCAATTTGTTATGTGTCCAAGAGTAAGGAGAAAGGTCTAAAAGAAAAAAAACACTTTGATGTTTGATATTTACTGAATTTACTTTTAAGCATTAGTTATACGTATAATGAGGATGATGTGACGCTTTATAAAAAGTACATTGATCTGATAAGATGAAACTGCATTTGAACACTTTGGACTTACGAGTATGATCGTTGTGTTCGTTGGAACACAAAGATTACAACGATCATTCTCGTAAATAGGTCAAAATGGTTTGGACACAATTTTGTACCAACGTACAAAATTGTGTCCAAACCATAGGTTCACGTCTATAGTAGTGAATAGACAATAGGTAACATTTAACAGTTCATCAAATAATGAAGCGGTGACCTTGTAACGGCGGCGACATAAAGTTATTTTTTTCTACCAAAGTTAGAACGGTACAATTAAACAATTTTTCCGAACGTTGTTACAAGGTTACTTTGGCGTAGACGATTTATTTGTAAACAGTAAGAATGTTACCCAAAATATCGACAGTTAGTCAGTCGACAAGGAGTTATTATTCACGAAGTATTATGCTTATCAACCTCTCTGCTTTTTTCTGACTCAAAGATTTATTTGAACGAAACTAAATAAATTGGGATGTTCCTTACAACCATGGAACCTGTGCATTATGCAGTATTCGTGCGAAAAGACTGTGCGTTTTAGTGTGTTCTTTGGGAAACTGCACCAATATTTTGGGCGGGAATCTGCTAATGGTTGACCTCTATAACCTGTGACACAACCAAGAGAACGCGAAGCCACAAGTACTCGGAATCGAGTAAATGACTGTTACACAAATTCTAGTACAGAAACAGATACCATCAGGCTCAGAAGCGAATTTGACGAACTGGCCCTAGAGCACGGGCACGAAGTCGTTCGATTGCCTCCCTATCATTGCCAATACAACGCCATCGAGCTTATTTGGCGAGATTATTTTCGAGCTTTTTGATAAAAAGTCACACAGCGCGTAACAATACCAACCAACCCTTCGTACAGCAAAAACGCGGACACTGCTACAAACTATGCGTGTACGGCAGTCAATAGAGAAGAGTAGTCTTTGGTTCCGTCGAAGTCTGCGTCAGCTGTGAGGGGCAAGCGCGGTGAAGTGGGGAGCGGGTACACCGCACAACGCGGCGTCGTCGCCGTCGTCGTCGTGCTCTTCACAACGGGATGCGGCAAGATGAAATCAGGGTGCTATGGCACTCATTAAGTGAGGTCTGTGTCCTCTCGAACTTTACCGGTTTTATTTTTAACTTATTTGAATTCGAACCGTAGATATCGTTTGAAACTCATACTGGTTCATAATTTTATCTACAATTTTATTAAAGGTAAACAAACATGCCACCTCACTACTTAAAGCGAAAATCTAGGCTTATCTATTATCCGTCTACGTCTACGTTCCGAACTTTTGACGTTTCGTCTTAAGCAGTTCGGTATAACCTGTCGGTTCTTTTGTCAGCATATCAACAACAAGTGGGAGCATTTCCCCGTAACACGTAAAAAGTGTCTGCCAAATGACATGGTGGTAACCGCGCGAACTACGTAATCAGTTATTATGGTACCCGTAAAATATTCCATCATCCCAAATAAAGCCTATTTACTGAGGAACGGTGTGTTTCTAACCCGACCTATAAATTATGGAGAGGGTTCCAAATGTCACAATTCATGTGTATGGAAAATTCGGTAAAAGTTAGCCGGATTTTGAAGTTATGTAAAAAATTCCGTAACAATCTAGCTAGAGAATTGATTTACCTCACGTTGAAACTGTAATCAATATTTTCAGTTTCTGTAGACCGAAATATTGGAAGTTGAAGGTACAGTTTGCCCACCCACTCTAAACCTGGAGGAGATTTTTTTCCGATTTACTCTAACATAACCCTTTATGTTCGAAGGATTTAGTATTCTTCGTTAGTAGTCGGGTAAGAATTAGAAAACTATTTCAACAATCGGTTATAATGAAAAATACCCCTCCTATTATGGCGCCGTCAACTAGGTATTCACACTATCACACTAATGTTAATTAAAATGTGATAGTTTAAATGGATGGATGTTCATTACTTCTTCAACCCAAAACTTCTGAACAGATCGGGTTGGAATCTTGCATGAATGTAGGTCTAGACCTGGGAAAACAAAAGGTAATTTTATGCCATAAATGAGTTCCCACGGGATAGAAATCTATATATATAAAAGAAAGTCGTGTTAGTTACACTATTTATAACTCAAGAACGGCTGAACGGATCTCGGTGAAATTTGGCAGCGAGGTAGATGGTATCCCGGGGCCCGACATAGGCTACCTCTTATTCCGGAAAAAAGCGAGCGAAGCCGCGGGCTGCAGCTAGTAATCTATAAACCATAGAAAAAAAATCACGCATTTTTTTCTTTGGTTTATAGATTACTAACTTACCTACCAATATTTTACTTTTAGTAACTTACCTATATATTAGTTACTTTCTAAAATGTGATTTTAAAGGTCCACTTTCTTATAAAGAGAAAGTGGACCTTTATAATTGAAGATATACTTCTTCAATTATAAAGGTCCACTTTCTCTATTGAGATATATTCTCTATTGAGATATATTCTCTATTGAGATATATTCTCTATTGAGATATATTCTCTATTGTGTATTGATTGAAGTATAGTATAATTAGTTTTGCCCATCAAATGGTCAGATCAGCTGTGTTAGGAACGAGCTTCACGGGATGAAAAATTGTTTACGGCGATACAGCATCGCAAGTTAAGGTTCCGTAGTAAAAAACCCTAATTTCCTGCACCCTTTCATTTATAACACGGCAATCTGGGTTCCGCAGCTTATTTATAGAGGTCCCAACGTTTGATGGGTGGGTGTCGGAACGTTGTAAAAAGTGATAAAGGTTGTAAAAAGTAGCTTGGACCTGAGATATACCCATGTAGGTCGACAATTTAGAACTCTTGGTATAGGAACTTAATATGGGTAGATAGGCTATGTATGCTACCAACTTTGTAGTCTTCACCTCTCCCTACACAGATAAAAATGTGCCAGATTTTTTTTTTATTTAGTCGCGTTTCTTTTACTAACGTTTTCGAACGATCTATTCTAAAGTTAGTTGAGATGTCCTTTGCCATGCATAACATAACATTGTGTCGTCGATATAGGCCAATTATCAACTACCTAGGTACAAAACAGCTTAACTCGTCACTCCGATCACAATAATCACAAGGTAACATACACATTAGCAACCAGGAAATGTACAAGATAAGACGTCGTCACTCGTCTGCAGAGCACTAAACTCGGGTCGCGCTGCATTTCGTGTTGCGAACCCAAGTTTACGAGGGTTAGTTGGACAATTTGGGCCGTCTCGATGATATGACGAGGTTCTCTGTCCGACGGTAACCGTTGTACGTGGCGTTGATAACTGACACTTGAGGGTAGTTGAAATCGGAATAAGGAAAGTTTCTGCCTGCGGCCTTGCTCGCGTTTTTCCGGGGTAAAAAAATTGCCATGTTATTGTAGGTCTGGAAATTAATGAGTGCAAAAATTTATGCTCGGTCCGATATGTCGGTACTTTTAGCGTCTTATGACTTACAAACGAAAGTTTTCTAATTTTACATCTTTTCAAACTTTCACCGACATAATAATGGAAGTATTGTTGAGTTTGTCCTGGTTAGCTTTTGTTCGAGGATTTGCATGTTTGGAAGTCGCAATAACAAAAGTGTTCTTTTTAGAGTTCCTTACCCAAAGAGTGCCAACGGGACTCTATCACTAAGGCTCCGCTGTCTATCCGTCCGTCTGTCTGTCTGTCAGCGGGCTGTATCTCATGAAGCGACATGACAAGATGGGCGATCTCGTCATGTTGGCTTTTTGCTTCTTTTCAACAAAAATAAAACGTTTTTTAGGGTTCCTTTTGTGAAATAGTTACGTACAATGGTACGAAACCCTCCGTTTCCGAGTCGACTCACACTTGGCCGGTTTTATTTAGGGTTCCTTTTGTTTCTCTTGCTAAATAGTTTTGTACGATGGTACGGAACTCTCCGTCTGCGAGTCGACTCGCAATTGGCCGGTTTTATTTCGTACAAGATATAGATTGAAAAACAATTTATCAATGTTTATCTACCAAAATACAAGTTTCGTGTCTATCCTTTCTCGTCCGTACTTCACCGTTATAAAATTTATTAGATAGGTCCCTAAAACGAGAACTCGTCATTTTCATAATTTCCATAGCCTATTCGGCTAGGCTAGGCAGTACAGCATCACATGAGGGGGAGATTTTCTCGATTAAAAATCTTAAATGAAATAACTTTACACCAGCAAACCCCGCTTTTCAAAAGCTCGTTTACCAAATCCACAGTGAACATAATTAAAAGCTCTTTCTAATTTCAGGAAGGCCTTCAGCCTACAAGTAATTTGAACGGATTTACGAAAAAGGACCCACTTAATATATTGTTCCGAGGAAAGCAACGAAACCCGGGAAAAATTAACTAAATACAGAGCTTATACCTAGTGAGAAATGGTTTTACAAATTTATTGCGCAAAATTAAAAGAATTTCAGGTTTAAAAGTTTGTTTTGTTTGAAAAGCTTGTTAGTGTCGGAAATTAATTGCATTTTGGTAATTGTTTTTTCTTTTTCTAATTAAGAAATCTTAGCGGCTGATAAGAAAACTGCAGATAAGAAACTTTAGTAAGATTACCTTAACTTAAACAACTCGATTATCCGTATCCTTTCTATTTAAAAGAAACTTCACTCTGAAGCTCTCATTAAGTCTCAACATCTTAATTTCCCGAGATCCTGAGTTTTCTAAATGTTTTAATTTAAATCTACAAAGTTGAAGTTTTGAGTAGCCATTGAAAACTTTTGTGCCTACCTAACTACCAAATAAAACATTTCCTATCAACAAACACTTGGTGACAAATTGTAGAAAATTTTAGAAAATTGTAAGAAAAAGGTGTCCACCACCTTCACCTCTCACAATTTTTCCTGATAATTTCGGATAATATCCATAACCCTAATAAACATACATAAACCGCAAATACAGAAGTACCTATCTAATTTCTAAAAGTTAATACTGTTAATGTAAGTTGTAATAAAATACGTGGATTTTGTAAATGACTAAAATAAATAAAAGTTTCTATAACAAAACCCTTGGCAATTTTTTACTGTGGTATTTATGCTGGGTCTCAAATATCCAGTAATCACATTAGATAACCGTCCACTATTCAGACCGTAAAGCGATACCTTTGTGTACCAAATACAATGTTACCAACATTCGTAAGATAAGTTCTTTCAACGATCGTAAAAAGAAGAATAGATTCGAGAACCTGGTCGTAGTTTTATCAGTATTGTGTGTGCACGAATAAAAGCTTAACATATCTGATGTGAGATTAGCAAGAAATAAAAAAGTAATACGGATTCTACGACGCTTTTAGTAGGCACTAACTTACCTAGGTAAGTGCTTAAGTAGATGGATACTAAAAATAGCTGTTTTATTGGTGTTGGTGGATTAGGTAGCGACGAAAATGACTGAACTGGGTTAATTATCTAAAAGCGTATGTGTACCGTTTTTAAAAATGTCAATGTTCAGCATTTTTCGTCTATGCTCGTACCTAATTAAAGTTCAGCAGGAAAAATTGCTTTACACTAATAGCAGTGGAATGCCCGATGAAAATAATCGAAGCAGAAAAAATAATGTTTCCCTCCGTCGTCGTCTCAGACCGTAAATTCAATTTTACAAGAGGCCTACGAGGCTACGACCCAAAAGACTTTGTAGCAAGGACCTTTCTAATTATTACAGTCATTTGTAGCAATTTCATTTTGTGCCCTTGAGGATGCTGGCTCCCATTTAGAAAATGTCACTCATGCCCTGAATAGCTATCATCAGCTTATTTCTTCGTTTGTGTTGAATTATCTACCGTATAATTTTGTGTTGTCTCTTGATTACTTTGTATTTGTTTGTACATAATGTTGTTCGACTGAAACGTTTCATATTTGACGACCGATGTGGCGCGGCGGGCGAAGGTCCGCCTGCGACGCAGAAGGTTGCGGGTTCGATTCCCGCCTTGGGATAAATGTTTGTACGATCTGCAAATATTTGTTCCGGGTGTTCTGGGTATTTTCTATATATAATAAAAATATCTATCTATGTTAGATAGATAGATAAGATTTTTTATTAAGTTCACATACAAACAGCACAGGAAAACATAACAAATCATATATGGTATGTATTGTATTAAGTTTATCAGTCATCTAGTACCCATAACACAAGCTCTGCTTACTTTGGGGCTAGATGATGCTGTGTGGATTGTCCAGCATTTTTTATTTATTTATTTTATTTATATTTATATGCGAATCACATACAGACATGTACATAACATACGCTTAGACTTAAAATGTAAATGTAACTTCAATGTGTAAATTCGATGTTTGGTTTAGTAACTTCGATATCTTGTCAGAATACATTAAGGTTAATCGTGTAGTTGAATAGAGTTTTTTTGTTTTTTTTTTTTGCGTTCTACATGGAGTAAAATTAAGTTCATTTTTTCATTAGTTAAGGAAATGGTTTACGATTTGCGCCAAATTATTTTCCCTTGTGTAACGAAGACAAAAATAAAAACCGCATACAAAATTGAACGGGACCTACACGAAACGATCCACCTTAAACAGATCTAGGCAACTATCTTGAACAGAGGTCCGTTTAAATCAGCCAAACAACGACTTTCTAGTTTGCATCGTCATAACAATAACCGCGTAGAAGCATCAGCAGAATCCGTAGCGCTACAAAACTTCTAAAAAACTGAATTCTAATTGACCCAACTATTTTAAGTCATTTCTGGTGGCCAGACACATTTACCCCGAAGTCTATTAACGCCACGAAAAGGTTTATTAATGTTCTTCGAAGACATTAGAGACCCCAGGGCGTAAGGACTCGGACCTCCCACTGTTCGGAAAGGTCCTGTGCTAAGCGGTTTGATTGATTCCTGAAAATAAAGATATACGGGAAACTTTGCTGTGTACGTACAAAGAATAGGGTCGGCTTGAGCCGAATCACGTCAAATCATTCACAAGATTAGATGAAACAAGAGAACGAGGATAAATTTTTCCTGAGGATGTTTTTCCTCCTATTGGTTTCGTAAAAACTTGCAAAAGGGATATTCGTATCTGTGCAACCCATCTTCCCCATTTTCGATATAAACTCAGTCGCACATTTAAACAAAAATATTGATCATTATAACACTTTCACCCGAGGGTTCTAGAAGGGTCAAACTCCCAACTTGGCACCACATTGTGGAAAAATATGGCAAACCCGAATATATTCTCGATTTCCACACAATTCCCTAAAATGCAAAATGATCATATAACTTTTTATTTTGTGCTAGTCCCTAGATAGCGGGAACTTTTTGCCCATATTTTACATATTTTTCACTATTTACATATTTTTATACAACTTACATATTTTTCAACTTTTGTTCTCAGTTTAAGTTATAGGTTCTTGCAAATTATTAACAATTTCGATAACCTGGATGGACTTTTATAATTAACTATTATATCCTATTTTGACCTAGACTGACATTGATAAAGCGCCTTTAAAACCTCTTAGTTCAGAATTATTAACTTCCGAAACTGCACTCCCGAGAATTTAAATAATAGCAACATGCCCTCTCGGTAACTCGGTCTGTAGTGGTTAGAACTACCTAAGTAATTAAAACATGTATGTGTTAGGAAACGACTGGGGCCTTGGTTGAATGCGAAACGAGAATAGTTTCATTACCATATCTACAGAAGATTCATAAATTTATATCTTCAATCTTGAGTAGTAACAAAAATCGTAATAATGTTCGTGATGAGTAATCGCTGGAGACTGGTGCAAAATTAAAAACTGTTGTACTTATAGTTGGCCACATTATCGTGAACGTTTCTGTAAATTTTATATAGGACACACGCGTAAACGGAGTCTTGACCTAGCTAATACAGTTTGCATTCAGATTAGAAGATATAGGTAAATTATGCCCTCTTCCCTGCTCTTTTCTTAGCTCGAATAAGGCAATGATGCGTTATAGGTTTGAGTGTGAGCCCGGACCACTCCACGCATTCCTTTTAGATTATGATCCATTTCATATTGGTATTCTGAATGTAGTGTCTTTGCGTTTGACCGAAATTTGAGTTATGCCTGCTTTAAGACGTACTTGTGACCTAGATCAAACTTTTCAGACACGTCTGGACCTTGGGGCGAAATTCTCGAGGCTCTAGAATAATTTAATGCGTTACGCAGACAGAATATATTCAAATTGTATTTTACTGTATTGTACTCTTACTTTCAAGCTTGTTACAAGATGTTAGTTTTCTTTTGTATCTTTCAAACATGTAGGTATGTATAGGGGTATACAGGATGTTCGGAAAATTGCGTGCCGTATGGTAACTAGGTAGGGGTAGGTGGAACTAAGTTCCAAAGCTTGGCGGCTTTATTATAAAGATTTTTTGATATATTTCCGGAATTTCAACTATTTAGTAGTAATTTTTTGTACGAATTAGCATGGCCTAATTTTTTTTTAATACGTCTTGCATGCTGGCCCGTACTCTACCTACCCCCAGTAACCATATGGCACACGGTCTGCCGAACACCCTGTATATAAATACCTATTTTCATATTTGATGGTGGCTGGTGGTTGAGACTCTATTATAGCATAGCATTCTTGATATTTAGATATTTGTTTAAGTACTATTGCGCCCGAAAGCCAGCGAACCCTTGTTATAATAGATAGAGGTTTTTTTTAAACACGCTTAATTCGAATAGCTACTTAGAAAACGTCCAGGACAAAATATTGACCATTCTTCATTCCCATCACATAATGTTTTATTTTCTAATTATTGTTTTTATTTAGACATAGTATAACGTTGCTTGATATATTTTATGTCAAGAACCCATGGAAGGTGGTCCCCAAGATACAGGTGTATCCTAGTTTGGGGATCAACGATGTAATAATTTGAAGTATCAAATGTTTTTCAATAAACGTTATTCTTATTATTATTATTATTCCATTCTACAAACAAATCACACAAGATTCTCTGATCTTGTATGTTCTCTATAGTGTAATTTACAAACCTGACCCGTTGTCTCAAAGAGAGCATATTCCCCCATAAGTGGAGTTGTCAACTTCCAGCATCCTTCAAACCGGCAAGTGTAGCCTACGAAGAGTCATTAGTTAAAATTACTGAGCGTCTTATTGCTCCCCGGGTCGCAGTTGACAAACTTTCCGGAGGGTCCGGCTGTAGAAGGCGGAGGAATCTGACTTCTACACGGTCGGTACCAAATTAAGGGTGAGCTGTCATCATCATCATCATTATTCTTTTGAGTAAAGGTTGCCTCACTGCCTCACAATACAAAAATGAGCATTCAAATATGAGCTTAAACTCGTAACTTTTAGGTACATTCTACAGTGATCATACTTGCTTGCCGTGCGTGTGAACGAAAACCTTTATAAAACTTTCGCTAAACAGTGGGACTATAATCCCAGTTCGAGCCGCAGGACTTTTTAGAGCTGGCCTGTGGTCGGTGTTTTGGTTGATCCACCCATTCCTATTGAGTATAAATACCTTTTTTCATATCTGTTTTTATTTTTGCAAGCCCGCTTTGTCCAGGGAAAGGCTAGCCGCCTTTTTTCCAGTTTCCCTGTTCCTCAATCGATACCACGTCAATGCCAGCGTGTAAGGTGGGAGCACAGCTCATCTAATAATCTGATCCAAACTGTTTGAAATGTGGCCAAAAATATATATATAAACTGATACGTTTAGAATGATCGTATAGACTTACGTAGGTACCTTGTAGGTACGCATTTTAGTACTTAATGACTATATGGAACGATGTCATTTAAGTTAAGAGTAAAGTGTAAGTAAAATGGCCATCGATCGGACAGGTAGATTTTTACTGTTCCCACCTGTATTTTTGTAGATTTACCTTTCGACTAATCTCTAATTCAAGCCAGCGAATAATATCTATGCGAACAAATGCGGCCTCTCTGGGTAAAAATTTATAAGTAAAGTGTCTTACAAACAAGACATTAAAACTGTCTGATAGACAAGAGGTCTCGTTATTTTATTGAGAGACGGCGCAAAGTCCTCTGATTTACATGCAAATAATTGTAACAGATTGAGAGCTACGAACCGTTTTCACAGGACAATCAGGACAGCTAAACCTATCTGTTAACCTCTCTAAAAAGTGGTTAGCTAGACGAGGGCATACGAGCATTTGTATGGAGCGGAAGAAGAATATTAACCTAGCCTAAAACTTTGTCCTGGAAAGTTCTATTACTGTCATAAAAAAACTACTTCATAACACTCCGAACCATAAAGACCCTGGTGAAAACGGTGACTGTATACTAGATCCTAAAGTCATTTACAACCGGATATTTACCATGATTTTAACTATGGATTTAAAAGATTTATTGAAAACGAAATCGTCTTAATCTAAAAGTGCCTCTTAGATGATTCCTTTATCAGACTGCTCTGTCATGTGCTGCTTGCATCCAATATACCGTGCCCAACATGTTGAATAAAACAATCTCCTGCTCAATTGAACTTCATTATCACAGAACCGTCCACAATGCACTCCCATGCGAGATGTCAATGCAGATCACAGTTCCCCACTGGCTCAACCGTCCACTGCTGAAGATCCTCCAAATGAGAGGGATTTTGTCATTATCACTTCGCTTGGCATACGGATTGGTAAAGGTGTAGAAATACTTATTGGTTAGTGTAGATTAATACACAGAATATTGGTTAGTGTAGATTAATACACAGAAGGAAGCTGCTGTCCTTCCTCTGAAGCTGGAGTCAGTCCCATAGTCGGCCCTTACGACATCCGCGAGCTGAGTTAGAGGTCGATTCTTACGCTGCGACCGTCACGGCTGAATTCAAATAAGTCTTGAATTTTAGAAATACCACCCGGAGATTATTCAATTATTTGTTTAATTTTAGTGCGCAGTACCAGCTGTTTAAACTAACTATTGCCACGAGGAACCGTTTGGAAGCCACAAATTGTATTCATCTGTAGTAATTTCATCTGTCGCCGTTGATTCTGTTACGATTGTTATGCTAAATCGCTTTAAAATCCCATTTGCTTTGTTTCAGATGGCTATTGGTGCTGACTGTGTTTTAACTTATGTGAGTAAATTTCTATAGTAATTTTTCTTCTTCCTTTTAATTAATGACCTTAAAACTACTTAATTTCCAGTCCAACAAGGTATGTAAGTATGTCACGTTCTCTAAAGAGTGGTAGCCGTGGATACCAATTCGCTAATGTTTCAAACAGACGCTACGAGTGGTCTTCAAGGCTGTCAACACACCAAAGTCGGCGACACAGCCCGACGACGGGTTGGTGCGACATTTCAGTGTATATATGAATATTGGACGACAGTGTTTTGTTACCTTATCGGTGCAGAGGCCCGCCGATTTTAGTATGTGGAGTGTATATACTATCCCAAACTCTACATTCAATACGGAAAACATAGCGTAAACCAGTAAACGAATTGCCTCTGCTTACACGATCTGAACACATTATTATTAGTACTATTTAAAGGGTGTTTATCGCGTTTATAACGATAGGTAAATAAACGCGATAAATACCCGTTAAATAGTACCTACTCATAAAATAATCTCTCATAATAGTCTCAGCTTGTTAACTCTTTTCTTAAAAATCCTTACTTAGTTGGTAAATATCGTCAATCATAGTTGATTCCGCGACCAGATGCGGTATCCAAGTGCACATTACCGCATTATTAACCACTCGGTATCAATCTCCAGCTGCAAACTCCTCAGCAGACCCGGCATTAATCAGCCGACAATAATCGCAAGCCGCTGAATAGCCGCTCTCGAAATTATTCCGTCGCCACAAAGTTGGAAACTTGCCCCATAAAACACGGGGACAAAGTCTGCGAACATTTTTCATTAGCTGGGAGTATTCCTTGCCGGTAAACAATTTATAAGACGACCAGTTCTCTAATTGTGGTTGGTTTGTTTGACCTACCTTTTTTATTCTTACTGAATTTAGGATGCACCCTTAACCTTCCCAAGTTCTTGATAATTCTGAGGGAAAGCAAATACTTATTATTACTATTTCAAATTTAAAACATAGTAATGTAGGTAGTAATAGAAAAATCAGTTTTAACATCAGTCTCAAGTAATACAATGTGTTAATGATATGCGTTTACCATACAATCATTTTATTTTACATTATAATTAAGTTGTTTTTCAATAAATACTCAAATATAATTCCCAATCCTTCAACTTCTTTTCATAATGGCCGGTGTGGCTCTGCCTAAATCCCCGCTTTGCGATGGTGACATTTGACAGGTCCACGTAATAACAGATGCTATTTTGCCGGGGAATATTTACCCGACTATACAAAAGGAGGATGCTAACAGTAGGTTGATTGGTTTGAGATGGACTCAAAAATAAAATTCATTTATTACGTAATTCATACACTGAGCCTCAGGTTTAGCTCTGCGCTCATTAATCCAATACCGCTACCACACAGCATAAAAACGTGCATTCAAATATGGGCTTAAACTCGTTATCTTTAGATACATTTTACAGTGACAAAATGGCTACCCACAAGCTTCAAACGAACGTCCCCGACCTGTGTGTCATCCGATGCCGTCAATATAAAATTCATCCAAATGTTGCGAGTTAAAGCCCATATTTGAATGCACATTTTTGTGCTGTGCTGTAGCGGTGCTTTCTAGGTGTGCGACAGGCTTAAGCCATGGATATTTATTGGTTAAGCCATGCAACAGTGACTGACTTAAAACTCTATTTGTCTCCTTCTAATTGAAACAGCAGACATCTTGCTGAATAACGCTGTGAGGGTCTGCATCAAGCATAACTCAGATGCCAGATAACACAATTAACGTAAATTTATCTGTTTGGGTTTGGGGCTGTTTGCCCGCTAAAGCACAACTGCAGAACCTTTTATTGTTTTCTACCAAAATTTTACAACAACGGTTATCTTTTTATGTAAAATCCCATTTGCATTTTCCGTAAATTACAAGCAATTCCAAATTAAAAGAGCTTTAAGCGCAACATTTGTGGAAACGGAAATAAATTAACCAGCAAACAGATAAGGGAATTAGACAATGTTTAAAATTCGAATCTTTACAGCCAGACCGTTATTTTTTACACTTTTATCTAGAGATTTTAATTAAGTTTTATTACTGTCAGATATTTTTGGAAATACGAGAGTCGTAAAAATTCGCTGTTTGTTTATAGGTGCATAGGCAGTAAGTATCGGAACGCGGAAAAAGCTTTAGTTTTAAATAAAAAGTCATAAAAAGCTCTGCAAGCGGAGATTTTTTGTGTAGGATTTTAGAGGTATATTTGTGCAATTTTATCGGACTTGGGTGTAATGTTGCGTATTTTAATAAAGCGAAATTACTGAGGACGGTTGTAAAATTTGAAGACCCCGGAATTAATGCCGGCTCGCGTAATTGAGTCCGTCCGATTTACGTTGTAAATAAACATAATTTTTGTGTTTACATTGGCGGCGGGGTCCATTGTTTGCTTTATTCAGCTACAATATTTAGCTTATATTTTTGAGATAATTCATACTGCAGCAATCGCTCTGAATTCACAGGACTGAAATTATAGGTATTTGTGAATTAAAGATAACGAAAAAAATATTGAAATGAAGCCGTTTAAAAAGTATATGAAAATATAAAATTTTAAAATTTTCCGTATCTGTCCAGGTATATGTACTAAATTAAATCAAATCATTTATTCGCAGGAATGTAGGTACAAAAGTTCTTAATAATAATGGTAATTCCAATACATTCTGCCTCGAGGCATGCAAAACTAAAATTTTGGGCTTTGCAATGCAGGCTTGTGCTCATAGTAATATAATGATTGTAGATCTACGATGATCCGTCTTTTGTTTAATCGGTTTTTACAATGACTGACTCATCTTTAACTCTCACAGCTTATTTACTGAGTGAACAGGAAACAAACTATTCGTCGGTTCGCCATTGTTCGATTTCATTGTTCCCTCTACGGTGCCGTTTTTCTGATTTATATTTTGCCTGGTCCTAATTGTGGGCAGTTTGCATTTTTTAACAAAATAATTTGAAATACACGATTGGATGTTGTGTAATTTCAGCACAAAGCAGCATTATTCCATCGATTTTTTCTGTTGCGTCACTACCTACGCGTATGTTAAACCGTTGTTGTTTTTCGGGTAGAACTACACTGGCTTGCAAAACTAAATATCACACTTTATAAATTTTTATATTTTCTAAACTGTAGAAGTTAGAGATTTAAAATAAAAAAACGTTTTATAACGAATTTTATCAGCTTTCTTTGAAACTATACACCTTACATTAGTAACATTTTTAACTTAAAATAAATAAAACAATAAAATAGCCATTTTTAGCTTAGTGTCCAAAACTCAATTTTATTCTCATTTTATATGTATGTTTTACATGTTATTTAATTTTTAGTAACTGGTTTTGCCTCCTTGGGCTTTGATTAGAGCTTCGAGCCGTTTTGGCATACTGAACACGAGGTTTCGGGGCCGATTTTGGGGAATATTCTCCCATTCTTCTATATACAAAATATGTACATAGATAGATAGAGATAGATAATGCTGTATTCATCACCTTATAATAATAATAATAATAATAATAATATTTTATTCAAAATAACTTACGACTAAAAGATAAAGTTCATATAAAATTGTAATTGTATTAAATAATGTGTGTGCCTGAACTAAGTAAAAACCTGTTTTTCAGGCAAAAAGAGTTCTAACATCACATAAAATAATCAAATAGAACTTATTAACTATACAAGGCGAAGGTGCATGCTTTAAAATAGTTACTTATGCTAACTACACTAAACTAGTTTTAATAACAAAAGTTGATTGCAAAAATTTATTGGCCTACTTTAAAACACTCAATAAATTTTCTGTGTCATCATATGACATACATTGCAATGTATCCATAAGTTTTTTCTTACAACTATTATAATTTAAGGGATAAATATTGGCTAACACATTCATTCTATTATAGAGGTATAATAAAGGACCAAGGATACTGTAAAATTTATTTGAAAAAGTATGTCTCCGGCCCAGTAGTTTAGGGCAAACGTTTCTGTTCCTCCTTTTGTTAGCGCATTCAGTGACATATGGAAGGGCTGCGTGTTGTTTAAGTACTATGTTCATTATGAATAACTGTCGAACTGATAAAACTCCACATGATTTAAATAGGAGGTTAGTAGAAAAAATAAAAGGACGGAAAGTTGATACTTTAAGTATCGCTCTTTGTGCTCTTTCGACAGTTAGTAATAATGTTTTACCCACCCCACCCCATGATGTAATGCAGTAGGTCAAAATGGATTCGCATAGGGCACGATAAACTTGTATAATAAGTTTTCGATCTGCAATATGACGTAGATTTAAGACAAAAATTAACTTGCTTATAAAACAGATAGTACTCATAAAATAATAATAAACAAGTTTTACGTAAAAAATTAAACACTTTTTCGAGTCCTTATTTCGAAAGCATATCTAGTGTACTTAAAAAGTTATTGCAATTTTAAAAGTGCGATACTTAGTTTTGCAGGCCAGTGTATATCTAGTTCAAAGACGATCAATACACAAAAGTGTCCTGTCGAGCCATAAAATTATCTAGATACAATCACTTACAAAATAATCTTAAAACTCTATGACTATCTGAAACGACAGCAGAAGTTCCAAGTATTTATCATTCCGTCCAGCCCTGGAAGTTTCTTCCTAGATGAAGAACTTTCAAGTTTTACCTTTTTATTTTATATTTCACTCGTTCTTGTTTGCGAAACAATTTTTAATTTGAATATAGTGACTGAATACAGAAGAGCATTTTCATTTGTGCTGCGAGTCTGAGATACTTTTACAAAACTGCTTTTTCCGCCTTCCATTAAAACAGGGGGAATGTTTATTTTGTATCCTGTACGGAGATATTCTTATATTCAACATCAGCAAGACAATACAATATTCGGAATGGAATTTTGCGAGGTTATGATTCTGCTGAAATATCCATAAAACATTTTTGAAATAAAGACTATTAATAAATAAATAAAGTTTTTGATAGTATGGCTACTTTTCAGGCTGCCTTTGAAACTGTTGACCGACCAATTGATGTCCTAAAGATTAAACATGAATAAAAGTTAAAATGCAATTATCTGAAGTATTCTTAAAGTAAAAAGTACGATAAACCGCCGACGCGACGTCTGGGAGCATCAGTCATTGTCTGCCCGTCGCCTTTATCTCGACCGTGGAATAGATACTCGTATCAAGAGCTTACAAAAAACTAAGGCCTTTTTACAGCATCGGGTTATTTTTTGATAATATTGAAAACACTGTAGTCATTGGAACACCATGGATATCTACACTAATACTCTTTGTCCTGAATCATAGACAAGCCACAGCTCAATCCACCTATCGGAGAGGCTTGAAAATTGCAGGGTGTGTAGGTCTTGGTGGAAAAATGAGCCCTAAAAAAGGAATTTACAAAATTCACACTAAGAGTTTCAAAATTGGGGTTGAAAGTTTAAACGAAAAGGCTCTGTATTTCAGCAACCATTAGCAGTAGAGCCTTTGAAATCCATCATGGTTATTAACACTAAAGAGAGCTCTGCAGAGTTAAGGAGCACGCATACGAGCGGTTAAGAATCTGGCAACTGAGAAGTTTGCCATAGCGGAGCATCTTCTCAGTCTGGTTCAAACCACTGGATCGAGTTACACAATCCACAAGTAATCACAACAGAGCGGCATTTCATAGCAAGATTGGTACAGGAGGCCATTGAGATTAGCAAACACAGGAACTTCAACCAAGAAGAAGGTTTCTAATTATTTCGGTTTTTGCACATTCTCATACAGGGTTCCAGGGCCGGTGAGAATGTGCAAATACCGAAGAAGTGATTTACCGATTGGGCCGCGTTCTGATACCGTCAGTTTTGGGTGTCGTGATCGAGTTGCGTTCTAGAATGAAACCGGTGGTAACGTTCATAGTAAAAGAAAAACAAGACCCGTCAAGTGCGAGTGTGACTCGCGCGCCGAGGGTTCGAACGGTTGTCAAGTATACCAATATGTACTATAGGTACTGGTTAGAGATTTTGCTATTTAATGAATACTAAAAAGTTAAAGGTACCTACATTTCAGATATATCGTTTTGCAAACTTCGGAGTATAGAGGGTAATAGCAAAACTTTCGAGTTTTTTCAAAATATTTTGAAAAGTATGTAACCTACAGGAATTTTAAAAACTGTTTTGAGATGTAAAAACATATACCTTATATTTGATATCCTACTCGGTTAGGTTGCCCCCTTTTTAAATTACCCCCCCCCTCTTTTGACTATTTTTACTAAAACTATTTCTACTAAAAAGTGGTCTACTTACAGACTTCTCTATATTTTTCCTGTAAAATATAGATCCATATCTAGAGGTACAAACGCTACATAGTACATTTCAGATGGATCGCTCTGCGAACTTCGGAGATAGGGGGAATGGGTGATTTTTCGATTTTTTTCAAAATATTTCAAAAAGTATGAAATCTACAGTAATTTCAAAAACTGTTTTGAAATGTACAAGTTGTCACAACCTTTCATGTGATACCCCACTTGTCATTACAGGTCTCTTTTAAAATTTCTACATCACAATTTGTACTGAAAGTTTTCATTGTATTTTTTTTCTTTTAATAAAAAGAAAAAAAGGATTACAGATAACATTATTATTACATTTTACAGGCGCACGAAATGTATCATTATTTTAAATTTCACGTTATTTGCTGCTGTAGTTGTTGAGATATTAAAGACGGAAAAAAGGACAGAAAAAGCGAGACCGGTTTCGAAACCGATCTCCGATCGTCGAAACCCTAAAAATTAAAGTAGATCGGTATGTCTGCAATAAAAACTCACTCGCAGTGCCTTCAGTTATTCCGTGATCATGGCGCATGAAACTGTGCCGAAATATTGGAAAGCTCAAAACTCAAATCAAGATAAATATCCCGTTGTAAATGACTTTAGCACTAGCAGTAGAACTACAAAATGTTACATGTAGATTCCCCTTACAAAACCAAAATACATTTGATTCATCGTTTTCTAAAATTCAGGCGATGTTTAAAATTAAACGAAAAGATTAAAGCATACCTTCTTGTGTAAAAAGGCCTACTATAAAATATCAGATTATCTAGAGGATAAAAAAGCGTGGGACGGGATTTGCTCCTAATTGAAAAATAACAAATAACTAAAAGGCTAAAGGTTTCTTCGTCGCTTCTTTACTTTAGTCTACTCGTACATACCGAAGCGACTGAAATCAAAAATATCACTTTATTTCCGTGTCAGTTTTTAATTATTAAGAATTTTACCTTTTCTAACATTTATTGTATTTATGGAAATAAAGAGTTTTTGACTTTGACTTTGACATAAACAAAAATGCTCTAAATCTCAGCAACTATTAGCAATAGAATTACTATTTTATTTACGTAGATTCCCCTTCTAAAACGAACACATTTGATTTATAGTATTCTGGTATTCTGACGGTGTTTCCCTATCTCTAAGCTTATACGAAGAAACTAAACGAAAATGTCCTGTTGCTCAGCAACCGCTAGCTATTATAACAAATACAAAATACACTCAGCGGCACAATTAACCGCCCACATTGATTTTTTAAAATTTTGGTTAAAAAAAAAATTGTGGCCTTACTTGTGAATGTTATTTTATAACGTAGATATATTGTGAAGTAAAATGAATGGTAATATTGTTTTTAATTATTACGTTTATTTATAAAAAAGTCTGACTAACACTTTGACCGTAAATTAACAAATGTGATGAAATGGCTTAAAAATAAAAAATCTGCTTAATAAATGAATTCTAATAGTGCGTATTTCCACCTCTAGCCCTCATGACTTCCATCAAACGGTTTGGCATGCTGTCGATGACATCTTTGACCTGTTGTTGTGGAATGTGCTGCCACTCCTCAATCACGGATTGTTTTAATTCATCTATGGTGGTTGGAGCTTGTATGTGGCTTTGAACACGTCTTTTTAAATTGTCCCATATGTGTTCAATAGGATTTAAATCTGGGCTCCGGGATGGCCATGTTAATTTTCGAATGCCGACGGTATCCAGGTACGCGTTAACAACTCTAGCAACGTGGGGGCGAGCGTTGTCCTGCATTAATAAAAAATCTTCGCCAATAAATGGAGCAAATGGCATTACATGAGGTTCCAACACTTCTGTTACATACCTCTGAGCATTTATTCCACCTCTTTCGAAGATAACCAAGTCGGTGCGTGCTTCGTAAGTAATGCCGCCCCATATCATGATAGAGCCACCTTAACCTACTGTTTCCACAACAGTACATGGTGCAAACCTTTCATTCTTGCGTCTGTATAAACGCTGGCGACCGTCAGGACCGTGCAAGCATATTCTTGTCTCGTCAGTAAACATAACATTCTTCCATTGTTCCATATTCCATTCGGCGTGCTCTCGGGAAAAACGAAGTCTTTCACTCCGGTGGCCTACGAGCAATTGTGGCACTCGAGATGGTCGAAAAGCTCCAAGGGCATTCTCTCCTAGTCTTCTTCTCACTGTTCTTTCACTCACTTGAACATTGCGAACCTCACGAAGTTGGTTTCGTGCCTCAACAGCTGTAGTGAACCGATTTCTTAGAACATTGGTCACAAGAAATCGGTCGTTACGAGCGGAGGTGCATCTTTTTCGGCCCTGTCCTGGTCTTCGCTCATAAGAGCCAGTTTCCCGAAACCGTTTCACTGCATCCCTTAAGGTGGTACGTGCGACACCAAGCTTCCGCGCCACGTAACGCTGACTAAACCCTTCGTCGATAAGAGCGACGGCTCTCGCCACTGAATTAGCATCAAATGGCATGTTTGTGATGTCCAAACACTAGCTTTAAGTTACGAAACCACAACAAACTCAAATTGTTTACTTTTAATGCCACTGAAGCAATGTAAGCAGTATGGCAACGATAACGATAATGAGACGAAGTTCGATATTTATCCTATTCACAACTTATGCGTAAAAAAACAAAGTTAAGTGGGTAGTTTGTAATTTTTTCGTCACTACATTTCTTTCACACTTGACTTATTTATGCCCAATAACTTACAACTGCGATAACATCAAAATTTGCCACTTTAAAAGGGTGGGCGGTTAATTGTGCCGCTAAGTGTATGTGATGAGGTGACAGAGTAAATTTAATAATGCATAGAGCAGTGAGCCCGAAAGCAATAACAGAACAAAACTTTTGTCTAAAATTGTGAAAATTATCAAAAGTATGAAATTGTGAATTCAAATCCCACGTGGACGAAGTCACGGGTACCATCTAGCTAGTGATACAATAAAATATGCCTTCGAAGCGTGTTTCGAAGTCATATTTAATAGCATAGTGTTAGCTTAGTCGGTCTACAACACGGGTTTACAAGGACGAGTCGGTAAATAAGTAGTAAACTAAGTTTCGAGTGTTCTTGAGTGGAGACCGCGCCTCGGCAAATGTGGTGTAGGACGCCCTCCAACCGGGTGGGATGACGACCTGCGAAAGACTGCGGGCAGATGCTGGATGCGGCAAGCTGAAGACAAGGCGCTGTGACGCTCATTAGGGGAGGCTTATGTCCGCGGAGTAATATGGGCTGATGATGATGACTAAGTTCCTGGTATTCCCACAATGAGCACTAGAAAAAAGCGTATTAAACATCTATCTACACATGACCGCTGTTCTGTAGGCTGTGAATTTACAAGTGTTGGTACAATTTTGGCAAACAGTTATGTTAAACATTAACACATCAAAATCAAACTTAACTCATTCGAGGTAGAGTCTTATCTTCTCTACATGTTCGAAGACAACAACCAGCATTGCTTCAAGTTCCTCCATAGAACATAAGTGGCTCCTATGTTATGCTAATATTGCATGCGTAAACACATTATACAAAGCGTTTTACGTTGCTTCTTCCAGTCAGTTCTTGTAATCTGCTCTTTTAATGTGGTAAAATTGAGAATCCTGAATGTAAGACAAATGTATCGAATAAGACATTATTATTTTTAACCCATATGATCACTTCTTTTATTACTTTACAATAACTACTACTTTACAATTAAATTCGTTTATTAAAAACCAGAAATAATATTACAGAATACTCCAACACCATATAGGATCCTGCTAACACGAATACCTTCTTGCTAGGTACACACGGCTGATAGCCAAAACTACTTCGTTTAGGTGGTCTGCAATCATATCCCAGTGGTCCAGGCACGGCAGCTTCCCGTACACAAAATTGGATTTTAGGCAGGCAGCATGTGGCGGATGACAGTTTTTAATGGAACTTTTGCCTACCTTTGAAAGCTGTCAAAACCCCCTTCAGTTCCCACCGAACCTGCAGCCTGACAGTTTTTAGGTAATGTTGGCTAGCCGCGCGATATTTTCTCTGAAAAGTTTGATGTTATCTGTTGATAATACTCTCTTGTTACCACGAAACGCACCGTAAGAAATTATACGTCAAGTGTAATTTTGCAAAGTACCAAAATGAAAAAGTTTTTGAGAACGTCACAGTTTAGCACGTATTACTTATCTAATTTCATACTCGTACTAAAAATCATTCGAACACTAATAATCGAGGTCGTATGAAACTATTGGATCACCATATACGAAAAGTAGTTCTTCTAAGTATCCGGCAGGGGCGCTGCAAGTGCCGCAAGAGCATGGAAGAAAACGTAAACTTTTATAGTTTTCGTAAGGTATGCAAAACTAACACTAAGGTCTTTTTGTCAAAATTTGGAATGGTGAGTTCCTAAAAATGTCTCTAGCTAGGATAAACAACAATCTCCGTAACGCAATCAAAGTTTTAAACATAACCATTTTCTTTGTCTAAAGTTCCTTTCTAAGGTTTCTTTGTCAAATGTTGATAAAAAGATTATTAACAAAACTAATTTGCCTCAGGGTTGGATGGAGGACTCAAAAACAGGGGTGACGGGTGTGACTTTTGACCCAGTTTAGTTGAGATGCGAAGACGTTAAAAAAATATTATAAATTGTTTGAAAAGATGGATGACTTTCGTGAAATATTGTGGTAATGGATTAAGTTGACGTTTGATAAAAAGAGTGCGCAATAATAGTAAATGGGTTTACTAGGGACTCAACCACCTCATTATATACAAGTTTGTTATACTCCCGAGCGCAGCGAGGCAGGATGACATGACCGTGTTATAATGGGTGGTTTTTGGCCGAGGCCTGAATCTACCTTTCACTTCGATTGCAAGAAAATAAAACAATCAAAACTCACTTTTAGGAAAATAATCCACACGTTTTTCACTTCATTTTTCGTCTTCACTTCTCGTTTTTCACTTCTCTACTTCACGAATTTGTCGTAAGTCTATAAACATAATTTCACGTGATTTCGACCGCAACAGATTCATATTAATTATTTATTTGCTCTGTTTCATTTGCATATTATTGTCATTATTTTCGCTTGATGACATTCTCAATCATTTTCATCGCAGCGCATCAGCATTTCCATACAGCGGGGCAATGCAGTCAGCGTCTTGGGGACTCTTCCGACTGGTATTGATATGGATCAGTTGAGCTACCTGTAGAATGTTTGCAACAGTCAACATTTAGCTTAATTGTTTCAATTGTAAATACTAGTTCTAATTTGTTTTTATTATTGAACTGTTATTTTCTTTGTCAATAAAGGTATTTCTTTCTCAATTAACTTAAATACCTAGGCCACGTTCAACTTCAATTCACCTAAAACTTTTTAATGTCTTTGTTAAGCGCAACGCAAAGTACGCATTTAACAATGGAGGAAGAATCACCCTTCTTCAACTTTAACTTTTCAGAAATAAACATCCAACAATCAACAAAAAGGAGCTTTCAGTTTTATTTTCAAAATAAATTCATATAAAATGTGTTTCCTTTGCTGATAGAACACTAAAAAGTCGAGTCTTTATGTAAGAGTACGAATGTTTTGTACTGGCTGATCATTTCAATAACTTAATAAAAATACTTTTAGCCCTATAGCTACGCTATAATGACACATTTTTTGAGCAAGAGGAGTGAAAAATCTTCTACAGTGAGGCGTTAATGCTCCTTTGCTATGTAGTATAAAAGAAAATTCGAATCGTTGTTGTTAAGGAAGTCTTTGGACTTTGGTCTTTGTAAAAGATTTGTTACTAAAATCAACATCATATCAATACAATCGATGATCAAAACGATGCCTGAATCGAAGTTCGTTATAGCTTGGATTCATTTCAAACAGTATAGAGAGAACGCGAAAAAAAGAAATCAGCTAGATGAAGAACACCGGTGACGGTCTGATCGTCACCGGTGTTCTTCATCTAGCTGATCATTAAAGGGACCTCCTACACGGAAGTATCGCCAGCAGAGTGTACCTAGGCCACTATTTTATATAAGAAATCTATGAGCATAAGGCATATCATCGCAAAGATAATTCCTTGCTTGCTTCTTAAACCTTCTTTTTATGAAAAGCCAGCTGCTTCGCAATAGAAAATCTCAGGATCTAAATTCCTTTGTAAAACTCGCACAGCTCTTGTGCACTTCCTTTCAATACAAGGCTGTGCTTGTTCCAT
Organism: Eupithecia inturbata; assembly: GCA_963662085.1. Taxonomy (NCBI): domain Eukaryota; kingdom Metazoa; phylum Arthropoda; class Insecta; order Lepidoptera; family Geometridae; genus Eupithecia; species Eupithecia inturbata. The sequence goes on from OY759187.1 coordinate 6,489,812, forward strand.
TGTGACCACAGAACTTAGTTGTCTTGTACCACTTGGTTAGGTAGGGCTGGCGAGGTTGCCAGCTGAAAATCCTTTTATTTACTGAAAAAGGACCCTGTTACTACGTAATATGACTTCCGTGGCGCAGCGGACGGAGGCCGATTTTCGCCGCAGGACAAATATTTATACGATCTGCGGATATTTGTTCCGGATGCTCCGAGTGTTTTCTATGTATAATAAAAAAACCAAGTGCGTATGTTATGTAGTAGCTCAGTTATCTAGTACCCATAACACAAGATCTGCTTACTTTGGAGATGGTGATGACGGGTAAGTTGAGCAGCATTACTAAAAAGAAAATAACACTACATGTTACTCATATTTTAAAGACCGGGGAACCGCCGGTACTTGCCCTTTGTTTAGAATTAAATATGAAGAGCATTTGCACATACTGAATCAAAGGTTGCACGAAGATAAATTTAACCATAGCACAGAAAATATAATACTTTACTAGTAACCATAGTGAAGTTAGCAACCCTACACGACCATAGGTCTTACTGCAAAGTTCAGAGAGTCGACAACTTCACTCTCTGACTTACTGATTTATGCACACTGTTTGAACTAAGAAACTATTTAAAGTTGGCTTACTTCTTGAAAGCATTGAATTAAGTTACGTAACACACTCAAATAGTCTATCTAAACTTGACTTTGGAAAGTTCAATTGACTAGTTTTACCAAAATGTACGTTATTTTCTGGTTCTTAAGCATCCTCGGCAACGCTCCTCCAAAACCTTACAATGTGACGACGTAAAGCGATCCTGAAGTATCAAAGTTGTCCAATTGCACATACACACACTTCTTCAAGCACACTTAATGTGGTGTTATCCTAAAGCCGGGTAAGGGGTGTTACGGGGCATAATGTAGTATTTAACGTAGTACCCAACTTTAGAGTAGATTTCTAGAAACTGTGTCGTGTCTTGATTTCTCTTTGAAAATGTTGACTAATCGACTTCCTGTCATAAAGATATCTTAGCCGGTACTACATTTGTACAATAGGGATCTGGGGCTGAATTCCACTAAATTAATCACTTCACCATAACAATGGTCTCAGAATGACACAAGCGACGATGTTTCCACCTTCTCTTCGCTGACTTCCTGTTTAAGGCAAAAAATTGTACCGCTATCGTTGTCTAGGTAAAAAAACAATCTAAACTAGTACTTTCTGCTAGTACCTATATTAGTATCGGATAACGTGCTAGCAAAACAGCTAACGGGAGCTAATTCATTTGTTCTAGTAAATCAACCTCGAATTAGTAACAAAAGGCCGAATTTCCATACTCATTGTTATTCCACCGGCGAATCCACAAATTTAGCATACAGTTCATAACAGTCGCTGTGGTACAGGTCCGGACCTAGGTCTTTTCAGCGGCCTGAAAAAGGGAGAGGGTGAAACCGCGCGTTAAAACTTTTGCAAAGTCTTTCTTGGTTATTAGGATCTAGTTTGCTTTTTGAAAACTGGCATGGTTATTAAATGCATTAAGTGACGATCTGGTCTCCACGATACAGCCTTTGCCTAGTGCCTAGAGACCTCAGGAAAACTAAAAGATTGTTATAAAAACGAAATAAATATTTAATAATTTTTTTTCATTGCAGCTGGTTAATTATTATTCAGATGTATTCGTGAGTGTATCACTCATACTGTTTTCGCCGCTAATTGCTTCATTTTTATTTGTTTTTTATCCGTCATCAAAATTTTTATGAATTTCCCAGCACGCATTGTTGTGAAAGATGACAACAAAGCATTTATTTCTTCGTACAATGCCAATACAATTTTATCCTTTCGACTTTTCATTGTGTTTAAATTATCAATAGCACTATTCCTGAAACCTTCAGACCTAACTATTTCTGAGTAAAGTATTACTATCGCAGTATGCTTGGTTATGATTAGTCAGGTCCTTTGCATTTAGCCTTACTACTTACTTCTCGTTTGGGGAACGCGTGTTCAGCAGTAGATGTACCTACATATGTGTGCTGTTGAGAACTTATGCCTATAAAATGAGTCTTGACTCATTTTATAGGCATAAGTCGCCGTTCTTGTCCGTATTGTGCAGTGTCCTATTTCCTTTTAGCCTGATGTTCCAAAAGTTTACTGCGATTTATTTCCGTTTACCATTTTGAAAATCCCCTAGCTTCGTCCCTGTTATGAAATACCATGCATGTGCACAAGATCAGCGCTTATTACAGTTGGCTAATCAAGCCAAGTGTAGACATGATACGTGGAGCATTAACTATGCTTGTGAAAGGGGTAAGTCCAGGAATTATTGTCACAAACTTATTATTATGAATGTTTTGATACCTTACCTTCGTCGTCCAAGGAACATAAATACTCCAGTCAAAGTTTCCGTCAAAATTCCTTGTTTATGTAACTTTGTTTACCACTGCACGACCCCAGGTTTTACCCACAGGTGTACGTGTATGTACTAATAATTTACTTGGGATGCTAACGCAATTTTTCAAAAGACACGTTTTTAGGGTTCCGTACTCAACTAGGAACCTTTATAGTTTTGCCATGTCCGTCTGTCTGTCTGTCCGGAGCTTAGCTTAGAGACTATTACTAGATAACTGTGATTTGGTATGGGTATACATAATTATTGATCACGCCGCAAGGGGTAAAAAAAAATATTAAAAAATTAAATTGGGTACCTTTCCCTATACCTAAAGTGGCGATGGATATTTTACCTTCTGTGTATACCGGTAACGAAGTTAGACAAACACTTTTTTCTACGTCACTGGTTACGTAGCCGTAAAGCCGTATTATAAGGAAAATTTCTCTTGAATAAAATCGACGAAATTCCTACGTAAATTACTGGTGTGGTGTATAACCACAGCAAACGTGTAACCTCAATGTGAGAAATCATAATGTTCAGTGCACGTCAGAATAATAACCAGCGTGCCTATAAGCCGAAATGTAGCTCAATCAATTTGAGTGGGCCTTTATGCCCAATTAGATCCACGCCACAGGCAAAGAATTGTTTAATTATGCTGTCGTCACAGTCTGAAAGGAACAGCTGCGTTACTTTTTCACCCACGAGGTGTGGGTTAAGTTTTTGTACCCTCGAGGTGTAGGTTATGTTTTTCGGTTATGTGTATCTATGTATGTGGTTGGTGGACACTCTTTATGTGGCATCAAAATACTCGTCTGAACTCCTATATGGTTCTTAGCTACATTTTGTAGGCCTTTGCCTCCCTATTTTGCCAAACAAAATGAAAAAGCGGGGACTAAGTCGGGTTTTTTTTATAGTTTTCTATTGATTGATTCGCTATTGAGCTCAACAATATTACTGGAAAATATATTTTTATCTGATGACTGATGATTTGACGTATCTTCTAGTCTGGCGTTTACTTAAAACTCTACATAATTTTATTAAAGGGTTAAAGAGTTAAGACTGGATATTTTCTTATATTCTCTTATGGTGCAACTTATTATGATAAAGTTTTAAAAACTAGTTAGATTGAACCTGCCGTTTTACAAAATATATACGATACTATACAAGTATGCTTTATTGTAAACCAACAAAAGAACATTACCTTAGACATAAATATAATTAGCCTCCTTATTGTTTTAAGAAGCAATCTCTTCCAGGCTCCTATCACAAATGTGTTGAATCGGTATTACCTGTCTTAATTATTATCTTTTTTCAAACTGTTGACAAATGAGCTAGCTTTTCTTCAGTAACTGCACCGTTTTACAGGGCACACCAGGGACAGGAATATTCTATAAAACATGCCCTATACCTAGATATCGCCACGAATTACGATAATTGTTTTGTGTTAATAACTTTATTTCATGCCGTCATGCTACCGTCCATTTCGAATAGGGTAGTTTTTGAACGCAACTTTTTATAATGCGGTAAGCAAGATGTATTCATCGTTATAATAATAGATTTTGCTGGTAAATTTACTGCGTTTCAAAGCTTATTGACTTTGTAAATATTTTATTAACAAAGAAAATTACAAACTAATAGAAACAAATTACACAAAGTATTTGCAAACAATAATAATAATAAGCATTTATTTGTCTCTCACAATAGGTACTTAGTTAAAGATAAATGAATACAGGGGGACTTAAATATATAGCAATCTAGAGATAGCTCAACTGATCCAAATCAATACCAATCGGAAGCGTCCCCAAGCTTGTTGGGAGTTAATGCTTGCGGATGATTGCTGCAATGCTGCTGCGCTGCGCCAGATACTCACCAGCTCTCGTGTCCCACGTCGCTTCGACCAGACTTCAGATAAAATTTTGAAACCCGTAAAGCCTCTGTACCCCACGTTGTCCTGTTGTGCAAAACAAAATGATCACATTTTGCAATTAGCAATGAGATTGTGTTACGAGTTGACGAATAGATTCATAGCTTCGTATAAAGATTCATCTTTTTAACAATCCACTGAAAACTATGCTATTGATACAATATTTGATGTGCTTATCTTATCTGTCAGTCGAAATACCATTTATCGACGAGTTATCTATAAAACAAATAGTTAAATTTAATGGACACCATTACTTATTATTGTGTTCTGGTATAGAAAGGGGCTGGGGAATAAGGGAATCATTAAAATTCCCTATTTTATAGCGACGAGTGTATAGAAACTGACTTATCTTGTGCTTGAGCGGAAAATATTAAGACATTAGAATTGCTGTATTAAAAACTTGTTGTACCCGCGTAATTTTGCTTCCATTACATTTAAATTAAAAAAAAATTCTGAGATTTACTAAAAATGTGTTTGTATTATCTTCATTTGTATATCAAAGGCACAGTAACAACTACTAGCGTGTTTTATAACTTTTTCTTTTATTAATTTTCATTAAAGATCTTAAAAATCTGTCTGGGACCATGGGATTGTTTATGAAAACTATAAAAGTTTTCGTTTCCTACCATGCAGCACCTTGCAGCGCTCCTACCAGATACTAAGGCCCGGACTCCAAAGCGGAGACAAGACGATAGGTGAGATGTGTTTTAAACAACCAATAGAACGTCGTTATTCACATATCTCGTCTCCACTCAGCTTCAGTGGATACCACCGAGTGGAGATGTATCATACTGGTGTATGTATGGCGCGATCTAAGCAGATATGTGAGCTGTGCCTCGCCGAAATAGAGCTGGGCGGCGCGGCGGTATAAAGCGGAGATGTGAACTGTTCCTCGCAAGCTGGCGACGGTACGCAGTGGAGACGAGAACAGATGTGTGTCATCTCAACAAACATCTAACGCTCGCCGCACGCAGCTCAGTTCCGCTCTAGCCAGCACACATCTCCGCTTAAGCCAGCACACACTCCGCTGCAGTCTAGCCAGTACGCATTCTCTCCCACTCCGCACAGCTTCGGTGGAGACACCCTAGCCGAAAAACGTCTTTCTCGTCTCAGCTTCGGACATCTCTGCACATCTCCGCTTTGGTGGAGTCCAGATTTGATGGGAAATTATTTTTATAGTATGACAGTGATCCAATATTGTCATACAAAATCTACTATAGTTTTTTGAAAACTTTGACAAGTCAGCGGTAGTGAACGAAAACTTTTACGTTTTGATATTGTGCAAACTCATACTACCCACTCTACTATCAATTCTATCAGTCATTTTAAAGTTTGGCATTCAATATAACTTACTCGAATTGATTTGATATATAAGAGTCTTCGAAGTTTAGTCTTGCTCAGCCATATTCTATGGCAAATGCCTTCCGTTGCAACTCTTCATTGGTACTACTATATGATGACATCGCATTAAGTAGAGCTTACAGACATTTTGATCGTTAATTATTTATCCAATTCCATTGGAATGTTGCGTGATCTTAATGATAAGATAGCAACTAGCAATGAATCTCTGATGCCTAAATTGAATGTGCCGCCGATTGGCGTTCCTTTGTTGCCGCAAAGGATTGATGGCGTTTGAGTTGTTTGTTTTTGTATAGAATAGAATCTAACAACATTGTTTTATTCTATCTACAAAATACAACAACATCCGTCCATAACACAATCTCTGCTTATAATACTGGGCTAGATGATGCCATGTTGTTTGTCCAGCATTATTATTATTATTTCCCTTTACTAAAACAACCAACGATGAAGATTATTTAATGGTAACATGGATAGATTTTTCTAAGACTGCTCTTACGTTCTTGCAACTTTTGCATGAATGATGCGTAAAAACTTCTGCTATTTTAATTATTACCTTTTAAACATACCTACACCAGTTCACAATAATGTTTACATGCAACTTTTCTATCAACAAACAAACATCATCTCACCCTATACGTCTCCGTTCTGTCGCGGGTAAAAAGGCATCTAGATATGAAATATAAAATAATTCACAAAATGCACAGTAATAATGTGAAAGAAGCTCCGTGGTATATTTTCTATCCTAGTAACGTACATGGCACATGGATTACGTCGTATCTCAGTAGATAATACCCATTACCCAGCAGCGGGTAAACCTTAAGGAGTCTACACGCTAAAGTCACAAATATGTGGCGACACGCTGTACCTGTCGACACTATACAAACCTTCAATGGTTTTAAAGTGTCTTATAAATAAGAATAAAATAAGTTTTGATACTACATAGATACAACTTTATAAAGACGCAAATATGCAGATCTCGACAGAGCCTACACATTTGCTCCCTTTGGGGTCGAGACCCTAGGACCGAGAGTACCGAGGCTCTCCGGATTTTAAAAAAATTAGCTTAGCGTCTGGTCGACGCGACCCGAGAGCTGGTGGGTTTCTGCCGCAGCGCATCAGCATTGCCATACAGCGGGGCAATGCAGCCACCGCCTTGGGGACGCTTCCGACTGGTATTGATATTGGATCAGTTAAGCTACCTGTAAATTGTTTGCAACAGTCTGCAGTTAGCTTAATTGTTTGCATTGTAATTTTCTGTGTCAATAAAGTTTTGATTAATAAAGAAAATACAAAATATAAATACCGTCAACAGAGCCCGATGGGTTGATGAAGTAACATTATTCTATAAAATCATGTCGGCAATAGTGCTCGCCGACTTTTAGGGACATGTCCACGACAAACATCGACAACACGTCCGCATCGACTACGTTTGTCGAGTCGCGATCTTCACTTAAGAACACGTTTACCCCAACCGGTAGTCGGTTCTTAGTGAAATATGGCCGCCACAAATATCAGCGACATATCCGCGACATGGTAAAAGTTGCTGATTTCGTGCCGTCAACAATGTTTACTAATCCGGCAACACAACCCGACGGATTTGCTGTATAGACTTCTATAAATGATGCCGCCAACATGTCGCCGACCCAGCCGACATCCAATCCGCCGGCCGGGCTGTGTCGGCAGCGTTGGCGACTTTGATGTTTAGACTCCTTTAGTAAATAGCCTGCAATACCGCACCGCATCTGCTACCTGCAATCATAACTCGTTTTAACTAGTTATACTAAAAAGGATTTATTGAATCTGAAACTCTTGAAACTCAAATGGGTCATAAAACTTTATAAACTTGAGACGGTGAAGTTTTTAGGATTTCATGGTTCAATTTTAAAGTTTTAAATTACAGAATAGGTAGATACCTAGATCAACTTCATCCACTGTATTTTTGGAGAATTATACAGTATTATAAAGTTTTGGGAGGCATTCCTCGTAGCGCACCTAGATAAAGCGCACCCACATGAAGCGCACCAACGTACTTCCGCACCCGTTTTGGTGCGCTTCATTTAGTAGGTATAAATGTTAAGTTTTTATTCCTCGTTGCGCACCAATAACTGTAGTGTATTCTCAACTACCTACATAATAATTAATAATATGGTGGAGGGTAGTTCGGGGCGAAGGCGCCGACAGTCGGAATAAATTCACGTAACGGAACTGTTGCCTCTTATTCCTATGTATATAACCTGCACATAATTAGATACTTCTCAGTGGCGATCGAGTATAAAAATAGAGCGTGCGAGACTATTTACGATGTCTATCGGGAAAATTGGTGAATTTGATATGAAGAGTGGTACGTGGTCATCGTATACAGACAGACTTGAAATGTATTTCAAAGTGAATGCCATAAAGGACGATTTGAAGCTGCCCACCTTGATATCTATCATGGGGGACAATATCTACGAACTACTAGTGAACTTGGCAAGTCCTAAAAAGCCCTCGGAACTCAAATATGAGGAGGTGGTGGAGCTTCTACAAAATCATCTACAACCGAATCCGTCGGTTTTGGCGGAAAGGTTTCGTTTCCGGCAGAGGAGGCAGGCTGCGGATGAAAGTACAGGGGAATACGTGGCGGAACTGAAGAGGATGGCGCGGTTTTGCAAATTCAACGACAAATTGGATGAAAATTTGCGAGATCAGTTTGTCTGTGGAATAAAGAGTGACGTCACGCGTCAACGGTTATTTGCGGGAAAGAACGCGGACACAATGACTTTTGCTAATGCAATGAAATTAGCTCATTCCTTGGAGACTGCAGAGCGGGATGCGGCGGCGGTCGAGGCACGGGCTGTGTCGGAAGCCGGTGACAAGGCGGAGGTGCACGCAGTCGGCGCGCGCGCGGCGGCGCGGCGCCAGCGTGGCGGCGCGGGCGGCGGCGGCGGCGGCGGCGGCGGCGCCGCGACACGTGGCTCGCAACAAGGACAGCGGCGGTGGGCCGCGGCAAATCCTTGCAAAGGTTGCGGAGCAGATCATGAATATAGTGACTGTAAATACCGAGATTTCGTATGCAGCCGGTGCAGACAACCGGGGCACCTGCGGCGCATGTGCACCGTCGGTGGCGTCGGCGCAAGGACCAGCAAGGCGGGGCGGCCGGGTGCTGGCGGCGCAGCTCGGAGGTTCCACTACGGTGAGGCGACGCGCGACGGCGACCACACCGAGAAGGACTCCTCTTCGGACCAGGAAGAGGAGGTGGATTGCCTCGATTTACATCAGTTGTGTGTAAAGGACTATAAGGCGGTGAGTTTGCCCATGTCAATCGATGGCCAAATTATTTCGATGGAAATAGATACTGGTACACCAATATCTTGTATAAGCAAGCAACTTTATGATAGGTATTTTAGCTCCACAAAAATACTGACTCATGATTTGCGCCTTAAATTTATTGATGGTACGAACATTCGACCATTAGGTGTGATTGTGCCTAGGGTAGAATATAAAGGGGTGCAGAAAAAACTAGAATTGTTTATAATTCAAGACGGAACGACTTCATTACTAGGCCGGCAATGGCTCACCGAATTAGGCATATCAATTCCCAGTTTTCAGTGTGACAAGGTAACTTGCAGTAAAGGAAGTTCGAAAATTAATTCTCATGTAAAAATGTTGTTAAACAGGTTTAGAGATTTGTTCGATGGCAGTCTGGGAAGGTTCACGGGCGGCAAGGCAACGCTGCGGGTGCGAGAGGGTGCTGCGCCGGTGTTTCACCGCGCGCGGCCGCTGCCTTTCGCGCTGCGCGAGCGTGTTGACGCGGAGCTGGACGCCATGCTGCGCGCGGGCATCATCGAGCCCGTCGACTGCTCCGACTGGGCCTCACCACTAGTCCCAGTCAACAAACCTGACGGTACGCTTAGGATTTGTGTGGATTACAAGGCAACTCTAAATCCGGTTTTAGTGATTGATCGATATCCGTTACCTAAAATTGATGAGGTTCTGGTAGCGTTAAACGGAGCACAGTTTTTTAGCAAAATAGACTTGTCACAGTCATACAACCAAATTGAACTGGATGAGTCCAAACAGTACACGGTTATCAATACGCACAGGGGGCTATTCTGCTATAATAGGCTAGTTTTTGGACTTTCGTCAAGCCCGGGTATATTCCAACGTATAATGACAACTTTATTGAAAGGAATACCTAATGTAGCAGTGTTTATCGATGACGTTATCATCGGAGGTAGAAACGAGACGGAACATTTAGAAGCGCTAGAAACAGTGTTCCAGAGGCTGTTAAGCAGTGGGTTACGGTTAAAAAAATCTAAATGTGTGTTCCTCGTTCAAGAGGTTACCTACCTAGGATATGTTTTGTCAAAAGATGGATTGAAAGCGGACCCTAACAAAATTTCGGCGGTACTGGAAATGGAAAAACCACAGAATATCACTGAACTGCGATCGTTCTTAGGGTTATGTAATTTCTTTGCAAAGTTTGTAAAGAATTTTAGTCAAAAATTAATACCGCTATATAATTTACTTAGGAAAAGCGTAAAATGGCATTGGAGTAAAGAGTGCGAGCTAGCATTTACGAAAATAAAAAAAACTTTAACGGGATCGCAAGTTTTATCACATTATGACCCGTCCAAAGAACTTATTGTGACGTGTGACGCGAGCGCAGCGGGGGTCGGGGGGGTGCTGTCTCAACCGGACCGGGGCGGGGCGGAGCGGCCGGTCGCCTTTGTCTCGCGCACACTTACTAATGCAGAAAAAAATTACTCACAAATACACCGAGAAGCCTTAGCTATTATTTACTGCATGAAAAAGTTTCATCAATACGTTTACGGGAGACGATTTACTCTTCGTACAGATCACAAACCGCTAGTTTCAATTTTTGGACCGAATACAGGCATTCCTACCATGACTGCGAGCCGCATGCAACGGTGGGCTATAATATTATCAGCTTACAGTTATGATATTGAATATGTAAGAACAGACGTGAACAGTGCGGATGGGCTATCAAGGCTGCCAATGCGCGATAAGAAACCGGTTTCGCGAGTACTACCAGAACAGACGTATTTGCATTTTGCTCAGGAAGCTTGTCTCCTAGATTATAACAAGATAAAAAGCAATACTTTAAAGGATCCAATTTTATGCAGGTTGTTACTGTTCATTAGAGATGGTTGGCCTGTTAATTGTGAAATTACTGGATTGCAACCATATTTTAACCGCAAAAATGAATTGTATGAAGAACTAGGGTGCGTAATGTGGGGTCATAGGGTAGTAATTCCATTACCCTGTAGGGAAAAGGTGTTAAAAGTATTACACGAACCTCACATGGGTATAGTTAAGTCTAAAGCTTTGGCTAGAAGTTACGTTTGGTGGCCCGGAATTGATGAGGCAATCGAAGTCATGTGTAAAGCTTGCGCCACATGCGGGGCGCAGGCCGACGCGCCCCCGCGGCAGGCTCCACGCCCGTGGCCGTACCCGTCTAGGCCTTGGTCTAGACTGCATTTAGATTTCCTAGGCCCGATTTACGGTAAAATGTACCTAGTTGTAGTAGATGCAACGTCAAAGTGGTTGGAAGTATTTATGGTACCTAGTACGGCGGCGACTTCCACATTAGATAGATTAAATGAGTTGTGTAGTAGATGGGGCTATCCAAAGCAAATTGTTACTGACAATGGACCACCGTTTACAAGTAGCGAATTTGAGAATTTTGTTAAGACTAGGGCTATTGACCATATACTCACGGCACCATACCATCCAGCTTCAAACGGAGCTGCTGAAAATGCGGTAAAAACCATAAAACGGGTAATCAAGAAGGCAGTCTTTGAAAAGAAAAATGTTAATGATGCGTTAAATACATTTTTGCTATATTACAGAAATACTGAACATGCATCGACGGGGGAAAGTCCGGCTATGTTATTGCAAGGTAGGCGGTTGAGAACACGTTTAGATGCATTAAAACCTGATCGTGAAGTAAAAATGGTTAAATCACAACAGCGCCAAGTAGATAACGCGGGAGGGGCGAGTAGATGGGTTAGTCCAGGTGAAGACGTCTGGTACAGGCAATATTCTAAAACAGACAAATGGTTGCCGGGAAAGGTAGAATCACGAGTTGGTCCGTCCAACTATAAGGTTATTGGTGAGGAAGGTGTTAGGGCTCATCGTCATATCGATCAATTAAAACGTAGGACTAGGAGTTCCTTGATTCACCCAGATACTGAGAGTCCCAAGTTGGAATTTAAGGTTTTAACAGAAAACGATGTTTTCCATGATGCGGATGATGGTGGGCTAGTGGTGGACCAGTCGAGGCGGCCTGTCCCTCATGAGAACCCGGCGAAGGAGGCCTCGCCGCCCGTAGCGGAACCTGAACCCCGGGAACCTTTACCAGATCTGTCACCCGAGAAGATTTCGCCAAGGGCTCGCCCCATGAGACAATGTAAATTAAATAAACCAAATTATAAGTTATAAGCTTGCCATTGTTTATATAACGAATATAGTTTTAAGTGGCTTTTGTAAGTAGTTTAAGTTGATAATGTACATAAGTAATCTAGATTTAGTGTGGAGGATTGTAGTGTATTCTCAACTACCTACATAATAATTAATAATATGGTGGAGGGTAGTTCGGGGCGAAGGCGCCGACAGTCGGAATAAATTCACGTAACGGAACTGTTGCCTCTTATTCCTATGTATATAACCTGCACATAATTAGATACTTCTCAATAACAATGTAGGGTCTAGTGATGGGGTTGTTTTCATCTAATTAGTAATCTATAAGTGCATTTTCACTAAAAAGTACACAAATTAAGGATTAGATTAGAATCATGAAAATCTTTATGTAACCAAATCCTTTAAAAAAATATTGTTGTATTCTATCATGGAAGACGTCACCATTATTTTATTGTTGTAACATTGTAGGGGGAGCACAGCTACCTATATTACAGACTTTTTAGTCTAGTTTAGGCAACTGAGGCTAATACATCATTATTGGATTAAGTATTCTCACAAATGTAATATTTCATACTGTCAGACAAATTGCCATGTAATTATTTGTAATGATTCTTTTTGCAATGAACTATTATTAATAATATAATATGCATCGACAAGTATAAAAAAAGGAGTTTTGCAACACTTGTGTTTTTGAGTTGATTGAGGTTTTTGAAATTTCTGTACTTAATTTTTGTTCATACTTGTTGAATATTTTGAAAAAAGTCAAAAATACCCCGCTCCCCACCATCTGAAATGTATGTAACGTATGTAGATATGGATCTATATTTTACAGGATAAATATAGAGAAGTCTGTAAGTAGATCACTTTTTGAAAAATGGTCAAAAAGGGGGGGATCATTTTCAAAAGGGGAGCTATCTCACCGAGTGGGGTATCAAATATATTCTGTTCGAAAAGTATGTAGCCTATATACTTTTCTTTATATTTTCAAAAAACTCAAAAATAATTTAATATTACCCTCTCTATACTCTGAAGTTTGCAAACCGAGACATCTGAAATGTAGGTGCCTTTAATTTTTTGGTATTCATCAAATAGCAAAGTCTGTAACCAGTAGAAACCTATAGTACATATTGGTATACTTGACAACCCTCGGCGCGCGAGTCAAACTCGCACTTGATAGCTCTTGTTTGAACTGAAATTATACATTATTTCCGAAAAATGGCGTTGTTTATATGAAAAAGACAATTATTAAGTGGATACTATAGAAAAATAGTGGTCAGTTTGATGACACTAAAAAAGGCCTCTATTTTTAAAAATAAAGAGACTATGACATTATTTTCAACTTTGATCAATTTCATATTATAATTTACCTTAAAAAAATACATATTAACCTAGAAATCATTTAATATTACTTAAAATTAAGATTTATTTCCGTTTTGTGACCATTGAATCCATTGCGATCATTATTTTCTTTTTAATTTTAAGTGAAACTAGTAGCTGCTGTTATGAAACCAGACCTTTGAGGGCGGAATGTTTGGTACATATTAGGTTACTAATTAGATGAAAACAACCCCATCACTAGATCCTACATTGTCATTGGTGCGAACAAGGAATAAAAACTTAACATTTATACCTACTGAATGAAGCGCACCAAAACGGGTGCGCTATGTGGAAGTACTTTGGTGCGCTTCATCTGGGTGCGCTACGAGGAATGCCTCAGTTTTGGTACTTAAACATTTTCAGCAGAAATAACATTAATTTAATTAAGTAAACAATTCCTCAAAAGAACCAATAAAAATATTCGCATTGAAGTGTTTATCTAAAAGGTTCTGAGCCGAGCCAAAAAAGGTTTGTATCCGTTTACACAAAACATAAGTATAATAAACTAGTTGATTATAAGTTCGTCACTGGCTAAGTGAACGCAATTTTTATGACATTAATTGATATAGAATAGCTAAAGCTCATTATTAATTTTCATCACTTTGTATGCCATGTTTTATGCAATAAAAATATCATTTCATTTCATTTATCAAATGGAGATTGTCGTCCGAAATTGTCAAAACAGTAAAAACTTACGAATATAGCCCGTATTTTTATATTTCGAACTCCGATTAAAATCCTTATTAAAATGCGATCTATAAATAATGAAATATTATAGTTACGAAGTCTATAAACCTTAACTTCTTCATCACGCAGAGTTTTAATCAAACTTTCAAACTTTATAATTTTTCCTATATTTTCAAGCATTTATTCGTGGGGCTCCACGGGTCATACAGGGCTCCTGAATGTCAGACATAGGGACGTCACTTTAGTTCAATCTTTGATGAAATGTGCCCGCTCGCACTCACTTTATTGCCAAAATAATATGAGCACTTGAAAAATATTACTCGAAGTAAGTATGCTTTATTGCTCTTTTCGCTTGATTAATCTGTTCAATTATAAACAGAAATTCTCATTATAACATAACTTTCGCAGATCAATCCACATAGCGCACTGAATTATTACCGGTGCGCGTTTTTTATAAATTTTATTTAATACGAGAACCTGTGCAATTTTTGGACCAATCGTCTAACGTTTTTTTAATTACACGAATAGGTGCAATGTACAACCATGCAGACAAATATTTCTCAATACTCGCTTCGATTTTCAATTACATTTTCGATCAGTGTCTTCAGTCCATTTTTCTATAAACCCTAATTAAAATTCCCCCAAGGGTTGCAGGGAGCGAAACTATTTTCAGGGCGTCGTATTTTCACTTGATAACATCTAGACATGATTATTTATGTTGCATTAGGGGAAATAACCCGATCGATGCGCGTCTTTATATGCGGTCTTGGTATAAATGGGTAGAAAAGTCGATACCACTCGAGAACGGAGCTAGTTTAAGTGTGTAAAGCTTTCAGTAAATTTATTTATTTATTTTATTTATTACTTAAAGGAAAACCAGCAGCACATACAAAAGTTTAGAATAAGGAAAATAAAAACAGAGGACTATTAAAAGGTTTTCATATATATTGTAATCATTTTTAAATTTATAATGAATTTAAATTTATGACGACCGATGTGGCGCGGCGGGCGAAGGTCCGCCTGCGACGCAGAAGGTTGCGGGTTCGATTCCCGCCTTGGGACAAATGTTTGTACGATCTGCAAATATTTGTTCCGGGTGTTCTGGGTATTTTCTATATATAATAAAAAATATCTATCTATGTAATGTATTGTATTAAGTTTATCAGTCATCTAGTACCCATAACACAAGCTCTGCTTACTTTGGGGCTAGATGATGCTGTGTGGATTGTCCAGCATTATTTATTTTATTTATTTATTTATTTATAATGACTACTACTAAACTCACAGTTCAGAACCGCCATTTTTTTTGTATATACACATGTGGTACGTGGTGCTCAGATCTGTTCGGTCGGTTCTGCTTTATTAAAATTGTTAACTTATTATGTATTCTTCGCTCATTCGCGTCAGTGCAGTGAGCAAAGATTTAGTTTTAGATATATAATAAAGGTTTAGGTATATATTAGATTCCACCCCGAAGATTTTTAAAACGGTAAAAACGTGTTGGCATCTTGAACGTTTGCTTATGGCGTAGCAAATTTTATTCCTAGGGCAAAACGTTTTCACGTCTTTTTATAGAATTGAAAGCATTTTTTCCAGAATGTTTCGTTTACTTGGTTATTTGGAAGCTAATTAAGTTAATAAAAAATATTTTCTTGCGTAAATATTGCGCAAGTTGTGCAAGTTGTCAAAATTTTGCATTACTTTTATAGTATTCTTTAGACCAACGCGCGGGGTTCATACTTAATCCTCAACCTCAACAGCCCATATTGGTCCACTGCTGGATCCAGGTCTCCCCCTGACAAGCGCCTTAATGGCTTTTATCTCATGGGTGGTAATGCCCATATTCTCCTGGGCATGCGGCTTCTCGCTGGGCATGCGGGTTGGGGATCGCAGTTCGGTGATAGAAATCAAAACTTAATAACTGCGGTAAAAGCCAAAACCTCAATTAATAATCCAACTTTATTGCCTTACAAATTGCCGTTACCCAAGAACTTTAAGCATTTCGTGCACAACTGTACTAAACCCCCGGCCTACACTGAGATAAGTTTTTCAGTTCATTCGTTAAGTGGACCGTGAAAAGGATTTACGACTCCTCACTATGTATCAGATTGTTATTTACTTTTTAAAAGGGAAACTAGGTGTTTTGCTACTTTTCGAAAAGTTGATTTTGCCTCGTGCAATTTAGTTGTTTGTTTGCAACAGAAACTGTCTACGTCTTGGATCACTTAATTTCGACATACAAATAGTCGAATTTTATACATGCTTGATCAACCCTCTTGCTTCTTTTTCACGTTTAAAAACACAAAAAGATCGAAAGTAACCCATGGTAACCCATTTTGAAAATAGCCAAAATGGACTACATTTTCGCCAGAATGAAAAGCTGGGTCCAATAAAAAATCAACTAACGCGTTTCGCCTCGCAGCTAACAATATTGATTTCGTGTCGCAGGTTTGTGCGATGGGCGACGAAAAACGTTTTTTTATGGCGGTGCGATGTCTATGGTCATGAAAATATGCATGTATGGATGGTTCAGGCAGATTAGGGATAGTTTTCGGCGCTGGTATTGTTCTTGGATATAATGGGGAGTCTTTTTGTTAAATTAATACGAGAATGTACAGAAAAACATACAATTTAAAGGTCCTTTCTGCGTGTTTTTTAAATAATGTTTATATGTATATCATAATCATTTATATAATAACAATTTACAATTGTGTTTGAAAGTGGTGCTTAAAGCATGCAATAGAAATAAGGAGAAACATGTTTATTATTAAATTTAAATTGTGAACAATACAAATCTGATAACAATAAACTAATTACAATTTAAGTCACTTATAAACTGCCAATGTAGTTTTTATTTAACTACTACGGTTGAGGAACTCGTCGATCGTGTAGAAACATCCTTTCAGCATGAGTGGGATAATGTCACGTTTAAATTTGGTTTAACCTCTCAGATGCCTTCATTTCGTTCGGTAAAGAATTGAAAAAACCTATAGCCTAATATCTGCTAAAGTGACTTGCAATGAGAGATCTAGGACAGAAAGGTCCATCCATTAATAGTAATATTATTAATAGATACGTATTAAAGTAGTTGGCCGTCTCTGTATCTGCTACTACTCTATATCTACTCTCTTTTAACTAATCGGTTAAAAGAAAGGTAATTTATGAAATTTGGCAAGGAGATAGAATGATGACAACAACTAACGAATGAATTCAACACAAAAATACTAAAGTGTACCAAAAAATTTACTTAAATAAAAACTCCTGGAAAAATGCTGTTTAGTTAACACTAAACAGCATTTTTCCAGGAGTTTTTATTTAAGTAAATTTTTTGGTACACTTTAGTATTTTTGTGTTGAATTCATTATTGTGTTATTCTGGTGTACAATAAAGCATTTTGTATTGTATTTTAATGTGATACGTTTTTACGAATTGGAATCCATTTAAATTATATAGACTTAGTAAAACGTGCGGCTTCTTTCCAATCGAGAAGATCAAAAGTAAGGCACCCCGAGGTAAACGAACTGAACAGGCTTCGAGGAAATGAATCTGACAACGTAATTTACTTAATTGAAATGTTTCATTTAATGTTACGTGGATTCGGGAGAAGACATCTTTCTCAAACTAAATTAAAACCTGGGTACCTACTCTCCTCATCAGCACACATACGCACGCTAAACACCTCCCCCAAGGGGGGTTTTGCCACAATGACCACGCTTGGCAAGGGGATTGTTGATCGCAGTGGAGATGTTAAAATTACACAAAAGGAAGCTGCTTTCTTTTGGTAGGTTCCTAAGTCAGCTCTTACGACATCCACGGGCTGAGTTGGAGGTGTCGATTCTTACGCCACGGCCGATACGGCCCTACGGTACCTCTCTTTTTACAACGAATACCAACCAAAAAAAAAAATTATCATAGATTTATTCTGAATTCTGCGCAAAAATCAAAAGTAAATCGAGGAAGCTTCTGACTTCCAAATAAAATCTTGAAAATGCTCTAAGCTAACTCTCCCACCACTAAATAAATCAACCAATGAACACTGAACTAAAATCTACTAAATACCTTTCAATTTGTAACTAAAAGCAAATAAAGGAGTAACACAATAAGGCGCTGTTTAAACTGCACAGACGAGCACTAATCCTGTCTGAGTGGGGCTTAGCGAGGTAATTACTCAGCAAGTGTGTTTGTACTTCACCACTCGCTAGGCAACTGGCATCGTGTGAATGAGACGTTAGGCGATTTAGGAAACTGATTGTAAAATCTTTCGAGATATAAGTCTTTTCGTAAAGTAAAACGGAACAGTGTCTACTCAGAGTTTGGTCATTGTTTTTATTAATTTAAACCTTCGACGTGGCACTCGGACTTTTTTCTTTTTAAAAGTAGGTACTAGAATTACTACTAGGTACAGAACCAATTTTTTCTTGGTTCCTTAAGTAACATTTGACTTAACTCTAGCGTTCGCTAGAGAGCGACGGTCTCTGGCGAACACTGGTTTGTGAGAAACTCTGAAATACATGAATACCTGGAAATGGCAACCACATGAGAAGAAGTAAACAACTACAACAAAAAATACAAAGAAAGACTGAATAACCACAGCAACTAACTGGCATAAGACCTACAAATACCACATAAACGCCTTAAAAGATGGTATATACTCGAATTTGACCGAAGGAACTGAAGTGATGGTGCTTTTCACTGGAACGGCAACTGAATATTTCACCCAAGACCACTTCTAAATATGGCTGAACAGCAGATTACAGATAAAGGAAATAGGAAGAAAAAAAAACAAACGTTCGTCTTAGTTTCGCTCCTTGATTAAATTGTAGTTCAGATATCATGTATTTTAGAAAATTGCAATAAAATAATAGAAACAAATTATAACTAGTATTTACAATTGTAACAATTGAGCTAACTGCAGAGTGTATTTAAGACATCCAGCTAGGCATCCACCCCACCCCGGCGGCTCTAGGCGGCGGATACCAAATCGAAGATTTTAGATCATAAAACATGAAATTGTTCAAAAATACTCTAACAACAATTTCCTCTCACTCATTTTCGTAAATTAAACATGTTACTCTGTTGAAAGAACAAACGTCCTATATAGTGGAAATCACAGTCATATTTAACTTTAATTTGGCTCGAGGGCGCAGCCACTATTTGAACTGTAAACTGCGCATGTTAGTTCAACCGTAGCCTAAGTTTCGAAGCTATAGTGCTGAATTGTTTTGGCAAAATCCCCTTTAAATGCCAGATTTCCATTGGTGGATAGGGAAGAGAGAGGCGCGGGGAGGTAATGAGTGAAAATAGTCAATGCAATCAGAACCTAGCGCCAAAATCATAAGGTTGAATTGACGTTGAGCACTCTTTATTTGCATAGTAGCTTCTGCCTGGCTTCACACGCGTTTTCCTAGATCTATCTGCTAACCAAATTTCATTAAAATCCGTTCAGCTGTAAAGTTGTGAAAAGGTAACTGACAGACAGTTAATTTCGCATTTATAATTTTGGTAACGAGGGGTGGATATTCCGCGATCGTTTGAGTTGATTCATAGGTACCTTATATCTAGGGTTCCTTATGGTTCTTAGCTACATTTTATCGATTAATAACTTGTTTTTAAAACTACCATATATTTATTTTGCAACCATTTCGCACTAATTCTGTATCGAATGCTCATGCTAACAAGCGCTGCGGTGGCACATTGTAGCAAACACCTTCTGCCAATATCGGTTTAGCGCTGTGATTGCTGATTACACGGGAATTTACACTATCTGCTTGATTTAAGCGATTCTATTTCTGTCTAGACCCTAAGGTGTATTCAGGAAGGACGGTTGCCGCGATTGCTATCAATGACTAAATTATTGGCAAGATATTTTCAAGCATGAGGCGTTTTCCAAAGAAGAAAAACCTTTTTACCTTAGAAGTCAATTGATGGCGGTGATCTTTCAAGCAGAAGAGAGGATGTCAATGTGATGTCATGTCAAAATATCACGTTCTATACATGTGCCTGCAAATACTGTACTTATTTTGACATGACATGGATGGTCTAACACTCAGTTGCAGAAACGAACTTTAAATTTTAATAACGACTTTAAACGCTAATCTTTCCTTAAACTGTTGCACAAAAGAAAAATTTAACTATTATAATGTACCATTACGTTTTAATTATTGAAACGTCATACTAGCCGTTTACACAGATTTTGCGTTGCACGTAACGATATTAGCGTCTATTAGCACCTAATGAGCCATTAGTTTTACAGTTCATGTTTTAAATTTTAATTGGGCGAAAATCATCCATTAGTTGTCCATTAGAGCATTATTTAATTATTTTCATCAGTGCTTCAGTGCATTTCTGTGATCAAATGTCTTTATCAAGTCTTTCATCATTGTCTGACATAGAAGAAGTTTCTTTTTCACGTCGTCGCCACATCCCAGACCGAGTCAATTATTTTCAAAACACGATGAAGAGGAATTTCGTGTAAGGTACAGAATTTCTTAGGATGCAGTTCTTCAAATTACTAACGTTCTTAATTTAGAACTAGTGACCCAAAGAAATAAAGCCATTGATGGCCTGACACAGCTTTTGATTTGTTTGAGGTTCTTTGCTACAGGATCTTTCCAGCAAGTGCTAGGTGACCTGATCAACATACACAAATCAACAGTTTGTCGAATCGTACAAAAAGTCACTCGTGAACTGGCAAAGTAGAGCAATATTTATATTAAAATGCCGGACAGGGATTAGCTTCGCAGAATTGCAGAAGGTTTTTATGAAATTGAAGGATTTCCACGGGTTGCTGGAGCTTTGGACTGTACACATGTCAAGATAATTAGTAGGCGGTGCACTATCTGAAATGTATCGGTGCAGGAAAGGTTTCTTTTCAATAAATGTTCAAGTGGTATGTGATGCATCTCTCAAAATTAGAGACATCATTGCTCGCTGGCCTGTCATTGCGTTTTGTTCATGCCCGTTTATGCAAAATTATTGGTTAAGATCGAATAACGAAACGCATATGTTCACTCTTTTCGTTCGTTTCTGTTAGTTCTTTATGGCAACTTCGTTTAATATCGTCTTTAGATAATGGACCATTATCATACCCTAATGTTACTACAAAAACTTTTGTGCAACATCATTAAAATAAAGATTTCATTAGCACTAATATCGCATTTAAGTAATGACGTGCTAATGAAGAGTTTTGCAACTGAGTGCTTAAATTAAACAGACCCACTTAGATAAATCAATTTGATGCAAAATTTTAATTTTTCTCTGCTTTCACTACCGAATTTTTGAACCGATCATATTATTTTTGAAGTTTATGACACTCCTTACTGACACTGGCAGAGTCGTAGCGAAAAGCAAGCGGCGCCAAAAATAAAGAAGTTGAATTTGAAAAAGCGCCGTATTTTCACTCATCGATCAATTATTGTTTTAAAAACGAAGATGAGAATCTTCTAAAATTAAGCTGTTTAGCCAAATATTTCATCGATCGAATGCTTGTGTCGAAAACCTGTTTCTTCATTAAAATTTCTGAGATCTTAAAGAGAAGACTGAATTGAGATATTGGCTGGGTGTGATTTGCCGGTTCTATTTGAACCAATCCATTCTTAATACTTCGATGGTTAATTCAATCTTGGAATATATTTCCGTACTGATTTTAAATACGAAACACTCGGCTCAACACATTTAGCATCTGTCGTCCTCCTAACCCAAATCGGTTTCCTGTTCTTTTCTCGGCTGTTTTATCAATCTGATAAATTTTTACTAACTAGCTTTGGCTCGAAGCTGCGAGCCACGCCTTATTTCCGTCACAAATGTTGCCATATGTGCAGGGTTGAGATGGTCTAAATCAAAGATATAAATCACTATATAAAGGGATTCATGGAATCCTCTGAAATTAATAATTTTCACGAATTTTCGTAGTATCCTCCATACATTCATTCCATCAAGTTTACTGCAAGAAGTCGAAAAAAAAAATTGCCATAGTTGTTGCTATTATTTGCGGCATAGTTGTTTTATAATTAAAATAAAGAATAAATGGATATAGTAATCGAATTAAAAAAGAATAACTGAAAATTTAAGACAGAAATGAAAATATTTCAATCTTGGTTCAGTCTTCTATTTCTGCTACTACTTTGTGTGTTTGAGCTACCTTTCGTACCTATCTACTGGTTAGACCAAAGCAATAATCATCAAAAAAAAATAAAAAATCTGATTTAAATCAAATTAATAGTTTTTTTACACAGGATTTTTATCAACCCTGATTTTGTTTTATTTTGATTATAGAAATGCATGCGTATTCCATGTATTTCTATACCTACAGCATACACACTACATAATAACTAAATATAGCAATACTTCAGGCCTATCCATCCATTCAGTATTTTTGGCATGGATGTGTGTTACTCATCCATCCGTAGTCAGTACATACAACTTAAAACGCAGTTACGTACCTTTATTAGTGTGACAGTGTGAGAGTAACAGAGATATGAAACCCGAAACAACAGTTCAGTAAAATAAATTGGGTTTTGTTAATCAAAAGAGAATTCCTGACTGTATTTTTTCAGTAGGACTTCATTCCATCGGATGGTTTCTTACCACAAACGAACGCAAAATAAGAACGTAATAAGGGTAAAAACGTGGAAAGAAACTGTAGATAGCCATATCAACATTACCGCATTAACATTTGCACAGAAACGGCGCGGCGGAATATTTGCCAAAGCGCACAATAGCGGTCCCTGTTTGCGTAATTAAAATCTGCCTTTTCGACTGTTCGCTACTAGTGATGGGCTCGTGGCTGGAAAACGAAACTTCATAGAACGTTAACTTGAAGTAAGAAGAATAGAGTGTCGATCTAAACCGACCTGTCGATTGCTGACTAAAGCACAGCCTCCTTTATGTAGCTGAGATGAGATGTAATGTTATAGTCACTATGAATAAAAAAAACGATAATTGTTTTTGTTAAGTTAGGTATGTTATGTAATCATGAAAGTTACCTATTTGTGTAACAACAAGAACTAAATACAACTTCTATGCACTCTGACAACAACTTGAATTCCTATTATAGGGGCGAACCTAACGGGTTTGGTTGTCAAACTAGGCCTAGATCTCAGTATTCACGGGATCTCTGTGGTAAAAAACTAGAACACAATAAAATAAAATAAAAATCCTTCGGTTCCTTGAATGTGAAAACACGACTAAGAAAAGAAAAATACGATAAAAAATACATGAAAGTGCGCTGTTTCCCACATAATTTGGTCGAGATTTCAGGAACCATGCGCTCTATTGACATTACTTATGTTTTGATTCGTAGGTTACTACTAATTATTTGGTTCCTTGAATCAGTTTTTTCATAATTTGTGTAGTTTTCTTGCACAAACAAGATTTCGCGCTTACGCCGTTCAAAAAAACGCATCCTCTGTCCCGCTCCTATTAACGCGACATTCTATGCCTACCCTTTTTACAAAATGGCGCGCATTGCACCCTCGTAAACATTTTCTTGTTGGTACTGTATATTAGGAACGGCATGATTTCCCTGTCTGTTCAAGCTTAAAATAAAAAAGAACCGCAGATCACCTGTGATTATTTTACATGATGACGTCGAAAAGGCTGACACGGATATGAGCCCGTAATTTCACCGGCTACCCTTCAAACCTGTAAAACAAAGACCCTGCTCTACAAAGTAAGTAAAAGCTCTAACAAGTAAACCCTTACAAATAATGAAGAGAATTAGCCCTCTGACGGCTATTCTAGGAAATTACACGTTGAATTATGTGGCTAAGCTGGTCCACGTAATATCCGAGATACTACTAACCTAAAATGGATATAGTCTGAAACTAGGTAAGCCTAGAGCAGTGGTTGTTAAGCTGTAGCTTTGATGGTCGCAAAAAGGAACTAAAGGCCGCTGATAAACGTAGACAGATTATGAAAAAAAAATACGAGGGCTCTGGCCCAGTATCATTGTATTAATTAAATAATTATAATGATGGCTGATGGATTTCAATGATGGGCCAGAGCCCTTATTTTATTCAGTTGTTTCATGTGTACATGTTCTTTGTGCTAAATGAGAAAAGTTTTGTGTGGCCCGGTACGCGGAAGGGCAGACCGAAGCGGCAATGCATTGCAATGCCAGTAAACTGCAGTATTTTAGAAATATTGCTTATGTTAGCTTAAAAACAAAATATCGGCCGATAATGGATTCACCTTGGCTTTCCTTAATTACTTCTCAACGGGTTAGGTAAAGTAAGATTGCAAACCTCTTGAAACACTTACCTTTGCGGGCCGTGACTTGAGAACAGCTGATCGGAGTCTAGGGCACCGGGCAGTATGCCAAATCGATCTTGGTACTTACCCTCTAAGTCTAGTGTCGCTTACAGATGTCTGGATTAAGGCACAAGACGTCGATGTAAGCTTGATACAGTGCTATTTTATAACTTACTGCGTGGGATTTAAAGTTCGTAGATATATGGAAAAGGCGAAGTCAATTCGGGATTGGAAAAGATCACCCACACGTTTGTGAAAATAAAAAAGCTTTATAAAGTTCAATGGCGAATATTTCTTAGAATATACTAGTTCCATCTATCTCTGTTTAATTAAGCTTCGTATAAGTTACCTAGAATCTTGCTTTTAATACGATACCCATGTTTGACTTTACCGAGGTTCTCGATAATCTTTGTGTTGAAACCCTGACAATTTATGACTTTGAGCAGATGGCAAAAACGAAAGTATCCCATCACTAACCCTAACAAAATCATAAACACACGTTTCAGTCGAAGACAACGTCCCGTAGCGGTCACCCGGAACTACCACCTATGTTTAATTCATTCGACATTCTATCCCTTTGAATTATTTAATTACGGGCCGAACCTTGGCAACCCATGGAAAGATTCGAAGAAACGGAATTCCGAAATGGGATTTGTTGTGGTTTTTAACAGGTTTTGATGGCTTATTCCCAGAGGTCCAAGACTTTTACGACGATGAGGATGAAAGATGAGGATGAGGATGAAATGACTGGTAACGACTGAATACATAAGTGCCTTTAGTTAGTCCAGATGTTTGTTAATATAAATTATTGTGCGTAAAAAGAACGAAGGTAAATAAAAAAAAACACACCAAAACCAATAAAAAATATTAGCCCCATATAAATTCTCTATGATTTAAGGTCCAATTTAACACCGTTGCAATTGAACGCGTACACGTTGCTATTGAACGCGTTCAATATAAGATAAAGTCAGTTTAGCGCTTTAAATGAGTTCAGTGCATTTTACCGACATAAAGTTTATCCGGTTTAAGCGCTAAACTGAGTTCAAGAGCTGTCATGTCACACAATAGGTATTACAAATTTGAACTCGATCAAGATGAACTTTGTTTTGTTGATCTTAGTTTTGGCAGCAAACGGTGAAATTGGTCCTTCAAACTGTTTTTAACAATGCTACATTACGTACCTAACAAGATTACACTTTTTGCAATTAGCCTTTAAAAGGTAAATATAATTAGAAAAGTGATTCAACATAATTTTAAGTTCATCAAGCTTAAAAAAAGCACGATAAAGCTATCACTGAACCCCTAGAAGATCCTAAAAATGTACCTCATTTACTTTTCCTCAGCAAGGATCGATTACCCTAATTTTAGGGGTGGCTAAATAACCTGCGATACGGTTTGAACCAGTGACGTAATGGAGGTAAGGTACTCTACTTCGAAATAGGTATTTTCGGACTAAAAATTTCTAAATTAGGATGGCAACTGTAAATGATATAAAGCCAAATAAGAAGTGAATATAGTGTTTGTCTTTGTGTGTCAATAAATTCATTTTCTTCCTTTTTTCATTTATACGGTTTTTTGTAGGTTAGGGAAATGAAAATGAGGTAAATAAATACCTAGTAAACAACAGAGTAAAAAGGTGTTATAAGTAGTGAATCAGCTATATAAAAAATCATTATGAACGTCATTTTGGAGTAATGCATAACCGTTAATTTCCAGCCATTTTAGTCTACTCCGAAAAAAATCTAAATAAATTTTAAACCACAAGCTTTGCCCCATCCCTGAGGTCGTATCTGGTGCGCACCGTATCTCGGGCCGCCTGGGGCGCCGTTACCTTCCTGTGTTTTGACGATAACGTGATTGACCTTATAAATAAATGGTCTACGATATTGGCCTGCTATTACAGAATGGATTAGAAGAAGATCGTTTGAATTTTATCGGTGCTGTGGGGAATGTTAGGCGGAAACTTAGATGATTACTAAGCAAGGGAAAATATAAAGTGAACTGCTCACCTGGGATGTGATGCAAACAGTTACATAAGCAAAGTATTTTCTTTTATAATAAGCTGTGTACTCCGATTTTTTTATACAAAAGTTTGGTCCATTTTTCAAACTCAAAGTAGACACAAAAATATAGATGGATGGCGGAAGAAACACCTAAAATTGTAAACTCACTTATGAACAAACCTAAATAGTATTTTTTTGAGTTTTTTTATACCTTGTATAGGTATAAAAAAAAAACTCAAAAAATACTAACTAAAATGTTTCCTTTCGTTATGTTTTGTTAACGGTTTTTGAGCAGTTACAACACTATTCGAGAGCCAAATCATGCCCAACCTACATCTGCCATGTCGCAAAATATGAGCGTTGCAAACATCCCCCGAATTATCTTTCCACCTCGAGGAACGCTAACGCCACACCATTACCCGGACACAAAGGGACTCGACGCCTGCGCTAATGAGTGTACGACAAAAACTCTTCCATCGCGTTACGTAGGACATATTTACGGGACAATTAATGGTCGGGTGTACGGAAAGCTAGGATGTGTTAGCGAAGATTTTTCATGCAAGCTTTTTGAGGTTTGGTTTCGCATTGTTCTTCTCAAACAGCGTATTCTCTTAAGAAGAAAGCCTAAAGAATTATAAATAAGCAACAAGTGGAACCGCTCAGTAAATCTAGAGTTCAAAATAAATAAAATAATGAATGATGAACATACATGAGGGTACCAGTACCAGCGGATACAAGAAACATTCGAAAAAGGTTTAGAGCTCGATTCGACTCTTTCCATACATTTGGCGCCTTGCAACGCCTCTACCTCTTTAAGAGAGGAACTATTTTTCCTAGTTCGACAGCGGTTGAATAGTTTCATACGAACTTGATTTTAGCCTTGTCTTATTCTTTTTTTGTACGTGTAAGCGAGATAAAAGCTAAGTCTCAAAACTTTCTTCAAATTCAAAATGACGCCACTCGTCATAGGGTGTAACCCCTATGACGAGTGGCGTCATTTTGATATACAACGATAAGGCGATAACTGATATACAACTACTCCTCATCATCACACATACTACGTCCACTGCTGAACATGCCTCCCCCAATCAAGAAGGTTTTGCCATAATTAACACGCTTGGCTGGCAGATTGGTGATCGCAGTAGAGGTGTTAAAAATACACAGAAGGAAGCTGCTGCCCTTCCTCTGGTAGATTCCCATAGTTGGCTCTTACGGGCTGAGTTGGAGGGGTCGATTCTTTCGCCGCGACCGCCAAGACAATGATATACAACTTAACACACAAATCAAACATAAAAAACTCCCAGGCCCTAAACAAATACTTGCACATTTTTTCAAACTTTTGCCCTCTGCGAGAATCGAACTCGCAACCTTCTGCGTAGCCAGTGACCCATTGCCCATTCGTTATTCTCGAACGTCATGTTCAAAAACTTCGTCTTCATAATATTAGTAGGAACTAAGCCCGAAATAGAGGAACTACCAGCTTTCCATCATCTCCATAAATATAAAGTCTGCACTAGAACACAAGGCTTAACAGTCCGTGCTTAAGGAGTTACACTGTAAGTAGTGATGTCCTTGCAAACGTACCCTGAGCGCTGAACTTAGTGCTAATGCGATGTACTTATCTTGTAGAGATGAAAGGATTTGTGGGGTCTGTCTGTGTGTACTATGTTACATTTATGGGCAGTCAAGCTTGCAAGCTCACTTTGAAATCATTGTAAGTCATTGACAATCACTTTGAGGTATTTAAAGAGCGCATTTATTTAGGTAAATTTATAGTGCTTTGTGGGTTACTCTACTCGATCTTATCCTAAATCTAGATTGACACCGAATTCGTGATTTTAAATCATCATAAGATCACGCTCTGCAGAAAGGATGGATTTGGAGAGAAGGAGGCTCGTTGGCCAAGATGCCTGAAAGCAACCTTCTATGACAAGCTTACATCTACATCTACGTTCTCAAAGTTGCCATCCATCTTGTTACATTTAGATACAGGGTTAAAAGTTAATATTGCAGACGAATCTCCCAATTTTTTTCATTCAAACTATGCACATATTTTTGATAGATTAAAATCTCAGTACCAAGATATCATAGTCAAACTCGAGCTCGAGAGAAGAAGCTTGTTGTGTCTCCAACACTGATGAAGCACCGGGTTACGTATCTCTTACAGGCTGGGGCGCTGGCCGTCTAATGACTGATGGGAAACTAAAGGACGCAACCTGCTGAATCGGTTTGAGTTACAGGGTAGAGTAAACTTTTCTTTGTTCGGATTTTTGTGACAGTTGGTAGTTAACAGGGCGTAAAACCAATTAATTTATTTTATAACGGAGTAGGTGTCTGGGCACGTCCTTTGCCCGTGGTCCACCAGTGTAGTCTACCTTGGTACCTAATATTTTTTTTTTCATTTGATAGCTAAATAGGAATATATCTTTTTGATTTCGATTTGGTCAATCGTAATAAAGAAGACATACTTCATCCCGCCCGGTGACTCAGTCGCGGCATAAATGACAATATGTTTTAAATGACCTTTCACGAGCAACATTAATAAACATCGGGTCACATGGTACGAAAATGTATTATGTCGCCCGGTAGAGCTTGACTTCGCTTGTAAAAGATCGACACGAGTGCACATATACTCTTAGCTGAGCTGATATTAGGCAAATCTCAAGATCGTTCGCTCAAGAGAGCCTTAACGTGGTAGGTAAGTCAAACGAGCTGTTGAGCGTATTACGAAGGGCGAAATTTGATGATGTCTGGTCCTCATCAAATTCGTTGTGTTGTGTTATATTAACACAAAATGACAAAAAAGTTAATATATGTTTTTCTTTAATGTCATACTGACAATATTGGTGACTGTCGTCTTTAATTTTTCATAGTTTATAAAATGTATATCCTGTTTTTGGCTGTAAGTTATATTTTTAGGTTTAGTTACTTTTATTTGAGAGAGCTGTGGATTTTGTGTACTTAATAAAATAAAATAAAATAAAATAAAATAAAATAATTTCCTTAGATGTAATCCCAGCAAAATCATTAACAGCTATGAAAAAGTGCCAAGTTCGTTTCGTGGCTTCACTCATATCAGAAGCCGTGAGCTGTTCTAGGTAAAGAAAATGTTTTATTGAAGTTACTTAAAACACTATGCACTAGGTGACAAGTTCTATATCAATTATTTTATTTTTAATATTTACGTATCAATAAGTTACATACAACCTTTAGTTTAAGATCTTTTTATCTAAGTTTGTTGTTTTTGTACTTTCCATGTGTTTTAACACTCTATTGTACATTATCCTTGAAGGTCCAGGAGGGTGAAGGTTGCCTCGCCTCATTAGTGGCACCATTTCTGTCACAACGTTGTTATGGCGTTATAGCTTTGATATCGGACGAAAGAAAACGAATGCTGTAATTACTGTGCTTGCATCGCTGTGGAATATTCGAGAATATTCTAGATGGAATGTATACAGGGATCTGTTTTTATACACAGGGTGGGGGTGTATCTACAGGGTAACAGAAGACAACATTTGATAGTGATGTGAACAAAGATTTTATGATAGCATCCTCACTTAAGAAAGATGTTGCTCGAAAAGGGGAAAACACCTACAAAATAGAGCTAAGACGTTTCCGACGAGTGTTTTGACACATCATTTACTAAAATCGTTTACACCCTTTTGTTGATTTGAGGTTATAAAGAATCCCACCCAAACATGGATAGCACACTAAGATACACGCAAAACGCAAATACCCTCTAGCGGGTAAAAAAAATAATACGGCAAGAAGACATTGTGTGAAAACTGAGTCTACCAAAAAGCAAGATCATCAAAAAGACGAATGTATAGCAGGGATAACGCAAACACCCTTGCTTTATAATAAGCTGGTGTGCTCACGTACTTATGGTAGCACCGTGCACGTATCTTACACATCTCCATCCATTATAATATCAGAGGTAAAGCTGTCAGTCGATAACGGCATAGTGGCTGTTTACGTGCAGCTGGCAAGTTTGTTGATAATGTTGATTATGTAATTTACGAGCCAAGCTTAGCTTAGAATGAATCTGTACCAGTTTTAGAGATACATTTTCAGTATTAGATTCGCAATACCTATTAGAAAAACTTGTCACATGCTGCAACAGTACCTGGTCGAGACGCTTAATATAAAGCGCTTATATAAAACACGGCTTGATAGTTCAGTGATTCGCTTATTATCGTGTTTTATTAAATATTTTACTTTATTGTAAATTTTAGTCCGCATTATCCCACTGCAACACAAAGGTCCCACTCTTTATCTACCTACCAAAATATTCCTTCTTCACTGTAGAGCTCGTATGAGATCATTGGTTAGACCTTAACCCTGTATACCTAATCCTCTCAGTGTATACTCGCATTGACTAAGTTGACTGACTCGTATTACCTCGCTCAATGGAGATTGACTGAGCATTAACGACGAGACCAGGTTTTAAGTCCCTTTCAAGCTACTAGTAGTACCATACCTAACAAACATGGAGGTAGAGGCTTAAGTACATTCATCGGGTATTCGATGTATTAAGTTGTAGAACCTTAGAGCCTATAAACGAATAAAGCGGTCAAGTGCAAGTCGGATTCATGTGCTCGGTCTCTGTACCACATCAAAGTTTTTATACGTAGGTATTCTGTAAAAATTGGTTTATAGCGGATTCTGAAATACGGTTGTTTTTTTTTGTTTATAATTCGGTGTTTGATGTAGGAACAGGAAGACAGATGGCAGTGCTTCGAAAACCTTTGTGTAAGGAATTCTAAAAAAACTTACTTACTCAAAACTATATTAGATATAAATTCTGCAAAAATCCTAAAAAAATCACGAGACAAAAACCAGCAAAGACCCATCATTCTACAAACAGCTAAAAATACCCGTCTCTAAAAATAATCTAACAAAGGGTTGACCCCATTAAACAATACCCATAAACTGATAAGAGTTGATACTGATGAGGGCTGATAACTTTAATCAGGGAGCATAACTCAAGGGGTGGTCAATTTTCTGGCCGGTGCCCTTGCAATTTTGGTTTGCGAGCCAATTTTTCAGTTCAACTGGTTTGTATTAACATTATCGGCAGTATGTACGGGATAGGTCAGATGGGTGGGCTACATTTAGCTACGAGTTAGAGGGGTTGACGACTTCCAGTTGTTTTTATCATTAACTTTCCTGGGTTAGGTGTCAAAGCGCACTGAAAAATACAGCTAAATCGTACTTCTTGCTTGGGTGTGGACTAGCTATACTTGCTATGCGAATGTCATGCCAATGGAATGCGACTTAATTATTATTTTTTTAACTACTTAATATTTACATGCTGATTTGTAGGAAATTTTATGGAGAATCTAGTTAAACATAGATATTACTAGGTATTCCTAGAAAAAGATCAAGAAATCGGCGAAAAATGCTGCATGCGCATGCTGCTTGCAGAATGCGCATGCGGCATCCGCCAGCGCACGGTTACCCCGCGCGTAATTCCTGCCAGATAAAAAGCTATACGAAAAATAAATCACTATTAGCCCACCTGTCTGTACTTCATCAATTCAATCGTTAATTTTACTACATAAATACTTTATCACTATCAATCATAAAGCCGAATTTTCACCGCGAAAGGTTAATGAGCGGAGTTCGTTTCAAAGCTTTTTGCCCGCTCAGACATTTCCGCTTGACTATCTTTCTGCTCACTAATTCCTTTCCGCTCGACTATTTGTTGGTGGAAATACAAGTATGCAGTTTAGTCTTGTGAGTTAAACGTAGTCCTGAATGAGTCCGCTCTGCTCGTGGTGGACTTTAAAAAAATGTACCCATTATTTACTGATCCATCAAAGAACCTCCATTGAATGAATTCCGAACGAGTTGCGTATCAATGAACACATCTGCGAAGCTCTTTCATTCATATAATCAATAAAAACTGTATCAAACGAAGCAACC
Organism: Eupithecia inturbata; assembly: GCA_963662085.1. Lineage (NCBI taxonomy): Eukaryota > Metazoa > Arthropoda > Insecta > Lepidoptera > Geometridae > Eupithecia > Eupithecia inturbata. Next base: position 6,522,130 of record OY759187.1, read on the forward strand.
CTTTTATTAAAATATGTTGGCAGTTAAAATGTACCGGTTTACTTTATACGCCGTTTCTCAAACTGTTCCTACCTCTGAATGACGAGATAAACACTCGAAGATTGATTGAAATACCTAAGAAGTTCTTTCTCTTGTCGAATTGACGTTGACAAAAAAATTCATTTTTGGTTATTTATTAAAAGATAACATCAGTGTACGAACCCCGCCTGTTAAGAATTTAAACTAAATAGCTATATTATTATGTGAAAAATGCCTACATTAATAACTATAGCCTAGCTTCCTAAGTTTGCAACTCATACATAGAGAAGATACGGATTTTCATCAAGGATTGGTCGATTTAGTTAACAAAATTCCATGCTAATCCTATGCCAATCGCGCGCTTGTTATTAGCACATCCCAAATTCTACTAAATCAAGTTCGGGTTTAGATATAATTTATATTGGAACTGTTGGCAAGAGTAACCCTTGATCCAGCCCAAACTTTGAGATCCGCTGCCCCCAAAGGTGAACTAATTCTGAATATCAAAGGGACAGATTTCCACGGTCCTTAGTTATTGGCAACCGGCCCTTTCGGGCAGACTTCGCGCATAGTTTGCTGTCCAGAGATTCATGATTCATCAAAGACTATTGAAGTGTGAGTTATTATTTGGAACGAACTGGCCCTGTTTGATATAACGTGATACACCTATGTAAACCAAAAGTATGAAAAAGCTTTTATGTAAGTAAGGGACCATCTTCTATGGGTGAGAGGGGTATCGCCAGCGATTCTTACGTCCGTAGTGCCATTTAATTCTGTGTCCAAAATCATACCTCTCTCCAGTGGAGCCTTTCCACGTCTCCACACGGTGCAGCGGTGGCGATATCATCGCAGCGGTTATTTCGATAGACTCACCATCGCTACCATAAGATACTAGCACAGTGAGGCGATAGTATGCCACTTTAAGGGTGCGCGTTCACCTGCCGGTATCGGACGATACGCACTGACCGCATCACAAACAGATTTTAGTATTTTTTGTATGGTTTGCCATACATGTACGTCTTCAAATCCGCACCGCACAGATCAGATGCATCGGACTGTCGGCAATTCCGGCGATCCGTTTAGTGGGGATGACCACATTCGGATTGGCGATCAGTTAAAAATGCGTTTGCAAATGGCGCGGCTGCATAGTCGCAGAACCCGGCATTACGCTCAATAAGTCCGGTACCAACAGATGAACGCGCACCCTAAAGCTCTGCGCTCATTAATCCAATACCGCTACCACACATCACAAAAACGTGCATTCAAATATGGGCTTAAGGAGCAAACCTAAGGGATTGATAGTCAAACTAGACCTAGAACTCAGTACTCACGGGATCCTTGAGGTAAAAAAATTGAATTACATAAAATTAAAAAAAAGTTTTGGAACCCTGCCTGGTCTATTGAAATGATTTGATTCGTGGGTATAATCTTTATTAGCAAAGAAAATAACAATCAAATACCAAAAACAAATTAGAACTAGTATTTACAATTGAAACAATTAAGCTAACTGCAGACTGTTGCAAACAATCTACAGGTAGCTCAACTGACCCATATCAATACCAGTCGGAAGCGTCCCCAAGCCGCTGGTATTTATTATGCTTACTCGTAGGTTATTACTAATTATTTGGTTCCTTGAACCAGTTTCTTCATAAGTTGTATAGTTTTCTTGTAAATAAGCAAAATCTTTGCGCATACGCCATTCCAAAAACGTATGCTTTGTCCCGCTCCTATGAACGCGAAATCCTATGCCTATCGTGTCACAAAATGGCACTCTTAAGCTCGTCTCAAAATGGCTTCCCACAAGCTTCAAACGAGTAGTCCGCGAACTGTTTGTTATCTGATGCAGTCAATATAAAATAAATCTAAATGTTACGGTTTGAAAAAAAACGCATAAATATGTGTATTCTGCTGCAGCGGTGCTTTCCAGGTGTGCGACAAGCTTAAAGCTTAATTTATTTTTAGAATATTCCAAATTCACTTTGAGTATTAAGGCTAGTGTATACCAAAAGATAATTGAACAACAAACGCTGCCAACAGGGCTTCTTCCACAAATCAGAACGCGTATATATAATAATAAGTAATGCTGGACAATCCACACGGCATCATCTAGCCCCAAAGTAAGCAGAGCTTGTGTTATGGGTACTAGATGACTGATAAACTTAATACAATACATAACATAGATAGACATTTTTTATTATATATAGAAAATACCCAGAACACCCGGAACAAATATTTGCATATCGTACAAACATTTGTCCCAAGGCGGGAATCGAACCCGCAACCTTCTGCGTCGCAGGCGGACCTTCGCCCGCCGCGCCACATCGGTCGTCATATACGCGTCAATAACGTCAATTAATTATCTTTTTGAAGAACACATGCATAAGTATTAAGTAAATTGGTTAGATGCGAGAGTGTTGCGCTACATTTGTGCCTGATTTATATTTCCTTACTAAATTGGCTACCACTCAATAGTTATCCCAGCTAAACGAACTGCTGTTAAGATTTTATGACTCATCCGGAAACAGGAAACGTAAAAACTCAGCCAATTAGCCGTTAACAATATATCACGGTCTACGGCACCTAAAAACTCTTGTTTATAATGAACACTCTGAATACTAGTTTTATCGTAGAGATCATAAAACTAGCGATATAAAAAACATTTATACAAATACATTTTTAATTGACTGAAATAAGAGTAGGTACATACATAAATGTTTGAAACAGTTTCTAGTTGTGTTACTTTTAAATAAACAATTGCGCTGTGGAAAAACATTCAATGTTTTCACTATCTGGAAAATTTGATAATACCTAACCTAAACTGTACCTACGTAGAGTCCTTTTCTAGCTAAGGCATCACAGTTATCTTATTTTGTGTTGCAACTTGCAAGTCACATGTCCTCTGCTATAGAACACACGTACACTAGTGATTCGTTTGTGAAGCTATTCATTGTCATTACCTTGTCTAGGTTAAGCACCCAGTGTGCTTAACATTGGCATGACTAATCTGAGTTTTTAAACCATGTGAATTTGAAGTCTTTCTTTGTGACTCACTTGTTATTTCATTCTTTGTGACGAATATTAATCTTGGTGCTTCTATTAGGAAGGGCGGAACCGATGAAAATAAACTTGTGTTTATCTCTCAGCGTCGAGTGACAAAAATATGAGTCGCTCACCGATAAATCATAGGTAGAAACGTCAGCGTTGACGTTTAATTTTGACGTCACACAAAATGGCTTCCGTGCCCAATAGCTAATTACCGCACCCTGCATAATCTCTCACCTTTCAAGCGTACCTACCTAGTCATCACGTCAACTAAAGCTTCCTATTTTTTTTTTCAGAGCTCGGAATACAGCGTCGCCAGCGCAAACCCGCGGTAAACAGTGAAAAACATCAGACGAAGCAAGATGGCCGCGATGTTTGCGCGCCAAATCGCGCGTCGCGCCGGGCGCCATCTGTCAGTGGTGGGCGATAACTTCCGCGCTTTGAATCATTCTGACCGTTCGAAATAGTCATTAGTGAATTTACTGTGACAGTGTCGGGCCGTGATGTGATATAGTTAGTGTTGGTGTGTTTGTGTTGTGAATATGTCTGGGGAGGAGCGGTCGCGGCGGCTGTCGCAGATCTTCGATCCGCTGGCGAGGTTCACGGACCACAGCGGGGCGGGCCACTCGGCCAGCACGCCCAGCAGTCCGCGGCTGCTGCCGAGGAGGGCCCGGGACCCGCCGCCACCGCCACCTAGGTGAGGCAACAACTAGTATTTATGAGAAAACCAAAAATTATAGGTATTGCGAAAGTCGCGATTAGAAACTAGTAGGTAAAGCTTGTGCTCGCGGCTTCGCACACTTTTATTCGAGGTAAGTAAAAGCAGTATCTAAGAAATCAAATAATATTCAAAAAAATACCCTGAGTGTGAGGGCTAAGGCATACCTTAACTATTACCTTAAAACGTATCTATCAACCTTTTTACAGTTTTGTTACAAAATTCTGTCATGATAATAATAGTAGAATTCGGTTTGAAACAAAATCAACCGATGCTTGAGGAGCCACTTTATTTTGACAGGACTCGAAATAAAGCCCTAAAAACTTTCATTAAAATTTAAAATGGCATTCCAATATCATCGATTCATTGTTGTACAAAAGCTTCTTTTGGTCCTCGAGACGTCGTCGGTCGATTGACCCGTCTGACTTACGCTCATTTCTCAAGATTACCTCAAGACTAAGCCATTAAAATGAGATAGCTCAATCACAGGCAATAAACCTGCTCTCCAAATGCAATTTATTATTTCAAATCTTACAATAATTTGCTAATCATCCTATCATTACTTCGAGCCTCGGATTAATTTTAGAAATCTTTATTTATGAGCTCTTTAATAATGATTTACTGGATGCATGATACTTAATAACGGAAAATTTATTATCTATATAGCCTATGTAATTTACATTATCAGTTCATCTTGGCAGTTGCAGAGCTTGTATTCTTGTTAGCGCAACGCAACATCTGGATCTAACAAAAATGTAACATGGCTGAAAACTGTGCACATGTTCAATGAAAATTTTATCTACATGCGCGAATTTGCTAAATCATTTTAGGATTCACTCATTGTTTTCAAACCCCATCAACACCCTTCAATTTACGCTGCTCACAGTAAACCACTAAATATAAAGCCCATATTAGTTGCGAATCGTGCATTTAAATTAATGAGGCTCTACACTATTTATGTTGGCACACATTGCGGTCCACCAGATGCATTTTTAAAAGGATTACTCGCATGTCTGTCAGATGTGGATTTATGTTTTATTTATTTATGGATTCGGCTAGTATTGACGCTGAAAGTATTGGGCTTGCATTAATAAATATGTAGTTTCGGACACATCTAGCGAATTCCTGGTTTGAAGGGGAATGTTTATCGCTGCCAATTCGCATCAGAGGCACCATGAATGCAATGGACTGCAGACGCGCTGCAGGTTTTTATACAGGGTGGGCCTTAACTGTATACCTAGTTTGAAAAGTAAATAAAAAAATATCGACATAAGTTTGGACATTTTTATTTATTCCAATAAAAACTACATGAAATGGAAATTTAAAAGAGATCTAATTTTTAATTCCTGCAGCATCTGGCAATATTTCTCAGCATTTACCGTTACAGCAACTCCTCTTTCATTTTCGAAGAAATACGGCCCTATAATTCCTCTAGCTGATATTGCAGCCCACACAACGACTTTAGGGCTGTGCAGAGGATGTTGATGCATCTGTCGGGGATTAGTCTCCGCCCAAAACCTACAATTTTGTTTGTTGACGTGGCCATTGAGGTGGAAGTTGGCCTCGTCACTAAACAATATGTTAGAGAAATTGTTAAAACGTTCCAGCATTACATTGACAAAATTTAGTCGAAGATTAGCATCATTTGGCTTTAATTCTTGCGTTAACTGAATTTTATAAGCTTTAAGATGCAAATCATGATGCAAAATCCTCCTCAAAGTGGTCCTCTGGATATTCAAAGATTGGCTTCTTTTGCGCGTCGATTGCTGTGGATTTTGTTTTATTGATTCACTAACTTGTTGAATTGTCTCTGGCGTCCGTGCTGACTTTGGGCGGCCTTCATTTTTTATTCTCACTGTAGATCCGGTTTCCTCAAACATTTTGACCCATTTACGAATGGATTTGGCACTTGGTGCTTCACCAACATCTCGTAAACCAAAATGAGCACGGTACACGCGCCTCGCAATTGTCACAGAATTATTGTTCGCATAATATGCGCGAACGCACACCGCACGCTGAGCTCCAGTGAATGGCTCCATTGCGACTAAAATTTCCACGAAATGGCGCGTCTTACCACACCCCCCGCGTCTCCGCCCGCCCGCTGGATTTTGAGATATAGACGAAACAAACCGGGAACACAGTTAAGGCCCACCCTGTACAATAGTCATGGGAAATGGAATGAAAATGGGTTCTCGCTATTGTTTTAAAATTGGACATGTATCGAGCACGCCTTTGTTATTGGTTGGAGGTTGTTGGTGTTGATGTTGGTGAAGTGTACGTATATTTACTAATAATTTATCGCGTATTATGCTCCGCAGCAATAGATAAATCTGGATGTTCAATTAAACGCGACTTAAGGCTAGCGTCGACAGGCCGGCATCCGACGTTCTGGCTAATCGCATCAGACGGATTTTTGAACGTAATGCCTGCACTGTAACCACAGCAACAGGATTGTCGAGGCGACCGCCATTTGCAAACGAATTTTCAACATTGGCATCCGGTTTCGTAGTAAGCGGAAGAATTTTGTTCGAATGAGAATGGCGACCCGGCGGCGGCGCGGAGCGCGGGAGGGTAGGAAAGGGGACGAGTGCTTCCACTGATCGGGATCGGTGAATGGTGTCAACCGCATTAAACGGGTTGCCTGCATGCCGGCAGTCCAATGCGTCTGTTCCGTGCGGTGCGGATCCGCGGAGGCAGTTCTATGGCATACAAATAATGATGCGGTCAGTGCGGAGCGTCTGACGCCGGCCTGTCGACACTAGCCTTCAGCTTGCATTTACTACTTCAAAATGAGGCAATGTCCTTCCCCAAGGTTATACATATAAGTACCTTATACCTATGTCTTGGCCAAAGTTCATTACGATCTCTTCAGACTTTTAATCGGGGGAAAGGCAGACAGTTTCCTTCCCCTTTTTAACCGTTTTCGAAAAAAGGAGGAGGTTCTATGTCCGGCTGTTTGTATGTTTTTATATGTAAGTATGTTCGTCGATTGTTCTGTCAATTATGGAACGATTTTGAAAATTCTTTGCTATTTTATAGAGAACTAGCTACTGCCCGCGGCTTCGCACGCGCTTTTCAAGTGGCCTATTACCGTCCACGGGATACCATTGACCTCCCTGCAAAATTTCGTTGAGATCCGTTCAGCCTTTTAGGCGTAAAAAGGTAACAGACAGACAGATAGAGTTACTTTCGAATTTATTATACTAGTATGGATGATCCCGAGGTGGTCCAATAAACATTGTATTCCCGAGGGAATAGTATATGTCCCGCAAAACTCAAAAAAAGTGTAAAATTAAGGGATTCAAAGCCAGTTTTTAGTTTTTTTAATACAATATATTTATTATTAATAATAAGTTTGGATAATAAGTATTGACTGGACACCATCTTCGTTTTCCCAGGCCCTTAGGCCACAGCTCGCGGCTAGATCCGCTGGAGCTGGAGCTGGCAGCCGCAGACCTCAGCGCCGTCAACTGGCAGGAGCGCTGTCTGGAGCTACAGCTGGAGCTACATCGCAGCAGGAACCAGGCAACCAGGGTTCGCGACATGCTCAGAGATAAGGTAAGAGATCCATCTTCGTAACCCAGGGCTATCCTCGCGGCTAGATCAGATGGAGCTGGCTGCTCCAGACCTGGGTGCTGTCGTCTGGCCTGAGCGCTGCTCTCCAAAAAAGCCAACAGCATTTTGCCAATATGCCATTTGCTGTATTTACAAATCTTATAAGCTTTTGGACGTTATTTACCTACTTTGACACTGTTCAAAAAAGCGCCACTGCGTTACATGACCACAAGACAAGTTTTCGAGAGAGGAACTCCTACACGTTTTGGTGGAAAGCGGCTCGTTAACTCGATACCTATTACAAGTCACCTTCCATCACTGAAACATTATCTTGCTTAGTATCTACAAATCGATCGTAAGACGTTGACTTAGCAATACAGTTTCAATCAAGCAAATGTGCCGTAGTAATTATGATACATGACGTGTCGGAGACAGGGTAAGGTAAGTGAGCTTGATTGTGATATATAGAGACGATAAGATGCAATATATCTGCATTGTATCCACTATCGACATACTCTAAGGGTCGGAGCCGACACTAGACGAAGTATTCAAGAGCAGTCAAACCAAGAAACCGTGTAGAGCGAACTTCATTTACGCTTGACACAAACAGGCTGCTTTTTAGTTTGAAGACACGAAATTTAGATATATGTATAGGTAGAAGTAGGAAGTATAGGTATCCCAAAAATACACGACTCAGAATTTTTCCTTAAGAGTGGGTTATCTTATCATTATCACCTAGTTACGAGTATCATTATAAAAACAAAATATAATAAATGCATTTCATTTGTTTTCTTCGTAGATTCAAGTCTAACAGTGAACCCAATTGCCCAACGCTTACCCATGGACTAAATTTTGCTTGTGTACCTAATGTGTAGGCAGGCACACGTAAGCACATGTCGAACTACGGCAACTGATAATGTCTGTTAGTCAATCAATAGTCAATACAGCAATGTCGACAAAACGACAATGTCCTATTGACTAGTTTTACAACACTGTTCGGTGTTTCTGGGCTCCATTCCACTCTGATCCACTTAGCAGATCTACTTATGGGTCAGACATCCACATTTTCCACATTTTTGTCCACTCTGATCCATAGCCCGGGTGTTTCAGATTTTACTGCTTGCATCTATTATACACTCTGATCCAAGGATCAGTGGAATCTAATCCACTCGACCCATAGGTCGAGATTAGATTCCACTGCTTAAATCTATTCCACTCTGATCCATTGGCCGGGTGGATCAGTTTCCATTGCATTTTATTATCTTGTAGTTACGTTGTGGTCCTTCGAACTGCTCCATAAATACTCGAATCGTAAAGTTAGCAAAATCTAAATTTGAAAATAGCTTATCTAGAAAAATTTGCTAGATTTTCACTACGTTTTTCCGCTCATCTTGTTTTATAAGCCAAAAGTTTGCTAGAAGCCACAATAAAACAACTTTGACGTTTATATTCGCTCAGTGGGAGTAAGAAAACCGCAAATGTCAGAATGGTTTATGTGATAAAATTTTAATTTTTTTATGCCATTGTCAACCTTAACGCTTTGAAACAAAGGTGTAAACAGACTGAATCAATAAGAACCTGCTTAGAAAGCTAGATTGTCGCTGCCTCCCCCAGAGGATACCTGAGAAACTAAGAATTTCTTTAAAACGTAGCACTTAGTTGACTTTTACACTTTTGCAGGAATTCAAATAAGAACCATTTTTTATTTGTTTTAGAAGGTTTCCTGTTTTGTTTTCCAAAATAACAAAAGAGGATTAACCTTATAGTTTTAAAGAAAAAACTTCGAAAAACAAAAATAGAATCGGTGCAGCTCAAAATCGAATGAAGGTCTAACACTTTTAACCAACACAAAAAGACAAGAAAATCTATCAAACTTATCAAACTTTTGATTGGCCAATAACAAACACATTCGGATTTTAAACTCCGAACAGCATCGCGGCAATGAAAAATGGATCAACCATCTATCACAAACTCTTTCCGCAATGTTCTGAAGAAGCAAAAACTTACGGAGTTCTTGAATAATGTCCTGTGAAATTAAATCCGTGAGCTATAACGGCTATAAAAGCTATAAAGAACAGATGACGTGATGCTGAAGCGGTTAACTTTTGGTTTTGCAGTGAAACTGAACGTTCGCGGTGATTCTGATGATATACGGAGCAGTTCACTGCATACAAATACCGTTTTATTTTATTGTGTACGTTGCCAGACATTATTCTTAGATTCTTGTATTTTTTTACTGGAAAAGTATGAAAAGTTTAGCCAGATATGTTTGAATACAACAATAAACTCCAATTTGAAGTGCCCAAGGTCCAAAGCCATTGATTGCTCTAGATCTCGATAGCCGATGTTGACATAACAGTCGTTAGAACTTCCGAAATTGGCTCTAAACTGAATTTGCCTTTCATCTAATTAAAAGTTTGCAGGTTTGACATTTCCATCTGTTTACTTTGAGTCGTTAAGAAACGTTAATTGAGGATTAAAACGAGAAAAAAATCGCTCTTTGCTCTGAAAGTTTCGAATTCTGTTTGAGAGACAATTCAGTTTGCCTTTGTGCTTAGTTGGATCTCTGAATTTTACCTCTTATGTTATAATTTTTGAATAATCAATACCTCTTTTATTTTGACTTTATAAATATAGTATATTTGACTTGGTAATCCTGGAATGAATCCACAAATATGGCAGGCCAGAATCATTATTTATGGTAGAGTTCCTTTTTCATTTCTCTTGTACCTTGCTGATTTATAGGTTACAAAAATGTTCCTCTTATTCCGGTAAAATAGGAATTCTGTAAAAGCTTACCCACTGTATCATTTTCTGAAGATTTGACCGTCCGAAAAATATGGCTGGATCTTTTTATCCGCGGCTTATTAAGTTCTATCCTAGCTTAAAGAAATCCATCTTTTAGGGATTTCTTTTTGTTTCGGGTTATTCGGTATCGGACTGTTCCAGGCAAGTGATCTTTATGGTATGCTGTTAGGTAGGGTGACGAAAATATTTTCTACTACGGGTGTTGGTTGATGGGCGAAGTTCTAAATATTTGTTTTCCATTTAAAATACCTACGCATATTACCGATTCGAACGGATTTACTTTGCCAATTATGCGGTAAAATAAAACGACTCGTTTCGAGAACAGATCGAAGCAACTTGTTTATTCATAGACTAAAAACCCTTATCCTCTGAATGAACTACTTTAATGTAGGTGGCGCTAGTAGTCATATATTTTGACATTTATAACACTCCCACTCAAAATGTATCATAACTAAACAACAAAATCTCTTAATACAGTTACTAAACTTTAACTATACCCAAAGCATTCATAAATTTATAATGTTTTACACTACTCAAACTTTTTGTAAGTAAATCTGCTGGCATATCTGATGTACATAAATAATTAACTTGAACAATATTATTTCTTATCATTTCTCTGCAATAATGGTTTTGTTCTATTATGAAATACAGTATTTATTAAAAGTTTCTGAGCACTTTAGCTGTCATTATATAAAGTTATTTTATACATTTTTCTAGTAACCTCATATTGTAAGTTTCTCAAAAGAAACTGCCTCTTTACAGGCTTCTGAAATTGACACATATTCTGCCTCTGTGCTAGAAAGAGCAATACATTTTTGTTTACTACAATTCCATGATATGACACTTCCTGACAAACTGAAACAAAAACCTGTATAAGATCTCCTATCATTAATATTACTACCCCAGTCGGCATCAACAAAGCCATTACATATGAACATTTTCAGTTTTATAATATTTCAAACCTACAGTTTTAGTTTTCTTTAAATATCTTAGTATCCTTTTAGCATAAATCCATTGCTCTTCACTATTACAATTATTAAATTGACTTAGATATGACACTGGATAAGCTATATCAGGACGAGTAAGGACAGCTAAATACATTAAGCTCCCGATAAGGTGCTGATAGGGATTTTGACAATTAGAAGTTTCCTTCTTACTCATTAAATTTGCCTCCATCGGAGTATCAGCTGTCTTACATTCTGTCATGTTGAATCTACATAATAATTGATCAATATACTTCTCTTGACTTAAAGTAACAGTGCTATTTTGCGCGTCAAAATTAACTGACATGCCTAGACATTCTTTAACACATCCTAGGTCTTTAATTTCAAAATTATTACTCAACATGTCTTTAAGATGTTTCATTTCTTTTTTAAATGAAATGAAATGAAATAGCATTTATTTGCATAAATATAGGTTTGCAATGGTGGTTTTACAATAGAGTTTAACTATATTTGACCTTTGAGTCGTGCAAATGTTTAAACTTAAAAATAACTATGAATAAAGAATAATAGATTAAATAACATTAAGTAAGTACTATAATGTCAAAATAAAAATTATGTGCATTTAAATTTCAAATAATCACTTACATATATTATAAAAACAGTTAACACAAAGCCAGTTATATAATTTACGATTAAATTCATTATCTGTTAGTTCTCTCATGTCAAGTGGAAGTTTGTTATATAACTGTATGGCCATTGCGTAACAGTTCTTTTTACACATTCCTAGTCTAAATTGAGGCACTTTTAGTGGTTTTTGTACTATTTTTCTTCTGTATATAAACTTTTCATCCCTCTCAAACAATGTTATGTTATTTCTGACTAATTTTAGCATCTCGAAAATATAGAGTGAAGGAAAAGTTAACAGTTTATGCTTCATAAATAAAGGTCTACAAGAATCTCTCCGTTTAATGCCAAATATGGCCCGAATACACTTTTTCTGCGCAACGAAAGCTCTCTGAGCATCCGTTGAGTTGCCCCATATTATGACGCCATATCTCAAAATAGAGCAGACATGACTATGGTAAACTGTCAATGCAGTTTCAATCTTAGAGAGGTCCTTTATTCTTCTCAGTGCAAATATAAATTTATTTATTTTCTTACACACATTATCAATTTGTTTCTTCCAATTTAAATGTCTATCAATAATAATTCCTAAAAATTTTATGTCAAATACCTGCTCAATATCACTGTTTTTGTAATTTATGTAAATTTTATCTTTAATATTATTGTTATACGTGGTTGGTAGCATGAATTTAGTTTTTGTTGTGTTAATTTTAAGTTATTTTCATCTAGCCATTTAATTACGTCATTAAGAGATTTGTTCCCTACGCTCATAGCTTTTATAATAGATTTTTCTTTCGTCAATATTGTAGTATCATCAGCAAACATGATTGTGTACTGGTCAGTAGCGCTTGGTAACTCATTAATATAAATAATAAATAGTATGGGGCCTAAAACACTGCCCTGTGGCACACCGTGGCTAATAAAAGAATAAACAGATCTGAAGCTTTCAGAATTAGATTATTAGTTTCAGAAGTTTATTAAGAATAAGATTATTAGTTACAGTATTAGATTCAGAAGACATTTTTGTTATTTCCGTGCATTGCTTTCGTCCCCTGAGATAACTTTCAAACCAAGAGTATTCAGGACCCCTTATGCCATAGCATTCCAATTTATATAGCATACGGTCATGGCAGACCATCTCAAAAGCCTTACTCATGTCTAGAAAGATGGCGACTGGGATTTTTTTCTTATTGATTGAATCAAGAATTTATTTGACAAGTTTAAAACATGCTAGAGTTGTCGATTTCTTACTTATAAAACCATTTTGTTGTTCGCACAAAACTTTGTTTTTTTCTAAAAACACAACTAATTTTCGGCTCATTACCTTTTCAAATATTTTCGAGATTATTGGTACTAGTGTAATGGGTCGATAATTCCCAGTATCGGATCTAGAACCTTTTTTAAATAGAGGTTTGACTACAGATAGTTTTAGACCTTCAGGAAATACACCGTTTTCAAGAGAAAGATTGACCACGTGTGTAAGAGGCTCTAGGATATAACCGATATTTAGTTTGAGCAGTTTGGTTGTTATCTCGTCGTAGCCAGCAGAGTTTGTATTACGTAAACTCATTGTTATTTTAAGTACCTCCAAGCAAGTCACCGGTTCAAGATAAATTGATTTAACTACTCTACTTTTACTAGTATTGTGCTTATTCTTTGTGTTGTCTTTTCATTGTTGGCAATGTTTATAAAGTGTCTATTGAAACAGCTTGCTATTTCAGCACCGTTGGTTATAATATTGTCTCCGTCAACTATTTCCTTTATTTCATTGTTAGTACATTTGTCCTTAAGTCTGTCGTTGATTATTTTCCATGTAGCTTTACATTAATTAACTGCACCTGAAATATATTTCTTGTTCCTATCTTTTTGTAAATTGACTGCACACCGTTTTAATATTTTACTGTAGTTTCTATAAATGTCCCTATCTTTCTCTGATTTAGTTTTGTAAAATACACACTGCAGATTTCTTTTTTTATCAAATGATCGTTTTAAGCCCGTTGTGATCCATTTTGGGTTTGATGAGTTTTTATTGATTTTCACTTTAATCAGTGGAAAACATAGTTTATACGCTAAACAGATCCAGTCATGAATCATTGAGAAAGCCATATTAGTGTCCGTTTCTAATAACACATCCGAATAAGATAACTGGCTCAAACAGTAACTAAACTTCTCCATATTTTCAAGACAGATATCCCTTCTATATACGAACCATTGCTTTACCATATGAGTATCAGCTTTAATTGTTATAGTTTGACCAGTATTATGATCAGATAAACCTAATTCATGTACTTCACCTTTGACATCCTTTATATTACTAATAATGTTATCAATACATGTCTTTTGTCGGGTAGGTACGTTTATGTGCGGTTTCATTTTATAATTGTATAATAAATTAATAAATTAATTCCTCATTTTACTTGTACTTAAAATGTCAATGTTAAAATCACCACAAATTATGTTAAAATATTTATCTTTTAATTAAGTCAACTCTATCTAGCATAATGTTTAGATGTCTAAAAAATATTTCTATGTCAGAATTTGGTGTCCGGTACATACACAATACATTTATATTCTTATTTTTAAGCTTTCTACCACATACTTCGAAATGTTTTTCAATTGCTATACTGTCCAACCAAATTATACGTTCAAACTCAATATTTTGTTTTACCAGAATACAAACACCACCTCGTCTTTGACTTTGTCTAGAAAAGCTACTTGCCAATTCGTAAGACATAAGTTTCAGGTTGTCTTCGTCACCTTCTCTTAGAAATGTCTCACTTAAGCATATTATGTCAACTACAATATGTTTATCTACTAGTAAGCTAAGCGCCACTTCTATATCATCTAGTTTATTTAAAGCGCCAGTGATATTTTGATGAAGAACCACGTGTTTTTTTACGTTAGGCACGAAAAAACGTAGGTTCTTGATAATCTGGATATTCTTGGTCTTCGATATGATTGATGAGGTTTTTGAGGTCCTTGAAAACGACCCGTACGCCAAGGTCATTTAGCCCGCCATAATATTGATCAAACATGGTAGAGTCATACTGTAAGTTCGCATTTGAGTCAAGAAGGTAAACATGTTCATGGGTCAAAACATCCAAATAAAGAAGGTTGTTGAATGTTTCAACTCTCCAGTTGTGCATATTTATCATTTGAGAATACAAAAAAATCATCAACATACAATGTTACCATGGTTTTACAATTACCAACAATTTTTGTATACAAACATGGTTCATATTTAGACTTAGCATAGCCATCTGCTAACATACAGTTATCTACCTTTTTATGCCATGCTCGGGATGCCTGTTTAAGTCCATATATAGCTTTTTTTAGTTTAAGAACCTTTTTGTCACTAGAACTTACAAAACCCATAGGTTTTTGCATATATATAGTTTTATCCAGGTCCCCATTCAAAAAATCTGTTTTTACATCAAGATGAATTACATCTAAATTTAATTGAACCGACAACGCAAATAATAGTCTCAATGTAGTATGACGAACTACTGGAGAAAATGTTTCTTCATAGTCCACACCATACTTTTATGTACACCCTTTAGCCACCAACCTTGCCCGATAACGCACATTATTGTCATTGTCATATTTCTTTTTTAGAACCCATTTACACTTTACAATAGTACCATCACTTGGAGCATCAACAACTTCCCATGCCTTGTTGTTTTCCAAGCTTTGCAATTCTTCCTTCACAGCCTGCTGCCAGTGCTCCTTCTCTGGTCCCTGAAGTGCTTCTTCTAAAGACAGCTGAATGCTGTCAGGTTCGCTTTGTTCAGCACAAATAAACCCAAATCTGTCAGGTATTTTCCTTTCTCTTACTGGTAATATCCTTTTTATATCAGGGCCTTCGTCAGATGTTGCAGACTCCTCACTTGGCACAACAGTGTCATCGGGTTCATAAGTGCTATCTATAGAAGTAAATGAGTCATCCAGCTCACTGATATTGCCTGACAAATCTCCCACTGGATTCTGACATTCTGGACTTACTTCTAGCTTCACATCTGTCTCTTCCACATCAATAAGACTCTCTTGATGAGGATTATTTTCTATAATAATAACATCTCGACTGGTTGTGATTGCCCGCGTTACAGGATTATACACCCTGTATCCTTTAACATCCTCGGGATAGCCTACTAGAATACACTTTTCAGATTTCTTGTCCCATTTATGTCTTTTCTCCTTTGGTATGTGCTTCATGACAGTGCTGCCAAATATTCTAATGTGACTAAGGTTCGGCTTAGTGCTTGTCCATAACTCATAAGGTGTACGATTATTCAATCCAGTCTTCACAATTCGATTCTGTAAATATACAGCAGTATTAATAGCTTCCGCCCATAATTCCTTGTTAAGTTTTGCTTCAAACAAAAGACATCTGGCTTTTTCTATGATTGTTCTATTCATACGCTCACAAAGCTCATTTTGTTCCGGCGTGTAGGGGTTAGACTTTTAATGAATTATTCCCATTGTCTTTAAATAATTATCAAAATCTTGATTACAAAATTCTCCACCATTATCACTACGAAGTATCTTTATTTTCTTTGAGATTAAATTCTCGACTTTTGCTTTATATTCCTTAAAACATTGAAAAGCCTCACTCTTGTTCTTCAAGAAATAAACATAAGTCATGCGGCTGTAGTCATCAACAAAAAGAAGAAAGTACCTTGATCCTCCAAGAGAAACTTTTTCCATGGGCCCGCAGATGTCACTGTGTACTATATTCAGTAACTCAGTACTCCTGTTGCCTTCATGAGCAAAAGGCAAGCGACTTTGTTTTCCTTCACAGCACACAACACAGTTCATCTTGCTAATATCAGCCCTCTCATCAAACATGACTCCTTCCACAGCATTCTGCATTTTATTCATGTAGTTACTATTAACATGGCCCAATCTACGGTGCCATAACTCTGGAGACTCAACCACTGAAGCCAATAAACAAGTTGGAGTATTTAATTTATATACACCGTTTATGATTGAAGCGGTAGCAACTAAAGCATTCTGCTTGTTAAATATCTGACAACCGTCGTTAGTGAAATTAACCCTATTTCCTTGCCTTATCAATTGGCTTACTGACAGGAGGTTCGTCGTCAAGTCGGGCACACACAAAACTTTTTCAATAGTTACGTCATAATCACATTCCTCAGTTGACGTCGTTATTCTAACATTACCGCTACACAGCACTGGTAATTTGTTATGGTTAGCGACCATAATTTCATTTGTAAATCCTGAATAACACGCATCGATCACCCAATGTTGATTTGTTGTCAAATGTGAACTGGCACCCGAATCTACAAACCAGTCACTTTTTTGAAAATTTCCATGGAAAAACAGAGCACTAAATGCATTAGTGGATTTCTTTTCAGTTTCATGAATTTTCTTTGAAGATTCTTCTGTGTTTTTGCACTGATTGCGATAGTGACCATACTGATTACACCGATAACATTTGACGTTTGATTTTCCATTGACAGATGTCGATTTCTGCGCACCCGCCGCGCCATCTTTTCGAACCATAGACTTGTTATTTTTCTTAGGTTGGTTGCGGAAACATGCCAATGCATTATTCACTTCACTACTTTCCGGTTCCATGTCCATCAATTTAGCTTTAATGGCGTCCGTTGTAATAGACATTCCGGAATGCTCGATGGCCATTATCATAGGCATATATTTTTCACTTAATCCAGCCAGCATGATAGAACCAATCCACTCGTCACTTATTCCAAAGCCTGTTCCCGCCAATTTCTGTCCCGCTTCGACAATTTGTGTTACATAAGACGATGAGCAATTTTCAAGTCTGATAGATATAAGATTCCTCAAAAGGCTGATTCTTCTTGTAAATCCTGAGTCATCAAATAAATTTCTCAATTTTTCCCATAGCTCCTTCGATGTACTGACGCTCTTTATGTGAACGTATAGGGACGGATCTATTGTTAAAATCAATTTGGCTTTTGTTTTCGCATCTTCTGCAGCTTCTGGTAACGTGTTAGGTTCTGGTTTTATGCACTTAACCATTCCCTCCAATATCAGAAAATTCTCTGCGGCGAAACACCACTCGTTGTAGTTCTCGCGACCCTTTAACTTGGGTACGCTAACTAAATAGCTCGAGTTAGACGCCATGATGCTTTGTCCAAACAATGTCCAGATTACGAGTTTATTTTCACCACGCACTATTTAGTCTAATCACACTGTCTATTGTCCACCTCACTGGTAATTCTGACAATAAACGCGATAAATAGTTTTTTCACTGTGATTGTATGAGTCTGGGCCCATAACCTAAAATAAAACGACTCGTTTCGAGAACAGATCGAAGCAACTTGTTTAGTCATAGACTAAAAACCCTTATCCTCTGAATGAACTACTTTAATGTAGGTGGCGCTAGTAGTCATATATTTTGACATTTATAACATGCGGCGTCTGTGATGTAAAACTGCTTTTGTAGGGTTCCGTATCCGAAGGGTGAAAACGGAACCCTATTACTAAGCCTCCGCTGTCGGTCCGTCCGTCCGTCCGTCTGTCACAGGGCTCTATCTCATGAACCGTAAGGAGTAGACAGTTGAAATCTTCAGAGAATGTATATTTCTCTTGCCGCTAGAATAACAAATAGTAAAAATAAAATAAATATCAAAACACTTTTAGAATTAAGTTTATTTAAAATTTCCTATTGTTAATATTTAAGTGTTATAGTTAGTTATCCCTAAGAGACAAAACTAAAAAAAGCTCCCATACAAAAAAGGTGTTTTTTTTTGTCTTTTTTGCTTTTTGTCAAGGCTGTCTCTTGAACTACAATAGGTAGGCACATGAAACTTTCTATAAATAAGTAACACGTCAACTGTAATAACAAGAAATATAAAAAATTACAATAAAGATGAAAATTTAAAGGGGTCTCCGAACAAATTTAATGTTGTGTTGCCTGATTTTTACGGTACGGAACACTTCGTGTGCGAGTCGACTCGCACTTGGCAGTCTTTGTTTGCTCAGAACTTGTTTCGAATACGAAGAGCTATAAAGCACAAGCGTTGTAAATTTTTCTACAAAAATCAGAACAAAGTAAACACAGTAGAACGGATCCCACGAGCATAAAATGTAATAACAAAATACCTTTCAGTATCAAACAATTCATGTAATATGTTACTGCAGTTAGCTGCGTTCTTTACATGCATAGTGTTGCCTATGTAACCGGGAAATTTATTGTAGTATAAAAAACCGGATGGAATCCACAGTCGCTTCGTCCGGGTTATAATTAAAGCTAATTTGATTGTATAAATTCTTTTGTTTATTGATCGACTAGCTGACCGATAGACGTTGCCTGTCTTAACGATGAATATTGAAACTTTCGAATTTTTTGCGCACTTCTTTAATTTTTTTCTTTATTTTCCTGACAATAACAAAAATAACAAAAAAATAATTAGCGAAATCGGTCCAGCCGTTCAGGCGTGATGCCGTAACCAAAGGAACATAGGTTGCGCCTCAAGCCATTCGTATTTTCTTTGTGTTTTTTTTTGTGTTATATTATTATTGCTTATTATGTTTTTTGTGTATCTAATAAAAATTAATAAATTAAAATAAATTGGTTTTTTTTCCCAAAGGACTTTAATGCTGTTGACCGCAGATAGTCATGACAGCATTAATTGTGATTAATTTGTTTATATGTATATGTAGATTGGGCGTTTTTCCACTAGTCGGCACGTTGCGGTAACAGCTCAGCAGCCCGGGAAGCAAAAAATTATGAAATGTATGGCAATGTTTTCCACTTACTGGCGCAGGAAACAGTACGGGCTTATACAATTTAGCTTCCCCGGCTGCCAGGCCGATGCCGCTGCCGGTTCCGTGGCGGCGCGGCGCGGCAAGTGCAAAAACCGGTTGATCTCACTTCGGCAAGCAAGAATTTAGAAGGCGAGAGCCCAAATGAAAGAAAAAACAAAAAACGCCCAACTTGTTTTCTGAACTTTCTATTGTGTGATCTATATTTGTTCTATCTCTGAACTGATCAATGTAAATAAGTTGGCTGAGCCGCTATTCAGGCTGTGTTTATCAGGTACAGACAGACTAAGACCACGCCACGCTTTATGAGATCTGGACGCTTGAATTTGTACGAAAACAGATGGCCTTCCGACCTTTCCTAAATTTCGTCATACGTTGCGTGACGTGGACTCGGTCTGTTGCAAGCTTGATTCTGTCCGGCTGAAACTTACTACTCTCTCCACATCCCTAAGCGAAACAGCGTTCTTTGCTGTGAGCCTGTGAACTATGCAGACGGGTAATGTATGGGTATCCCAAGGATTTGAGATTACGCTGAGCACGTGGGAACTGTACCTCGGGAATAATGGGCGTGATTTTAAAATTTAGAGAAAGCTTTTAAGGTGAAACTGCATTTCCTGGCTATCTGTTTTGTTATCAAACAATATCAAAAGCCTGTAAAAAGCATACTACGTGCTACGGGTAGGTATAGCTTTTGTAGTATTCCGACATTTTTCCAATCAAATAATTTGATTGTTTGTAAAAACTAAAAAAAAACGACTTCAAATTCCTTAGTACATATTTATATTTACTGTTTTTAAGGTTTTTCGGAACACAAAAACTAAGCCGTCGAAAATATAAAAATATGAGACCACCTCGGGATTATTCTCCATACAATAGCGAGAGAATTTTCCAAATCTGTCAATAATTGACGGAGAAATCGACGGATTTACATATAAAAAACATACATGCAACCGAACATAGAACCTCCCCCCTTTTTGACGTCGATTAAAAATAACGCTAACCAAAAACGTAAATTAGGAGAGAATTATTTTAAGTTAAAACTGTAAAAAGCTTAAGCGGTGCAGTTCTAGCTTTCATAATATTCCATTGTATTTCTAATAAAGAAATGAATACGAGTGCCTAATATAGGTATTTGTCTAATCATTAGACAAAGATCTCATTTAACTCTAATAAGATCTAGTGGAGCTTCATGCTAGTTTCTAATCCTAGTGACAAGCCAAAAGTCATTTCACTCAGTTACATTCATTTATAACGTGAAACAGTGAATCATGTTTAGTTATGCAAACAAGGGCTTATCCTTGTGAAAGACTTGGCCAAGACAATCCTGAAAAATCTGTAAGATAAAGGCGTTCGCCTTATTGTATAGGATCATTCCCCCGGTAGTTCCCTTCGCAGTTCACAAGCTTTACAAATCGCGTCGATGCACATGTATGCACGTGCTGAGTAGAGTAATGGGGTACAGAGAATTCAATATGTAGGTGTAATGTGCTGCAATGCAATGTGTAGCTAAGCTACACCTATTGTCCTAATCGAATTGGAATACTCGATTACTGTGCATGAAATCGTGAAACATACTGCATTGATTGCTGAAGATCATTCGATCTGATGATTACTAAACTAAACAAATTATTAATCGTTATGTGATGTGCAATAACTACATGAAAAGTAAGAAAGTAAGAAAATTTGTACTTTTTTTTATCTGTAACTTGACATTGTACCTTAATTATTTTAATCGATTCTACATTGTACCTACCTATTTTATGTTATAATTATTCAATAAGTTAGTTTAAAATAATAATGTTTTTAGTTTAATTTAAGTAATTTAAGTTTTCGCACGCAATGTAATTTGTAATTAAGGAATAAATAAATATTAAATATCCACACGCAATAGTATGATACCATGGGCTCTGAATGACGAAATTACGATGATGGTTCGATTTGATCTAATCGTTTATCAGGGCACTTACTTAGTTTTCTACGAAATTGCGCTCGAATTGAAGGCTAAAACCAGCTTTACCTATGAGTCTATATTCTTCATTTGTCTAAACGTACCCAGTAATTCCATGCGGCTAAGGCTTATTTGACATCTCAGAGTAGAAACACGAGCCAAGTGAACGGGCTTGAATGTAGGATATTGTCCTTGTCTAGCAAGTTGCCATGGAAACGGTGACCGGTGTGCTTTTTTTATTAAAATGTTTTATTTCTGCTGCTTAAATGTTTGCAAAAACGAATGGTGTCGCGGTTGTGGCCTAACATTCCACTGGTGAGCTATTTATATAATATTTTTGAAAAAGTGATAGATTAGGGTGTCCATGAAACAATACGAGTAACAGGGCTTTTGAACAAAGATTCTGATACACCTACTTCTGATACAAGTACTTTTTTAAAAGCTGAAAATTTACGCAGCAACATTACTGTAAGAATATAGGAAATCAAATAAATTTTCCGACTTCGACTGTAAGAATGTTAAACACTTGTTTAACATTCTTACAGTCGAAGTCGGGGTTTTTCGCGCACTATGAAAATTGTAGGTATTACTAATGGCTAGCAGACAGTGAATACTACTACAACCTAGTAGAAACTTAACTATCATGTTAATAATATGTTACCCTAAAATATAATTTTCCAAAAGAAAAGGTATTCTATAACAAACACATCATAGTTTCTCTAGAATTTATAAAAAAGTACAGATGTATGGATATCCTACTAGAAAGAGATGCTTTACTACTTTGACCTCTCACTCGGTTCGTTTTTATGAAACACTGCGCAGTCCAGGTTAGGTTTGGGTCTATGGCTTTTACCTAGTTTAGCTAAAGAAAAGGGATATTACAGTGGCATTAGTGTAATTTATGGGGTTGTCAAATTAGTGTGATTTTGTTTTTGTGACATCTGAATTGACACAATTTGTTAACTGGTTTTGAACTTTCCCAATTCTTGATTGTTTAGGCTATGTCCAAATATTAAACGTATGTATGTTGCCATAACTCTCTGACATCGCACTACCCTCGCAATTCTCACTAGAGCCGTACATCAAGCGGTACAGGCCTGAATAAATCAATCGCACCCAAACTGCCGGCGACTAAAACAGATATTTTACGTAAGGGACGATGACCGATACTAGATGTCGTGGTTTGATCTACGACCTTATAGATTAATATTTTAGGTGATTTTTCGTGGTTTTAATTTTTAAAATGTTTTTCCTTGAGTCATCTTCTGTCACACAATAGTTTGGTTCTGGATGTTGGCTGAGCCATCGCAAATGACTTTAGTTCTATTTGTATGATTTGGCCGCCTGTGACATGTAAATAAGGCTCAATGAGGCTGTGGATGGACCATTAAATTTGTTTTGTAGGTTGATTGAAGCTAAAGAAAATAAGATTGCCCCGCGTTGTGCGCCAAAATAAGTTCAGTAAGCTACAAACTCATCCCAAAATATGCAAAGGATTTGAAAGCTAAAATCACAGCGCACCCAATAGAAATGGGTACTCAAAATGGAATAGAGATGGTGGCAATCGCGACACGTAACCAAAGTAACGCAGTAACTGCATATCGCTGCATCCGGCGCTACGATTTCCTGACATTGCACACTCTATACTTTGTTGTTAGGAGAATACCCCTGGATGCAGGAATTGAGAAAATGTTCCAAGATTTCGAATATGATAACATGTCATCAATATTGCATACTCTTTACCTTGTTGTAAGAATAATAACCTATTTTAAAACTCTTTGGTAAATATTAGAATAAAATCTCTTTGGTAAAAGCTAGAGTAAAAGCTCTTTCGAAGTGTCGAACGAACGTCTTTTGTTTTGTTTTTAACGTTGTTCCAATTTTGAACTTTAACAGATGGCACAGTTTCACACATTTGAATTCTAAGTATTGCAATCAATAGAACAAATAGTGAGCAAGGTATTAATAAGATTTTTATTATTACAGTGCGTAAGCGCTAGAGTCCGAAGGAAGTCCCAAAGTTTTTCGACTCCTACGTCACTTGACCTCGTGGTGTAATTGGTTAGCGCATTCCCGTACTGAGGGAAGGATGTGGGCCCAACCCGAAAAAAAATTGTGATATTGTTTGTTTTTTTAAGGTATTATAATAAGTATGTCACTAAGTATAGAATTATGAGCCCTGTTGTGGCACTATGCAGCTTGCAAATAGTAATTGTGCATATTTCTCGTGGAGCTAACGCGAAATACCAGATTTTATAAGAAAGAGCTTGTTATAAAAACCCGGTGTGCAGTAAACCGTTGTAAATTCGTTCAAAACTTGGACGCAGACTGGCCAATACTCGCCATAGTCGTTTAACAGTGTATTACTGTTACAATAACTGGAATACTTCCGTTTTATTGCGACTATCACTGTATATCGTATTGGTTTGTCTTTTTATTGGCTGGGTATTACTTTGTCTGTTATTGCTAGATTTAGTGTACTAACGCTAAGACATTCTATGAATCTGATTATAGCTAACATTATTTTGTTGGGCTCTTGGCACCAAGAATAGCGTCCTCACCTCACCCACCTCAAGAGCCTATATTATTAGTCCATTGCTGGACGCAGGCCTCGCACTGATAAGCGCCTTATTGGATTTATCTAATGGGGATAGTGCCTATAATCCCCACGCTGGGCATGCGGGTTGGGTACCGCAGTTCGGTTGTTCGGTGTTAGAATCGCCCTACAGGGGGCGCTGCTGCCCGCCCCCGGTGGAAATCCCATAGTCGCCTCTTACATCACTCGCGGGAAGTGTTGGGGTGGTGCAAATTCTAAACCAGACAGCATAGCGTCCAACAGGGGCAACTACATATACCTACCTACCACACAATCTGTAAATCTTAATGATTTACGGATTGAAATGAAATTAAATAAAAAAATTTATTCAAAAAATAACACCACTATTACAAACATTGTGTGCTGTGTGGATTGTCCAGCATTATTATTATTATTCACATTATTCACGTTATAAAATTATTTTTTTTACCATAGAAATAAAATATAAAACTATTCTACAGTAAAAAATATATCAAAACGGTGAATCACCAGCCGCGAAGCTAGCCTCAAGCGGCCGGTGACTAGGGCTGCAGAAAGAGGAACTTCTTGACGATTCGCGCCGAGTCCAGGAATACCGCCTTTTGGATCTGACCCAAGGGTCAGATCCAACTTCCTAACGAGAGTCTCTTGAGATGTTGATCGAGGCTCTTCGCTATTACGCCGTTAACCGAAACGACTATCGGGACGAAGATCGCTGAATCAACATCCCACATGCTGACAACCTAGTCAACCAAGTCAAGATATTTGCTAAGTTTATCATTCTAAGCTTTAACGAGGATAACATCATGTGGTATGATGACATCAGCGAGCACCGCCCTCCGTTCTAACCGATCTATCAATACAATATCAGGCTTATTAGTAAAAATAGTCCTGTCTATAATGATAGATCGGTCCCAATAGAGCGTGACACGGCCATTTTCATGCAGCATAGCAGCCATAGCATTGTCATACACCGGGGCAATGCAGCCAGCGTCTTGGGGACGCTTCCGACTGGTATTGATATGGATCAGTTGAGCTACCTGTAGATTGTTTGCAACAGTCTGCAGTAAGCTTAATTGTTTCAATTGTAAATACTAGTTCTAATACGTTTTTATTATAGAGTTGTAATTTTCTTTGTCAATAAAGTACCTACCTAGTTGATGAACGCGTTCGTTTTCTTTACACATTGTTAGAAATAATTTTGATTACATTTTTTTATTCACAACTGAAACCATCACTCCTGTAAATATTTAATTTTAACTCCAAATCGTTAACTTCTCGAAGCTTAAGATTGGCGTCCATCACGGGGCAGCCTCATCTATCGCGCAAAATAGCATTCCCACTACAAAATCAGCTTCTAAATATATTCCTCTCATCGCTTACCATCTTTCATACCACTTACCAGCAGCAGTGCGCTCGCTGACCGCATGAACATGAACTATAGCATGTGTATAGTTCAGCCTTAGAGCGAATACACATTGGGCGTTGGCGTTGGTACAGATCATCATCATCATCATCATCAACCTATACTAGTCACCTGCTGGACATAGGCCTCCCCTAACAAACGCCAGCGTGTGCATCCAGCATTTGCCTGTAATTTTTCGCGCGTCTGAATAGAAGCGCGCGATCGGATTTATCGGACCAGATGGTTCTTAAAACGTGCGTTACCAATGCGCGCGCTTCAAAACGCCTAATCACACTATCACATCACTTAAATAACATAAATGCGAAAGTTTGGATGGATGGATGTTTGTTACTTTTTCGCTTTTTCCTTTAAATTGTAATTTAAAGAAAAAAAGGCTATTATTATTTTATTTATAGAAAAATCGCGTGTGTAGCCGCGGGCAGAAGCTGCTGTGCACATAGTCTTACAACGCCAGTGCACACAAATTTATTCGCTTGCGGCGCGCGCGTGCTCCCATAATTACAATAGAGCTAATGCTTTTTCGATGGCCGCTTCGCCCTAATTGGTGAAGGGTATGTGGACATTAAGGTGCGTTTAATGTGTGGTCGGATTGATTAGCGAGAATTCCGAAGCTGATGGCTTTTGGTGACGTTGTAAACGTTAACCGAATTATGTGGCTGGGGTAAAGCACCTGTTTGTGTTTAAGGTTGTCGCAGATCTGGAACACACCGCATTTTTGTGCTAGGCCGCGGCAGTCCGCACAGTGCAAAAGTGTGCATTGAAATCAAATATGGGCTTTAACACATAAAATGCATTTTATAATGACGGCATCAGATAACAGACAGCTCGCGGGCTCGGGCTCGCTTGAAGCATGCGGTAAGCTTTTTTATCACTGTAAACTGTATCCAAAGATAACGTTTTTAAGTCCATATTTCAATGCTTATTTTTGTGCTGTGTAGTAGTGATGCCGGATGTGCTATGTCCCAAACATTGCGAAAATAGAGTTTGTATGAATTTCTTTTACAGAAGTGGAGAGAGTCTAGCCTTATAATGAAAAGTCTGCGAGATTGTTTGTTGGTATTTATTTTACCGTGTTGGACAGACAGCACAATGAAAACACATTAGAAACTTTATTCTGGTCGGAACCGGTAACCGCAAGATTGTAACTACAAAAAGGTAGAAGAAAGAAACACAAACTTCAATAAACATGTAACTGTAATCCCGGGAAGTTTCCAACTAAACGAACAAACCTAGTTTGTTTGAACTAATTTCACAAACCTAACTCCGTGCGGGCTGGCCGCAAATACACGGAAAAAATGTAAAAATTGTGTATAAAAGTTGGTAAAATCTAATCGAGTTAGTAATTAAAACGTAACGGGTCCGGGCAGAATACATTAATTACAGAAATACCGCTTAGATGTAAATGAGCTTTATCGGTAAACTTCGCCTGTTATTCATATAGCGTGTTTTTTGGATAGATGGCTAATTTATTTAGGTTAGGTGAGTAAATAAGTTTGTTTTTAAGTGATGATCTGACAAAGTGCCCACTTGATAACTTAAGGGAGGTAGACACTTAAGTGTTTTTTTAAAACGTTGATTTGTAAAGTTAAGGTTTGTTCTACTTCTTTCGATACGAAATAACACGAAACTTAAGCATCAATGATGAATACTATCTTTTACCCGCGTTTTCACAAGTTTTCCCTGGATAAAAAGTAGGTTATATTATATTATGTTAATCCAGGTCTTGCACTACATATATGCCAACTCTGAGCCCGATCCATAGTTTTGGCCTGAATAGGACCTAACATACATATAAACTTATAGTATATGAACATTCGCATTTATAACATTAACTAGTGTGATGTGATGTGTTGGGTGTGTGTTGGTAATCAAGATACCATAAGGCATAGATATACATAATGTCAAATTCGGTAGATATGGTAAGTTCCCCAGAGCTAACTCAACAAATGGCCTGTGTTGTATTACATACAACTAAACGCAAAGATATGCTATTTCCAATATTTTGCAATATTCCTACCTAATGAACAACAAAGATGGAAAGACGTACCTAGACCGAAGTGCGACTGAGACAACCATACGCACACGAAACACGAACGCCGCGCCCGGTCCGACTATGGCTGAGGTGGGTGGACCTAATTGGACCTAATTTGAGCTTTCCATTTTCGAGAAGCTAATTCCCAATCTCCCGAATTTTACTTACATCGATGCTATAAGGATATTATAATATTAGACATCAGGTATAAGGAAATAAATTTATACAAAATGATTTCCCACTTTGATGGCAGTGGATTACTAAAGTAAATAATTATGTATTGAAGATTTGGATTCAGTTAAGTAGCATTATCAATACATAGGCGTAGTGTCTAACTTTTTGTGAATGTGATTTTTGACAAATGTTTTACTTTATTTTTAATATTTTTCCCTATTTAGACATATATTTCATTCCTAAATTTCATTGTTCATTGTTTATTATTTGACATAGGTAGGTATGTACTATTTCTAGCACTATGTACCTACTTAATTTAACTATATATAATATTAAAACCTAATTAGCAGTGATCGGAATTAGGTGGGCTAAAATACCTAAAGTTCAAAGAACATAGGCAAAAAAAAAGGAGACTTCCTTACTACAATAATTTTATTGGACCCAATTGGGACGAAAATGGAATACTTGTCGCAGTTAGCTTGTATATTTAATATTAATGTTTATATAATATTACGAACTAATTCAAATCATTTTTAACCATCCAACCCAACCAACCATCTTTTTAACCAACTGCAAGAAGTTTAATATTTTATAACTTACATTTCTGATTGTTATTAGCTCAGGTAAAAAACTGATTCACCTCATTGTTTTCTTTTCCCAGAATAGCCGAAGCTTGTTGTTTCTTTCTACATTTTGCTATCTTTTGTTTGTCACTGGTTTGCAGTGTAAGTACCTATTCAATAAACAATGACAAAAAGGTTGATGGCGTGTTTCGCATTCCTAGAGTCTTCATGCGTGCTTTACTCACTCCTGTAGCCCTCCTGCTCCAGCTCCTGTACCCCCGTTGTGTACGCATCTCTGACTCGTGAACTTTTATTTGACCAGTGTTTGTTTTATCGTTTATTGGATCTGCTTCACATGACTACCTTGGCTTGAATTTACGGACTTCGATTTACTGCTACTGCAACTACATCACAGCCTTCACTGATACCTACTTGCTTTGACAATCAAACTACTTGGTAAGTCTTTAATTTTAACTCAAATTTTAATACATTCTAACGATTAAACTATTTTCGATACATTAACCAAATTCAAACAATTTTATTCAACAACTTATGCATCATATTTTAAACAATTGCTTTATGTTTTCGTCTGTGCACAAATTTTATACCTACTTACTCGCAATTGTACCTATCATTAAATCATTTTTTTACGCTAAGAAGACACCCCGGGATAAAGGTACTTACCGTATATTTTTTCTCGTTATTTACAGTAATTGTGCAAACAAATGGCGACCAAACCTACCGAAGGGATTGTACTGTGGTGGATTAAAGATCACCCTGAATTGTACTACGACCCCGCTAGCAGTACGATATATTGTTCAAAATGTGAGAATACTATTCTATGCAAGAAAAGTAATATCAAGAGGCATATTGACAGGCCGAAACACCAAGGTACTGCTGGCCGCCGAAATCAATTATTATATCTTGATTTAATACAGTTTCTTATATTGTGTAACATACCCTGGTCACGAGTAAATCGACCAGAGTTTAAAACTTTTTTACTTAAATATATGTGTTGTAAATGTACAAAAGTTAAAACGATTCCCGATGAATCGTTATTGAGAAAAGTTTACTTAGACATTGTTTTTAAAAAAAAATTGCTTTAATTTATGACCATGTTCATAATCAAAAACTTTGGATTTCTCTAGATGAAACTACCGATTATTTAGGTCGTTATATTGTAAATTTTCTAGTAAAACCTTTAAATGTGGTAACAAACAAACCATTTTTAATAGCTTGCAAAATGTTAGAAAATGTGAATGGAGAGACAGTAGCTCAATTTGTGATTGGATGTTTAGAAAATATGTGGGAGACTCCTATGAAGCCAAAGTAGGAGATGTTTTAGTATTATGTTCTGATAGCGTAGCATATACATATGTTAGCAGGAAGAATTTTAAAAAACTATTTGCCGAATATGATGCATGTAACCTGTTTAGCACACGCTCTTAATCTCGTTGCAGAACAGATAAGGGCAGAATATGTGGATGTTGATAGGTTAATTTCAAATGTAAAAAAGATATTTTTAAGGGCTCCCAATAGAGTAAAAATATTAAAGGAAAGGTTTTCGAACATGTCATTACCACCAGAACCTGTCATCACAAGGTGGGGTACATGGCTAGAAGCAGTCTCGTATTATGCCAAATATTACGAACAAATTAAAACGATTGTAAGACTTCTTAGAAGCTCTGAAGCTTTATCCATCAGGCACGCTAAAGCTGTGCTAGAAAAAGAAACTTTAAAAGCCGATTTAGATTATAGTGACGAATATTTTAAAATCATTCAAATTTCATTAAAACTATTACAAAAGTCTCATTTATTGGTAACAGAATCTTTCCAGATATTTGACGAAACCAGAATAATTTTATGCTGGTGTTCATCTGAAAGAGTCAAAATAAAACTAGAAAACGTTATGGACAGAAATCCCGATCTAGATGCATTAAGAGATATTTGAGAGAATTGAAAAAAAGAATCAGAGAATGAAAATGAATCTTTGTCATACTATAAATATGTACTATAACTTCAGTTGATGTTGAAAGGTCCTTTTCTACCTATAAATGGATCTTAAGTACAAAAAGAAATCGATTAAAGATTGAAAATATGGAAAAACTCATGATAATTTATTTTAATACTTCAGACGAAAATACATCTGATAATGACAAAGAAAACTCCATTCCTGATGGTGATGAAACATTTAGCTATTCAGATTAAGTGACTAATTTCTACATCAACTGAAATAATATTCTCCTGTGTCTCTTAACATTTGGTTACTTTCATAATTTTTACGTTGATTCCAATGATTGTACAA
The DNA here is from genome assembly GCA_963662085.1 of Eupithecia inturbata. Lineage (NCBI taxonomy): Eukaryota > Metazoa > Arthropoda > Insecta > Lepidoptera > Geometridae > Eupithecia > Eupithecia inturbata. The sequence continues at coordinate 6,552,632 of OY759187.1, forward strand.
CATGAATAAATGGTGTGAAAACTATAAAATTGTTTTTTAACCTTTACCTACTTTGTTAGTCACACTAATATTATAAATGTGAAAGTTTGGATGGATGTTTGTTACTTCTGGGACGAAAAAATAAACGGACGAAAAATTGGGACGAAAAAATATTTAGTCCTAAGGCGTCTCCATTTGGTCTCTGTTATTTTTCGAACTTTAGGTATTTTAGCCCGCCTAATTCCGATCACTGCTAATTAGTATAGCCCTGTAATTAGTATAATTGGCCTCTAATTACTACCGTTCTAATTACATAAATAAATAAATAAAATAGCTAATTCTACTTCAGTTTCAGCTAGCACTTGCAACGTGGCATATCTGTCAACTTCCGAAGCAGTGTGTCAGGGGTAGGCTTGCACGAATTCTAGCTTGGCATGTTTAATATTCCCTAGTGACTTCCCTTGAATACTAATTATTGTATAAGTTTTATTACTTACCATACCACTGTTTATAAATCAACTGTGACGTGACTTACAAGTTTTACTTACTTTAATTTATTGTTCTTGGCTGGTTAGTTTCCGTCGAAATGTTTCGTACATTTTCTTCAACTTCCGAATTTCCTTGTGTTTTGGTTTTGGTAGGGAATTTATGTTGGTGGCGAAATTGGGTCTAGTCATGCAGTAAGAAGTGGTTTATGTCCAATAGACTAATGTCTAAATCAGAATAGAGTGTTAATGATGTACATATGTAGGTATTTTAATTAATCCTGACTTCACCTATTCTTGGGTTTTATAAGCTTCTAAATTGATAAATTCGTCATGTTCTTCTTCTTTCTAGCCTTTGTCGACCAGTATTTGGTGAAGGGCTCCTTTAAACTTTTCCATATCATTCATAGAGGTATAATAGAACAAGTCAATTTCATTCAATATAGCTGCTGTCTTTTTTTTAAAGATATCCATAGAGAGCAGAGCATGTAAAATACATAGTTGTACGTTTTAGTTTTCTCGTTAAATCACCGTTGATATATTTCAGATCAATCTTTATCTTTATCTCAATAACATTTATTTCTAAGCTCCTCTCACTTTAGAAATTCCTTCACCTGTGTAAAGGCAGTGCATGAGAGCTAATGCCAGGTATTAGTCACCTGTCAGTGGTCGACGGCCCTAATGCAGCAGAAATTGCTTGTGGTCATAGATAAACGGGACAGAAGCTGGCTTACTTTAAAAATAGTCAAATGCTCCTTGAGCAAGAAACGAAACTTCTGAAAAAATTTAATAAAACCTTTGAAATGGTCTTGGTCCGATTAGATTGATAAAATTCGTTACTCTTGTCACTTTCATTGCCGCGCGAAATGAGATAGCTCGCTCATATGGAATCAGTGTACATCTAAACACAGTGGGAGCCGAGCATGTTGTAAACTTGTAACTTTGCCAAATATGTTAAAAAGTGCACAAAATGCCGTCGTGTGCACAAATTAAACTACAATTCTTAAAAATACAAATAAAGCCAAATGTGCACATTTCACTTGTAAGTATTGCGATTTAAATAAATAACTATAATCTTACCCTTCGCTGTCAAAAATAACAAGTTTCAATGGCGAGTGCACGAAAAAGGAAGTAATGTTTGCAACTACGAGTAATGTGGGAGAAAAAGAGTTGACTAATTTTTCTTGGTACGCTTGCTGTGCATAGATTGCACACTTTTTAGACACAGACACATTTTCGATTTCAGGGCATAATAGAACTTTTATTTTTTTTACAAAAGTCTGTACAATTTGATTGCACAATAAAGGAAAATAATAATAATCAGGTTTATTAGGCCATAACACTATTTTTAACTACTCATTAATGTGCGTTCGTCGGCATTTTGTTAACGCACACATTCAATGACACAGTTTTTGATGTCAGGGCATATCTAACGATCTAAATCTTTGCCTTTATACAGGAAATAGGGTCTGTTTTCATACATTAATTTAAACAATCCTTATTGGCAAGCCAGCCATTACTAGAACGTAATGTGTTAAATAGATAGATAATACTTTACTCAGCACCTTATAAAACAGATAGTACTAATTAAACATAATATAGGTAACAGCAATGGAACTGGCGGCCTTATCGCTAAAAGCGATTTCTGCCAGGCAACCAAAATATGCAAAATATAATGTTATGCTGCACATAATTATAACAGCAGCAATATAGCAAAACAACAAACAAGATAGAAACAATACGTGCTGCCTTGTATGAGCTGTGCATGTCTTCCTGTACCTATACCGGAGGTATATTGTATACTACTCGTATTATAAATCGACGGTGAGATGGGATTTGTAGCGATTTTCTGCGCAAGCTGTGAACCTACCTTATGGAACCCTACCGGGTCCCTAAAAAATTGCCTCTTTTAGGGTAAATTACCCAAATGCTTTCTATTTATAGAAACGAAGCTGGTATTTCAGAACTTTTGGGATTAACCGAAACGTAATTTGGTTTTTGCAAAATTGGCTGCTGCTGAAAGTTCAACTCGATTTCCAAATGTCAAACAGCCCACTGTGCTGTTTATTCGAAAGAGATAAGATTGTACAAACGAAAATCTCATTATTTCACAAAATATTTTAGTACAAATTAAAGATCCCAGTAAATAAATCCCAACAATGCCAAAGTGCGTCTCTAGGAACATCAAAGCTATTATTTTCAGAACAGAAATGTTTTAATGACGGTAGTCTCAATGGTTCTTTCCCAACTGTCCCAAGCATTAAGATTTCTTACAAAATAATTCCAATATGGCTTTGTCTGCGAAAATAATACCCTTGAATCTTTATTTAAATATCCTATAATGCTTTCAAGCTTTTTGCTATTGAGTAAATTCTGGATTTAATAAGAAAATGTTTTTGGAGATTTTAATCCGTGACCTGCCTGACCCTGCGTAGATAAAGGTTTGTAAAATTAAATAGAATAACATAATATTATACATGCAAAAGTTAGAATGTATGGACGGATATATGTTTCTGTACATGTCGCGGTTCGCATCATAGCCCGGCCCCGCTTCTACAAAAAACGTGACTCATTTCAAGCTTTAAGGTTTCCTTCATCAAATGTAAGCCTCGTTTGATTGAATTAACATAAAAATTTTAGGTCTTCCTTACAAATTTATTGCCATCCAGGATTTTTGATTGGCCTCGTAAAAATAAAGTTAATCCGAATTAACTTTGGTTTATTATCTACCGCTTTCTGTTTCAGTTGAATATTTACGTTTCGTTTTGGATATAAAGTTTGGCACAGGTGTACCATAAATTCGTGATAAAAACCGTCGAGATTTCAACATTTTTCTCTAAATAACCCTAACGGGTGAATAAAATGCTTATTTGATAGATGTGGGACGAATAAAGTGGTACGAGTTGGAAAAAAAATCCATTTGCGTGTTTGTGTTTAATTTTCTCATGAAATCTATATTTTATAGATTCAATATACGATATTTTATGAACTATTATAGAAAATTTTATTAAATAATTTTAGTACCATCTTATGACTTACGATAATAATCAAAATCAAATACCGTAAAAAATCCCTACGAAACCTCTCTAACGACTTTTCACGTTATCAGTCAGGTGACTCTTTTTTTAACCCCTGACTCTACAATACAAAGAAAACCTTTATCCCCAAACAAACTTTCCCAGTTTGTTTTCGCTTACGAACTCCAATTCGTATTTCCTGTCCCATTTTCGTACACACAATTACATGACCTTATCAATCTTTCCAAAACATTACGATCAAAGAACAGGACAATATTTTTTTCTTTTCTCAGAATGAAATCTTCGAATGGCGGGTGGGGCATTAAAAAACGCCATCTCGACTGTAAGAAGAGGTCATTAAACAAGATCGCTATCATAATTGAATTAAAAATTCCGACACGGCGACCCTAAATGTAGGGGCGCTAGGAGTCTTAGGCACAGCCAAGATTTACCGTACTACGGTCAGTTCCACAGAAATCTAAATAATAAGATCAGTTCATAACTTTAACTTCATATACTGTTTAGTTGGTTTAGTCCTATAAGTTGGTGGGTGGGTGTGTCAATTCCAGTTTTTGTTTATCTTCAAGGGTTAAACTGTTTTTTTTATTCCCATTTCCCCATTATTGATAATCAAGGGGGAAAACTGGAATGTCCCGTAAGTACCTACCTACACTTTTCATATTATTTTTAATTTAATTTTATATCTGTCTGTATCTATAAGTTAAGACATACTCATACTATTTTTGTTCTGTGTTTTATCTGGGTTGTGTTATTAATTTATTGGGTTCATCTTCCACATGTCCTTTTCGGCAATGTTCAAATTGAGATAAGTAAAACTGTCAAAAATCTTGATATTCTTATCGACAATCAGCTGAACTGAGGACGGCAACTGGCGGAAGTAAGCCGTAAGACCTTTGCATCGGCGGCTTCGTTAAAACGGTTGCGTAACTTTTTACCGACATCTACTAAAATTTCGTATTGACGGTATCAGATGACAGACAGCTTGCAGGCCTCTCGTTTGAAGCTTGTGGGAAGCAATTTGTCACTGTAAAGTGTATCTGAACTAATAAAACTCTTATCAGACTGTCTACATACATACGTACATACCTGGCAAATCAACTACGTCAGCAACCCTGAAAGTCATACATACCATAAACAAAGGTCAAGAGAGCAGGCATCTTTTTAGACCTTTCTAAGGCTTTTGATTCTGTTAACCATCACCTACTATTAGAGAAGCTCAAGGTCTATGGAATTCAAGGCAGAAGTCATAATCTTATAAAATCTTTTCTGGAGCGCAGGGAACAGACGATTGAAATTAAAACGAATGATAAGATCGAAGCCGCAATGTATAAGTATAGGGGTTCTACAGGGGCCGTCGCTTGGAAATACTCTATAATCTTTTTGAACGACATTGCCCATGTAAATATCACAGGGGAGATAATACAGTATGCGGACGATACCACCATAGTGTTTTCTTCAGATACTTCGAACTAATTTATGTTATTTATACTTATACTATGGAATTTATACTTAATTATACTTGACGAGAAACTCTTACTCTACACCTAACTTTAGCTTAACATAGAGTTAACCATTGTTATTGTCTATTTCTTTTTCAATAAATATTTTCATTTCATTTCCTAATGAGTTAACGCCCATATTTGAATGCACATTTTTGTGCTGCGTGGTAGTGGCATTGTATTAATGTGTGTAGAGCTTTATCTATTTAAGAATTTAAATATATATGCCCAAAATGAACAACGCAGGCGCCGCCGGGCTTGTTGCCGCACAACTTCTACTCTGTACGGAAATGCGCTGCCGAGTCAATCACCTGTCGAAAATTCGAAGTTGAATATTTTGATGCTCGACGGCTCTTGTGCCGTTCGTCTCTTTCTCTCTTCTTTTTCTCTTCTCTTATAAATTTATTGATTTATACTGTCCTAGCTGTTCTGCCTCTACCTGCTCTCCTAAACGCTGGAACACAAGACGTGCTAACAGCCGTGATATTACGACACGAGCTGTGTTTTTTGTCTCCTTAAAAAGGGTTAGTCTTACAGAGTTTATAGTATCGCTGAAGCGTGCCGAAGCTGGGTTTTTGACTGCAGAAGCGTTTGATGTTCATCATAGTATCTTACAGGTCTTTGGACGAACAAATACTTAGTTTCTTACAGATCTTGGACGCAGGCTTCCCCCTGATAAGCCCCATTGGCTTTCATCTTATGGGGGGTAATACCCATAATCCCTACGCGCTGGGCATGCGGGTTGGGGATCGCAGTTCGGTGGTAAAATTGTTCTGCAGGGGCACTGCTGCCCACCCCCGGTGGATATCCTTAGTCGCCTTTTACGTCACCCGCGGGAGGAGTTGGTGTTGTGCAAATTCAAAGCTGGCACCACATAGTAGCTCTTTTAAGGATCAATAAAAACGATCTACAGAAGTTGGAATTTGAAATAAATGGATTGTCCACGTTATCGCTGAGTCATTGCAAACGTGCTTTGTGTTGACAGATTTCACAGCCAAGCTCGCTGTGGCACGGCCAGTACGGCCACAATTTTTTTTTACCTAGAATCTAGAATTACATACAGAATTCTTAAAACCTTTAAAAATAATTATTTTCCCAAAAAAGCGTAATATATCACGAACGTCAAGATTATTTCGAAAAGTTCAACAAACTACATTCAACTTCAAACCAGACAAACCGCTTTTCAAATCTCACTCTCATCAAAAACCGATATAACTATAAACCGTTGCCTGAAGCAACATAAATAATCTAAACATCAAATCAAGCACAAAGAACAGAGCACAATAGTCAAAGGTGTCGGCCTGTCACGCAGACATGCCACGGGCGGAGTCAGATAAGAAAACTTATGTGTAGTTCGGTGTAACTTGTAAGGGAGGCAGGGTTGTGTTGTGAGAGATGAATATGATATAGGGAGATGTAGATGTGCTATATAGGTAACCAGCGGTAGGTATATGTCAAACTTACAATGCTCTAGATAGACAAAGCCTGTCAAAATCAATCAAAATCGTTGTTGTTTATTTCCTTAATAATAGATGTACACTTAGAAAATGTCAAATTCCTAATTAAAATAGGCATGGGAAATGGGTTGAGAGAGATGAATAATATGTATGATATAGCAAGATGTGCTTGTAGGTAAGCAACGGTATATGTCAAAACCGCGATGCTTTTAGCTAGACAAAGCCAATCAAAAGCAATCAAAATCGTTATTGTTTATTTTCTTAGATAAGCTTGGATAAAATTAAAATAGACACAGATAAAGTGATATTTTTGATTTCTGTCCCCTCGATATGAATAAAAGAAAGAAGCGACGAAGAAACATTTAGCCTGTTGTTGTTAGTTTTCGAGTTGGAGCAAAACCCGTCCCGAGCTTTTTATCCTCTCTAAATAGATAATAAGATATTTCGTAGTTAGTATTAGAGTAAAGTATTCAAAAGGTATGCTTACCTATGAGAATCAAGTGATGCTTGGTATTGGTTGGTTTTTATTTTATTTATTTAGCGTTACACAACAAAAGACTTTGTCGCTGAGCGACCACATCGCCTAATTGGTTGGTTTTCAGCCGGCTATAAACAAAACTCAGCAGAACCGCTTAAAAAAAGTGGGACGAATATGGAATGAAATCAGAATTTAATTTAATTTTCCGCGTTCGGACTACTTTGGACTACTTTACCAGTGGGACGAATCCGGAATAACTAAAACAATCGTGTCTCTGATGGATAAACAAACATCTAGGTTATGATCGATGAGTGCTAGGCTATGTAGGTACTAAAGCTTTTATCCAGTCGGGAATAGTGCGCAATTTCGTGTCAGCTGTTAGCCCGCTTCGCGGAAAATAAATTGGCTAACAAAATAATGCACCATGCATTTTTCAAAACATTTTCAGTTCCATGCCAAAACTGTTTGTCTTCAAATAATGAAACTCAGTAGCTATAGGCAAGGCAATCAAAATGCATTCTCTTACAATATAATAAAGTCCGTATTCCCATGCGCTTTGAGAACGGTCGATGAGTATAGGTACCAGCTAGTTCCAGTTTCATTTCGCCCACAGCCCCTAATGCTAGCTTCAAGAAAACTGGGATGTTGCTTGAAATTCGATATTTTCTCTCCAATATCTGTTTAGCAAGAAATGGGGTACGCTCACAGGTCTTTTTGCTAAAAAGGTGACTCTAAATTCTAAAGTACAAAAACTCTACTCTCGTCTCGTCTTGAACATTGTTGTGAATCTAGATGCAATCGAAAATTTGATGTAATTCATCTGGAGTCAAACAAAAGTGCAAAATATTATGGAACGTTCATATATATCAAAAACTACCAACTAGAATTCCCAATAGACCTTATGAAAGCCTTCACTTGTGCAAGTGAATCCGCCGGCGGAAAGCTATTATTAGTGGGTATGCAAAGTTAGTCTACTTTAGTTTATAATAAACTAGTTTCTATGTGCGGCTTCGAAACTTTTCTATGGAAACGTTTCAGAGTTATTTCTATCCCATGGTAAAAGATTTATGGGATAAAAAGTAACCTATGTTTGATTCCAAGATAAGAATTACCTGTATGCAAAATATCAGCCCGATCCGTTCAGGAGTTTTGGCGTGACGAGGTAACAAACATCCAAACATTCAAATTTATAATATTAATGTGAAGTACAAATAATAATCGTCAAAACCAACAAATCTAGGGGAAAAACTTTGTCCTTGTACAAAAAGTAATGTTGGTAATATTGTGCAAAAAGGTAGAGCGATAACGTCGAAACGGAACATTTCCTTTAATTAGAGCAGTGAAATAGTCAAGGTTGCCTGGAAGAAATCACTCGCAGCGATAAGGCCGCCTTTTGTAAAATGTTTATTTCTTATTAAGATATAAGTTATTGTTTATGTTAATTTCTAGTACAATAAAGTGCTCATTCATTTATTCATTCAATACATTCCGGATTTTCCTGATTTGCCAAATCTACGGGCGCATACTGAGTTAAGTAAAGGATAACCATTCTATTTGATTCTATAATTACTAATATCGGCAAGGATTTAGAACCCTGAGGGGTAGCGAATTAGAATAAATGTTTATTTCCATAATACCCAAATTTTAAAACTAAGTAATACTAAGCAGGAAAAAAGTTATTCTTTTCACTTAAATCATTTTAAGCTAGAAGTGAAAATTACTCTCTACTCTACCTAGCTATAGAATAATTATCAGCATTACTTTTGTAAAATTCACTTTCAATGAACGAGCATTCGTGGCAGATACTATAAAGCTCAGATTATCTATAAGTACGACGTACTATATTAAAACAGTACAAGACAATCCCAGACATCCAGACGATTCACAAAAGTAGAACTAATAACGTTAATCATACTACCCAATATAAATCTGCACTCATACTTTCTCCTCCATATCTATATAATGATATCTATATAATCCATATCCTGACTCTTGGACGTTTTGGTTTTAACTGTTAGTCCATTTGTAAAATAAATAAATAAATAAATAATAAAATTAATGAACTTTCACCCATCAGTAAATTATCCGCCTCGCAATGTAAAATTACTATCAAGGAATTTGTAAAACTTTTAAACTATTATGAAACGGAAGCCCTCCTTAACGTCCTGTCATAAATACCTATACATTAGGTATACAAACAACTACACTATACATACATACTAACACAAATACACACTACATTAGCGCCATCTACTGTTGCCTACGATCTCACGAGACTGGTGTCCTCAGCAGATCAAACACACATCATTCACTATCTCATACAATAAATGCACACAGCATCTCTCTTTCTGACTGATTACTTAAAATTGAACAGTACTTATACGTTTACTGGTTGTAACTGGTACCTACATACTTTAAAGCCGAAGCTGGAATCCCTCGCATCTTCATACAAGATTATCTTTGTAAGAGCGAGGATTCGAGAACTTATGTACTGTATAATAAGATACGTAGTAACTCTATTTATACTTATAAGGATTTTAATGTAAGTTTTTCTATTGATGTCTCTAGTTCGAAAATAAAATCTTTTGTTTGTTGTTTGTTCTACGATCATACCAATATTATAAATGCGAAAGTTCGTGTGAATGTTTGTTACCGCGTATCTCCGTAACTAGTTAACCTATTTAGATAAAATTTGGTATGTAGATAGTTTGAATTCTAGAATAACACATAGGCTAATCCAATTTTCAAAAATTAATCTCTGTGGGGGCTAAATAAGATGGTAAAGTTTCTATGGAAAAATATTATTCCTTGATTCGATTCACTCAAAACTCGGAATAAATAAACTATAAAATAAATAATGATACACGTATTTTTTATTTTTACAAAACTATTCCTAGGGTGCAATCAATTTACACGCGGGCGAAGCCGCGAGGCGCTGCTAGTATCATATAAGAAATCGTGTTGGTATTGAAATATTATACTTTACTTATATTTACGTCATCATTCCATCACAAACCTTCAAAACTCATCAACAAAAGTACAAAGTTGTTAACTAACAAATTAAGACGGTATACTCCATACACCCTTTTCGTTTACAACCGAATCAAATTTGTAATATAATACAATTACAACTGAAACTTTAATGACGTAAACTGTTTGCGTACGATCTTAATTTACGATTTTGAATCAGAGGAGTTGGCAGTCCTTTGTTTCCAAACATGAGCTGTTAACCATGTAGCTCAGAATGTTGTTGTCAGAAAGAAACTGACAAACACCTGGGCCCTAATTCCACTAAATTAATCACTTCACCATAACGATGTCATTTGGCCTTTGATGAGAGAAACTACAGATGGCGGGGCGCGTGTCAAAAATATCAAGGTTAAAACTATTCTATCAATATCTCCGTGCAAATAGCCCGCACGCACTATTTAGAGTTTCTATCATCTATGAACGATTCTGCGACGATACATCATTGTCATAGTAACATTACTATATAACTATTCCCACATGGGAATAAGGGGACAAAGTGGGCCTTGAAAATGTTAGGTGTTAGATACTGAGAACCAAAGTAGGCAAGGCGCTGAAACTAAGGCACTCTCGGACTCGTGAATCCAAGTTCGACAAAGCCCATTCAATATTACGTGTATGATTTTACGCAACGAATCTAAGGCCCGTATATGAAAGCTTGCTCACTCATCGATCTATGTTTGAGTTACGCTTTTCTATGGCATAAACGTCACTCAAGCATAGATCGATGACTGAGCAAGCTTTCTTAACACGGGTCTAAATGCCTTTATCACCAGTAGAAACGTACACGGCAAATTGATATCCTAGAACAAGTGAAAGAGTTTTTCTCTTTAGACTGTGACGCGTCGCTCACGTTTAGGTAGGCTTTATTTGATTCGAAGCTGGATTTACTCTAGTAACTAAGCTCCTTACTTCAGTCCCTGATTAATTTATAAGCAGCGCTTGTATGTATGAGGTTAACGCTATATTATGTAGGTACCTATAAAGGTTTTAACAACACAAAAAAATACAGTTTTGTGCTTTTGAATTTTCTGTTGCTAACAAGAGAAAAGAAAGGTTAAAATATTCCTTCTCTCACGACAGAAGCACATGATAGAAACAACCTATAAACTTTAAAATCGCTGTCTCAATAACCCGTAAAATTCCAGTAGGTACACGCATATCTAAACAATTAGGCATACACAATCACACACACACACTCATAACACTCATAAGGTCTCCGGTTGCCTAGAATCTCATGAGACTGGTGCCTCAGAAGAACTAACTAGCACAGACACATTCATACTACACACTCATAAACACGGATAAATATGTATAATAAAGAAATAAGTACCTTCCACTATTAAATTATTGTATGGACACACGTGGAAGTAACCGAACGCACCCTGCAGACGGAGTTTTTGTTTGTACGATTGAAATAGATGTTTAAGAACTTACTTTAAATACCCGCCATCCAAACCCTCGGTGACCACCTACACGAGGGGAGTAGATTTAAAATCAGCGCTTCATGTTCCTCGCATGCAGCACAATGCTGAACCCTTTGCCTGTGATTAGAAACTTTTTTTTTATTGTATAATTTTAGTTTAGGTTAAGAAGTTATAGGCAATAAAATGTTTTTTTTTTATTATTCACTTCATTTATTTTAAATATCGTTATAAAATACATTTTTTACTATAGAAAATAAAATATTATAAAACTATTCTACAGTAAAAAATATATCAAAACGGTGAATCACCGGCCGCGAAGCTAGCCTTAAGCGGCTGGTGACTAGGGCTGCAGAGAGAGGAACTTCCTGAAGATGCGCGCCGAGTCCAGGAGTACAGCCTTTTGAATCTGACCCTTGATCCAACTTCCTAGCGAGAGTCTCTTGAGATGTTGATCGAGGTTCTTCGCTATTACGCCGTTAACTGAAACTTTATTTTTTTATTATTATTATTAAAAAGATTGGAACGAAATGAATTTTCAATTGAGTATGAATAATTTCATAGTGAATGGAAATTTTGAATTGAGTATGAATAATTTCATAGTGAATGGAAATTTTGAATTGAGTATGAATAATTTCATAGTGAATGGAAATTTTGAAAGGCCAATCCCAATTCCACTGATGGGTTTACTCCTAAAGTTTATGCCGTTGCTTACAAAGATTTTTGAAGAAACCAATATGATTTAGTATAAAAATAGTTGACCTTTGCGGTCGGAATTTCATTATTGTAATTGCTGTATGTTAATTATTGTAGTTGCCGTATTAATTAAAGTAAATAAATAAATTAAATGAAATAAATATTTTTATATTTACATTTGTGAAAACGGGGCAACGTTTGGTTTGTATCAAGCATTAAATCAAACGTTGCCCTGTTTTCACCCGTTTAACCGATGAAAGCGCTGAGATCTTTTGTTCCAAGTCAAAATCATGCACAATATGCCCATCGTAAAGTTATCACCCCATGTACGCTGGCCCTAGGGCGTTTATCGAAAATTGAATTCCGGCAAGCGCGCTGGCGTGTTAACTATCCGCAAGAACTGTGCTCGAGAGCCGGTGGTGACATTCATACTGTATTTGCGGTACACACAAATAAATAGAACTAAAGTGTCTGTTTGTAATGTTTAAAATACAGTTTTTTAATAAATGCATATTAAAGTTTACCTACTAGCCATGTCCTGCGCTCATGGCTAGTCTTCGTGGAGACTGGCCGCCGTGGCCGAAAATCGGCTAGGAGGTCATCATCATAATAATATTAAAGATGCGGCACACAAAAACTATTTCTTTTTTTTATTACGGCTACCTCCGAAACGGCTAGGCCCATAATTACGGGCTGATAGCTGATGTTATGCCACAAACGTCATTGATGCTTTGAAACTGCAAAAAAATTAAATGGAAATGGGCTGGCCATATCGCACGCATGGAAAACACCAAATGGATAAAAAAAAAAACATGGACAGGACCGTAAAACAAAAGAACTAAGGGTAGAACAAAAGAGAGATGGATAGATAAAATAGATAAATAAACAATAGATAAACAAGTCAGCTGGCATGGACTGGCCTAAGCAAAGCACAAGAAAGGAAAGCTTGGAGTAAAATGGAGGAGGCCTTCACTCGATGAATGGTCCTAAATAATCTATCTATATATATACATATATGTATCTATATATATATCTATCTATATACATTTATAAAAGATAGTCGTGTTAGTTACACTATTTATAACTCAAGAACGGCTGAACGGATCTCGGTAAAATTTGGCATCAAGGTAGATGGTATCCCGGGGCCGGACATAGGATACCTTTTATTCCGGAAAAAAGCGTGCGAAGCCGCGGGCAGCTGCTAGTTTTGTTATAAATCTAATTTAAAAAAAAATATTTTATTGTAATACAAATTAAGTTTCATATTTAATATATAATAATAAACTTTGTGTATTTTTATTTTATTAAGGACATAAAAAGGCTTTATTATTATAGCTGATGATATAAGGAGTAACTTCGGCGTCTTTTATTTTAGAAAAAGAAAGAAGATTCCACCCAAAAAAATTACAAGTCATAAAATTGTGAATTCTTCGCGAGCACCGCCGGAGGCACAGCGAGTTATTAATAATTTTATTTAGATGAAAATATGGAAAAGTACGTAGGTCCGTTCGTAATTTTACTAACGTCAGGGCTTTAGGTGACATAGACGCAGCGTGGGCAGAATATCCCCCAAATTGGACCGACGAGGACGACCTGGTGAAGGTAGTGCGAATCCGCTGGATGCGGGACCGGTCGCTGTGGCGATCTTCGGGCGAGATAGTATGTAGCCACTTACATAAAGTGCCTTCAATTGTGTCTTGTTTTTCTCATTGCTGTTACAAAATATTAAAATGTATTTCTCTATTTGTTTCTTCTTTCTAATGATGTTTCTTGTAAGGTCACTAAAATTCCTGTAAAGTATTCCCGAAGCTACTTCAAAGCGGTGATCAGTGATCACTTAAAAATAACATCGCCTGCTTCTACTCTACGTCTGAGATCGCAGTCTATAACCAGACTGCGATTTGCATGCGCTAAACATCTGTGTGTAAGCACCTTTACAATCGTTATTGTGTATTGACGCAAATATTAATATTTAACCGTTATGGCGTGCCAATGTGCTTTCGATGGAGTTGGAAAGCTTTAGCGTCTATCGTTTGAACTTAGGTGGTCCATTGGTTCTAAAGTTCTAATAGAGAATAGCTGGGTGGTTAGAAACTTGTTATTTGCGGTTAGGTTTTTTTTAAGAGAATTCCGCTGACGATTCGTGAACTGAGGCTCATAGTGGTGTTTAACCCGCAGAATAACCATTATTTTTGTTCGACACATGCGGGTATGACACTTGTGGGCCAATCGGCCCTAACGCGACTTACTGGTATGGGACCTTAAAATTATTGCTCAATTGTGGGGCATTAACGGGCTACTTAAGGTGTTACTTAGGATTATATTTATTCACAAATCTACAATCAAAAATGTGTCTAATTTTCAAATCACGCACCTCTGCTGATCTATATGACATTCAGTGAATGATTCGATCGTACCCTTTTTGCCGCTCATTGTCTGCATTCTGAAAACTCGCAGAAAAAGAACTAATTAACGGCGAAAATAGTACTTACTCGTATGTTCGAGTCATTAACTAAATGTTATAGATAGACCAGCAGAAACGGTTTTGAAAATCAGACTATTCTTTTAAAGACAGGTGCGCGAATGCAGTAAATAAATAGTAAGTAAATAAATTATTTACGCTGCCCATTAACACTCGCATTCGCTAATTTTCATTACATTCTGAATACTTACCCGCAAAACAGAACCAGTGAGCGGCGAAAAAAGTATATTCACTAAATGCCATAGATAGATCAGCAAAGGAGCTCTGAAAATCAGACTATTATTTTCATAGAAGTTGCGTGAATGTATGATCCTAAGTAACAACTAAATCCCCCCTGTAGTACCCCGTTTTTGGGTGAGCTTTGGATACATTTTGTGTAGGTATTCATGCTTGATTTGTCTTTTTAGGGTTCCGTACCTTCTGGGTGAAAACGGAGCCCTATTACTAAGCCTCCGCTGTCCGTCCGTCTTTCCGTCCGTCTTTCCGTCCGTCTGTCTGTCACGTGGATATATCTCATGAACCGTAACAGGTAGACAGTTGAAAATTTCAGAGAATGTGTATTTCTCTTGCCGCTATAACAACTATTAATAAAAATATAATAAATATCAAAATTAAAGGGGCTCGCATACAACAAACGTGATTTTTTTGGCTATTTATGCTCTTAGTTTGTCAAGGCTGTATCTCTTGAACTACAATAGGTAGACACATGAAACTTTCTAAAATTAAGTAACACTTCAACTGTAATAATAACAAACACAAAAAAAAATAAAGTTGAAAATTTAAAGGGGTCTCCGAACATGTGAAAATATGATGTTCTTTGGAAAAGTTGCCTGATTTTTACGGTACGGAACTTCGTGTGCGAGTCGACTCGCACTTGGCGTTTTATTTATTTCGGTTTGTGTGTTCATTGCTATTCTCCAAATTAGCGTTACAGACGCTAATTTGGAGAATGTTGTTGTGTTTAATTGTAAATAATAGAAAATAATAGAAAAGCATTTATTTACACATAGGTAAGTACATAAAAAGCATACAAAACTTATATTAAATTACACAAATGGTGGGCGTCAGATCGAGTTGTACCCCCATGACCCTGTGTCGAAATAGGTGTTGGCTCAGCATGTGCTGATCGGTTGCCGCTCAGCGCTGTTATCAGCCAAAACCCTTTGCCTTTTAATAATGTTTCTATTAGTGGCATCTTGATTGGTCTATGCGTAGCTATATACCTCTACATACTATACTGTTAATTTTAAGTAAATTGTATACTGTTTGTGCCTTAATAAACTTTTTTTTTAATGGTTACAAACGGGTTCTTAGAACTTGTGATACTTGTGTAAGTGTTTACTCTGAACCTTAGTTTCAAGGTCTAAGTCCTATTTGATCACCACTACGTGTCCCAGCTCATGACTTATTCGCAAAGAAAAGGCTATAATAAATTCAGGACTATGAATTAATAACCAGCAACTCAGTAAAACTAATTTGCTTCTTTCAACTTGATTAGATACTCATTTATATTCACCTCATTTCCAAGCTATTTAAATTAATGGACTACAAAACACTGTTCGTTCCAAATTTGAAATTTGAATTGTCATTACCGGATGCCTTCACGCTTTTCCCGCGTATTGCGTTGCGCGGCAATGTGTGATCGCGCATAATGAGTTTACCGGTACGTGTGTGAAGGGCTTTATGTCGGATTATAAATGCTTGTATAGGGTTTTGATGAATGACCGGTAGGCGCTGGGCTTCTGTGTGAATGATTTATGCTTTTCGATTACTAATATTATAGGTACAGCCATGAACAAATGTTGTTAAATGAGTAATGACAAGTTTTAAATCACATTAACGCCTCGTGTGCCCTTAAAGCATTTTTGGTAGGTTAGATTTGATCAGCATTTTTGCCGTCGACGATACATATTTTGATCCTTTCCATAATTTATTTGAATTCTTAGAAAGTAAAAAAACCAATCATCAATCACAACACAAGATCGATAAGGAGTTTGATTTTTCGAACTAACAAAGCGCTTCGAATATCGGAAAATTCGGATATACCCAATTAGAAGGGTGACGTACCTAATCTCTGTTCTTGTCACGTCAATTACGAGAAGAAATCTATTTGATGGGTCACGATTGGCATCTCTCGGTGCTATCACGACATTCTGCTAATAGTTTTAATCAATCCATAAATAACTTAGTTGTTAATTAGTTTTTGGGGTTTTAATATTCCCCTTTTTGAAGCCTAATCTAGAACTATTGTTTTTCTTGTGTTTTGTTTGGAATTTCGTTTAATCCGTTATTATTAAATCTAACTCCAAGTGTGAAATTCTTTAAAAAAAATATCGGATGATTACATTTTAATCAACATGTGACATACATTTACAAATACTAAGTATACATCAAAATTAACCGACGAAACAGCTGATCATACGAGAATCTTTCAGAAAGCACCACTTATTTTTTAGAGTATTGAAAGATGCCTGGGACCGAATTCTGCTAACCAATCGCTATACTATGACAATGGTATCGTCGCCTAATCTTCCAATGAAAGAAACTCTAGCTTGACGCTTATGACACGCTTCCGTCCATTTGTAGTTTCTTTCATCAGAGGTAAAATGCCAAAATGTGTCACCCTGTTATGGTGAAGCCTTTAATTTAGTGGAATAAGGGCCCTGGGCTTGTGCAGTAAACATCCGAGATTTAAATCCCCATTTACATTGTAATCATAACGTTGCTATGACTACGTTATCTCCTACAATAAAGTGAACAATAACTTATTTTTATGCCAGTGTGAATACAGCTCAAGACTTCAGCCGCATTTAATTCCCCCATAAACTTGGTCTGGTATGCACAAACGCACAGCCCCCCCACACTTGCCAAAGGAGGTACCTATTGTCCCCCCCTCTCTATGCCACACACTACAATACACCCGTATTGTAAAAATGCATCCCATAGCGCCGCCGGACTAGACAAGAAAATTCAATAAAGAAAGGATTATAGGATGGGGCATTGTAAATGAAAAATTGCTGATTTTAGTGTTTGTTAGGGAGCAATTTTATTGCAAATGAAAAATATGAACGATATAAACGAACGACTGTTTATTGCTCGTAAATGAAGGTTTAATATTGACTGCAAAGATTCGAGAATATGTTTATACAATTCATAAATTCAATTAACTATTCATCTACAGTTTTTGCAGTCGAGTTCTCAGAACACAAACCACTGACATTCATGCGAATGTCATGTCTCTGAAATATTCATTTTATGTATTTTTCTAATCTATTTTTGGGTATAACCCAACATAAAATTTGTAACTGTAACAATATAATTTTATATTGCAACTACGTAGATTTACGACAGCAATTAAGGCGTTTTTCCCATAACTCTGTTTTTTCCATTTCTGTTGATCCCCATGCTAAACCGTTCGAAAGTTCCAGACGATTTACGTGCTGGGTCCCACGTGACTGATGTGCCTATTAGCGCCATCTATCTTCGTACCCGGAATTATTTATACACAAGATGCAGTAAGTGCACCAAATATTGATGACTTTGCGTGGGGGTTTGCCTACCTGGGATTTATGAACTTTCTATTTTTTGTACACTATGATTTGATTTTTTTTTTCTTTTGGGCAATGCGGTGGAGCATTGCCCAGACTGTCTAATGTATTAATTCTTCTCGGTCGGTACTGCGTTTTGGATGACTTGGATCAGGTTTTGCTGGGGGTTTTGTCGGGTCGTCGTTAGATAAAATATGAATAAATGTTTTTTATTGAAACTCACTTGCAATGCCTTTAGTTATTCCGCATTCATGGCGCATGAAACTGTGCCGAAATATTGAAAGGCCGAAACTCAAATCATGGCAAATGACCCGTTGTAAATGCCTTTAGTATGAAAAAATAATTCGGAAAATTCAACTCGTTGAACTTTCTGACAATGTTTACCGCACAAGTCAAGATCAACATTTCAGAACAATAGAAAATACTACATCTATTCACCATCATGAAGGAATATACTCAGTGCGTTTCAGATTTCCCTAAGTAAACACTACTTCTCTTTGACCGTACTACAAATAAATTCCCGAAAGGCGTAGTAAATCATTTTTATTCGGTCGCTATAACCCGGCCTTAACAACAACGCTATAAAAGTTGAGTGCATTAGAAGCGGTGCGTTCGCAGGCAGCCCATTACGTTTATACGGTTTATACGCGTCCAGTGCCTTGTTGGATTTAGTTTTATCCACTGAATAAAATGTACGAAACCTATTGAATTGGTTAACACTTTCAAGGCCCATGATGCACATGAACAGGTTCCTGGTCGTAGAGCTGTGGCGCGCCCTTCCGCGTCGCACCGCAGAGGCTGGGCAGTGAATACGATAAGAAATAAATTAAGCTTTCAACAGATTTTTTTTGTTAAGCACTTGTTTGTCAGAACTACATCCAAAATGCTGGAGGAGATCCAGGCTGAACAAGAAATACGATTTCAGCTACAAAAAAAGTTAACATAACCTTAATAATTAATTATCTTCAATTTGTTATTTTAGAAGCCTTTTATTCAAATACTCTTACGGTTTTTACGCTATTTACTTCCCTATTAAACTTGAGAATTGGTATCACCAGTATGAGTAAATAACCTGAGTAATCTATTTGTTTCCTCAGACAAAAACGTGTTGCCAAAGTGAAAATAGCTTGTGCTTTTTCCTTTCATAACAACCATTTCTCATTCGCACGTTCCCCAACATGTGTCCCGACTCTCACGCATCAAAATATTCATACACTAGATTGATGATCCCCATCAGTTCTCCGTAATTTGCAACCGCAGCGCCCCTGCACTCAATCTAAAAACAATATCGCTAAAGTATTCATGACAAATCGCCTCTAACGAAGAGAAATAACTGCGTAAACGTTGCGTGTCTTTAGCTGGGGGACTATTGGTTTGGCTAGAGTTGTAGCGGTTAATAGAAAAGTATTTATTTATCCCGTGAGCCCCCACTGTTTTGTAAAGGCTGCTTCTCTATTGCGCCATTCTATCCAGTCCAGTGACACCCTCAGGGCACAATGAGAATGTCGTATGATGTAAGTCTTTCTTTCATCAAGCAAGTTTCACATCGGAAGGACACAATGCGTCATTGCTCGAGTGACCTGCGTGATGTGATGATGCTTTGTCTGTGTCTTTGTTTTTTTACCTTCAGGTTAGTAACAGTTGCCACAAGATGAGTACTTTCTACTTAATCGTTACAAACTTCACAAAGTGATCGTGGTCGTAGATAATGATATCGGTACCTGTCCTACCTAGTACATTTATTTAAGAGGCCATTCAGAGCTTTGACTTGTTCCGTCCAGCGCATAGGTCGTCAACTTTCCCTAGTACCGCGCGTCCCCTCGGCACAAAACTTGCCCATGTTTGTGACCAGGTGAGTAAGGTATCGACAAAAGTATTGACTGAAATGTTTGTGATTTTGCGCTTAAACTCCCCCCAAACCCTCTTTCTGCCCTCAATAGGGCGCGTTACAACGTAACACCGTTTAGATTGATGACTGATGCAATTTGCGACTTGGATTTATTGACACTGATAAAGAACAGTCACACTGTTTTGATATCCCCTCTTATAAATGAACCGGACTCAGGTGCGGTTAAACGATGTCGGAGAAATATGAGTGCTTTGATAAGAATGACATGGAAATGGCTGGTAGATTCGTTTTCTTTGTTAAGGGAGCTAATAAGGGGCTGTATTTGTTTGTTGTATAATAGACAACGTAAGCTCTATTGTTATTCTCTAAGTTGTGTTCATGTGTTTCACGCTTTTCTAATGTGAAAATTAACGATGGAGTTTTAGAGTTACTTATATGTATAAGTATCTTTCATTGAAAATTTAAGAATGTCGAAATAACTCCTTTTACTTATGCAAGACGGCACGTAGTTTTACAAATTATTTCAAATGCCTACTAACTCCTGCTTGCGTCGTTACCCCAATACTAAGGATCGTGACTCCATAACGGAAGCATCACCTACTAACTACTCACATATATTTTTGGCGTAGATTAGACTTTCAGAGAAGTGAAATAACGTGCTAAAGAAAAATTTTAGTTATGTTGATTTTAGTACTCCTCACTGTGTTTCCAGTACTGTTTGTGTGATAAAAACAGTTTAGAGTACCATCCAAAAATGGTTTCGAGAATTAGGGGTTTGAAGGAAGTTACAGTTACAATATTATGCTTTATTTTCTCTTGCATGTACCAATTAAAGTACATAAAATGGTAATAAAAACATTTTTTAATCAGTTTGTAGGTAAATTAGATAGTTAAGACAGTTATACTGCTTAAAAACACCAAAACGCAGTTTTAGTTTTTTTTTGCACATTTTGCAAACCCCAACAGTGCGGGCAGCCCATATCGGGCCGCACTGTTAACGCCATTTCGCAAAATTTGGATTCACTGTTAAGTGGATATAAATCTGTTACCCGAAGACTGGCTCGAAAATCTCATACGAGAACTCTGAGTGTCAGCGACACATGCGTACTCCTCTAAAAGTTTTGTCTTAGGGTAATTTAAATCTAATGCATGCAACATTATTTTCTCTATGTTCACATAACTGATTTCAATTTAGATCAAAATTGTAAAAGTACTATCGGTTTATATATAATTCGATTTTTATTTGATTTGTGAATGAATGAATAAATAAATAAATAAATAAATCAATCCCATGACTTACTTGACGTTAAGTAAGGTCCATTAGTAAAGCCTCCCTGTGTCACAGAGCATTACCTAAGACCGCAGGACAATTTCTTAATCGCGAGGGGGAGACAAATCACCGCTGCAGTTGCGGCGCGTTTCTCTAGGGATCCTGTAGTTTTATAGACTAAAGGAAATACTGAAGCGGGTATTCTTGATAACTGGAGTAAATTAAGAAAATTCTGGCTATAAAATATATCCTTATAAATATATGCTCTAACTGGAGCCGGCACGAAATGTTATCTTACATTTTTCATGTTTGTACCGAACATGCATTCTCATACAGCGGGGCAATGCAGCCAGCGTCTTGGGAATAATATCTTAAATTTAGATTTCATGTTATGCTCAGTTTTTATTGCAGCTTTAATTACGTACAGTAGAGTAAGCCGATATTAAAGATTTAGTGAACGTCGAGGGTGAAGTGCTTGCAATAATTTAGGACGAAATTAGCAAATATATTAAGTCCCGTATTATGAAAGCTTGCTCAGTCATAGATCTATGCCTGAGTGACGTTTATGCCATAGAAAAGCGATACTTAAGCATAGATCGATACTGAGAAAGTTCCTACAACGGGCCTTAGTCGTGCCGTAGTAGTTAGACAATTTTAATTCAAAGATATATCGTTAGTTCAACTTTAATGTTCTGACTCGGGGCAATCTTGACTGGATCTCATACGACCAATTTCCCTTTACAATTTTCGTCGAAATAATTCCCTCTCTTCTTCCCTCGCCGCTTCCTCTCATGCCTCAGCCCTTACCCACTAGGGTACAACTGCAAATTGCGGTAAAATGGCTTGTAGCCCCCGGCTGCATAGACTTTGACTGATGTACTCCATAGAATGTACCACACCTAATAAAGTAATGCGTCTTTAGACGTTTTTACTTGAGCGGTGGAATTGGGGATGCTCGACGGGCGGTATTGATTGCTATTGTGGATTAAGATGTCTATTTTCTGAAGGTTTTGCTGTTTTTGGCTTTCCTTGTGCTCTTTTTATCTCTCTCTAATTTAACTTTGTGATACATTTAGCTTTTTTACCTTTTTTGTTTCATTTAATTATGCGATTGACAGGGAAAAATAAGAGGACAATAATTATTCACTGTTTAGTACCTACATTAAATCTTATTTTATTTCTGTTTTCAACGCGAAGTTCTTCTTCTTCAAAGTGTAATTGCTGTATCCAATTTAAATAAGCTACTCGTTTAAAATTGTTGTAAATAGCGATCTCAAAAACAATTACTAACAATAAATAACCTCGAAAGTCAATACAAAAACGATTGCATTGCAAACTCAGATTTACGACATGCGCTGCATTGAGGTATCGACTGCGATATCTGTGGCGGCAGACGATAACCGAGCCCCTATTCTCGAGACATAAGTCGAACGTGACGTTATCAGGATCTGTCAGATGTGCGAAGGCAAATATGCTTGAGCATCTCTGTCTTAGTTGAAACTAAAGAATGGAATAAAAATATTATCTTTGCAATGCTGCGACCGCATCTATCGTTCCTTATAGGCCTTACAGGTCTGCTACACAAGTTCCCCCTAATGAACACTACCTACATGAATAATTTTGAATGCAGTAAATGCAGTAAAGTGAAATATATTCCCATTGGAATATGTTTCACTTAGTAACCATATTCTATTTTCATTGGGGTGACTGTCACTCCAATGAAAATAGAATTATATATTCACAATATCTCTCAACATACACACAGCTACAACTTAGTAAGTATTTTTAAAACTAAAGGTTAAGGTTAGTAAATGTATCAAAAACAGATTGGACATACGCGATGGCGCGGATTAAATTTGGCCTGTTTGAAAAAAGTTTCATGGATTGATGTTGAAGTACCCAATTAGGTGGCAAGAAATATAAAATTATTTTTGAACTCTAGGTACCTAAATTTATTCAATGTCATCAAAGTTCTTTAACATTATATCGAAAGTGAAAAAAAGGCACGTGTGTGGGTTCTTGAATAGCCCGACTATTCGAGAACCCCCAAGTCCCTTTTTCTTCATTTTCTTCGCTTGAAAAAACTGCCATCTCAAGAACCGTAATCTCCGATAATAATACCTGTAAGTGGCAGAACGCCAAGGTTAGCGAACTGCAGGTATTGTCAAATGACAATGGCTATGGGAAGCAACGTTGATGTATGGAATAGGGGGCCGGAGAAGGGGACCTCAGTCTCTATCAATATACATACTATGCGAATTCATTGTTTATTTATTAATTTGTTAGACTTATTGTAGGCACTTATGTGAAGGTCCTCGAAATTCAATTAATGGTATCAGATTTTATAAAATTTTCTGACGTAAAAAAAAAAAAAGGTATTTATTGGTAAAATAAAAAGCTTGTATGAACAAAAAAACTCTCAAGTTATCAAAGTAAAAAAAAACGATTAACTAAACTGTAAAATAAAAAAATCAGGAACTTACTAGTAAAATAAAAAGCTTGTATGAGAGATAGCAAAAAACACTCAAGTTAACAAAGTAAGAAAAAAAAATATACAATTAGAATCTAAGATGAAAATGAAAATGTGCCATGAAAATCATAGTGCATAATGATTTTCGTTCAGTATATTCAGTATGCTTGTTTAAAATACACACGCATAAGTACATTTGATACAAAAACTTGGCTTGGATGTCAACAGTTAACTTATAGAGAGTTTATCGGCAGCCTGAACGCCGTCTTCGAACAAGCCAACTTTAAAGCGACATGGTTCTAAATAGTACTCATTGCTGGCTTATACAACTCTATATCTTTCTACCACTCCGCCATTGTCAGGCCAGACGCCATTACTTTCTCTTTTTAATGTGTCCGTCCATTTATCCCATTTAATGGTCTGAAATACCGTGAACCAGGCACTCGACTTTTTGCAGTCGATTTTATAACCTATCCGGCTAAATATTTATATCGCTCTATAGTGCCCTGATACAGAGATTTTTTTAATGTATTTAACAAGCTAATTTGGAAAAACTTCGGAAATACCCGACGACGTTTCTACTTTCTACCATCATAGTATTTGAACGGTTGCACCGATTTTTCTTCAAGCATAGCTAAGAACATTCTAGTTTAGACCAAGTTACCGTTCTAACAATACACTACTAACATTTTAATCAAAACGCATATACCGTCTCTGTTCCGTCGCGGGTAAAAATGGTTTCATCTGTTTGGGAGCTACGATGCCACTGACATGCTCACAAATATACTCGTCAAATTTATAACACTCCTATTTTCTGTCAGGAGTTAAAAAGAAACGTTAACCGAAAGCATGGACTGAGAACTAATATTATAAATTCGAAAGTAACTCTGTCTGTCTGTCTATCTGTTTGTCTGTTACATTTTCATGCCTAACCGGCTAAACGAATCTTAATGAAATTTGGCAGGTAGATGGTTTCCCGGGGACGGACATAGGCTTTTTATCCCGGAAAAGCGCGTGCGAAGCCGCAGGCAGAAGCTAGTATCTGTTTATAATAATATAGCATGGATTTGATAGACATCTTGAGAGACATGCAGCTTTAAACAATAAGTTAGAAGATATGAAACTCCTCTAACATTGCAGTCAGTTATGATGACAGTCCACGTCTTACCAATAAAGTCTTGATCGTTATCGATTCTAACTACTCGTGTAGATAAAGCTCTATAGTTTTAAACTACTCTTGATAGACTGGAGTTGGTTTTTTTTTAACTGTAATATTTTTATAGAAGTCTGTCATAGAAAGCTTTATCAATTTAGATAATTTATTCATCACAATAGAACTGATTTATCATCATAGTCCTAAATCCTTCCAAGAGTATGTATAGTAACCTACCGTAATAATTTTATTACTGTAGGTTGGTTGTACTCATTTAATATTATGTTTTAAAAAGATTTCAAAACGTATATTTTTCATTCCGATTCTATTGACTGCAAAAATTTGACCCAGATTGAACAAAAACGTCCACGAATCCTGTTGTACTCGGATAAAGGTTTTGCAAATATCAGTTTACTTTAAATGAAATCAGGTCAGGGTGTTTTCTAGCCTTGAGAGCCCCACTCTCACGATTCGAATCTCGACAAATTGCATTCCCGTCACTGGCTATCGCGCTGATTTCTCCCCGCCTGCAAAAACATTAGGAAATCCCGGGAAATTTCCCGTGTTTGTGGACAGAATATTTAGAGCTGCAGTTTCAGTTCTATTTCCTTCGAAATTTTATTATTATTAACTTGATTTATTTTATTTGAATGTAACGTAAAATCTGTGTACATTTTTGTGCCCAAGCTTTGTCCCGTCAAACACCATTATAACTGTTTTTACTATAAAAAAATCGTAGATTGTCGAATTCATTACGGATGCAAGCGGGTGAACTACGTTGGTGTTCTTGCAATGCAAATAAGGTTCGTAGTTAACTCACTTACATCCGTAATGAAAAAGAACCATTAAAACTTCTTTAAATAAGTACACCACATTCATAAAACTAACCGGACAATGTAAACTTAAACAATATTTTCACATTCAAACGCTCATCAAAGCGAAAAGAACATTTTAACAAGCGCGTTTCACAAACACCGTAATAAAATGAAATAAAACGGAATAAAATTACGTTTCTATTCAGTTACCTTCGGGCGCTGAAAATTCAATTTAGTGCAACCTTTCAAACGGTTTATCTGCAAGGCTTCTCGGCATGCTTTGGAATTGCAATAAGGCTCCAATCACACGTCCTTCAAAGCCTTCAAAGTGTCTTTTTATAGCAGAGTGTCAGGCGGACATGAGGGATTTGGAAATATAGAAAATCGGATGTGGTGTAAAACTGTGAGAAACACCTTATGAACTGAGTATACATTTATTAATAATAAGGAGCAGTGAAAATTACAATAACAGAATAAAACAATTACAACTAGTATACACCTATATCTATTTCCTATAAATGTAAGCCGTCACGAGGAGGCAGAGTGCCCAGCATGCTGGCAGCATTGTCTTTGAATGGTTGGAATGGCAAATTGAATGGCAATGCTAATTCGTTGAACGAAATAGAAGCCAGCATTCCGATCACATGTGGACTCTATGAGAAGTTTTGTAAATCTACGGGATCTAACATTACCTAATAGAGTTACTAATCAAGTAATACACAAGTAACACTTTCACTTCGTCCCATAAAAGATTATGTATACATATATTATATACTAGCTGCTGCCCGCGGCTTCGCACGCGCTTTTCAAGTAGCCTATGCCCGTCCCTGGGATACCATTTACCTCCCTGCCAAATGTCATTGAGATCCGTTCAGCCGTTTAGGCGTGAAAAGGTAACAGACAGATAAACAGACTGACAGACAGAGTTACTTTCAAATTTATCATATTAGTGTTGATATACTTACTCTAACTACATCGACTGTCTTTTGTTTGTTTTCTTCACTTATTAAAAGCCGTTTGCTCGTACCCAATCAAATAATCAGTGTCCTCGATCAAAATACAGCCAATGTTAAGCCAATGTTATGACAACAATAAACATATTGAGTATTGAGTACTGCACTACGATGTTGAAAACCGCTCCGATCATCCTGCATCCTCTGAATCGGAAGTACTCTGTCTACAGGACTCCGTAGAGGGCCTAAGAGTGGCCTTTGACGTGCTGGACAAAGCGTAGTGCCCAAAAACAGAAGTTGACTAGTTATAATTTGATTGTAATTTTCTTTGTTAATGAAGTTGACTAGATATTTGATCAATGATTAGTTAATTATAGAGAACAGGGACGATCAACCGGCTGATCTACCTTGTAGCGGCATGATCCAATTTGGTTTGCTACAAAAGTTACTTTAATAGCGTAGTTCGTTTTTAAGGCCTGAGGGGTGAGTCTATTTGATTTTTTGAATTAGGTAACTATAGTAACGAGACGTGATCGTGATGTCTCCTTTTTCCATACAATTACATACATCGCCTCTATCGTGCGGACAGGGAACTACGTAAATCCCGTACTAAAAGGAGACGTCACTATCACGTCTCGTTACTAACCTTATATAGACTCACCCTTTGTTATGACGTACACGTATATTCGAGCGGCAGCGAAAGCCGAGTGGGTATTCTACTTTCTCTAAAATACTCGACGGAAAACCGCAGACTGCGCGAAACCGAGCGCGAAATCCAAGCGAAACTTACCGCTACCGTTCTGGGTAGCGAATACTTAGATAAGAACATGCGTTTACTACCAGTATAATATTTAGGTATAATTTTATGTTGTATTGCCCCAACGGGGTTCATGTTAAGATCTCACTCTATCTTAAAAACTCGATGTACACATGTAACAACTCAATAAATGATTACAATGATTACTAAGATGCTCCTGCTTTTATATAGGTTTGAGATGCCACATCCATCTAGCTTTTTTATAAGCCCTGTAGAAACATTTCCACTCCATGTCTCAGCGTTTGCGATGTAAATGTAGGAAGTAAAAAGGCGCAGGCGACGTAAAATTTTGATTCTGGTGATCCTTTGTCGTCGACGTCAAGTTGGTAAGGCACTAATTGAATATTTTCAGCTAAATTACGTCGTGAGGGAACTTTGTTAACGTGCTTTTGAGAGCGACTTTAAGAGGTTTACTTTGAAAGATGCAGAGGAGATATTGTCCTAATTTTTTGCCTTTGTTTACTTTGTTCTTTTCTAAAGACAAGTAATAAAATAATATTTACGGTTATAACAGTCAGACCAAATATACCTCAGAACATATTTTTGAGACTTCGAAATATTGGCATACAACTAGAGTCTGTCTAATGAAAGTAGACACTGAAAAATTGCGGCAAATTCAAAAAATATCAGTATGGCAACCCGTAAATTTTAGGGATACTTGGAATAACCTACCTTGATACTTTGATATTATTCTTTAAATAAAAACACTTATTTTTATTCCAGCCCATTGTTGAAATGATGATGTATAAAATTAACATTCTGAGATAAATAAGAGTAATATATCAAGGCCTAGGTGTGTACCATTTTTTCTACCGCCAAGCAGTAATATAACTGGTACAGGTATTGAAGTAAGTGCTTAGTATCAAGGTATTGAAGTAAGTACTTAGTATCATTCATAATGATACTAAGCACTTACTTCAATACCTGTACCAGTTATACTGCCCTCGTAACAAAAAAGGGCACATCTAACATTTTTTTCAAAATTGAGTTATATACATATTCGGAATCAGGAAAAAAAGCTGCATCCGCCTGATTTTAAAAGAAAAATCTATCTTAATTTAGCACAAAGTTACAAGAAGCCCAAAAACATCTAACA
Organism: Eupithecia inturbata; assembly: GCA_963662085.1. Lineage (NCBI taxonomy): Eukaryota > Metazoa > Arthropoda > Insecta > Lepidoptera > Geometridae > Eupithecia > Eupithecia inturbata. Next base: position 6,581,168 of record OY759187.1, read on the forward strand.
TCCAAATTCATATTTTTTAACTTAAAAAGGCACATGTGACAATAATTAAGTTGAAAGAACACAAATGCATTGATAGGGCTTTTATTTTACTTTTTCTTTTTTGCTAAATAAAAAAAGCTTATTTAATAGGTGTTACATTAAAAAGGCTGATTTGGCAGATAAATTTAATTTAATAGGTGTTCATTCCATTATGATAATGGAACGAGTCTCAATGAAATAGTTTATTAAGTAAACAATTTTTTATTCACCGTAATCAAAATCTGAATCTAAAAATTCTACTTGAAGTGATACATCGGAGTCACTGGTATCACTGCTGTTTCCTCCCACATTAATTATAAAACTTTCTAAATTATCTTCTGTAATTCTGTCTCTTTCTTTGTATTTGGCTTCTACGTGGATAACGTGGTCAGTCATTTTTTTCCAATCATCTGCTGTTATGCTTTCAAATGACTCGTTTACAACTATTTCAAATTGTGCTGAAGTCAGGCTTACATTTCTATTTGCCACCTTTCGTTTTGCCAAACTCCATATAAGTTCTATCGCGTTCAAGTCGCAATGATAGGGGGGCAGTCTTAATACTTCATGACCTTCATGCTTCAGAATTTCATCCGCTTCGTAAATAGGTTTTGGTGTATTTTGTTTTACAAAACATAGTAGTTCTGCCTTAGTATGGTATTCTTCAAATGCAATACCATTTAATGTAAGCCATTCTCTAATTTCTGGTTTGCGAGTTTGAGTTGTTGGTGCCTTATTAATAATGACAGAATGATATGACGCATTATCCATCACTATCAGACTTGGCTCGTTCAGATTTGGCAGGAGCTTTTCTTGTAGCCATTTATTGAAATTCGTAGCGTTCATATCGTGATGGTAGTCTGCCATTTTCGATTTAGTGCTAAATACTAGCAATGAATTTGGAACAGGGCCTTTCTCCGATCCTGCATGGACAATGATATAGCGTTTCCCGGATGAAATGTTTTCAACTACACCGCTTGTTGATGGGCCTTGCCAACACTTCTTAGGCTTGTAAGATCTGTGGACATAAGTCTCATCTAAATAAATGATGGGTTTTCCTTCCGAACGCTTTGAAGCTATTGTTCTTAAAAATCGATGTCGCCATGCAGAGATGTCATAACGCTCTATCAACAATGATCGTTCATTTTTGTTTTTCTTGAATTCGAAGCCGTTCTTCAGTAGTATTTGACGAAGAGTCTCATGACATCCACTGAATCCAATACTTTCTTTGAGCTCTGCCAACAAAGTTCTTAGTGTGGGGACTTGTTTTTTTACAATGTAGAACTCGTTTAATTTATTGCGCACAACATCCATGTCAAAACTATCTAGGTTAGACACTGTTGACGGGTGGGGTCTTTTTTTACCCGGAGTCCTCCAGACACCTTCATTCACCGCACCTTCCTTTTTAATTCTCTTCAAAGTGGTTACACTTACTTCTGCAAATAAAATAAAATAAATGAATAAAAGTGATCGAGCAGATAGGAACAACAGAATTTTACATTAAAAATGCAACAGGCCCAGAGCTTAGTGAAAACTTACCAGAGAGTGAAGATATTTCTTCCAAGAACTGGTTCTGGGTTTGTATCCTATCCTTTTGTTCCAAATCAGTTAGCTTCTCAATTGTTTGCATTATGTCGGTAACTCCTGCTACTGCTTCCAGATTTGCTGTAAATGAAAAATATGATATTAAGTGCACATGTGATGCTTATTCAACCAAATGTATAGTAATATAATAAGCTATTAATGTTATTCTGATATCATTATAGCAGACAATTATATAAATTAACAGGGATAAGAGGAGAACACAAAATTAATATCAAAGTATCAAAATATTTTTGCACTACTCACCTAAGAAATCGATCACAATACGTAAACAATCCTGTTTCTGACGGAATTCAACATCTTTTTCCTGCTGCTTTTTCTGATATTTTGAAATCATACAGAATAATAACTCTCGCACGCCACTCTTGATTGTTTTATTCATTTTATCACACAAAAATCACAATAATTCTTCACAACTCAACCAAACAACAAAAGCATAGTGCCGCCATCTTGTAAACATTTGGGAATTTGGGAATAGTAATGCCATAGCCCGATTCCGGTTTTCCCTAATCTTTGAGGAAAATATTAGAATTTACTCCACGTAGGTATTGATTATTTTTATGATTCAAAGAATCAAAAAAAATATATAGTAAAATGGTTTATTTGTAATATTTTTTTTCCTTGCAAGTCGTTTTTTTACACATGTAATGATCGTGTAGTGGTGAATTTCAAAAGAGTCAAACTAAGTCAATAAAAATAAAATAACAGTCCACTTTTAATAGTTAGTTACATGTTATTACCAACTATTTCATACCTTTGAGCGCCCTGAATTTACCCCGTTACGAAGCATAGTGTCCGGAGGTGGAAACACTTTGGTGTGACCATGTAAAAAGTTTCGAAAAAAATCGAGTATCTACTTTCGTTTGACAGACTCTATGTACCAAAATCTTTCCCAGCCAATATTTCAGACTCGCCATCTAAATTAAACTAACCCTCTTAATCGGCTTGGAAGTAACCCATTTAAGTTAATAAGTTTATAAGTCGCAACTAAATCCGTATAAATAAGCTTACTCACCCTTAGCCTACAAATTTTCAATGCCCCAGAGTCCTATAAGTCCGCCCTTTGGCAAGTCCAATTCATTGATTCGGTAGGGCAGCTGGTAAAATACATGAGAATAATTGTCTCATAATGAAAACCTGATTGTAAGTTTAGCTATGAATGGTTCCCATCTCAACGCGAGACGTTAGGTAGCGAATTTATTTGACAGCCACAATGTCAACAATGAGGGAGCTTAAGAGGGCGCGATCCGCGCCATTTTGTAAAATGGATAGGCATAGGATTTCGCGTTCATAGGAGCGGGACAGAGCATACGTTTTTTGAGCGGCGCAAGCACAAAAATCAAGTTTTTGTTTATTTAAAAGAAAACTACACAACTTATGAATAAACTGGTTCAAGGGACCAAATAGTTAGTAATAACCTACGAATCAAAACATAAATCATTTCAATAGACCGCAGGGTTCCTGAGATCTCGACCAAATTATGTGCGAAACAGTGCACTTTCATGATTTTATTTAAACCTTTTTTTTTTCGCAATCTTGTTCAAGGAACCAAATATTTTTTTTTCAATTTTATGTAATTCTAGTTTTTTACCACGGGGATTCCGTGAGTACTGAGATCTCGGCCTAGTTTGACAACCAAACCTGCTAGGTTCGCCTCTTAAGGAATTGGCTTAAAACAAATGAATTCTGACTCGTCTCGATACTCTCTCCTGGCTAGTATTATGTATTTGTACCAGAAAATGGTTTAGGCCCCGACCGTACCTACTCCTACCCTTCATCTGGTTAACCGTATGCCGTTCATCGAGTAGATTCTCTTAGGGTCCAAACGCACAGGACTTGCTTAGCGCCTAGAGCCTTTGTACGTAGAACGTGCACGCTTGGCGCCTTCGCTGGTCGTCAAATTGCCCGAAAGGCTCTAGGCGCTAAGCAAGCCGCCTGTCTGTGCGTTCGAGCCTTAGCCGATTCTTACGACATAAATGGGTTGAGCTGGAGAGGTCGATTCTTACGCCGCGATCGCCAAGGCCACTTTAACTATGATTAGCGAATATCCCAGCTGTTCTTTATCCACTGTATACAAATTAAGTTCAGCAGCCAATAACTCACGAGTTTGCAATATGTCGCATCGTTTGATGAGACGGTTGTCGGAATAGAGGGGAACAAATGGCGAGAATTTGAAGCTATGGAAATTACTGTTTCATTAGAAATTAATTAAATAATGTTTGCTAGCATCTGTTCGCTCCGGTCTGATTATCGCCAAGCCGTGAATTGTTTAACCTGTATTTTGTATATAACTCCATTTTATAAAACCCTTAAAAATTCAGTTGCGGTCATACTACTAGAACTTCTTAAATCAGCAAATATACAAATATTATTCTTAATCATTGTGTCTAAACATATTTTCGAAAAGGTGCTGTTTTTATTATATATCCTCCAAATAAAGGATACTTATTCCGTATATGCGGAACGCGAAGGGCAGTTACAATCTGCCTTCTACATATTTTCCTGATCCTACAAAAACAAGGCGAAATATCTGAAAATAACCGCCTGCCGGTTCCCACGTTGCAAACACTTGGCCGCGTTTACAATGAAAGCTGTGGTTTTGCTGTGCCATGATGCTAATCGTTTTAGCGGTTTCATCTACTTTTATAAGTTAAAACCTAACGAAAACCTGCGAAGCGTCTGTGTCCTAGACAGGGCTGAGCACACACGCTTAAAATTTTATTATTTATTTAGCAAATTTGCGCTTGTCTGACATTGCATGCTTGGCGGACCACCCAACTCAAAGGTATCAAAATTTGTATTTCACAAAACGTGACCCTGTTTAAAATGTAACAATTAATTTTAACCAGCGCAGCGTTCAAGACCTTCTGACAATCATTGACATATTTTACTAAGCTTCCATGCTTATCTTGTGTCTGAATAAAAATAATGATTTATCATCAAATCCCAAAACCAGTTTCAAGTGTAAATGTAGCCTTGGTCCCGCTGCAAACAGAGCCTTATTGAAAGCAAACACCATTAGCACGGGGCCTCTGGCGTTATTCTTTCAGCATTTCTAAAGATCAGGAATGTGCGAGAGGCTTTGTGAAGATATTTTCGAAGGGTGATTTTTATCCGATAGACCAAAAACTGTTTAAAACTAGCATCTGTTGGCTGACACACAGGCATTTTGAAAAAAAAAATGTTATATTATCCTATGTCCTTCCCCAGGATGCAATCTATCTTGTTGCCATATTTCATTACGATCCGTTCAGCCGTTAAGGCGTGAAAAGATGTGATACAGACCAACATATATGGATAGAAGTATTGATATAATCTTAAAAAGAAATTATGTGTCATCATAACAGTGTGGTCTATAAAAATTAAATGATCTTTTAGGTTATGATATCGCGCTATGAATCATCATTACGTACTCCTCCGAACTTGCGTTTTGCTATTACCGTAATGCCGCCTGGCATTACCGCCTGGCTGGGATATAGCAAAAATTATTAAAAAACATTGCGATTTACCTATGTAAATCGCAATGTTTTTAATAATTTTTGCACAATGTAAAATAAAAAAAAAAAAAAAAAAAATTTTTCTAAATTTCGAAAATTTTAACTTTTTATCCGTTTTCTTTTTTTTTGTCTGTACAGGCGTACGAAATGTATTATTATGTTAAATTTCAAGTTAATAGCGGCTGTAGTTCCTGAGAGGTACCTATCAAATATTATTTATTTTCTTCCGTTTCTACGTAGGTGTAAGTAAACACGAGTAAAACCGCCCGTGTCCTCCATGTATGTACACACGCGTTACAAAAACATGTCCTGTCATTCACAGGGCTCCCATGGGACTAGTTTGTTTAAACGTGTCCTTTTCATTTTCAGTTATATTTTAGGCTATTTGAAGGGCAACTTATCCTCTAATTGTTTTTGTTTATATAAATAAATAAAGCTTGACACAGTATGATTAATCCACCAGTTTTTTATTGGCAACCGTGCAAATTACCGCATAAAATCATAACTTTTAAAATTAGGCACAAATGCAAGCCGAGTTTTCAGAATTTCACCCGCATGGCAGGAAGGTATAAACTAATATTTCCGTTTCGAACGTTTCCTGTGTTCCAAATATTCCAATAGGTATACCTCTAGAACATTCTAGTTCCCTTGAGGACAGCCTAACAATAGACAGCTGTAGGAAATTTTAAAAATTGGCTGAACATTCTCGTGTTCTTAAAATTATTATTTTCTAAGAGTCCATTTATTTATTAGTGACGTCATGGTCAGGCTTCATCTAGGTTTTTATTTTTGCTCGTTCTGTGCATATTATGCCGCTCAAAATCACTTCAATTGCCCATGTCCGAAGCCCGTGACACACAACACAATATGTCCGTGAACACCTCGCACAGCCGCGGCGCGCCCGTTCGCACCACAGAGGCTGGGCAGTAAATGGGTTATTCTTCTTGCTGTCTTCTAACATAATCTATGGACCGTTGAATGAGTTAAATAGGATCTGTAACTTTTCTGTAGTCTAAATTATATGAACGATATAATGTATAGGTATAAAATGTTTTTATGCAACTATTTTTTAGTGAATGTTACTTTATTTCTTTGGTCAAGTTTCTTTAATCACCTATCCAAATAGCAGGGTAATTAAAATTCAAATATATTTATTTTTCTCTCGCTTAGTTACTAAAATACATTAATGCAAGTAGTATAAATACAAATGTTATTGCTAACTTTGTGAGAGACTAATAAAACCTGCGTAGAACAGGAACTCATATCCATGCATTTGGCGATGGCAATAATGGCACCCCCTCATTTGTGCTGAGTTATTATGCTAATATGGCACTGCAATACATTTTACTCAGCGAGAATTATTACCTTCAATGAGGAAACCACGGAAATCCAGTGACACTCTGTTTTGAGGTTAGGTGAATGAGAAAATAAAGACAGTATTTAGGTTATATTGGATTTTATTTTATAAGTTAATATGTTAATACACGTAATTTTCCAGAAAAGGTCGATTTATGTTTATTTGAGCACTCTAGCCTAAGCATAATTAATTTATTCTAGTATTAAAATAGTCCGCCCTGGGTGCCCACCGTTGAGTAAAGCCGATTATATTTACAGCACAAATTAAACTTTTATCGTTGTTTCTAAACATAATTTAATCCTTAACGTTTTAAATAAAATAAAGACGTGTGCACACATGCGACACGAGCACGATAAATTCCCGAAATTCCGCATTTTATCGTGGTTATGTATACCGAGAAAACAGGTTTAATTTGAACCTTAGCACCTCGACATAAAAGTGTGAAAACCTAAGGTTACACATGCGGAATGCCAACGCCGAAACCGCCCAATGCTCGTAAAACCGAATTGTCAATTTAAATTTAATCTGGTTTATGGGGGCGGGCGGAGAGACGCTTTACATGCACTATTATTCAGTAATTTAATTATTTTTATTCTGATTATGTGGGTACCTACATATTTTGAATAATATTTGGATGGACACATGACTTCAGTGTCTATTCGCGATAGAAGAAAATTGTGTTTGTCCACAAACCATTTTTCATTATCATAGTGGTGGTGGATGATAGTATAATAAAGGCCTATACAGACAGGTAGCAAGTAGGGGTTGCATTATCCGATACATTTTCGTATCCGGATAATTCGGATAGTAGTGAGTCTTACTATCCGGATATCTGGATATTTCGGATAATTCGGATAATTTATAAATATACATACATATAATTTAAATTAAAACAAGGAAAATGGGTTCTGTATCAGTCTGAATGTATTAATTAATACTCAAAAAAGTAAGAATAATATTATTTTTAAATAACAATAGAATCAACATAGAAACTTAACAATATAGAGATTAAAAATAACAATATCGATCAAATAGGTTGAAAAACTAAAATATCTATGAAATAATAACGGTTTACTTCGTTCCATCTAACTTATTTTTTTGACATAAATAGACATCTTTCCTCCGGGGAAGCTGCGCTACGCGGAGACCGGTCCCTTTCGGCATCGGATCGCTGACCAACCAGTGTCAACGCAATGATGCGATTGCGCGCTATTGTAGGTCTTGCTTCCCTTATAAGTTCAGAGGGAATCAATACTTGTATATTTTTAACAGCATAAAAATTGTGTGCAAATCTGTGTTGCCAATCAATTTTTTTAGGCGGCCGTGTACGTAGAGTTTTTTACCTTGCCGTGCTTAGGTCAGCCGTATCACTGTTCAAAATAAGGAAATACTATACAACATTAGCCAAATGGTGCTATTTTATAGTTTATATGCATTAGGTGCGTGGTGATTATGGCAAAACCCCCCAATATGATGACAACAAATAGAAAACATTGTAGCGGTCGCAGGTAGTCGATGGATGGAGGCAGCTCAGGACCGCTATTTGTGGCGTCGTTTGGGGAAGACCCATGTTCCATGGACGTATACCTACGGGCTGATTATGATTATGATGCATTAGGTAACATTCTGCCTTATGGTGGCCAAATTCCCATAAACAGGGAAAAACTAAATTAATTGGAAAAGTGACTTCCATTTCTCAGAGAAAGAAACCAGGACTGGTCTGACTGGTATTGACAATGGGAATGGAATAGATGTTGATAGCTCTAATAAAAGCAGTGGAGAAGAATAATTTTAAGTTACCTACCTAGTTAAAAGAATTTAATAAGAGTTTTTTCTGTGTAAGTAGAGTTCTTATAATATTTATTGTGTTTTAAGTAAACTTTCTTTATCCTTAATTTCGTGAAAAAATCAGTGTTGTCACTTGGATTTCCAGCAAAATCAACCTATGTCACCGCCTTGTTAGGTTATAGCTAGGTTAGGTACTATGACTACTTATTAATTATTTTTATTTATGAAAAAGTATACCATAACAAAGCAAAAGTATAAAAAAATATACTAAACGTGATCCATACAAAAATCACACCATAAATGGACGTTAATACTTTTTATTTTTCTGCTGAAAAATTAGTTATTCTGACAAAGATTGTTTTTAATAAAATGTCTTCAAATGTTTGACAATGTTTTCTATTTATTAAAGATTATATCGGGTATTTATCGCGTACCTTTTGTTTTATTTTCCCTTACGTTTCCATCGCGTTGCAGCGATCGTGGTCACGGGGCAACTCAGGGTACGAACGTAGGGGAAAATAAAACAAAAGGTACGGGATAAATACCCGATAAATAATCTTTAACAAGTTAGCAGATCGCGAAAGTTTAAAAAAAAATCTATTTTGTTGGATACACATGAAAATAGGAATACAGTATTTGTTTGGTGTAAAATTAATAGTCCATGACTCTATAGACAACTTTGCAATGTTGGCATTCGGATTCGGATACACAATCGAGCCCAAGATTTATAATTATAACAATCGAATACTCTAGAAGTGAACGCGAATAAATGAATTGATATATTTATCGATAAATTATATTAGGTTCCGAAGAATTTACGGCCAGAGGATTGCAGCCCTAGGGTGTTTATTTTGTTATTTTTTTACCTGAAAGCTGAAGAACACGGTAATTGCCGTAACATTGGTAACACTGGCTTAAATATATAACATTTTAAAATGCTGGACGCTTTAGTGTTGTTAATTAGAGAAAACAACTAGGTATCCGTATTATTCGTATTATCCGGATAAAGGTGCTCCTATTATTCGGATGTCAAAATCCGCGGATATCCGGATAATTCGGATATCCGGATATCCGGATTGCAATCCCTAGTAGCAAGGTACCCAGAGCGGCAGCGATACATTTCGCGGCGGTAGTATACCGCGCGAAACCAAGCGAAATTGACTGCTAGGTACTGCTCTGGGTAGCAAATACCTCGTAGGTCTGAACAGATCTTGAGTAAAATTCAAGTACTTCCTTTTTCTGGGTGTTCTGGGTATTTTTATGGTTAATAAAAAATAGATGATGCTGTTCGGATAGTTCAGCATTTTTTTTTCTTCTTTCTGATAAGTTTCGCACCTCTAACTAGTTTTCCTTTGTTTCAGGTATGTGTCTCCTAAAACCCTGATGTTATAGGTTTTGTCTCAGCTAAGTAGCCGACGACGTAAGTGATATTTTCGTCTTATCCTAGCCAGCATCGTGTAAGGAACATTTTGCTTATTTGTTTTTGAGATTCTGTGCTTGCTCTGTCGAGTCAGTCTAACGGATGTGGCGCTTTGTAATACTATGTTTGAAGATAAGACAGTTTTGAATATTATCTGAGATTGTCTTGCCATTGTAGGTCATACTTCCACAAAAAATTTAGGACATGGCTTTCTTACTTACGTTATAAACGACTAAAAAAAATTAGTAAAATAACAATTTTTGTTGCAACCTTCAAATCGATTCCAATATCTACTTAAAAATTTAATAATGTCTATAATTAGATCCCGCTACATTAACGAGTTGTTTGAACATTTTACATCTAATTCATGTTTTCTGAATTGTAAAATAACCCAATAAAATCTCTTTTAAGTATGCCGTATTGCAATGGTCTGGTCTGGTCGCAATCTCCGAATGCTATTTATTTTTATTTAATTTACGTCTTATATTATTTTGCGTCTAGACGCGATAATGTATGCGTCTGTAATCGTGCGTTACTTTATGGTTGTTTCGTGTTGTCAAGGTTATCGAAACCTGGACAAAGTTTTAAGAACTTTCTCAGTTATGGTGCTGGTGCTTTGTATTAGAAAAATAATTCTCCTTATACAAAAAAAAACAACTGAATTGAGAACCTCTTCCTTTTTTTGATAAACAGAATCGCGTATTGTTTTATTTATGTGGCATAAGAAAATATTGTAAGAAATCGCTTATGATAATCCTAAACCTTTGCTAAAACGTCGTATATCCACTAAACAGTAAAACACCTGCACACTGCTCAGCCTCCGCGGTGAGATCAGACCCAGGTACTGTATATAAAATAAACTAAAATTGCCCATTGCCAATTAGCGATCCCCCTTCCAAAAATAAAACCAAAAGTTTACAGCCTGTCTCACTTGACCAGCCAGCACGAAACCGCTGTCTGCTGACATTTCATTTTATTTATTGATAAAGCACACGCACGAGTGTGTTTCGCGCCAGTTTGTCATATTGGGGGTTGTACTGTTGTGCCTCGAAGTACTCGAAGTAAAAGTATGATGTAAAAGTAATTTAAAATTTTTCGGATTTTAAATCATATTGGTTATATAGAGGTATAATATATTAATGCAATATAATATGTATATTATTTTTATACATATATGCATCAGCATTGCCATACAGCGGGGCAATGCAGCCAACGTCTTGGGGACGCTTCCGACTGGTATTGATATGGATCAGTTGAGCTACCTGTAGCTTGTTTGCAACAGTCAGCAGTTAGCCTAATTGTTTCAATTGTAAAGACTAGTTCTAATTTGTTTTATTATTGAATTGTAATTTTCTTTGTCAATAAAGTTTTTATATATAAATTTTGTAATGCAATATATATTTATATATATTATTAATTTGAAAAGTTTAATTCAATATATATTTTCACGCGGGAGGCTAAAAATTTGGTTCATATATTTTGTTATGCTTCGAATACGTAGTTTAACTGTTCAACTTCTACAATGGGATTTGTTTCCTCTGATAGCTGCATAAAGTTAAAGGTTTTCCGAGAAAATAAATCCCTAATTCATGTTCGAATAAAAACTCTACTAAATTTTTATTTACTTGATCCTTAAAAACTGATTTATACCGAGAACCAGTCTAGAAAAATAAGCTGGTTTGGGAAGAGACTACAGCTATAAACTCGGCTTAGCTCCTAAAATTTTCGGAGATATAAAAACAAACGAAATATTTCTTGCGTAAGGTACCTTATGCACCTTGCGGTTTTCAAGAACGCAGTTAGCCGTACGGTTGGCCGCAATCAAAAATATTTTCGAGAATATATCACTGATCCGCACTGCGATGCGGCTGCAGACCCACCGCTCCGGTCGCCCTGTGGTCCACCGTGTAGTTGGCTAACCGTATCCGCATGCTACAGACAGCCGGACCTCTGCCCGCATCGCACCTATCCGCTCAGTGCGCACGTAGCCTAAAAGTTTAATGAAAATGGAAATAAATATTAGCAATAATACATTTTTATTTTTTATTATGTTAATTAAACGATAAAACATTCATAAAGAAGGAAAAACAAAAAAAATTAAACATGATTCCCTTGATTTTTTACAACAGTCTTCAGATAGCGCACCTGTTTGATTATAACCATAAATATGTATAATATATATAAATACTTTAGTTACATACACGTATCTCGTATTTTTGTTAGTTTTTGTAGTAAGTAGTGCTTGCAACATTTTTCCTATAATTTATGGTTTTTGTTATTATAGTGCGTAAACCCTCACTTTCGGGGTGATTTCTATGAAATCTTATAATTATACACGAAAAAATCGACTTCGACGGGATCCGAAACCCCTTTGTACGAGAATGGATTTTTAGGGATACTATTTGATTTCCTATCATTTGTAAGTAAGAAGACGATATTCGACTTGCTACAGCTGTGGTACCGCCCTTTAGTATTCTGACGGCTGAAAGGTATGAAGTCACAGCCTATCTCGAAGCCGTCTGTCTGTGCTCTTTCTAGAAACCCTTTCATACATATATCATGGGCTGTTTCGATCTAAATACAAGGAATATTATTTTCCTCTTAGAGCAAAGGTATCTGCTTTAACGACGCTGTAAAATGCAACATAAAAAAATAAAATAAGGATAAATAATAGGTGCAAGAAAAATATAAGAAATACTACTGTGACACAAAACGATATATATAGTTTTTCACATTAGTACCTATTTTTTACTTACAAAACGTAGTAAAGAAATGGTAAATAAATTAATTCTGCATTCTCTCTGCACTCTAGAGAATCACCGGATTAGTTGACACCTTCGTACTTATCCATATTTATCGTAAAAACGGATTAAAACATCCGAGATCCGTCAGCGTCCTCCTAAATCCTCAGACGTCAGACTCTATTTATAAAGCTTTTCTTGGTGTCTGCTCTGCTTTAGCGTAATGCTGTATTTACAATGTGGTAGTAGTTGAGGCTAGTTGCTCAGGCTAGTAATTAAGGCAAGTTACTGAACTTGGCTAGCACACTTTTGTGAGTAATTTTACTTCTAAATCCACTTGCTGTTGTCTTTTTCTTTATTTTTCGCTAAAACCTTTAAAACCAAAAAAATATATGCGTAAGCTTAGTCGGATCTTGTGAATAATGTTTGTTACATCTTTACGTTACACGACAACTACTGAACGGGTCGTACAATAAATGCATAGATTCAAGATCTAGAAAACTTACAGGGATAGTACCCTGTAAGTTATCCAGGTCAAAAGCGTGCTAAGCCGTAGGCAAAAGCTAGTTTCCTAAACACACTGATCATCAATAATCATCGTCAATAGCTGGCTATACCTACCCTACTATCATTTAACGATGGGATCCCTGATGTATAAAATATATAAATAGGAAGGTTTTTGTTATTATAGTGCGTAAGCCCTCACACTCGGGGTAATTATTTAGAAATTATTAAGAATTTGTCAACTATAAATCGTCAAAGATCATCATGCCAGTACACCAAGCGAGTTACTACCTCAGTGTAACCTCAGGCCTTAAAGCCTTACTTATCTGATTGTGTCAGTGTTATGTTATTTACTTCATGGTTTGGAGGGGAGAGGGGTGCGGACAATGAACTCTGAGGAATGTTCCAGAAATCGGTCAAGCGGGGAATTTCATTGTGGAAGTGTTTAGAACCAGGTTTTATGGGCTCAGGAGTAGGGGCCATTTTTAGGAATTTCGGGAGGTATTCTTTATTAACTGGATTTTGATATTCAAAGTCAAAGTCAAAAACTCTTTATTTCCATAAATACAATAAATGTACATTCAAATTCAAAAAAAGTGGTCAAATTCTTAATAATTAAACACTGACACGGAAATAAAGTGATATTTTTTATTTCAGTCGCTTCGGTATGTAGACTAAAGTAAAGAAGCGACGAAGAAACCTTTAGCCTGTTAGTTGTTATTTTTCGAGTTGGAGCAAATCCCGTCCCAAGCTTTTTTATCCTCTATATAATCTGATATTTTATAGTAGGCCTTTTTACACAAGAAGGTTTTAACAATTTGTTTGAATTTATTTACTGATAATTTTTGCAACTCACTAGGAGTTTTGTTGTAGAAGCGTATACATTGCCCTTTAAAAGATACATTGATTTTGTGTAGTCTAGTTGTGGGCACAGCGAGTTTATGTTTATTTCTTGTATTCAAATTATGTGCATCGCTATTTTTAGGGAATCGATTGATATTTCTATGAGTGTACAATAGGTTTTCATAAATATATTGACATGGTACTGTCATTATGTTTATTTCCTTGAATTTTTCACGTAGGCTTTTTCTGTGACCCATATTATAGATTGCACGAACAGCCCTCTTCTGCAGCACAAATACGGTGTTAATATCTGCAGCGTTCTGCGCATATTGGTACCACAACTACTTGTTGGTCACCCTGAAACGTATTAGCTGTGATATTTGTTCGATAAATATCACAGCTAATAATATACGGTATGGTACGAGATAATAAAAATCTCGTACCATACCGTATATCTGATTCCTCATCAATCGTCTCATTTTAACGTTAATTTGACAGAGATCCGTGTAAAGCTAGTATCAAATGTTTTTGTTTTATTGGTGTTATATTATAATTTGTACACAATCCAAACATAACATTTAATACAAACTCCTTCTAACCTTCCATCCAAATTAAATTAAACCAATAAAAATACCTGCAATAAACTTAACTCACATACTGCACCCCATCTCTAAAAGTTTTCATTAACATAGCGTACTCGTCACTACATTAAAGCGGCCGTAAAGAGAAGTACGGAAAGTATTGCCTATCTTCTTAAATCTCGTCCGTAGCGCCCCCAGGGGCGGGCGAAGGCGGCGTAGCACTTCGTAGCAAGTGCTACGAGTTGTAGCACTGCGTAGTACATTGATTGTTACGCTGTAGTTTGGTCTTTTCCATCAGAAGTACTGTTGTTTGTTTAATGAAATAATATAGTGTTTAAACAAATATATTAAAACATTAGGCACTAAACTCGACACCATTGTGTGGGCTTCTCCGAAGGTATTAAAAGAATCACACCTCAAACCGCTCCTTTGGTAGTCGGATAAAAAATATGTACCTTTTATATAGAGAAAAATATTCAATGAATGTTGAAACTCTTCTTTTTCTTCTTTAGAAGACTTTATTCCAATTTTTATTACATTATCTCATAGTTGATGTGTGATCCATTGGCAAGCGACCCAATTTGGGTCGCTCATAAAAGTGGCGGTAGTGGTAAGCGACCCGAGGTGGGTCGCTTGCTCGCTCTTTTTTTAAATGAAAAATGCGTCTAAACGGTCGTCACGATCGGTTGGAAACCGATACCATCGATTCTAGACCAAATATAGGTCATAACAAGCCTAAAATCAACAAAAGTGTAGAAAAAATCTTTTGACTGGCAAGCGTCCCAAAGTCGGTCGATCGGCGACCAAATTTCGATGTCTGCCAGTCTATGGATAAACCGTATTTCTAATTGATCTTGGATGACAAGTAGATTGTTTTATGTATGTAATCTATGGTAAAATGTACGTACTACGTGAAAATAGATAGATTTAAGTCGAAAACCGTCGAAAAATCCGTTGAAAAAGCAAATTAATGAAAAGTGCCGCGAGGGCGGCAAATTCAAACTTCGTTTTTGCTATCGGACTCTTTGGTTCTTACTCGGAAACGAAAAATAATACACTGTCAAAAGATTTAATACAGGTAGCCAATCACCCAAGCTGATTACTAACACAAAGATCACCACCCTAATGCTAAGAATTCGTCATAAATCCCTTTTGGCACGAGGCGGTTTTTTTCCCGCCGCGTCGAAATTTTACGAGTGGTTTTACGAGCTCTTTGTGTAAACAAATTGTATGGGCATGTGCTGGTTTTTGCTTGTAATGTAACAATAGACTATCTAACTTGCGATTAAAACACATTTAGTACTTCAAACTTGGAAAAAAGAAAAATTATACCTACTTTACTAACTTTCGCCGCGATTTTACAAATCCTCTTACTTTACGTGGTTCTCATTTATTTGTTTTTATTCAACTACAGCATATTTACATGCTAATTTGTAGGAAATTTCATGGAGAATCTAGATATTTATAGATATTACTAGGAATTCCTACAAAAAGATCAAGAAAAAGCGGAAGCTGCAAGCAAGCTGCAAGCGCGCGGCAACCAAGCGTACGCGGTTCGCCACCTTAAGTAAAAACGTCGCGCGAGCGCTGGTCCGTGAGGGGATTGGCAATACTTACAAATCTCCTTTCGATATAATAAAAACTGGTAAAAACTCCTTTATTTCCAAGATTCTTTCAAATGTTTCGTTCGTTCGCCTCAGCCTCGATCCGTCCCATTTGAGAGTTCCCTCAAGACACTTTACTATTATTGCCCCTCAGCGAAGCTTAAATATACGGTCAGAGGTACACACACGAACCTTCAGATTCACTCGGATTCTATTTAATTGAACCTTTTCATTCTGTCAAGTGGTACAGAAACAAAAGAAATGGTTTCGAAATATAAACAGTCGGTTGTTCAAGTTATCAATGATCATCAAATAGTTTTTACTCTAGCGAAATTTCTATTGATCATTGATAAGATAATTTTAGAGATGATCAGCGTAAGAACGAAGGCTGTAGTTTTGTACTTGGTTCTGACAATCATTTGTTTGATTAACATTCATTTAAAAAAATTATGTTTGTGGCCATAATAGGTTAGTCAAGTGGACAAAATTCAAGTTCCCCACTGACGAACGTAGCTACTGATCTATCTATGATACTCAGTGAATGACTCGCTCATGCTATTTGCGTCTTCCATTCGCTGAATTCTGAAAACAGACGGAAAAATAACAAATCAATGAGGAAAATAATGCGGATCACGCGTCTATGACCAACCATACAAAGAATACCAGAATCCGTTTAGTGCGGTCAGTGCGGAGCGACCGATGCCGGCCTGTTGAGGCTAGCCTTTAAAAGCCTTTGACGTCAGTAGTATCTGTAGAATATGACGACAGGCCGTGACGCATGGCTAGTGACTTTTGTTTTGTGAGTAGAAGTAACAGTACAAGTACAAATTGAGGTCTAGTTCGACCCACGAATCACGACCCAATTATTTTGCAAACCCCAAACAAATGATATCCGATCCGTCGACCCCTGTTTCATACTATACCAACTAACAGTCGAATGACTGCACTAAAGATTATGAAAATTTCGGCCATTTAATATTGACAGGGCCATCGGAAATCTATACTAATAGCTTTTCCGGAATCTACCAACGGTCCAGTATAACTGAACCTGCATCCAATTTTACAAATAGAGTCTCTAGTGAAGGTTTAAAGCGAGGTAATGGTTCAATTTGTACTGGTCGACGATCTCGCCTGATATTGCTGACAATGCATCTGGAAGATTATTGTACCGGTCGAAATACCGTGGATATTCTGCTTGAGAAGGTTACTTAGGGTAAAGATATACTTGGAAAGATTAGCTGGTAATTTAGAGAAAATATTTTCGAATAAAGAGTTGCTTTGTCTTTGTGGGTTTATTGAGGGGATGTTTGGGGAGAATGGTTAATCTATCAATGGTATAATGGATGGACGGAATGCCTTTTTGTTTTGATCGAAAAAGTCCACAAATCCCACAAAAAATTATAAAGTAGTAAGAGATTATTAGCCATGTTACGCCTACTAAATCATTAAGATCGGCGGCTTCTACAAACCAGTGGTTAAACGGAGATTAGAACTCGAAAATCACGCTTAGTTACAACGGTAGCAAGTTCACTCGACATTAATCGTTCTTCGTTAAACGGAGGTATTAAGTAGAAGGTAATCTCCCGACAATTGTGGAAACAATAAGCTTAAAGGATCCCTGCGATCGTTTTAGTTGGCAATGATGAAAAGTAACAGATTTTGCTTGTTGTTTAGATAGGGAAGTTACTTTGTATTTATTTATGATGATTATTGATGTCGTTACACTCTTATCTTATAACAGTCACACACAAACTTTTGACATAGGAAACACCGTAAGGGATTGTTCAAAGGAAATAAAACAGAAATGCTCTTCTACAAATGAAATAAAAATAATTGGTCTGACTAAAATAATTAATAAATAAATTATAAAATTGTCAAAGTATGCTGCTGTACAAGGGCATTGTCAAACTATACTAAAATAATATACCAAATTACAATAAACAAATATAATAATAATGAAATAATGTCAGAAGTAAAATTATTTAGATTCATAATGTAAATAAATCTGGTGTCTAAGGGCATTGTCAAATAATCTAAAACCAAAATAAAATTATGCAATAAATACAGAATACAGAATCAATAAAAACAATGTCAAAGTAGTCATAAAATTAATATTTACTGCTGTAAAGTGGCATCGTCGAACCAAACTAATAATGTCAATAGGTATAAAATGCATGTCAGTTTAGATTGCACATATAAAATTAAATTAATAGTCTAAAGATGTAAACAAACAACATCCCGGTAATTACATCAGCTGTTTTTCCTCCAATACGTAATGTATGTATGTGTATCAATTTAAGATTTGTCTTTATCATGCGTTTATATAGTTTAAAGCCTCATTTTAGGGTTCCTTACCTCAAAAGGAAAAAGGGACCCTTTTATAGGATCACTTTGTTTGACAGCCAGGTCTTGCAATGGAGCTTGAGTGTAAATCTGGAGATTGTCTGCGTAGAGGTGGTAGGTAGAAGTTAATTGAAGAGAGATTGAATGTATAAATATTGAAAATAATAGAGGTGATAATACGCCGCCTCGCGGGACACCAGCGGAGGTGTTGCACCAAGACGATAAAGTGTCATCAGTACGAATCCGCTGCCGGAGCCCCATGATATTTGGCAAGAAACAAGGTCTTCCTATTATACGGAACTCTTGGTGCACGAGTCTGACTCGCACTTGACGTTTTATTTTTAGGTTCTCTTAAAGACACTCACTGCCATTTCTCAGTAAAAACAAGTAGGTGTAGCTTTCGGTGAGCCCATCGAAACAATTAAACTATAATTTGAGTCCCAATCTCGAACAAAACTCAAGCAATACAAAGATCTCGCAAAATGCCCTTTGATCGACTGTCTTAAGAAACACAGTAGTTGTATCTACTCGAGCTTCGTAACCTACTCTATATTTGGATAGTCGGACCCAAGATAAATAGGTGATAACGTCCCCCCGAGGCCCGTAACGTGGACTCTGGGCTTTGGCTCTTAACCCAAGTAATTACTGGGGCAGTGGCGTCCTGAAGAATAAACCTTGGCTCAAGACGTTGAATTATTTGTTGTTCATTGTAGTGGGCATTTGGGTATTCAAGGGTTTAAGATTGCTTTTCCAGTAGCTTAGCTTAGCTTGTGTAGCTAAGAAGCGAAATGTGACAAATACGGTCAATGGAATAACTTAGTTATGAAAATCTAACGACACTCGAAATCGTATTTTTCGCGTAAAATATATTTACGTCTTCGAGGTGGTGACTAGATCTTTCGCTTGCAATATAACTAGGTACTAATATTTCTGTGAGCTACTACTACCAAAACGAAGTTACACAGATTTTAATTAAATTATGTGGTATGTCCACATAATTTAATTAAAATCTGTGTAAGTTTTTAGTCTTGTAACAAGAAAAATGTTAGTTATCAGTTGAATTGTTGGTCTATATAACGATCCTCACAAACACAGTCTTAGCAACAATACACACGAATAACATCGCCCTATGCAAGTTGTCTTTAGCTAAACGTACCTAATCCCCTTCAACAATACAACATAATTTATTTATAATGAACTCATTTACTGAGATTGTGTAGAAATATTATATACAATATACGAAAAGCTCAGCCTTTTAAAAGAGCAGCATTAGATGATCTGTACAATAAAGTGCGTGGGGTTCTTTAGCTTGTTAGAAGAAAATTAATAATAGTCTGGATGCGAACGAGCTAACTTGAAATAAGTGGTTGTGTATTTTCAGATGAAAGGCAGTTGATAACAAACTTTTGAAACTATCCAAAAGCGCTGAAGAATACCTAGGAATGTAGGAACGTTAGAAAACAATCTATATATAGAAAATAAATTACTTTGCAAGAGTAGTACCCCGTGTCCATGAGGCACTTTGTTATTGCTGTATGCAGCGACGCGGCCTAGCTGAGTGCGAGGTTATGAACGACATTGCCGTTTCTTAGCCGTACCTAAATGTATGTAATGTAATAGTAGACGCACATCTATCCCAATTGATATAGAGAGCGATAACACACAAAATATTTTCTATAGACTGTCGCTTCATACAAGAGTTCGTTGCATAAAACCACTACTCTTAAAATTCGAACCCTTCGGCTCTCTTGACTCGTAGTGATGCTTTCAGCTTAAATTGAGATGACGACGACGTGGCTTTGCTAAACGCTACTCTTTACCTGCCGCCAAATACCGAATAAACCCGCTGCCATCTTGGTAGAATCGAGCTTTAAGCTGTATAAAACTCTAATAAGGTTTGCGTGAACGTCAACGTCATGATTAATAAGCAAAACGAGCGAAGGCGGAAGTACCTGTGTCGAGATCGGATGTACAAGGATTCATTACATTTTACAGCTTTCTGGCATGTTGGTAATTAGGGAGTGGTTTTCAAGTAAATCAATCACTTTGTCGTGTTTACTTTTGACCATCATTTGGACCGTCATTCTTATTTAGGTTAGACATGGCATCTTTACTTTTTCATAGAAATTTAAGCTCCAGTTTTCAATTGGTTTTATGGCAAGCACAGATCAGATAAAACTGTACTCATGTGGATCAGTGACTTAAAGTGATCGTAGACTTAGACACAAAACTTCTCGAGGCATCTCATGTGAGCTCAAAGCTCAACGTCCATAGATTTAGCAAAGATTGAAAAACCCCACGGAAACAATCAACATCCTCTCAGGAACTTCACAAGTTCGCTCTATTAGAAGCGTTTCGTCCGATTCTTTATTAGGCTAGAAAATATCCACCCGACCCGGAGCCCAGAAATCCTTAACACGTAGTTGAATTAAAATACCTTGTGACCCTTTTTCATTAATAAGAGATCTCCGCCCCACACTGAATATTTATGCAGCTAAGGTGTGGTACAAGTTGAAAGTTAGAATTTGACAGTTACCTTATCAAAGGTCAAAAGTGACTGGTTTTTAATAAACTAATTTTTACAATAACAGAATAAAACAATTACAACTAGTATATACACTTAATATCTATTTCTTAAAAATCTAAGCCGTCACCAGAAGGCAGAGTGCCCAGAATGCTGGCAGCATTGCCACGTTGAATGGCAATGCTAATTCGTTGACCGAAATAGAAGCCAGCATTCCGATCACCTGTCGACTCTACAAGAAGTTTGGTAATATCTTTATAAATGGCGTGTGCTCCAGGTCCCCAAGGACCAAGGGTTTCAACCCCAAACGGCTCAAATAGGTAACCTCGGTCAAGATTAGCGTATTTTCGCCGTTTGAGGGACTCCGCTGATGTTGCTGCGGAGCCGGCCCTTACCGATGTCCCTGCAAGATGTGAAGGCGCTAGGGTATCTACACACGTGGCATCCCAAACTAAAGGCCGACCCATCTTCCAGGGAATCAGAGTCATACCGTCAGGTCAAAAGCATGTTAAACCTAGAGACGCGAGAAGACCACCCATCCGACGACGGCCTAAAACCGTAAGTTTTGTTTCTCATTAGCCGCCAGTAATAGTGTTCACGCACGAAGCGTTCGCCTGAACTCTACAGAAAATAGCAAGAAATAAAATTCCCAATGGAAAAGGTCGCCCATTGTACCTTTTATATTTTACGTTTACATCTATGTTATTTATTAAATTTTGTGGTATACGATAAAGAATTTTGTATTGTATTGTATTGTAGAGTTTAAGTCACTAATACAATAACGACTTAAACTTTGTTCTACCTCTCGTCAACTTCCTCGTGTCGATGGAACAAGCCGTGATTTCTATGTTCGGCTATGTTTTTCCCGATCTATAAATAAACTCCGTATTGAAATGCAATCATAACGAAAACTATTTTTTGAAGAAACCCTTCCTCAACACACCATAATATAATCGTTAAAAATTCTGGAGTTGCTGTGCTGATCGCTAATTGCTTGCATCTTGCACCACGCAACTTACGTGAAGGCGGTTACTTGATTTTTCTGATACATTTTCATGAGGTAAGGAGCCATCGTCGGGTCTATTACGCCCTTGGTAGTTGAGATTGGGCCCCTAAACAGATTAGTTTTGTCTACGAGAAGTAGTATTAGTCTTTATAGTTTACTAGTTGAAACAGTCAAATGTTTGTATAAGAAAATACGAGTGGTTATCTGAATATAAGTTTTTCTGAGTCCGCTTTCTGATTAATGAATCTAACTGTCAAAATGTTTACCTTTACCACTGATTTGTCAAACTTTTACTGTTAAAATGCAACAAATCACTCAAAATAATTCAAAAACTATAATCGAGTTCGTAAGAATCTATTAGATCGCGGTCATAATATAAAAAGTAGTTCCTCTCAGCATCCGGTAGGGGCGCTGCAAGGCGCTAAATGTAAGGATGTAAGGCCCTGTTGTAAGTGTTAAAAAAAGCTTGCGACGCCAGGGACAGAACCCAATAAATAAGTAAAATATATTTCCCATTAAAAATATCCAAACAAAACAGGAAAGAGACGTAGAAAATCTAAAATGATTGCTGATGATGAGCAGAAAAAGTAAATCTGAAATTTAAACCCTTCACAATTACTAAGCCATAATTACTTCACGAGCCGAGATATCGCTTTACTCAACTAATTCGAATCCTGTTATGGCTTTGGTTAAATAAAATCGTTTGACCTCCAGGTTGGTAACCGCCGAAGTCATTTTGTTGCGGTTGTCGACCCTGCTTAGGCAGATCAAATTTAATAAGGCTTTCAATTACTCCGAATTTGCGGAGGCAATTGGCCTTTGCTCTACGAAATATTCATTTCTTTATATGTATATTCAGAGATAACATAATCGGTGAAGAATGTATTAATCGTATAGACAGTTCTGATGCAGTAAATGTCAGCCTGGCCATGGTGTAACTTAGACTCAGTTAGTTAGTTAATTTTTGTAATTTTTGTAACCGTAGAACTACAAGATTTTCTCATTGCTTATTTTAGTCAGTCGCTGTTTTGTAAATTTGGATGTGTTTATCGAATTTCGTTGGTGACTGTACATCTGGTTGGAAAATAGGTTTTTGTCTATAGATAAGTCAATTACCTCGATTTGACCAGATCGCGACTCTCTTGATTGAATTAAAATAAATCTCGGTAGGATTAGACCTCGATTGAAACACATCATGACCGTGTCGTTTATTGCCGGGCCGTTTGCTTTGCAAACGTTTGCTTTGTTTTTATGCAGTATCGCGCTGATATGTACGCGCCGACCGATATCATCAGCGCCGACTGTCAACGCGAGAGTAAAGACCACCAAATGTTTCAATCGATGGTTCAGTCAAAATTAACCGGTTAACGTCACAATCCAGTAACTCGGTTTAAACAGCTGGGCCGGCGCGCCGTAACCCGATTAACTGACGAATTCTGTGTAAATAAGATTGTCCTGTCTGACTGTCCTACTGTACATAAGTTCTACAGTTACAGGTGGGTACATCAAGTACCCACCTGTAACTGTAGAACTTATGTAGGTAGCTGCAGGCTACGGGAACAAAGTATTTTATTGTTGTTGGATATACATACTTGGATAAACATTGGTGCTGATTTTGTTGTAGGTATGAGCAGAAAATTGTACGTTTTAACGTTCGTGCTTTTTGTCAATCAAATCTCTTTGATTTTTATGACATGTTAATCGCCCTCACCCTATTTATAAAAAAATTTTATTCAAAAGTAAATAACCTTCTGTCTTCTCTCATTTAAAACTAGCAAATCGAATCAAATTTGGAATACCCCAAACTGACCAAGGACCAAGGAGCCTCGTACATAACCTCCTTGCGGAAGCAGACATAACTGGTAACTGTTAACGTAAGCCTCGAAGTATTAGTTTCGAAACGTTTCATATTACTCGAAGTTTGGTTCGATGTAACCCAGATTTCACTGAAGGCTTGCATGCCAAGAATTTGAAGCTAGAGTTCCATATTGCTATGTTCGCATTTGGATTTGAATATGGGCCGAAAGACGTAAAATCGATGGCACAGTTTGTATTTCTAAAAATATTGATATCTTATACTTCAAATTTAGAAGATGTAGATAAATTTTATCGGTATCGTAAAGTGATTAGATACGTTTTAAAATATAAAAATAAATATATTTGTAATATAGAAGTTACTAACACCTTCAAATCTAGCTCAATCAATTTAAACTTCGTATTGACAAAACGAAACAATGCCCGCGTTTATCTCGTTGGCACGCGTCACGTTTGATATGTAAATGTTGGCAGCACTGCGCACTCATTAATGCGTTTCTGTTAGGTTGGAACGCCCTGACGTTATTTGTTCTGTGCACTGGCTGATGTTTTATTGAAAGGTCGCCTAATTCATGCAAAAAGGTTTCGTTTGATGTACACACACAAATGTGCGGGAATAAAAGGAATTAGCTGGATCTCTTTGGTTTTACTCATGAGAATGTTAAATATACCTACCTACGTTAAACGTAAGTACAGGGTGGTACAAACAGGCTACGCAAGAATCAGAAGAAAACTTCTAGTAGCATGGCGATTATGAGCTTATTTTAAACCAGAACTTCATCTTAACTATCTATAGTAATAAATCCACCTGGTGCACACGGATTATGAAGGTTTTACACGGAGTCGTTACTAGATATTTTACATTTTAATATTTTGCAAAGTAACTCCTGATTCTAACTTATTTTCATTCTACAGATGAGGATAGAGGTCCAGACATACTAAAACCTAATAGTACCTAATACTCACAAAACCTCATTTTTCACTTAAAAAAAACTAATTCTTAAGGAGAATGGTTTTTGAAAGTAGACCGCCCTACTTTCCCACAAAGCGGTGGGCAAGACAGGTAAGACAAAAGTTGGCACACTTAGAAATGTGTTCGGATGCTGAAGACAATACCTCTCAGACACTAGCCACGGCAATTGAAAAGAAAACCTCGGTTTGTGACTGAAATTTCCAAGCACATAGTTTTAGAGTTACTGAATAGTAATAGCTCTATAGAATGTGTTTGACTTTCAAAAATAACCTTAAGTTCTAGTTTAGTAATATTGGTGTGTGTGTTGGCACTTGGTTTTAGGTTCGTATTATGAAAGCTTGCTCAGTCATCTATGCTTGAGTGACGTTTATGCCATAGAAAATCGTTACTCAAGCATAGATCAATGACAGAGCAAGCTTTAATAATACGGGCCTAAGTGTAGAACAAACGCCGCCTTTTATATTACTGTTTTACGTTATTTCCCTTTATATTTATTGTTATTTTTTATTATAATAATGTGTTCAGCAAAGAGTTAGGCGTGTGTCCTTTAAAAAAAAATAATCGGGAAATCATATTTTAATTGAAGTTTTTGACAGAAGTTTTCATCATTTAGCAACTTCGTCGGATAACATCAATGTTATCCGACGAAGCTGCTAATTGCCCGATTATCTTTTAGTGAACCTTTAGACAACTACATACTTACCCATATATCTGTCTAAAATCTCTAAAATACTTACCGAAATAAAGACACATCACATCCCGTTAAACAAAATAGAAAATGTAATTGTTTGCCAAAGTTTCCTGAATAATGAGAAAAACTTCTCATTCGTAGTCCCCCCAGAGTTGCCACATCCGTAACAAACTAGACAAAACAATGGAGGTTATCAAAAGTGCATGAAAGTTGTATGGTGGTATTTGCAATGAGTCCGATGTATCACACAGTCTGTGAGCTGCCGCAGAGGTCGCTGTGTTAATTTAACTTTTCCGTGCTGGTCAGTCCAGTGTCATGATAGTCTAGATGTGCCGGGATTTAGGTACCTACGTATGTACATTAACTCTTCTTCACAGACAGAAGTTAGATGCGACCAGTCGAAAAATAGCAAAGTGGAGCACATTTTATGGATGATGTAGATGCACTGAACTGACACTGACGGACTGACAAAGATAAGCTGTGTCAGTCCGTCAATTTAGTGAACAAATAATGAGGAAATGAAGTTGCTGTGCTGACATTCGATTTATGACGAAGTATAGCAATTTACTGATTTCATTAGAACTTTTTCACCGTTCTAAACCGCGTTTTTTTAAAGCAGCTTTACATAATTTTTAAAACCATTATGACTACACCTAAATCGAAAATGTAGGTAGATAGTATTTCTATTTGTTTTTGTTATTATAGCAATTGATTCCAAGAATAACAAAAATAAACAATAATAGATATTGCACTTAGCCTATCACATCCAGTAGTTCTATACAACTTCTATAGAGGTACAATGTTTGCGTGTTCCAAGAATATCCCTTTGTGTTAACAAATTGTGAAGGTGTTCATGAGAAAAATAACCTGTGAAGAAGAGCCGGAGTGGATTAGACGGCTGGGGACCGCAGTAATCAATTTGTAAATGGGAACGTATTGGTGCTGATTTTGTTAGGCAAATGGTTGATTGTGATATTATTACTTAGGGACAAACTCACTAAGAACAGCTTGATCAAGTTAAATAGATAATATACCTATAGGTTTCAACATAGATAAATTAGTCGCTACTTGACAAGGTTTTTATGATTTCATGAACTACATGACATGTATTCTATCTTGTATATTATTTAAGTGCATTACCATGTAATTAAAGAAGAGGGAAACCGCCTAGTACAAGTTATTTACTTAAAAGGAGGTTTCAAAATATTGCAAAGACATGTATATGTACTTTGTGAACGAAATAAAAAAAATTGCATTTGTATTTTGTATAACCGCTGGGCAAAGGCGTCTCTACTTTTTGAATGCGTTACGGGATTTACTGAAAACTTTTCGAATCATGTGTAAATGAACGCTGATTTTTCAGCAATTTAATATTGTAATGGCGAATGTTGGTGCCGTTGTGAAGATATTTGTGCGAAGACAACGCCAATGCTACTGAACCAATAGAGCTGACACTTTCCACACATAAAGTTCTAGAACTTGAATAACATATCGGCTACTTTTTATTCCGAAAAAACGCGTGCGAAGCCGCGGGCAGAAGCTAGTGTGAAATGTGCTAATGTGCATTTCTCATGCACTATCAATAGAAGAAAATAAAAATAAATAAGTAGGTGCAAAAAACGTAGCGATCATAGAAACTCATTCAATTATCGCGGGGAGGGGTGTGGAAAGCAATTATCGAGAGAGCTCTACCACAGCTTCTTTCCTCAACTTGAGCTATTAAGATAATTCCATGAGGTTGCAAGGTGCGCGTCGTGCGGCTAGGATCTTGTGTTTACTATTTGCTATTAAGAATTGATTGTCCCCGCTGATCCATCCGTATCCAATATTTCTCAAATTCAATTCCTTCGGCTTCTTCAGATTTACCGATGCGTTCATAAACTTTTAAGCTCTAGGCCCCTTTACTGAGTCTTAGAAGTAAATTAGCCATGTTTCTCTTTTAAAATGAAATGTGTACTGTTAAGTACAAAATAGAAGGCGTCCGCCCACAAAGAAAAAAAACGATAACGTCTACACTTCTTGGGTAATTCGATGGTTCATGGGTTATCCGTGGTTCATGGATAATGTTCTTTATGGTTTACGTCCGGGATAAGCTCACCTCGAAGCCGTACCGCAATCGTGTGCAAGAGCCCTAAAGGCTGACACTTGTTATGAATCGCCTGCAAGGTGCAACAATAGTAGGTTTAATTAAGAATCATTGAGGGTAGGCCGGGGAAAGTTCGGGCGTTTCGATGACGTAGGCTTTTGTGTTTCGTTATTTGTTTTTTTATTTACGGATTTTGGGGTCCGAGTTTCCCTTTTGCTAATAATTTTTCTCTCTGTTTCAGGTACGTGTTGGAACTTTCGCTATTTGTAAGTAGATAAATAAAATTAATAGATACAAAACTCCTTTGTCTAAAGTTGAGCCAAAAGTATGTATTTATTTTTGCTTCCAAGGAAAAAGAAATCATAAGTTTACCTTACACGTAGTTTAAGCTACATAACTACAACGTGACACGTTCGTGACGTCTAGCACTAAAGAGTTCTAGCGCGATTTTAGTACGTACCCAACTACGTCGCTAGGAACGAAAATGTGCTGAAATTTCGTGAAAATCTATCTCGCTGTCAACCCTCAAAAGCCTACGGTGCGTCACCATGGAAACGGGCTGGCTTTAATTTAGCTCTACAATGCCAGCTTGCCTTCGTTGTTATTATACATCATGCTCCAATTATTACCGTCTCGCAAGAATAGAAACGGTATGTAGCCTAAGCACAAGACGTCGCTATTTGACGATATCGTTTTATTTGTCTAGTAATAATATAGAGGTATACGGTAAGTACTAGCTAGTAAAATCCTCGTAAAACATAACTTTGCTAAAGTTCAAAGATATCTAGTTGTACTCGTAGTCAAAGCTCTTAAAGATAATGTATTTTCCAAATTTCCAATAAAAAAAACTTATTTGGATATTTCTGCTTAACGCTGTTGATTTTGAGTATTTTTTCTTTCACTCAAATATTTGTCAAAGTATTTTACACAAATTGAAAATTCCACGAATAAAACAAATTATTTATACAGCTACAGATAATTATTTTGTGTTCTCAAGCCCGTTGGGCTATACACCAGCCTTAATATAATTTTTGAACTCGACCATAAAATGGGTACCTATTTCCTAGTCCATTTCTATTAACAAACTGTAAAAAAATGTACATCGTAACGATCATAATACAAAATATTCGTGCTAAGGCCACGATAGCGACGAAGTTTCCCCCTTAAGGATTTTTCAACGATTTCCCTGTGTTGGGAGTTTTGAAATACACCAATTATCGATTCAGTAAATGTTTGAGAGCTGTTCCTTTTATAGAGGCAGGCGGTTTTTCTGCAAATATTTTACTGATTTTGAAGGTTTCTGCGCCGCGTCGATTACATTTTATCAAGCGTTCATAAATTTAAGAAATCTTCCCACTAAATATTTTAAACCTTGCATTAACGTAATATCGGCATAAGCCAAGGCCCACGCTGAATGATACATTTTCGCTTTCCATTTAGAACAGACTAACGCCCGAATACTCTGATCTAAGCACGTGTCAAGTTGCGATTTTTTGACAGATTTTAATGAAAAAAATCGCGACTTGAAACGTGCTTAAATTTGAGTTGCGTTTGAGTAAGTATTCGGGGGTAAATAATTAAACATCACGCTCGTGACGACACACTACGTGTGCTTGATCACTCCTTTGATAAACAAAACACTGTTGCACCAACCAATATTTTTTGTTTTCTAAACTTGAACGTGACAACAACCTCTGCCAGCTGTTTGAATCCAGCATTAAATAAACACTGCTGCACCAACCGAATTTCGGCTATTTTACCTCACAAAGGTTCAATGCCTGCAACCCATAACACTAAACTGTCACTAAAACCATCATCACCGTTGTTGATGTTCGTCTACGATCGTAAAATGAAGAAATTATAAAAGTAAACACAGGTAATAGGCAACGTTCCTACAGTAGCGTGCGGCATGCAATTTAAACAATGAAATTTCTCGCGAAAAAGAAGAAAATAAGTTGGAGGGGAGGTCGATTGGTTTTTTCGTACCACATTGCAAAACATTCAAAAGTTATCAACAAAAGGTCTTGCTTACATATCAGATATTAGGTCCTTACATATGAAATTGGCGTTTTGTATGGGAGGAACAAAAAGTCGAATATTTTTTAATATAATATATTTAATTAATCAAAGTATGAACCATTATTTTCTATGCACTTTTGCCATCTTATAGGTAGTTCATTGATCCCTTTACTAAAAAAACCAGTCGGACGGGAATCAATAAAATCTTTGAAGGCGATTTGGACTGCCTCATCGGAGTTGAATTTTTTCCCTTGCAAGAAGTTATCCAAATTTCGAAAAAAATGGTAATCTGTTGGAGCAAGGTCCGGGGAGTACGGAGGATGTCTTAGACTTTCCAATTGAAGCTCTTCTAATTTAGTAGCCGTCTGTTGCGCAGTGTGTGGTCTAGCGTTGTCGTGAAGCAGCAGTGGCGTGGAGCGATTGACCAGCCTAGGTTGTTTAGCCGCTAGCTTTTCCATCATGGTTTGCAATTGCTGACAATAGACATCAGCCGTAATAGTCTGGCCAGATTTGAGAAAACTGTAATGAACAATACCGGCACTAGTCCACCAAACGCTTACAAGTAACTTTTTTGGGGTTAATTTTCGCTTGGGGCAGGATTTGGCTGGCTGGCCAGGATCCAACCATTGCGCTGAGCGCTTCCGATTATCGTAAAGAACCCATTTTTCATCACAGGTAATGATTCGGTTTAAAATACCTTCATTATTGTGCCGGTTTAGTAATGTAACGCAGCAGTCGACGCGCGTTTGCCGGTTTGCTTCAGTCAATTCGTGAGGTACCCACCTTTCAAGCTTTTTAATCTTCCCAATTTGCTTCAAGTGAATTAAAACAGTTTTATCACTAACATCGCAGCCTGCAGCTGACTCGGACGTGGTTTGCGATGGATCCGCTTCCACAATAGCCTTCAACTCTTCATTATCAATTTGAGTCTCAGGCCGTCCACGGGGCTTGTTCTGCAGGTCAAAATTTCCAGAACGAAAACGTTGGAACCAAAAACGAACTGTGTTTTCTTTTGCAACACGACCGCCATACACATCATTCACCCTTCGAGTTGTTTCCGCAGCACTAGTGCCACGGCGGAACTCGTACTCGTAAATAATGCGATATTTTAAGTTTTCCATTTTGTAAAATGAGTGACGCAAACAGAAAAAAACAGAAGAAAAAAAACAAATGAATGACGATCATCGAAGCACAAATACATGAGTCTATAGCTGTACAAATTTGAATTTGGAATTCCTTACCAAAGAGGAGAAATTTGTGATTAAAGTGGCCAGTACGAAAAACGCCAATTTCATATGTAAGGACCTAATATTTGTCCCTGATTTGGCATGTCAGATTATTTTCAGAATGACCTTCCTCTACCTTTTTTCCATAGATACAATACGCTATTTTTACTACTCTGCTATGATGGCCTATATAGTTTAGTTTAGTACCTAAATGTCAATGATTTAGTAAAAAAGCACGAAAAATTATTTGCAAGAAATGTCATAAGGAAAACGACACGAACTCTTAAGCTAAAAAGAACCTAAAAATGAGACGATTTATATAGATGTCGCTGTTAAAAAGCCGAGGAAATATCGTCAGAATTATGAGAATTCATAAATTGCACGTACATACATACGTTATTATGCGAGGCGGTATGGAGCCGACATGCACTCGCATTTGTTGCCAGAAAACGGCCATTTTTATGCTTCTTATTACTGGAGCCCTTATAAGTGAGAACTCAAGAAATGTTGACTTGAAAATATCTTAAAATTTTCTTATTGCTGAAATGTTAAATCTTTTTCATGGACAGATAACCCGTTTCACGTATCACCATCTAGATCACAGATGCTAATCAAAGAGGTTGCAAAAACTGTCAACTGTCCTCATCTTGCTCATTTTGAAACGTAGGTAACATTAAAAGCCCTTATTAGACAGTACTTAAATTGTACGAAACTGTATTAATAATTTCAAGCGTAATAAGCCTTCATTTAACCTTTTACCACCTCTCAAGAGGCAAGTGACAACCATTACACAAAGCGGCCCGTAATAGACGCCTCAACCTGTCAAGCATATCCAATTACAACGTGGTAAGTGCCACTTTAGCATGTTCAGCGAAAGAGACAATCTTGTTGAAGGATTAAGGCTTAAAATGCACAATTTGTTGTGTTATTTAGCGTTGGAGCTTACTCGCTAAGCTGTCGTATGAACGTATCCACCTATAGTGAAAAAATCCTGTCTATGTATCCACCTCATTTTTACGATGCTTTCCAAAACTAACTACGCAAAAATATATGCCAATACTGCCAATTAATAATTTGGCAATATGATGGAATAACTATGAATATAGTGGAAGGTCCATGCTGAGATTTAATAGCGTGATATATGCTTTTTTTCAATCAAATTTGTCTAAAAAGTCACTGAACTGGAGAAAAGTGAATTCGAGGAAAATACCATCTATTTTCGTACAAAAACCTAGATTCTTTGCCGCCATTTCGCAAATGAAATAGGCTGCCGCTGCCGTGACAAATGTCGTGACCGAGTTCGCCGAAATATCGCATTCAATATTAGAGCAGAAAACAAGGAAATATTTTACTCTACAACTGAAGTTTAAAAAGGTATTCGTCATATTGGTCAAGCTTTTTGGAATATGGCATTGCTCTACGAAAGTGAGTTTTTAAATGTTGTAATTATCAATAGAGATCTCCTGTAAAGAGGTCAATAAATAATCTTCCTAGATCTACCTGAGTTGAGCTAAGTAACAAAAATAAATAGCTACGCATTTGAAAAGCATATTCTAGTTGGACACTATCCCTTTCTAATAATCCAATGAGGTTAACATATCACCACTAGACTCTTATCGTATCCGGGCTTGATACACGAGTTTGCAAACATCATTTATCAATACAAATATCAATAAGTTGAACTAGACAGTAACTAATGACAGAAATAACGGTGTTACCAACTGTAACACCCTTGTAACAGCCTCTTTTCATAAACCAACTAGGTTTTAACTTATTTATTTATTTACACTGGAGCTTAGTTCTATCTGACTAGCTAGATGTTTTTTCTCTTCTTTACTAAGTCAAGAGAATCGAATGTCAATTTTAGTTTTGGAATTAATTAAGTCAAAAATCTTATTATTAGCGTACGTAAAAAGATATCCTTGATTTTGATTCTAACTAAATTATATCAAAATGTGATTGGTTCGATGGGTTACGTAAGTAACCCATCGATCCAATCACACATGTGGCATGTAAATGCCACAAGAGTTTCCACCATTTGACGACCGATGTGGCGCGGCGGGCGAAGGTCCGCCTGCGACGCAGAAGGTTGCGGGTTCGATTCCCGCCTTGAGACAAATGTTTGTACGATCTGCAAATATTTGTTCCGGGTGTTCTGGGTATTTTCTATATATAATAAAAAATATCTATCTATGTTATGTATTGTATTAAGTTTATCAGTCATCTAGTACCCATAACACAAGCTCTGCTTACTTTGGGGCTAGATGATGCTGTGTGGATTGTCCAGCATTATTTATTTATTTTATAATTTAAGTTTATTTTATTAGAGAATTGAACCTATGAAAAGAGCCAAAATTATCTGGCGTGTCTGCTCTCGGTGATCTAAGGTACGCTGTCGAAGTCAATAAAGGATACAATACCTTTTCTCTGCCGGGGTCAGCTCAGTTCTCGTTAGGTCTGAGTTTCCCGTTGGAAAATACTGGCAAAATTGAGCAAATTGTTACCTAACCTACTTACCTACCCAGTGAGTGATAT
The DNA here is from genome assembly GCA_963662085.1 of Eupithecia inturbata. Taxonomy (NCBI): domain Eukaryota; kingdom Metazoa; phylum Arthropoda; class Insecta; order Lepidoptera; family Geometridae; genus Eupithecia; species Eupithecia inturbata. Next base: position 6,614,338 of record OY759187.1, read on the forward strand.
CTAACTCGAGGTGCCGGCGCGCTGTCATCACATTGCTTATGAACTTTTTTGTTGCTTTTTAAAGACACACTAATACTATTCGTTGAATTAAAACAAAGTTATGTAATTCCGAAACCCGTAGCACTGAAAAAGTAGGTATGTTGTTACGCAAAAATTCTAAAAATACGTAATACTTGGAAATCAAGTATTACTTCAAAATCTTCAATCTATAATAGACCGCCAAGTGCGAATCTTCTCGAACACGAAGGGAAATCAGGCAACTTTTTCAAAGAACATCAAATTTTCACTGGTTTGATCGTTAAATTTTCAACTTTATTATATTTGTAGTATTTGTCGTTTTTTTTTACGTTGAAGTGTTACCTATTTATAGAAAGTTTCATGTGTCTACCTATTGTGGGTTCAAGATATACAGCCTTGACAAATGAAGAGCAAAAAAAGCCAAAAAAATCACCTTATTTGTATGGGGCTTCACTTTAAATTTGATATTTATTTTATTTTTATTATTTGTTGTTATAGCGGCAAGAAAAGTACCTACACATTCTCTGAAAATTTCAACTATCTACCTCTTACGGTTCAAGAGATATCCGCTGTTCCCGTGACAGACGGATGGAAAGCGGAGACTTAGTAATAGGGTTCCGTTTTCATCCTTCGGGTACGGAACCCTAAAAACTAGAGTTGATAAGTGAAAATTAAACCTCTTCCTTGTTTTTTGTTAAGACTGTCTCCTAAAGTCCTAAGATTTTTTTATAGGTGTTCTTCCCTTTGTGCCAATAGATACAAAAAAATTCTGCTTGGAGATAATTTACTACTAATTATTGTCAAACTGCGTTTCTGATAGAAGCAATGGTTTTATTCTGCCACTCGCAAAGATGAAACTTGACTTGATTTATAGACGCGTTCAAAGTTCTGGGATTATCTGAACTTTAGGTACACGTTACTTGGAGTTTTCATTATAATTCGAGCCCATGTTTCATTACACTTGTGGGAAATTGTCGGAAACGGATACATTTTCGGGGAAGTTAGTAGTCTTGTTCCGCTTTGATTAGAAAGGTTATGTGTTTCGATGATTTTAACTTTTGGCCTTGTTTATCAACCGGTCAAAAATCTCTATACTCTGTTCGCCGAAACAAGCTAATAGGGAAATCATAGACTGCACGTTACTGGTCGCAGATAACGGACATAGGGCACGTGCACGCTGTGCACGCTGTGTGGCCAAAAGTTAGTCTTATCTGTCTCTTGTGCGGTGTGGACGTGATGTAGTAGAGCCTGGTATGGATGTTATGAATAGGAACGTAGAAAATATGGCAGAACGTTTTATTATAAGCTTGGAGTATGATTCAGTTTCAAGTGAATCAGAAAGTAAATAAGTTTGTAAGAAAATTTCTGATGTTTTATTTTTTGTACACTACCCAAATTAAGCAAAATATATATTTTTAGGTTCACAGTATCATAATAAGTAGGTCAATTATCAATAACCCACTCATCCACAAAACCCCGGGCGAAAAGCTAGTGAATAATGTAATTAATAGTTTGAAGTGAGCAATCTAAACATAGCTTTACATCTTAAAATAATGGTCACTCCCACTGACCAATCTTAGTCTCGCACGCTAGTAGTCCCGTCCTTTTCACTTTCGTACAATTGTGCAAGAGAGCGCGCGCTATATTAGCTTGTCTCCGTGAACAGAGTATAGTTGGTAATAGTTAGTAGTAACCCACCTACTAGAGTTTTTTGACAGAGTAGGTACATCGCTAAAAGAGAGGTATCACATATAATACAATTAGCCTGTAACCTACCCCTGATTCCTTCTGGTTATCTTTTTTAAAATTATTATCTTATGTTTATCCGACTGCTGATTCTGACGGATCAATATTCTGAAATTATCTAAGTGCAGATTGCATAGACTTTTCTACTATTAAATATTTTATTAACACTAAAATCATTTACAACGGGATATTTATGGTAAATATCCCGATTTGAGTATTGAGCTTTCCAACATTTCGGCACATTTTCAAAATATTGGAAAGCTCAATACTCAAATCATGGTAAATAACCCGTTGTAAATGACTTTTCTGCTATTATTTCCAACTTATCCGCGTTAAATGAACATCTGCCACCAGCAACAATTCAATCAATCCTAAAGACTTTTCAATCCGCCGGATATCTGCTGGATATCTGACGTCGTTAGGCCCCCTCATGCATTTCAAGGAATCAACCAGCATATCTACTTAATCAACACAAAGATTTACCACAGAGGGGGCTTGAGGGTTTCGGGGCCTTGGGGGGAAACAGGCGGCTTTGTTTGCTTTTCGGAAATATCAGAGAATTTTGTTACCGGTAATTTTAAATGTAAACATTTCCTAGTAGAAAGATTTACCGATACATCAAATTTTAAACTCATACACAACAGGCAAACCATTTGTTAAGTAAATAACTACTGTCCCAACTTAAAAGTCTTGTAAAGCAAATGATTCGTGTATATGTAGGGCGAGACTTGAGGCTTGTAGGGGCTATCATATCTACCATCTAAGATGGTATTTGTGATGGGTCAGCCAACATTTATATAGCAAGGTCTTGCAAATCTAGTAAGGGTAGTGATTTTCCAAAAGTTAATCGAAAAATTATTTGACGCTTCTGACAGAAATTCTTTTTTTTTTTCTAATTTATTGTTAAGGACTTTTACTATGTAAATTATGTCAGTCCTATCATAACCTAAACTTAACAATAACAAACAAAAGAAAAAGAAACAACAAAATCAAACATAACAGTCAAGTTGTAGGTAGCTATATACAAAGGAAGTCACTGATGCATAAAGATTTTAAACAATAAAATGGCCGCTACTGAATTTGGTTCTGCGAAAATGTTAATAAATGTTCCTAAATCTAATTTATTTAAATTAAGTTCAGTCATCAGTGCCTCCCTCAGAAATTCTTGGTTCATACATTACAAGTAAGAGTTAATAGACAAAGCTGCTGATCATCCGACAATCTTTTAGGGAACACTATCCCAAGACAATGATGTGAACTAAATACGTGCGTCACAAACAACGCTGTAACACACGTGAAACGTGCTCTGTAACAAAGAATACCTCAATAATAGTAGTGTCGAACAAACAATGAAGTGAAATAAATACGCGTGTCACAAACAACCCACCCTGTATAAGAATAAGCACACTCATAGAGTTATTTACTAACATCTGCAGTAAGCCAGCTTTAGGCTACCTCATTACTAAGTTTGTGGGGCCAGTTTTCCCGTTACTTGCTTGTTATAAGTTTACTTATTTACTCTCTGTCTGCTAGGTGGGATTAGCAGAAATGTCTTTCGATCGCAAAAGTAGTTTAATTTTCCCTTTTCTAACGCAAATTGAATAATATTTCGCATAACTGTCGCAATTTCTCTGGATAAATCAAAATATTGTTGCTTGAGCAACTACCTATGACTATTTGACATCTACCTCTCTTATTAACAAAGAAAATTACAATCAAATTATAACTAGTAATTACAATTGAAACAATTAAGCTAACTGCAGACTGTTGCAAACAATCTACAGGTAGCTCAACTGATCCATATCAATACCAGTCGGAAGCGTCCCCAAGACGCTGGCTGCATTGCCCCGCTGTATGGCAATGCTGATGCGCTGCGCCAGATATCCGCCAGCTCTCGGGTCACGCGTCGCGTCGACCAGACGCTCAGATAACTTTTTAAAAACCCGGAGAGCCTCGGTACCCCACGGACCTAGGGTCTCGACCCCAAAGAGAACTCTACCTCTCTAATAAGTCATTTTGCTGCAGGCCATTTTTACCTTCATCTAGGTTACACCCCCGAGTACTCAAACGCAACTCAGAGCTACTAACTATTGTGTTCTTACTTCATGAGAGAAAAAAATAAAATGGATAAACTTGGGTTGCCAACTCTGGAGTGATAAAAATAAAACAAACGCTAACGTTGCAACTTTAACGTTGTTGCTATCTTGAGATTGTGTACTGTGAAGGTTACCATTTATTTCTTGTGTTACAAAGAATAAATAGATATTGTTAAAAAAGTTTGACCACTGTAACTTTTCGAACAAGTTAACTTTTTCCATAGGGCATTGTATATTGTCCCTGTATTGCAGTCGACGAAAGAACTGAACGAAAGAATGTTCAAAAAGATCATTTAAAAGACGCTACAATAAAAAGCATACTACTCTGTAAAAGACTTCCTTTCAGATAAAGATGCTTGAAAACATATTATTATACAGGGTGGACCAAACAGACGCCATAACAAAACATAGGTCACCCTCAGGAAAATACCACATGTATGTTCTCCGATTTTTTTTAGTTGTTTATTATAAGGAGTGTTTATTATATTTATTATTGTTATTTGACTATTCTAAGTGTATTATAAATGTATGCTTATTGAAGTGAATAATTGACGTTACCTATTTCACCACCTTGCAGGGGCCGCCGGGTTAAATTCAGGTAATTCATATTTATTCTACTAATATTTAAGGCGAAAGTTTGCGCCGTTGTGAAGACGTTTGGCCGAAACAACGCCAAGACTCCTGAATGGATCGGGCTGAAATTTTGCACACATAAAGATCTGAACCTGGTATAACATTAGGTCTACTTTTATTTTAAAAAAACACGTGCTAAGCCGCGGTCAGCAGCTAGTTAACCATAAAGTTAATTCTTTACAAACCACAACCATGTAAAACAAGAACAATTATCTACCTCTACCTACAGAACACTTAAATATTTGGTTGGTTTGGGTTTTGGTGGAAGGAACTATAGTAACTTTTAACTCGTTAACCAATACTTATTATTGATTTGAGGCCAAAATTGTAGTGTAGAGTTTGTTACTCTTTAATCCTACTTGAATTTTATGAAATTAAATACACTGGACACTGACACTTTCACTTCATCGTCCATTGCGTATCCGTCTTTTCGTCACAAAAGCTCCTTGCGTACAACATCCATACTATCCAAACAAATATTAATATACATATATGATTTGCTTAGTTTAATTATAGCACGCCTTTTTGTTTTATTTCTACCATGTGTGGTTGGCAGGTAGAAAATGCCATCGGCATTAAGCCCACCTTTTGTATACTTTTGTTAAATGTGTGCAATAAAGTATTTAAATGAATAAATAATAAATATTATAAATTCAAAAGTGCCTGTCTGTCTGTCGGTTACCTTTCATGCCTAAACGGCTGAACGGATCGCAGTGAAATTTGGCGGGGAGGTAGAGGGTATCCCGGGAACGGACATACATTTTATCGCGGAAAAAAGCGTGCGAAGCCACGGGCAGCAGCTAGTAGTTCATAATTGTTGTACAAGATAATTTGGTAAATTTTTATTTCTTCTAAAACACCCGATTACTGAATATGCACTAGTCTTGGCCTCTACACCGAAATTTTGTAACCTTATAAGTGGAACAGTTTCAAGCAGTGGAAACTAACCCGGCCGATCTATGGATCACAGTGGAATAATTTCAAGCAGTGGAAACTAATCCACCCGATCTATGGATCAGAGTGGAATAGTTTCAACCAGTGGAAACTAACCCGCCCGATCCATGGATCACAGTGGAATAGTTTCAAGCAATGGAAACTAATCCACCCGATCTATGGATCAGAGTGGAATAATGTCAAGCAGTGGAAACTAATCCACCAGAACTATGGATCAGAGTGGAATAATTTCAAGCAGTGAAAACTAATCCATTAATGGATTAACTCAGTGGAGCAGAGTAGGATGAAGCAAATTTTTAATGTGTCACCTTTGACAATAAAGATATTCTATTTCTACTCTATTCTATCAGCCATGTTGCAAAATGTCATGGACTAGCAAAACAAAGGTTGCCATCGGGCTATCGCCTTTGTTGTTAGCATCGTTGTTAGTTTTGCAAAGCAACTTTTATTTGTTCTGTGGTTTTGTTCACACAACTTCACTCCATTTGTTGAAACCAGTGTTTCTGTGAAGCGGAGAATGGTAAATGACGTTCGTGATGAAAATAACTTTGGAATCGAAGCTTTGGAAATAGTGAACTTGTAAATGTCAAAAGACGAGATCAATAAGATAAGCCAGACCCATAATGTAGTTAGATCGAATTTCACTTGTCAAAGTTAATTTGATCCTTCTTTATCTATATAGCATTGTTTATCTTTGTATTATGTATATGAGTACACATAACACTCTGCTTAGCTTGGGGCTAAATGATGCTGTGCGGGTTGTCCAGCATTATTTAGCTTATTTTGATTATTTAGTTTGTTGATGTGGTTAAAAACTTTTTGAGAAATACTCCTAAATGTTTCATAAAGTCTAGATAAGTATCTCTACCTGCCGTCATATGAAGATCATCATATTTTAAAAACACAGAATAGTGGAAAGTAGCTATCATGTGCTCCATACTTTCACACGCTGCTTTGCTACACTGCCGGTGCAAACGGCATAAAGGAAAATAAACTTACTAATGTAATTGTTAGAATTCATTTTGAAATAACGTCTGGATGTGGATGCTCTTGAACTTATTTAAAATAAATACAAAGTATTTTTAACTCCTACACTGCGATCACCAATCCGCCTTTCAAGCGTGGTAATTATGACAGAACCCCCCCTACATGATGGATTCGCTTTTGTGGCGTCGGTGACGTATGGCGGAGGCCCTTCAATAAAAGTAAAATAGGGGAGATGAGGCCGCTAGCTTCTCGAAAGTGTTAGGCTCAAATTAGGTACAATTAGGTTCCCCGACATCATTCATTGGGCCGGCGTTCCTGATTCGCGTGCTTGCTACGTCGTACTTTAGTGTTATGTATTGACTAAAAGACTACAGCATTGCCGTCATGTTTGTTCATTATAATTATTGCACAAGATTGGAAGTTTACTGTGAGCGAGTGTTTGCGCGTAGTTGTAACACAGGCCAGTTGTTGAGAAGGCGCGCTGGGACAACGTACCATATCTACAGATTTTCCTTGTTCTATGGGGAGGCCTATGTTCTACAGGGGTCATGGGTGGGCTGATTTGATGATGATATTTTAAGATTAAACTGCCTAAATTTCAAAATATGACTGAAAAGACAAAAACGGTCAACGTGAACTCAGTCCGCTTTGTGACTGCAAATTTCCTTAATTGGGCGAAAAATCTCAAAAATTTCATTTCAAGTCGAGCTTCAAGTTTTCTAATTTATTAGATTAAATACGGAGATGTGTGATTTAGGTCAGAAGACCTAAATTGAAGAAGAATTTAACATTTGACAGGCCGACCTTTGATAATGTCAATTTAGAATTTAATTTCGATAATTGGATAAGAAGTGCCATTTCCATTTTAAGATGATGAATGATTCAACATTTGACATGGAAGTCCTTATTACTTTTCGAGTATGTTTACGTTAAGTATGTTTTGACCGGAAGTTTCTTTGAAGAAGAAATAATTCAGTCCAAATATTTTTCCAATGTTCCTACGGCATTCGTATTAAACGAAGTTCCGCGAAATTTAACTTCTGAAAATATTTGACGTAAGTAATTGCTGAATTTTATTAGAGTTAGTATTTATGAGTCTTCCTGTTTTTGAAATTGACATCATAAATTGCAAGAAGAGTACAAGTACAAGACCACAGACGCTCTCCGGTCCTGACGGTCTGCCGGCCCATCGGACGGTCATCTGCGACATCTGCGGAATAGAGAGTGCACCTGTGTTTGCGCACACACTTATGCACTATAATATATCCTGCGCACATGACCAGCCTGCGTTGAGAATGGCTGCAGTAACCGAAATTCGGCTAAGACGACATCATCATCACAACAGTACAAGAGAAGTAAGTAACGCTAGAAGAACATAGCTAGAATTCAACTAAAACACATGATATATAAGCATACTTAGCTCATTATTAAAACTAACTTAATACTAAACACGATATTAAAACCATTAGCTAAAGCCAGGAAGATTAAATTATCTTGCAAAGGTTACTTAGCTTTGCATAAAGCAATACTTATGCTTACCATGTTTTTTTCATTCAAAATTAAACATTTAGCAAGACCTCTTGAGAGCGCAGCCATGTCATCATCATCATCTGCTTTCGAAATTCACTCGATGCTAGGTGCATGCTTCCAAGCTCATGTGCCCTGTCTACGGCACCGCCCTAGTCTCACATATAGAGCGCACAAAAATTCATCCAAACAACACATATTTTTGCATTCAAAACGTAAATTTCTCTAGAGTCGAGCTCTCCAAATACCCTAAACATTTCTCTCACACACTAACAACAACTCACGTTAACGCCGCTGTAAAATAAATACTCGTTTACACTTCAGAAAACCACAACTACCCACCAAATTTTATACAATATTTATTCTAACCACCTTTCAGACTTCCATTTTACAAAAACTTATCCCATAGCTTAAGTTCCTCCCAAGTTTATACAGATATAGAGTTCATCTTGAAGTGGTTTTATCTCAAGAACGACATCTTGTTAACCATCCAACACCAAGGCATACTTAGAATAAATGCAATACCTTGGTAAAGAGATCGTTAGTTTTGAACAGTTATTTTTAAACGCCTTTAAAGGTTATAAATAGCTTCGCACGTTGTGTTTCCGGGATAAAAGTAGCACTTCTATACTTATTTTAAGTCGTCAAAGATCTAATTATGGTTTTATGAAAACGTTTTTTGGTTAATCCTTTCCTAGAGGATAACCTATAATTATGTTACCTAGGTGTAGACCTATATCTACACAAATTTCAACCCGACCCGTAGCATTGCAAAATAAATAAGGAAATATTAAATAAAATTGAATGTTTCTAAACATTTACTGTTTGAGGCATTAGTTTGATCTGACATATTATTCAGATTTCTGTGGAAAAAGGCGACGAGTTCGCAAAATGTGTTATTAATACTAAGTATATTTTGGAGGCTTCAATAGGATTTGGGGATGATAGATTACTTCGATGATATGTGGGCGAGGCTGGATTTAAAATACTGACACCTACGAAAAATGCTTGGTTAATTTTAACATTTATTTTTCAATTGAAAATCGGGAGAGTCTCTTCTATCCCAAACACAGAATTCTGAATAAAGATTTCTGTGACCTCAAATGAGAAATAAACCAAAATATTTGAATCTACTCAAATAAAGCTCAGACCCTTCTCCAATTCCAATTTCAACGCTAATAAAACTAGCATAAAGTTCAAAATTAACCGTCCCTCAAATCACTAAAGCTCTCATTTGTACAACCTGATACGTCAAACCACAAACTGTACTATCAATTGAAAGCATACCCGTGATTCCTATTCGCAATACCCTCTTAACTCAGCGTAAGCACCTGTTGAGCTTGTAATTGAAACCCAGCCTTAAATTAAAGCGGATTAGATCTAATGTTAAATGGACGGTTCGTGAACTTAAACCCTTTTATGTGAAGTTGATGGAGCAATATTGTCTGCTTCGTTAGTGCTTTTCTCTTAGGTATTAATAATAGGGGAGAGCCGAATTTTATTGTGAACAGTTTGTTGGCACTAAGTATCCTTGATGTTTTGCTTCGACGGTTGACTCGAATCGTGCTTTTCCAAGTTCTATGTCTGATATACAAGTAGATCTGCTCTTCTGAATATTGTTTTATAGTATGCTAAGAACAGAACGAGTTTAGTCAATAGTTAGGATTTTTTGTTTTGATAGATTCGATTTCTTATATTTAATGTTAGTACATATGAGTCAAAGTCAAAAACTCTTTATTTCCATAAATACAATAAATGTACACGTAGAAAAGGTAAAATTCTTGATAATTAAACACTGACACGGAAATAAAGATATTTTTGATTTCAGTCGCTTCGGTTAGTAGACTAAAGTAAAGAAGCGACAAAGAAACCTGTTAGTTGTTATTTTTCGAGTTGGAGCAAATCCCGTCCCAAGCTTAAAATAAAAGTTAATTAAAATTTTATTTATGTTAGTATATATGAGTAAGTTAGTTAATTTAAAAAAGAAACGGTGGATACACGATAGTTTTGAATGTACTTTGAAACAGCGGATAATTTTATATAAATAATAATAAACAGTGATGGATAATGATGCACCCATGATCATATTATAAGCCCCAAAGTAAGCGGAGTTTGTGTTATGGGTGCATTATCCATCACTGTTTATTATTATTTATATAAAATTATCCACCGTTTCAAAGTACATTCAAAACTACCGTGTATCCACCGTTTCCTTTTTAAATTAACTTCGTTACATGCACAGTTAGATGCTAGTATTGAACATATCAAACTAAGTCGGCAACAATGGCAGCCATCATTAACATAAACATGAATGTAGCCGCAGTACAATGGATAGCGGTAAACTGCAATATTAGAGGGCCCTACCGTGAACTGTAGAGTAGCAAGCATCCTTGTCGCAAAGAAGCGAAAAAGACGAGAGACGAGGACGCCCTTTTAAAAGGGCGTATTGCGCACCATTCTGTGAAAAGGACAGGCGTAGGATTTCGCGTTTATAGGAGCGGGACAGAGCATACGTTTTCGGAAAGGCGTAAGCGCAAAAATCAAGTTTTTGCTTATTTACAAGAAACCTACACAACTTATGAAGAAACTGGTTCAAAGAACCAGATAATTAGTAATAACCAACGAATCAAAACATAACACATTTCAATAGACCGCAGGGTTCCTGATATCTCGACCAAATTATGTGCGAAACAGTTCAAAGTTAACTGTTTAGCACATGTAATTTTTTTATTGTAATTTTTTTCGCAGTTGTGTTTTCACATTCAAGAAATCAAAGAAAAAATTTTGAATTTTATGTAATTCGATTTTTTTACCACGGGGATCCCGTAAGTACTGAGACCTAAGCCTAGTTTGACAGCCAAACCTATTAGGTTCGCGCCTTAAGAAGTTAGGTATAACTAGTAGAGATTCGTGGTAAACCTCCTTGCACACACGCAAATGGGACGTCTGATGACTTACATACAGAAAGGAAGGAACTAAGCACACGTAATTTAGCTGTCCACAATACGTTTTCCTTAAAAAGACTCTGACGCACATCCTTGAAACTGTATTGGTATTTATCTCGTCTAGTCCGGGCTAGACCCTCCGGTTAGATTAATCATGATTCATCCATGTTGCTCTGAAAGCAATTTATAACTGATTGTGTATAGATGATTGTGTTATTTCGAGTTTCGCTTTCTTTGGCCGCGGACTGATTACCGAAATTCGATACCAATCGCAACCTAACTTATACAACCATTGGTGTCTGGATATATTTAATTCTTACGATTTACGCCATCTTTACTTGTACCAATTCTAATTCTTTGACACACAATCAATGTTAATTATTGTGGTGTCGAGAAAGATATTCTATATCGTTCTTATTTCAAGCTACGAGGCAGTTAATCAAGCAAGCAGATCCATGCTAGTCCATCAAAAATCCATTTTGGTATTCATCATCAACCTATCTTAGTCCACTGCTGGACATAGGCCTCCCTCCTTTTGGTATTATCAGTAGGTATACCGTAGTCATTAGTAATTCCTACCATTCCTCGTATTATCCACACTAAAACATTAGTATTTACTATCGTTCTTATTTCGTGCTTACCAGTTTCTCAGTAGACCTCCACTCCAGGTGCATAAACTGAGAATAGCATACTGTTTGTACAATACTGTATTTAGCGCCGCTGCTTTGTGCTGGTGTTCCGAGCCGTCTGCCATTGATACCGTGTTTATTGATTGCCGCGCCGCGGCGCCGTTTCGGATTATCATTTCAAATGGACCTGTTTAATAATTAGGTACTTATGGCTAGTGGAGGTAGTGATAATACGATAAATACTTGGATGTCTTATTATTATGTCGAAAATAGTGTTAGGTATGAATCTAGAGGGATATAAGGAGAGAGGAAGGTTAAATAAACCGCCAAGTGCGAAGCGACTCGCACACGAAGGGTTCCATACCGTAAAAATCAGGCAACTTTATAAAAGAACATCAAATTTTCACTTGTTCGGTGACCCCTTTAAATTTTCAACCTCCCATACAAAAAACGTGTTTTTTTTTTCTTTTTTGCTCTTAATTTGTCAAGGCTGTTAACTCTTGAACAACAATAGGTAGGCACATGAAACTTTCTATAAATAAGTAACACTTCAACTGTAATAACAACAAATACTAAAAGTAAATTAAAGTTGAAAATTTAAAGGGGTCTCCGAACAAGTGAAAATTTAATGTTCTTTGAACAAATTTGCCTGATTTTTACGGTACAGAACCCTTCGTGTGTAAGTCGACTCGCACTTGGCGTTTTATTTTATTCATTGAATTACATCTCTATTAACAAACATGATTCCAGACTTGGTATTATTTACTCTAAGATATCAATATCAGTTAGGCACGCGGTTGTGGAATTTCGTAAGGATTAATATGACCTTTAAAATTAAATAGACCGGACATGGTATCCGATAAGCTTTATAGGTTGGATTTGATTAGAAATATTACCTTTAACCAGACTTTTTTTATTTCGAGCTTATTAGAATTTTCTAGGTGGTTACTTTAGCTGGATTTTTCCACAACAGGATGTAAAGCTATAAATCAACGACGTACAACGTATTTGATCCCGAAGAACGATAAAACTGCAATTTGGATAGCATTATGCAACACTTGCCGCAACAAAGGAATTATAATTTGGTTCTTTTGTAGAAGACGAATAACGTTGCCAAGGTATATTATAGTTATAGATAAATATTAAAAAGCTCGATCCTCTTTTGTTTTTCGTTTACTGTGGTCTGGTTTTGTGAAGGCAGCGCAGCGCAGCGTGGATAGCGTGTCACAGATTTTATAATACCTACTATACGCGTGGTGTATGAAAAAACAAAAGACTCTCGAGGTAGGTTTAAAAAAAGTCTATTATTTTACTGCACTCCTTTGTAAAAAGGCTTACTACAAAATATCAGATTATCTAGAGGATAAAAAAGCTTGAGACGAGTAATGCTCCTACTCGAAAACTAACAACCTAACAGGTAAAGGTTTCTTGTTCGCTTCTTTACTTTAACTTATAAAGATTGAAGTGCTCATAAAATCAAAGAGATCACTTTATTTCCTAGTTTTACTTAATATGTAATTTGAATTTTGTGACGTATCCAAGAGTCCTCTAAGGTCTAAAGGAAATAAAGCACTTTGATATTTGATATTAGCACTATATACGCGCCTGTCGCGGCATTGCGATTTTAAGGTTAATTGATTGTGTAAAATACATAACCAACCAACCAACTTGGTTTCGCTGTGTACATGTTAGCAAAGATAAAATTTATGGATACCTAGGTAGACTACCTTGTTGACAAAGTCACTAACTATTTTAATTGAATTTTAATATAAAGTACTTTTGTTCTAAGCAATGAACGTACTTGACTGAACAGACATAACCAGAATAACTTAAGTACACATTACACATTTATAAGTCAGCACGGTCAAAGCCTAAAATCACTGAATTTTGATGGGACATAAAAACATTGCAAGCTTTGTACGCAAAGGGATACCGAGGGCATTTGGCGATGCTACCGCCTACCCTAACCCGTTAATTGCATTGCGTTGAATTATTGCACCGTGCACCCAACCAGGAGAACCTACCTATCTACCTGTGTAGGTACTAAATACCCAGACTAGGGATAGACTGCAATGGGTTATGTTATGAGGTTCTAGATGAGACTAGAGCATGGATAGATTCGTTACGTAACTGTCATCGAAGGCCAGGAATACATGCTTGCTGTACTTATAAATGCAATTATTAACACATTAGGTTTAAATTACTTTATTCTAATACAAAATCATGGTTCACTTATAATGAGATACATATTAACGCATTCACTGCGCAGCCTATGCGGTGCGCGCCCAAAAGGGCACGCCGCAAGTGAACTAGGCGCGAAACGTCCATGCGCGTCATGGACTATGAAATGAGTTAAAACAAACCTTTTGTTTACTATCAACCTCGTCCACCACAACACTTTTTCTGCTTATCCTGCTAAATTTTGGTTTAAAGGAATTTAGGAGTGACAGTGGGCCTGCCATATCTCGCGAAGGACAGACAACGGCTGGGGTAAACGTGTTCTTGAGTAGTCTAGGACGCCCTCCGGCCAGGTGGGATGACGACCTGCGAAAGACTGCGGGCAGATGCTGGATGCGGCAAGCTGAAGACATGGCGCTATGGCGCTCATTAGGTAAGGCCTATGTCCACTGGACTATCATAGACGATGATGATGGCTTTTTACATTAAGTAGAATGGACTCGAAAAAAGCATTAGGCAAAGTGCGCGTGGTACCCACCATTGAATAATCCTTTCGCTAATTCTCCTCACTGATAGCCGGTTTCCCGTGCCAAATCCGTGCCATTACGTAAACCGATACATTGAGCATTCGCATTACCGAACCTGAGGACGGATTAGCATATTGATTGTTTACAGACGTGTCCACATGTCCTTTGGGGGCCATGATTGTGTCCTGTGGGGGCCATAAACGCGTCTAAGATGGCGTGAACCTGGCTATTGATATATAGCACTAAATAGTTGCGCTATGAAGTAGGTTAATAGTCATACGTTGCGGTTGCGGGTTCGAATCCCGCGTTGGGACAAATGTTAGTACGTTCTGCAAATATTTGTTCCTGGTGTTTTGGGTATCTTCTATGTATAGTAAAACATATCTATCTGTGTAATTTATTATATTAAGTATATTAGTCATCAAGTACCCATAACACAAGCTCTGCTTAGCTTGGGGCTAGGTGATGCTGTGTGGATTGTCCAGCATTATTTATTTATACGTTAAAGTCACAGTTTCATGCACCATGATCACGGAATAACTGAAGGCACTGCGATTGAGTTTTTATTGGTAGTCATACCGTGATCATGGCGCATGGAACTGTGCCGAAATATTGGAAATCTCAATACTCAAATCATGGTAAATATCCTGTTGTAAATTACTTTAGTGATAATAACCATGATGGATTTAAAAGATTTATTTATACGTTGTTTTGAGTGGTTAAATTAGGCTAGTTATGGTCCACGACTTCATTACCTGTCATGATTATTGAATTGATAGGTGATGATGTCCAAGCCTGCCAAGGTTGGTGATTATGGTAAAACGGAGCTAGTTTGGGGGAGACATGTTCAGCTGTAGGCGTAATGTGTAATGACAAGGAGCTTCCTTCTGCTCAAGTGTGAGAGAGCTTTATAAAATAACTAGCTGCGCCCCGCGGCTTCGCGGCGGGAAATTGATTGCACACCCCCTAGGGGTAGTTTAGTAAAAATAAAAAATTACGTATATCATTATTCACTTTATAGTTTATTTATATCGAGTTTTCAGTGAATCGAACCAAGGAATAATAATTTTCCATAAAAATTTTACCACCCTTCTTAACCCCCTAAGAGTTTAATTTTTGAAAATAAGATTAACCTATGTGTAAAACTAGAACTTAAACTATCTACGTACCAAATTTCATCTAAATAGGTTTAGTAGTTACGGAGATACGTGGTTACAAACATTCACACGAACTTTCGCATTTATAATATTATATAGTATGCAAAGAAAAAATAAGTAAATAAACCGCCAAGAGCGAGTGGACTCACACACGAAGGGTTCCGTACCGTAAAAATCAGGCAACTTTTTCATAGAACATCAAATTTTCATTTGTTTGAGACCCCTTTAAATTTTTAACTTTGTTATATTTTTAGTATTTGTTGTTATTAAAATTGAAGTGTAAAGTAGGTACTCATTTATAGAACATTTTATGTGTCTATCTATTGCAGTTCAAGAGATACAAGCCTCGACAAACAAAGAGCAAAAATAGCAACTAACGTAATAAATAGCAAAAACTGAAAAAATATTTTATGTAGGTAGAGCTTATATTTAATTATTTAGGTAGGGGGAGTTAAGTTTAAGTTTTTTATTTTATATTTACATGAACCCCTTGCAGGTGAAGGTCTCCTCCAAAGCCGTCTATTTTTCCCTATTTTTTTGAGAGAGAGCTTAACTTATTAATAACATGTGGACCTACGTGAAAATAACTGGCTGCTGCCCGCGGCTTCGCACGCGCTTTTTAAGTTGCCTAAGTTCGTTCCCGAAATACCAATTACCTGCCTGCCAAATTTCATTCAGATCCGTTGAGGCGTATATGCGTGAAAAGGGAACAGACAGACAGACAGAGTATGTCTTTCTAATTTATAAAACTTTCGAATTTATCCTATTAGTATGGTTATGGATGAAATGCTTCTTTTTGATTTTAAGATAAACTTCGTACCTGTGATCTACTAAATTTCATGTCTCAATGTCTTGCTTTTATAAAAGCTTCGTTACTGTGTGACCGTTCACTGATGCTCAAAGAGATCACAAAATAATACCAATAATAGCTGAACTAATCAAATCACAATGTTAGTGGACAAGCCAAACTAAGAAATAGATAGATACATAGATCAGATATAACATTTATTCATTAAACAATTCTTTACATAAATTGGTTAGCAATGCCATAAAGCCTATGTTAGGTTTGTCTAAGCAATGGGTTCTCTAATTTTTTATGTACAATTTATTATTACTATAATTTAACATAGACTTAAATTGCCTAAATATTGTAAATAAGTCGCTTAGATATACAAATAATCCTAAATCTTATACAAACCATCAAGATAACAGTCTAAAAACACTCATATATTGGTAGTTATATTAAGTATGCATTTACTTATCTACGACCGGAATGTTGCTAAAAGTTCATTCATTTAGCGTGAAGCTAGCCGCGTATCTCCGCATATGGCAATCATCTACAGGGTACTCCAGTTCAGCTTAGAGTTTTTGCTAGAAAATATTGTATTAAAATAGTTTTAATGTTTTTAATTTCTATAGAAAGTTCGATAATGAGATGGGGAATTAAATATTGGGAAGTTCTTTGGCCGTAGATGTTACTAAATCTGGCTTTTGCACTGAATTATTATTTGTAACTCAATGGCGTTTTGTTAACATATTACGCGTGATGATCGAACAATTTATTGGAGTATGGTAAATAAATAAGCAAAACGCACGGAATAATTCAGACAAAACAAATGAATTTCCAGCTCCACCCAAAACCGCTGCAGGACTTACAATTTACATAAAATCGTTTCTGTAAACGAGTTACGTGTCAGTTAACAGTTTTAACCCGATGCACAAAAATCATAAAACGCGGCGCTTCGTCGTTCCGCGCACGCACCGCGCCAATATACGTTTTTATATCTATTTCACGCACGTGGAGGCCATTTTAAATCCAAATGTAATTGAGAGTTATGTAAATGCAGGCATTCTCTCGGTCAGCGTTGGCACAGCTACTTTGGGAATAGCTAGAGCATTGCTCTGTGGTGTTTTAATATGGGGCATGAATAAATGAGAGATGAGTCACCAGCTTCCTTATATCTCTAGTCAGGTGATTGGTCTATCAACTTTAATTTAATTGTTTTAATTTATATTTATTTTTTGACCTAGAGATACCTATAGAGAAATTATAAATAATCGAAATATTACAGAGGTTTTAGTATTTCTAGAAGAGATGAACGTTGCGATTTTGTGTTTCTCTAAAAACTATTATTTAACTGACCCATCTGCTAATTTTATGAGCTACAAGCAGTGCCATTTGTACGGATATGAGGACGAGACGTGAAAATGTTGAGTGAAATGAATTGGATTCATATTTTTTTCAGGCACTAGCAGTATGTTTGGGGATAGCGGCGTATTACAGCGCGATTTAGCTGGCAACATTTGTCTGAGTGCCGTAATGACTGTTTAATCTGAGCTTAAATATTGTTTCTAGGTAGTCTGTTTCTGTGGCGTGAATAAAGTTGTTTATACTACACTTGCTCGGAATGTGCCATATTCCTTTTTCAAAGTTGAGCTAGAAAGTTCGTCATTGCAGGCGTACTAGAATGTGGTTCAAAAACCTTATGGAATTTAATTTCACGCGTTTGCCGGGAGAAAATAATGTATGGAAATCCATTTCTAACGTGTTATTTTTTTTAAATGTTTTGTAATTCAGCTTAAGCTATGGTTATTGTCATAAAAAATATCTTTATATCTGAACATAGGTAAGTTACCATAACATGGGTAGGTGTTTTCTTTTAAGCTCTTTTAATTTAATTATAGGTTAAACTACAAAAAGATTTTACTCCGAGTCCGCCATATGATATCGGCCTCTCCGTTCTCGGAACAGTGATTCAAAATAAGAACCAAGTCCCTGAGGCATTCGCGGGAATTTCTTTAAAATTTACATTTGAGTTAGGTAATTTTATTAATTCTACAGAATGTCGTCGAGTGATAGTGAAGATTTTATGACACCGCCAGTAATAAAAGAAACTGCTCAAGCAGTGATTATGAATCTATTACCCGAGAAATCCAGAATTAATACAACAAGACTTATGATTATGAAGATTTCGTGTAGGTATTGGAAAAACTTCAATGCAACTTCTTTTATTCTTCTTTTTTTTTTTTTTTCCTCTAAGATGTAGTATAAAGCACTATGTATCACTCAGGAGAAAATACGATTCTTCGTGACGTGAAATGACACACTCGATAGGAATCAGTAATATTTTCAGGTGAACAATGTACTATAAAGTTACACATTTGTTTGACTAGTTGGGTAATTATCGCGTTTATTTACAACCTTGTTAATTTAACATTGTTAAATATTGCTAAAAATTAAAAATACCCGTGGAAATACCTAGCTTTTATTATCATCATCAACGCTAGGGAATTCCACTTCGTTTCGTTTTTGTAAAATTTTACTAATTATTGAAAAGGGGCATTAGCTATCAAGCGATTTTAAAGCAGCCAAGTGTCAGTATACCTTAGCACCTATAGAGTTTGATACAGGCAAATTGTCCTACTCCACTGGGCAAAAATCTCGTAAAATACTTGCTCACACGCAACATTTCCACAGAAATCTACTGGAATTTCCTCTTCATAAAACTAAAGCGAACAAACATAAATTAATTTCAAGAACAGGCATCTGAAATCCATAATTCAACTACATTATCGTGAGTTTCCGAACCACTGGTCAGTCGACCAGTAGCAAAGACCTATCGAAAGCTTTGGTTGCATGAGAAGTCAAAGAAAGTTCTGTAACTGAGAGTTCTTGCTAAACTGGTTAGTTTCATTGTCGTTCAATTTATGAAGACCTCCCTTACCGCTTGTGACTTTGCTTTGTGTCAACGAAATGGCGAAGGGTGACTCTTGAATATATCGATTTTGAGTTATTTTCCCGTGTAAATAAATCCGGTTAAGGTTAAATGCTTATTCTAGAAAGATCACTTAACTTAACGGTAGATAGTTATGTTAACAGTAGGTATAGTAATTAATAACCCTAGGTCCGTGGTGTACCGAGGCTCTCCGGGTTTTTAAAAAGTTATCTGAGCGTCTGGGCGACGCGACGCGTGACCCGAGAGCTGGTGGGTATCTGGCGCAGCGCATCAGCATTGCCATACAGCGGGGCAATGCAGCCAGCGCAGCGTCTTGAGGACGCTTCCGACTGGTATTGATATGGATCAGTTGAGCTACCTGTAGATTGTTTGCAACGGTCTGCAGTTTTACTTGTTTCGCAGCTTAATTGTTTCAATTGTAAATACTAGTTCTAATTTGTTTTTATTATTGAATTGTAATTTTCTTTGTCAATAAAGAGTTTTACTCCAATAACAGTTGTTCCAGTTTTAGAGGCTGGATTGGAGGTTGCTTTAAGCAATTAAATTCATTGTCCGCTTATCTGCAATGTAATATTCTAGGTTTCTTGATCAACCTGATCATTTATTAGGTTCTTTGTTTTTGTTTTCAGTTCATTATGTTCTCCTTTATCAAAACGTTTATAACTCGAAATAAACAATCTTTATCTAAAACTTTGATTGAATATTCGTATTGTTCATGCAAGCCTAAGGTTGTTTGTAAACGCTATTCAAAATCGTTCGTCACTCCATATTACTGATAAGTCTTTTGTCCGTTGCCCATACGATATTGCCATAGCTCATACTAAACTGGCTGGGACCGACCCGGCTGCGATTGACATGAGAAATGAACCGAGGGATGTCACGTTGGACCTCACTTGCATGTTCATTCGTGTGTCTATTCTGTTGAGATTTTGTTCATTGCATGTGTCCATTCTTCTCTCTTTGTACTTCGAGGTACTTCTGATGAATCATCGTCATCATAATTAACACCTGTTATGCCTTTATGTTTGCTTATAACTGTAAAGTTAGCCTCATCTTCAAAACTAGAGTTGGATCATAGCGAGCTTGGAAGGCGGATTGGAATGGTACTGGTTCTAAGTGCATTCTGTAATTGATAAACAACTGGCTAAGGAAACTTTTGTTTAAATTAGCGCAAATTCTTGAAAAATTTTAAACCCCCGGGAAACAATACGAAATTTTAATTTGTTACCATTCGAAAATATCACAATTTACTTCGAACTATTTACGCAAAAAGCCGATCTACTAAATACGATGACGATTTAATACCGATGTAATCATCTCTGCTACAATAATTAAATTTAATCATTTATCTACTCAGTAAGGAAAGGACAATACAATATTTTTCTCAAAAATATCACCTTAAATTATTTTCCTTATCAGAGTTTTATGACTCGAACATTCTCAAACATTCACTTTTACGTGCTCCCCTGTTAAACCATTTTGTGACCAGAAAGTGCCATTACGTCGTAAAAACTTCAGCAGACAACACTTGAATTTTTTGTAGATGGCAACATTAAAATTCCATGTAACAGAGGATAAATCTTCACGCCATTACCCGTGGGGATGGGCTTGGTGGGCAGGCAGGTGCTTAAAGGAAATTGGGCGGCCTTGTTAATTTCGTACACATTACATTGATAGAGGGATAGGTTTATGCTGTATGAGCCAGGAATCATGTCCATTCCCCAAAACGATTTAAAATGGCGACGATCATAGCGTCCTACAAAGAGCGAGGCCCTGATGGATGACGTATCTTTTATCATCTTCTCCAGTCCGTCTTTGACAACTGATATCGTTCATCCTAATAACCTACCTACTCCAAACAAAAAGTACCAATTGTCTCCGTAAACATGTTACCTTCTTCTTTATCTGTTATGGGCAGTATGTAAGCCAAGCACGGGGATTGTTCTCTAGGGTAGAATAGACAATAATGATATCGCATCGTCATACATTGCTTAGGTACATTATTGAAAGAATGAATTTCAAATAATTTACGTAACTTTTATCTATTCTACCCTAGACAACAATCCCCGTGCTTGCCCTCCGTTTCAAATATGTAAATGTATTTTCTTTATTCTTCCTGTCTAATCCTGACATTAAAACACAACTAAAAATAAATGTTTTGAAATACATATTTGCTGCATAATGCTATCCCGTTAAAGAGGTTAAAATGACGAGGTACGGGTCAGTTTCATAATAAAACGGCAAGTCACGTTCGTTTTGCATTTATAACGATATCCCATTATTAGTTCGTTTTCGTTTTGACAATACCTATGAGGAGAATAAATCTTTATTGCGTAGCTTCATTTGAAACCACGACTTCTTTTTCGGTTTTTCTAGGTGGTACCTAAAAATCAAAGTTTTTTATTGCAATAAAGAAATTAACTAAAATAAAAAAATTATGTAACAATTATTATAACAATTAACAATTATTACCAACAGGTATTAAAACTTGTACGCTTTATCCTGTTGTGCATTTATTATTTCCATTCACTTTATCATAATTTGGCTGACTCTATGGTTTTGCGATCTATTTTAATAAGGTAAGTACCTACATCGAAAGGTCAGGCGCCAGCCGAACCAAACTAATGGGTATTACCTATTAGTTTAGTACGTTTTTATGTTTCGGTAATAATCATAAAAATAGCAAACTCAGCTCCGAAGTTCATGGCCTCATAAATGCTCGGATGACGCAACACCAATTAATATCTTGCAACGTCACACCTCACACGATACGGCATACAATTTGTCAATTTCGAGCATGATGTTATAGAGCAGAGTGGCGCAGTGGAAGCGTGCTGGGCCCATAACCCAGAGGTCCGTGGATCGAAACCACGCTCTGCTAGACCACTTTTTGCATTTTTTTATTTTTTTGTATCTCTAAAATTACCATTTTTCTTGTATTTCCGTCATTCTTATGTTTTGTACTAAATTTATTAGTTATTTATGAAAGTAATAATATTTACACATCTATTAAGTTGCAAAAAAAGGCACAAAAGTCCGGTTCAATTACTGAGTCGTCGAGCGACTCAGAAGCTCGGACTATTTATTTGTAACCGAACTACTGAGACTACAATAAATTACCTACCAACCAACCTGCTTAGAGAAGGAACCTGCTAGGTACCCCATTGTGGCCATAGGAAGCCTAATCTTTCACCTCAATACCCAGCACTTTATCTGATTTATTTTATAGCCTGCGATTTCAAGCTGCTGATTTAATGCATGTGTGTTTCAAATGGCCAAGCTAAGCCAAATTTAAAGGATATTTGAAAAATATTAGCACTTTAGGTACTTTCAATGTCATTTTATTAAAACGTAGATTAGATAGGTTTGTACCTCCCTCTGCACCGTTATCTATCGATAAAAACCACAACATCGTTGGCATGCATCCAGCATTAAAACCTTATTCAAGGTGTAATCGATTTCAAATTCTATTAAAACTGTTTACCTTGAGGGTGTATTGGTAAAGGGTAACATTCTGCGTAAAATTAGAAGAATTTACGTGCTGTTGCCAAGCAACGGCTTGGCGATTTATGGAGAAGATACATGGTGGAAACCGATGTGACGACCGATGTGGCGCGGCGGACGAAGGTCCGCCTGCGACGCAGAAGGTTGCGGGTTCGATTCCCGCCTTGGGACAAATGTTTGTACGATCTGTAAATATTTGTTTCGGGTGTTCTGGGTATTTTCTATATATAATAAAAAATATCTATCTATGTTATGTATTGTATTAAGTTTATCAGTCATCTAGTACCCATAACACAAGCTCTGCTTACTTTGGGGCTAGATGATGCTGTGTGGATTGTCCAGCATTATTTATTTATTATTATTTATTTATACTTACTGCAAGTTCTCGTACAAACCTACCGGTAAAAAATACCTTTGACTTTTTCATAAAACGTACGTGTAGGTAGAGTGTATGTACCCATAGATACAGGTTGCTGAAACCTATACTGAAAAGTAGCGAATCAATTTCTCTGGAAAATTATTTTTGTATTTTATCCCATAAATAAATGCTTATAAATAAATTATCTTGTGGGTTGTTTGATGGATAAGTCGAAACAAATTCCAACCATGTAGAGATAGAAATCAACCACCAAAAGGTTTTCCAAAAATTGGTCGGTGTGGTATCTATCATTCATCGATGAATTGAGTGGAACAAATTGGGAATGTTTTTCTTTACTAGTTGAACAATATTCTGTGGTTGGTTTGGGGTAATTCATTATTTTTTATCAGGTCGGTCATAAGCCGGATGAAAGCGAAGGGAAAATTATTTTTCTGTATACCTACCGCGAGATATGATTAAGGCCTCCTAGCCTTAATCATGTCTCGGCTTATTTTGAAGGTATATTGGCTAGTAAAGGTTTTTCCTGTTTCTTTTCGAGCTAGATTCACTATTCTAAAAAGCGGGGCATGCATATCCACACCATCGGTGGATCAGGGTGGAACTTGAAGTCGAACTTAATCCATCGGTGGATCAGAGTCGAGAAAAAGTTGAAAGTGATCCATTAATAGATTAGCAAAGTGGATCAGAATGGAATGGAGCCCGTAGACTACGATTTTGATCAGAAATACGATTTTGATCAGATATACGATTTTGATCAGATACATATACATATGTAGATGTGGTATTAAAAAAATATTAGAAAACCATAATCCGCAACTACTATTTAAGTTGCAAGAACACTATAAGATAATTTAACAAAAGAAAACTTAGATTAAGAAAAATATAATTTCGGCCACCACTCAGCATATACTATGGCAGAGTAGGTAGATCATGCCATAGCGTGTCTCCATTTCTTCTTGACATTTTTGTCTATTCTTGTCTGGACAAAATAGGCTATAAACAAAGGGCTGTTTGTAGATAATATAATGTAAAAAACATTCAGAATCTTGATAAATTAATAAAATATAACCTTCTGTCGCCAACAATAAAAGGACCCGTAACATTAAATTTTGTCGCCGCATGTTACCGTGGCTCGTTGCAAATGGCAACATTTTTCTACTCTTTTGAAGCCATTTACTTCTCTTTTTTAATAAAAACAAGGGACAGTTTCCAATGAAAAGTAATTGCATACGACTCAATTATAAGAAACAAGTATTAATTCAATTAATGGGATTCATTGAATTTTTTTATCTACATATATATATTATGGAGTTTTGTCACACAGTGACTATGCCACTCCCGTTAGAGATCAATTTTTACTACATACATTTTTACATTTTGGCTTCCTCGGAGAACGGGGACGACAACATGCTATTACAAATACCTACGCTAAAATCATACAACCATTTGAAGTCTTCTCGTTGTGCCTCGTTACGGACACACTCCGTCAAAACATGGTGTACATCTTCTATCATGTTACATTCTGGGCAATTTGGAGAATCATAAATTCTCGTTATAAACTTGAACTTATTAGACGGGACGTGTCCGGAGCGTAGCCTCATAATTGTTACAATATTTTTCCTAGTCATTACATCTTCATCAAACCACGGGCATCGGGGAGGCCGACTTTGGATAGATTTGTACCATATACCCTTTGTCCCATATATTCAGTGGATAGTCTACGAAACAGCATCAGACCGATTTATTTAAGGCTTAGTGCATGAGTAACGGATCAGTATTGATTTGTGTGTGCAGCGTAACATTTACCTTTATAAATTGACAATGTGTAACTATTTTTGATATTGATTAATAGACGAGTGTATTATCGCCACTTTTTCTATTTTGAAAAGTGGAAGTGTCAGCTTTCAATATCAAAAATACAGCGAGTCGCAACTGTGTCTATTTTTGAAATCTAAATTGAGATTTCATATTATAAGAAAAAACACCTAATTTTTTTTATAAATATGACCAAGATAGATAAGATGTTAACGACGACCGATGAAGAGTGGCGGGCGAAGGTCCGCCCGCGACGTAGGAGGCTGTGGGTTCAATTCCCGCCTTGGAACATATGTTTGTACGATCTGCAAATATTTGTTACGAATGTTTTGGGTATTTTCTATGTTTAATAAAAAATATCTATTTATGTAATGTATTGTATTAAGTACATCAGTCATGTAGTACCCATGCTTAGTTTGGGGCTAGATGATGCAGTGTGGATTGCCAGCATTCATTATTGTCCACGCCCTTTACTGGTCATGTTCTTTAAAAAAAACGTGTTTTTTATGTCTTAGTATTTTTTTATATGATTGGCCCTTTAAATATCTAAACTTGTTACACAAGTCTAAACGTAATTTCTCTGAATCACTCGCAATTTAGTAACTATCCGCCTACAACCTATTATCCAATCTATGGCGCCAAGCAAACCACACCCTATTTTATGCTCTAACTTCATAGACTGTAGGCTAGTTTCGTTTGAAGGATAGCTAGACGCGTTAGTGAATGAATGGCGGTGTGCGCCTACGCAGCCGGTTTTGTAAGACCTTGAGTAAACGTGATATTGTTCCATTCACTAATAGTACCCATTGAGATATTTTGATGGTTGATTTTATCGATTAACTTGTGCGAAAGTTTATGCAAAGTATCTAAATACATTGCAATAATTTGCATTCTATGTATATTCAAAAACTATCTTTGTGCCTTAAAAATTATCTGACCGTCTCGGTCGAAGCGACGCGTGACCCGAATGCTGGTGAGTATCTGGCGCAGCGGATCAGCACTGCCATACTGCGGGGCAATGTAGCCAGCGCCTTGGGGACGCTTCCGACAGGTATGCAATGCATCAGTTGAGCTACCTGTAGATTGTTTGCAACAGTCTGCAGTTAGCTCAATTGTTTCAATTCTAAATACTAGTTCTAATTTGTTTCTATTATTTGATCGTTATTAACTTTGATAATAAATCTTTGTACCTATCTAATGTATTAAGTATAATTATATCAGTTGCTCTGCTTACTTTGACGCTAGATGATGCTGTGTAGATTGTCCAGTGTTATTTATTTATTGCTACTCGAATTGTATCAAGTTATCTGTTTACTCAATTTATCAAGCTAGTTAAACAAAAACAAATTACCCTCGACGACGGTTTTGCTTTGGTCACGAAATGAATACCGTCATATTTGCGATGTCAAAAATATATACCTACCTATAGATAGACATGCAATCTAAACTTATAGAACCGTATTGTGTTTTGGGATTCAAAAAAATCATACTACCGCCGAATACTCGAACGCAATGACAGGTTTTCATTCAAAACTGTCAAAAGCATTCGGTGGTCACCTACATCAAAAACGATTCTTTTTTGTTTTCAATATCTTCGGTAAAACGGGAATAAAATATTGGCATGAAGTACTCAATACTACTTGAAAGCTCAATATTAAATCGCAGTGTCCCGAAATAATCCTATAAATTCATTTGGCATCCAATTTCCGTGAAGTCGAAGCGATCACTTGAATGAAAACACTCAGTACTTCTGGCACACATACATACGAGTACATAGATTCCATGATCCCAACATTAAGGCAAGGTACACGGTGCTTTCGGCCCGACCAACTAATACCCGAAGCTGTATAAAGGGTTTAAGGCGCTACTCCGACCCACACTAGCGCTGCCACCTATTTTATCTTATTATTACGTTAAACAAAATTATTTTCTAAAATCCATTGGGCAGTTTGTGATACCTATCATAAGCCTTTTTTTAATGCCTCTGTAATAGTTTTATTTTGTATAGTTTAGACAGAGATGCGAAAACAGAGTTTGGTGGCCACCATGAGCAACTTTGCATCTTTGCATAAACTATACAAAATAAAACTATTACAGAGGCATTAAAAAAGAGCTCAAAATAGATATCACAAACTGCCCAATGGATATTAGAAAATTCTTTTGTTTAACGTAATAATAAGATAAAATAGGTGGCGGCGCTAGTGTGGGTCGGGGTAGCGCCTTAAGTAATTAGGTAATTACTTGGCGCCAATAAATTCGATGTTTGTAATTTTTTTCTACAACATTAATTTTAAAAGAGAGTTTAACTCGAAGCAACGTAGTCTAGGTAGGACATAATCTATGGTTAGCTACAGACTAGGTAGCCGGTACACCGTTAACATGTAAATCAATAGGTATAGGTAGTTTGAAAGAATGGCTCCCTGCACTATACTAAAAACATAGGTATTTCTATTTCGTGATTTCCCATTGCATCTCTATACCCACGGAACGGATAGGAACTTCCAGGAAAATCTTTAAACTAGTACGTGTCAACTACAACCACATATTTATTTATATATATTGAAAACGTTATGTCTTTTAATTAGTACAAAGGGTCCGCTTAATTCCGTTGCATTTTATTCCTTCCAACCATACTTGGAAATTCTTGGAAATTCAACAATACTTGAAAATAATTATAGGTACAAACCAACGAGATAACATTACGACACAAACCGTGTAGGCCCAGCTATAGACGTTTTATGCAGAACCCTCCGTTATAAAAGTCCCAACAACAGTATATTATCCACCCACAAGTGGAAGCCTTAATGCATATACCGCTGAAAAATGTGTCAACTTTCTGAGGGAAAGCTTGAGCATGCTGGGAACAGAAGTTTGCGATCTAGCTCGTATTCCGGATGTACTACAGCCTTATTTATATAGAATTAACAAAAAAAGCTTAAATAAATAGGTAAACGTGTTGAATTTAAAAAATCAGGTAGATGTAGAAAGGTTACAGATAGATTGAGATAAAAACCTGCTATGCAATAATAAAAACTGTGCAGCTTTGTTACATTCATTAGGTTTACTCTGATGTTACCTTATCTACATAGTCCCTGCTACCCTAGTAGATCCTTTAGTTGCTTTCTAGATATTTTCTCTCTTCTTCTAAAGTTGTTCTTGTTGGTAGGTAACACCATCAGTAACGATACATTGTAGCTGTAGCCATGTTATAAACCAAGGCCTTCATCACAATAATGTATCGACAAAGCTATGCGAAAACTCCAGCATTATGAAAATGAATCAAAATATTTTTATCGCATCGTTTTCGCAGCGTTCCCAGTCCGTCTACGGCGGGTCGTAGCAGCTACGCCGTAGACGCGTGTTATAGAAACCGGGTTCAGTTACCACGGGCGCCTCGTGACGCAAGCACGTGCGACGCCCTCGCGCAAATCCGCCAATTCGGCAAATACGTTTTTGAAAGGATTTTTTTAATTAACGGTGCATGTTTTGCGCTCTGAAATCTTGTGACGTTCACAAGTTTTTTTGGTGAGGTTTTGTGTTTCGTGTAAATTGGACGCGAATTTACGCAGTTGATATTTTTGAGTTTGAGTTCGGTTTGAAGGAATAGAATTATTTTCGCTTGGGATAATGTAGGTCAGCTTAGTTTTCTATTTGTGGCGAGTCAGTGATACTTCGTTAACATCGTAATCGGCCGATTTCGTCGCTGTTTTGTTTGAGAATATGGCCGTGGCTGTAATGATGTAGGTATTCGGTGCCAGTGGATATGATATTGATCTTGTTTAGATCCTGCTAGAGGGCAATCATGTTTAGGCATAGTCGATGAGCTATTCTTCTTCTGTCGCTTAGTATGTTGTTAGATTTTAAAAACGAGTTACTACGTAGTCTTTCTGTTATGTAAATTCTAATGTATTCGCATAATAATGATAAAAATACTTACAGAATATTTTCATTTCTGAGTTATGTTGTTGTTGATAACATTGTGATGATTTCATAGAGGCAAATGTTTGTTGGTAGGTATCTAATTGATTGAT
This sequence comes from Eupithecia inturbata, assembly GCA_963662085.1. Lineage (NCBI taxonomy): Eukaryota > Metazoa > Arthropoda > Insecta > Lepidoptera > Geometridae > Eupithecia > Eupithecia inturbata. The sequence continues at coordinate 6,643,201 of OY759187.1, forward strand.
ACACCATTTGTTGATACACTATTGTCGTTTAGCAGATACTTTTTAAACACATATTGAATAGATTCCAATGAGGCAACTAGTTTCGAGTTCAATGAACATTTTAGTGTGGATGTGATTCGGTAACCGAAAAAATTGTTGATTTCAAAATGAGTTTGAGAAAAATTGCGTTATATAATTTTACTATCAAAAACGCACAGACGCTCCGTGAATCTATGAAGGTAATATAAAACTATTATTTTAGCTTTAGGGTAAATTTTATATTTAGTTAAAAAACGACATCGGGATTCGGGAAATTTGTGTTATTTTCCAACACACACAATGAACTTCATAAAACAAATAGGAACACATTACTCGAGTGAGGGTGTGTGTGTGTGTGTGTATAATTAACGTGCAAATTTAAATCACAATTTTTACGTGAGGCGGGATTGGTTTAATTCCCACACACAATGATCTATTGGCAGTACATTATGTTTCAAATAACATATGAGTCCTTAAAAAGAACTAGAGATTATAAAACACAAAGGGACTTTGTTTTTATGTAGGTGCAAGGTGTAGGCATAGCAGGCCAAGGCTCTAGGTGGGCGGCGAATTGAATGCTAAATCAAAATGGTTTTGTCTATAAGGACGTTCTGTTTTATGTTATTGTTTAGTACAGATAATAGGCGTAACTATAGTTAATTTAATGGAAGGTAACATTATGGTAACGGGTTTGCGACATATATTTGTAGAACATTATGTGTTAGAGGGTGAATTTGACAAGCATTTCTGTTAATCATACAGGGTTGTAAAAAAAATCAACCGATTGATATAATTAGCCTAAATAAGTAGAATTAATTCATAAAATTCCGCTTGATTGTAAATTTTTAATGTACACAAAAAAATTGCAAAAAAATAAGCAAAAAAAATATTAAGTTTGATATGATTAGCCGAAATAATTAGAATTAATTCGTAAAATTCTACCTTAATGTAATTTTTGAGTAACTTAGTGGTTGTAAAGAAATTAAGCAAATAAAATATTATTACATAAATTTCGAAGGTTTCATTCATTTTAGGAAGACCACTTGTTCAAATGTACAAATAAACCGTCGTGTACGAGTTGACTTGCACACGAAGGGTTCCGTACCTTAAAAATCAGGCAAGTTTTTCAAAGAACATAAAATTTTCACCCATTAAATTTTCAACTTTATTTTATTTTTAGTAGTTTTTATTATTACTGTTGAAGTGTTACTCAATTATAAAAAGTTTCATGTGTCTACCTTTTGTAGTTCAAGAGATACAGCCTTGACAAATTAAGAGCAAAAATAGCCAAAAAAAACACGTTGGTTCTATGGGAGCCCCCTTTAATTTTGGTATTTATTTTATTTTTATTATTTGTTGTTATAGCGGCAAGAAAAATACACATTATCTAAAAATTTCAACTGTCTACCTCTTACGGTTCATGAGATAGAGCCACGTGACAGACGGACGGACGAACGGACGGACAGCGGAGGCTTAGTAATATGGTTCCGTTTTCACCCTCGGGTACGGAATCCTAAAAAGTAGTCCGTTATATGCCATTGCCGCTTACCCTTTATAAAGTAAAACAGAAAAGTAAAAAACCATTTAATTCCTTTCCAACCCTGTCATTCCAGAACGTTTTGTCATTTTAATGAAACTTCGTTTGATCAGAGTTTTTTTGCGAAACAACGCTTTTCTGTCTCTCGATTTAAAAGAACGATAACAATGGGATGTTTCATTTAATTATTCGTTCCCGGACGCCATTTATTCAATTTCTGCGCTGACAAGAAAATAAGGACGCCGCGCTGTTCCTGAAACAGGGCTCTATTTTAATTCTTCAACACGATATGTCGTCTTCCGTTTCGGCCAATTGGTGTACTCTAGTCTAATAATCTAAATTTGCACAAAAAAACGAAACGAACAAAACTAAAAAAGATTTAGTTTTTTGGAGACTTAAAATAGACCTCAATCGGAAACAGAAGATTATACTAGGTACACCTGAAAATTATAAAATTATGGAAGTATTTGTGTAAATGATAAAAAAAATATAAAGGATAAGGTTTGTTTGGATATTTCAGGTAATTTCCGGAATAACTAGTTCTATTCTAAAATCTATTTCACTAGTAGGTAGTTATATTAACGTGTATATTAAGTGGTTTGTTTTATCCTGATACTTTGTGAGTGAAACCGTGGACAGCAGCTAGTATTTCACTTTGAGTCGAAGTTTATCTTGCAGAGTCCATCCTGTATTTATCTCCGTCGTTTCATGCGACTTTTCGGCAATGCCTTTGAGCTTGTCTAGGGCTGTTTTCAACGTCAAAACGAGACGTCGCGCCGGGGCTTGGCATTTTCACTTTTGGGGACGAAACGTTTTCGGGTCATCCTTCAACCGTCGTTTTGCGATGGAATTTTTAATGTTGTGTTGAATGGTATTTGTTATATTGAACCAAGGGCTTGTTTTGTTGATCTACATAATAAGCACGTATAACTGAATATATACCATGATTTGTTGTCGTGGCTATACTTAAATAGTTAATTTTTTTTTAGTTTTATATTATCTGCCCCGATTCAATACATCTGATTTGAAGGATCATGTAACACACGTACAATGTTATTGGAAAATACAACTAATTGAATACCTCACACTTAATGTTAACATTCAATTTGGTTTCCAATTTTAATCAGTGTAGTTGCGATTTAATTTTCTGCATCCGAAACAAAACACCGACATCAGTAATGGAGAATAGATTATCCAAACAATTATGCGTTCATTAAAATGTTCCTATAACCCCTGTATACGTTAAAGTATTAGGGTAATCTGTTTCGTACATTGTATTTGTTATTTTACAAAATCAATTTTTTTTTACCGTACATTTCAGTTAAGCAGATTTAGTTTGGTAAATTAAGATCTTAAAGGCCGAGGGGTAGGTTTGATAAATAAATTAGTAAAAGATCCTAATGTTGCCGAGATCCAGATGGCCTAAAGTAAAAGAGACAAAGAGAATGTAACCTGATGTAGGTATTTGTTGAGGCTTAAAATAATTCCACATAAACCAGTTGTAGTTAAAAACTCTTTGCAGACAAAGAAGGCTATTTTAATAAGTTCAAACTTATAATTAATTTATTTTTCCATCACTATTGTATTACAAACTTGCTAGACTGGAAATAATCTGTTGGAAAAGTCCATAGTGCAAGCTGCGGAACACAGAACTTGAAAGTTTATTGAAGAAGACCCAATTTAATATGGGAGTTGGTATTATTGTGTGATAATTTTGCTCTACCAAGAGTAGAAAAGAAGAAAATAATATTCTCTTATTCATTCATTCTAAAAGAGGAGGTCAAGAGGAGAGGACGTCTAGAACCGCACTCATCCTGATGATGTCCCATGTTAAGAAATAAAACGTTGGTGTCCTTCCAACAAAAACTAGATTCGTAGTTAACCCGCTTCACACTTTCATAATGAAAAGAGAAGTTGAGTAAATACTTAGGTAGGTTAGGTAGGTATTATTTTGGTAAGAGAGTTAGAGATAGGGACTAGGCTCTTCATGAGATCTGATAACATTAGAGAGAACAATCTCATACACTAAGCTTTCCTATTTTGGAGGTATAAAAGACCCGTGCGATGGTACATTTTAAAAGGCCCATTTTTTTATTTATTCGTGTTTTACAGTAAGAACCAACATAATTATATAATCTACAGCTAACTTTAAGCGTAATCCGGAATAAGTATAACATAAAAATAATAGTATGTACTTACCACGTACGTAAGTAGTATTTTAAATATTATTATCATTATCATCATCATCATCATCAACCTATCTTAGTCCACTGCTGGACATAGGCCTCCCCAATGAGCGCCATAGCGCCCTGTCTTCAGCTTGCCGCATCCAGCATCTGATGGCCTGCAGTTTTTCGCAGATTATCAGTAATATTTTATTATTATATTTTATTATTATTTCGTTTCTTAAACTGAAATCGAATACAGGCTACTTATAAACTTAAATTGCAAGGTAAAAACGAAGTTACAAGTACAAAACATTTAACTAAACGTATTATTTAGTTTTGCAAGTTTGAAACGAACTCTTTTAACTTATTTGCTTACATTAATTGCCTGAAACTTTGTAGCACCTGAAATTCGTTATAGCGTTTTCGATTTTAAAACTTGTTAATTTCAGTTAGAGTTCATATTTAAACTTTGGCGTTTACCTCAGGTTCAAGTAGTTCACCTTTGAAAATGATCTTGTTAAGTTTAAAATACATAGATTCTGAATAGAAAATTCATTGAAAATGTACACTAATAAAAATAAAGAGTTTTATTTACAAGAGAATATAAGGCATCTGTGGTCTGTTAGACTGGCATACTATATTCGATCTATCTCAATTCAACCTAAAAAGAAAGTCTAAAATAAAATTTGTGACGATTGCCGTATCGCTAATAAACTGCCAAGTGCGAGTCGACGCACACGAAGGGCTCCGTACCGTAAAATCAGGCAACTTTTTCAAAGAACATCAAATTTTCACTTGTTCTATACAGCCTTGGCAAACGAAGAGCAAAATAGCCAAAAAAATCACGTTTATTGTATGGAATTTGGATATTTATTTTGTTTTTATTATTTGTTTTATAGCGCCAAGAGATAATAATAATAATGCTGGACAATCCACACAGCATCATCTAGCCCCAAGCTAAGCAGAGCTTGTGTTATAGGTACTAGATAACTGATATTATACTTACTACAATACATAAATAGATAGATATGTTTTATTATGTATACATAGAAAATACCCAGAACACTCGGAACAAATATACACATTCTTTGTGAAAATTTCACCTGTCTTCCTCTTATGGTTCATGAGATAGAGCCCTGTGACAGATAGACGGACGGACGGACAGCGGAGGCTTATTAACACTCGTAGGGTTCCGTTTTCACTCTTTGGGTACGGAACCCTAAAAACCGACCTATACTAGCCTTACTAACTAACTCTAGTAGCCTGTACGTACATTAATGTTTTAGTTTAAGTGTATACGAGTAGGTATCTCACCCGAATAGCTGTTGTTTGTCATAATTCTTTCGTCTTTTAAATAAATACATATTAACACAAATTCATTACGTACCCAAGCAGGTTAACAACGAACCTTATTTGTGTTGTAATATAACAAACATCTGAATAGGGTAATGATCCCAACACTGACCACCTCGCAGGATGTCTCAGGTCAATGAATAATGCAGCTCAGACAACGGATGTTACTGATACCCCGTGACTTGGACTGCTAAACACCTGTAACGTGTAATTGCCCAGTGATTAGTAGGCGGACCACAGCGGCCACGTTTACCCTGATTTATGGTGGTGTATGGGAGGTTATGTTTTATGATGTTCTTTTTATCATTGAGGTCATTTAAGGTTATTTTTTGACTAGCGGCTGTGCTCGGCTTGGCTCACGTAGTGCCTCGATAGCGAAGAACAAGAATAATTCGTGTGCCATCATTTGCCAAATCAAGAATTAATTCAAACGGTTTAAAGGTATTAAACCGTTTGAAATAATTCTGGGTTTGGCAAATGATGGCACACGAATATAGTTCGTAGAGTCCTATTAAACTAACATTTTAATGGCCCAAGACACGACGCACATTTCCATCACCGGCTCCGTTAGGCGGGGCGGCGCGCCTCTGCAGCTCGCACCGCCGCCGAGGCTTGGCAGTGAATGTGTTAATGATAGATCTCTCAGACCAGCGCAGCTCTCCAGATTACCCATTGCAGTCTTACAGTACAACATCAATAAATAAATAGGAATTATAACCGTCTGTGTTGACAAAGAAAATTACAATTCAATAATAAAAACAAATTAGAACTAGTATTTACAATTGAAACAATTAAGCTAACTGCAGACTATTGCAAACAATCTACAGGTAGCTCAACTGATCCATATCAATACCAGTCGGAAGCGTCCCCAAGACGCTGGCTGCATTGCCCCGCTGTATGCCAATGCTGATGCGCTAGGTAGGTACAAACTATTTGACTTTGATTTGAAAAGTTTAAAACAAAATAAGTCTCGCCAATTTGAGATGAACGGTTACCTGCATTTTCCACAAACACTGTCAAACACTTTCCTACTGCAAGAGGGCGTAGCAGAAATCTCAAAATATTGTCGAACACTTTCCTATATTGCAAGGGCACTGAAATCCGATGTGTACCCTGTATTCATACGCACTCCAAGATGTGTACATAGGATAATTGTGTTTGCCTACGCTGCCAGAGGCGTGCTTCGGAGGGAATGATGTAATCAGTGTAACATATAAGTACCACGGGATGGGTGTATTGAAAACGTTGTTTTGAGTTCTTTGCATCTTGTTTCGTGGTCATTTACAACGGGATATTTGATTTGATGATTTGACATGATTTGACTTTTGAGCTTTCCAATATTTCGGCACAGTTTCATACGCCATGATCACGGAATAACTGAAGGCACTGCGAGTGAGTTTTTATTGGCAGACATACCGAGCTACCCAAATATTATGTCTTTCGCTACGTACGTTACCACTGGTGTTAATAACCATAATGGATTTAAAAGATTTATTGTTTTGAGGTATTTGTTTGTGGAATGAAATGCAAAAGTACGTTTTGCCAAGGGCACAGTAAATTTTCATAAACGGACGGTTTGGATAATTTACCCTGTTAAGACTTTTAGTGCCTTTTCACACGTCCCGGTTGCCGGATAGCCGGTGCTTTGCTAATGTATGCAAATTAAAAAAAAATACTAATAAATAATGCTGGACAGTACACACAGTATCAGTTAGCCCCAAGCTAAGCAGACCTTAGGCTTAGATGACCGATATACTTAATACAATACATTACATAGATAGATATTTTTTATTATAGACATTGTACTTAGAATAACCAGAACACCTGGATCAAATATTTGCAGATCGTACAAACATTTGTCCCAAGGCGGTAAACGAACCCGCAACCTCCTGCGTCGCATGTGGACCGGTCGGTCCGGTAGGTCGAAATTATGCCGGTACTTGTGAAAGCTATCGTACATGCTCATACAGTTCGCCGCCGGTACCCGGAAACCGGGACGTATGAAAACGCACTTATTGTTGACTTTTTCTAGTTTTGATAGGTTTTAGGACTCTTGATTTTGAAATAATTTCTGAAAATACGTTAGAAATTCCCCTATAGCTATCTCAGACTAACCCTTTGTTCAGATTTACTTTTTGTAAATATTTGCGGTCTCTCAGTATCTTACTAACAAACTAAATGTGAATACGTGACGTGACTAAAAATAATTACGTAACGTGGTTGTGTAGTAGGTAATACAAGCATGCAGCCTATATCCACCTCCCTCCTCTACAGCCTATATTGGCCCACTGCTGGACCCAGGCCTCCTCTGATAAGCGCCTTATTGGTTTTTATCTCACGGGGAGTAATGGCCATAATCCCCACGCTGGGCATGCGGGTTGGGGATCGCAGATCGGTGGCAGAATTGTTCTGCAGGGGGCGCCGCTGCCGACCCCCGGTAGATATCTCTTAGTCGCCTTTATTACACCCGCGGGAAGAGTTGGGGTGGTGCAAATTCTAAGCCGGCACCACACAGCAGCCTATATACCGACCACCTATGCCTATTATGCCTATAGGAACTCAAAACTAACTACAATACATTCGTACGTACATATTTGTTCACAATCTAGCCTTGGTCTGGCGCCGAGTACCTACATTGTCATCTCTGCCAAGTGTTATTGACCTCCTGAGCCTACTCTACACTATCGCACAACACGTACCGTATTGTGCCTTTTGTACACGATATAGGTACTCTTGTTTGGGTGATGTACGATAAGGGAAGGAAAGCCTATTCAGCTGTGTAGACGGGGGCTTAGATTAGATTATTGCTTTATGGGAGCTCCAGTTCGAACTACACTAGCCAGACTTGATGTGGAATGTTTTTAAGCAAACCACGACACCAAAACTAAAACTCACTTGCTTGGCGTCGTGTTTCAGATATCATTGTAAGGAATTGTTAGACAAATCAGTTTAAACACCAGTCTCAAGTAATACAATGTTTTAATGATCTGCGTTTACCATACAATCATTTCATTTTACATTTTTATTTAGGTATATCGTTTTCAATAAAAAATACTCCAAGAAGCTCCATTTTATCCTTCAACTCCTTTTTTCTAATCGCCCTGCCTAGGTCCCGCACTTTGCGACGTTGACAGTTAATAGGTCCATGTGATAGGCTATTTATGAATATTTACTCGACTATAAAATAAAAAGGATGCTAATAGAATATTTATTGAAGGAAGGACCACAAATCGACAAGTAATGTAAATTCCGTATAAAACACAACAACAGAGTGCATTTTAGGTTAAGTACGGGTGGTTTGTTCACAAACATTCTACATCGAGGTTGGCTAGTGTATATGTATGTACATTGTTCTGTTCTTTACAGACTGCACGCTGTTTTGCTCACTACCTTGTAAGATTTTCCTTGTCTAGCCTGTTTTGTTTTGTTCTACATTCAATGTTAGGTACCTACTTACACTTATCCTAAATCTTTTGTTTTGGTTGGCCGAAAGTGGAACAGAATCGGCGCTGAATATAATGAATGCCGAATGTACGAACAAGAAAAACTTCGACACATAGGACCCAGGATAATAAATGTGTTGTCATTATCGCTTTATGGTTCAGTGCATATGTGCCTAGTTTGAGTGACAACAAATCTTTTGTGGCGATTTAGGGCTCCGTATCCGTATAATAAGGGTGAAAACGGAACCCTATTACTAAGCCTCAGCTCTCCGTCCGTCGGTCCGTCCGTCCGTCCGTCCGTCTGTCACAGAGTTCTATCTCATGAACGATAGGAGGTAGACAGATGAAATTGTCAGAGAATGTGTATTTCTTTTGCCGCTATAAATAAAAATAAAATAAATATCTAAATTACAGGGAGCTTCCATACAAAAAACGTGATGTTTTGGCTATTATTGTTGTTCGTTTGTCAAGGCTGTATCTCTTGAACCACAATAGGTAGACACATTAAACTTTATATAAATAATAAACAGTTCAGCTGTAATAACAACAAATACTTAGAGTATAATAAAGTTGAAAGTTTAAAAGGGTCTCCGACCAAGTGAAAATTTGATGTTCTTTGAAAAAGTTGCCTGATTTTTACGGTACGGTACCCTTCGTGTGCGAGTCGACTCGCACTTGGCGGTTTATTATTAGACATAGGTACCTTCTCAGTTTGTCAATTGATGTCATTCAGTGAGGATACTCATGCTATTCTGGCCGTTCTTTTTCTGCGCATATTCAGAATGCATCCAATGAGCGGCGAAATTAGTAAGAGCTAATCCTTCACAGAGTTGCAGAAATGATCTTCAGATCAGGCTGGTCATGAGTTCTCACATTTTAGTTGAAAGCTGCCTGAAATTCTCTACTGCTCCCGGTGTCCCCTCAAAATGCAGCCTTACGATACAAAGTAGGCAAACATTCTATCTTAAGTAATGGATCGCAAGTCGATTTCGTTGACAGGGCGAATATTGACGAAGGACCATTCAATCAAATAAAGAGCTTGCTAATCAATTTGACTTGTTGGGGCTGGAACAGGTGCCTTTCAGAGAATTGTGACAAGATTTACGGTTAACTTATATAAGATACATCTGGGTTTTCATAGAAATATTCGTAAAATCATTTTTTTCTGCAGGTTTGGCTCTAGCCGTTATGAAGCTGTGCTCCGTGCTATATATAACTATTATTGTGAGCTTTGCCCATGTTATATTCTGAGCCTGTAGAGTCTTTCTGCAGGGCAAAGGCCTCCGAAATGGAGGCCTCTTTCCATCCTTCCATATACGCTTTTTCCAGTATCTAGTAGGGTTCTTTATTAACAAAGAAAATTACAATTTATAGAAACATATTAGAACTAGTATTTGCAATAGGTTGTTTCTAGCAGGTAATTTAATATAACTAAATATTGCAGAGAATACGATAAAATCTACACGTGTATTCTATAGTTTTTAGTACCTACATGGGTACTAGAAACTATACAATACACGCCTTTTAAGTACAGCCTACGTAAACCTGTAAAACATATGTTTTGGGTCGGCAGGTGCTATATATTGTTAAAATAAATAAATAAATAAACCTCGAAACTCAGGCCGGTGCACTCATTCTAAATTAAAATAATACGAATTGTTTCCAAGACTGTATAAACACAGTGGTTGTTTTACTAGTATTAACTCTTCAGCAAACTGCGGCGAGTTGGCAGTGTGTGACTCCGCATAAATTTACTCCTGGCTGTGTTTTGTTGAGGACCATTCAAATGAAAATTGGCCTTTTTATCTTATACGGGAGATGTTGGAAGCGTTTTGTATTTTACATAATTTAGCTTTTATTCACATGAGGAAACCGTGGTTCCTCATGATATGTCGTGTCAGATAGGTTGGTCACAGAGTTTACTCAGACAGAGAGATACAGAAAGTTGAGCTGACTTCTTCACAAGCCGAGATAATTCAAGATTTGCGATGTTTGACTTTATCCTCAGCGATTTTATAACAAGGAATTATTTTGTTTTTCAGCGAATACAGTCTTCCTCAACTGTTCTAGTCAATTTAGTCATAGTTTTAACTAACTTATTACATTATTAATTTGAATCAATCGACATTAACAATCTTCAATGCCAAAAGTGCGTAAATAGTGTAAGTGACTTGTGATCGACAACGTCTCCTACGTGCATTTTTATCCGTCACAACTTTATCTGTGCTAAAGAGTGTTGACATTATTTTTGAACTGATCATATTATTATTTTTGAAGTTTATGACACTCCTTACTGACACTGGCAAAGTCGTAGCGAAAAGCAAGCGGCGCCAAAATAAAGAAGTTGAAGTTGAAGAGTGTTGCGTTGTGTTGAAAGTGGCGAGTCTCCTGCTTCAATTCTCATGTCCCGGTGCGGTGAGGTTCCCCCATGACGAACAACAATAACGGCGTGAACGGAGGCGCTGGCGGCGAGCCCGCCTCAGCTGATATGGACATGGAGTCACTTGAGGAGATGCTTCGAAAGGTGAGATAAATATAAATTATACCTAGGTATTTTCTACGCAAAAACTGTGCGGTGCGACGCGCAACGATGATTTGTATTATAATTTGATTGTTTGGAAAAAACTTACTATTCACTAGTATGTAGGTACACGGTTTTATAAGATTTATGGGACAAATACTATTATTATTATATAATTCTCTCGGCAATCAAAAGTTTATGGGACCACCTGGGGATCATTCTTATTACAATAGCGAAATAATTTTCAATATCGGTTTTTTTTTGACGTAGACATCGACGGAAATATATAATATAAATATAATATAGACCGAAAAAAACCTAAAAAAAAAAAACATATCATACAGCCGAACGTAGAACTCCTCCTTTTTTAAATCGTTTAAAAATGGTGTGGGAGGTCGCGCGACAAGAAGATCCATCTCGTTGAGTTCTTCTCCTTACTTGACATTTGCGTAGGTAAAAAAGATAGGATATAAACTAAAAAATGCAAGATCCATCGCATTTGTGCTGCGAAATTTCTACCGCTATAGAAACTATCAATTCTGAGTGAAAACCTACCTTACAATAAATACCTTTCAATCGGTAAAATATAGTTACAAACTTACCAACCTAGTATGCATCACCTTGCGCTCTGAAAATTGTTGAAACTTCAATATAAGATGAAGCATTTCGAAGGTTTGGAAGCTCAAGATTTACTTCAAGGTGTTAAAACTTAGTGAAGTAAACTAAAAACTAGTTCCCCCTACTGTTTGAGTAGGAACACTTAGTTGCAAGTTTTGAACTTGAAAGGTGTTTGATGCACTTATAGTTGGGAACTGCTGCTGGCTAGATTTTTCGTGATCTTTTATGTATGATTCTTGCAGTTTTATGTTCGCTAACTAAAGTAAAAAAAATCTTTTAAATCTGTAGTAAAAACTTTGCGCAAAAAAATTATTCAGTACAAGTTAGTCCAAGTCACACAGTCAAGTTATGACTTTTGACCCTTGTCCTGTAGCTTAGGCGTTCATTCATTCTTAGAGACCCAATGGGGATCTTGGCCTCCATCACAAGTTTTCTCCAGTAGGCGAAGCTTAGCGATTGTTGTATAGGGTAGAATAGACAAAAAGGGCATACAAATGACATCGCATTGCCATCGAATGCGTAAAATATTTAATATTCACAACTTAATTTTTTTTTGTTTTAATATTATCTGATATAAGTGAGTAATAATAATTTACGCAATATACATTTTCTCGACAAAAACGCGATGCTAAGTGGGCCGGCATATCGATTCTGACAGTTCTTAGCTGTCAGTTTGGCCAGCCAGTAGCATCGAGTTCGCCAAGAACGGCTTCCACTTCGTCAATCCAGCGATCCACAAACGTGATGGCTTGGCCAAAATGCACCATAAAGATAGATAAAATAGGTACCTAAGCGCAGGAAACGTTAGCCTAAAAGCGAAACAATCCAGAACCGACGACTTTAGTTACCAAGTTAGCATTCCGTTTCTTGCGTAAGTTAGACAGCATAGCCTTCCTACGCGAATGAATTGTGCAAGTTTGCCTGCTAAGTTGCCCTATTCCACTCTGATCCACCAAAGGTTTAGTTTCCACTTTTTGTCCACTCTTATCCACCGATGGTTTAGTTTCGACTTCAAGTTCCACTCTGACCCACCGATGGATTAGTGTCGACTTAAAGTTTCACTCTGATCCACCGATACATCAGTTTCCACTTTTTTGTCCACTCAGATCGTCCGATGGATTAGTTTCGACTTCAAATTCCACTCTGATCCACCGATACATCAGTTTCCACTTTTTTGTCCACTCTGTTCCACCGATATAATGTAGCTGGTACTTCTATCGCATTTAAGTACTGTCAGTATTTCGCTTAGCAACGAATGACAGGAAATTGTTATTTTAGTGTTTCGAAGATCGGACATCGGTTTCGAAACCCTTATGGCATCGCTTTTTCTGTCCTTTTTTCCGTCTTTAATATCTCAGCAACTACAGCAGCAATTAACGTGAAATTTAAAATAATAATACATTTCGTGCGCCTGTACAGATTGAAAGAAAAATAATGAAATAAATGAAAAATTTTAATATAAATTTTCAGTACAAATTGTGATGTCAATATTTTAAAAGAGACCTACAATGTCAAGTGGGGTATCAAATTAAAGGTATCAATTTGTTCATTTCAAAACAGTTTTTTAAATTTCTGTAGGTTTCATACTTTTTGAAATATTTTGAAAAAAGTCCAAAAATTACCCATTACCCCCCCCCCCCCCCCCCCCCCCACCCCTATCTCTTAAGTTTGCAGGGCGATCTATCTGAAATGTATGTAGCGTTTGTAGATATGGAACTATATTTTACAGGAAAAATATAGAGAAGTCTGTAAGTAGAACACATTTTGCAAAATGGTCAAAAAAGGGGTGGCTACCTCACCGAGTGGGGTATGAAATATAAGGTATCGCATGTACATCTCAAAACAGTTTTTGTAATTCCTGTAGGTTACATACTTTTCGAAATATTCTGAAAAAACTCGAAAATTTTACTATTACCCTCTGTACTCCGAAGTTTGCAAACCAATACATCTGATGTAGGTTTAATTTTTTGGTATTCATTAAATTGTTTCTAACCAGTACCTATAGTACATATTGGTATAGGTACTTGGCAACCGTTCGAAACCCTCGGCGCGCGAGTAACACTCGCACTTGATGGATCTTGTTTTAATAACCATTTTGTTTATTACGGTAGTTCATGGCGCTGGTTTTAGGTATTTAAACGCGAAAATCCAAAAACAATAAACATGAAAGCCAATAGGGCTTTCATGTTTATAGAATTGATAAATAACACAACTCGTTAATTGTAATCAAATTCCCAACCAACTCATTCAATTTCAACATAAAGCAAGTTAATTACATGATAAAACAATAGGTAAATACATACATTGCATGAAAGGATAAAATTAATTAGCTTCTATCATTTATTGGTGACAGTGAAAAGTGAATTTCATCTCGCTACATTAAATAAATACAATCAATGAGCTTGCAATACTGCTGTGGCTTATTCCAGCTTTCCCTCCTTTAAAATCGCGGAAAACTGGACTAATGTAAAAAAAAATACAAAACCATTTAAAAAAATTTTAATCCTGTCTCCTTCTAGAGAGGGTTTCTTTAAGGAGGAAAACTGGAAACTCTATTGAGTTGGGTTAAAGGTGGAAAGTTTTCCACCTTTAACCCAACTCAATAGAGTACAAGAATATATACCATATTTTACAAGAACTATTTTTGTACCTCCTCAGCAGTTATTGTCCACTGCTGAACATGCCTCCCTAAATAAGGGGGTTTCTCTTGATCACTTCGCAGGCGGATTGATGATCGCAATAAAGGAGTTCCGCTTCCTACTGAGTATTTTTATACGCAGTAGGAAGCTGCTCCCCTTTGATACGTTCCCTTAGTCGACTCTTACAAAATCCATAGGATTTGTTTTAAGGGTCGATTCCGCCGCCGGCGCCGCGCCACGTCAATATTTTAGTGACAGGAAACAATTCAACCACGACAAGTACTGTGTTGTAATGTATCTTTAAAAAGATTCTGCAACGCCTTTAATTTTGCTTCTTCGCTCGTTGTTTAAGTTGCGAAAATCCTTTTTGTAAAAAAACTGAGTGTCTGGTTGAAGCGAAGCGAAGCGAGAGCTGGTGCTGCGCCTCAGTATTGCCTACAGAGCGGGGCAATGCAGTCAGCGTCTGTAGTTAGCTCAACTGTTTCAATAGTAAATATTAGTTCTTATTTGTTTATATTCCTAAACAGAAAATGTAAGTTTTCATGCTAGTTTCAGCCACCGTAAGTGGTCTATGTTTTCAGTCCTGTAAAAGTTACCGATCCTCATAAAATTGAGTTTCCACGTACCTACCAGTACAAAGTAGTCCAATAATCTAAGCATATATCACTAAAAAGATGTGTAAACGAGTTATTAAGGTATTAGCGGTAACATCGTGTTGTATAAAAGTGTTCGACAACACACTTTTATTCTTTAAGCCTATAGAGCAAAAACCTGTAAATAAATGATGTGAACATTTACTACTACATTATATACAACCGGTATAGTTAAGTGCTATAGCAAGAGCAGCGTAGCGCTAATATAATTATTGCAGAAAAATACTGCTCTATAAAAGTTTTAACCCTTTGCCTTTATTCATCTGATTTGCGTAATAAGTGTTACAAACGAGCTGCTATAATTGTTTCGGTTAAGCAGTGATGCGCATTCAACTATAACGCGACTTTGTCGGATTATGGATATTCAGATTGTTGCTATAGTACTTAGAGGTAGTACGTTAGTAGTCACAAAAACTCTTAATAGAGTAATTTTGTGGATGTATTTTAGTTCCAGTTTATCACTATATAATGTTAACTTTACTATATTTGTTTTTAGATGCCTTTTATAGTTTTACAGATAAGCATACCACACAAATACTGTTTTAGAGCAGAATCGTTGTGTAATGACTTTTTAGTTCCTATACTTGATAGTATTATGACAGTGTACCGATTTCTTTAATGATACAAAAACGACACGTAAAAGTATATAAATATTGCTTTTAAATGGCAATTAAATCCTGAAATAGATTTCTTATCTCACTTTAACAACAATATTCAGACATTTTCTATCCAGCGTGAATTCGGCGTGTGCTATTATTTTTAATTTTTTATAATTATTATTATAATAAAAGCTCAATAATTCGAGAACGGCACTTAGAATTTACTGTAAACTTATGTTATTTGAATTTTGTTACGTGTCCAAGAGTCATGTATGGTCTAAAGGAAATAAAGCACTTTGAATTTTGAATTTATTTTTTTCTTGAGATATAAATGGGCCATTTTTGAATAAAATGTACCTTCTGAGGTGTTTCATAACACCAATACCAGTGATTTACAAAACGTTCTATGGACTTTTAAACGACTAGTTTTTGCTACTTGGGAACTGCCACTATTCCGTTGCTGTTTTATAAAAGAAAGATTGCTTGTAAAATAGAAACCTGACGTTGTGGCAACCCTTCAATATTCAATTAAATTGAATATTTTAATTGGACGTCGGATCAGGAGCTTTTGACCGGCAAATGGGGGCTTATTCGATACTTGCAGCAATCCTGTCGCCATTCGGATTTGCATAATGATTGAAAACAACGTTCAAAATTCGACGTTTTATAATTAAATTAAGCCTTGTGGAAAGTGTAATGTGTACATTAACTATATTTTTTTATATAATTTTGTTTAATTGTTTTTTTTTTGATCACACGTACACAATCATGTATCCAGCTTCAAACTAATAATATAAATGCGAAAGTTGGGATGTATGGATGAATGTTTGTTATATCTTCACGCCATAACTACAGAAGGATCGAGCTGATATTTTATCCCATAAATCAGTTTCCATGGGATAGAAATAACCATAAAACGTTTCTATAGAAACAACGCGTGCGAAGCTGCGGGCAGAAACTAGTTTACATTAGCTTGGGTGGTACAAGCACCCTGTAAAGGGCCCTTACTAAGGGCACTGAAAATTAGTTCAAATAAATTCAATTATCAGACAATCGTAATGATTACATCAATAGTTCAAAAAATTAGCAAGCTGAAGTGGCAGTGGGCCTTCTATATCTCGCGAAGAATCGACAACCGCTGGGGTAAAAGTGTTCTTGGGTGGAGACTGCGACTCGGCAAACGTAGTGTAGGATGCTCTCCGGCCAGGTACGATGACGACCTGTGCAAGACTGCAGGCAGATGCTGGATGAGGCAAGCTGAAGACAGGGCGCTATGGCGCTCAGCACGGGAGGCCTATGTCCAGCAGTGGACTAATATATGTTGATGACGATGATGATGAATCACATTTTATTACAATTTTTGACAGAAGTTTTCATGAATTATACGACTTACTAATTGACGAAGCTGCTGATCGTCCGATTTTCTTTCAGAGAACACCCTGCATGGTAATTATTTACTGTATTTTATGACATAATTTTTCAGAGAGTTTGGGGGTCATTGGCTCCATTTCTCCGGTAGAATCTATGTCCTAAGTGTCACGGTTGCTGCAGTAACGTACCAAATGTTAAAATCCATTTTTCACAAGAATTCATCTAGTACCTACTTAGTGCGTCACTTTATACATCTGACAGATCCATGACAGCAATAACATTAACATCAGGATAAGCAATCTTTAGTGAATCAGAGATCAGAATTAGAATTGAGCTGCAAGTTAAAAACAGCGTTGTATATGGATGTATGTATTATTAATGCAAATTGAAATAAAAACCATATCTCGTTCCTACATTACCTACTAAACACACCGTAACAACGTACTTCTCCCCTATGATTTCATACATCTCCTAACTTTACCCACACTGATGACTTCATACATCTCCTAACTTTGCCAGCAGTTAATATGACTTCACTAGCTTCAAAGTAGAAGTTGCTGAAGCCAAATATTAAACACATCTGTGTTAGGTTGCTTGAACTTAGCTCTGGGTATTGCAATAGGCAAGTACCTAGTTCATTATGCTTCTGTCGAGGTTAGTGGCGACTTCACCGTTGCGTTAAAGTAAATAAAATGTATTATATAGTATTATTTGTTATTTGCTTATTATTATTATATTATTTACATTGTAATGTGTTGTGTGATATATAAATAAATAACAATAAATAAATAAATTAGGTATTATATGTATAGTATAAGGTATTAAGTTATTACGTATTAGTTTGTACATTTCAAATCAGTTTTTGATATTTCTGTGTATTTCATACATTTTGAAATAGGTATTTTGACAAAGTCGAAAAATTACCCATTCCGGAGATAGAGGGGTGGGCTATCTCTGAAGTTTGCAGACTTTTGTTCTTGATTAGACCCTTTATGCTGCATAGCCGTCTTGTTTGTGAAAATGGCAACATTGTTAGAAATCAGCTTTACAATCCAAGTTACTGAAAAAACAAAATTGTATCATACCTAGATGTCACAAGTGGGTAAGTAGGTACTTCAAACGCAAAAAATTTCGTTGGAAGCGTTAAACGTTTTGATAATATCTGCAAAATATACCATTGGGCGACACCACTCTGGCCTCGACGCAAACTTAAAGCACAAAGCCAAACTACGTTCGTTGAACAACAGAGCAAGCTTAAAAGCTTACTAAATAATTACGCGGAAAAATACTCTAATCTAGAGAAACTCCAGTGGTTCACGCTTCTCTACTGAAGTTTATGCGTCGAAGTCTATCATAATCCATCACGTTGGAAACACTAGAATAAGTTTTAAATTAACTAAAAAAAGCTCAGACAGAACAGATTGCTTCATAATTAAAAAGAAAATTATTATACAGATAAATTTTCACAATTTAATTTCTTTAATTTGAACGGCTTTAAGCCTATCATTACACATATTAAAATTATACAATATCTATTGATTAAGATAAGTAATTAGTTTTCGTGGATAACATTATTTTTAAAGTTATTCGCTTTTCCCAAAATGCTATCTCACTTCTTTTTCACAACACTCTTGTCAGCGGCCATGATCATCGCGTTTCTTTTTGTAGAGTTGATATGGTTCCGCATTATGGACTCTACACACCGAACCGCCGCGCGCCGACCCAACCCGGCGGCAGAGAATATAGAGGGAGACATGTAACATGTGTACTAAGCCGAAAGGGGTGATTCTGGATCCCGAGGTGATCAATTTATAAAACGATTTTATGAAAACCTTTTTTTTTTGTGTACATGTTTTTTTTGTACTGTTCTTTGCAAAATTTAACATTACAAAATATTTCAACATTCTGTATAATAACACTACCCCTGCGGGCCAGTGCGTCAATTCAAAGCCAGAAATAGGTACAATACGTATTTTGCAGGCAGGCGACAGTGTTTTGTCAACACGTCGGCGGCCGGTGACTTTAGTATGTCTTGTCATACATTAATATTTTTACCGTCACTCGTATTATGGTCCGTGCACACTACGTTCGAGACATCACATACGTACACGTTTATGCTTTAGCATAAGCGCCATGGCGGGATGTAATGTGACCGGTACATCTGAAAGGTGATCTCTCGCGATTGTTATCGAGTCACTAAACTTTACCTACCTACCGTGAGACAGTATTCAATGTGTATGTGGATAGTAGCCAGGAACTAAACAAAAACAAACAACAATATCACGTCAAATGAACACTCCAAAGAGCTTTTAAATATTCAATAGAAAACCTTAAGACATCATAACGCCTAACAGCTAACCGACAGAGCGAGCGTTTTTGCATGAATAAGTAATCAACTTTTGGAATTTGGTTCAAATCTTTCGCGTAACGAATTGGTAGGACAAATAAAGGCTGGAGTTGATGGTTCTTATTATACTGGACGGTGAACGTACTAAGGCTCATCAAAGGTGGGCAAGGAAAGGTAAAGATTCATGACATTTCCTCAAAAAAAAAAACATCATATGCCCCTCAGAAGCCATTTTATTAAGTTTCTAATGCATGGTATCGGGAACACATGTACATACGTACTCGGTGTTACCGACAAGAATTGATCAATCAGCTGCTCTTCAGATTTTAACGAAGGATAATATGAGCTGGAGATATTGCATTTTAAAAATAAATACTTTGGCCTAAAATTCATTGAAAAAATGTCATAGTCTGTTAAGTATGTGCACCTTGTAAATCGCTAGCAGAAGCAAGTTCGCCGATTATACTCAACTTGGTAAATGGCTCTGCGTCCCGATTATATTCAATTCATTCAAAGAGAAGAGCTAACTACCTTCACAGCACATTCTAATCATACAGGTTTTGTTCATTCCCCTTTCCATTTAGTCCTTAATACCTCTCTGTCGTCGGTAATAAATAATAAAGCGCTCAGGAGCGCCCCCACTCGAGTATGCGGTAACTTTTAATACAAATGTTGTATGGTGACGACAGCGAGTCCATTTTATGAATTACATGTCAAGTTTTTGGGAAGGGAATGGAATAGAATGTCAAGTCTTTGAGAAATGAACGGAGTATTGAGGTTTGTCACAGTTTTGTTTGTTACCAGTGATGATGATGACTTACGGATCCGAGACCTGGTCGCTGACTATAAGCCTCGAACATAAAGCTCAAAGTCGCTCAGCGAGCTATGGAAAATCTATGCTTAGAGTTTCTTTACGCGATAGAATCTGGAATACGGAAATCCAAAGAGACACCAGAGTTTTGATTTTTTTTTTTTTAATTTTTTTTATCATTGTATGTCCAACCGCTTTTTTCCGTTCGAAATGATTCCATCCTATTTTGGTTACGAGCTGATTGTAATGGCACGCTAAGGCCCGTATCATGAAAGCTTGCTCAGTCATCGATCTATGCTTGAGTATCACTATTCTATTACATAAACGTAAGTCAAGCATAGACATATGACCGAGCAAGCTTTCATTCGTAATACGGGCCTTAGTATCAACCGCTGATCCACAAATAAACTTTCAACTCGTTCCATTTTCGAAAAAGTTCTAGAAAGTTCTATCGCGTCGGTGCGGACTAACTATTTAATAATAAGCCTGGCTAATAACTATAAACTCCAAGAGGGGGTGAACTTTCCAGGGTTCCGTAATCTCGTAAGTTTTCCGTTGTTACGCTGTTCCATGAAATTCGTAAGAACTAAAACCATGATATCAAGCTATTTCGTACTGACTTTTTCTCCTAGGCACAGAATGCACCCATAAAAATGATTCGCCATGCTATTAGGTCCCATTTCCATCTCCAGGGTCAATAGACATACCTACATTCGAGATGACCTCTCTGATGAAGTAGGCAAAGTCTTACATGCTGAAGGTTGCGAGTTTCTAAGTATAATAATAATTTATTCAAAATAACTTAGGACCTTTGGTCCTGCGATCCATTTAGGATAACGAAGAGGTTCATTTTAAATTCTAATTGAATTAAATATTGCAGGTAAAAACCTGTTTGTCAGACCAAAAGAGTCCTAACAACAAATAAAAGAATAAAATAGAACTAAGTTAAATTATTAATAGGTGCGTTAAATAAGTTAAATAATATTTAACTTATTGTTCCAATGGTAATAAAGACTATTTAATTTCATGTGATTCGATTCCCGCAGAGGGAGAAATTTTAATAATAAATAAATAAATTATGCTGGACAATCCACACAACATCATCTAGCCCCAAGCTAAGCAGAGCTTGTAATATGGGTACTAGATGACTGATATACTTAATACAATACATTACATAGATAGATATATTTTTATTATACATAGAAAATACCCACAACACAATGTTTATGATTTGTAGATAGTTCCGGGTTATATTTTTCATGCTAATTATACCAGTACTATCAAACCCAGGACTCAGGACTCTGTACATACTCCGGAACCCTGTAACACCCGAGCTCTACACGCGCTTGGCAAGCCGTCCTTTATTGCAAGGTTGCGTGGCAAAAAAACATTAATCGGTTTCGACGCAAAGTGCGCGTTCTGCCGATTTATAACTCTCCAAGTGAGTTTTGAACTGCAATGCGGGTGCAATGTGTGCCTGTTTACATTGGAAATAGAAATGGTACTTTATGTTAATAGAAACAAGGTATAAAATGAGGTACCTACCTACCTACTGCGTTATAAAGAAACTTATGTCGCGTTTTTGTGTCCTAATGAACGCTAACCCCTTAACGTGCCTTATTTTACGTTTGTAGAAATCTAACTGGCGCTTCTAACTTTCTTTCGTATTGTTTACCGAAGTGGTATAGTACCTCTATAGGATCCAGTGTTTGAGCTATTTAAAATATTATTTTTGCCTTAATTAACCTAATGGGTTTGGTTGTCAAACCTAGCCTAGATCTCTCTAAATAATTTTTCTTTGGTTTCTTGAACGTGAAAACACAATTAAGAAAAATACGATAAAAAATATCATGAAAGTGCAACGGTTTCGCACATAATTTGATCGAGACTTCAGAAACCATGTGGTCTATTGAAATGACTAATGTTTTGATTCGTAGGTTATTTATTAATAATTATTTGGTTCCTTGAACCAGTTTCTTCTTATGTTGTGTGTAGTTGTCTTGTAAATAAGCAAAAACTACATTTTTCTGCTTACGCCGTTCCAAAAACGTTTGCTCTGTCCCACTCCCTTGAACACAAAATCCTATGCCTATCCTTTTCACAAAATGGCGCGCATGGCGTCCTTCTTAACTAGGTACGGTGAAAAATGGGTATGAGGAACCTATCTCCTTTTTTTTTGTTGCGTACAATGAAGGTGCTATTGATATTAATGACGACTGAAAAAAGTACAAGAAATTACACTGAAATAATATGCGTTCTTTACGCATAGATTAATGTCGACATCCTGGCCCCGAAAGTCATGTCGTGTGTCTTCTACTATTGTCTTTGGTCAGTAGCATGCGAAATTTCGCTTTTTAAAACCAAATTTTGAGGTAGTCTCTTTTTGAAATAGAAACATTCAAATTCTTATGGTCGTTCTTAAAAGCGAAATTTCGCATTTAACCCTATTTAAATTTTAACCCGGCTAAGTAAAAAGAGCGATTGAATAAAATCTATGGTCTCCGCGCTTAGTTATGAATAAAATTAACGCTTAAACGGGGATATCTTAGGCCCAGACC
The DNA here is from genome assembly GCA_963662085.1 of Eupithecia inturbata. Classification (NCBI taxonomy): domain Eukaryota; kingdom Metazoa; phylum Arthropoda; class Insecta; order Lepidoptera; family Geometridae; genus Eupithecia; species Eupithecia inturbata. The sequence continues at coordinate 6,665,837 of OY759187.1, forward strand.
TTAACTTATAATTCTTAAGTAGCTAAAGACGTTTAAGTTTTTACAGCTTTGTAGAGAATTCTTAAGAACTGGTTAAGATAGAGTCGCGTTGTCCTTAGAGGTGGTTCCGCCTAAAAAAAGGTTTTTTAGGCGGAACCTCCAAAAAAGGATAGAGTAGTAATAGTGCGTATAGTTATCATAAGTAGCATCCGAGAGATGCATGGTAACTAGGATATCCCTATAACAAACCTAGTATTGATTTTTTATAGTCGTAGATCGATGACGCAGGAGGTTGCGCGTTTGATTCTCGCCTCGGGACAAATGTCTGTACGATCTGCAGATATTTGTTCAAGGTAGTCTGGATGTTTTCTAAGTATATTAAAAATTATCTATGTAGTATAATGTACTCGTATCTAGTACCCATGACACCAGATCTGCTTAGCTTGGGGCTGGGATGATTTTTTGTCCAGCGTTATTTATTTTATTTATTTATAGTGATATCCTATGTTGAGGTCGTCACCTACCACGCGTAGGTTGGTATTGCCCAATCTACCGTACGTGGGGATTGGTCAACTATGATTATGCAATTTTTTTAGCTGGTGGGCAGCGTATCAGCATTGCCATACAGCGGGGAAATGCAGCCAGCTTCTTGGGGACGCTTTCGACTGGTATTGATACGGATCAGTTGAGCTACCTGTAGATTGTTTGCAACAGTAGTAATTGTAAATACTAGTTCTAACTTGTATTTATTATTTGATTGTAATTTTATTTGTTCATAAAGGCCATTGCCGTTATGAATGCAATTTTGTTAGTGACAATAATCAAACTCTTCCATCTTAGCCAGCTGTACGTCCACCAAACGAAGCTACATTTAAGATTTAGATATAAGACTTTACAATTTTGTATTTATTTTTATCGTGAATAGACCTTCGTTTAACAACAATCTCACCTGATGGTAAGTGGCGACGTATCACGAAGGTCTGGAAGACCCCTATTCACTCCTGTCCTGAAGAGATCCAGGTTGCAGTATGCGGGTAAAACAGAAGCAGGCATTTTTAAGTACTTACAATAAAGAATTCATTCATCCAATCCAATTCTTCACCATCATTGCCCACTCTCGGTCACTAAAGATAACTATGTTTGACGACCGATGTGGCGCGGCGAGCGAAGATCCGCCTGCCACGCAAGAGGTTGCGGGTTCGATTCCCGCCTCGGGACAAATGTTTATACGATCTGCAAATATTTGTTCCGGGTGTTGTATGGTTTCTCCGTATAATCTTTATTATTATCTAGTACCCATAACACTGCTTAGCTTAGCTTGGGGCTAGATAAGGCTGTGTGAATTGTCTAGCTTTATTTATTTATTGTGTTTATACCATGCACCGCCCTTAAATTATCTCCAGAACAAAGGCATAAAAACATTTTGTAGAGTACGTTAAGCAGCCGGTACTATAATAGTTACCAAGCTTTATGAAGGTCTTAGAGTAACTCCCGCCAAATGATAACAGCCACTGAACTCGCAAGCCGAAAATAATTGGATTTTACGCGAAACATTTTCTTTAAAGACATCGCCCGTTTACTAAATGAAGTGAAGAACCCTAAAAGCGAAGCAACTTTGTACTAACGTTCGCGACAGAGTATTAAACAATTAAAACACAGTATTTTACGAGAGGAAGTAAAATGAGAAACATTAAGTACGGAAATGGTGCTTTTAAAGTAATTGTTTAGAAGTACCTACGGGCTTAAGACCATCTTTATGGAGTAGGTATTGACACCATTCGTCGTGTGACTCTTTGTACTCACCATTTACAGCCAGTAAGAGAGTGGGATACCCTCTATGGGGGCCCCTCTGCTTACACTTTACCTACGGGCTTAAGACCATCTTTATGGAGTAGGTATTGACACCATTCGTCGTGTGACTCTTTGTACTCACCATTCACAGCCAGTAAGAGAGTGGGATACCCTCTATGGGGGCCCCTCTGCTTACACTTAATTTCTCGGTCTTGAGCTTTACTCATCCATCCAATTTCCAGCACCTGTTACTAAGTCTAACACGCCTTGGACGACCTTGACTTCTTGTTCCTTTAAATCCATTCTGCCAGAACCTTAGTCTACCATACCATCACTTTGCCTGGCCAAGTGCCCAATCTCACTTGGTCCTTTTTAGGGTTCCGTACCCATATGGTGAAAACGGAACCCTGTTACTCAGCGTCCGCTGTCCGTCCGTCCGTCTTTCAGAGACGGTATCTCATGAACCGTAGACAGTTGAAATTTTCACAGTGTTTATTTCTCTTGTCGCTACAATAAATAATATAAATAAAATAAATATTACCTTCAAGGGAGACAATCTCCATACCAAGTTGAACAACCGCGTCATGTTGGCATTATGCTTTTTTTTTGCGAACATTGCGGTCCATCAGAAAATTCTGTTTAACGGTTTTTCTTGTTTCGTTTGCGAAAGTATAATCATGTATGGTACAGAACCCTTCGTGTGCGAGTCGACCCCACTTCCGCGCTCCTGCGCTTGGCCGGTTTTTTTTAATCTAACCAGCCGGTGATACCAACTGCTGAGTATAGGCCTACTCGTTTTCACACTTAAATGATAAGCGTGATAACGAGTAGGTCTATACTCAGCATAGGCCTACTCGTTATCACGCTTAAATGATAAGCGTGATAACGAGTAGGCCTATACTCAGCATCCAATCGACACGAAGCATCCCTAACTAAAACCATAGCATTATAGAGGTACATAGTTTTTACCAAAACTGCCAAACGCGCATATTCCATAGCAAGCAACAGCATCGAGTCGCAGTACTTAAAACCTAATAAAGAAGGCCCAATTGCCTATAAAGTTTACAATATTGTACATTCGCAGTCCCTTATCGACGCAATGTGATGTGGTACAATAACGTGTTCTGGACGCATTCCAAGTGTCTGTAATGACGTGTATACCTACGCTGTTGGACACACAGATGGCTGTGTACCGTGGTCTTGAACCTAGCGTGAGTGTGAATTGGTGTTTACGTGACGAATCAGCATGTGAACTGTCTATTCTTTCTTAAATATGTTTATCTACACAGAATGCGTTCATACAACATGTAGATAACTGTGTACTGTAAGTAGTCTTGATCCTAGCGTGAGTGTGAATTGGTGTTTGCGAGGCGAAATCAGCCTACGAACTGTCTATTCTTTCATAAAAATGTTAGATAGTCTTTTCGATAATTTTAGCAGAGCTTTGATTTTTGGCATTTTCTTTTCATTATGTAGCTACTGTGGGTACAAGACTCGATTGTTTTTTCGAATTTGAGCTTATTTTGGGGGTTGGGCGGTCATTTTGCCGAATAAAATGGTTATTAAATAACTTAGTTAAAATCAGGTGTTGTTTTATCTAAAGTACGCCCACAACTAGTCCCTTAAGGGGTACCTACCATTCATGGAGTTAGGTATAAAATTACCAGTTTTAAATGCTTTTAACCCATTCACTGCCATGCCTCTGCAGTTGCGACCCGCATTGGCGCGCCGCTCTACGAGCAGGGATACCACTTCCATGTGCGTCGGTAACAATGAAAGTGGTCGTTTAAAAGCATTATTTTGAAAAGATAATTCAGATGGTTCCAGACCACGGCACCATGCCACCAGCCCCTAATGCTATGTACCCGTGGAAGTACGTGTTTTGCTGGTTTATTAGACTGTTATGGAGCTGGACCTGATAGCCACTTTTGCGCCAATTTAATATAAAATGGTTATATATTTACAGTCTGTGGTTTTACTTACGTATGAACTTAATTGGCTTTTATGAGGATAATGAAAACACCAATCATAATTTATTAAATAAACGCCAAGTACGAGTCGACTCGCATAAGAAGGGTTCCGTACCGTTAAAATCTAGCAACTTTTTCAAAGAACATCAAATTTTCTCTTGTTCGGAGACCCCTTTCAATTTTCCACTTTATGATTTTTTTAGTATTTTTTGTTGTTATAGTTGAAATATTGCTTATTTATAGAAAGTTTCATGTGTCGACATGTACTATGGTTCAAAAGATACAGCTTTGACAAACGAACAGCAAAAATAGCCAAAATTCACGTTTTTTGTATAGTATCCCTTTAATTTGGATATTTAATTTATTTATATTATTGGTGTTATAGCGGCAAGAGATATACACATCCCTTAAAAGTTTTAACTGTCTACCTCTTACGATTCATGAGATAAAGCCCTGTGACCGACGGACGGACGGACAGCGGAGGCTTAGTAATAGGGTTTCGTTTTCACCCTTTGGGTACGAAACCCTAAAAAGTAAAGATGTTGTGTTAAGCATTGCCAACCGTTGAAGTAGTAACCTGTAATAAATAAATAAATAAATAATGCTGGACAACTCACACAGCAGCATCTTGCCCCAAGCTAAGCAGAGCTTGTGTTATGGGTACTCGATAACTGATATACTTAATACAATACACTACATAGATAGATATTTTTTGTGATACATAGAAAAGATCCAGAATACCTGGAACAAATACCTGCCGCTCGTACAAACATTTGTCCCGAGGCGGGAATCGAAACCGCGACCTCTGTGGCGCAGGCGGATCTTCGCCCGCCGCGCCACAGAGGTCGTCAATTTTATGTCTTTTATCATCACCTATACATATTGTTATTATTATTTTTACACCTCTGATGTTTTACTAGGATAATGGTTTTTAGTTTTATTTATTTGTTTATAATTGCATATTGTGCTCTGAATTGTCTGTACTCTATTAATGTTTCATTTAATGGTGGAAACTTTACTGGTTTAGGTATGTGTAAGATAAGTATTTTTTGTTTACATTATCTTTTTGTATCATAAATAAATAAAAAAACCTACAGTCCACTCCACTTCTAACAACACATAGATTAATTTACATAGCAAACGTAGTTACGTTTGCTATGTAAATTAACGTATGACGTATTATCTACCTCTTACTTTGTACAATGGTAGGTAGAAATGTATTCAACTCAATCGCTCGTACAACCCATTCCAAATAACATTTTATCACCTCGACTATTACCCGTCAAATCATTGGCCTCCAATATCGCGATCCCTTACAGATATCTCACAATCGTAAAAAGTTAATAGGCGTTCCAATTTATGTGACTTTAACGTTTCTGTAACGGAATGGTTACGTTACAAAGCGCAGTTTGTAATTTCGCAGCCAGAAGCGTGACTGGTTGTAGGGTTGTAACTTTCCGGCCAGGTTTTGCAATTTTTCGGCTAAATTGCCAAAAAATACTACTTAAAAATATTTCCGGTGCGTAGAAATCCTATAACGAATACACAAGCTACATTTTTTTGTAATTTGAGATCACTCTACATCTCAAAATTGTAGTCTACGTTTTCTAATTCTAAGTAGGGGAAAACGGAGATCTGCACTGACATCTCGCTTGCACATACACTCCGTATTGTGCATTGCCCCCTACCTAAAGAGGCCCTAACCAGCCCAGCTCCTTGAGTACCGGAGCAGGACTTTTGGTGACTGACACCTTCGTTTTCTAGATTCGATAGTTATAAATCTGGGTACGGATTTCGTCTTATTTTATTCTACGGAATCAGAATCATGAACGAATATTTATTTAAGTTTACAAAATAAGTACGTAGGCAAATTCAATTCTTATCAAATCACAAATAGGAACAAATTATTTAAGTTATTAGCTATTGCAGGTGGTTGCAAATCTCAGCTACGTAAGTAACGTGCTCGTATTTCAGCGAAGTTTAGCTATTTTGCAAAACATCCGGCTTTTCGATTGAACATCCGGCTCTATTTTCTAGGTAATATGGCTCGTTTTAGGGTACCGTAAAATGGAACGTTTTCCTCGTAAATACGTAAGCGCTTTTTGTAATGTTTGGAAGTGTGGATTGCGAATGACCATAGTGATTGCTTCGTTCATTTTGGCAATCTCTTTTTAACAGTCTCACTCTGCATCTTCATCGCAAATGGCTTTTATACTTATGTAACTACAATGTTAACTCGTCTGTAAAGATGAAAAACATTTCTGAATTGTAAAGAAAAAGTATGCAGGATATAGTCGAGGGCGCTGGTTTTGTAATAGATTTCAGGACATATACTGATTGGTCCGTCCATGCCACAAGTCCGTATGGTCCTAGCATACAATTTTATTTAATTGGGTAATCTAACAGCGGTACTTTTACATAAAACGGTATCAAAAAAATTAATGTTAAAATTAGGCCAAACAAAGGATAACATAGATAGATGAAGTAAATATATTTAAACGATAAACGACGACTAAGATCCTGTTCTAACTATAACGCCACTTAGAAAAACTAAAAAACTATATCTTTATGGCTTGCAAATAAACTGACAGTTCACCATGATACAGCTTTATCATGTCTTCTATAGCTACAAATGTCGTGTTTACTTTTTAGTAACATGCTTAGCAGAACAGGACCTAATTTTAAGTTTGTTTTAAATTATTGATGTGTATGTTGTAAACCTTATTTTAAATAAATAAATAAATACACAGCTACCGAATTTTTTGTTTATCACCCCTACAATACTTTGCTTCATCAAAGCGTCTTCCTATCACAGCAAGAAAATAGACCAAACTGAAATTTACAACCAAACCTACCCCGACTTTTTCTTTAGTTTTTAATTTATGTAGTACTAAGTCAACCCGCTTTTATTTAAAAATAATTTGTGTCAGGTCCCCTTTTACTAGAGAATTTTGATTCATCATCCACATAATAATATGTAGGTACACATACAATATGTAAGCAAATAGACAAAACTGAATATTACACCAAACCGAACAACACCGGAATTTTGCTTTATTTTTATTTGTGATAGGTCTCCCTCCATTGTCATAGCAGAACCTTCATAAAAGGCTCGCCGCGGGATGGTACACAATTTCAACTTTTGCAGCCATTTTCGTACAGACAGTATTGTGACTAGGACAGACAATGCGGGTGCTGTTGAACCTAAGTGTATACTTAGTAATGTTGGCCGCTTTTCATGTTATGTCGCTGTTGGCTAGAAAAACCGACGGATGGCGACTTGAAATTCTAAACCGTTGGAATTAGAGACTACCTTTAAAATTATGACGATGTAATAGCAGAAAATATCCGAATGTCCGGCCAAGGCGGTCAGTTTCAACAGGACTAGCCATGTGTGCAGGGCATTGTTTATTAATGCTCAAGAGTGTGGGTAAGTATAGTTGCTACTATCTAATCCCTTACTCTCATCTTCCGATGAGACGACAAAACTATAGGGTTGGCACCTCCCTGGAATCCATCCCTGTACATCCCTTGCAGTCCTTGATTGGTCCATTGTTTCCGAAATTCAATCTCGACGTTAGTTTTTAAAGGCTCTAAAAGTTGCATGAGCTTTTTTATATTTTTGTACATTGTTTAGTCGAAACGTGAAATCAAGGTTTTTGCTATGGTATCGTAAATAAACTTTTTCAGTTTACCGACACAAATTTCAGAGTAATTATTCTTTCCCAAAAAAATTTACATTGTGATTTTTTCCATAAAATCGCATATTTGATACAAACTAATGTATGGTTTTGGTTAGCAATCATCCCTCAATGTACGATGTTATCTATTCCACACCTTTATCCAACGCTGAAATTCATAAAAATGAAAGTAAAGTAAAAAGGTTTTATAATGTAGCACAATAAAAAACAAACAAGCAGGAACTAACGAATAAAAGACAAAGCAGTGACAACAAAATGGAGCAAAGCTCTTAGTTATATCGCTAATCGTTCTTTTGGTATCTTCTTTCATCATCCATCTCACAATTTGAACTACATTTTTCATGATACTAAAGCACTGGAGATCTTAATCCAGCTATTCTTCGATCTAAATTATCGTTGCTAAAGCCTGCAATCAGGGTCGGGTCTAGCCGTCCGCTGGTGCTGGTAAAATATTGCTAGCAGAATTACCTACTTACCTGGGTCTAGGGGTGGCTAGGGATTCAGCTCTAGCTTATAGCTAGGTGACTATAAAATTTCGATAGAATAGTTAGAGCACAAGACCTAGATTCATCGTGAAGTATCGCAGTTGAAATATCTCCTTTCTATATGAACATTTAATTAAGTATCAGGATTGCTGGTCTATTTCAAAAAGAGCTAGAATTATACAGCTGTAAAATATATTTTATTGTTAGCTTAATTTGTTTTTTTTTTGCAAGGTATTGTTTTTTTCCATACGTTTTAGTTTAGTTTAATTTCATTTATTTTCTCAAACAATTTACATTGTGTCGTGAAAAATGTAGTTGTCTAGTTCTGTTTACAATTTCGTGTACTCTATTCGCAATCACAAATCACCAGATTTTGAATACAACGCCAAAGAAAGCTTAGACACCCCTATTATTTATACTACAGCAGTCTTCGCCTTAAACCAGGCACTAAAGGTCCTTTTCAACGAGATCGTCTAAATCGTCCGATTTATTTGTGCTCTCCACTCGACAAGTGTAAAATTTAACTTGGAACGTTTTAGAGCCCCATAGGAACTAGATAAAATAGTTTCGTATGGTAAACACAACTGGGAGTTGCCAACTGAGATTGCTACTTCAAAGTGAGGAAAAACCGTTTATAGTTATGTAGTTTCGAGTGATTTTTACAAGGGAGATGGGTTTTGTTTTTTTATTGCTCGCTGTTAGCGAAATGGGGATGTTTAAATCGATACTGTTGGCCGCTAAGTTGCCAGTATTCATCGACGGATCATGGCGTGATTATTGTTTTTTCTAGAACTCGGTTCTTTTTATAATGCGCACTATACCTACTAAATATTCACTTGAAATAAACCTTATCAAGCAGAAATTAAGGTATAGAAATTCCTACTTGATAAAGTTGGGAAGGTCTTCTACCTGTAACTCTAATAATAATTAATTAGACAAACTATTCAGATCTTATCTCCTGTCAGAGTTTCCAAGAATTCCTAGATGAGAATTTCATAATTTAGCGGAATAATCAAAGCCAGGCAGGAGATAGGAAAGCTTTAGTTATATTAATTAACCTATTGTACAACATTGAATTAATCTCATTGATGTGCAAATAAAAACCTAAGTCCTAAGGATTATTAGTCCTAAGGATGTTTAGTTCGCCTGGTAAGATTCTGAAATCGAACTAACTGGAAAAAACGTACACATCCGATTGATCGAACCATGCAGTCGAACCACGTGGCCAGAAGCGTTAACCAATTTAGATAATTAATTTGGTTTATTATAGATAGAGAATGATCCCAGGGTGGTCCCATATGTATTTTACTATTTTTCCAGCAATACTTAAAAAAAACCAGTGTACGTTTAAAGGAATTCGAAGTCGGCTTTAAATTTTTGTAAAGGACAACAAATTATATTATTTCAACTTGTGACGATTTCCTGGCAGTTATTCTGAAATACCAAAAAATCTTCACAATGCCCATCTTTTGGCTATTCTCATCTGACCTCGAAACCAAACATTCATCCCTTTATCGCAATCACGCCCTTCACGAAAGTTTTATTCAACACATTCATATCTCCGTCCCTTGCGAAATCAGCCAAGGCCGAGTCGGTCACGTAGTTACCGGACTGAGTTTCAAATTCTGCGGTCTTTCAGAAGAATCTCCTTGAAGCATTTTTACCACCACAGTTCCCCCTCTATTTTGTACCATGTATTTTGTGCTTCTGTTTGGTAGATAGATAGATGAAAATTATTTATTGTTCACTCAGAGAAATTATTAACAAAAGAAACAAGTACAAAATAGTGGCCATTTTTTTTTTACCATATAACCTTCCGTAAAGGTTCTATTCGACGACAACCATTACGTAGCCTTATGGGCCGGTTTCACCAAAAACGGAGCGGAGCGGAAAAGTAATTATCTACCGAATGAAATCTCGAATACATGTCGTTATGGGCGTGTGACGCTGTATTGACATCAGTAAGTAACTAGTAAGTAGCTGTTGGTATTTTGACTCTTCACTACGCCGCGCTGTTCAGCTTTGGAATACAGCCCCTAATCACACTAATATTATAAATACCTACGAAAGTTTGGATAGATGGATGGATGTATGTTTGGTCTTCACGCCAAAACTACTTATCGGATCGGGCCGAAATCTTGTAAAGATTTAGGCGGGTAGAAACTAGTTGTCACTATTCGAATGGCTCACACAACGATATAACTGTTGACAAAGATATAACTGTTGTTTATTTTCTACATGATCAATCACAATTTCAAAGTGAATATCCAAGGAGTATCCAGCATTGCCTCATTCCAGCCAGCAGTGCAAATGACAGCTCGGTTCGAGCCTAACTAACTTGTTAGTCAACTTAACCCCATACAATCAACACCGGATGATCAAACTTTATCCGGGTTGTCATGTACCTAAATATTTTGCAAAAAGATACTCATATAGTTGATTAAGGTTTTTCCAATATTATAAAACGTCATAATCTCATTCTTGTTCTAAGGAATCAAAGGTTTTAGGTTTTATTTAGCTTAAAGAGTTTTGTTTGATGCCTTATATTGGCGTCTCCTTACAATTACTGTGTCCATGATATGTATTGTTTGTACTACACTTTTACATGCACTTAGTGTATTAATTACTTTTAGCTGGCACAAATACCAATAGTTAACGTTCATTAGGCGCAAAGCTGTCTTAGCTCTCAGTCCCTTGGTTGCCCACTCACGATTTACCGAACCACTCAGTCGAACCATCCCTCGGTCATCAGTGCAAATGACAGACGCTGCGGTCGTGTCCGAATCAAACGGAATGTTCCTCGCTTGCTCCAACTTGACTAACTGGCCGAGAAATTCTCAATTAACACAACGGTTGCTTTCATCCGGGTTTTTCGTGGAATGCTTTTATCCGGGTGTAACGTTTAATGTTGTAAGTGAAGCGTGTTTTAGGTTGTTGACTGTGAAGTTGTTGTGTTTTTTCTCGTGAAATATTCGCAGTGAACGTGTCGGTTTCGGGCGCATATGAGCCATTTATTATCACTATCTCTTAAACAAAAAACGGCAGCCAATAACTAAAGCTTAAATCGAAGTATCAAACGTAAAGCTTAACCGGGTTATAGCGCCGCCTCACCCGGCGCTGCCGTGCCGCGCATATTATTAGTACCCGGATATACGGATTAAAGCCTTAGCGAAAGCCGGAGCTCTGTTTATAACGTATTATTGCTCTCATGAATATGCATGCTTGTTAGTGCTGATTTATATTTTTGGTTTTCCTGGAAATCATTAATAATTGCATTAAACGATATCAAATCTTCAGTTTCGTTATCATAATGAGTTAAAGTGATGTAATTGTAAGCTAACTTACAAGTTAAAGAAGTCGTTAAGTAAAAATATTCACAATAAAGTTGTCTACTAACATAAAATAATACTTTGTTCCCAATTTGTTACTTTCTTTGCTTTGAAGAAGAATACGTTTTATTTCTATAAAATATTTCACTACATACCCGGATGTAGTGAAATATTTTATAGCATGCATCCTGTTTCCCGGCAATTCTGCAGGTATACCCGAGTACCTACATAGTTACTGCCAATTTCGCGCAACTATTGATTTATTATCGTTTAGCTCCTATTAGCAGCGGAGAGCATTTATCTTAGTTCCCAGTCAGCACCCGCGCCGTAATGGCGATATGTGTGTTTTGATCGGTTTTGATTACAGGGCGTATTTTAGGTAGGTAGTCAAGGGTTATTATTACCATAAATCTGGGCCTATTTTTTTTATTTACTTCACTATTTCAGAAAGCACACTGGTGCTATAAAATGCTTAGTAGCTATGTACGTAGTAAGTATCTATATAAGGTTTACTTAATTAAATTCCCCAAATCCAAAATAATATTTCAAAGACTAGATAATACGTTATCTTGATAATACGAGGTAAATGAGGGAGCCCCTCTATTCATATTCATATATTATTCTATTCTGATACAAAGGAACATTTTCGGTAAACCAATTAACTAAGTAAGTAATAAACCATGAAACAAAGCATGAACTTTGGTGTAAGGTTTCAATTAAACAAGGTTACCTGATATCCGAGCAAATTGAGCCGCTATTACAAAGCCGGATCAAATGCCAACCTTGTAGTACGGCTCAATTCAGATGATCAATATTTTAGATTTGGTTGCCGGCATATCTCAATGTATCAAACTGCTGATTTATTTAAGGCTGAAAGATAGAAAGACTTGATATCAGTTTATTGGTTCACAATTAGGTACAAAAAGCTTGCATAACTGATTTCTTAGTGACAAAAATTTGAAAACGATTTTCATTAAAAAAAAATGGTCTAAGATTATGGACTATGCTCTCTTGAAAGCTATTTCGAAATATTTGAAAATGTTAGAGATGTTGAGAATGGAATAGAATTTTAGCGCTAACATGCGCGCCATATCCAGTTTCCCGGTAAAAGTACTGGGACAGAGGCCGTTATTAAGTCGCAGTTGGATCAAATACCCGGCAATGGAATATTTTTAAAGAATTTTAGTTTGCATACTACGTATATTTTTAGTGTAGCTGCAAAGGAATTCATGCAATTCACATGTGCTTCTTTTCTGCTTTTTAAACCATATAAGCTATCTTACTAATCTTAAAATTACAAACAACGATTAAAAAGCAGCTGTGGAAAAGTGTGCACTCAAAAAGTCCCCTTTTAAACCGTCATCAATACTGACAGGGTGAAAAGTAGGCCAAGCATCCGACAAGTATGAAGTACTTAACTCAACAAGGGCATCTCGAACAAAGTTACGAGGCAAACATGACGCGCCCGACCTGAAGCTATTTATTAAACCCGGATAAAAAAAAATACCCTATATATACAATTAATCTATACAAGCCGCGAGTCTGTTTAGTGTTCAAAATTAGCATTCGAACAACAAAAATAACCTGGTCATAAATCAAAGGCCGGTAAGATTAACCGGGGCATATCTTCAACTTTGCCTGATTTTACCGGTTGTCGTTGCGCGTGAAGTGAATACATTAGCAGATTTAGCCGGTTTATCCGCTTATTCGAGGCATTTCGTGCACATGATTATCTGCATTTCCTGTTTACACGTAATTCTGTCGTGTCTTTGGATTTTTTTTTGATTCTGAGAAAGATAATACATTACCTACGGGAACGCTGCGCGGCGGGAATTAGGAATAGAAATAATGTCGGCCTTGCTTGTCGGGCGTAAAATTAACTTTGGTATAGTCCATTTCACGTAGGAACCGTTACAGAAAAGTTTGCATTTGCTTCATTACACGCAATATAAACGGTTTTATACTGAAATCACGACTAACATCAAAATGTTTATTTATATTTTATTGTTCCCAAATAATTTCAGTCCTAAGTCAACGCGTGAAATAAAGAATAAGTGACCTGTCAGGGAACGGTTACTATGTGAAATGGACTATAGTTCCGGTTTTTACAAGTACGCCAAAGAATAATAAGATGTTACCTCAGTGTACCTCATGTGTATACAATGTCATCAACATATTATTATTATATTAGACCAGTTTAATTTTTACTCTCCTGCAAACTAAATTAGCATATGAAAATCACGGCATTACCTCGCCTTTTAATCCACAAAGAATGAAGTTAAAATTAAAAGAAGATTTATACTGAATATGCTAACAAAATTACTTTCTTCTCGCTAACGGGATTCAAGTTGTAAGTGCTATAGCGCCAATCCCGCGGTAAATATACAATTTCCGTGTTAAAAGTACATTTTCGAAACCTTTGAAGTTTCGCAAATGGAATAAAATATAATGAAGTAAAGATAAAAGTTCCCTGAAATACACGACTCAATTTCATTCCCCTTGCGAATTCTTTGATCATGCAATTGATACCCCTGATTCTCAAAACGGTGAAAGTTAAAGCATTTTGCGTTATCGAGGAAAATAATAAAAACAAAAACTTGGGGTTTTGAGAAGAGTTTCATAAAGTTTTCAAAGGTTATGTTATCGCTTGACTTGTTAACGGTTTACCGTGACTTTTCCTGCAATTTGTCAGTGTTGAAATAATCGAGACCATATAATTATGTAGGACGGACGGAACCTTGTCAAATAAATAAATAATGCTGGACAATCCACTATCAGGGACTAAAGTAAGCAGAGCTTGTGTTATGGGTACTATATAACTAATATACTAGACGACCGATGTGTGCGGCGGCGAAGTTCTGCCTGCGACGCAGGCGGTTGCGGGTTCGAATCCCGCCTTGGGACAAATGTTTGTTCTGTAGTATTTTTCGTCACATTTCTCGTAAAATGTCACAATTTCGAAATGGTTCTATCCCATTATGATAACAGTCTATAACCACAAACCGGAAATTTATAAGCTGCACATGCTGAAAAAAAGGAAGCATCTTATCCGGTTACGCTATTACCCGGGTGCAGGGGTTATCGAAGAGACGGGCGGCCGGGTATTGCACCGCGGGCTCCGCTCCGATAGGGTTAATTAACTACCATATTGCGTGTCTCCGTTTTTAATGTAGAATATACTGCTTATAATAAACTAGGTAAGTATGGCTTTATTCGTATGTTATGTTTATTAATAGTAACTTGACGATTTCAGAAATTGTGTACGGCGAAAATACTTCAAATGATTTGAAATGAAAATTGGAAATTAATATAATTAAATAAAATAACGATACGAACTTTTTAAAAATCGCCAAAGGATCATGAAAAAGTTATATAGGTAGATGGGGCTGTGGGGATCTGGACAATGCCAACAGCATCATATAGCCCGAAAGTGAGCAAAGCAGTGCTTAATTATATGTAAAGTGATCATTGGACATTTTCATGCTCCTTTGGCGATTTAAAAAGTTCATACCATATTAGGGTCCTTTATTGGAAAATGCGGTTATAACATTATAAGAATCAATCACACGTAATTTACGACATTCAGGGGAAAGTTATGGAACAACGTGATCGTGAAGTTGAAAATTCAATTAATTTATCGACGACGAATAATGGCGCGTAAAAGAAGTTTTAATGACGGCCATTACAGCGCTGCGGTTGATTACGTTTTTCAGGTTTCAATTTTGAGTAAGTATTTTGACGTAAGGTGAAATAGTTATTTCACCTTACTTTTTTTTTATTTATTATTATTAGATTTATTTTTAGATTTTTTGTTGCACGTGCCGATATTAAATCCTGAGCTAGCGAAGCAGCCTAGAGTAGAGTCACGAGCGTAGCGAGTGGCTCTAAAAGTAGACTGCTGAGCTAGCGAGGGATTTAAAAGGCACGAAACAATAAACATTTGCTCACGAGTTCAACATAAAACTTTTCACCTCGACTAGCGATGAAATATTTTGTAACCTATAGAAGAGGTCGAATGTCAGGAACTCATTTTGATCAACAACAATGGAGGGTACGGATGCTATAAACCTCTTTCAAACCATGACCGAACGAAATTATGCGTTTTTGTGAAGGTTAAACAATGTCTAACCTCCTTCCATAAAATCTAAAATGAGAGTAGCTCAGAGAGGTAGCATAAAATATTTGAACCTGTTGTTTGGTAGATTACCTTTTTACCATTTACACCGTATTTGTGCTGCAGAAGAGGGCTGTTCGTGCAATCTGTAATATGGTCCCAGAAAAGCCCTACGTAAAAAATTCAAAGAAATAAACATAATGACAGTACCATGTCAATATATTTATGAAAACTTGTTGTACACTCATAGGAATATCAACCGGTTCCCTAAAAATAGCGACAAACATAATTTAAATACTAGAAATAAGAATAGACTCGCTGTGCCCACAATTAGGCTACACAAGATTAATGTATCTTTTAATGGGCAATGTATACGCTTCTACAACAAAATACTAAATGAGTTGAAAAAATTATCAATAAATAAATTCAAACAAATTGTCAAACATATCCTTTGTAAAAATTGTAAAAAGGCTTACTACAAAATATCAGATTATCTAGCTAGACGATAAAAAAGGCTTGAGACAAGTTTTGCTCCAACTCGAATACTAACAACCTAACAGGATAAAGGTTTCTTGTTCGCTTCTTAACTTTACCTTAAAAATATTAAAGTGAGCATAAATCAAAGTAATCACTTTATTTTCTAGTTTTACTTATGTAATTTGAATTTGGTGACGTATCCAAGAGTACTGCAAGGTCTAAAGGAAATAAAGCACTTTGAATTGAATTTTGAATTTTGATCTACCTACCTGGACCTATGTGGCGCTGTCCGCCTAGAAAGTTGTACACATAAAAATGGCGATGCCTTCATTGTGACCGTTAACCACCTCTGGTGCAGATCGCGTAGTTTATTGTTTTTTTCGGTGCCGACCATAGAGTATCAATAACATACACCATCAAAATTTAGTACAGCATTCTGAATTCAGATTACTTTTTTCAACAAGTTGAATATTATCCTTTTCCACATGTGAGCAAAATCCGATTTTGCTTTCTTTTTTGAGCAGCAAAGTCACCGAGCCGATTTACGAGTGTTTTTGAGCGAGAGTGGTGAAAAATATTTTACGACACAGGTATCATCGGTGAAATTTGAAACAATTTTTTATAAGCCTTCATTCATCATTTCGATCGTCTGTATTCTCGTTTCGAACTCGAATTCAAACGGTTTTTGGCGCGTGCGTGTGCTTTTTCGAATTTAGTTTTTTTGTTTTTAGTGATTACCATGCTGTTGTCTATATTTTTCGTAAGTTGTGGAAAAAGAAAATAAAGGTTTCCTTTTTTGCATTATCAGTTTTTGTTCAGTAGGTATTCATTCATTAATGTCTTTGTTGACATAAAATATTTAGGATTCTAGAACATAGTATAACCGACATCATCATCGAAAATCTTAACCCTCAAGTGCGTTCGTCTTCCCCAACCTCCATCCTAAATGATAAGCGCGACTGCATAGGAAATTGGACCGGAAATTGACCACGTGACACAACCGGACATGACTTCATCGAACGTGATATGAACTAGCCAATCAGAGAGCATTCAATGATTGGATTGTCGGTGCACGTTATATTGGATTTCTCTGTGTGTTTCACATTTAGAATCGGGAAATTCTGTAATTTTTATTGTGGCTTGCATTAAGATCCTACGGGGTTTATATACGAGAAGAGAACGTCTTGTATTTTCAACTACACTTCTATGGTCAAAATCAAATAATAAACACAAATTATCTTCAGCATTAGAAACCATCCTAGGTATGATAAAAATAAATAAAACAATCTAATTTGTGTATATTTGTTTCAGGTATGAACAAAAATGGATTTTACGCTGGTATATCGCAGGGTAAGAGTGGCTCTGTCCAATATAAATATGATAGATTCGGTAGTTTATACCTATGTGGCGAAACTAATGTACTAATCTAAAATTCTTTAATTTAAATAGACATATAATTTATTTGCCACCACAACCACATTCACTTAACTATTTTGAAATAAAAATAAAAAAGTATTTAATAGTAAATAACATAATCAAAACATTACTAATGCCTCTTATGCTAAAACAAGAGAAATAAGACCTTAATAAACCGCCAAGTGCGAGTCGACTCGCACAGGAAGGGTTCCGTACCGTAAAAATCAGGCAACTTTTTCAAAGAACATCAAATTTTCACTTTTTCGGAGACCCCTTTAAATTTTCAACTTGATTTTATTTTTAGTATTTGTTATTATTACAGAAGAAATGTTACTTTATTATAGAAAGTTTCATGTGTATACCTATTGTAGTTCAAGAGATACAGTCTTGACAAATTAAGAGCAAAAATAGCCAAATAAATCACGTTTGTTGTATAGATTTTTGAGATTTGTTGTATATAAATTAAAGGGGGCTCCCCTTTAATTTATTTTATTTTTATTATTTGTTGTTATAGCGGCAAGAGAAATACACATTATCTGAAAATTTCAACTGACCTGTTACGGTTCATGAGGTAAAGCCACGTGACAGACGGACGGACGGACGGACAGCGGAGGTTTAGTAAAAGGGTTCCGTTTTCACCCTTCGGGTACGAAACCCTCAAAATAGCAGCTCTCACAACATACGAAAAATAAAGGCACACTCGAACAACTTCAAATACTTTTAGTTTTTCGTAAGCTGCCAGTATTTTTACGGACTTC
Organism: Eupithecia inturbata; assembly: GCA_963662085.1. NCBI lineage: Eukaryota > Metazoa > Arthropoda > Insecta > Lepidoptera > Geometridae > Eupithecia > Eupithecia inturbata. The sequence continues at coordinate 6,683,857 of OY759187.1, forward strand.
CTTTGTCGCTTGCGTACTGCAAGACGACCATAAAATATAATTTCATAACATTTCATTATTTTGATTCTTCATCCACACACTTTCTACGTTTACAGACGTACCTACAAAGCAGGGATTATCGGCCTAAGCTCTGAAAACCGCAAAAATGCATTTGCCAACAAAAGCTTAGTGAGAAAGCCACGATTGTTATTCACCTGGTGAGCTTCGGACATGTCCCATAGCACTCACTTCCCATGGAAGCACTCTATAACAAGTGTCCCACAAATTAAATAAGGCTATGCTTTGTCTGAGAAAGGTTTTGTATATTGAGGGCTAGGAATAAATACAGGGGTTAAGAAACTTGTCGTGATTGAATTGGGTACCTAACTAAATTACACAATTTTATTTAGCGTTTTTGTGCTGAAATTGAAGGAAATTAGTAAACGGTGATTTTAGCGAATTAACATGTTGTCGTGTCGTCCGTCAAATGTAAATTGTGTATCTTCCCCAAAATACGCGACATTCTTCTATCCACATTTTTACCCGCCGACCAATGAGACGGTTGTATTTGACACTAAAATCCCTGGAGGCACCGAAAATGTTTTTTCGATTTCGTCAAATGAGGTATTCCATTGCGGTAGATGCCACAAACAAAGTATGCAAAGTTTGCTCTACATTTTTAGCACCTAAAAATATCAGAGTTCCGGGGAAAATCCTTTTTACGTCAATCGAATGTAGCACCAACGAAACTACCTAGTTTGAGAGCAGTCGAATACGATAGGTACTCGTATTTGTCTAGGAAAGAAATCTATTCTTGGAAAATGGGTGAAAATCTTCAAGCTCTGCGCCAGTGACTGGAATTTTAAAACGGTTTATTAGATGAGTTTGAGTCTTTAAAGTTGAGTTTCAGTTTGAGACTTGAAGTAAGTTACTCTTTGTAAGACGCCTACTTATGCCATGAAGTTTGAATTTACCATTTCGAATGAAATATTGGATCTTGCCGTTGTAAAAGTACCTTAGTTCCACTATTCCAGAAGCACAAAAGATTAGGTATGTAGTTTATGATTTTTGACCTCTAAAATTTGATTAAGATAGGATAAAGGAAAGGATAGGACTAATGGATAGGATTATACCTCAATTGCCTGTAAAATAAAACGTCAAGTACGAGTTGGACTCGCGCACCAAGGGTTCCGTATAATTGTAAGACATTGTTTCTTGCCAAATATCATGATTCTAGTTCAACGGAAAGTAGGTACCTACCCTACAAGTTTTGGTCCATGACGAGAATCTATTTTTATTTGTGATTGACCTTCAAATTTACATTTTTCTGATATTTCCCTTTATTTGCGCAATAAGACCTTGCTTCTTGCCAAATTTCATGACTCTAGGTCAACAGGAAGTACCCTATAGGTTTTGGTCCATGGTGAGAATCGAAAGTAATTTTTTTAGTGAGTAAACTACAAATTTACTGTTTTCGGATAGGTTCATTTACTTGTGCTTTAAGACCTTGCTTCTTGCCAAATTTGATGATTCTAGGTTTAAGGGAAGTATACCCTATAGGTTTTGTGTGCAAGTGATTCCCTTGGAAATTTCAAAATATTCGGACATAAACAGATGTAACTTTTGATTGCGTTGACTTAGAAGTTTTATTTATATCACGACTCCAAGACGTTACGGGCATCAGTATTTGATGTTAATTTCAACTCGATACTTTCATGCGTTCCTGAGAAAAGAGGTTTGACAGACGGACAACAAAGTGATTCTATAAGGTTCCTTTTTTCCTTCTGAGTTACGGAACCCTAAAATGAATAGACTTTATTGCACACCACAAAAAATACAAAAAAATATATACAGTAAAAGGGAGAAAACAGAGTTATGAAAAGCTTTAGATTTTTTTCATCTGAAAAATGTTTTAAAGTTAATGTTGAGGAACGCTTTGATTTAAATCATTCATACATTATCGATCAGCTTTGCAGTGAAAAGTTTGTTTAATTAATCAAATTTCGCATCACATCAAACTAATATAAATGCGGAAGTTTGGATGAAAGCATGTACGTTTCCATAGAAAAAACGCGTGCGAAGCCGCGGGCAGAAACTAGTTATTTATAAAGAAGAAACAGTCCGAAACGCTACTTTTCGTTAACCCCCTGTAGCTCTACCAGGCTGTAGACTTTAGCTGTTAAACCGATAACAATATCAGCCTGTAATCTTCGAACCAGACTCCGATGATTCACCACTAATACATTTTATCAAACTTCGGTAGGCACTTAGAGTTTGGCTTGCATTTAGTTTAAGTTTTAGCTAGCTTTGATACTTCAGATTACTAAATAATTTGCTAGTCTAAGTTTGATGCAGATAATTAAAAGTTTACCTTGTATAATAACAAGCATCATGTGTGCTATAAAGCCAAAGTTTGTAGCCGCTATGAAAATTCAGGTACCTACACAATGGCGTCATACTCCACTTATTTAAAATTTGTATATACATAGGAAATTTTCTCATCCGCTGTCTTTCAACAAAACTAATGAGGCGAGAAGACAGCTGAAAGGAAATACTCGGAAATACTTTCGCATTGCATATCCTGAAACAAAGGACTAAAGAACCTTTGTAATCCTTTATTTTCAACAGGCGTTCTTGAGAATCGGAAAATGGTTTTGGGCGTATTTGGATGGGAATGAAAAATTAAACGTTGACTCGTCGACTGCTTGTATTTCCATCCCAGAGACAAAACACGATCATGAGAAGGTACTTTCTAGGTCTAGTTATTGCACGTCATTCTCTCTCATATATTTTCCATACCGAATACGGTCAAGCATGTTGATTCACAAAATGTTCCTTACATAACACACGTGTTTTACTGCTCCCTGAACGAGTTGGCAAAGGTTTTATTATTTATTGTATGTGATTTTAATGTTTGATGAATGCTTTATTATTGGATAAATTTTATTTTGTTATTATTAAATTTAAATTTTTGTTTTGTGTTAGAATTATTTTGTGTAATAGTAATATGTTAAAATTGAGAATGTAATTAATAATTGTGTTAATATATTTATGACCAAAGGTGACAATTTAAATTATAGGGATTATTGTGACTATAGATACTACACTATCGCATTAGGTGTACCTGTACGGATAGTGTACTTACAATATTTTGAATAAATAAATAAATAAATAAATGTTTGGGCAAATAAAATATCTAGTCTAGATACCAACTAATCGTATTGCTATGTTATGTTTTTAGGGCAGAGAGTGCTTTGAGAGTATTTTTGCCATTGTACTTTCTAATTTGAAGACCTTAGTTTTAAATTGCGCATCTCACTCCAAATTATTCGTCTTCGTGTGATTTTAATGCATTAAATGCCATTGCTTGATGCATTGTTTTGTATGTATTTTCTTCATTCGCGTACCATACTATGTACACTTAGACTAGATTTGTAATTTCTACTCATGTTACATTCAAAACAAGTCTCTCCAAAATCAAATCTACCTGGCAATATGGATCGTAATTAGTAATTTCTATGTTGTGAAATAAATTATCTAATCCAGCGGTATAAAGCTAATGCAATATCGTTGTTATAAGGCTGTTGCAGACCGCCTGAAAGGACTTTTACTGCATTTCATAATATATATGTATACCATATTTATACAGCTGCACGGAAAAAGCTGGGTAACGTGGTGTAGTATGCGACAACGGGCAAGATGAATGCATACACAAATCAATTAAATAACCTATATTTTTTGATTTAGGGTTAAAAGCCTCTTCTTGGTTCAGGTGCTTCCATAATTATCTTTCTTTAGCATTGTGCATGGAAAGGCTTCATCAATTTAAAATACGAAAAATATCGAAGTTCACAGCGGGCTTCCTTACGATTAACGCGGCTTAGGAACAATATATCGCTCGTGGGCTCGTAACTTCACCGACAATCATTTTACTGATTTAATTCAAAAGGAAATACAACAATGCATTCTGGTGACTAGTAATAATCAAGGTAGGTACGTATCGAACGTACAGTAGGTGGGTACACCTCAAATAAGTATCTAAAATGTTCTATACTGAAGACATGTCGTCATATTTACTTTACATTATACGTTAAGTCTTGTCATCAGAACTTTCAATAAAAGTGAAACTGAACTTTCGACATCAAAACTTTCAGGTAGTAAACCAGCTGTTTAATTTCGCCTGTGCCATTATTTCACGCTTTATGCCACCATAAAGTTTATAATAAACGAGTGCCAGTAAAAAGCGTAGTAAAATCCTAAATTGCGTGCTATCCGGTAGAGTATGGATTTTTACGCGCGATTTTAGGGATTCTTGACCACTAAAAAGGAGTTGTAAAACGGAAGCTTTAAAAGGTTGTTATGGAAACGCTTTTCTGCAACTTTTGAGAAAATGTTATCAATATTAAAAAATTGGGACATGGTGTTTTTCCACAAAATGAGGAGACCTCTAAAATGTAACCTAAAATCCAGCCAGCTAACAATTTTTTTTTTATTCGATCCTCTCATAATCATTAAAAACGCTTAAGCCTTTTTGATACTTCGAAACAAAGTGTCAAAACATTACTTACCTACCCTTGCGGGTTAAAAACAGCCTTACTCAGTTCATAACTTACTGAAAACCAATAATGACCATAAACTAGAACATTGTAATTTTCTGATAGATGCATAATGTATGAGTACATACATAATACATAGAAATTATGAATTCTGTCATAACATGCCGAATTGGACGGTTCGCCAGATAATTCCAATGAATATTTCATAGAGGCATGTGACGTAAATATACCATACATTTCCTTTTAGGTAACGAATATGGGGTCAGGTCAGATAGATGTTTTCATGACTATTTAAACCTTCATCTAAACCGCACACTTCATTCTAATAGTAGACAAAAGTTTAAGTCTTATAAACAAAAAAATACTCACTGTGCTTACAGTCTTTTGTATGTTTACCGTATATTTCCTAGCTCCACTGCTATCACCAATCCTGCCAAGCGTGGTGACCTGGTGATCATGGGAACAAAACCCCCGTTGTTTGGGGGAGCCACGTTCAGCAGTGAACGTAGGTATGTGCGCTGATAAGACTATATTTAACGTTTATTAACGTTATGAAAATGAAAGAAAGAAAGAATGAGAAAGAGAATATCTTATTTGTAATTCAAATAAACAAATACAAATTTGATTATAAAATAAAATACTAGTTTTGCATTGAGTCACAAAGCGGTTTCTGTCTCAGCATGAGCTAGTTGTAAAAACATTACAACCAACGCTGGTCTTCCGACAGAGCCGTTTGGTGACGACACGGAAAATAACACATAATATGTAAGACACGAAACATTCACAGATATAACATTAAAGAAACATAATCTACGGCAACGGTTGATAAATACAAGATACAAAGAATACAGAAGTCATGAAATCGTGATATTTCTACAAAAATTACAAGAACTCAGGATGAGATGCTGAACCACAACAACGCTGAATCACGATGTAATTAAATTTAAAAATCAGCTGTACATACCTGCAATAGAAAATTCATTAGAACAAAACAAAAACAAAAAATGAGGTGACAGTATCTCTGCCAAACGAGCAAGAAAGGATTTCCTAGAATGAAGTCTCTTGATGCTGTCATGTTGTATGCAAGTATCGAGACTGCTTGGCGCGTAATGCATGCACAGGTCTCAAACATTGGGCTTTTAAAACTTTCTTTATAGTGAATACTTCACCTTCGTTTGACCACAATCTCATCTGATGGTAAGTGACGATGTGGCCGAAGAGGAATCACGAGGTTCTGAAGACACCTATTCACTCTCCTCTTGAAGAGACCCATGCTGTAGAAGAATGGACGAATGATACTGGACTTTTCCTAACTAATGTTATACAGTCTAGGATACCTATGTACCTATGTTCTAGACATTCTGAGCCTAAACGAAAATACATTGGCGATTGATAGATTTATTTACGTTTTCAGATCAAAGCGGTTGTGGCCACTTATAGGTTGAAATAAATTAATGATTCAAACGGAAAACTCGAGTTTAACCTGCACGTCGGGATATTTAATTGGAGATTATGTTTCCGGTCGCCATTAGCATATCCGCCATATTGTTCCGGTTCCGGTTGGTTGTTTGTGTATTGTTTTATTGATTTTGCTCAAAGTCTGACCTCAATCAGTCATTAGTTTGTTACGTATAAGTATTGCAAGAGAAATGAATTTTTTTATACCTAACGTACCAAACACACAATAAACGCCACTATATTATTCATAATATATTTTTTTAACTTAGCTGTAGAAAACATATATTACCTATACATCGCCAGCCATCATAACCTTGTTTTTTAACTCTCAAAAACAAGAAAAAATTGTTACAGAGTTACTAAACATTGGAAAATTGTATCAATATTCGGGTTAACCCCGAGGCACTCTATACAAAATTTAACACAAACTTCTCAAAACAAGGTCTACTATGATTAACTAATTTACTTTGCACTAGCAAAGATGAGCCTACCCTTAAATTAGGGGACGGGCACACGGCAGGTAAATTACCTGAGGCTTTTACCCAAACCATTTACAAGATAACAGTGTAACACATGTGTCGCAAAGTACAATTTTTACAAAACACTCCCCTAGAAACGAATTAGTTATAAGTAGGTCAATGGGGAGGCTTTTGCGAAAGAACCAAAATCTGAGTTTTTGTAATGTGACTTTAAAAGTGGAAGTTGTTCCGCTGATGGTAGCTTGGGTTTGGAATTAAAATTTTCGCAGTGACCATAGACTTCTTTAGTGATGCTAAAATAGTATAGATTTCTAAATTAAAAAGGGCATGTTTAAGTTCTAGTATTCACCCGACACATTAAGAACACTAAAGAACGTCTTATGAATAACGACAAAAGCCCCAAAAATACAATTTAGGAGCCTAAAAGCTTCGTCCGAGTATATCTCACGTAATAAAATGTGAAATTTAAAAAGGTTGAGTAAGAGTAGCAGATAGATAAACATCGGTACAAAAACAACCATAAAATCCAGTGCACAATGTCAGGCGGAACTTTCGTAACAGCCTCGTACCTAAATATACCCGGTAGGTTTTATGAAGCACCCCATAGCAGCAACCCCATTACTGTCAATGGCATCATCCCGTCTGAACATTTGTCACGGCGATCGCCACGCCTACCCTGTGTCCGCACTTTCCCCGGAAAATACCGGATTTTACCGGTCGTAGCTGGATTTTTTTTTGAGTAATACCCTAAAACGAATATTTGGGAGAGAAAAATACGCTGACCTCTTGAGGCGGGAAGGTAGGGCGGGTAATGGGAAAAAGCTGTTTTGGATTGCTCGAAATGGGACTTTTACCCGTTATACTAAGTTTTAAAGTCATTCAATTTATAACGGACTTTAGCATTGCGAAGTCAAACATTACCATCGTTATCTGCGTCGCTCATGAGCTTTATAATCGTAACATAAAATAGCATAAAATGCAATGCTGCAAAGGCCTTCCGCGTAAATATTTCCAGTTCCTTGGCAAAAAAGCTTAAAAATAAAGTTGAAATGGACAAAGCAGACCCGTTTACTGGACCGCACCTACAAATCAGCAGTGCACACGATTTAAAACAGCTTCCGGCTGCAGATATAAGTCGCGCCACAGTCGTCCTGAATAATCGCGGGACATTGCAAACGGATGGATGAAACCATTAAAATAAAAGTGGTAAGACTCCCATTGGTTTAAAAGTTCCGTATGTAAGGTAAGCATTGCTCACTATGAGATTAAAAGTACAAAGTAAATGATTGTGATTCATTTAATGAGTTAAGTAGTTTTATTTACAAGATAATGATTGTTGATAGATGTTATGATGATCACGAACTGTAAGTTCTTATAGTAGAATTTTTAACGAACATTATTTAGTTATATAATTTTATAGTTATGTCATAATCATAACAGTACAAAGTCCCTGTCTGCTAAATACATAAGAAAAAGTTGAGCCTGAAAAATCGTAGGTTGCATCAATAGCAGGGTTCAGATTGGGAAGAGCGAGGCTGGCAGACGAGGCAACGCCGAGATATATAATTTTCAGGCTGCCTCGTGAGGCTGCTCGCCCAATCCGAACGCAGCCCTTTCAAAAAAAGCCTTCATCCTACGGTACCCTAAAGTGCAGAACAAAAGAACCAAGAGTAATCGCACCATGTGAGAGGATCACAAATGTACGGACATGTGCAGGATTTGAAAGTTTTGAGCATAGATTGAAAACTATAAAACAGAGGCAATCTGGCAAGTTGCTTTCATTTCAACGGAGTTGGTTTTGTACCTCAAAGGTATCCCTCTATTTTAACAGTCTCTACCTATCTACTCATTTCGACTACTTAGTAAGTTCCTTTCCTAGCGTAAAGTAGTTAAATTTGTGGGTTAAGGAACATCTCGTGCTCAAAAACTGGCCTGCACCTGCACCTTTTCTATACTTTGTCTTAATAGTGTACAAATTAACTGCCGAAAACACTAACAACCTAGGTACTTAACTAGTTTATATTATAGGACTGGCTGCTGCCCGCAGCTTCGCACGCGCTTTTTAAGTAGTCTACGTCACGGACATAGGCTAGGCGTAGGCATAGGAGGTAAATGGTATCCTAAGGACGGCCCTAGGATACCATTTACCTCCCTGCCGAATTTCATTGAGATCCGTTCAGCCGTTTAGGCGTGAAAAGGTGACAGACAGACAGACACACAAAGTTACTTTCGAATTTTTAATATTAGTATGGATTTATGTTCTTTATTTTCGTTGTTTTGTCGCAGGCAGATGCTGGATGCGGCAAGCTGAAGACAGGGCGCTATGGTGCTCATTAGGGGAGGCCTATGTCCAACAGTGGACTGATGATTAATTTTGTTTCTAATAGTTTTCTATACATTGAGCAATATGTTGCTAAAAACCATTGACGAATCTACGGATTTCGATTTTACCATTTTCAAGTGAGCGTTGGTAGAATATATGTACATATTCTCTGGTAGAGAAGAGTTCACTTCAGCGGACTACCTATTGCAGACACAACATCACAGACATGATACTAGCAATTAGCTTCACTAATAAGACTGTACCTCTACCAGGAACCCCTCTTTGATACATCAAAGCGATGCATAAAGAGCATATTGTAGGACTTAAATAGGTCCAAAGAGGAAATTTTATATTTCAGCTTTCCTTAATCTAAATGAGTGCTGCACACCGAAATGGACTTTTTTACGCTAAATTGTGCATTAGTATGCATTTGTGTAGATTGCTACCGACTGTTGTTTAGCATATAAAGTTAAAATTCTGCTGATTAAGACGGCTGTATTGAAATTTTCCTTATGAAAATCCTATATTTTGCACGAATTTAGAACTTTCATAAAATTTTACTGCCTGGCTGGAAAGCTAAAAACTTTTGGTTGATTTTTGGGTGGAACGCAGGTTCATTTTATTTACGGATCTGTGCAAATTGTTTACCAAAATACCAAAATTTTTGGTTAGAGTTTAACTGTAATATTTAATAAAAATAGGGTTATGAACTTGATGTCTTATATCGATAAAAACCATTTTCTAACATGGCAAAAGAAAAACCTTCCAAGTTCCCAGATGAGCTAATCTGATCATGAATTTCTCTTCAGCCACGGGTACCTACTGAAAGTAATCCACTTTCACAGGAACTTACTGGAGCTCCGTTGTCTTACAGATTCTATATTTTTGCTCTTATGGATCTTGATAAGATTAGACCAAAGACTGAAGAAGATTACTCGTAAGTTTCAGACTCATCTCTTTTAGGTAATTTCAAACAGAGATGTTTTTTATACCATATATTTTATCACATCACACAAATATTATAAATGCCAAAGTTTGGTTACATGGAATCGGCCAAAAATACCGAACGGAACGGGCTGACAATTTTGTGTACCTGTAGTTCTAAACCTGGTTTATATAGGCTACTTTTTGTCTTGGCAAAACGCATTCAAAGCCCCAGTTAGATCCTAGTTTGTAGGTACTATTTACCTTTTGCATCGATCGATTCACCGAAAATTTACTTAAAGTTGTTCATTACTCTCGCAATTTAACTATTAACAGAGATCAGAGATTATTGCTCGCTAATATTTATTATATATGATTTTTCCAACGTTTCAGCAAGCTTACACGCTGTAACTTACACCATACCCTGGTCTTATGAAAGCACCAAAGGAACTACCATCCGCTCAGCTTCAAGGGTCATTACTCGCGCATATATCTCCTGAATGAGGCCTGCTATTCGCGATTAAAGTGTCCAAGTTAACGAATTAAACACCCGAAGGAACTATTTTCTTGGGACAGCCGCTCTTGTTAACAATGTCAGTAGAAATAAGATAAATTATTTGAAGCTGGCGCGATTGTCTTTTGTTTTTTCATATAAATCCACGCTGACGTCACAAATTCAGTAACGAAAAATAAAAGGGACGCCAGCTTTTAAAAATTTACCTACACGGCAGTTGGTGGGTTTTTATTACCACTTGTCTTAGAATACTAAGTACTTAATGCATGTACGAGTATGTGTGCGAACAAAACAAAACTACAGAACCCCTTATTCACTAACAATTGTTTGCATTCAAAATTAATAAAATGGTTCCAAACAGCTTTTACAGATAGCCATCTCGTCGTATTGCCAATTTCAAATCTAAGGAAAACCAACTTGAAATAATAAGTTCGCATGGAAGACCATACCTCTCTATAATCAAAGAAAGTTTGAGTTTCTCGAACTTGATCATTGAAGTAGGTTTTCCTTTAATTTCACATCGGCAATACGATGCCATGGCCATTTGCCATCTATCGAGCTATTTTTTTGCTACTAATAGTTTTATTCAGGGCCCTAATTCCACTAAATTAATCATTTTACCATAACAATAGTATCGTCACAGAATTACACATTTCGGCATTTTACTATTGATGAAAGAAACTACAGATGGAGGGACGAGTGTTAAAAGTGTTTTGGCTTTTTACCTTTGATGAAGAAACAGCAGATGGAGGGACGAGCGCGTGTTAAAAGTATAGAATAGAATAGGAAGTGTCAAGGTTGAAACACGAAAACCAATCTATCAATCTCTCCGTGCAACCCCCAAGCACCGCACGCACTATCTAGAGTTTATTAATTTCATCTTTAGACGATTCTGCGAAGATATCATTGTCATAGTACAGCTATTGGTTAGCAGAATTCGGCCGCAGATCGACAGCCCCTCATTAAGACAGCTCAGGACTTAGGCTGATATAATCTTTGACTAGAACAGGCACTCACACTCTTCACTTCACTTCTTGAATAAAGTCACGGATCCAATGAATTATTATCGTTACTAGGATAGCACTGAAAAATGCATACATGAATGTTATGAAGTTATGAATCGGGAATTAAATCAGACTATTATAAAAACTATTCTGACATCACTTTCCCATAAATAATGAAAGCCTGACTTCTGAATTATTAACATAACAATACCTCAACTCGTAAACCCAGCACATTATGAAATTTTATTACCAGAATATTAAATTTTATAATTACCTAAAGCTTAAGCTTCACAACGTTATGCATACTCTCATACTAATATTAATGTGAGAGTAACTGTTTGACTGTCCTTCTCTTTCTGTAGATAATGAATGTCTGCTACCATTTCACATTGATAGTATTATATACTAACAATGCCTTTTTCAGACTAATTGGCAGAAATGATATTATTGAAATTTGGCAAGGACACAGAAAGAAGAACAGTTTATTAGCTCACAAATAGACAAACAGCTTGAAACACGATGTTCTACCTTTTCCTATATTGGACATGTCTTTCTACATGATCGATAACAACTGCTACAAGTGATTATGATAGGGAAGAGCCAGGGTAAAAGAGCTGTTGGTCGGAGGAAGACTTCCTGGCTGGGCAAAATAAGGCAATAGACTGGCATTAAGAAAGCAGAAGACCTGTTTAGGCTAGCCCTGGATGAGAATAAATTCAAGAGGATGACCGCCGACTTTCAGTAAGGCACTATAAGCAGAAGAAGAAGTCTACCCTAAAGTAATAATTGTCTTGTGGAGAAATAGGCCCCACTTCAGCATAATGTTGCTCCACGAAAAGTTGTCTACATAAATATTTTAGTCAAAAAGAAAAAATTAAAAAAAATATATGTTTTGTCGCATAAAATACAACAACATTTAAAAATAAAATATAGAAGACGTGACAAAAATGGATACCACTCAGCGTGGGCTATGACAGAGCGAATCATGCCGTAGCGCTGGTCTTTCTGGTACATTGGTTTTTATCCGGGAAAAGCCGCGGGCAAGAGCTACAGTAGCTGTTAAAGCTATACAGAAGCTGTCATGTATACATAGGTATTGTAGATATACGGGACCACAACAATGCGCCATCTTTGCATGATTGATGGTCCGTGACACAGGGGCTAGGGCTGGCATTGTGCCAGTCAAAGCAATATGCTTTATAGAACCTAGGTGCATAATATAAATACTGCTATCAGTAATAATATTAGGTGCTTAGGTGTATTCATAAAAGTATTGATCTATGTGTGAATAATGTATCATTGCACAACGTTCTTGACTTCTCTACAACAGATTAAGAGAAAAAATGATGTGTATACCTACCCATAATATGTGCTAAACAAAACCAAAGGTAGCATATATACAAATTTCTTTAAAAAATTTAAAATACAAGCGTAAATATTTTAGCATATCTTGGTGCTGCAGAATGGGTCTCGTCCGCTGACAAGATGTATCTTTTCTAAAAAGCATAGTGGACAACTCGTCCGAATCAAAAGTTGGTTTTGGATTCGGGGACAGTTGTCCCCTATCCCAAAGTGAAGTGGACATCACCCTAGAGAAGACCGTTGCTTGTAACTTTCTAAGGTTTCCGTATCGAATTGTTGTACACATGAATCATAGGCAAATATGGCCTTCGCTCGTCATTGCAAAGTACATACTCTTGATTCCACAGAGGAATTGAATTCAAACACAACACCTTATTACTTAATCTTCCCGTTACACGGTTAGACCACGGGAAATTCTCACTCGTAAATTCATTTAAAAACAATTCAACTGAAATACTCACTTTAGAATTCCGCGGTAGAAGTTAGCAACCCTGCGGTGTTCAAAGCTGTGCTTTTAATAAATTATTCTGGGGAACGCTGTAGCTTTCAATGCTGCTGCTGTACTGGAAATGTGCGAGCTACAATCTGGATTTACAGGCTTGATGATGATGAACTCATTGGTTATTTATTAGCAAAGCTTATAAGAATGCTAGTTTATCTATGGGGCAAAGAATAGAAAACTGACACACTCAGATATCACGCCAGGCATAGTTTGATAATATTCTGAATTTTGTTTGTGTACTTATTTCTAGGTGTGTATTTAGTATGGACTTTGTTGTCTGAAATAAAAATATATTCATTCATTCATTCATAGGTATTCAATACGTTTAAATTAAAAAAAACCAGTAATGGTATGTCTTTTGTAAACTAAGGCCTTCGATAAGTTAAACACATGTATGGTTAGACCTCTATATGTAAGGTATAATTTAACGACATTTAATTCGCAAGGGAGGTTTTCTTAACCTTACGAAGAAAACTTACCTTGCGAATTAAATTTTCATTCAGAAAACTGGTGCCTATTAATTTATTACAGCACCTTAATCGACATCTACCCAAACAGATTTTTTGACGCAAATTCGAGAGCTTTCGCATTTTTGATCGGCAAAATGGCGGAAGACTGGGATTATAAATGGATTTACGTTGATCCCGCTTCTGAAAGCTCAATAGCTCTTGAGTAGACAGGGCGAGAGTGGTGGAAAACTGTAATTTAATGGTTTAAAAGTAAGATTAATCATGGTGAAGCTGTGAAGTAATCTACTCTTATACTAATGACCTAACTCAGCACTAATACAAGAAGGTATAATTGTTTTCTAAGGAGGAACCCAATCGGTGCTGGCTGGTTTGGTGCAGATAGTGGAGTAGGTACGTACCTATGTACCTCAAAAATCAGTGACTTCACCGTTGATACTTTGAAATATTCACTAAATTACACAATACCTACATCAAATGAATTTTGATTTAAAAACAATGTTTTTTTTTTTATGTTTTGAATTTATCCCAAACCTATTGAATTCGATAATGATAAATCTGTTGGTGTGATCGTCTTTTCTCTCAGTATACGTTTACGTTGTAAGTATACGATGTGGTGTATAGTATACACCACATCTTCTACAGGCAACTAAGTACTATCACACTATTATTATAAAGGCGAAAATCTGTTTGTATGTATGTGTATGTTTGTTACTTATTCACGCTCAAACGACTGAACGGATTCGGATGAAATTTGTTACCAGAACAGCTCATATCAGATCAGCACATACTACTCTTGATCCCGCTACAATTTTTGTAATTGTTATAATGAATTTTTCTTTTATTTTGTCAAATAACACATAAAAGAAATAAAATTAACAAAATTATGTGTCTTGTATGGATATATCGCGCGAACTTTTGTGTGGCATTTTATGCACATCAGAGTTCTGAGTTTGGTAGTATTGAGTTTAATCGAATATTCGAATAACGCAATTTCAGTATAATATAATATTCGAATTATTCGAATATTCGAATGCAAGCCCTAGTAACATCGCGGGGCGCAGCTATTTGTTACTATAAAGTCACAAGCAAGAAAAATATTTGGAACTACACTTCTAATCCATTTAAATGCCGCAGATGTACGAAAAATTCATTTCCAAGCGTGTGGACAAATGGAATTTGGACCGCCAATCAGCAAGATGGGCAATCCATCAAAATGTCAGCGGGTCCCATACAATCTCCTATTTTCATGCAAACTTTCTACGTGGGATAAAGCAATTAAAACGGGTTACTTGTACTGTCGATGATAAAAATGTTTACGATTACTGTGTACCTACGTATTTTTACAAGCGTATTATTTTTTTAACGTACCTTCTACAAAAAAGGGCCTTTAACATGTGATTCGTGACAAGATAAAGTGTTATAGATAATCCATTGTACTTGTAGTTTTCTACACAAAAATACCGAGCCAAAGACATTTTCCGTTAGTCTGGTCTCTCCGTTTTTAAATGTATATACATAATTAATTTGCGATCGTTTTATTAGATTGAAAACTTAATTTTAATCTTATTCAATTCAATTATTATTTATTTTTGCCTTATATAACAAATACTTACTTTAATCATGTCATTCCTACATTAATTAATTCTATAAATATGAAATATCCAAGCTATCAATCTAACAAGAGTGAACCCAAAGTAACTGTTGCGCCCTGACAGAGTTTTTATGTATTGTGTACCCACTAAGACTACCTACACCTAACAACAATACCTGTACGCATAAAATTACAACAAATTAAATGATATGAATATGAACACATGTCTTTTCGTAGCTGACTGTACGAACTAGCTCGATGGCCCATGTATCATAGCTTGGCTGTCACTCATGATTGATCGCAAGTAATTTCAGGATCAGCAGATAAGAAGCTCAACAAAAGTTGTTAACTTAATTAGTCGGATGTTGAATGAGCTAAGCGCTTCTTTCTGAAGTAATCTAGCAATAATGGCGCTTCAGCTATGGTCAGCTGCGGTATATATACCCATACCGTAGCTGACCATATTTTGATGGAAGAGTCTTCCCTAGAGGGAGATATTTTTCAAAAGAAGGCTAGACTTGGCTTTGTAGCTTCCTTATTGATATGATAACGCATCCTATCCATACCAATATTATAAATTCTCAAGTAACCCTGTATGTATGTTACCTTTTCCCGCCTAAACGGTTGAACGGATCTTAATGAAATTTGGCATGAAGATAGATGGTATCCCGGGGACGGACATAGGCTACTTTCTGTCTCAGAAAATACCGTGCGAAGCCGCGGGCATCAGCTAGTAGGTTATATTTATCAGTGATCTGCACTATGATGCTACAATTAGTACAATATAGTTAGGAGTGGTGGTTTTTGTATGATAAACGGATAAACCTACATATATTAAGGAAATTATCAATAAAAATAAAACTGATTATCATTAAAATAATTGTCTGTACCATAAATGAAACTGCAGCCACAAAAAACACAGGTCACTAATTCGTAGAAATTAAAAGCTTTCACGCGAATCCAGCGAATATAAAATTGGAAATCAGGGTAACTTATTCTGGAAGTTGAAATATATGTTCACATGCATGTAGCATATTTTAAAACAGCACAAAGCATTATTTTTATTTCGCAGGTCTTCTGAACAAATAAATCACATTCGTCGAGTTTTTAAATCGAGTTTTCTCACCGCTTACAGATGCAAAAATATTATTCGCTCTCCCAACTGCTCTGAAAATAAAATCAGATTTAACTTTTAAATATGGCGCATGTAAACCTCATAAATATAGGGCGCAACCAAACTCTTTGGTATAGATACCTACATTCTGTAAAGTTTTATCCTTTCTTCTACCGGATGTAAGTACCTACAAAAATTAAGGTGGTTTTCAAAGCTTTTTTGATTCATTACGAAAGTAAGCGGGTTAACTACGAACCATATTTGTGTTGGAAGAACACCAACACTAACCTTTTTTGATTGGTAGCTCGCTTTAGACGATTCTACGTGAAAATGCCCAGTATTATTAATTTTAAACGTTTATAGAGGCGCTACACAATACACCACATCTAAAATTTCACGTAGTTGTAGAGAAATTGTTAGAGTAAACAATATTGTATTTCGCCGCATCACGGGGGAAATGAGCTGGACGTGTCGTGTGGTAACTCGTAATTACGTGCCACAATCAGCAACGTCTAGACTCTTTATACTCCGCTCCGTGGAGTAGAGATAGGTGGAATTCCCATCCATTCATACCCACTTTTCTCGTCTACACTTTGTAGATGAGAAAATTTGATTTAAAATTTGTAAAAACTGAAAACCGACTTCAAATTCCTTATTATTTACACAACTAAATTATTACAGTTTTTCGGGATAAATACTAATTCCTCGGGAATAAAATTTGTATGTGACCATCTCCGGATCTTTCTCTATACTGTAGCGAAAGAATCATACAAATCGGTCCACAATTGACGGAGTAATCGACGAACAGACATAAAAAAAAATTAAAAATCATACCTACAGCCGAACATAGAACCCCTCCTTTTTGACATCGGTTAAAATGGTTAAAAAAGGTCCCATAGTAGGGAAAGAATCTGGACTCTCACTCATACATAACACTTGGTGATAGGTTTGAGAGAGGACAAAAGTGTTAAGTGGAATTTGTTTGAGTACAGTAGTGTATGTAGGAATAGGCTGGTAGGAAGAGGTGGAGTGGAATAAAGCAGTTGCAAAGATACTCTTTCTAATATATAATGGTGACCCGTATTACAGGTTCTAGTGAATCTTAAACAGGCACCTGTCTCTCACAATGTTAGCTATAATATTTGCATTCATACTACTTGCGCAATGTATTTTAGCTACTAACCTTATATTGTGAGAAAAAAATAAATATAATTGAAATTTGAAAAAAAACACTATACCATCCATAAAAAATATCACCCAGAAAAGGCCGGCTAATAATCTATTCCTAGAAGATAGTGTAGATTCCTAACGAGATAAACGTTCATCAAAATACACGTGCGAGCTTCGAATAGAACATAAAGTTCGCCACGCGTGGCCCCTC
Source organism: Eupithecia inturbata (assembly GCA_963662085.1). Taxonomy (NCBI): domain Eukaryota; kingdom Metazoa; phylum Arthropoda; class Insecta; order Lepidoptera; family Geometridae; genus Eupithecia; species Eupithecia inturbata. The sequence continues at coordinate 6,701,514 of OY759187.1, forward strand.
TCGCGGTTAAAAGCAACAAAACTATTTCTGCAAGTTTATTTAAGCTTCTGACGTTAGGGCTTAAACCTGTGCTAGTATTATTTTAAAGTACTATGGCAGGGGCGCATTCAAGACTTTGCAAGGGAGGGAGCAAATAAAGATAAAATCATAGGGGCTAAAAATCAAGTACCAAACCCGATGTAACTGTTACGTGAAACGGAACTATACCAAATTAAAGTTTAACTCAACCACATTTACTTAGGCATTTAAAGAAATGTCATTAAATTCGTTCATCAAGAAAAATAAATTGGGACTAATATAATATAGGTTGATGCTAATGATATTAGACTGTAGGACTAGCTCTTGCTAAAATGTTAAATAAATTCAAATCAAGAAAATATATATAATATCTATGGACGGAACCATAGATATTTCTCGTTGGCCTGACGCATAACTGTATCCACAATAACAAGACAAAAGACGATATTGTACTGAATGTATACGGGATAACTCCGAAATTTATTTGAGTTGGAAGAATACCAACGTTTTATCCCTTAACGAGGGACATCAGGATGAAAATAATGAATTCGTCAAAGTATGATAATTTTTATAGTAAAAACATATTGTACTGTTTTATTTGCCCCTTCCTGTCCCTAAATACATACCTGTACTAGAATAACGCGACATTGGCTGTCATAACCTGGTTGTGGCATATTCTAACTTAGTAAAATCACTTTAGTTTTGCGTAACCCATCAACATAATACTGTAGATAGGTAGGCACTCTAGTGTACGTAATAGTACCTACACCTGTGTACGGCATAATGTTAGAATGTGCGGCTTAAGGTGAACGCACACCAGTCCGCGCCGCAGGAGTCGCACTCGCCGCAGACATCGCATTTTATAAATCTTTTTATGAAATTGTATGCAACACCGCGCACCTATCTGTGCCGAACGATCCGCATTTCAGTAAAATCCTGTAGGTATACGGATATTATCAAAAAAATTCGGTGCGTACGATGCGTGCGGCGAGTGCGGCGGCGCGGAAGACGTCGTTCGCATTCATCATTCTTGACTCACTAGTTCCATAGAATACGTCAGTTCTAAACAGATTTTTAATGTTAAAATGATGAATGCGATTAGGCTCGTACGATGCGGACAAGTGCGCGTGGCTATGAAGAAATTCGATGACTGCGGCGAGTGCGGCTCCTGCGGCGCGGACACGTGCGCGTTCAGCTTCAGATAAGAGGTTGGTAAGGAACGTGCTGAAAAAGCCTTTCTTAGGCTTCGCAAAGTTGTAATGGCTGTAGTTTGAAAGTAGCTGAAAACCTTGATATTTTAGAATGTGTGAACCGAAGAGACTATGTACCCTAACCCGATAAATCTTTGTTTAAAAAGATACAGAAGGCACTTCAGGGAGATTCTGTAAGCTAGCCTGAAAAAAATCATTGCCTTTATTTTATACAGTCTATCGAAATAGCAAAAAAAAAACATTCAATAATTTATTTAGATACTAAATGATGTTACAATAACAAAACAAAACAATTACAAGTAGTATTTACAATTTGCATTAGCTATTAGGTACTAAAAGTTGCGCTATGTTTGTCAAGTTACAAATAGGTTTTTTATTCATGTAATTATTTTCGTAACTATAGGTAAAAGTCCGTTTACTAACCCTCAAATTAACTTTTTACTTCTGCCAAAGCTTTTACTTCATCTAATAGCTGTAATTATTTCAACAGAAAACTTTAGAATATTCCCAAAAAACCAAGCAAAAGAAAAATTTCGCAACTTGTACACCGTACTTTATAAATAGATCCATTTCTTTCAGTAACTTAATCACAAAGAAGTTAAATGCTGGTAAAACTTAGTCTTCGAGGAATCGTGAAATAAAAATAAAAGCTTTCAAAACGTTTCCAGAGATTTCGCGAGAAGTTTCGGTCCCCTTTGTAACCAAAAAGCAATCTAGGCGGTCTAGGTGAAATTTGAAACGGTAGTTTTCCCTTTTTCGAGCGAAATTTTCGACCCTTTACTTTGATCGTTATGAGCCGTAAGTTCCTTTGAACTGGAATACCAAATCACACAGCGAGTGCGTAAATAGAAACCTTAGCCAGTCACTGAATTAATTTTTGTCTCATTTTTCCGGAACTTTTCATAGAATATCTCTCTCCAAAGCAACCCTTAGTAAGTAGAGCTTGTGCTATGTTAAAATACAAATAACATAGAACATAGAAACCACCCATACCCTAAACAAATATTTGCAGATTTTCCAATAATATTTCCATTATAACGCTTGTCCCACGGCGGGATCCGAACCTTAAACCTTCCGCGTCCTAGGCGGACCTTCGCACACTGCGAAACGTCGAACGAGATCGTCTGCGGACGAGATCGTCCTTTAAATATTAACAGGAGCCGATCCCTGGCCTCAATTTAAATATCATGTCATTTAACTTAGTCATTCAATTAAATGACTACTAAATCTGTAGAAGGACTGAACAAATGGCGACCATTAAAAGTCTTAACCTTAGATTTGTTGACCAAGTAAAAGACACGTCTCCACAACAGCGTTCGTAAATATTTGAACGCGCGCGTGCTCAACGGCATTTTACTTACAATCAACCCGAGAAACGCTAAATCTCGAAAGGCGGGTAGCCATAAACCGCTGCATTTGAATCGCCATTACTGAGGGTAGTTTGTTAATATTTGAGCGCGACCGTCGTCTTGCTCCACTGGGGTCATTTATCGTTCGGCCGCCGCACGGACTGGACGTCTTGCGTCGGTTGTTGGTTGTTGCAAACGTTTATTGCCATGAAATAAGGCTTAACGTTTCGACTGCCAAGGAAGGTAATTGCAGTTTTATTTGAGCGGGCTTGTCAACGGAATGTCGTTTACGCTCTGGGGAAAATACATTTCAGGAATTTTCTTGAAGGACGTGTCGTTTCGGTTTTCTTCTCACTTCCTAATTTTTGCTATACAATATTATTTATAAGGTTTTTCAAGGTTAGGCATGTATTTGATACCAACACATTAGTATTTTGGTAGGTATTTAACGAACTTTTCGTTTTATCACAGTCATTTACAAAACCCTTGTCATTTGTACATCATAACACCGAGGTAGCTATAGCAAACGAGTACGCCCATGATGGACACACGTCTGTTCCATAATTACGTTTGAGGTGAGCGATAATCACTTAATCACTGTCTGACCATCCCGAGATTATGAGAATACTACCGGGTTACTGTTTCAGCTAATTAATTTTACATAAGTAGGTAATTCACTAATATATATATATATACTCACTCACATATACTCACTTTAGCTGGAATGGATTAGGCTAAACTAATTGACCGTTGTTTTTTATTGTAGGAATATGATAAGATTAAAACTACACTTGCAACTATGATGGTTGTTGTGTTAGCACGACAAGGGTAGTTCTATTAAAGGGTCATCAAAATTTCTCCAACTGTATCTTCACTGAGTTTATCCCTATTTTATCTTTGACAAAGTTATAAACTCAACCTCTCAAAGACCGCGCAAACACAATGATTTTTATTTAGAGGTACAGCCCGACTTCAAATAATCTCAGAGCTAGAAGCAGTAAGCCCCAACAAAACTCCGTCAATCTCCGAAACCGCAAAGTATAAATCCATTTCAATTTTCCACTCGGAAACATTCCGAAGAACTGTGGAGTTTCCACCGACTGCGCCCGTTTGAGGAGTCCTGAGACGGAAGTAATGAGTCTGTGGCAAGTTATGAGTACATGACGAATTGCCGAAAACTCGCCAGGTTGGATGATTCACTCTTTGGAGTGGAAGCAAAGGAATTATTTGAAGCGTTTGCTCGTGGGGGCACGTGAGGACAAAAGTCAAAGATTAACTTGACGACGCATTACCACAACTACCCACTTGACGGATATTTTTAAACTTGCGACTGTTGAAATATAGGTTTGTATAAATATTGAAATTCACATAGGTATGAGATTTTTATGAAGTCGCATATCCCGTATTATTTGATCTACAACGCAATCGTTGTAGATCAAATAATAAGGGTACGATACGACTTAGGATGTTTATTCTTGGAAAATTTACTCAAGTGATTGCTGCCTCGTTGACATCAAAAAATCCCTAAATGAGAATAATTTGAAAATACCCCTTGTGTTGGGGTACATGTTCAAATAAGTTGCGTTTAGTTAATGCTCTTATTTTCATTCAACATCAGTTAGCAAAACTCCAGTCTGAATTAATATTTACCCAGACAGTTTCCTCGATACATTCTCCAAGCTTTGACACAAATATTTGCTCTTCAGATTCCCAATATTCGTAGTTTTGATTTGATGCATCGCTAGACTTGCTTTGAAAAGCGCTTTTGGGCTCTCTCGGCCAAGAAATTGGGATTTAATGTGACACATATTACCTACTTTATACAGGCTATTTTGCTCTTTGACTATTCATGCAAAAGTTATTAGGATACAGCGTTTGGTATCAAAGACTTGTAAATTTCTACAGAAAGGATGCCGCACTTATACGTGGCCCGTTCTTGCAGTTAAGATAAAATTTTCGTTACTTGTTTCAGACATGATTATGCTGGCAAAATGAATGGGAAATCAGCTACAATTTGGGATTAATAACTACCTTTATTACAGAAATATTCGATAGACAAATTTCTGAAAGCTGAGCTAGACATTTCATGACCAGCTGTATAGAGGTTTATGTAATGCACCAGACCTTAGTCGCATCCCTCTCGCTGAACGAACACTTGGTAGATAACTAGGTAGACTTAGGCCCGTTTTAAGTCGTCAATCTATGCTGGAGTAACGCTTTTATATGGAATAAACGTCACTCCAGCATATCTATCACTAAGCAAGCTTTCACAATACGGGCCATAGTCCTCACAAGTAAACGCCGTATAGATGAGATGATGCCCGAAGATAGCCTACGTAAAGTCAATCTCTTAGTAGATCATCTATCACACTAAATAATATTGTAAATGCGAAAGTTTTTATATTTAGATGTTTGGATGTGAAGTTTGTTACTTCTTCACGCCAAAATTAAAGAATGATGAGATAGTTCTGGGCGTAGATTAGAATATAGGGTACTTTCATCCCGGGAAACGCGATCGAAGCCGTGGGCAGTAACTAGTATTACATAATCCACAGAACAAACCGACATTAAACCTCGTACATTAGTCACAAAACAAACGTTCCACCAACCTTTTTCTGGTATTTATTTCTGCGACATGTTTCCCGTTTCGTAAACAATAAATGCCACTCATACACAGCGAATACCCGAGATACACGAGCTACGTAATAAAACATTCGACGATCCAAAACTGCCGACAGTGCCAACCCCATCTTAGCAATACAACTCACATTACTCTACAAGAGTTTGAGGATGTTGGTGAGGAAAACAGCTGGGTATCTAAGCAAGTGATTAATTGATAACTCAACCCGGCTCGGTCCTTTTTTTTCGCTTTTAATCGTTAATCGACAAATAAGACAGCGATGCCTACAAAATTTAAAAACCACGCAGACACACTCTAAAAACATAATCAAAAAATAGCTTAAAAGAAGTTATAATCGGCGCGCGCTCCGTTTCGAACAGCAAAAAGCGGGGGCGGACACTTACTCAGGCATGGTTCCAAAGAAATTGTGATCTTGAATTTGTGATCTATGTAATTATATATAATTTATAATGATAATTTATATATAATTACCCCCCGACTAAGGTCGGGGGTTGATTAAAATTATTTATTACTTTTTCAATTACAAAGTATCCGTCGCCTTTGCAAAATTCTTATTATAGCGGATAATCCTAGTAACTAATTTGAGAGCTTTTGTGCAGTTTCACCGCTTGACAAACGCGTCGTTAAAAGTCAGCTGTGTGAAATGTATAAGCGTTGCGTGTAGGCCAAGCTCGCCAACTTTAAGGCAAGATTTTGGAACAGATTAAGTCCATGACATTGTGCAGTCGTATATTTTGATCTTTGTTTTGTACACAGACTTTGAAGACCTTCGCTTAATAATGGTTCGATGATATCGGGGCCATAATTATAAGTTGGGAATCACTATCTTTCTACTTCTATGTTTCTCCTTTTTATGTTCCTGCTCATTCAATATAAATAAATAAATAAATAATGCTGGACAACCCACACAGCATCATCTAGCCCCAAGCTAAGCAGAGCTTATGTTATGGGTACTAGATGACTGATGTACATACAATAGATACATATTTTTTATTATACATAGAAAATACCCAGAACTCCCGGAACAGATCAAATAATAATATTCTGTAATGTGTGAAAAGCGAGACCTTGTATTACATAGAATAGAATAGAAATACATTTATTGTCTTAATTTACAAAATACACAAGGTCAAATACGACTTAAAAACCTATTTAAATGAAACAAAAAAATTAAGACAAAAGGAGTAAATTTAGCATTTGCTGTACCTAACACTCACAGGTCTCCACTATGCTGTAAACAATGATTGTAAAACTGTTAAGTGGGTGATAGACGTACGAACTTGAAGTACGTGGTTTTTAAGATCGCGAACTTACTCCGCTCGACGTCGGTGACACACGTGAAGCTTACTCACTCTGTATTGCGATCGTCGACAGAAGAAGCTTTGTGTTTATGTTGAGGTGGGTTACGAGCAAAATTTCAAACTTGTCGGATCGCCAACGAACTTACTCGGCGGTTTTAAAGTACGCGTACTTAGGGTGACACACCAGCGAAAAAGGTCGTCGAGCCACAAGTTCGCGAATTTACTCGCACGTCTATCACCCACTTTACAGAAATAATTTTATTTTATTTCCATCTTCAAAATGACAAGACTTGCCCGGGTCCTATAGACCGCAAAACATTTAGCAATTTTATGTGTGGTAGATGTTATCTTTATTTGCTATGTCCTGACCCAAATGTCATATCATTGAGCTATAAATACGTGGCCCATCATAACATGGCCTTTACTTTCGAACTACAAGCTTTATCATGAGTGAAATGTGGAGGTCTTGTTAAGTGGTCCTAATAGGCACGGCGGCCTATTATGTCGATTTAACAAGATATGTGACCTAAGGTGTGAAGCTTTATGATTGGTTGGATTTTATGGGTGTCTAAAAGTGGACTTAGAATAGAATCTCAATCATGGCCTAAATTATACTTTACTAGCTGCTGCTTGCGGCTTCGCACGCGCTTTTTATGTAGCCTATGTCCGTCCCGGGATACTGTTTACCTCTCTGCCAAATTTCATTGAGTTCCTGTCAGCCGTTTAGGCGTGAAAATAACAGACAGACCGACAGAGTTACTTTCGAATTTATAATTTTTGTATGGATGTATTTTGTTATTAAAAATTATCTAATTTTAGTGTTTTAGTGTATCTGGCGCAGCGCATCAGCATTGCCATACAGCGGGGCAATTCAGCAATCGTCTTGGGGACGCTTCCGATCGGTAATGGATCAGTGAAGCTACCTCTTGATTGTTAACAACAGCCTGCAGCCAGCTCATCATTATCATTATCATCATCATCATTATCAACCTATCTTAGTCCACTGCTGGACATAGGCCTCCCCCAATGAGCGCCATAGCGCCCTGTCTTCAGCTTGCCGCATCCAGCATCTGCCTGCAGTCTTTCGTAGATCGTCATCCCACCTGGCCGGAGGGCGTCCTACACTACGTTTGCCGAGTCGCGGTCTCCACTCGAGAACACGTTTACCCCAACGGTTGTCAGTTCTTCGCGAGATATGGCCAGCCCAGTGCCACTTCAGCTTGCTATTTCTCTGAGCTATGTCGATAACTTTGGTTCTCTGTCGGATGTATTCGTTACGAATCCTATCCTTCAGAGAAACTCCGAGCTAGATCGCTTAGCGACTTTGTACTGGTGGACCAGCCCTACCGTGAGTGCTCAATCAATGCTTGAAAACTTTCGTTTTCAAGCATTGATGTATGGATCAGCTCAACTGTTTTTATTGTAAATACTAGTTCTAATCTGTTTCTATAAATTAATGGTAATTTTCTTTGTTATTATTAACAATAATTAAACTAGGCTTTATATCCTAGTTAAATTACCTACAATCATAATATTAGGTTTGTATCCGTTACAAATATTTAAGGAATTGCTTCAAATCCCTCGTAAAAGTGCATTTATTTTCAGATGCCAAAGATTTCAGTCTGGCAACATTTATTTCCTTTTATGAAAATTCAAAATAAGAAAAGGAAACAAAATTGCTGGTTCGAAAGCCTTTGAATTTGATTCATTGCATTTCCTCGGGATTCTTTTGAAGTTTGAATGCACTCTATAGGTACACTTAAGTACTTATGTGTTATACAGGATGATTCCTGATTTGGAGAATATGGAATTCAATGATTTTTTTACTTGGTTTCACCTACCCTGCTAACATATGACAAACGTTGTGCCGAACACCCAGCATAACTGATTGTGACTAGGTTAGATACCAGACAAACATTTGCATGTTTTCAAAAAGCTTTGCATTCAAAGAAGTTGCTCTGAGAGAAGGTATCTTTATCTCATAATTTAGATTTTTGTGACTCTAAGTGGCTATCATGTCACTGTGACCATTATAGGCCAATTGTGATCGTCTGCGTTCAAATTTCATAATTTAAGTAAAATTTTCTATGCATATAATAGAATATCTTTTTATGTAATGTATTGTATTGTATTAGAATTTATCAGTTTATCACCCATAGCTCTGCTTAGCTTGGGGCTAGATGATGCTGTGTGGATTGTCCAGCATTATTTACCTATTTATTTAAATATTGGTTATAAATCAATTATGTTACTCAACCATAAAATTGAAATTGATGAGGCACTAGTAGGTATTTACCTAACATACCTAGCAAAGCTTCATATATACCTTTCCTCCACATATTACAGAGACAGCCTGTACTCTGTAGATGCACACACTGTATCGTTTTGTTTGACGATTCGTTTGCTTCGATTTTATTTATTTGAGAAACTATTCCTTTGTTTGGTTTCCAATTCATAACATTGTTTGTGAAGAGGAGGTTTGAAATTTTATAACATATTGTAGCGTGCTTTTCATACGTTATCAGAATTTTAAAACAGTTACTTACTTGAATCCATACTAATGTTATAAATTCGAATGTAACTCTGGCTGTCTGTCTGTTACCTTTTCACGCATAAACAGCTAAATGGATCTCAATGAAATTTGGCAGGGAGTTAAATGATGTCCCGGGACCTCAGGCTACTTAAAACGCACGTGTGAAGCCGCGGGCAGCAGCTAGTAACCTGTAAAGGTATTAATAAGACCAAATCATTAATTTACATTTTATAAATTACTAGGTGCCAGCGCCTTCGCACGCTTTTTTCCGGGATAAAAAGAACCCTATGCCCGTCCCCGGGATACCATCTACCTCCCTGCCAAATTTCACTAAGATCGTTCAGCCGTTTGGGCGTGAAAAAAGGTAACAAACAGACGGACACACTGAGTTACTTTCGAATTTAAAATATTAGTAGGATTCCGATTGTGCATTAAGTAAATCTTGGACTTAACCTCGAGTATAGGTACCTACCTACCTATATACTTTACATATTGGACAAAACAGTATCAACATACTAGGTACCTACATAGAATAATAGATAAGCTAACAGTTTTTCAGAACGTAACTAATATACGCCAAACATCCACACTCAAACAACTCAAGTTCTAAATGTTTGAAATATCGCACTCACAAAAATTTATGTAACACTTTCTACAGCGTATAATTTATCATCCGATACCGCGGTACGAATATTCCCTTTAACACTGAAATAAACCTTTCAGGCATGCCACACACACGTATCACTGCTAACATACATACACCCTTTCAAAAAGCTATACCCCTGCCCCTTAGAAACCACACGGATACGTCTTACATAACAATAATACCTATTCTACATGTGTACCATGCTGCTGTAAGACCACGTGGTTCAATAAACTTTTTGTGCGACGATATCGCCATCTATCGGGTGGTTATGGAACTACGTTTTCGTATGGTGAGCTTTTAGGGAAGCTTTGCGATGTAAACTTTTCGCGTGAGTTTTCAGTAAGCGTTTGCTGTACGATGTTTTAGATGGCGCTAGTAGTTTCGTATCACAGTTTCGTATACGAAACTGAAACGAAACTACTACTGAGAATCATTCCTAACAACTCACACTCACAAAAACTCATAGTGAAAATAGACATAGACATAGTGAATATAGAAAATAGACATTCGAAATATAAAATTTTTGTCAATCAGCTATTTTTTACTTCTTCACCGACATCACCTGTACCTATCATGATGGCCTCTAATCTTCTAGAACTAATATTTTAAATTTTTCAGTATTTTCTAACAAATATCTTTTCCTTGTTTCAGCTTTCGGAACTCGAACAGCGAGTTCTGGAGGCGGAGGGCAGAGCCGAGGAAGCAGAAGACAAGGTAAGACACATTGATATTGTCACAAAAGAAAAGAAAAAAAATCACATTAAAAAAAACCAGTTTTACAAATTTATGCGCAATAGGTATGTATCTACCTAACATGTGCCTATAAGATGCAATTTGTTCCAAAGTAGAAGAATGAAATTTTCTCTTTATTTTCCCCTTCTGATGATAAATAAGCTTCAAATCTGTCCACTCCAAAACTAAGTGGTAACATTCAGTTTCCCCTCATAAAAAGCTCGTCAAACAAGAAACCTATGTCGAACTTTAATTAAAAGCGCTGTACCGTTGGCATAAAAAGCTTTTCCTCTCAATATCCCGCAGTGCAAGTCTTGCAAGTCAGGAGGGTCGGCAGAAAAGTTTTATTTACCCTGTCCTTGTTTGACAGGACCTTCGTCAAAGCTTGAGAGAGCGTAAATATTTACTGTACCAAATGTGATACGCGTTTGCTTGGTATGGTAGGTTATATTTTAGGTTGGACGCATTTGACCGCCGCGCCGCCGCCGCCGCCGCCGCATAAAATAGTTCGATAGAGGTCGGCGTGAACCTTTGCATATTTTGTATAATTGTTACTCGTCTTTTTACCCAAATAATTATGCCCTAGTTTAAACTGTAGGTACTCGTAAGATTCGACATGACTTTTTTAAATAGTATAAGGCTATATGGCTGGGAGCGAAATAAAGACCTGATTTAAAATAGAATATTATAGAACAATAATCAAAAAAATTTTGGTTCATCTGGTTTTGAATATCAATGGTTTGTATATGAGCTGCGTTCCAGGTTATAACCATTTTTACATCCCTGCTCGACAGCGACTCGACACGTTCACGATAGCTACCGGACTACCAACAGTCGAGGCTTGACCGAGACGTCGACGTCTCGATCACACCTTGCCAGGCTTACGCCTCTAAAATAGAATCCTCATCCTCAACAGCCTAAATATTGGTCCACTGCTGGACGCAGGCCTGCCGCTGATAAGCGCCTTATTGGCTTTTATCTCATGGGGGGTAATGCCCATAATCCTCACGCTGGGCATGCGGGTTGGGGATCGCAGTTCGGTGATAGAATTATTCTGCAGGGGGCGCTGCTGCCCACCTCTGCAACAGCTGGTGGATATCCCTTAGTCGCCTCTTACTACACCCACGGGAAGAGTTGGGGTATAAAATTTAACACTAAGTACCTACCGCATTGCTTATTATGGCAGGCATAGCTTATTACTTCCGGGATAATAGGTAATTAGCCTAAACGATAATCCAGGTATGTACATCTTTACGAAATTTCAGACAATCCGTTCAGTAGTTTCGGTGTGAGGAAGTAAAAAAATCCAAAGTTTCGCTATTATGATTTACGACTTAGTTTCTTCCGGCGGCTTCGCACGCGTTGTTTCTATGGAAACGTTTAAAGGTTATTTCTATCACATGAAAACTGATTTATGGGATGAAAAGTATGTTTTATTCCAGGACTAGAACTATCTGTATGCTAAATTTCAGCCTGATCCGTTCAGTAGTTTCGGTGTGAAGAGGTAACAAACATCCAAAGTTTCGCTATCCATACTAATATTATAAACTCGAAAGTAACTCTGTCTGTCTGTCTGTTACCTTTTCACACCTAAACGGCTGAACGGATCTCTGTGAAATTTGGCAGGGAGGTAGATGGTATCCCGTTGACATATGCTACGTTTTATCCCTTAAAAAAGCGTGCGAAGTCGCGGGCAGCTGCTAGTTATAAGAGTGATTCTCTAACTAAAGCGTTAGGTACAACTGCAAGTACTGAGGTGTCGCTTTTGGTAAGTAGACACGTCGTAAACAACCCGGACAACTGAGAAATGGGGAGTCACTGGGTATTGAGGGTGACGCTTACGTACCGATAGTCTATTGGTTAAGGATGCTAATTTATTATGCTTTGTTTTAATTCATAACATTTTTAACGAAAGCTACGTCCTTAGAGCATTAGTTTAATGCTCTAAGGCTACGTCTTAAACTCGTTGTATAATTTTATAAACACCAGATAAGATATTGTATAACTAACTTATCTTATGAATTTTTTGTTTTCTGTTTACATTACTATTTAAGTATATTTTAATGTTTGATTCCTATTGTTATCGACAATTTCCTTGCTTTGTATTGAAGTGTTTATAGCTAGTCTTACGCATGCTGTGTCGGCCTATAAGAGGTTGGGAGCACTTAGAATCACTAATTTAAAAATTATGTACCTTCCTTGAATGATATGGTGTACCTACTCGCTGTAGGCTAACCTAATTGTAAAAATAAATAAATAAATGAATGAGATACCTATATAAAACGACAAGCTGCTGGCCGCGGCTCCGCACGCGCTTTTTAAGTAGCCTATTTCCGTTCCCGGAATACCATTTTCCTCCCTGCTAAAGGGGTTTGAAGATTTTGGCCCTAATATCGGTCACCATTTTGTTTTATTTTTTTTTAAATCGTCGCGCACAATAAACATTATATATTTGGATAGAATACACTAAAACAAATAATAATTAAAACCTAAACTACTTAAAAGTTTACCGTACCTATTGTGAAGCGTTCATCCCCCAAAGTTTAACTATGATTTCGAAATAAAAAGTTACAAAACCGGACAAAAAAACGCTGTAAAAATAAAATAAAAACCAAACAAAAGCTGGCAGCTTGGACACAATAGCTGGCAAGGCAACTGTAAATGCCACAATAGGGAGATTTGAAACTGGGCAGTTTGTTTTGCCATCAGTACAAAGATATGAGAGCAACACGAGTGGAGGCGGGGGATGTCCTGATATTGATTTTTCAATGTAGGATTATGATATGAATCATGCCCGTTTTGTAGCTGAAGCTTTTGAAAAACGAGAACTAGGATTCATTCTGAATGTAAGCACCGTTTACATTGAGCGGGTTAACTACGAACCTTGTGATGAAACTTTGGTGTTCCAACACAAACAAGGTTCGTACTTAACCCTCTCACATTCATATGGAGAACTAGGATTGTAACGTGAGTATTTTAAGGGTGTGTAACAGCGTCTTTATTTTAGTCTTGTCCTGTTTACAGTTCAAACTTTTTGTGAGCATTTGAGTTTTTTTTTTACTTAACACTGCCCGCTGATCAAGTTGGATTTAGGTTTTTGATTTGGCCTTTTTCAACCACAAGTTGTAGCCATTTTAATGTAAACTGGTAATTTTTTGTAACAGCACATTTCTAGTATTTTTTTCGATTTAGAGTAGTTATGTAAATTTTTCTTGTCTTGCATGCGAATGGACATTTTGTGCATACATAAATGTAATATACCAGTCGTAATCCATAAATCGCAATTACGAATATTGTGCTGAAAGATACCCTAATATAAATAAATAAAATAATATTCAACCTATTGCGTTTTAGAAAATTTATCAGTTTTTGTGTTCTCATGTGATTAAAGAGACGCCCCGTATCGGTTAAACACTTAGGTTAATATTTCGTTAATGTACTTTCAACTAAGACATAAAGAGCAGTAATAATAATAAAAAATAATGCTAGACAATCCAACCAGCATCATCTAGCCCCTTGTAGTAGTTTTTGGTCTGGGTTTTCATCTCTTGTGAAGCTTCAAAAAATTTAATCTGGCATTTGCTAATAATATTTTCTATAGGGTTAACCATTAAAAATGCACAAAGCGGCCGATAGAATCAGATTTTAACGTACGCATTGTACAAACATAAACGATGACATAATAACCCCTCTCCAACGGTCGCCTGCCACCCCTTGCTCCCCTTATAAATACACCCAATTGAAAATAAACTTTACCATGCAACGAATAAAACTGAATTCAATGATACTAAAGCCGATCAATTGCATTTTTTTATTCGATATCAAAAGTCTGACTCTGGCAACAATAGACCCGAAGCCACCCTCAGCGCATGCGTATAAAACGCAACCAACTTCACGCCTAAAAACCAAGCCACCATAATCTACAACTTCGTCCCTAAAACTTTATATGTATATAATTTTATTTCTCTATTAATTTAATGTAAAAATATACTATACCGTGAATTAAATCCGTCTAATAAACGCCGTATCGTCCTCGTGCCGAGAAAGCAACACAGTAAAGTGAGATTCGTTCCTAACCGCGTCGGAATATTTTTGATCAATAGAAGCTCTTTATTAATTTATTTGTGTTCTAGATAAGACGGCATCGCTTGACGCTGAAAAACTGTGTTCTATTCATATTGTGATAGTAATATTAGTGCTACAACGAAATTGCTTTAAGTGTTTAGGTGTTAGCGTACAGTTTGTACTGGATTGATACGTCAATTTGTGGTAGGAATCGTGTGATCAGTCCGTGATAGTGATAATGTCGAAACCCAATACGCTGAAGGCTCACAGACTGAGTGCTGAGTTTGCTGAGAAGCGTGCGTCGATGAAGAAAGCAGATCCAACAAATTCATAGCAACCAGCCGTAAGTAATTCGTATAATAATGACTCGCCTGATAATAAAATAATCAAAAGCGTAGGTATTTCTGCCCTTGCCAAATGAACGCTTTCGTATAAAAATAATAATGAGAAAACCATTTTTTCCACTTTAGCAGAATACTTAGAATCAAGCGTCATCTTGAAAGTTATTTAAACGTTAGTACGTTTAAATAACTTTCAAGATGACGCAGCAAGAGTCAATGTTGTTGTGTATTACTTTTTCAAATTGAGTCCGTACCTAAGGGGTATGTATTAACGACGTATATACATATATAATATATTTAAACTTAGAACTCGTCAATTAAACCAGTTTTGATCTAGAAAATAATGAATTTTTATTGATACAGAATTGTCTGAAATTGTAGCAGTTTAAAATTCCTCTACAAACGCTTGTTAAAGCGTAAAAGGTTGTAAAACTGTCCTATGTTACAATTGAGGTCATGCTTTCATTAATGGAATGATTGTGTTGGTAGTACAAAGCACATGTCATGATGATACGTCTACTATTCCAACATGGACGCTGCTCCTGTCACTCAGCTGTTTTGTGCGCATGCGTGCTAAATTTCCCGCCATCTTTGGAATTTCCTCGAAGCAACTAAGTACAATAGAAGACTTCGATACGATGTTTAATCTATTATAGTGTTTGATACTTGTTTACAAGCAAAGATTCGTGCCGGGAGATATTATACCGAAGTGCATAAATGAAATAAAATAAATAAATAATAATGCTGGAAAATTCACATCTAGCCCAATCTAAGCAGAATTTGTGTTAAGGGTTTACTAGATACCTCTACCTCTATACCTATAAGTAAGTATATATCTATTCAATGGAATTACTCGATGTGTAAACAAACAACTATTTACTAGTATAATTTTGAGGCTTTTGACTAAGCCCTGCTTACTGTAATTTTTTTCACATTCATTACGAAATCTTTCAAACTGTACAAAAATTATTGAGCTTTTCTTTTGGCCCATAACTATAAGTCTCCAAAATCACACCCTGACCTTAAAAAGTTGTTGTGCCTCAGGGACCTATATATATTTTTAATTGTGATTTCGTGCATAGTACAGATATTGTACTTAGGTGTAGGTAGTCTTAGTGGGTTCACAATCCTTTAAAACCCTGTCAGGGTTTTACAATTACTTTGGGTTCGCCCATGTTAGATTGATGACTTTGTTATATCATTATATAAATAGAATTAATTAATTTACGAATGTCATGATTAAAATAAGTATTGGTCATTGGTTATTTCCCCGAAAGTTTATACGTTATACCGCAACGCAATGTATAAAATCTCGGAAACTTTCCAAAAAGAATTAGATATGAGCCATCAATCTTGTTACTTCATCTACTTTAGAAGTTCGTAAAGAGAACTGCTTCTCTTCACGAACTTCTAAAGTAGGTGAACTGTTTGCCAAACATCTTACTTAGTAACGAAAAATTTGTAACAAGGAAATAAATAATAGGGAGTTTTCTACCAGTGTCTGAACTTGAGGATGACTCATAGTGCAATAACCCTGACTAGACGGAATGCTACTCTGCTGGATCTGTCGGTGGATTAGTTGGGTTATCGGTAAGTTCTAAAGCCGAACTCAATTGTAAACTCTTTCCTCTAATATCAATGGTTTGAAAATGTACAGCCATAGTTATCCAACTTTTTTACTTGCATTTTACTTCGTTCGGATTACTCCCGAGACGAAACGGATGAAAGTTTGCGTGCACTGAGTTTTTGTTTTAGTTTGTTTGTAGTTTCTGTCGTCTACTTCATCGGATCATTTAGTAATATGTACCTATGCATAGATTTTAAGGAGTTTTCAGATTAAGCTTTGAACTATCAAAGCTATTAATAGTAAATATAAATATCGTTCTACTAATAGTAAATATAGTTTCGAGAAATATCTATAAAACGTGGGATCAGAAGCGGTTTACTGGGATACGACCTCTATTATAAGAACGCTAGATGACCAATAAAATATAAACTCTTCTGCAGAATATGGAGGATACGTAACACCGAATTTTTCCTTCCATAAACTTCTAACTAGATATGGCATTGGACAAGACCAGACTCTGTCTAACAAGTCACGGACGCTAATAAGACAGACTTTGGTAGTGTTTATGACAGATGGACAGACAATTGTTGAATATTAACTAGGTTAAGCTATAGCATTTGTTATCGTTAAAGGGAACGTGATGGAGGCGTTTCCTGTGATATATCCGAACGTGACTTCCTTAGCTCTCCGTGTTCTGTGTTGCGTGAAACGTGGTGTCGCAACATCCAGCAGATTTGTCATTGTATTGGATATGGGTAAGGAACATTGGTAAATATCATTTCAAAGGTTTCGGCTCAAAGGCTTTGGCTCTATGAATGCATGTCATTGTTCCAATCCAACTAACAAGTTAAAAAGCAAGATTTGTTTTTTTACAATTGTTTTCAACAGCGTCAGTTTTTTATCCGCATGTGTGCAGTTGTCTTCAGTGCCAATTGTGCCAATACTGACTTGTTACGCGTATTAAGAGATGAAAAGAATTGACCAGTTTTAAATTAACACTTTCATGGCCCACGACGCACTCGCTCATCTACAGCTCCGTAAGCGCGCCGCCGCACACCTGTGGGTCGTACTGCCGAGGCTGGGCTGTGAATGCGATAAGCAGTAGCAGTACGTTAAAATAGTGATCTAAATCTTAATCTCCAATCAAGATAAATGCCGTTACGTTTTTTGTTAGTAAAGCATCTCCATCCACTCTATCCTCTATAAGTAGGATAAGGATCATCACTCGCACATTCAGCACCGCTACCGCACAGATAACCAATAAGCATTCAGATATGGGCACCCGTAACCTAAGGTACATTTTACAGTGATAAAATGGTTCACCATAAGCACACCCCGGACACTCGCCCATTTCTCCATACAACAGTCGCGTCTCGGCACTTATGTATGTAGTGTTGCGCTTCATGTGTACCTAAGTGTGTGTGACGTCTAGGGTCACTTCATAATTATATCGTACGACTGAGACAGTTGCGAAATAACTCGGACATTTTTATTTTTTATTTTTCTGTTCCAAAAGGTATGTCCATGATCAAACAAACAAAACATCGAACACCATCGGCGTCGTCTGTCAAAATCATAACACAGGCCATCTGCACCCTGTGCGTACGCCGTACATCCCTTGCATTTGGAACTCAAACCGAACTCGCTAGGACGCGACGGGGTAAGGAAGCTCGGTCAGATAGGAGGTGAAGACTGTCCAGTCTATACGTTGGTATTATTATAATTATATTCTTTGTCACAAGCTTCAAGCGTGTGGCCCGCGAGCATGGAGATGGAGCACTCTATTATCTGATGCCATGAATATAAAATGCATACACATTTTTGTGCTATGCTGCAGTGGTGCAGTCTAGATCTGCGACAGCTTTACTTATCTAAAAAATTAAATGTGTAAACTGATGTTACACGTCACAGATGTGCCCAAAGTCGGGTCTTTTCGGAATCTATGTAAATGCGCATTGCGTTATACATGCCTGGCTTATGAATCATAGACAATATTTATAGGGTTGGCTCTGAAATATTAACCTCTGGCGCATTATTTTAATAAATATTTCATCCTGTGGCTTTTACGCAAGAACATGGGTGCTCTATATACGAAATATTTAGCGCAATAACAGTAGGTAAGGAATTCGTTTAGATCATAAATGAAACCTCAGATGTCATTACGGATGTAAGCGGGTTAACTACGAACCTTATTTGTGTTGGAAGAACACCAACGCTTCATCTCTTAACAAGGGACTTCTTCAGGGTGAGTGCGTTCCGCATCTCTTATATCCGTTATGAATTCGTTAAACTACGATAGTTTTTATAGTAAAACCTCAAAAGTAGTAAAGTAAATTTTAAAGTAAAGCTTCCCAAGTACAATACGATCTTCATTGATCAAGAGCTTGTACCTACTAGGAGGCATCCCAGAATAAAAGGTAAATCGTTAATCTTTTCTAAAATTGAAGTGAAAACACCAACGCAGGATATGGTACAAAATGGCGCCTATACATCACATATTTGAGAAGCTGTCCCCAGACAACCAAAGACTCGTGTAATCTGTGCCATGTTTGTGTAACGCCAATTTACGTGGCAGCCCTATTCCCAGAGCGCTTGAAGCAAGGAAGGCAATAAATATGCCTTTACGCCTTTGTACTATGATAAGTTTATGTTAAAGCTTTGAGGTCTTTACACAAAATGTATGTATATGATTTGTTGTTACAGCAAATTTTCGGAGATTATACACTCAATTTCTGACGAGGTATTTAAGATTACAATGCTTTGCTCATATTGAGCCAGTTTAAGTTCATTTTGTATTTGTTTTTTGTAATTTCACTCTAGTTTTCTTCTCTGACTTCAAGTACAAGCAGAATCATGGTCATTTTACCCATACACTAGTCAAATATACTTAATTAGCCAGATATAATTAAATGTAATCAATATTTATTGAAGGAAGTATTTCAAATCGACAAATCGTTTGTTTACAAACATTCTACATCAAGTTTGGCTAATGTATGGGTACCTAAGACTACTCACATGAAGCCAACAAACCTCTAATACTAAACGTCTGGTATTAGTTGTAGGTGTATGTTTTTGTGGAGTTATTTCTGTAAGTATTTTCTGGCTGTGTGAGTGAGTAGATGTTGTCACCCCCTGGTGAGCCCCCTTGTGCCAGCACTGGAGCACTAGACCATACACAGAAAGGCAAGATATTACCAGAGAGCGGAGCGAGACGCGAATTTTTGTGGTTTTCTTAAATTTTTTTGCAGTATTTTGCATACTGACTTTTAACGAGGGAACTCGTTAAAAGTCAGCTCACCTTGCCGTTAACACTTTTGCCTGCCGGCAAAAGTGTTAACGGCAAGGTGAGCTAGAGGAACGGCAGTCAGGGAGAGGCGGAATGCGCCGCCCCCCGCTGCCTGACTCCCTGGGCCATGCATGGCCCACGTGGCCTAAAGGTAAATAAATACGCCACTGACTATTATGTAGGTACATAACATACCAATAACATTTAGAACTGAATGTTTTGTTATTGTTTAGAACTATTGTTCCATCTTGTTTACGAATAATTAAAGTAATAATACGTAATAATGCCTATATAGGTACAGTCACAAAATAACGTGTGGCATAATATACGACATACTATTACTTGTCGAGTCTTGTGAGTTGTGATACGCAAGTCTATTGTTGATACTGGAATATTAAAGAATTCAAAGTCTAATGTAAAGAGATGTATTATAAAAACGGTGGCGGGCTGGCACAGTCTATCCGGTATCGGGCCGTGTTTGGTGATTGGGTAAGTTCTTTTACCTCTGATAACTTATTAATTACTTTACCTACCTACTGACGTAAAGGCCAATGGGGAAGTCTCAACGATTTTACGTCGTTTTCACCGTGTCGTAGGTACTCGCCAGATAGTTCCGAAAATTTTCTTTAATAAAGCTTTATTTTTAGTGACTCTATTAATGCCAACTTTTATGCATTTATTGCAATTAGAAGTGTCTTAAAAAACTGAAAATCGACAAGTTTTTCTGGATAAATAGTAAAATAAATTAAAATTGGATCACCCCGGGATCATTCTCCAAGGATCAATACTCTTCTTCTTTGTCGTATTCTTCATTGCTGAAGGTCGTGCCCGACCTGGAAGGCTTTCACGGAGACGCTGATGAACCGCTTCCACACTACTCTGTCTTCGGCCTGTCTCAGGGCTGCAGGCAAAGTGAGTCCCGTTATTGCCCTCATTTGGTCAGACCAGCGGGTCAGTGAGCGTCCTTTTGGTCTTTTTGCCTCTATTTTGCCTAGTAGTAGTAGTTTTTCGAGGTTGTCTGGTTGCCTTCGGGCGATATAGCCAAAATAGCTGAGGACTCGTTGGTAGCAGGTTGTTGACAATCTGGTTCTGATATTCATTTGGTCGAGAATGGATCTGTTGGTTCGTTTTGCTGTCCACGGTATGCAACATTCTCTTCCAACACCACATCTCAAACGCCTCGATCTTTTTTCGGTCAGCTACCCGAATTGACCACGATTCTGAGCCATATAGAAAGATCGAGAACACCAAAGATCGCACATTCTCACCTTGGTGGTATTAGAGATACTTCTGTCTTGCCAAATTCTATTCATCTTACTTATGGCTACTTTGGCCATTTGCGTGCGTCTGCGGATCTTTGTTAAAGCCTCCCTGATCGCTGATCAAAGAACCAAGTACCAAGCACCAAGTATACTAAAACAGAAGAAATCAGTGAACGTACAGCGAACATAGAACCTCCCCTTTTTTTCAAAGTCGTTTAAAAATAAATTGCTACCGGTAATTGGTAGAGTCTATACGCTGAAAATATACCTACTGGCCTGCAAAACTAAATATCACACTTTTTAAATTTAAATTTTTTCCTAACTGTAGAAGTTAGAGATTTAAAATAAAAAACGTTTAATAGCACACTTTATCAGCTTTCTTTCAAACTATAGTAAACTATACATTAGTAACATTTTTACCTAAAAAAAAGGATAAAACAATGCCTGTTAATAATTTATTAAATATTTTTTTTTGTATTTTTTACATGTTATTTAATTTTTAATAACTAGTATTGCCTCCTCGGGCTCTGATTACAGCTTCGAGCCGGTTTGACATACTGAACACGAGGTTTCGGAGCCGATTTTGGGGAATAGTATCCCATTCTTCTATATACAAAATAATAATAAATAATTTTTATATACAAAATTAAACTCTTTTTCGAGTCCATTTTATTTCAAAAGTATATCTTGTGTACTTAAAAAGTTATTTCAATTTTAAAAGTGTTATACTTAGTTTTGCAGGCCAGTATACTACATATGTATTTCAGACTCTAGGAAACCAACTCTATTACTCACCAAAAAACGTCGACCGCTTTAGCAATAGAAATAAAGCAATATCCACACCGCTAGTTAAACCCTACATATCCCAGTCACCAGCTACAGACAATAAAAGACGACAGTAAACCGAGCTGGCGTCAACTAAATAACATGACACAAAGCTGTAGTTACCTAGTGCTATGTTCACAAGGACTGTGGTTCCAAAAGATCAAGGGAAACTATGTTCTAAAATTTACAAAAATAAGGTTTAAAATACAGTCAGTCGCTATGCTGTGTGAAACGAACTGTGCCATCTCATCACTGTACCGCAAAGGCCGATGATTGCACTTTTCGCTATCATCGGCATTCAATTGTTGGCCGATCAAGTAATTAGACAAATAAGTAAAGTTATTGAATGTACCTACACAGAAAAGTTTTCTAAAAAATTCAATTGTATGACAAAACTAACTTGCAACGTTACAACCCTGAAGAAAATTTCTAAGTAGCGTTCCTTCGATTTCGTAATCTTTCGGTGTAGTGTTCAGTCGAGGTCGTTATCGTTCGGTCCATAGTTGTACAAAGTTGTGTGCTTTAGGTATTTCGTTATGCGACTTCCTGTTCTTTCTGGGTACCGTTATCCGGTATTTCGACTTCCGGTAGTCCGTAGTACAGTCCTGCTAAACCTCCCTCAAACAAGAAGGATTTTGCCATAATAACCATGCTTGGCAGAGGATTGGTGATCGCAATGGGGTGTTAAAATACACAGAACGAAGCTGCTACCCTCTCTCTGATAGGTCCCTTAGTCGGCTCTTAAGAGATACTTGGGCTGAGTTGGAGGGGTCGATTCTTACGCTCCGTGGAAGCCACGGCATCAACTGTTTATCTTATATTTTATCCTCTATAATGATGAAGGATTTTTGTGACATTACAGCACTTATCAGTCGAATGACTGTGTAGGCAACTAAATTTGAAGCAAAGCCACTGCTGTTACGGCCGCTACTAATATGCTATCTGACAGATAATGTCGTTTTTATAAATGTTCGCATTAAAGCGAAAAATATTGAAAAAGTTATCCGGAAAATTAGGGAAAAAGTTAATACATTTTTCTATGAGATTTTTCTGACAAGCCAACGTCTATCGGGTCTGTTGGATTCGCATAATTATGAAGGTAATAAAACCTTAAAATGCAATTTAAATTAGCCAATGTGGGTATTGTGAACCCATCCTAACAACAAAAAGATGAACAACATCGCAAGCGCCGGAGCCACGGTCTGGCTGCACTCCAAATGCGGCGCTGTGAGATATCACGTGTTTTATGTCACGCCGGTGTGTAACTACCTTTATGTGGGGATTTATTTTAAATCCGCCTCCGTTTCTTCCCCCCCACCCCTAAGATTACTAGCTTAAAAATTAAACACAGGTAAAAAAAATATTAAAAAATTATTATGCAAATGTGTGATTGTAAGCGCTAGATTTCTTTTTATTAATTAATTAATTTTTCTAGCTTACCAATTTTACCTAACTCATAAAAACTATCGTAAATTAATGTTGTATATTTAGTCAATGCAACACATTATAAGAAAGCTGTTTTGTTTATAATTTTTTTATAAGTAGGGCATGCAGTATTTTTCCAGTTCTACCCGGTTCTGAAACTGAACTGGGTATGCCCGGTTATGGCATACCCAGTTCTTGCGAGGTATGTGTGGAACCGGTTCCGGAAACCAGACAACCCGGTTCCCCGGTTCTATTAAAAAAATAAAAGTAGTTTAATTTCACGTATTAATACGCATATAAAATTGAGGTATGTCCGTAAAGAAAATAAGTTGATAAGGTACTGGGTATGACTACCTAGTACTTGTTTAATTTTTTAGATTTTATTAGGTTTTATGAAGCACTGAACCAAAAGATTAAGTGGTTTAAGTTTTTTGTTAGCTCATATTAGCCCACACACGTCATCTGATCACTTATCTTCGAGGATGGAAGTCGTCACAAACCTATTATGATGGGCCTATAGTTATTTAGGAAAGCTTTGTCCTAATTGTAAACTTTCTTATGGATATTCCTGAATATGGTGGGGACCATACTCTTGTTCCACGCCTCTGGCGTTTTCCGCTTTAGAATAATGGAATTGAACCGTCTCTGAAAAACTTTAAGCCCCGGTGATCCAACTGCTCTCAGAAAATTACTTATTCTTTCAAATGATGTATGATTTTTTCTAATCGTACAAAAAATTGTTTAATCGTATTACCTGGAACCGGGTATCAGAAATCTGGAACCGGGTACGGTTCTTCATGCCCTCGTAAGTGTCGATGTTGCAGAAGATGTACCATGAAAGTCCAACCACAACTCAGTTCTCCTCAAAATTTCGGGATATCTTCAACCTAATTCGAGTGGAGGATTAATTGAGAAATTGTTTATAGCAATGTGGTGTTGCTACAACGTCGATATTTCCAAAAGCCATAAAACAAAAATCAAGTAAAAAAATGTACGTCCGTTCACATAAAAACATCCTTCAGCAATCAGCAGCAGTCCATTTCAATAACGAGCGCAGGCGTAGCACTCATCCTTTTACCAGTGTTACCGCATTTTTACGTCAGGTGCGCTGGCGTTCTTCCAGCGATTGTGGATGGATTAAAATGGAACCACTAACAACGGGAAAAAAAATCGAAAATAAAACTGCTAAGCCAGTTTTATTTTCGATCGCAGAAACTAGTGTCTTACTAAGAGCAGTTTTGAACTATTTATCATCGACTTATACGGAAAAAAACAAGTCACAATCTAAAAAAAAATGCACATTATAGGCACATAACGTCCTTTATAGGGTCCTCTAGAGAAAACTCTACCTGAGGTCTATCTGTCCGCTCTAGTAGACAAACAAATCAAGTATTACCCTAGAAAGTTGAAGTGTCACTTCGAAAGTTTTCGTGAGCTGGACTATAGTTTTACGAACTTCTTACGGAAACTACTTATGCACACTACCTCTAAATTACACAATCACACTGAAAAGATTATCTTGATGGATCGAATACTGGTCCATGCTTTTATCGACTTCAGTTTATGACGTAAGTAAAACCCGTAATTCATTAAATGTGCAGATGAAGCTATAGCTCTTTATCGTTATTTCAAGCAATGCAAGTTCCAAACTAATAGTGTTCGACGAAGTTTAGCTTTGATGTATGAATCATGCATCGGTTATACGGTGCGAATTTATAGTACCTCGATACTAACATGAATCACAAGAAACACACACCATTCTCAATATTATGATGGTATGGCGTAATAATGTACCTACATAGTTTAGTTAACTTGCTTTCGCATTTACCGGGCTTTTGAACCCCACTCAGGTTAGATAGTTACTAGGATCTTTAGGGTAGTTATTATCAGGTATCAAGGCGTATTAACTTTTCAAAAAATAATAATAATTTGGCGTGATAAAAAAACGATAAACCGACTTAAAATTTCGGTTTATAGTTAATATTCATCTATGTCTTGGACGAACGAAAACACCCCTCGCTTACTTTTCCTTTTCCCACAGGTTCACGTGCAAAAAATTGAGTTTACTTGGGCGACATCTAGTTATTATTCAAGTCTAATTTAGTTTGATGACACATGGATGAAACTGTTGACGCCAGTTGCCACGGAAACCAAAATCTACGTTTTACGGCGCACATAGCGATTCCTCGAGAATCAAACTTATAGGAGACCACCTCAAAATCCATTTTTATATATGTACTAGCTGCTGCCCGCGGGACCTTTTATTCCGGAAAAAAGCGTGTGAAGACGCTTTTTTCCGGAATAAAAGGTAACCTATGTCCGGCCCCGGGATACCATCTACATACCTCGCTGCCAAATTTTACCGAGATCCGTTCAGCCGTTCTTGAGTTATAAATAGTGTAACTAACACGACTTTCTTTTATATATATATATATATATATAAAAATATAATATATTATCCAACAACGAAAGAATCATCAAAATCTATTAACAATTGGCGCAGATAACACCAAAACTGTTGTAGCTAGTTGCGACCAAAAATATTATGATGCTTTTTAAGTCTAAAGGGATAAATACTAACCCCTCGAGAATAAAAAAATTATGGGACCACTTCGGGATCATTATCTATACAATAGTGAAAGAATCAGTAAAATCGGTTACCCATAGGCGGAGATATCAAGTAACATACATACACAAAAAAAATAAAAACATACAGACGAACTGAGAACCTCGTCCTGTTTGAAGTCGGTTAAAAATGGCGTACCAATCTGCCAATTTTTGTTTTTGTTAAAGTTCGTTGTCGAAATCTTTGAAAAAGCTCGTGTTGTGCTATTAACTGAAAGAAAGTATTAATTTCTTAATTTTCAGTTGAAGCTTTTAAATTTCCTCAAAGAGTAGTGATAGCATTATATCACAAAATGCCATTGCCAATGGTTGTTCTATTCTATACCCTCGCCTAGCCGGCGCCAAACGTCGTCTTCAGGGTGAAGGTTCGCGTTATGTCTCCGACAGGGTTGCCACTACATGGAAATTCATGACAAAGCGAGCCTTTAAATCATAAGAAATATCGGAAATTATTTATGTATTTATCAAGGACTCCCAACAGAAAAATCACTTATGCAGAATAACAAAATAAATTGGTCTTAAGGTTAGTGTTTAATATGAGACTGATGCTTCAGTTTCTTCTAGAAAGCGCGATGATACTTGACTAGCTGGTAATGTACGGAAATCTGAAATCATATTGCATAAAAGTAGAGATAATTGCAAACATCAAAGTTGATCCTTGCAGCCGTCAAGGTTGCAGCTGAGAATAGTAATTTTATGAGGACTCTATAAACGCTTGGTAAACTTAGATGCTGTAGCAAAGCTTGAACTGATATCATTTGATAAGATGAGTCAAAACCACCCTTTTGGGTGGCCTCGTCAAAGAAAGTTGCCTTGGTACCTACATAATGGTCGTTGTAGATACAAATATATTTAAAGATGTTCTGAGGCCCTAAGCAGAACATTCCTTACTTTGTCGTTCCTAACTTCTTGCGCTTCGTGAATTCTCAATTAGAACCCAAATATTTGTAATATTTTAGAGTCTGTCCTCCTAAAAGGTAACCGGTTCATATTTCTTAAAAAATAGGTACTGGGTTATATGTATGTATTTATTTGTGTTACATTGTGAAAGCCTTATAAAATTTTACTATACTTAACTCTTATTAAGTATAGTAAAATTTTATAAGGTTATCATAGTTATAACCATCATAAATAGAAACGTGAAACTTGATCGAAACGATAACGTTAACGTTAAATTAGTATTCAGGAATCAAACCATATAAATTAATAATTTAAGGTAATAAATACACAGCGATCAACTGGAAGCTACATTATGCATACAGTATTTAATATTCAAGCTGGGACCTAAATTTCCACCTTTATCAAAAGCCGTCTAGGCTAGATTAAATCGGGTGGGTTCATGCCCTCCCAGGTAGGTAGAGCACATAGCTTTGCGATTGAACTGTTAAAATACTGAACGGACTTACTTGATTAAACTTTAGTTTAATCGAGTAAGTTAACTTTTAGTAAGCCATCTTCAATAAGTTCAGTTGTAGTAGTAGTAGTAGTTGTTGTGTAGATAAAGAATAGCATTGAACATGTCATGCTGTCCCGCTTCGATTAAATCATATTTGACAAATATTACATAAGCGTGTCGTATAAGTGTAATCTCATCATATTTGTTAAAATATGTCATCTTAGCGGGACAGCATGACATTTTCATTTCCATTCTCTATCTACGAGGCTTATATATACATATAATTGTTTGCTTCTTACCTTATAAGTCTAGGGCAACCTACTTTTTCATGTTTTGTGCTACGATTGAACGAGCGTGAAGTATTTTTTAAATATGGCAAAGCTATTAAGAGATCGATGATTAAATGACCGTCTTTGATGTAGGCATGCAATATTATGTCTGCAATAAAATCTTCGTAATATATCTAGCTTGTTCAGCGTAATGTGCAAATATTTGACCACCACAGAACCATGCATATCGCCCGTTTAGCCCACACCTTACAAGCACCTGGCAGCACCTACCAGTATTTCGAACCTTATTCCAAGCTTTTAGAAATCAAAATTAATTGACAAATAAATGTTTTGCTGTGGATAGTGTTCAGAAAGTATCCCTTTGGATATGCATGAGTCAGCGAAGCAAACCAGGGGTGCTAACCCTATTTTAGGGTTGACTTTGACTCAGTGATCGATTTATTGCCCCTGCACTATTTTTCAGAAAAAGTGGGTCATTTCGGGTGAATAATGCCAAGTTTGATGTGATTTGGAAATAGTCCATTTGCCTTGACCTCGAGGATGGAAAATGAGTAAAATCGCTAACCTGCTTACTAGAGAACACTCTTTTTTTTGGGTCAAAGTCAAAAGTCTTCCATTTGCAGTCGGTTCATTAAATTTTCCCTAGAAAACTTTATGGAGCTTTATCGATCGAGCTTAAAAGTTGTAGGTATCATTACAGTTTCAGCGATGCTGGAAGAATCCAACAGAAAATTTCTTTTACACTAGAATATCGTAGACGACCGCACAAATTTAGTTCAAAAAGATTACCTGCTGAGTTTGCCTATAATGATTGTTGAAGTTGCAACGTCATCAAAAAATGCTTGCGGTTATGGCGAAATGAAAGGGTGGTGTTGGTACTTATAAAAGATGATCGAACAATTACATTTTATTTGATGTTTTTGGCATACTTTTTCATACAATAAACTTAAGTACCTACTTCAAAGTTAACGGACAAAGCGGCTGATCGTCCGAGAATACCAATCTTAGAAGGTAGTAACTAATCCAGTTTGGACCAGTCAAAAGTAAAATACCTACCCTGGGCTGTGGACAAGCTCAAACAAAGGGCACCTGCTAAAACCGAGCTCTTTCATTCCGTTGAAAGTCTCATAGGTCTAGCCTGTCATTTTCCATGTTAGCTGGTTTTCTCCTCTGCAGTTTTGTTTTCAAGGCAAAGTACCCTGGACTTCATCCAATATGCGTCACAGTCACGTGAACTCTATAGCTTTGGGATAAGAATGATAATCCAACTGCAAAAACAAACGTAATAAAATAGGAAGTCGCGACGTTGTGCAATAAAAACTTTGGTTATTCGATTTATTTTCGCTTATTTCCTATGATGGTCTTTTGTTAGCGAGCTCTATAATCTTCGTAAAACATCTGTCGTTTTGCATCTTTCTGAATAAGTTTCTGAAATAATAAATAATAATGATGGACAATCCGCACAGCATCATCTAGCCCCCAGCTAAGCATAGCTTGTGTTATGGGTATATGTAGCATAAAACTGTTATAGTAGGTACAATTACACATAATACATTTATAATTTTATACTACATATATAGATATTCTTTATTATACATAGAAAACATCCAGAACACTCAGAACAAATATCTGCAGATCATACATACATTTCTCCCGAGGCGGGAATCGAACACCCTTCGCCCGCTGCGCACAAAGGTCGTTAAAAAAACAGTAGCTTCAGGCTGAAGTAAAAAAATCATAACATATATATATATATATCTCTACGTCCTTCTTTACCTACTCGAAGTTCTAATTCCTTATATCATTCATGCAATCCGACCTGAATATGTGATGAGGGCTGTAAGAGCAACGAACCACATTTGTTTGTACGAAGTCTTGTTCTAGTCTAAACTTTAGATATGGAACGAAAGTATCTCACTAACACTAGTATTTTTAAAATTCAAAATATTTTTGAAACCTGCAGAAATTTCCCTCGTAAAACTTTTGGTGGTCAAATTCCAAAATAAAGCCCTATCCACACACTACACACTGTAAAATCCTGAAAATGCAGCAATAATTCGAAATTAGAATTTCAAGCGGCTTTGTGTGAGATATTGGTATTTGTATGGAGAACGCGCTCGAAGCTTGGATCGGGATTGCTTTGTGCTTGAATCAGTCAATGGTATTTATAAACGGTAGAAATAGGCGAATAAAGCTTGACAGTGTGACACATAGATGAATGAGTGTGTGCTTTATTTTCAGTGATGGTGTTTAGAAGTTTTAGACACGACAATCTATGAAAAAGTAGGTACAACAGTAACTAAGAAAATCACTATCTATATACATATATATAATATTATGATGATTTTTTACATTTAGGTATACCACATGTTTGTGTGTATTTTGAAGTCGGAACTCTACAATGGTAGAGATACAAAAGTCGCTGCTGAGAAAGGTTTCTTTATATCTGAATCAAAAAACTCAAAGCTACTAGTCAACCATCGAATTCCCATAATTCATACCTTCATCGACTCATCGTAAGTATGCCAGGTATTTACTCAAAGTATTCCAATTAAGAGCCAATGCAATTATCTCCACAATAAACTCCCTGCGAATGACACGCATCTCTATTTCTCATTCATCGGTGTCCATTCTAAAATTAATAATGCTGTTAACAACTATACTGAGCAGTTGCATATTAAAAGCTCTATGTAAATATCGATCCTCATAACGTAAAACGGCCACGTCCTGTAGGATATCCTCGCTCGCTAGTTCGCTTCCGCGCCGCATCGAGCGTACACGTTCCGCCTTCCAATTACAAAAATAATATCAGTGAATGGACATTCCATTGGAATTCAAATCCAATTTGGAGTTCTATAGTGTGGTGTGAACTTTTGTTTTTTGAATTGTGTTTTAATTTAGATTTTTGTTATTTTCCGGTTTCAAAAAGTGTGCTTGGTTGAATAACTTACTTTTTTCCTTTATATGAGAGTTTTCTTCTTGAAAATCTTCAGGAGTTGAATGCTGAATAATCTGCCAAAATGTTAGTAATTCTTTTTAAAATTTTCTTTAAGATTTATTATATATAAATAGTAAGGAAGGACCTGTAGGTATTTATTTTGTATTATTAGGTATATCTGATGTATTTGAGTATATCTGATGTAAAGGATTCTTGGCTCTACCTTCTTAGAATTTTCTATAAACAGTAGTATGCTAAATAATAATAATAATAATAAATCATTTATTTCAGACAACTTCGAACAGTTAAATATCTTAATTAACTTAATCTACGGTCCATAGATCCTTAAAACTAAAAAGAACGGAAAAAGTCGTCAAAAACCTTTCACCCACAGAAATCTGAATAATTTAGATTTCTGTGGTAACACCCTACATACCTACTATTTTATTTTTTTAAAGCCGACTTGGTTTGTACCTACTCCTATTTACAAGACAATTAAACCAACCCAATGGACTTAAATAGGAACCTTAAAATAAATAATGTTAATAGCATAAAGAAAATATTATTTCACGAATTTTACGAGAGTTTCGGAAATTTCAACTAAAACTGC
This sequence comes from Eupithecia inturbata, assembly GCA_963662085.1. Classification (NCBI taxonomy): domain Eukaryota; kingdom Metazoa; phylum Arthropoda; class Insecta; order Lepidoptera; family Geometridae; genus Eupithecia; species Eupithecia inturbata. The sequence goes on from OY759187.1 coordinate 6,732,575, forward strand.
AGTAGCGTGTTATTCCCAGTGCACAAGAGCTAATTTCAACTACACTTAGCTAATGCGCAATGCTCGTCACGGACTCGAACCCGCTACAGTTTCACTGTTATTACCCGTAACTCCCTAGATACCTAGGTCTCTACTTTGCTTTAATTAGGACTAAATTTAAAAGGTACTTCGAGTTTATCGGAGAGTCTAAGGAAGAAGTTTGTTAAGTACCTGCTTGCAAGCCAAGTAGCTAAGCCAAAGGTAAGGGTACTTATTCTGTAGATGGGTACTTTATTTGCCTACCTAATGTTTGAAGACAGTTTGAATGTTCGTTTTTACTGCTGAACTGATTGCTTTGAACCTTGGCAACACTTGGAAAGAGGCTGGTAGGCATTTTTTTTATTCGTTTAAGTACCTTCAAATGTAATACCTACGTCAACCTGAAAAGCAAAATAATAACTGCTGCAGCTAGTTAAAATAGGTAGTGTAAATAAAATAGCGTACAATATTCTGCACCCAACCCAACCAACCAATTTGTGTTGATGGTTCAATACGCTACACTGATTTTCGCTAGCCGAAACACTGAAGCGTTCATTTCGCTGTCAACTGAGAATATCCGTGTGGCAAAGATCCTATGACGACGACGTTCCACAGCTATATTTGTGTGTTGTGTTGCGTGTAAACTGACGTTAATATTGTCAAAAATTCGAACGATTCTATGACATGAATTTCGTATTCCCTTGTACTTCGTTTTTGTCAGAGATTCGATGCGACACGTGTATGTATGATTATGCAAACCTATTTTCAACCAACTATTTATTGTTTTGTATTGAGTTTAGAAATTTAGACTCGAAGTAAGTTTTTGCCTCTGAGTCGGGGCCATCTTCACTTGAATGATGCCCCATCATCATCAATTTGAAAACCAGCGACACGCTCCATTTGCCGCCAAAAATAGATCAAAGTCGTTCATTTGTCGAATCGCGATTGGAAGTGTTGGATGCTTGGAAGTGGATTTGAGACATCCGGCCTTCTCAGTATTGCATGAGTCGGAAAATAAGAAAGTGTTACCACCGTCGTAGAGTTATTGCTCTCTTACATTTTGTTAAGCTCTAATTTCTGCATTATAATATTTTTCATACAAAAAATGCGCTCCTCACGGCAAATATGCATTTGGCGGAAAAACATTTCAAATATATTTATCCAAAAACATTTTTTATTTATGTTGACTATATTAATTAAATAAAATCCTATTTATATCATATTTTAGAAAAAAGTATTGGTCGTAATTTCGCAGAGTACATAAAAATTTAATAACAATGTTAGTCGGTTGGTGGCATATCTGGCCTAAATTGTTAAATAGGTAGATAAATAGATTCGTACACTTACGTTAAATCTGCAATTAACTTTATGATATGTACAGTATTATTCGCTAGTAGTAAACTCGTAACAAACTGCAGTTTAGCTGAATCAACAAGGAAGCTTGTTAGCTGGACAATTCGTCGCTGTCAAGATAATTAGACGGTGTGTGGCAGTGAATGGATGTACATATTTGTATGTTTAGTTAAATTACGTATCATCTTACGATAAACGCGTATCGCACAAGGAGCAGGCAGTAGTGGTGACTAGGCGTTTATAATTATTGAAATAAGTTGGAACGTATCGATTTTTTTCACAGTTTCATGGGTGGCGCGACTTGGCAAACGTAGTGTTACGTCGTGTAGGACGCCCTCCGGCCAGGTGGGATGACGATTTGGAAATAATGCAGGCAGATGCTGGATGCGGCAAGCTGAAGACAGGGCGCTATGGCGCTCATTGGGTGAGGCCAATGTCCAGCAGTGGACTAAGATAGGTTTATGATGATGATGATGGGTTATCGAGAGAGTGCCAAAACAAAAAGTACGAAAGCCAAAAGATGTATGTACTTATAATCGTTTGTCACCTTTTTTTGCCTCTTCGTGAGTTATTTGTAGTTTACAAAACTTATTTGTGTTGTTTATGTTTGGGGTTACTCTTCTGTTCTACTGAGAATTGACGTTGTTTGATTATTACACTTTGCTCGCATACCCCTAGGCTAAATTCTGTTTGTTTTTCCTTCGCGCTGTCTGAGTGGGCTCGATTTAGAAAGTTCCCGATATTGGTGTTCCGTGGCGTCCCCTCGTGTCGTGAGTCAGGCAAATTACGGTGTTTGTGATTAATGAGAGCTATTCCTGTTGCTAGGTATAGGAACTTACCTAAACTTCTTTGTTCTGGGAAACTAGTTAGTTGTGTCCCATCCAATTAATCACTATCTCATTGTTTTACTAAACTAGACAGTTCATTGTTGAATGGATAATGAAGTTCTTCATATTATAAGTCATTAATTAGCTATTTTAAAGTAGTTTCTAAAATTTTAAGTGTGATCCGTCTAAATTTCTGAACTTAATTAATGATTATAACTCTTACTACATGCAACTTTAATTTCTTCGTTAAATAAGGTGAACGACCCAGTTTCAAGCCGACGACGACGAGGCGGCCCTAAAATCTATCGCTAGTTTTATAACGGAAGTTGGTAGCATTCGAACTTTATGGCTAAGTAGATGAAATAAAATATGAATAAATATGGCCCGTTTTAAACCAGTGTTGGCCCACCACTGACTTATGTTAATAAATGGACTAGCTGTGTGAAGCCGACAAAATGCTGCTGCAATTTGTGTAAATGTTGTTCACGCCTTGTAATGAGCACTGTAAGTTACGATAATGACTTTGATCTATTAAGAACAAAGTCAAAACACACTCTTTCTATCTTAAGATACTTCTGACCTTGTTCAAACTCTAAAGATCCCGAACTAACCCAGGGTATATTTGTAGTCATTGGAAGTGTGTCAAGTGGGTCCGAACTCAAAATTTATAAATTGTGTTTTTCTTTCAAATTATTTCCTCTAAACAGAATACGGGATGTATTCTGGCGCATGGGTGTCTGGAACCATAACTCGTGTAGGTATAATTTTAATGCGTGAAGGATGAGTCATGTACTCATGTATATCGCAAGCAAATCATAATTAACTACAGCTTTTATAAAGCTAATAGATACCAACCCATCTACATGCAGACTATACTTATAAACCAATCGCATATTACCTTCGATCCGAACATAAATATTTTTTTTGATTTTTGTGTAGATAAACGACTATCTATAAAATAAATTTACAAAATACTAAGTAGGGAAGTAAAGTAAGCATTGGAAAAATCGAAGGGAGAAGTAGGTAGGTAGGTACTCATTTTTACCTCCATGGAAAGGAAAATACATTACTTTCGTGAGCGATGACCAATCACACGAGAAAAGGATAATCCTCTCTGGGTAGGATTACTGGCGCTACAATTAAAAGTATTGCTTATATCGTTCATAGAAGGATTAATTTATAATCCCCCAGAACAATGGGATTAGCCAGCACAATTAATGAGACCGTGTGTGTTTAACGTTTGATGGCAATTTCTGCGCTCTTTAAAGCAGCTAAAGCGTTAATTTTACTAGACTACGGTAATGGGTGATCGTCACGGGTTGGCGCGAGATTAATTTTTTTTTGTGGTTTTAAATTTTTTCTGTTTTCTTTATGGAATAAAAGTAACGGAAATGTAACTTGCCGCAAATCGTGAACCATTTTCTATTAACCTATGAAAAAACTAAATTTCGTTCACTGCTATTTTTAGAGCATTTAGGATAGTAAAAAATTTTGGACTTTAGTCCAATTGTATTTTGGGAACATTTGGGAAAATGTTGATTTTTAAATCAACATTTTCCAAAATACAATTGAATCGCAGAAAAAAATTAAAAACCACGATAAAATTTTAATCTTGCGCCAACCCGTGACGATCAACCTTAAGTAAGAGGAATTTCCTTATCGACATGCCCGTATTAAGGGATCCAGAACCCCTAGGCACTTGGTATTTGAGGGCCTTACAATATTTCTACATGCACCCCCCGTTGATGTTATGGTTCTCAATTACTTTACATCGTTATTTTTGGCATATTTAGGGTTTCGCGAACGGTTTCGAATTTTAAGTACAAATTTGTGATGTCGACATTATAAAAGAGATCTACAATGTCAAGTGGGGTAGCAAATGAAAGGTATCAGTTTGTACGTTTGTAGATATGTAAGTAGATCACTTTTTGAAAAATCGTCACAAAGGCGGGAAATCATTTTCAAAAGGCTACCACACTAAGTGGTCAGGTGATATAAGGTATGGCTTTGTACATCTCAAACCAGTTTTTGAAATTTCTGTAGGTTACATACTTTTCGAAATGTGCTAAAAAAGTCGTAAATTTTACCAAAACCTTCATACTCCGAAGCTTGCAAACCGATCCATCTGAAATGTAGGTACAAGGTAGGTCCCTACATTTCAGATGGATCGGTTTGCAAGCTATCGACATTTTTAGCTATTCATTAAATAGCAAAGTCTCTAACCGGTATCTATAGTAGGTACATATTGGTCATCGTGCACGTACGTGCTCGGTGATATTGGTATACTTGGCAAACGTTCGAAACCCTCGGCGCGCGAGTCACACTCGCACTTGACGGATCTTGTTGTTATGCCAATTTTTTGGGCAAGCTAGACTTTAGGGGTATGAATGTTCCGCCATGAGGATCCCTAGGCTTGCAGGGACCCTAGGCCCGGACCTTAGGGGCGCGTGGGCTTAGAAGCTAATCCGGGCCTGCACTTATCGATACACCTTTACAGCACGTTATTAGCAATCATGATATTTTAAATGGTCCCATCTGATTTTAAGGTTTTGACTACAATCTCATCTTGTCTGTTGACTTATGTTGTTCGCTTGCCCAATATATGCCCACTAAAGAACTCGTACTTGCTCTTACCACAACCAAAATGTAATTGGGTCGCTCATTCTAACTGATACATAGATAAAATACCTATAGCTACGTTGCGGTTAACCGAAGCACGGAGGCTGTCACAAATCCGCCGTATTGTTGTTGTGTAATACCTACCTACCGTGTTGGACTTTGCGGTTTGTGCTAGAATAGCTTTGTGCGTCGGCGTCGCGTAAAGTGGCTAGCTTTATTGCAATCCGTGACTTGAACCCACCACGAAGGAATAAAAACTTGAACCTTTAACGGGTGCATTATAATCTATACCTATGCTGTTTTATTTGGCAAGAAAACATTATAAGTATAAAGTGGATTATGTAGTAGTTATATTATAATAAATAATAATAACTTTATTGGCGCTTTCATACCTCGTGTGTTCATAAGTTTTGAGGCGAATTAATAAGATAGATAGATAGATCATTTAATTCAATAAAAATTCGTTACAAAAATTGGTTAGCAATGCCTTAAAGCCTATGTTAGGTTTGTCTAAGCACTGGGTTCTCTTTATTTTAAAATTTAAAATTTCGAATGTTTTGACTCTGAAAAAATATACAGTTGAATGTTTTTTCATTCTACGTGAAAATGGCGCCAACAAAAGATTTGCGTGCGACTGTCATTTCGCTGTTTCAGGCTGGAAAAAAACCAATACATTAAATGTATATATAAACATATTTAGTGAAATCCATAGTTTGGGATGTAGCCGGAACTTTGTGTATAATACGATTTATTTATTTATTTTATCAGAGAGCGAATTCGTCGCAACGCAACTCTTAACGGACTTAAAAAAAATTAGCTCTGCTGACCAATGTTTCGTGAATATCGGTGATCTCAAATTAAAGGCCTACAGTTGAAGGAAAGTGCTTTATTTAAACGAGCGTCTTCGTAACAATTTACGAAGATTTTTTTTATCGTTCCAGTCGCAATCGACTGGAACGATGATGTCGGAACATATTGACACGATCCAAAAAATATCCTGTTCACCGATGAGAAGATTTCACGGTGGAAGAAAAGTTTAACCGGCAGAATAAAGTTTGCGCCAGAAGTTCAAAGGACGTCCGGCCATCTGTAGATACGCAATGTCCAGCGCACTCATCCTCCAGCAAGTGTAATGGTTTGGTGGGGTGTTTCCTACGATGGGGTTACTTCGCTTGATTTTTGCCAGCAAGGCGTGGTCAAGGTGAAGGCACAAAATTACCAAACTGAGATATTGGAAGCGGTGGTTAAACCATTAAGTGATACGCTATTCGTTGGAAAATACTGGGTTTTCCAACAGGACTTTGCGCTCCCTCCCATACAGCTAAGACTACCCAACGTTGGCTGGAGGCCAATTTGCCAGGCTTCATTCGGAGCGAAGATTGGCCCTCGTCAAGCCCCGACTTGAATCCTTTGGATTATTCTTTATGGACGGAACTGGAACTGAGGGCATGCAGAAAGTCTCACCCAAACCTAGATTCTCTCAAGCGAGCCCTTAACAAGGAATCGAAACGGATTCCTATTGAAAAGATTCGTGCCACCATATTGGCCGCCGACGAAAGGCCCACCCACGCGTTTGAAGGCCTGCATTGAACGCAAGGGCGGCCATTTTGAATGATTTATTTTTAAATCAAGATCTAGATGTCAGTAGTTTTAATTATCCAATAAATTAATACTCAACTTAGCTCCAAAAGTATTTTAGTTTTAGCTTGTCTCAAGACTTATGAACACACGAGGTTTAGAACACCCCGTCCGTGGTTAGACCCAATACTTCGATCAATAATTGATCGAAGACCCAATACCTAATTAATTATTGGGGTAGATGATGCTGTGTGGATTGTCCAGCATTATTTATTATTTTATTTGTTAAAATACCTACCTACCTACCTAGAAGTCTACCATAACATATTTTATAGTTACTATCATTTATTTATCTTCTTGTTTGTCCTAGGTCCGCGCCATGGAGCAACGGCTGTGCGAGTGGCCAGCGGGCACGGACGGTGCACCTCGAGCTATCACTCGACTAGAAGGCCAAATTGAAGAACAGGTAGAAAATATGATATTTTAATTTATTCACTTATCGTAAGCCCATTTGGCGCGCGATATTTATATTTTACACGCGAGGGTTAAAACTAAATATAAAATCTGAGATGAACAGATCTTTTATTTCACATCCGGTTGAACTCGCGGTGATTGGATAAAAAATGGTTTTGGTGATGTCAAGTTGACATCCATTACATTTTATAGGAACGAATGAACGAACTTCACTTCCGTTCATCAAATTCTTTTCTGTTTAGGGTTCCGTACCCGAAGGGGGGTGAAAACGGAACCCTATTACTAAGCCCCGTCCGTTGTCCGTCCGTCCGTCTGTCACGTGGCTATATCACATGAACCGTAAGAGGCAGACAGTTGAAATTTTCAGATAATGTGTATTTCTCTAGTCGCTATAACAACAAATAATGTAAATAAAATAAATATCAAAATTAAAGGATCCATACAACAAAGAGACTGTAACTCTTGAACTACAATAGGTAGACACATGAAACTTTCTATAATTATGTAATACAACTGTCAAATACCTACTAAAAATAAAATAAAGTTGAAAATTTAAAGGTATCCAAACAAGTGAAAATTTGATGTTCGCTGAATAAGTTGCCTGATACGGAACCCTTAGTGTGCGAGTTTACTTGCACTTGGCGCTTTATTCTTTCTATTATTGTTGTTTGTTTGTTGACAAAGACGAAGTGGATAAGTATATTGTAAATTTTTTGTTTTTGAATGAAAATATGTGTAAATTTGGATATAGGGAAACTGTTGTTTACTCGAAGTCAAGTATAATTCTTTCCCTACAATTTTCCGGTCAGAAAGGCTTGATAAACATGTGAACAATTGAAAATGCAGGTAAAACAAAATATGTGCCAACTTTTCTTTTCATCAAAGTAAGTATAATACCTAATTAACTGAGTTTTTAAAGATAACTTGTCTGCCTTACCTACTCGGCTAACAAGAATAAGAAATTTTACCCACAAAAATAGTTCAAAAGAGCAATAAAGTTACTGTTTCTTATATATTCTGTGGACCATTCCAGAAACAACTAAGACTCCAGGACGCGAAGCAGGTAGAAGCGAAGGCGGCCCGCATCAAAGAGTGGGTGACCAACAAACTGAAGGAGCTCGAACAACAGAACCAGTTGCTGCGAGAACAGAATGACCGCTGCAATCAGCAGTTAGAGCTGCTGAGGAATCATATTGCTGCTCAGGGGACCAGGAACTCAACTGTAAGTGCTCATGCTAAGCTTCAAACTCACATTTCACATGAAAGCCTCAATTTGTCAAGTCAAAAGAAAGAAGGTCAGCAGTAACTTACAAAAGAAAAATTTTTCTATTATACCTATGCGAAGACATTTACATCACTATTAGTAATCAAAGAAGAAAGACTATTCTGAAATTTATCAAAAATTACCAAACTAAACATATAATATCACACAACCAAGGAAATTAATGTGCAGATGAGGAAATAAACTTGTATAGGAACAAAGTTCTGTATTCTTACCTTTAAATTACCCTAGCCCAGTATGATTATGTATTTATTGTATGCAGTTCCTACCAACCCGAGCCAGTCTTTCCCTTGATGTGAGCAGTGACAGCTCCACGCGAGCCACGTCCAGCCTTTTGGCCGCACACAGGCGCCGATCAGAGAGCCTAGAGGGGCCACAGGTAGAGATACTCTCCAGTAACATGATTTGACTATCCCTCCTTTCACTAATTTAAAAACTTTTGCAACATTTATGGTTAAGTTTAAGCTCTCATTTAATGGGTTATTCTATGATCAAGGCACATCTGACTGAGTCTAAATATTGGGAAAATCCATAATCATGGTAAAGATCCTCTTATAAGTGCTGAGTTAGCAGCCGTTTGTTTATACACTGGACAAATTGCTATTCAACATCAATTTAGCGAGAGAAAGAACTACTTGACAAGAGATTTGAACATATGGTAGTTAATTTAGTGTACAAACAGCCAGCTGTAAGAGTGGAATACTTATTTCATAACTCATTTTCCATCTAACTAATGTAGCTCTGTATTCCATGTAGTTCCAAATACATACATTTCTCCCTAGCTATCTCTTACTTTAAAGGTCAAGTCATGTTAATGTGGAAGATCTCTAACAGCTAAAAGCCTATAGGGCAACGTCTCACTATGTACAAAACTGCACTTTACTACTGCCTGTGTCAGCTAACAATATACTTATGAAAGCTATGGATGTACCATTATTCTGAATACTTTGCATTACTGTCTTGTATGACCAATGTTTTAAATAATTTAAACTAATAATTTTTATTGTGTTTCTCATAGCATAGCATGACGATTTTTGTTCAATTAATACAAAAACCTATGTCTACTCTTCAGACTTCAAGGCATAGTTCTAGTATGGATTTCATGATTTTCATGTTACGTACCCAATTAGAAACCAAGTGTCAACTAATTGGCTTCTGAAAACACATACTTCCATTAACTTGTTTTCATGTTTTTATGTTTATGTTTCTAAGCTCTTGCCACAAATTATGTTCTAATCAATTATGCATTTTCTTATTCTCACACTATGCTTAGATGTTGTGCCTTTACTCTGCAATAACCTTTTAAAACCAACAAAACTCCTTTCTAATTCCAGCTGCCAATAGTATCATCAGAGTCCCACTACAGTACTCCAGTGAGGCACAGAAGGAACCTGTCCATCGGCACTACCAACCTGGCAAATAACGTGAACATCCCCAGTACTGCCACCACAATGAACAGGACTATGGATGAACGAACTGCTGCTAGTTTATTGGCTGATGATCTAGCGGTAAGTTTTTTGTAATGAGCTTGGTGCTAAAAACAGATTGATTTTGATCGAATGTAATGTAAATGTGGAAGATAAGATGTTTATTTGGATGGATGAAGGGATGCGTGTTACTCCTCTACAGCAAAATTATCAGAACTTTTTCTAGACCTAAAAGAAAACAGAGGCTTCTCCTTTCTTGTTGGATCCTAGGAAAATCCTAAAGAAATCGCAGGACTAAGCTTTTTTACACAAAAGTATCTGCAGTGGAAATTTCCCAGGTTTTCGTTTACATAGCTAATAGCATCTTTTTCTTTCGTTACAGACAGCAGTTGAAAACTTAGTAGTGGTTGTGCCAACAACTCCAAACACGTCGACAGATGGCGACACCACTCACGATTATGCGGAGATTTATACACCAAGCAGAGGTAAACCACCACATTCAAAGACAAAAGCCAATTTTACTCTTCCAGTGGTTTAACAAACCATCCTTACATTCAAAACCTGGGACCAATGCATACCCTACGGCCTACAGCAATATCTATCCAATCTGCAATCCACGCAATAATCTCGCAAGCATGCCATGATACCTATACCTAACTATAACCTAACCAACCATGAAAGAGTTCGCAAAAACTCACTTATTAAAGATACAGCTAGAATTTTGTCATTGGATACACTGTCACAATAAATGGTTTGCCATGTATTTGCCTGATTTACTCAATTCGCTGCGGTTAACCCTGGAGTCTGGTCTTCACTTCTGATCCCGAAGTGAAGACCAGAGATTAACCCCTATTTCGTCAATCGCAGAGCGTACTCCAGCGTGGCAAGGGCCAGTCAACGTGGTCGTCCAAAGCATCAGTCGAGGCGGGTCATCGACCGGAGACTCTTCTGTGTCGGACGTCGTGGTTGTTCAACCGAGGCCGCCTACTCCGCCGCTGCATAGGTTTCCTAGCTGGGAGGCTAAGATTTACCAGGTATGGTGCTTTTTGCATTTCATTTATAACGTTTTCCTGCAGTGTATACAGGGTGTCCGGTAATTAATGGATAACCCCGCAGGTACATGTGGGGGGGCAAGGGGGCAACTCAAAAAAAATTTAAAAAAAAATCTATCTGCAAAGGTCTAGGATTTTTTTTAATTTTTTTTAAAGTCCGAAATTTGATACCTTTGTTAAAAATTTTGAACACTACGGCTACAAATTCAATGATAACGAATTGATTTTCTCTGGAAATAACCGTGAATAATTGGTCTTGCTATGGCGTATCACAAATTATTCCTAGCCACAACTGTTTGTTTTTTTCAAACAGTTAAAAATAAAAATTAGTGTATTCGATTTTTTTATGATAAAGTTTGAGCACCTGTGGTATAAAAAAAACGTATGGAGACCGGGGTGGCCCACAGCTTAAAAAATATGTCTACTTCATGTAGTTTCTTAAAAAGTATTACACTTAATTTTTTTTATTGTCAAATAACCGACTTATGGCTACCTATGTTTCTCTAGCCCTATTTTTCTTATAACAAAAACAAATAATAAGATAAGAAATTTATTTTGAAAATCAGTGAAAGTGTATTTTGGGGTGGTTGGGGTGTTATTAATAATTGAAACAACAATTTCAAATAGGTAGTCTTATAATAAATGTTCAAATTGTTTGCCACCTACTCCTAAAAAAAAAATTAAAAAATCCTAGACCTTTGCAGATAGATTTTTTTTTTTAATTTTTTTTGAGTTGCCCCCTTGCCCCCCCACATGTACCTGCGGGGTTATCCATTAATTACCGGACACCCTGTATAATATTAAGTAAAAATTTTCCAGCGTGGAATTTTCATGGGTATTCGGAATTAGTTCTCGCAACCGCTGCATTAGATTCTTAGACATTGTAGCCTCTGAATGTCACTCGTAATCCAGACAATTCCAACGACACCTCATTTACCGGAACGAACTTAACACAGGATGACGACGGCGTCCACGACCAATTTAACCGTTGACGGCGAACCTTACATTATCATACTCTCCCTCGTCTACCGAAACATGTTCTCGGCGACCCCGTTGTCCCAATCACCGCCACAACCCGGAGGTGACGGCAATAGTCCCGATTCGTCTCCGCACACTACACACCCGCCGGCCAAAAGTCCAAAAATTCCCCGCTTCTACCCTCAGGTGCATTTTTGCATTGCACCTAGGCGAAACCTCCCACTCTATAGCTTCTGGCAACAGCCCAAGCCGAGGTTCGCACCGAAGTGATGGCCCTTCTGCACGTTGCCTCAACCTAACTATTACCGCCGAAGCGTTCTCTGTGCTCGCTATAATTCGGTAAAGCAGTCATGGTCATCGGCGGTCAACAGCATTTAAAGATCATTTAAAAAAAACAATATCCTCGATTAAGTTTCGCTGATATGCCGAAAAGTTTTTATAAGTGTACGAATACGTCCTAGCCTAAACATTGTTTTGAAATTGAGCTTACAAGATGAATAATATTGTAATAATAATATATTACTTGATTACACGCACACCCCAAAAAGATTCACCCTCCTTCACGGGCAAAACGAATTAAAATAGGATGAAGCTTGTGTCCTAATTGTTAAACTATAATTGTTCTCAGGTGGCAGACGACGGTCTCCAGCAGTCAGTGGAAGAGGAACTGAGCCCACCTGCACCCACCACTCGCCAAGTGCACGAATCTACTAGTTACCAGGACATATCTGTGCCCGTCTACGCTACTGTTAAAGGGGTAAGCTAAGCAATACACCGATACTCTGTAACGGTGTTTATGAACTGCCAATTCTTTAGTAATGGTAATGCTTATAGTTAAATCAATAAGTGTGTATCAATAATTAATATGTTTTTATTTTGAATTTATTATAATTATAATATAGTTAGATTATAGTTATTTAAAAAATATGTACCTACACTGGTACCTACTTGACTTATAACATGGTGTTGTCAATAAAGATATTGTATTGTATTGTATTGATATGAAACTATGGTGTTATGAACAAAAAACGGGTCTAGATGATGCTGTGTGAGTGGTCCAGTACTCACACAGCCCCAAGCTAAGTATAAGGTAAGGTAAGGTATTGATATGGAGCAGTTGAGCTACCTGCAGATTGTTTGCAACAGTCTGCAGTTGCCTTAATTGTTTCAATTGTAAATACAAGTTCTAATTTGTTATTAATATTTGATTGTAATTTTCTTTGTCAATAAAGTAGCTAAGGAGAGCTTGTGTTATGGGTACTGGATACCTGATATACTTAATACACTACATCACTACATAGGTATACAGGTGGCTTTTTAAGATTGGAATGGATGGCCAAATCCGAAACGATATGAGTTATAGAGAAGTCGTGAAAGGAGTCATGACCTCGACATACATGAGAAAATAAAAACGGTTTTTTATGAATTTTTCTTTTAACCTTACGAAGTTCATCATTTACCGAATATTATGTTAGGTCATGCTTCAACTATGATCACTGATTGAAAATTTAAATTAAACTCTTGATTATTTTCAGCGCGCAAGTCAAATCCGGTCAATGCCGTTCACGGGTGATTCGTCAGACGATTCTTCTGAAGGCGAGGAGTCAATGGGGGTGACTGTGCACAATACGCCTCACCATCAGCTAGTCAACAATCATGTTTATGGTGAGTAATATCTTCTTGTACTTCTGCCTGCGTACGATTGAGAATGACGTCATCATTCATGCTGTCCTGCTCAGTTTGAATCCGATCGGAGCGGGACAGCATGAGAGATGACGCCATTCTCAATCCCTTTATTTAAGAACGCAGGTTACAATATGAGTTGATGACATCTTCAGAGTCCCGGGAGGTGCTTGGATGCGAGAAGCAAAGGAGCAGTGGATCTAGGGCTAGCTAGAGTGACGATATTAGGGTTTATGGTTTCTCGAGGTTTTTCATATCTCAGGTCGAGATATGGCTGGCCCACTGCTACTTCAGTTTGCTTTTTCTTAGAGCTGTGTTAACTTAAGTTCTCTGAAGGATATATTCGTTACGAATCACATCTTTTAGAAAAACTCCGAGCATAGGTCTTTGCATAGCTCGCGGAGCGACTGGTGCCGACAACACTACCGTGAGTGTCCGCGTCCCAGCTTCTATAGAATAATTTACTTACTTGTTTGGTCCACCTGATATAAATTAGAGTCTGCATAAATAATAAGTTTATCCCTAAGAATGATTTATGTATATGCTGTTGGCGTTACTTTTCTAAATGAATAAATAGTTTGGACTCATAACAATTTACTAGGATTTCATTAAGTTGTTCCATTGTGCCTGATAGAACTGGTAGAACCAGTAAAATTTGATACATTTGGATTGAAATTAATTGCAACTAAAGTTAGATCATCGCCCCCGGATAAGTTCAGGTTTAAGATCATTTATTTCTCTTCAGAATTAGCATTCACTTGCAGATAATGCTTAATTAAAAATGATAATAATTTTGGTAATTAAATAATAATTACAAAGGGTTAATAATGGTGAGTTTATCATGTGACATAAAAACACCAAATATTTTCTATATATATTCTCCAGGTCAATCATCCCAAGTGCCCAACAACGTGAACCTAACAGGCGTCCTGCCTTCAATCCCCCAAACGGCCCACGCGTTAGTGCTAACAAACAGTGCCAACGGACAATGCAGTTCTTCTGACACCAGTCTCAGTGCCAGCAGCCCTTCTAAGAGCGTCAAGACCAGCTCCAGTCTCAGTCCTGCTAAGCGGTCCAGCAGTGGGTCTCCTAGTAAACAGAGCAAGACTAGAGGTAAGATTATTAGCCTATGCTAGTCCTCTGCTGTACATAGGCCTCCCTTAAGGCGCAACACCGACTCACACTAGCGCCGCCACCTAGAGTTACTCTTAAGAATTTTCGAATATCCATCGTCCAGGTTGATCATCAGCTTTTTTTTAATGCCTTTGTAATTGTTTTATTTTGTATAGTATAAGCAAAGATGCGAAGTTGCTCTTGATGGCCACAAAACTCTGTATTCGCATCTCTGTCTAACTGAACTGAGTCGGGGAAGTGGATTAAACACCATTGCGCCCTGTCTTCAGCTTGCCGCATCCAGCATCTGCCTGCATAATATTGCATTTAATTATTTATATGTTAGGGCAAAAAATAGCAATGTAATGTTTATTGCATTCGAAACATATAATAATCCAATTACATAAGTGCTGCTCAACGTAACATATTTCATGAAAACACTATTGTTTAATCATCATTCCATTATCAAGAACGTAATTCACTCCCGTCGCACTTTTAGCTTTATCACTAGCGAGATAGAGTATCAAATCGGCTACCTCATCACTTTCAGCTATCTTTCCTAAAGGCGTCATTCTTTCCCACGCTGCCCAATCCGCCTTCTCATTCGGTGAATCCCAAATACCCGTTCTCACCGGTCCCGGACTAATCGCGTTGACTCTAACGCCTTTTCCAGCCAATTCTAAAGCCAAGCTTCTTGTGAAATAGTTGATAGCAGCTTTAGACATGCCATACACAAGAAAATTGGAAGCGAGTAATGCGGTACCAGCAATGCTGCTTATGTTAATGATGTTGCCTTTAGACTCTATCAGATACGGCACAGCTTTGTTACTCACGTTGACTACAGCGCGAGTGTTTATTGCCATGATTTCATCGTACGTTTCTAGAAAGTTTTCATCAGGGATGTTACTTGTTTTTATTATCCCAGCGTTATTGACTAAAATGTCTATTCTTCCGAATGTTTCAATTGTTTCTTCGATCATTCTCTTAACATCGTGCTCTTTGGTTATATCTGCTGCGATCGCAAGTGCTTTTGTTTCGCATTGTGAGACTACTTCTTGAAGTTGCGTCTCATTTCGTCCAACGATAGCGACGTTCGCTCCTTGTTGAGAGAAAAGGATGGCTGTAGTTGCGCCGATGCCTGCGCTTCCCCCAGTAATGACTACCACTTTATTTGAATAGTTCATTTTATTTAATTGTTTAGAGGACGATGGTCTGGGTATGACTGTTGATTTATTAAAGTTGCTTGCTTATTTATTGTTTCAATCTGTTATAATATCATGATAGATGTGATTATTTTTTGTGAAAGCGTATAGTAATCATCGCATGAGACTATTGAATATTAAATTTTTTAATGGTAGCTCGCGACAGATAATTTATACTTTAGTAATGAAGTTTTATTGAGTGTCGTATAATTATAGCTCTCCATGTCACCTTTACTGACTATAATTTATTAACGAAGGGTAAAGTAACCTCTAGGTCGATAATGACCAGGCACCCGATGTCTGTCGACATCGTCCGTCACGTCCGTCATACATTGCATAAATTATTGAAGTTGACTTCAATCATTTACGCAATGTATGACGGAGCCATGTAATTTTTCTCTACGCTACCCTAGACAACAATCTCCGTGCTAGGCATACTGGAAAGGTTAGATGAGAGTGGCATAGGACTGGACAGAATGGTGCAATAGAGATAATACCTATACGTATACCCATCAGTAGATGGCCACCACAGATTACCCCCAATAGATTCCGCATTTTGGGACTTTTGTTCGGATCCTAGCACACCAAAACTGGCGGAAGGCGCGGGTTGCGGGGCTGAAACAAAGGCGTTGTGATTGGCTATTTCAAGGTCGCACTAATAATGCACTAAGAGTATACTCAACCTAGGGTTGGGAAAGTTAAAAAACATGCGGAATCTATTGGGGGTAATCTGTGCTGGCCACCGATTAAATATAGAGATAGAGAACACGTAAACACCTTCAAGTACAAAATTACACCTTGCTCGCTAGTAAATCCGTAAAATTCCGAATCTTATAACTTTAAGGCCCGTATTATGGAAAGCTTTGATAATACGGGCTTAAAGTCCCATATTTTTTTTCTTCTATTTATTAATGCAATCGCTAAATATATACTATTTTCTACAGACACATCGTTCGAATCAGGCATGTCGGACGACTACGCGATACCTCCAGACGCGGTATCATGTGATAGCACCGCGTCGCCGTCTCTCGCATCTTTATGTCGCGCGCCGCCTGCGACTGATTCACCGAGGCGACATGACGCGTTGGAGAAGAGTGGACATCTTGCCAAACTGGGAGGGAAGCTGAAGACTTGGAGGAAACGATGGTAAGTAAAGCTAGTCAGTGAGGCTGCACATCAGACATACACGTGTGTTGCGACAATTGTAGCGCCACATTTGAAGCGCGACGCATTTATCGCCCCCGTATATCTGTACTGGAATACCAGAGAAGGCTTGGCCGCATTGGCATCAAGTAGCCCAAAAATTTAGGGAACTATAGATGGCTATGGAGGAGGCCTTCACCTGCAAGGTGTTCTTGTAAAAAACAAAATAACAGAAAAAACTTAAAGTTATATTCCACAACCTAAATAATTAATATAAGCTCTACTACTCAAAATGTTTTATGTACATAAAATGTTTTTAAGTTTTTGCAATTTTTATGTTACTTTATAAGCATTGTTGTGTGCAAAAACAAAAGGCTTTTTATTATTTTTATTATTTACATATGCGCGCAAGCACTCACACTATCTCATTTGTATTGTGTTTCTATTTAAAATTTGTTAAAAACACCAAGGACAAAATAAAATATAAGAGGGCGATAAAGTGTCGCGTTTCAAATGTGGCGCTACAATTATTGTAATACAAGTGTACCTACTCGTATGTCTGGTGTCCGGCCTCACTTAGACATTGTCAAAGCGCTGCGTCGCCATCTCTAGCGTCTTTATGTCGTGCGCGACAGTTTCGCTAAGGCGAAATTACTAGTTAGAGAAGAGTGGACATCTTGCTAAGTTAGGGCGGAATCTAAAGACTTAAAGATTATACCTTACCTACGTGCACAAGCGTTTTGAGCAGCCGTCTTTTGCATTACGATGTGTATCCCTTTAAAGTTGAGTTCCGTTTGTCAATAAAGGCTCTTAATACGGCCGCACTCAGAGATAGTATGACAAGGTACTTAAAAAGCAAACATCTTAGATATACGTGCACACAGAAATGTGTAAAATAGATATAGAAAGTTGACCTTAAAGTATGGAAACTGTACGTGCACAAGCGTTTTTGTACCCCACAAACGCATTTTCTCACAAATCATTTTTATAAAACATGTTTCTTTCCATAGGTTCGTCCTTAAAAACGGCACCCTGTCCTACTGGAAGAGCCAATCAGAAATGAATAGAAAGCCTCAAGGACAGATCGGATTGGGCGAAGCTTGCAAGATATCGCGGAACGACGGTGCTGCCACCTTCGAGATATTTACTGGCAGTCGGACTTACTACCTTACTGCTGATAGTAATGCTACTATGGAGGATTGGATTAGGGTTTTACAGGTATATTTGCGATATTATCCAATTTCCACATCCGCATCAGGACCATACGTCCACAGTTGAACGAACATGCCTCTCTCGAACACGAGGGGGTTTTGCCATAATCTCACGTGTGATTACGGCAAAACCCCCTGCCAAGCGTACGCTTGGCAGGCGTATTGGTGATCGCAGTGAAGGTGTTAAATTATCCAGTTTACCTTTTCCAATTGATGTGGATACAGCATCTGCCCGCGGCTTTGTACGTGCTATTCCTGTATAGAGTTTCATCCCTCCCATCCTTCAAGATTATTATTTGAGACAAAAACCTGTGACCTTCTCCTGTTATCGCTTTGCCAAATGTCATAAATACGGAAAGACGAAAGATTGATACAGTATTTTTATTACGGAATTGTGGCCCAGAGACTCTTAAAAGGGTGCAATGCCCGCCATTTTGTGAAAAAGATAGGCATAGGATTTCGCGTTCATAGGAGCGGGACGAAGAATACGTTCTGGTAACAAAGCGCTTAAATCAAGTTATTGTTAATTACAAGAAAACTACGCAACTTATGAAGAATTTGGTTCATGTAAACAAACAAATAATTAGTAATAACCTACGAATCAAAACATAAGTCATTTCAATAGACCGCAGGGTTCCCAAAATCTCGACCAAATTATGTGCGAAACTGTGCTCTACCATGTTTTTTTATCGTTTATTTTTTTCTCAATCGTGTTTTCACATTCATGAATGTGAAAACACGATTGAGATTCAATGTTTCCATAGAAACAATGAAAAAAAAATAGAATTTTATTTAATTCTAGTTTTTACCACGGGGATCCCGTGTGTCCGTGTGAGATCTAATCCTAGTTTGACAAACCCGTTAGGCTCGCCACTTAACGACGCAGACCAATTGACGATGTCGTCTGAGCGAGTGGGCGGGTCCGTTCATCACATCCACATCGTCAATGTATCCGTGAAAGATTGGATGACGGTGGCACAGGATCAGGCCGAATGGGAAAATACAGAGGAGGCCTAAACCCAGCAGTGGGTGCATCGCAGGCTGAAAAAGAGTGACCCTCTTTTTCAGCTTTTACTGTTTTTTTATCATTGTCTTCGATGTCCCTTATGTTTTAATTACTTATTAACTTCCTTCCTTCTAGAACGTCCAAAGAAGAAACGCCACAAAACTGCTACTCAGCAAGGAAGACAACAAACCTACCATACAAGGTTGGCTTACAAAAGTAAAGAACGGACACGCCAAGAAAAGCTGGTGTGTGCTTATTGGGAAAATGTTCCTATACTTCAGATCGCCTGGTGATCAAGTAAGTAAAGATGAACCATTTTTTTTAAACCTACCGAGGTAAGAACGCGTTATAATTTAACTATTCACGGGTAATAAATTAAATAATATCCCAAAAACTTTGAACTCAACAAAAATAGAGAATTTTTGGGGTATTATTTAATTTATTTCTTAGAAGTTTCCCTAAGTGTGAGGGGTAAGCACAATAAAACAAAAAACCTTCCATAACCCAAGCCTGTCTATGAAATGCAATTTAGAACTAGCTCATACTATTTTCGCTGCTCAATGGCTGCAATTTTCTTACATATTTACTTTTTTTATCTACCTTAATCCTGCGGAGTTAAGGCCCTGGAGATTAAAAAAGGCCTTTTTTAATTCTCCAACAAGAAATTGTGTGTTTCGATTAGGCCAATTTGTGTACACCGAATTAGAGTAAGTACAAACCAAATTGCAAAAAAAAACATCGAAACGAAACAAACGATTGCATATTTTATAGAATTAAAATAGGCCTCCTGGCGACTCGTACCCCATGTTTTATAAACCTCTCACGCGCACCAGTCTCTTGCAAAACATAATAACAAAGCTATAAATTAAGTCTAAATTGTAAACAGTTATCTTTTGCAAGAGAAAATAAATCTAATATCTAATTAAGTTTTAAAACGCGGCGAAAGAATTTTTGGCCCTTATTATGAAAGCGTTCTCAGTCTAGAGATCTACGCTTGAGTATCGTTTATGCTATAGAAAAGAGTTACTCAAGCATAGATCGATGACTGAGCAAACTTTTATAATACGGGCCCTAGAGTATGATACATACATTAGTCATCTCGTGACCAAGGCAGCGTGTAAACCTCCTGTAACGTCGGGAAAATATATAAATAAACGCGATAAATACCTGTGAATAGTTAAATTATAAAATAATCATTATTAACCAATACTAACTAAAGAATTCTATTTGACCTTATTATTAGTTTACTACAAATTAACCGATTTTATAACGTTATCGCATGTTATTAATCTGTTGGGTTTTGCAAACTAAAGCAGTTATTTTAGGTTGTACCTAAGCTCGTCATCCCCATCGCTTTGCAAATATTATTTTGCAATGAGCTCTATTATTTACGTATGGATTTATTTCCAAACAATTCGGATATAAACTAAAAAGATCTTCAATAAAACGAATTACTCAATTGTGTCGTTTCGTGTGTTCAAAATTGTTGAGAATATACCAATATTTATATAGTATATACAATTATTTTACCTGGTATAACAAAGTACGTGTAAAATTGGTATATTTTCTTAAAAAGATTGACTAAAGTTGAATTAAATCCATACTAGGCCCGCTTGCTGGATTCGCTGTCAAAGAAGAGACCCGATTCGGAACGATGGGACCATAACGAGGTATATTTAACTGCATTCTAATATATTACCTACATAATAACAATACTCACATCATGGCATGGCAATATTTTGTTTAGCAATTTAATTCACTATAATTATAATCTATTTCTGATAATTTCTATTGATATATTATGAATTTTTGTACCAAAGCTCAAAATATATGATAATGATAAACCATGTTTTAAATGGTTTATCATTATCATAATGTGAATCGTAAGAATTGGAGGATAAAGCCGTCGTCGACTCGAAGAATATCTAAACTAACCAGAGCTACGATATTTATCGAGCTGACAGATTACGTTTCTACGAAAAATTCAGTCTAAGAAAATGAACGCGTGGACGGAGTTAAACGGAAGAAGTGCAAAAGAAAACACTAGCACGTTTCTTATATGTCTAAGGCCGTATTATGAAAGCTTACTCAGTCATAGATATATAATTGAGTGACGTTAATTCCATAGAAAAGCGTTACTCAAGCATAGATCGTTGACTGATCAAGCTATTCATAATACGGGCCAGTCTGAAGATCACAAAGTTCGAATTAGATCATAGGATTATGTGAGTTGTTCGTAAATTCCAGAATCCAACCGGGCAGATCAACATGCGAGACGCTAGAGTAGAAGACGTAGAACACGTGTCGGATTCAGACTCCGAGGAAAAGAACGATGACGCGAGGAACCACCTCACTGTCGCCATCTATCCGCAGCATCAGGTAAACTTAATTTTTTTTGATAATGAACGATCGATCTTCCATACTATCTATAGGTACTTAATAATATTTTAATAAACCGCCATGTGCGGGTCGACTCGCACACGAAGGGCTCCGTACCGTAAAAATCAGGCAACTATTTCAAAGAACATCAAATTTTCACTTGTTCGTATAAGTAACACTTCAACTGTAATAACAAAAACAACTAAAAACAAAATAAAGTTCAAAATTTAAAGGAGTCTCCCTTTAAATTTTGAACTTTATTTTGTTTTTAGTTGTTTTTGTTATTACAGTTGAAGTGTTACTTATTTATAGAAAGTTTCATGTGCTTAGCTATTGTAGTTCAAGAGATAAAGCCTTGTCAAATTAAGAGCAAAAATAGCGTTTGTTGTATGGGAGGGCCTTTAATTTTGATATTTATTTGATTTTTATTATTTGTAGTTATAGCGGCAAGAGAAATACACATTCTCTGAAAATTTCAACTGTCTACCTCATACGGTTCATGAGATAGAGCCTGTGACAGACGGACGGACGGACAGCGGATGCTTAGTAATAGGGTTCCGTTTTCCCCTTCGGGTACGGAACCCTAAAAACGTAAAAAGTAATTCTGTCTTTCGGTTTGTTACCTTTTCACGCCTAAACGGCTGAACGGATCTTATAATATTCGGCAGGGAGGCAGACGGTATCCCAGGGAAGGACATAGGTTACTTTTTATATCAGGAAAGCGCGTGCGAAGCGGCGGGCAGATGCTATTTTTTCATATACTGTTAGGTCCACGTAATCGCAATGTTTAGTAATAATTGAGTAGTATTTTAGAATGAAAATTGGTAGGTACAGTGCCACAATCGTGCTTGTGTGGGGGCGCTGTTATGTTCCCATTTATCTCCAGAACGGTTAGATCGATTTAGACACAGTTTTTTGTAGAAGGTATGGGGTTCATTGACGATGGTTCTTAGCTAAGTAGTATGGTGTTTACTCACCAGGGGCGCTGCAATCAACGTTTTAATGAAAACCAATGTTTCCATTTATTTCCAGAACGGTTAAATCGATTTAGACACAATTTTCACTTATAATTTTCATTCGAACGTTCAATCAACGTACGTAACTTAATCTTACGATTTCGACTAAGGGCTCTAGTCATAAAGTTACTACAGGCAGGCATACAAACAGTGTCTTAATTTTTATTATTTAAGCAAGTAAATAAATGTAATCAGGTTAACTACGAAACTTGTTTGTTTGGTTGGTGCTTTTAACGCAAACGAGGTTCGTAGTTAACCCGCTTACGTGCATAATGAAAGTGTCTATATAGTTTGAGACATCATCTCAAATTTTAAATCAAGCGTTTTACAACCTCCTCCTCAACCTTACCTCATCACATCAGCCTTACATGCATAATGAAAGCGTCTATATAGTTTGAGACACCATCGTCGGCCCGGAAATTTTAAATCAAGCGTTTTACAACCTCCTCCTCAACCTTACCTCATCACATCAGCCTTACATGCATAATGAAAGCGTCTATATAGTTTGAGACACGATCGTCGGCCCGGAAATTTTAAATCAAGCGTTTTACAACCTCCTCCTCAACCTTACCTCATCACATCAGCCTTACATGCATAATAAAAGTGTCTATATAGTTTGAGATACCATCGTCGGCCCGGAAATTTTAAATCAAGCGGTTTACAACCTCCTCCTCAACCTTACCTCATCAGCTGTTATTGGTCAACTGCTGGACGCAGACCTCCCCCTGAAAATCGCCTTATTGGCTTTTTATCTCATGGGCATTTACTATATTTATATATTTATATTATTATGGGCATTACCCATGCCCATAATCCCCACGCTAGACATACGGGTTGGGGATCGCAGGTCGGAATTGTTCTGCAGGGGGCGCTGCTGCCCGTCCCCGGTGGATATCCCTTAGTCGCCTCTTACGGCACCCGTTTTACAACATCTTTATTAAAATAAAGTATGATTACTCGTGTTTTGAAAAAAACATTTCCCTTAATCCGTCTATTAGTTTTTTGGATTTCCCTTATCGTGTTCCTAACGTTATTTTGATTAATAATTTCCAGGGTCCAACCTACCTATTATTCGAGAGCAAAGCCGACAAGGACTCGTGGCTGTACCATCTCACGGTGGTCAGTGGCGGCGGCTTGAGCCAAGGCACGCACTTCGAACAGCTGGTGCAGAAGTTGATGGAAACTGACGGCGATCCTAGTAAGTCAAAACAAATTATGTACAGTCAAAAGTCGCTCAACAATATCGCCAAAAGTCGGTCAACCTTTCAAATTAAAAGTGCTTAGGTGCTTACGTGGAGTACGAATACGAGTTTTTCGAATATTGTTAGTGTTCAGTATTTATTTCTTTGTAAACTAGTCGGCTCGGGGGTGTAACTGAAACAATCAAGCTGTTAACACATGTGAGTGCCCGAAGCACCCGCTTTTCTTGGTGGAACGCGCCTCCTGATTTGATGGTGAACGCGCTAAAGCTAAAGCTGCGCTTAAATTAAGATCTTGAAATGATAAGTATCTAACTTTGATATCTATTAAATTTAGATACTTTCATTACGATTTTGCAGCTAAATAAACCCAACCAAACAAGCCTAACCCTAGTAGGAATCCTAGCTGGAATCTGATGGAAACTGATGGGGATCCTAGTAAGTTAAAACCATAGTTCAGGCAAAAACGAGCTATACATATATGCTAGCTTTGTGAACTTAAAATGCAAAGTCATGTTTGTTAAAGTACATAGATGGGCGCAATAATGCATCATAGAACGGATTCATAGCGCGAGCGCTCTGCGTGGTGTTGCAGTGCTGACTTGAACGTGACGATTATACCAAAACTTGCTCAGCTTTAGCTATTTCTAAGTGGTGATTGGTTTTTTGATGTTTGACGTAAAACAGTACAGTTGAGCAAGGTTTATAAGGTAAATGAAAACGAAGTTCCTGCCCGATCCAAAAACGAAAATGCTATATTGTTGTTCCAGATTGTGTTCTATGGAGGCATCCAACGTTGCTATACTCAAAGGAAAACATCACATCGCCACTCACATCTTTGAATTCCGAAGCGTTGCAAGCTGAGGCGTTAAAACTTTTTAAGGTATGTTAAATCCATGGGTAGGACAGCTAGATGTTGCCGTATAAAAATATCTTATTTCATGCTTATTTATTGAAGACTCCATATGAATGCCGTATGCTCTATGGCGCTCATTAAATAATAAATAATGCTGGACAATTCACACAGCGTCATCTAGCCCCAAGCTAAGCAGACCTTGTTTTATGGGTACTAGATAACTGATAAGTGTACTGTATACAATATACAATACTTTACATAGATATGCACACTCGCGCTGGCGGAAGCGAATGTATAAGCAAACCTCTCGTGTCTATGCCCTGCAGTGCAAAGACCTCTATGTTAGTCGACAATGGCTGACGATAATGATTATTGATGATTTAAAGATCGCTAGAACAATACATTTGGTTTTAACTGTTAGTCCATTTGTAAAATAAAATAAATAAATAAAAAATTACAAAACCAAGTACCTGTCTCTTGGACCTTTTGATTTTAACTATAGTTAATATAAGGCTGAAAGATGTTTAGTAACAATTCCGCGAAAAAACCTTCTCCAATAAGATCTAACAAAAAGTAGTCCGTGTAGAAGACCACAAATTGTAACTGCTACTAAATATCTATCATCCTTATATTTACAATGGATTTCCGCAAAGTAACGCCTGAATCTATTATATAATATCTTAACTATAGTTGTAAAAAACATAACCTTCTTGTGCAGTCGGGTTATAAATAAATAAATTGAATTTAGAACCCGTTGGTTTCTTCAGCCTTATATTTTTGTGTAAAATATGCTTGTAATTTCCTAAGGTTGCTATGATAATTATTCTCCCATTCCAGTGTGTCCAACTATTCATGTCAGTATGCGTCGAACAAGCAGGCATTGACTACCACGTCGTCCTAGCCCAGAATGCGTTACAGCAGTGCCTAGAAGTGTCAGAGTTACAGGACGAACTAGCCGCGGCGTTGGCTCGGCAAACTGCACCTATTACGCATTCGAAGCACGGCGTGCAGGTAACCCCGACGCGCGCGCATAGGCTTAAAGCAGCTAAGCTTAAGAATGTAAGTGCCGCTTTTTATTCTGGACTGGGTTTATTTGAAAGTATTCTTTAAATCGCGTTTAGATACAACTTTTGGAGAATTTCGAAGGTTGTACTACGTATGCCCTGCGTAATTATATGAATGGGTTTGATATTATTTGTATTTATTTATTCCACCGTAGGTACACATGTTACACTTGATGTCGTTACACTTTTTAAATAATTTATATTGTAATAATCTCACACAAACTTATAGCAAAGGAAACACCATAAGGGTTGTTCATAGAAAATAATAAGATAATGACGTCATATCTCATTCTGTCCTGCTCAGTTCCAGTCTAGTTCCAGACGATGCCATTTTCAATCCCATTTTTTTAAATACACAGGTTATACTTATTACTTATTACGTGGTGCTAGGTCTAAAGAATGATAAGTAATTATAGTAAAACCTAAGAAATCTATCGGCTTACAATAGCAATAGAGTAGATGAAAATTTACATTTAAATTAGGTTTTATGTATATTTTGTAGTTGTTATATTTTTTAAAAGTTCTCATTTCAGGTAAATATACACTCAAAATGTCATGTTGAATATGCAAGACTACTATTGTTTTTTTTATCGTTTACTTTTCTTTACTTTCAAGTAAACCCTACGCCCAACCCTTGCTTCTATAACATGTGTGGGTTTGTAACGTACTATCGAAGAAACTACCAATACTTGTCGCTAAGCGAGTAGAATTCGACATGTAATTTATTGCACGGTCTACCTTGACATGACGGGTCCCTAGCTTTCTTGTTCAACTCTACTTTCAAGAACTCAATAAAATATACGGAAAGTTTCTTCGATTGTACAATATAAATAAAACTTATATAATAGAGTCGTCAATATAATCACCACTCTAACCATTTGCATAAGTACAAAGATTTAAAAAAACTTGACATGGCAAGTACATCTTCGTACTAATGCTTTTGCATTAGCTTTTTATAGCAGTTTGCAATATCTACTTGTGTGTTTTAAATGGACCAAAATTTTAGTAGATGACGAAAATAGTTTCTTAATAATTCGCACAAGTAGATAACTTCATACTTTTAAATGATACGAAAACAAACAAAAAATTAAAAATTGTTTTATATGTTGCCATCACAAAAAATCTAAATTCAGACAATAAAGCTCACCTTGGAACCTTTAACTGTAAATTAAATATTCGCAAAGCTTAAGGGCGGACGCTTAAATGCTTTTCTCATACATTTAATTACATCTTCCATACAAAATATTTATTACACGATTTGTTATAAATATCGCTTAGCACTTCGTAGTTATAGTTTATTGCCCAACAATGTAAAAGCTGTATATTTGTTTACTAAGAAAGCTATACTGTGCTCTTTAAAACTGGCTCTTATCACCTTTTTTATGCCTTCTATCGCTCTCTCCAATACATTTACATTTCATCTAATTAGGTAACAGTCTTTATATTCACCCAATCCTTTTTTTTTTGTAGTCCTTGCAATCCCATTTTACGTATCAGATTAAGGGTCCAAACGCACAGGACACGCCTAGAGCCTTTGTATGTATAACGTGCACGCATGGCGCCCTCGCTAGTCGTCAAATGGCCCGTAAGGCTCTAAGCTAGCCGCCTGTCTGAGCGTTCACAGCCTTTCGGTTTACGTTTTAGAATTTTAATTCTCAAAAGATGGGTGCAGAACAGACTTAATTATATTTTGAGTCATTACCCTTGTGTTTTATTAAATACAAATTACACCACAAATATCCATATTTGAAAATATTTACTTAACTTCCTATGGATATATTCCAGATTTTTACAAAGCCGATAAAAATTATAAAGGAAAAGTTGCAACAGCATGCAGTTAGCTTAGTTGTAAATACTAGTTCCAATTTGTTTCCACTCCTTTCATTGCAATTTCATTATGATACTTGTATTCATATTACAACCAGAGGGGTAAGTTTATTTGACGTTCTTAACGAGACGTGATCGTGACGTCTCCTTTTTCCATACAATTTGGCTGTACGCGCCAAACAAACGCATACTAAAAGGAGACGTCACGACCACGTCTCGTTACTAACGTCAAAAAGACTCACTCCTCCGATTAGTAAATATTCAACATAAGATGAGCACAGTACTTAAATAGCTTCTATCTAACTTTAATTTGCAAAAACAAAACACACTAACAAACCATTTTGTTGACAAGTGTAGCTGCTGCCGTAAACAAGAAAGCTTCTAGTGTTTTCGTTCATCATTTTGGAATTACTGTGGAAACATTGGCTTCAATGAAATTGTGTAAATATCAAAATTTGGGCGCTTATTGGAGATATTCCAATTTGATCTTAAAGTTCTGGCAACATTGTTGAACGACGACGTTAAATCATTCACCTAATTCGTTTAAAATTCAAAGGCGAATGAATAAAGTTTGATTTTAAAAACAATGTTGCCATAACCATGCTATGTTAGCATTGCAATATACTCAAATGGAATGTTGGTGTAAATCCCCGATTTTGTTTATAAATTATATATATTTTTTGAGAATGTTTTTCCCAACCCTTTAGAACTAGGGAATGACTTATCTATCATTCATATACTCTCATAGCTATTTTCCTGCACTGTCGAATACTTTGTTATGAAAGGTTGATGTTGCAAGTTTTAGAAACTCATGTTTATCGTATCATAATCATAGTTCTTATATATTCGGTAAGTAAATAGAATAACATGCGTAATATGCCTACTACTTGTCCCATGACAGCCTCATTTATTTTACTCAGATTACGAGAACTTATGTTTTTAGCTGTTTAACTACCTGCAGGGCTAAGATGCGCGCCACGAGAAGCGTGTTTCTTGTCGATAACTCGAGCAAAATGGCGGTATCTCGATTTATCGACCGATGCTAGCATACAGCACCAAATGTCATCACGTCTCGTCACGTGAACGATTTTAGTGAATCGCGAAGCGTCAAACGCTAAGATGCGCGCCAAATTTTCTCAACTTTTGACAGTTTAGCGCGGGATATCTATCGAGAAGGACTACTCGACAACGAGTATTATATCTTTCGGGGTGCGCATGTAAATGAGAAAACAACTGACGACGACAAAAATAGACGTCACGCGCGCGACGTCTTTCGTGGCGCGCATCTTAGCCCCGCTGGACTTTATAAAAAAAAGTTCCATAAAAAATTCTCAATATTTTTTCAAACTCGTTAGTATAGGTATCTAAAGTTACCAACGTATGGCATGTTACGCAGGTGTATAAAAATGGTGGACACTGTACAAAATCACTATCTTTAAACTGTACACAAGAATCTTGTAAAATAATGGTTTGGTGTAGTAATTGGTAAATTGGAGACGCATCTAATGATAATGGCACAAAGTCGAGTCACAGAACACTTGCACTAACAACAAGCTGGTTGACAGAAATCATTTTGTAAAAAGATATTAAATTGGCACTTGACTTGACCACATGGATTATGATTATAGATAAAATTTTATTGGCAGTTTTTATTTAGATTTAAGAAAGATAATACTCAGTTTAAACGGTAACAAAATATGGCAACACTCATCTTCCATTCGATTTTCCATTTAATCCGATCAAATAAGTTATCTTTAAACTGTGCCGTAGAATGTTCGGTTGAAAAAAGAATTAAGTAGGTAATGAAAGCATACTTTTTTTAGTATGCAGACACAGTTAATATGTGAAATTTGTACACTAATCGATCAAACATCAACAAACTTTCACTATACAAATGTGTTTCATTGCAGTGTTTTGTATTTCTTTGTGTAACCCTCCCCACGGTTTAAATAACAGCTCCAAAAGTATCCCCAAGCTAGCCTCAGTCGAACGACATGCCTTTAACAATACTCAGATCCAAGCATTTTAATGCACAATCATCCCATCAAGAAAATAACTTCACGCCCCCTAAATTCTCCTCTTATTCGTAAAGAAATTTAAATAGAGTCCTTTCTAGAACGAAATTTTCTCAACCTACACAAGACATAGTAGAGCTAACCCCAGCAGAATAGCAACACCAACATTTCATTTGTACAGCAACTGCTACTGTGCGCGACTCAGTCCCTGTTCACGTGCGATACGGGCGCCTCGTCAGTCGGAGACAACAAGAGCGGTGACGTGCAACCAAATTCGGCTGGATCGCCTAGCTCGATACAGGTAATGTACTGGATCGGTTGTACTATACGCAATGGGTTTTTCTACATTGTGTATGAGGTTTCAAGTAGACAAGAGGGATTAGTGCAACATTCGAGAATGAATTATGTCCAGAATACTATTCTTGATCCTAGTATTGTGTAAGTTCAATGATGTATGCGCACGGAGTTTCTACAGATACAGATTCTAGATGTTGATTATCAGTTCTGATGCAGACAGATTGGTAGAACATTCTAGAATGTAGATATCTGGAATGCCGACGGCACATTCGAGTATCTTGTCGTGCAGGAACAATGAAGTGATATCTCCAAAACCAATCCAAGGCCAGCGTAAGAACAATTTTCACAATGTGACATGTACAAGATGGAATATCACAGTTTTTGTAAAAACGACAATGGTGTCAATACAAATGTCGTCAAAACTAAACTAAACTTATTTGACAGGACTAAGAATGGTGCCGTCCCTTTCATAACGATCGAAATTAAATGGATGGAATCATTTTTAGTGCTGTCAAATTAGTAGTTTGATTTTGGCGACATCTGAATCGACACCAATGTATGTGTACCTGACGTTTGTTACTGTTCTTAATAACATTTTCCTGAAGCCAAATTGTGTTCCTCAGTTGTTTAATTAAATGTATGAGAAAAGGTAACTAACTTCTATAAACCTCTCTGAGACAACGTATTATGCATTTTTTCTGAAATTGTATGATAAATTTAATTCTTGATTAGCTATTCGAATATCGGCTAACTGACTAATATATCTTAACCTCTTATTAGTACATAAACATATTACTAACATTAATAAAATAGGCACCAGAACAGTTATATCATCCATTGGATTAATTTCAGGCGCCTCTATTATCGGTGGACTGTAAAAGCAACCCCCCTACCTACAGCTTCGTCCAAGGATGGCAACTCTTAGCGTTGGCCGTCAGTCTGTTTGTACCGAGAAATAACAGGCTGCTGTGGTATTTGAAACTACATCTAAGCAGGCATGCGGATTCCAAGTAAGTATATCAACTTTCGTTTTAGTTTTGTACGTTAGGGTTAGCAATGACTGTGTGGGTTTCTCAGATAATTTCATGGTTCTTTTGGTATTTCTTCAAGAGTAAACAGGAGAAAATTCAATTATCTGTTAGTTGAATTTAGTCACCATTGCTCTGTTCGAAAAGTTGCCAAAAACGAGATGAAAAGTCAAGCTATACATTGTAAGAACTCATAACTGGTGTACGTAAGCTTCAGACATCGTTCAGGTAAGGATTGAAATGGTTATTATAACCTCTATATATTCTATACAAAGCAAATTGCAACAAACAATTTTTTAGATTTTGTATGTTTAAAAATATATATCTATGTAATGTATCATATGTACTAGATAACTGATATTAAGTATATCAGTCATCTAATACCCAATAATCAATAATCATTTATTTCGTACATTGCTAGAATTACACGTCACATTCGTCCCTATAAAAAATGAGTAAATTATATTATAATTAAGTATAGAAATTATTAAAAAAATTATACAATCATTCGTACATTTACCTTAAAAATTAAAATAAAAAATAATAAAAGTAGTAATACATAATATCTAATATCTACAGGCAGATAACAATCTTTAGTCCCTTTTACAGGCTACAAACTCATCGTAGCTGTAAAAGCCCATAACACAAGCTTTGCTTGGCTTGGATCTAGGTGTGGATTGTACAGCATTATTTATTATTTATTTATTTAGATGATAGTTATCTGACAGTTGAAGAATCCAAAATAACGATTAATTCTTGAACGAATGGACTACGTATTCGAAAGTTAAGATTAGAATCGAAGTCTAAGGCTAGTAGAAGGCTAGAATTAGAAAATCGTTACTCAAGTGAGATCGATGACTGAGCAAGCTTTCATAATACGAGCCTAAGAATTCAAAGGCGAAACTTATACAGGATTCTTCGGATTCTATTCTTCCTATACTTTATAATAGCGATGATGATCCGTCCAAATTAAACTCTAAAACAGTCCCATAACTTTCAGAACGGAATGCGGTAAATACGCCGCCTACTGCGCCAGAGCTTTAGAACGGACTATACGCAACGGCGGGCGTGAAGACAAACCGTCGAGAATGGAAGTACTCTCGATACTACTCAAAAATCCCTACCACCACTGTCTGCCGCACGCTATTCCTGTGCACATGCTCAATAATACTTATCAGGTGAGTGTGTTTTTTATGTATTGGAAGTCTGTGGATGAGTTTCGCACGGGATTGATTGAACTGGCGTGTAAGAGAGTCCTTTACCCAGCAGTTATGGGTCGCCCACCCATTGACGGACGGATAAAAAAAAAATCTTTTCGGGCTACAATGATCCACAAATTGTAGTAATTTTTGTGCTCACGAGCTCTTAAAATAAATGTTACTATTCTTACGGTACCACAATAAAATAAAAATGAATTAAATGAAATCAGATTGAATGAAATAAAATAAAATTATAAATTAAATTAACTGAAGACCAACTCAACAAGCTTGAGCGCCTTCCGAACTACTCCATTAGATTCATATTTGGCCTGCGTAAATTAGACCTGTATGATTTGTTTCTTTGAATTTGCTTTTTTTTTATATAAGTACCGTAACAGGCTCAAGTGGCTACCCATTCGTCTTATCAGTAAGGTGCTTGATCTTTAATGCTCATATTCTTAATCTCTTTTACCTGTTATTTTCCTTTCATCAACACCATCTTATCTAAAAGATCATTCACGATCACTTCGCTTCTCTGATACTCTTCTTTTAAAAGTTCCATCGCCCACATTCCCAGTTCTATGGTGATTCCTTCACTTTGCAGGCCGCCAGACTCTGGAACGCCCTTCCTGTTTCTATCCGACAAGCTAAATCCCTTCCTATCTTCAAAAGTATGGTTCATCAACACTATCTATCCACTCTTGATAAGTTTTCTTGGTATAATTTTTTTTATTATGTAATCACTCTTGTTTTCTTGTGTCTTTTTTGCCCTATTTTGTTAATTATTGTAGTTGCTGTTTTTTTAAAGTACTTCTATTATTTTTGATACTTCATCAATTACGCCATCGTCAGCTTCAATACGTACCGATCCTATCCATACAAAGTTTGCCTGGAAGAGATCGCTGTTAGCGATAAGGCCGCCGATTGTGCCACATTAGATATAGTTAGTATTAAGTGTTTGTTTAATAAATGTATAGATGATGCAATAAAGTTATATTCTATTCTAAACTATGTTCCGTTTTCACGAAACATGCACCATAATTTAGTAATGAATTTCCATCATGCAGCCAATGGAGCGATTTGGTTGTACATTTTTAAAAGCTGGCTTGTTTGTCTTTTGTTTTTTCATGCAATTATCCACGGTGACGTCATAAATCCAAGCATCTAGTAGACGAAAAATAAAACGGAACGCGTCAGCTTTTTAAAATTTATCTATAGTGCAGGGCTAGACAAATCTGTGTGAAAATGTCTAGCATCATATCTAATCTTCATCTATGTATAGTATTATTTTGGAGGAATTACATTATTTCTAAGACCAACGCGTACGACGACGTAGAAAATCTAGCAAAAGTTTTGAATCAGAATGAATCTTACTTAGTAAAATTCATCCATCGTCCATTGTATATTAGTCAACGTTATTAACGACACGTTAATTACGTTGTCAAGATTAACATCACCGTGTAATTCTCAGGTAATAAGTTTCGACGGGTCAACAACAGTGGAAGAGTTCCTATCAACACTCAGCACTGAGCTGGGCTGCAGAGAATCAGCGGCAAGCGGCTTCGCACTGTTCAGTGATGATCCTATTGAGAAAGACTTGGAACATCATATCAAACCTGATAAAAAGGTATTTTTGATCCCATCTATTCGAAAAGAGGCAAAGGGTTCCTCGATAATTGCGAACAAAGTGGGTCATTCCTGCGCACTTAATAACAGTGACGAAATGACTCTTGAATTTGGAACACTATTTAATTGAAAGTTTGAACGCAATTAGCTTCAATAAAGTCCTGGCCGGTCATAAAAAAGCGCGCGTGCCGACGCGGCATTGGCTATCCGAATTTGAAAAAGAATACGCGGGAACTTGTTTTCCGTTTTGTTATTATTTTTTTATCAAATATTACAGACAATTTTAATTTGATTCCCGCAAATTGAATAAAAGATGAGTTCTTGCAGTTAAAGTGAAATATGAACACCAGAAATTAATTTGTAATTTGGTTATGCACCTAAATATAAATATTCGTCACTACTAAAAGCATCTCTTATTTATTTTTTTCGTACGATGAATTTTTCTCATAGTTTAGGATGAAAAGCAGAGTGTGCCACAGGGTACCAAAATTATTTAACCTCGAGCGACGTAGTTTAAATCCCTCGTTACGCTTAGGATTCAAAAAATCTCTCTCGCCCAAACCAACAAGGTGCCACGTTATTGGTGTACTAAGTGGAAAGGGGGTGGTACACCCCCTCCCACGAACATTTTTTGTTCTAGCACTTTCTGGGTTTCAAGGTTTTTTCCTAAAAAAAAAGACCTCCAAACTTTAATCCAAACTAGCCCATTTCTATGTCAGTGACAACCTTACATCAGCTGTTCATCAGTAAGGTGCTTGACCTTTCAATCGCTTTTGTTTAGCCAAAGCCATAAATTTTACGGTGGTTCCGTACATGTTTCTTCTGAGCTATTATTTTAACTTACAATGTTAGGTAAATGTTTATCTGTAGGTAGGTTGTAAATGTTTGTTTCGTGGTAGGTACGTCTAGGTAGTACCTAATAAAGATTATTTATCGATAGTTTAGTAAAAGTTAGTGCGATAAATACCCGATAAATAAACTTTATTAGGTAGGTATGTTAGATAATAGCGAAATTTTAAAGAGTGCTGCGTACGTGCCTGGTTTTATTTAGCATGAATGAATGTATTCTTTATTTGCACATGAAAAAGGAACCCTCAAAATTTTGTCGGCAAAATGGCCGGCCTTACGTGTGTTTGCGTTAGTTAGGCTTGTAATTTTTGGAAGCGTATGCGTAAAGTTATTTTTACTATGAAAACTTCAAAAAACGTATTTCTGAAAATGGTTGATTTTCAGAAATACGTTGTTTGAAGTTTTAAGAAGATGCGGATCAGTTGGGTATAGGATGCACAACAACCCCCTTTCGGCTTAGTACACCAATAACGTGGCACCTTGTATATTTTGTTCCCTTGTGACACAATCTACTATTAACTTGCTAGTTTGATACAACAAGTAGCAAAACATCGCCAGACCTGCCACATGCATGGGCATTACCCCCTTATTCACAATAGTCTGCTAACTTAGAGCACCTATTTTTAGTAATTTCACGTTTTTGGAACTCTGTCCATTTTATTTTCGGAGGAGGGCTTTGTCATCTGCGACACAGTTTTTAAAACTTCTGCAGATGGCATCGTTTCCATCGTATAACCATGTATCCATTGTTTTTGTTCCATAATAAAAAAAATGTCACTATTTTTGTACAACCAAAATTACGACCGCGCCACTCACATTGTCAGTTCGCTTTTGCGTTCTGAATTTATGCAGAATAAGGGAGAAAAATACTAACATATCCCCTAAAGCCTTATTCTACTACACTTTTAGACCAAAAGTAATTTCGCTCATTTATGATTTCATAACCCCCTATCTCCGTTTACAGCTATGTGACGTCATATCAAAATGGGAGACAGCGCTCAGAGAGAAGGGTTCCGGAAAGTTCGAGAACTCTCGAGTGATCCGACTGACTTACCGAAACCGGCTGTATTTCAAGAACTCTGTTAGAACCGAGACTGATAAGGAGAAGTTATTGCTGTGCTATCAAGTTAATCAGCAAGGTGAGTTCAAACAATATAGTGTAAGAAGAAGAAAAAAATGCCTGCATCAGCTCGAATACGCGAGCTTAATGTTTCGGCTATTGTAGCTCAAGTTATCACCAGCAAGCCAAAAATCTGCTTCACATGAAGAGGCGAGCTAGGTAGTATTTCAAATCTTTGCAAACAAGTATTTTATTAATTCAAAGTCTATTTTCATCTCCATCTGACTCGAATTGAAAAAGGTTCGATTCAGTCATGTATAGATTCCTCGATTAAAAATAGGGTTTATCTTATCAATAATAAATACATGCTGGATAATTCACACATCATCATCTAGCCCCGAGCTAAGCAGAGCTTGTGTTATGGGTAACTGATGTACACAATATTACAATAATGAAAGAAAAAAAATAATGCTGGACAATCCACACGGCATCATCTAGCCCCAAAGTAAGCAGAGCTTGAGTTATGGGTACTAGATGACTGATAAACTTAATACAATACATAACATAGATAGATATTTTTTATTATATAGAAAATACCCAGAACACCTGAAACAAATATTTGCAGATCGTACAAACATTTGTCCCAAGGCGGGAATCGAACCCGCAACCTTCTGCGTCGCAGGCGGACCTTCGCCCGCCGCGCCACATCGGTCGTACAATAGATAGATATAGTATTAGTTATCACATAGAAGTGAAAATATCAATGATGTAACATACAATGCACTCCTTGATAAGCAGTAAATGAGAGCTGGAGCAGAGTAAACGCGATTCAGCGTAACCTGCCAGAGCGTGACGACTTAGTTACATTAAAAAAGTGCGCCTACAATTGGTTTCACTTCAAAAAACCTTGTAATCTGTGTCCACAGTGGTAGCAGGCAGATTCCCAGTGACAAGAGAGTTAGCCGCGGAACTAGGCGCGTTAATGGCCCAGCTAGACATGGGCGACTACTCCCCGTCCAATACCCAACACAACCAGCCTCTGGCGCGGCGCTTCTACCCCTACAGATACCGCGCGCCGCTTTCTAACGACGAACTCAGGTAACTTATTCAATAAACAATACAAGTTTTTTTTTTATTTCTTTAGATGGCTTTCCTGTCACTGCGGTCATGATAGGCCTATTGTGATCGCCACTTTTTGTGTTCAGGCTTGAAGCTGTGGCGTTTTTAATTCGCCACTAACCCTTGCAGCTGCTAGGAACTGTATGACTTTTCAGTTTAACGAATTTATTTACTCAAAAAAAAACTTTTTTGGGGTGATGTCTCTTAGCTCATCTGGGCTGTCCAGTAAACAATACAAGTAACTTAACTAGATTAATTAGGGGTCGTCAATTAATCGCGTGATGATTTTTAGCTGTGTAACCACCCTCTCTCCCCCCTGGTGATACGTGGTGAGGTTTTAAACTACATTGTGATATTTTCCGAATCTCCCTCTTTCGAGCCTCACGTGATTAATGAACGGCTCCTTAGTTGGGCCAAAACAACAAGAATAGTAACAAGAATAGGGCTTACTACTTACAGTAAATAGTAAGTAGTAAGCCCCAAATGATGGTAGACGGTGAGAAAATATCTCTTTGCGATTATTAGTGTTATAGTTGCTGTTAAACATATTGTCCTGTGACGGGCAGCGAGAATGGGAAGTTTGCGCACATACACTCACGCATATAATTCATAAGCCGCCGACAACGCAGCACACGAAAGAGATACAGCTTCGTATACCTCTGTCTCGCTCTTTCATTCTTTGAAACAAAAACTCGCAGTAAATAATCGACGCGACTGTCCAGAAACACCAATTTGGCTTAAGAATTGCGTTCTGCGCATCTTTGTCACGTGGTACGCCAGAGAACAAGATGTTTGACGATCATTAATAAGACTCTGCAAAGGTTCTACATATCATTGTTATTTTATCGAAAAATGCTATTAATATCTACATCAATGCTAATTGTATGTCAGTCACAGGTTCGTATTTCTTCAGGTTGTTCATATCAATAATAATTTGGTGAAATCTTTTTGCTTTCTTTCAAAATGTATTGCTCATATTATTAATGTACCACCACGCCTCCATTCCATGACTATGAAAACCATGAACCGGACACTGGCAGAGAAGTGGCAAACCAGACACAATGTTGGCATAACTAAATAAGTAAATAACAAAGTCAAGTCAAATGACTGCTAGAGCTTTGGCGTCGGAGACAGAGCACTATAGCGCTCATTGGGGAAGGCCTAGGCAGGCCCAGCAGGGGACACTAGCATGCTCATAGGATAAAGATAATAAAATTAGAAGTTAACTTATAATTTTTGTGAACAGAGACATCGAAGAGAAACTCCGGTCTAAATGGACGGCACTAAAAGGACGAAGCACGGGCGATTGTGTCCGGATATACCTCAACTGTACAAGGAAATGGCCTTTCTTCGGAGCTACGCTGTTTCAAGCTAGAGTGAGTGTTCTAACAACATTTATACGGCTTTAATACACTCTCTGCGACCCAAAGTGGTGGTCTACGCAATTATACATTATGATT
The DNA here is from genome assembly GCA_963662085.1 of Eupithecia inturbata. Taxonomy (NCBI): domain Eukaryota; kingdom Metazoa; phylum Arthropoda; class Insecta; order Lepidoptera; family Geometridae; genus Eupithecia; species Eupithecia inturbata. The sequence continues at coordinate 6,770,535 of OY759187.1, forward strand.
AATACAACTTGGCCACAACCTGAAGTTGCGCCAGTGGCTGCGCAGTACTCGTTTATAAGGACAAAATGGTGGTGCGCATGTGCAAACTTTGCTTATAGCTAACTTTTTATATAAATTATAATTAATTAGTTAATGTAATTGGCAATCGCCGTTCTAATTAAAAATAAAATTAATGACTAAATGACTTCACTCCGGCCAAGTTGTTGTAATCATATTGTACTTCAAACAAACAATGCAAGCTGATCGAGGGAAAATTACTTGAAATATCTCTGCCCTTACCATTTCAATTTATGAAAGGAACGGCATGTTTCTGCTTCGTAACGACCTGCATTCGCTGAACTATAAAATCATAAAATCTCAAAAAAAAATCTATAGTGAGTCCAATTTCACTCTATTTTGAAGTTGAGACGTATTAGGCCGTCATGAATGGAGGAAAAGAAGGGACGGTTTTTATCTAGCTCACTGAACTAAGTATTAATTTTGTTTTAATGAAAAGGAATCTCCTCAATCCATACTAAGATTATAAATTCGAAAGTAACTCTGTCTGTCTGTCTGTCTATCTGTTACCTTTTCACGCCTAAACCGCTGAACAGATCTCAGTGAAATCTGGCAGGGAGGTAGATGGTATCCCAGGGACGGACATAGGCTACTTTTTCTCCCGGAAAAAAGCGTGCAAAGCCGCGGGCAGCAGCTAGTACTCAATATATTTATTGTCAACACGCAAGGAAGGCTTATTAGGTGTTAGTAAAATATCACAATGTGAGCCCTATCCGCTTTGTTATGCCATATGTGTCAAGTATCACATGTAGATCTATTTGCAGATAAAACAGCCTGACCTATCCATGGTATGGTTGGCGGTGTCTGAAGAAGGCGTGACGGTGTTGGAGCTCGCTTCTATGGCCGTCATAGGCCGGTATGTGCTCAACTCAATTGGACTGTTTGGTGGATTACAGGTAAATAAATAAATAATGCAAGAAAATAACACAGCATCATCTAGACCCAAAGGTTAGCAGAGAAAAATACAACAGCCTAATTGGACTATCCATGGCGTAAGAACCGACTAAGGAAAGCCTACTAGAGAAAGAATAGCACCTTCCTACACTCAAGTATTTATTTAGCAATACAGAACAAACACTACTTAATACAGTGTAAAGGTATCACTGCCATTAGCAAATAACACCGCCTCTGGCATTCTGTAAGAACGCAAGTTATACCTGGGTCTCTTCAATTGATCATCATCATCATCAACCCTTAGTCCACTGCTGGACATATGCCTTCCCTAATGAGCGCCATAGCGCCTTGCCGCATCCAGCATCTGCCTGCAGTCTTTCGCAGATCGTCATCCCACCTAGCCGGATGGCGTCCTACACTACGTTTGCCGAGTCGCGGTCTCCACTCGAGAACACTAACTAAGAACTTGAATTGATCACTGATCTTTATTTTGCACGCAGGATGACCTCATGATGCTGATTGACGCGGAAGACGCCGGAAGCCCCGTCCATAAGATGTTGATTAGTCTCAACAAGCCTAAGGTGAGAGATCTTTACAACTTACTAATTAGGGGAATATAGGGTCCTACAGAATATAGTGCGGCTTTTTAAAAGGTCTCTGTAATGTAGTTAATGGTTTCTTGTTATGAATTTACGCAACTTTGCGTCGCGTTAGGGCAAGAAGATTTTATTTTTTCCAAATCCAAATTTATTTATTCCAACTATCTTTTATGGTCGAACCATAAAAGATAGTTTTCATAAAACGTGTCTAAAATCGGTTCTCTAATGTAGGTAGGTCTAGAGGAAGCTCGCAAACGGATTAAGAGATTTAGATTTTTTTAAATAACTAACAAAGAAGGATTGAGAGTATTAGCAGTACTTGATAAACATCCATTTAAATGTTGTAGAATCCCTTAAAAGTAAAATCATCGGGGATTCTTGTGTAAGACTGGCTTTCTTGTTCCAGATGGCAGAGCTAACCCATTTAATAGCGGACTACAAGAACGCCCTCCTCCGTCCCGGCCCTGGAACACCCCAAATGAACTCCCTCACCCGAAATGGCTCCCATCGGTCTATCCGCAAAACTCCCCACCCCCACTCCAGCCCATCTACCCTCCCACACATGCACCAACTCAGCCAATCGCATCACACACACCACACAACAGGACACAACACCTTAAACTCACACGCGACAACAATGACACTCAACTCCGACCGAAATGCGACCTTAACCCTATCATCTCACACCTCAACTTTCAACCACGGCGAAGCTAGGGTCTTATCCCACGGACAACCAGACATATTAAAGTCTACGCCAGATCACCACAGGAGTGATAAGAAGAGGAGTCAAGCACAGGACAGTGGGGTTGCGTGATATCAGATGTGAGTTAGGTTTAAGGTACTAGGTAATGAGAAGTGATGGCTCGACTGTCTTGTATTTATTTTGTAGGTCGTTACTTTGGTATACGAGTAGTTTTGGAGTTAACACAAACGGAGGTCTCCACTCTCGACCAATCATGAGCGTCGATTTGATTCTATAAAAAGGAAATTGAAATAAGTGCACCGCAGGGACGTCACGACCAAAAAAGAAGCGTCGCGTTGATTCTATTTGAAGATAAAAGGGTTCTTACTATCGAAAGAAGTTCCATAAGAATCGATAGTCCGAGTAGATATACTTATGGGTTTATGGGTTCATTACTTTTGAGTCTAATCGACTTAGGTGTATGGTATCTTTTATTCACTAATAAGTATAAGTCCAATGAAAATGTTGATTATTTACTATGAAAAACAGTCGCGTACATCACTTGGGATAGTTAAACAAAGATGGCCGAAAGACTTGAATCAACAGCATTCCACCAAAAATATAAGCGAATGAGCGAAAATAATTCTATGATATACCTCATATTTTGTAGCAAGGTCGATTTAGCCTTTATTTGCCTCGAGATTTTAGTAGTTTATTAATATTTGAGTTTTCAAGGGTTCATTATAAGCATTTTATTAAAATTTATTATACCTGCCAAATTTTTACATACGATGAAAATAACTGGGTTCTTCCTATGATGTAACCTGGAGAACTCGTGATCTCATTCATAAATTGAAGAGAACTCTTATTAAGTTGCTAAAATGGTTGCTATTTTAATGATTTTTGTGCGATTATTCTATTATACACTTGATTGTCGTCTATATTTTATACAACGTCAGGATTTTTACGTAATAAATTTATAATGAAATGATTACATTTTGTGTTTAGTATGAGACTAAACCATGATGAGTTTGGGATGTAAAAATGTTGTTTTGAATCTCAATTTATATGAATCTCATATGTCCAATCATTAACATCGCAAACAACTCAGTTTATCTATTGATTTATAGACAAATCCCCTTACTTGTTAAATATCTGTCAACTTAAGGAAATGGCTAAGCAGTATTTGACTAAAAGATCAAACGATAAGAGTGTTTTGATTTCATGCCATTGTTTAAAGTTGAGAGAGGTTTGAAATTAGAGGGAAAAATATTAGTCGTTGATTAGAAATGTACCTACCTATACCCTACTTAGTATAGTTATCTAAACCTGCCAAGGACACATAAAAGTATTCCCCAAAATCACACCTCCTACCATCGTAAAAAATCATCGTACGTTGAGATAAGGATTAGATTCTAATTCGGAGGGTGCCTAAAAGGACTGATTTTTAACTTATTAATCTTGTAACGAATCTGAATGTTCTAAATTTTAATGTAAGTTTATTTTAATTTATGTTACGCTAGTTTCCATGCTCATATTATAGGTATAAGTAATTTATACGCAAAAATACTAAATGTAATAGTAAAAAGCCTGATTCGTTCTAATAAATAATATAATTTATTTATTTATCTACATTAAATCACAAACGAAAAAATTCTTCTAAGATAGCTTTTGATTTTAAATTAATAGTGCGACACAGAGCTCTTACTGAATATCGTATAACATTCTTTACAAGGTGTTCCAGTTCATATCTTATTTATAATTTTACTATCATTATGATGAATGGGCAAAGGAAGTGTACAAAATATTTTTCGTTTCTCTGGGACACCCTGTGTATTGCATGTAGTTTACCAATGTCCAGCATTGTTTATTTATTATAATTTATTTATAGTATATTGTATGTAGTAGCGGTACCACTGCACTGAATGTACATAAAAAATATTTTGTAAATTTTTGCCTTGATTATGTTGCAGGACTCTTCGACAAAATAAATGATTGATTTCTAGATTTTGTAGCTTCACTAGCACTTTTGGTAGCATCGTTTTTGATGCTGTTTTTAATATTTAATAGTAGCAGTGTCGGGGAGCCCTAAGCCGAATAAATATAATTTTATATACAAAAGGCTTTTTGGGGTAAATTTTTACCGGTAGATATTTTATAACTGAGTTTTGTTACCAGCTTTGTGAACTTAATGTTTCCGAATGATGTAGTAAGAACTACTATAGATATAAAACTCCAAAAGTCTATTGTCATTTCCCACGGTTACCGGCCGAAGTTTCAATACTATCTCTTGATTGGTTCTTGCATTTTACAGTTATACTACTACACTAACGGAACGTAGTCATGGGATCTTTGATACTACATCGTTCGAAAGTAAATAGCTAAATGAAGAGCTACGTAAAAGTATCTAGACATACATAGTTTTGTAAACTAGTAAATTTAGACATGGCTTACTAATTATTCGACCAATAGCTTTAAAGGGACTACGGTCTTACAGCTTTTATTTATTTTAACAAAGAGTTTAAAATCGAACGTCTAGTTCTGGCAAAATTATCTGAAAGCACAAGTATGGGAGTTGCAATTCCTATGTTTATTTGAAGGGCCTTTTTCACCAACGACGTATAATGCGACAAAATTATGAAACATCAAGCTCCTGTCACTTTTTCGTAAAGTGAAAGAGACCCAAAGTCTGCTATTAGTACTAAACTAGTGATAAAAATTGCACTTTTTGCATAACACATAAACTGTTGATATGATTATGTATAGATTATGGTAATTCTAATAATTAAGTTGTAATTTATAATTACTTAATTTATGGATTTATAATAATTTTTTAAATGATTAATGATTAGACTAATATTCAATTTATTTGTTCAAGGCCTAAATTAATACTCGGGAGCCTAAGAAAGTTTTTTGTTTAGTGTATATTTTCTGTTTGACAATGCGATAATAAACATGTATTGGCAGAACATCACTTTTATTTAAATACCTCAGAACAACGTAGGCTTACTAATATCTTTGCTTAGCGTATACACTTTTAGTTCTTATGTTCTATGCTATACAAAACTCTTCATTTTTCACTTGGAGCGCCTCTAATATCGTCTCTGTGTCGTATGGTATTGCTGAAAGTAATTAGGTATTTTAAGATTAGGTACAAAACGTAATTGTCTTGACAGTTTTTTTACTCACCTATGTTGATCCACTTTGTAGTGTCATACCCGGAATCTTTTCTAGACTCAAGTATACATTTCCTCAGAGCATGTGTTATTCCATGGGATGTGCATATTCCCATTTCTCCACAAGCTGTAATAAATAAGAAAAGAAATACAAGTTAGTATTATTCTAAAAAGAGGGGGGGGGGGGGACCTCGACTTCGAAGAAATGAAAGGCAGGATAAATCTTGAATTTTCAGGTTTCGGCTGTTCCTAGGTTTCCCTACTACTACTTGCTGTCTTCCTATTATCTTGCTTTCACTACTTCTTGCCTCTTCGGTGGCTGAGCTGCGACTGACGGTCTTCAAAAATGCGCTTATATTTATATGGCTGCGTATTACCGGCAAGACGCCTACGCGCTTTTGATCCTAATTCTCCTAACATTTTCTTCTTCTTCTTCTTCTGTTGCTTCTTCTGCCCCTGGTACAGCCAGGGGAACTAAGGTGGACCATGGAAATCTTTTTATCCCCCTGGAACACCCAGTTATCTTGAGGTTGACCACGGAAAGAATAAAATGCCCCTGGTATAGCTAGGCGTACTATGTACGTGGACCGCGGGCAGGGACCGCTTGCGTTATGGGTACTAGATGACCCTCTGGTTCTCTGGCTGATGATGATGGGTATTAAAACAAACGTAAAACTTTCTTATATGATTAGATTCTTCGGGTAATACTTACATTTAGAACCTAAAACTCCTTTGACATTCTTTGAGTTATACCGCAAGTGAACGTTGAAACTGACTGGTATATCTCTAGCCAATGGTACGTGGTACGTCAAGGAGCGGTTGGTCAGTAGTTTACCGGTGGTAGTGTTGTAGACCAGCTTCTCGCACGTAAAGTAGCCTATGCCTTGGATGTAGGCTCCTTCTACCTGATATGTAAAAAAAAATATTTTTGGGTGATTTCCTCCAGAGATGACTGTGTCAAAATAACTGACAAGCTCGGTTAATATTTATAGCACAGCGATTCTATTGGTTGGGTCTTAAACATTTCACAGTACGAATCACACGTTGCACATCTCTGGTGGATCCCTCTGGTCTTCACTAAAAATCAACGCTGGGTGGACACACCAGCGTCTATCCAGCACAATGCTGAGTGAAGGCCATATTTGCCGTAAACACTGCTAAGCACATATATTATTCTTTTTGTAACTTAGTATGTATTAACATAGTCTTAAGGCTAATTGTTTAAAGTAGTTTTAAGGTAAATAAAAATATTCTCTTCAGGCATACGGCAGATATTACCAGCTCAGCACCATTATAGCTTCGCAACCGGTTTAAAATTTCAAAACAACGGTACGTACCTGCCCAACATCAATATTAGGGTTGGCACTCAATCCAACATCCTCCAAAACATCCATCCTGTCCATTTGGAACCGGCCAGTCAACACGTCTAGCGTAACTTCTAATATGACGACCGCGAATGCACTGTAGGGACTCAGGTCTTCCTCTTTGTCGGTCATCATGTAGATTGCTGATAGATCAATCTAGAAACAATCGGAAAACCGATACAGAAAGGGTTGGTTTTCCTACCACGGCGTTACGGTTAAGTACAAATCTGTGCTAGAGGCCGTTTTCAATAAGCTCTAATGATATCAATGCTCCTAAAGCTTACGTAAAATCGTGCTTATGACAACTTTGAACTTCCATAAATGGACATTAAGCATGCAAAAAATGATAGTATACCTACCTACTGTGTTCAGTTTAAGTTGTCACAGGATAGAGGAGGGAGGATGGACTGGCAAGAATCAAAGGTCTTATTAGACATTCTCGGCCCATACCTAACCAGCAGTGGGTGGCACAGTGATGTTAATGATGAAGGTATCAATTTCGAAAAGTTCTTGGAAACCATTTATTTATTTGTGATTGTCTTCGATCAATTTTGATCGAAGGTGATTGTGGTAATATACATTTGATTCTAAAATTAGTTTTAGGTCAGCACAATCTACTCTTTCGAGCGTACAAAAATATTAAATTGTGTTTGAGTTGACTTAAAGCATGCAGTAACGAATTATTATAACAAACGAATTAAAAATAAATAAATCCTATTGGCACTAACCTGTTCGTCTCCTGCAGCTTTAATGATATCCTTCCAACTAGCATCAGGCATTTTCGCCTTAATCGGAGCCAACCTCTCTTTCAACATGCCACACGCCTTAATAATCGAGTAACATACACTCTCACTCGTTATACTCGAACCAGAAAACACGTTATTTGCTGCTGTGAACGAGTAGTGCGGTATAACAGACACATAATCCAGAGGGATCCCTAATTCGTAAGCGCAAACTTGAGCGGCTTTCGTATTCGCGCCTTGCCCCATCTCTATTCCCCCAGTAGTTATTGTCACTGTTCCATCACCTCTGTAGATGGATACCAAAGCGGAATAATTCCCGTAAAATTCTACGGGAAAGCTTTGAACGCTGATTTGTATGGCTTTTTTCTTCCATCGATTGTTCTTATTGAAGTCATCTACAACCATAGCCCGTTTGTTGTAGTCTGTCTTTTGTTTGAGGAGTCGTATTAGGCATGGAAGGTCGTTGTCTGTAGTTCTCATGTTGGTAATTCGAACGGCAGTATCGTCTTTGTTGACGGCGAAAGCTATGTGTTCCATTATGTGTTCGATCGATGATATGCCTTCAGATGTGCCTAGAACATAGAAACTGAGATTTTTTGCTCATCTTCTTCAATGTTGAACGAGTTTCAACCCGCGGCTTTGCTCATCTGGGTTAAACATACCACGGATTTAACACTCAGGCATAACGAAGCAAACTATTTCAACATCAGACCAGGACCTATCTAAAGAATAAATAAATAATGCTAGAAAAATCACAGAAAGGTACTAGATAACAGATATATTACATAATATATTGCTTAAATATATGTATATATTTAATTATTACCCAAAAAGAACACCCGGAACTGAAGATCGTACAAACATTTGCCCCGAGGCGGGAATCGAACCCGCAGCCTATTACATCGCAGGCGGACCTTCGCCTGCCGCGCCACAGAGGTCGTCAGCGTCACCTACATAGTTTCGGACGTCTTCTTCTGACATCCAATCTAACTTCAACTTCTTTCTTTATGGACAGCCAATGTTACAATAGATGTTTACGACAACGACGTATGCGGGTCAACTACGAACATATTTTGTTTTAATAGAACACGTTTCATCCCTTAACGAGGGGAACACATATTTACCTTTGGGTTAATAAAACCTGTATAGGTGTTATACTAGCTTACCCACATCTTCTACTATATAAAAATAAGTCGGGTTTTCCTTCCTGACGCTATAACTCCAGAACGCACGAACCGATTTCCACGGTTTTGCATTCGTTGGAAAGGTCTCGGGCTCCGTGAGGTTTATATCAAAGAAAATTCAGGAAAAACTTAAAAAGAAAACCGGGAAAATCTTTTTTCACATACAGCGCCATCTCTGATACGAAGCCATCTGGTGGCGAAACGGAGTTCGCCGGGTTTGCTAGTTATGTATAACATTTATATGTGGTATGTACACTTACTTATATGTAGTATGTATAATACATACTACATATAAGTTTAGGAATTTGTTCGATTGCGGCAAGTCACATTAAATATATTATCTAAAAAAGACACAAATTCTTACCAGGTGCCCTCGCAAAAGTATTAGACGGCAAATCAGTTAAAACAACAGCGGACTTCAAGTTGAAATACTCAGTATTGTAGCAATTTGGAAAGCCCCCAACGACATAGCTGAGAATGTTCTCGTTGTTCGAACAACCCACATCTTGGACTATGGTTGCGTCTAGGTACTGGATCTTGCCGTTTTCATCTACACCAGCCTGGAAATGGAAAGAAGGCATTCATGATTCATTCATTCATGACTCATATACTCTTCTCTTCTCTTATCTTTGAATTATAATTATTTTCTCAGGTGTAAAACGCGTCGAAAAATTGAAAATGGTGTGGAAATGTTGCCGTCTCGCTATTACGATCAAAAAAAAATAGGACGGCAACATTTTTAGGCCAGTTAGGGTTAGGTTTTTGCATAGTTTGAGTTCCACTGGTACTGTACTATTTTATGATTGCATCTGTTTTTGGTAAATAAACGATTTATTATTATTATTATTATTTGGTACATTAGTGCTGATCCACTAATGTACCGAATCAAGAAACCTTAGCCTAAATTAGACTTAACGTTGGGAATCGAACCCATCGAACGAGTTTAATTGGGAACTGATCTATCACCGTCTCTATTGTGGTTTTAGAGTAGATCGATCATTTTGAATATTCCGCCGCTTATACGTACTCGTAGCTCTCATCTTAGAGCTTATAACTTACTCTACACTTACAACTTACAGTACTCTAAGCTTTTCTTACTCGCTGTGCTACATGCACCTACAGGCTCTCCATAATTTAATAAATATAAATTCAACCTGTCTAGATTCTAAATTGTAACAAGCTCCTTAGTGTTAAAAGTCAACTGTAACCAATGTGTGATTGACAAGTGAAATCCCATAAAACCGTCTTTTAATCATCCACAAATATCACACTGATTTTATAAATGCGAAAGTTTGGATGTATGGATGTTTGTTACCTCTTCACGCCAAACTGAACGGCCTACTACTGAACGGATCGGGATGAAATTTTGAATACAGGTAATTCTAGTCTTAGAATCAAACATAGGCTACTTTTTATCTCATAAATCAGTTCACATGGGATAGAAATCACCTTTAAACGTTCCCATAGAAACAACGCGTGCGATGCCGCGGGCAGAAATGAAGTGTCAAATATAAGTCTTGGCAACCGTACCTCATATTCACACTGCGTGGGCAGCCTCCTCCCCGCCACAGTGATATTAGTCTGTATCGGAAGAATGAACCGGCAAGTCTTGTTCAGTTTGGAAGCCACTATGGCAGCAGCTGCTGCTATTTGTGCGTTCCTTGATATCTTACCGCCGAAACCACCGCCGAGTCTACGGACTATAACCGTTACACTGCGGAAGACAGCAACAAATAGTACTTTTAACTCTAAAAGGTCTCAGGTCTAAAAGGTAAGGTAAAGTCTCTCTCTCTTTTAACTCTACTACTGTTACTTATTGCCTAAAAGACGTGGACCCATCCAACTCAACCCGAGGATGTCGTAAGAGTCGACTAAGAGAACCTAGCAGAGGAAGAGCAGGAGGGAATGACAGGGGAATAACGTGTGGAATAACCTTAAACGTGCATAGAAACACCGCATGCGAACCCACAGGCAGAAACTAGTCTATAACATATAAATAGGTGACTTCATTGGTCAAATAAATTAAAATTAGTGATGTCTCGGCCGATATGGGCTTTACTTACTCGCTTTCCCTGATGTTTGAAGACTGAGCCACCGCGATCTGCGTCAGGTCTATCCACTGCGTAGAATCGTAGACTTCCAATCTATTGTCCACAGGTACAACCACGCATGTGATTGGTTCTAGGTAGTAGTGGTATTGCGCTTCTATCTGGTATACGCCTTAAAAGGGAGATCTGAGTTAGCATTTTATCACAGATTACAGAATGTAAATTTTACCCGTAGCTACGGACAACGTGGCGCTTTCTTTTCGACATTCAGTTTGGAAAGTTCTAAAACCACTCACAGTTGGAAATTAGTGATTTCAATGGGAATTTTAAATGTTTGTGGATGGAACTTGACACCCTTCAGCCAAAACTCACGTAGGCCGAGAGATGTTGAGTTGGATTAAATAAGGTTACCTTTGATAACAGTGTAAATATCCGTTCCTCTACCAGTAGGCTTGATGGAGTCATCTCCCGGTATGTATCTGTTACTGTCTTGTTTCGCAGCCTCTATTGTCAGCACCGGAGTTTTTGATGAGACGTTCTTGTATTTCACCTGGAAATATGTTATCTACCAGTTAGAAACTTAAGAACTTATACTGGGTCACAATCACGTAGCTTAGAAATAATACAGTAATTTACTCAGGATGATGCAATAAGGTGGATGAAATCTCTATCCGAAGGTAAAACACAAACTTCCAAAGAAGGCGACAAAACCCAACTCGGTTTTAAAGGTTCTGTTGCACGGCGTACAACTGACAATATATTCCTATACTTACAATGCAAGTACATTGTAAGTATAGGAAAATATTCTGTAATCTGTGAGAAAGATTTCGGTCAATTTTAAAGATGCTTGCCAACGATGTCTCTAAGAGACGTTCTCGACATCCATCCAAAGGTAATATATACTTTATTGACAAAGAAAATTACAATCAAATAATAAAATCAAATTAGGACCAGTATTTACAATGAAAACAATTAGGCTAACTGCAGACTGTTGCAAAAAATGTAGGTAAAACCAAAGTTCTCCTTTTCAATACTCTTGTTAGAAGCATTCTGGAATTCGCCTGCACCGTTTGGAACCCAATATACAGCGTTCACTCCCAAAGAATTGAAAGTATACAACGCTCTTTCACAAGACATCTTGCATTTATCTCTCCTGGAATATCCCATAGATCTCCATACCCCGATAGACTGAAACACTTTGAAATAGATTCCCTTACTGTCGCCGTAAGATACTCGAACTATCATTCCTCCATAAAGTTAAAAACAGTACAATTGACTGTTCCTCATTAACCGTAACGTCGGGTTAGCCGTTCCCACTAGAATTCCTAGACGCCCTATTTCAAAAATTCTAAGCATTCCTTTCTGTCATACCAATACTGGCCTGCAGGCTCCGACTGTGAGATTGTGTAACCAATACAATTTCATGAACACAAAGATAGACATAGACATTTTCAATGATAGTGCTACAAAATTTAAAAGTAAATTGCTGGACCATTTCCGATATCCTCTAGAGGACCCGCCTGATTAAATATAGTTAAGTAGTCATACATAATATAGTTGGTCTTATTGTTAATAACAATGTTATTTTGTATAGTTTATTCTCAGATAGTTTATTTTTATTATGTAGATTCATTAAAAATAAAAATTCAGTTTATATAATTTTAAGTAGATTTGTGAAGGTCATTCTTACAAATGTCGTGTTTACCTGTTAATAACATGCTTAACAGAACAGAACCTAATTATAAGTTTGTTTTAAATGATTGATATGTACGTGGTTGGTAAACCTTTATTAATAAATAAATAAATAAATAAATAGGTAGCTTAACAGATTACTGGTATAATAAATGGTACTATACTAATATTATAAATTCGAAAGTACCTAAACTCTGTCTGTCTGTTACCTTTTCACGCCTAAACGGCTAAACGAATCTTATCAAAATTTGGCAGGAAGGTAGACGGTATCCCAGGGACGGACATAATGCTACTTTTTATTGCAGTAAAGCGCGAGCGAAGCTACGGGCAAAAGGCATTATAATAGTAGGTAAATCGGTGCCTACATACCTTTACTTGCTTAGCAACACTAGACGCCAGATCTTCAGACACAGCGACCACAATAGCAATAGGCTGTCCGTAGAACAAGATATTCGTTGCCAGAATCTCTTCGTTTTCCGTCTGCAGTTGTATTCCTGGAAATGTGAAGGAGTTTCTTCCAGGGATGTCTGATGCTTTGTAGAGCGCTAGGACGCCTTTAATTTCCTTGAAAATAAGGATTAAAATAGCTTAGTAACTTGTCGAGTGTCGACAAACTTGAAACTTATAACTCTATGACGACTACCAGAATCCTTTGGCGAGCTGAGCAGAGAACAAAATAGGTAAACATGACTACTCGGTTGTCTTTCAGTTTAAATAAATAAATAATGTTGGACAATCCACACAACATTATCAGTTTGTGGGTATAGTAAATAGTTGTATGATTAAATAGGTAGATGTCCGATGCATATCAGCGCATTGTTCTTAAGAAGTGTTTGAAGTGAGGCTTTGCTAGTTAGATTATGGTCGTCGTCGACTAATTAGTTCATTTGTCAGATAAGTGTGTGAGACCTTGGAGACTTGTGTTGTTTTAATAGCCACCTACTTCACCTTCACCATTCAACTTATGGAAAATTACAGAATTTCCATAATGTTCACGTCTTCATACAAGAGTCCTAAAGTAGGTACCTAACCTACTTACATATATCAACTTACCAAAACCTTAGCCACATGAAATCTATTAACATCTCTACTGATACCGGTAGAAAACACGATGGGTCCAAACACGTCGTTCTTAATCGGCGGCAGGTCGTTGGCGTATTAGCTTCCAGCTTCTGAACGGGCTGGGTTATAGGGGTAAATTCTTTTAACAACTTACCAAAACCTCCTCCACATTAATGCTCTCCACCTCTCCACTGCTAACAGTTGAAAGCACGAAAGCTCCAAACACGTCGTTCTTACTCGGCGGTAAGTCGTTGGCATAATTCGCCTCGCCAGCACTTTGGATCTTAGCTTCCAGCTTTTGAACGGGCTGGTTTAGAGGATAGAGGGATGGCTTTGTTTGGAAGTCCTGTAAACGATGATAAAAAAACTCAAGAAGAACTAGCTGCTGCTTGCGGCTTCGCACGCGCTTTTAAAGTAGCCTATGTCCGTCCCGGGGATACCATTTACCTCCCTGCCAAATTTAATTGAGATCCGTACAGACGTTTAGGCGTGAAAAGGTCAGACAGACAGAAAGCCAGATAGACAGACAGAGTTACTTATGAACTTATAATATTAATTATGGATTGAACGATTTAGGTCAGCAATAAGGCAGGAAAAACACTTGTAGATATACATAGCAGATTGTATTCGTTCAATGTTTGCAGTGATCGTGGTTACGAAAGGAACCTGAGGGAGCTCGAACGTTGAGGCAATGAATCATATTAAATACTAGCTTATGCCCGCAGCTTCACACGCGTTTTCCTGGGATATAAAGTAGGCTATAATGTTGAATGGTTAGAAGTGACAAACATCCAAACTTTTTCATTTACAATTGGATTTGATCAAGTCATGCATTCTTTTAGCCAAGTGCCATTGCATAAAGATCTGTCTTTTCCTAAACATCCCTAGCTACAATGACTGACGTGCACTTGAAAAAACAAGTTGATGAACTTACCTGCTTTCCGCTGGAGAGAGGCCGTTCTATCTCAGACGCTCCAGAATGGTAAATATCTTTCACAATGCCCTCAGGAGCCGTGTTCAATACAAACTGAAACAGCAGTAAACCAACTCTTTAGGACTGATATAATAGGAGATTTAAAAACAGTTCTGTGATTAAAAACTAACCTCAAACAGTAACTTTACCCATACTACACCTGCTCGGAAAGTGGCTTATTCCTTTTCGAAACATAAGAGAAAGTGGGAGCCTCAAATTAGGTGCAATTAGGTCCACGCACGTCAGTCATAATCGGACCGGGACGCGCGGCGTTCGTGTTACGCGTGCTTGATGTAATTTATTGACTACAAGACTACAGTATTGCCCTCGTGTTTGTTCATTATAATTATTGCACAATATTGGAAATGTAACTGTGATCGAGTGTTTGCGTGTAGTTGTAATGTAACACAGACCAGTTATTGAATGAGCGCTGGGAAAACGTACCATATCTACAGATTTTACTTAGATCTATGGGAATAAAGTACCTACCTATTTACCGTCGTACTAAAATACGGAACGGAAAACTCCATGGAATTGCATTTCTACGCGCTGAGCGGGAGAGATATATAGTAGATTGTTTTATGAGAAGTGAAAATCCATGTTAAAACGTGTTTTTTTTATTTGTGAAATATCAGCCGGTTTGTATAGGTATGGTAGGTAATTTTATAATCGTTATAGGTCAAACGACAAAAAGTTTTACTCCAAAGCAACCAAATTATAAGATGATTAGTAAGAAGGTCTAAGGTAAGTATAAAACAACATCTTCATTTTCGGATTTAAAACAATAACGAAGTAAAAAACGTGCTTGTGTTTGCCACAGATAAAGTAATGACATTGCTTCCAATTTTTAATTAGAGTTTACAATTTGAATTTACCTAGGTACTCAGAATGACATCGAGTGTTTTTTTTCACTCGAACGATTATTTGCCACGTAGGTGTACCTAAAGCACTATAATAAGTAACCATCGCTCGGGAGGTTGTGCGATTCCTACCTCGTGTGCTATTAGGCGCTTCGCTGCGCCTCGGGCCCCAAAGGACACACTGGATAGGAATCGGCTAGGTAGTTTTTCTAGGTGTACAAATTAGGTTGGTACACTAGTATTACCCTGTAAAAAAGTCCAACCGCCAACTTCTTCCTACACTCCGGAGACGGTTCAGGAGGTCGAGACTCCGGTACGATCTCACCACATAAAAACTTAACAGCCTCTTGCAACACAGAATTGTTATAAACATTCTTCCCTTTCAAATAGAGCTCAGTTTTGGTCGCGTGTGTAAATGTAGATGAAATGTTTCCGTAGATAATTCGAGCTTCTTGGATGATAGAGTTTTCCACTTTGAAGTTGAAGGCTGCGTTAACAATGGCTAGGGCGTTTTGGTTTCGGGGCATTATCTGGAAGACGATGGGTGGTAAATAACATGGCATGTAAAAGGTTGGTGGGTAGCTTCTCACTTTTAGAATCCAAGATATTTTATGTGAACAAAGACACTTTCAATTGCAAACTTCAACAAACTGATAACAATACTTAACAGAAAACTAAGAGGTAACAGCAAAGTAGCCACAATAACCAAAAACTTCATGAACGCATAAGACACGAGCAACTAAAAAGGTACGAATTCGATTTAAAAAACGGACCAAAGACAAATGGAATGATGAATTAAAATTAATATTAAAGCTATTAATGTCAAAACCAAAAATTGTTTCACGCCTCTGCGATTTGCTCCGATATTATACCAGTTTAGTAAAATATTTTCCACCAATTTTATTTAACTTTCGTCAATCCTTTGTTTACAAAAAAAAATGTCGGATTTTAAATCCGAGAATAGATTACGTGAATGGTATTGAACCATTTCGAACTAAAACAACAACGGCAGAAAATTTGCTTCGACAAGCTTCCATCCGTAGATCAGATGGAGAATTTAATAACTTCTAGATATAGTAAATTTGCATATGTCTACGAGTAATTAAAGAGTCCCATGTCCTCTACATTCACACAGTTTTCAAACATTTACATCATTGGCATCATATGAGGTCCCAGGATCGTAGCGCCTTAAATGTTTGATCGCACAAAAGACGTTTACAAAAAACAATCAAGAAAATATCTAGAGTACACACTGCACTATTTTCAAATCATCAACACGGTCAAGAGAGGCTGCGTATTTTATGTATGATGTAAATAAGGCGAACAATAACTTAGATAAGGCAAACCAACCTTGTAACTCCTGAAAACGCTTTGTTCACCCATCGGTGGTATGGATATAGAAACCATCAGACTCTCGTTCATATCATACTTGAGGAACTCCAACAATTCCAACTTAGAGCTTTTACCGTTGCAGTTTTCTGGAGGAAAAACCAATCAATACAACAAAATTAAAAGTAATTTAAATAAAAATAAAACTTAATAAGGTGATCCAAGTACACACCATCTGATGGTAGTCTTGAAACCACATCCAATTTAACTGATACTACTGGTTACGCCTTAATGCATTCACTGCCCAGCTTTGCTGTACGACCCGGAGGGGCGCGCCGCCGCATCAAGAAGCTGCATTTACGATGCTGAAGTCAATGAAAAGAAATACTCACTGACAGTTATGATTGCCCCCACGCTTTCGAATAGAAGGAACACATCAGATTGATAAGCTGGATTCGCATGTTTTAGCATCAGATTCCCTGCCAAAGATCCAATCTAAAACCAAATATTTTATTAAAACTAAAGCTTCAGATAAAGGCCCACCTAAGGATAGACTGATCGTCGCTCCTCACTCGCACTCTAAGCATGTCTCACACGGCGAAATCATCGCGGCGATAATTTTTATTACCTCGTATACCATTGATACCAGATACGCGCCTTGAGAATAAGATAAATAAAAACTACTAATTTATGGTACTCTACCTTTCTCACAGGAATATGAGCAATCAACTCAAAATGCTTTATAAACTCCGTCAAGTATTTGAAGTCCGAGTGTTTCTCTGCCGTGTCTTTGAAGATACTGATGCAGTCTTCCAAAGAAACATTGGCTCCGAGGATGAGGTTCTGGTCTAGGTTGAAGGTTTTCAAAGATTGCACATCGCTGATGTCTATCAAAAGTCGGGGATAGATGTATGTTTCGTATACACCTGAAAAGAAGCGATTATATCCAACCATTTTCTGAATGTTGTTCATGGAAGTACGAGGGCCAAAGAGTTAATACTTTATAAGAAATCAAATAATACTTTGAATACCTTTCCCAGTATTTCCATCAACGAGCATATAAGAGTCACAGCCATATTTGCTCCAAATATCAAAAATTTCATTATCCTCATACACCTTAAAAAACTTCATCTCCCCGTAATCAATATTTATCACGCTTTCAATTTTAACGAAGCTTGCATCAAAATCGTCGTCTAATTTCCT
The DNA here is from genome assembly GCA_963662085.1 of Eupithecia inturbata. Taxonomy (NCBI): domain Eukaryota; kingdom Metazoa; phylum Arthropoda; class Insecta; order Lepidoptera; family Geometridae; genus Eupithecia; species Eupithecia inturbata. Next base: position 6,788,401 of record OY759187.1, read on the forward strand.
TTCCACGTTGTCAATTTTCATTTTATGTGGACAGTTCTTTTTTGCATCACATTTGTCTTCACAATTTCTTATGCAGAGGTCTTCAATATCTTTAACTTGTTGGATGAGTTGAGGGGTCGCGTCACATCCAAAGCTCTTCATGGTGTCAAGGATAGGTCTGAAGCCTGTACAGCGGCATGTGTTGGAACCAAAGGATTTCTCCAGCTCCGCCATTGTCAGATGCTTGTCTTTCAGGCTGAAAAGACATAGGTACAGCTAGTTGATTGGGATAACGTGGCTGATAATTGATTATCTATAAAACAGTTTTGGAAACACAATACAGGGTTATTGGTAATTCACTGACACTGCGTTAACTGCAGGTTCTGTCCGGTTCCTCACGAACACTTTTGTGATGACGGCCCTGAATTAACAGTGGGCGTAGGAGTGGGAGATCGGTCTTTAGTAATTCATTGGATTCTGGACGATCACGTTTTTAAGTTTTCTATGGGAGGTGATTTACATAATTATGACCTGGCGTCTTCACGATTGTTTTCGTGATGATGGGCAGAACCTGCAGTTTACGCAGTGTCAGTGAATTACCAATAACCCTTTATAAGAGAAACAAATCAATTAACTATTTCATAAAATATACAACACAAGATACAAAAATATCTTCCTTTTGTTTCCACTATTCCAAGTAATTTGTGATTTCATAGTTCGCAAACTTTTTGTAAAATTACTTTAATAGTTCTTTCCAAGTTTAGTTCCCCTGACAGTTCAACTACCGTTGTGTTTAGCCGTTCTACTTTGTTAGACTATGTACACACATTAAGCGTTTTGAAGCGTGCGCTTTGGCAACGCGTGTTTTAAGAACCGTGGTCTCCTACATCCGTACATAGACAAAACGCGCGCTTTCCAACGCGCGTTTGTATTTCTATAGTATGTACCAATAGCGTGCCAAACGCAAAGCCAACTCACAATATGTACTCGCTCTTAGTTTATCAAAGCGTTACGATAATTGTCCATCGATTAACGTTACCCTAACTTCAAACCTCATAACTAATTCAGTATAAATTGAGCTAACTGCCAGCAAAACTCAAACCTTACAATTAGGAAGTAATTAAAATCAACACAACCCACTTAGACAAGCGTAGCTTCCACTACTTTTAGTATGGAGTTTGAAAACTAACTCTCCATAGCTTTGTATAAAATGCACGTCATTTGTGAGAGCTTTCTCATCATGAGAGTCATTAAAGTCTTGGTGATTTTGAGTCTGAGTATCGGCCTCTCAGCAAGGTTGTGCGATGACGGAAGAATGGTAGTCGATGTCGTCAATGCTCATGAAAAACCTACTGCAGTTGTCGTTAACGTGTGTTGGAAATTTTGTAAGTATGTAAATGGAGACTACAGCTTTACTTGCACATTTCTTGATTTTTTTAAAAGCACTGTCCTTAAGTAGTAGCGAGCGGTTCTTAAGCAGGTGTACGTTTTTATTTTTAGCCGAAAAATATAGTTTAATATGTCAATTGATGACATCGAATAAAACCGCTCAATTTGTATCAGAGCTAAAGGAAGTGAATCAATTCGAGCCCATAACTACCCTGATCGTAGTCGACCTGAACTGCGGTGGTAGTAGGAGTTTTCTTGAGCAAGTAAGTATTCAAGTAAAGAAAGGTTCTGGGAGTTTCCTATGTATAATAAAAAATATCTATGTAAGTACTTAATTTAATATATAAAGTATAGTAGTTATCTAGAACCCATAACACAAATTCTAATTAACTTGGGGCTAGATGACGCTGTGTGAATTGTCCATCATTATTATTCCTAGTGCCAGATGAGTTCAGAAATAACCTAGCTATGTTTGTAAAGAATAATCCAGATCACTTTTGCCGACCTTCGTAAATCGTTGTCTGCAACAGGCGTGACAACAATAAAGTCTGTTAACCAAATAGAAAAACCATAGAGGTGGACAAAAGTATCTTTGGTATGGCTCCATCCGACCGGAAGATGATGATAAATCAATTTAAATTCCAAATTACCCTCAACAACCAACGAAAATCAGAAGTACTTAGAGTATTATTTAACCAACTGATAGAATATTCATACATTATTATGTTAATACTCTATTGTTACAGGCTAATAAAGAAGACGTTTTCAGTAAACCATACCGATTGCTCATCATTGGAAATGTTGATGAATTCACTAAATTAATGTTACTATGTTGACAAAGAAAATTACAATCAAATAATAAAAACAAATTAGAAGTAGTATTTACAATTGAAACAACTAAGCTAACTTCAGACTGTTGCAAACAATCTACAGGTAACTCAAATAAATTAATTAAATTCACAGCCTTGAAAATACCAGTCAATTCTGAGGTCATTATCGCCGAAAAGGCAGAAAACAATTCGTTTGTGCTGAAATTAAGTATGTATTCAATTTTAAACTACAATACCCAGCTGTTTTTTTGTACCTACTATATAGTTACGTAGTACCAGCTGTAAAGCAAATTGAGCAAAACTAATTATTTTATTTCAGTATACCGCATAGAGATATGACTAGCAGATAAATAACTGAAGAATTTTGTATTTGTTCGACTGTTGATAGATGAAGATATCTGAGTTTGTGGCTCAAAATTCAATGGTGATAAGAAAAGATCATATTCTTCGATATTGTAACTTGTGCACATGTTGGCCTCACTAAGAGTCAATTTTTATTTCATCTTACCTATCTAATACGTGAATATCGGTCCTTGTTCTGTTATCAGTGATTGATGGTAAGTGAAGTAGCTATTGCTTTCCCATTAAGGTCGTTTCTTTTGATCGCCATTGAATTCTTAGACACCTTCTCACATATTTGACACCCGTTATCAGTCGACCAACTACCAATTTCTTCTGTTATAGATATAACTGCTAATCATATCTATGCGATACACTGACATTAGAATAATTATTAGTTTTACTTATTTTGCATACTAGTAAATAACGAAGAATCTAACAAGGTATTATTATTTAAAATATAAATACATACTTAATTTCAACACAAACGTATTATCCTCTGTCTTTTCTGCGTTCATGACCTCTGAATCGACTAGTATTTTCAAGGCTGTAAGTTCAATTAATTTACTGAATTCATCTACATTTCCGATTATGACCCATCATCGGTATGGTTTACTGAAAATGTCATCTTTATTAGCCTGTAACAATAAATTATGAATTAAAGGCGAGACTTAATATGTACGTACGTACCCATTTATAGTAGCTGCTTAGCTTGTACTCTACTTACTTTCTTTAGTGGTATAAGAGATTTATTTGAAATTGATTCATCATCACCTTTTCGTCCTTTTCCCACTCTACGTGGGGCTGCGGCACAACATGTATTTTTCTTTCATTGCCCCTGTCAGCCGTCATCTTCGATCGCTCAGACCTCCCATATCCATGTCATCTTTCAGACAATCCATCTATTATTTCTCTCATACTCTACATAGAATAGAATGATTTATTCAGGTAAATATAACATTACATTTTGGTTCGAAGTGCCCTAGATAGAGCTTATGTTAGGTATAGGTTTAACTGGACGCAGAGTTCTCACCTTTTCAATAAAAGGTCAATAAAAGGTTCAATAAAAGGTCATAACAAGTAGGTAGGTATTAAGGCTGGTCTATACCCCAACGGCCTTGATAACACAAAATAATTATCTGTAGCCGTTAAATAATTTGTTTTATTTGTGTATTGTTTAATTTGTCTAAAATACTTTGACAAATATTTGAGTAAAAGAAAAATACTCAAACTCAATAACGAAGTTACTGAAGCCTGACAGCTTCAGTAACTTCGTCGTTTGCTCAATCGATCCTATAAAGATTCTCACTGCTATTGCGGCGCCCTTTTCATTCCAAAACTTGGCTGAACGCTCTATCGCGCGCGCGTCTCAATAATGTAGTTAGTTGTAAGCATTGTACTTAAGTAAATGTATGTATTTTTACATGGTTAGTAACGCTAATAAAATATTTTCTTTCTTTCTTACTTTCCTTGTAGTCGAATTTCGTAGATAGCCATACTTTAGATATCGTAGCTAACGCATAATGGTTTATTGCTTGAATAAAGCCAGACAGTACAAGTTTCATAAACCAGACTAATACTTAGCAAGCCTAGTAGTGTGATACAGGAATAAAACCAGCAACCTGCGTCGCAAGCGGATATTCTCCCGTTGCGTAACTCAGGTCGTCGTCTCCTTCACACGAGACCAATTGTTTTTATTTTCGTGCATTTTAAATTCGTGTGTGCGTGTGTGTACTTTGGCTTTTCCGCTTCTTATCAAAGCTATATAATTGTTCATCGATTAATGCTACCCCAACATCAAACCTCATAACAAATTCAGTAGAAAATGAGTTAAACTGCCAGCAAAACTCAGCCCTTACCATTAGGAAGGAATTAAAATCAACACAACCTACAATTTGCGTCGTTTTAACTTAAACAAGCCTAGCTTCAAGTAAGTTCTCCTATAAGAATATAGGATTTGACTAATAATCCTCTATTTCTCTCTCGTTTTTGAGAAAATATTTCTTATCATGAAAGTCTTCAAATTCTTGGTATATTTGAGCCTGTGTTCTGGACTCTTAGCTGGGTTGAGTGAAATAAGAATGGTTATCGACGTCGTCAGTTCTTATACACAACCTGCTGCAGTAGTCGTTAACGTTTGCTGGAGATTTTGTAAGTTACTGAAGCCTTGCATTTTTCTTTGAAAAAACCACTAGTCATAAAGTTGGACTGGTGCGTTTGTAGCAATAAATAAACATTATTTAAAAACGTTACCTTACTCATGCCTATTTTATTTTTAGCTGAACGTTATAGTTTAATGTCTCAATTGATGAAATCAAAGAAAACCAACACCGCTCAATTCGTGTCTAATGTAAAGGATATTAATAAATTCGAACCTATAACCACTCTGATCGTCGCGGAACTGAACTGTGATGGCAGTAGGAGCTTTCTTAAGCATGTATGTACCTTACCTAGTGCAACAGACATTTGTTATATTAGAGGATCTAGCTGGTATAATGAGCATGTCATGTCATTTAGACATTTGGACCGTAGCGAAATGTTTGTTTTTGTGCGTTATCATACGTACGGTTGTTTTGATATTGAAATACTATAGTGTGTGAATATGTTTAGTTTTAAACATTGTTGTCTCATTCATTATGTAAGCTTTGTCATAAGTTATGTTTATCAATAGGCACCCGATATTCATCAGATTGTGTTAGATTTTATATTAGGTGGATTAGATATAGGTATAGCTTCAAAGATACATGTTACCTATTCCTATTAATATACCTACCTGATATTATATATATTATATTATACAATCATCTAGTACCCATAACATAAGCTCTGCTAACTTTGGGGCTATATGTTGCTGTGTGAATTGTCTAGCATTACTTATTTATTTATTTATTATAACCAATTGACCTCTAATTGAACCAGGTGATAAATCTGCATCTAGTTAAACCTACCTAACATAGGCACTTCTAACCAAAATGTAATCTTGTTTTGTGCCAGAATAAATAATTCTATTCTATGTAGAGTAAATAGTATGTATGTTCTATTCTATGAGAGAAAAAATAAATGGATTGTGGGAAAAGAACAGGACGGTGATTGATGATGAACCAATTTCAAATAAATCTCATAGACCACAAAGAAAGTAAATAGAGTACAAGCTAAGCAGCTACTACAAATGTGTACGTACGTACATATTAAGTCTCACCTTTAATTCATATTTTATTATTACAGGCTAATAAAGATGACATTTTCAGTAAACCATACCGATGGCTCATCATCGGAAATGTAGATGAATTCAGTAAATTTATTGAACTTACAGCCTTGAAAATACTAGTCAATTCAGAGGTCATGATCGCAGAAAAGACAGAGGATAATACGTTTGTGTTGAAATTAAGTATGTATTAAAATTTAAAACAATAATACCTTGTTGGATTCTTCGTAATTTACTTGGTACTGTATGCAAAATGAGTAAAATGAACAATTATTCTGATTTCAGTGTATCGCATAGATATGACTAGCAGTTATATAACCGAAGAATTTGGTAGTTGGTCCACTGCTAACGGGTGTCAAATATCTAAAGAAGTGTCTAAGAATTCAATGGTGATCAGAAGAAAAGATCTTAATGGAAAAGCAATAGCTACTTCACATGTCATCACTGATAATAGAACAAGGAACGATATTCACGTATTAGATAGGTAAAATAATGAGATAGAATAATAATAGATTTCTAGCTAAATCAATGTGTCATTTTCATTTATTGCTCTTGTCCACAGAGATTTGAAGACGGACAACATCGCAAAAATAACTTACCACCTCATAGCACCCCTATACGATTTTATGAATGCCACGAAATCCCCAGTTTTCACAAATACGTGGGGATATTTTGTAAACAACTCTTGGAATGGAATGGTAGGAGATATCGATAGCGGGAGAGCTGAACTTTGCGGTAACTTACCAATTATGTTGTTATCAAAAACAACACAATACTTAGGTACATAGTCTAAGTTGTAAATATAATTTTATGACAGAGTTCCGAATAAGAAAAATTGCAAAAATAGAAAGCCTACCTAACCTTTCAATCACCTAACCAGCTAAGGGTCTCACAGACTGACGCGGCCTGCGGTGGCAGTCAGTTGTGTATATACTATAGCAGTCCTCGGAATTTTTCACATTGAGGGAACGGTCAGAGCGCGGTATACCGCGACCGCAAGCTCGCCCAATCCGCCACCGCGCATGCATGAGTCAGCGTGCGGTCAAGCGGCGGGCACCGCGCGGTCATTTTGCAATTTTGTACAATTGACAGCACGTACCGCGTCGAAAAATTACGTCGAACACAGAACTTTTAGCGGAGACACTGCACTAAATGGTGCTGAAGGTCGCCAGGTCGCCACCGCGGCCGTGGCAGTGTATTCTTATCACGGTCAGTCAAGCGGTCAGCGGTAGGCCGCCACCGCTGACCGCGCCATTCTGGGATACGCTTAAATTGCAATGATGATATCACTTATCCCAGTGATTCTATACATATAACAATATTATTTGACTTGGATACCAATAAACTGGACTCATGATGCCTGATATAAACGATTATTGTAACTAAAATGTTAACGTTTCTTTTCAGGAGCCGTATCATTCATGAGTTTGGGTCGAGCCAGTATAATAGATTACATTTCTCAGCCTGTACCATCAGTCCCCAGGTTCTTATTCCGAGACCCTCCGCTTTCCTTCCAAAATAACTTGTTCATATTGCCCTTTAGAAGCGCTGTGTGGTTGTGTATAGGAGGACTGGTCGTCATCTTGGTTGTGGTTATTTATATGAATGCGAAATGGGAGAAAGCTAAGGACGAGGAAGCGGTTAGTAAAACCTTTACAAGACGTCACTATTTACAATTTCGTATAATGTATTACCTACCTAAAAAGAATACATCAGTGGCGCAGGAGGCGAAAGTGTGCCTGCGACGCAGGAGGTTGCGTGTTCGATTCCCGCTGCGGGACAAATGTTTGTACCATCTGTTGATATTTGATTGAAATTTATTTCGGATCTGAGTGTTTTCTCTAATTGTATAATAAAAATATATTAATTTTATTTGTATTATGTATATCAGTCAACACAAGTTCAACTAATTTCGGGGCTAGGTTATCTAGCCCCGAAATAAGCAGAACTTGTGAAGTGTTCAGCAATATTTATTATTTATTTAGTTTTATAAAGGACCTCATAGAAAATTAGTACTGTACTAGATATATGGGTTTGGGAAATCAGCTCTCAACTAAACAACTAATCAATCAAATCAACAAATCTGATGAAGCCTGTACGTACAACACGTTTGGATTAGTGTCATAATCCCCGCTAAGCTGTCCCCACCAGTAGGGATTATAAGACTTTTCAAAAAGTTGTGGCGTTTGCCCCACATTTTTTACATTTTTAATCCTGTTTGGTGGGGAGTAAGACAATAAAAATAATTTAGGTTTATTTTATATTATCACTCCACACTCGGTGCCTTCTAAAATAAAACGAATAAACTTTCATTTTAATCAAATTGTAATAAGATTTTAACCATGAAATGGAGAAACAATTTAATGTTTGTTACTTTTAAAAAAAATATGTAATAATCGACTAGATTAAATTACTAAATTACTATTTACCCTATTCATGGGTATGATTAACGATGAAATAGTAACCATACCAACACTTTAAATAACAATGTTACATACAATAACAAATAAAAAAAAATCGACTAGATTGGTAATTAACATAAAATTTTTATTTTATGCTTTAGGCTCGTGTCGTGGATACCCGTGCACAATAGTCAGAAGATTGACTAGTTTCTAGGGTATGAAAGAAAACTTTACAGATTCAATATTCAATTCAAATATGCATGTTCAGGACGTTAAGTTTTGAATATATTTGTGGTTAGTCATTTAAAATTGTGAAAGGTACTGTTAGTAGAGTGGGTGTGTGTGCAAGTGAGACTGAGAACAAGGGTGTGTGTGTGTGTTTGTGTGTAGATATGTGTGAAAGACATTCTACAAATATAACAATAGGCATACGATTAGCCCTTCACGTTTTTGATAAGTTTCATCACGAAACTAATAAACGTATGTACCTAACTCAGGTAAAGTACGTACATATACTTAAAATATGATTCACAGGTTATGAACGACTCTACAATATTGAAGCCAGATGTGAGTGACATCGTAATATTCGTGACTAGTGCCATAACTCAGCAAGGAACTACAAACGAATTAAAAGGTATGTTGAATATCAAAAGTGCTTTATTTAACGTGGAACTTAGTATTGCATGATGTGTCCTGGCCCGAAATCCTGTCTTACTCAATAACTTAACACAGTCATAACCGTGTCTTGACCAATTTCTTATGTACAGGATCTTTAGGACGCCTGGTAACATTTATAATGTTCCTGATATTCTTGTTTCTCTACGCATCGTACGCAGCGAACATAGTCGCCCTTCTCCAGTCGAATTCCAATCAGATCAGAACTCTGAGCGACCTGCTCAACTCGAGACTGGAGCTAGGAGTCGAGAATGAACCTTATAATCGGTATTATTTTGCGGTAAGTATGTACAAACATAAACCAAAGAAACTAGGAGTGTATATTATAAAAGATTGGAAAAGCGCATGACGAATTCTCTTTTTCGCGAAGACGTTTCGGATTCTGAGCCATAATACCTCTAAAAAAAGTGAAATATATAAAAAAGTTTATTCTTGTTGATTCGTAGACGGCTACAGAACCGGTGCGAAAAGCCATTTACGAAAACAAAGTGTTAAAAGTTGGCTACAAACCAAATTTCATGAGTCTAGAGGAAGGTGTAAGCAAAATTCGAAATGTAAGTAAAGAACTAAAATCAATTAGGTACTGTTTAATTTCAGCAATTTCTTATAGCTTGAAATACAGAAATCTTTATTATGTACTATTGTACATTTTATACGTATGAGCAGAATTTATGCGTGCAATTTCATCAATTTAAATTTCTCTAATGGATGTGATTACTTTGTTTCGAATTGTTATTCTTAAAGAAAGATACTCCGTTCGCCTTCCACATGAATCTAGGCATGGGGTACAGGGTAGTCGAGGAAATGTTCCATGAACACGAGAAATGTGACCTTCACGAGATCGCCTACTACCCAAATGCCAAACCATGGACGTGTGCGAGAAAAGCATCGCCTTATAAGGAGATTTATAAAGTTGGGTAAGAATTTTACAGCCTGGAAGCCCGTGGCTACTTGAATTGAATTAATATTTTCTTTAAACAAGATCCGTCAAGTGCGAGTGTGACTCGCGCGCCAAGGGTTCCGAACGTTTGTCAAGTTTACCAATATATTAGGTACCGGCTTTGCTATTTAATGAATACCTAAAAATTTAAGGTACCTACATTTCTTACACTTCATTAGGTATAGGCTGTTCAATTGATGGAATCAATTGAACAGCCTACATGTTAAGATATATATATAGCTATATGTTAATATATATATGTTAATAACATAAGTTACGGCGATGACATGGTGCTGCTGAACCCATTATCGGTGCCCTCCTGAAGCTGTTGAAAATCTGCAGAGTTATGCGGAAACTCATGGGCTCAGATACAACGCCAGCAAAACCGAGCTCATGGTTTTTAAAGTTGGATCAAAGACCTATTCCACGGTCCTTTCAGTTTCGCTGGCAGGCACTGAACTGAAGAAGGTAGCTAAGTTCAAGTATCTGGGCCACTGGGTCTCCTAAACTCTCTCTGATGACCTAGATGTAGAAAGGGAGCGCAGGGCATTATCAGCTGATATATAGCATGAAGATTGTGTGTCCCAGATTGTTCGTTCTATTAATATATGATGTTTTTATTATACTTTTGTTTTTATGAATATGGCTGAAATATGTATATGTGTATCTAAGCTGAAATAAACTATTTAAATTGAATTTCAGATGTATATGTGTGTGTATCGGTTTGCAAACTTCGGAATATAGAGGGTACCTGCATAATGGTAAACTTTATGTAGGTTTCATACTTTTTGAAATATTTTGAAAAATCTCGAAAATTTTACTATTACCCTCTCTATACGCCGAAGATTGCAAACCGATACATCTGAAATGTAGGAACCTTTAATTTTGATTCAATAAATAGCAAAGTCTCTAACCGGTACCACATAACGTTACATAATTGGTAAACTTGACAAACATTCCCTCGGCGCGCGAGTCACACTCGCACTTGACGGAACTTGTTTTTCGACCGAATCGGATACGGAGATAAAGAGTTTTTGGTTATTGATTCTTGAGATTCCCGAGAAATGCTAAAATGATCAAAGTTATCATTAATACAGTCATAATTAATTAATCCCCAATCCGGAGTTGGCACCCCAGTTAAATTAATGCCTAATCCCTCTCTCTGATAAGAGGTCCGTGTCTCTCGGTCGGTGGGAAGGGAACGTATGAAGCTGATTAAGTCAGATTAATTAATATTAAATTATTGTTTATTACATATGTTCCATATTAACCTATGTATTTACCAGGATAAAGCGACTCAACGAGCACGGTTTGAACGACCGATTCAATAGAATTTTCTACGCCCGGAAACCGGTGTGCACCATGAGGGGCGGAAACTTTGCGTCGGTGAACATGGTGGACTTCCATCCAGTACTATTGTGGATGGTGTACGGAATGGCACTGTCAGTGCTTCTGCTGGTGGTGGAAGTACTGGTTTATCGGAGGCAGAAGCGGTTGGAAGAGAATATCGGTTGATAATTAAAGTAGTCATGTAGCATAATAGAAGATGATCAAGTCATTTGGGAATTACTTATAACAAACGTTTGCTTGTTAGTGTAGTCGACTTCGTAGATATTTAGCGCTATGTTATGCTGTATAATTCGTTTATTACCTATTTGAATAAAGTCTACTAAACCAAACTCCAAGATTTGTCTGTATTTAATATAAGGTATGGATTTCAAATCTTTGGTTAATTCGTCTTTAAAGGTAGGTAAAACCAATATTAGCGTTCACTTGTTTTGTATTTAGAATCTTTGCAACGATTTATTTGCAACAATTTGCGTTTTTAATTTTCAGTTTTTACTTGTTTTATTATTTTCGAATCTGCAGTAACACTTAATCTTAGTAACAAAATGAGGCTAGCTCACCTGTTCATTTGCATCACCCAGCCCGGCGTGCAGTATCCGCACTGAGTTCCGTTAAACGCCGCTATCCGTTCCTGTACATCGTTGTATCCTTCCAACTTGTTCCCGATGCCCTCGATTGTAGTTATCTCCCACTCGTTGCAGGAACAGACTAGGACGAGACACTGCGGAAAAGGCTCAAGTTAGGGTGTCTTAAAAGACTCTTTAAGTTATGTGTACCTATAGCTGTATCTTCGGTCGCGGTTCTTCGGTGGTGACATAATGTAGGCAGTGAATAATGCCCTTGGTAGGTGGATTAAAAGGACCACTTTTTAATTCATCTACCAGCGGCACCATGGTGAGTATTAAATTAAATAATGCTGGACAATCCACGTAGCATCATCTAGTCCCAAGCTAAGCAGAGCTTGTTTTAACTCTTTAAAACAGTTCCAATCGAACCCAATCTCAAATTGCAAATGTTTTATGATAGGTTAAAAGATGATGATGTTAGATTAAAAGGTTTTTGCTCCATCCGTTCAAATTTGAAAAAACCATTTCAAATTTGGACGGCTTGATCAAAAGCCATTTTATTTATATCATCAAAAAACCAACAAAAAATTGGGTCCTAATAGTGTGCTAACAGTAGCACGTAGCAAGCATTCAAGTGTTCAAATAAAAGCCGGTTCAATTTATAAATTGAACCGGCTTTATTTCTTGCCTTTTTTTTGTTATATCATAAACTCTATTTTGCAGAGATTTGGCACTTGAATGCTTGCATGCAAGGTAGCGCACAAATTTTTAAAATAGTTAGACAGTTACGATATTTAACTTACAGAATTAACAGAGAACGTCTCCAGAACCCCGCTGGGGTATCTCTTAGCGCAGACCATCACGATGCAAGCACCACAACCACCCTCCCGGCACATCGCCTTGGTGCCGGGGAGGTCGAGGCAATACCGGAGGTAGGAATTTAGGGTTGTGTTCCTGGGGGTCTGGTTATCCACTGAGAAAAGTATTCAGAATTTTCTTTAAATACCTATATTTTAATTTATAAAGTCTCTAAGTCACCCCCAGTTGTCCCGGCAATCATTTTAGTCACCAGGAGGGTGACGTAGTACCGCAAATAGACGTTCAGAGCTATATTTCTGGGGATTTGTGTCTGTGGGCACTGCGACAACAATTGTTTTCGCATTACAAAATTACAAAATTTTGTATACTAAGACAAGTATGAAGGCCAAAAAGAGAGTCAGAAGAGGTCTCTCATTTCCCTAGATTAGGAATGACAACGATAAAATAATATTAATAATAAGTTGATATGATAAGTACCTAAACACAGAAATACAATTACAAGTTATCATTTAAAAATTTACTTTTTCTCAAATAATTTATTAAATTTATTTTTAAATGCAATCAAACTACCTTCGGAGCGTATTGACAAAGGGATTTTGTTGTACCTCTAGATACTAGGTGCCATGCCAAACACATTCTTCCTAAGTATGCCGGATTGACATGAGTGGGGAAGTAGAGTACCCTTAATAACAACAACATCGCTGAACGTTGTTAAGCCATCACTAAAAATAATAAGGTATAAAATAGTTATTATGTGAGCTCAGATGATGCCTAAGTTTAGAAAAGCCACAGAATAAAGACTGCTGTCGAAATTAATATTCTGTGAGAAAAGCCTTGCAGTGGCCTTCTGCTACCTGCTTAAGTACACCCCAATATGGCTGACCTTGTAGATACTGTTAGTACTGGTAGTAGTAGTAGATATTACCTAGGTACCTACCTACCAGTAGGTGGGCAGTCAGTCAAATTACAGCAATCATTTGATCGTAAGTAGCTATTTACTTTGTCATTATGTAGGTATGTAAAGTATAAAGCAACACGCTACGCAAATAATGTTACTTATTTTACAGGGGAGAGTCGGATATAACCGCGGCCCTAAGCGAGAATGCCTATAGCTTGGAATAAGGTTAGATAATATTTTTAGGGTACTGGTAAATAATAATGAATTATACCTATACCTATAGCGTGGCAAAACCGTAAAAACCAAATACAGAAATAGTAATTATCAAAATACCAAAAAATGGGAAAGCGCGGTACTACCGAACTGGTACTAATACCGTGCTCGAGGTCAATAATATAAAATAATATTTTTATTTGTATGTGCAATATTTGTATTAATATAAACTTTACGGTAAAACTGTTTAAAATAACAATAACAACTATTATTTGTTTTTTCAATTAGAATCAGCCATTTACCCATTTTAGATCTAGATTCTGAGTTTTGTCTCGGTGTATGTGTCGATTTATAATGGTTTCTGTGTACGATACAAGGGTATATAGTTAGTTACATCATTATTTATATTTCTATTTAAAACTATACTTTCTACATACTTATATTAAATTAAGTTAACTGGATGTTTCTTCGTGCATATGTTATTCATGTAATACCTACTTACTTATACACACCTTATCATTTGCGTACGAATCATTTAATCACCCCGTAATTGTTAATTTCTGTTTTGTTGCTCGATAACTTTGAATTTTATTTAATTTCAAATATCCAGTGTTGCCACCTTGTTTCCTTTTTATTTTTCTACTTTGTGTCTTGTGTGCGCTGGATCTGAGATCGTGTCTGTGACTTACTCTACGGTTCTGACTGAAAACCAGCGCTCTTTCACAAATTACCCTAGGTTTTTGTGTTAGAGCAACAAGCTGAGTCACGACCTGTTAGACCTGCACACACGCGCTCGTCTGCTTGCTGAGTGGACTACTTAGTACCTACCAACCCAATGTTTGTATTAGTATAATACTTAGTTCACCTGTGTTTTTGTCTGTCTGTGTTTGTTGTCTAGTACTAAGTAGTCGCTTTTGTTGTCTCAAAGTTTGTTTGTGTGTAGTGCGTAATAAATAATTTTCTTTATTTCTTTCTTTTCTTTCTTATTTATATATTTAAATACTTTACCTAGGCACGGAATTATCGAACATTTTAGTTTTATGTTATAACACTAAAAAACAAATAAACGTAAAAAATATTATTATGGAGAAAACTACAGCAGACACCAAATTTACGGCATATTTTTTGCATTTAAATAATTTTGAAATGTCTAAAATTAATGACATCTTAGCAAATTCAGTCAAGTTAAATAAAGTTAATACACCAAAAATCTTCGGGTTTGGAGACTTGCACTACGATATTATAAGCACTCCAGGCAGTTGTTATTCGTAGTTGGCTGGATGTACAGGGGCGCGGATTTAGCAACCGCGCTGTATTATCCAACTCTCCCTTATCTATACTTACATTATATTTGGTGCCTACTTAGGAACTTAGAACTGGATGTTTGGGTATAAGTATTAGGTTTAGATAAGTATTTAAATAACCTACACGAAAAGAGGTAGAGGTAGGTTACGAAGATTTGAGGTAAAGATAGAAAGACGAAGTGAATTATTAGCTTCTGCGAACGGCTTCGCACGCATTTTCTTAGGATGAAAAGGAATTAGTAGTAGGCATTTAGTACCTACGTTACATTTCATCCCGGAGGGTAGGTACCTATTTATTATGTTACCTGCAATAACATACACTGGCCTGCGAAACTAAGTACTTATCACCCTTTTAAAATTGCAATAACTTTTTAAGTAGGTTCCTACAGAAGATATACATACTTTCGAAATAGAAAGGACTCGAAAAAGAGTTTAATTTTGTATATAGAAGAATGGGAGAAATTTCCCAAAATCGGCTCCAAAACCTCGTGTTCAGTATGCCAAAGCGGCACGAAGCTGTAATCAGAGCCCGAGGAGGCAAAACCATATTAAAAATTAAATAACTTGTAAAACATACTTAAAAAATGTTAATTGAAGTTTTGGACTTTGGGGTCCAAAAAAATGCCTATTTTGTTGTTTTATCTTTTTTTTATTTATAAATGTTACCTACTAATGTATAGTTTACTATAGTTTCAAGGAAAGCTGATGAAATTGCTATAAACGTTTTTTATTTAAAATCTCTAAATTCTACGGTTTAGAAAAAAAATAAAATTTAAAAGTGAGGTAGTACTTATTTGTGTGATACTTAAGTTTGCAGGCCAGTGTAGATAAGTACCTACATAAAAGCCAATCCATAAAACTAAAAATTCTAGTTTTGTAGAAAACAAGAAATAAACCATCAATTTAATTAAATCTAAATAGGTTCACCGTGTGTTTATTATAGGCCTGAGATTATGCGTTTTATGTTTTTAGGTTTATAATTATTTAATATTTATAAATATAGTTAATATAAAATAAAATAAGACAAATACAATCTGTTTGTCAACAACCTGTCCAAAATAGATTAAATTCATACCGATAATAGTTTTTCCATTCACTTTAAACTGAATTTTAGACATTTTTCAGCGTCAATAATGATGCTCAGCCGACAATAGACTGGCCTAATCGTGAGGCTGGTTTCTATATTTTATAGTTTTCCCTGCCTCTAGGTACAGCCAACTCATAAAATAAAAATGCAAAAGGTACAGGTATTTTCGTATATTTAGTTAGGCAGTATCTTTTATGTTCCTTAGCTGAATTAGGTAGGTGCATTACATTATGGCAGGTGACCTAGGTACATAAACTACATTATGGAAAAATTGAGAGTGAAAGTGCCTTCCGAAGGAAAGAGCTAATAAAGTAGGTAGTTAGTACCTACTTATCCTGTTGACTTTAGAATACAAAACACACATTTTTTGTTTTTTACTTAATGACTAGTGCTCATATAAAAAGAGTACTTTATTTGGCGCGTTAGAATTGTACCTACATCATCACATCATAAAAAGATGAAACAGCCATCACGAGGGCACTAATTAATATTTCATTTTGCACTTATTTTCTCTTCGTTCTTATTTATCATTGGTATCTTCTCATCTCTTAGGTTTGCAGAAAACAGATAAAAAAAATCAATTTCTCTTATTGATGCTTTCACATTCCGGCGTCTCTACCTCGGGAATATCGAAGTTGATACGCCGAGCCCTCGGTATATTCTCACCCCTCACCTTCCAGAACCGAGGGGTACTGTAAATTGGGATGGATTCCCGATTTTGCTTTGGTTTTGGAGCTAGTTTTTGTTTTGGCGGGAATGGGGTTTTCTTGCCAACTTTGGGTGGTGGAGGTGCCATATCTGGGGTCCAAAACGTATTTTCGTCGACTGTAAAAGAAATAATAGGATTATTTTCCGGAAAACGTAAATCGAGACTCGAGACTATTTATTTGTTTACTACCTTTCGATCAAAATCTGATAATAAAGAAAAAAATAATTATAATGCGAAGCGAGCGAACTTATGTAGGAAACGGTCAACGAACCCAAGAAATTCGAAATATAACATCATCAATTATTTGAATTCAAATGAAGAACATTTCGTTTGTTTTTGCATACCTAATAGATTGGATTCACTGAGCGAGCTACTATAATAAATTCTAATTTCGAATGTACATGATATGATACGAGAAATGGGTTAGTTTTCGTGGAGAAATACCTAGTAGGTAAATAGGTACATAATTACTCGTGGATGAAATAAGTAGATATTCAATTCAAATATACACTTACCATTATAACAACCATTTTCTTCCTTTAATTTTGTTTGGTTAGAATTAGACATAACCAAAATAAATGAATTGCTGAATTCCATATCTTCCACCGAGATTTTACACTGATAAATATCACTCTAATTCTGACGCAAGTAACATTTTAGGTGCCTTTAAATACAAAATGCTAGACACCTAATTAAATGATGTACTTACTGATAATGAGATCTTAATGAATAATGCTGCATTGGCAATCCTGTACGTACCTACCTACTTAATTAATTAATAGATAAGTTCTATTTAGTTTGTTTTTCCTTAGAAAAAATAAGAAAGTGTTAAAAGTAACTAGCGAAGAGCAATTTGCTAATTAGCTATTATAGTAGGTAGCTATTTATTTCGAAATTAAGTGTGATTAAGTAGTAACTTAATAACATTTCATTTTAACCAAATGTATGACTTGTCTTTGGGTCTGCCAAACTAATAGAATTTTTACCTTGATTTATAAAACGATATATAGTATAAAAATACGATTTATTTAGCTAAATTACGCTTACAAACAATAGCATTGATATTTAGTCGTACGCAAATACTTACGTATTACAACACTTAGAAGTTAAATGAAAAACATACAATTCCAAAACGCATCAAATACCAATAATGTCCTAATAATATAGGAAAAATAACAAAATGATTAAATGCAAGGTGAGTTACACAAAAATGACTTACATAAAAGTACAAAATCACAAGCTCCCGAACCAGAGAGAATCGATCTCGCTTCTCTTGGTCTCGAATGGGAAGAGATTTCGGAAAGGCACTATAATTTTGTCCTTACAAATTGAAACTTAAACACAATACAAAATAAAGCTTAATATATTTACATGAGCAAAAACATTTTAAGCAGTAGGTAAATTGAAAAATACAACTAATTAAATCAACTTAGATGAGTTTCTTAGTCAGAGCTGGACCACAAAATGCACAAATTCAAAATTAACTTAAGTAACTTAAGCATAATGTCTAAAACTAGCATTTTGGTATTTCAGTTTCATTGATACAACGTGAATATTGAGAATAACTCAATACATAACGATATTCATCCATGATTTCTGTCGTTTTCCGATTTTCACTGGTATAGCTTTACAACTAAAGATTCGTCCCAATTTTGCGTTTGAATATTCGGAGGTTACTGTCTCAAATGATATGCAAGTACGGACGAGTTTCGTTACAATGTAACAGACAAAGTTAACAATACCAATCATTAACCGCGTAAGGTAGGGCCTGAAATTCACATAAATAAAGGCCATATCATACAATATTTAGAACATCAAAAGCATGTAATGAAAACGTTTACGGCTAGATCAAGAGAAGACGGTGTTTTAACGGCTACGGCATGTGTAGACAGTGTTTTAAAAGCTACAGACAAATTTCATATACCGGGACGAACCATGACGTATCTTACAATTAGTTCAAGTACAGCATGGTGCCTTGTACTGTGAAATGTTCAGTGAATATTTACTGCTGATCATTCCTGCAACTTCCCATGTACAAACTTAATACAAGATTGTACCTCATCATGATCTGCTAACATACTCTGCAGTTTATCCTCCACGTCCGCCATCAAGTCTTTTGCCAAAGATCCCTTCTTCAAAGCAGTCAGACAAAAGTTAGTCAGCGCTTTAAAGCACTGCTTTCTTTGTGCATTATGAGGCTGGTTGTCCCAGATCGGCGTCGTTTTCACGTATCCCCAAGCCATGAGAACATACTGTATCACCGACTCCCAATGCTGGGATTCTACCAAAACCTTTCCTTGTTCAACTAAAGCCTTTTTAAACGCGGCCAGGTGCGTGGAGACACGTGAATAAGCTGGAGAATCAGTTTTTGATGTGAGACGCGAGGCCGGCAAGCTTTTATAGATATTGGATTTTAAGTAACCTAGGTTTGCCTCAAGTGGTGCCAAGTCAGGCATGGGCATGCTGTTTCTGATCTCGTGTTCAACTTCGGGATGTTTATATATGATGTTTTTTATCATATGGATCAGTTGTGTGGGGCTGAGGCCTTTCAGTGCAGCATCTATAGGACCTTTGTACTCTGCATCGAAGGTTCTGTCCATCCTGCATCTCTTAATGGGTGGCGTAGTTTTGATTGGGCTAGTGAGCTTGAATTTTTTAGGAGTGCTGATATCGCTGAAGTCTATCTTTTCGGGGGTGAGAGGCACCCTTTCGTCGCCGAGTAGGAGGCGTTTTCTGGGGGTTGAGCGAAGAGTGATGTTTAGTTTGTAGGGGGAGAGACGACTGGGGATGTCTTTCGGTGGCGTGCGGATGGTTGAGTGGAATGGAGAGTTGCGCTTCAGCTCGATGTCTGGTGACCATGTTACCGGCAGACGCTTGCGACCTGGAATGTAAAAGGTTTAGCTATTACCTCAATATGTCATTCATTAACATTAATAACCCAATTGTAATTAATTCACATTAATTGCGTCGACACACTTGCGCCTTCCCATCTTCCGAGGACATCCGTGAGAGCTGGTGCTGCGGCAGATTTGGCCGAGTATCTCAAGAGACGCAAATATGCAGGTCTCGACAGAGCCTACACATTTGCTCCCTTTGGGGTCGAGACCCTGGGTCCGTGGGGTACCGAGGCTCTCCGGGTTTTCAAAAAGTTATCTGAGCGTTTGGTCGACGCGACGCGTGACCCGAGAGCGGGCGGGTACCTGGCGCAGCGCATCAGCATTGCCATACAGCGGGGCAATGCAGCCAGCGTCTTGGGGTCGCTTCCGACTGGTATTGATATGGATCAGTTGAACTACCTGTAGATTGTTTGCAACAGTCTGCAGTTAGCTTAATTGTTTCAATTGTAAATACTAGTTATAATTTGAATGTAATTTTCTTTGTTAATAAAGGCCACTGCCCCATTAACCAAAGATATGATGCTCTGCTTAACTTAGGGCTAAATGATGTTGTGTGAATTTTTCAGCATTATTTATTACTAGCTGTACCCGCGACTACGTTCGCGATAGCAATACCTGCCAACAAATTAGGAACTTAACCTAAAAACAGTTTTTTTTAAAACCTACCGATTTTTCTTCAACCTACTGATTTTCTACTCGTATTCCTACTGATTTAGTCAAATTCGATCTTGCAAAACTGTTTCTAACAAAAAAGGAATAATGAAATCGACGCATTAATAAATTACAACTAAGGACATTAATCATGCCAAGTTTCAAATTCAGATTCAGTAGTTTCGGCGTGATGGGCGCCCAAATAGTTTGACTTTCATCCCCTCTCCCAGGGGAAACGTACTGAACTTCGGGATAAAAAGTATCCTATGTCTTTCCTCGTACTATGAACTCAAATCTTGCCAAGTTTCATTTTTATTTAATTCAGTAGTTTCGGCGTGATGCGTGGCCAAAGAATTTGACTTTCATCCCCTCTCCCAGGGTACTGAATTCTGGGATAAAAAGTATTCATATCATGTATTGTGATTTTATGCATACAGGTATTGCTCTTAGGTGTATGTAGTCTTAGTGGGTAGGGCTACACAATGCATAAAGACCTTGTCAGGGTGCTACAATTATTTTGGGTTCGCTCTTGTTAGATTGATAACTTTGATACTTCATATTTATAGAATTAATTATTTAGGAATGATGATTAAAATAAGTATTGGTTATATAAGGCAAGAATAAATAATAATTGAATTGAATAAGATTAAGTTTTCATAGGATACTATAGTCCTACCACTACTACTACTTCCTCGTAGTATGAACTCAAATCATTTCATTTGAATTCATTCAGTAGTTTCGGCGTGATGCGCGGCCAAGATACAGACAGACAGACAAAAATGAAAAAAAAATACAGTTTTAGCTTCAGTATCGATAATAGTGTGCCCTCCAAATAAAATCCAGAATATCTTCAATGTACAGAATTGTATGTTAAAGTTTTATTATAGAGTATAGAATATTTATAAGAAAGACAGATTATTTGTAAGAATTACAGATTTTCTGACTAGACAGTAAAGCCACAGATTCATAATTCATAATTCTTTATTGCACTAAATAAAACATACATTAAAAAAACATAAAAATAGAGAAGAAATGGCAAAGGCCAGATTAGGTAACATTACTTCGTAAGTAAAGCCAACTATCAAAGTCAAAGTCAAAAACTCTTTATTTCCATAAATACAATAAATATATACTTAGAAAAGGTCTAATTCTTAATTTCTTTAATTAAACACTGACACGGAAATAAAGTGATATTTTTGATTTCAGTTGCTTCGGTATGTAGACTAAAGTAAAGAAGCGACGAAGAAACCTTTAGCCTGTTAGTTAGTTGTTATTTTTCGAGTTGGAGCAAATTCCGTCCCACGCTTTTTTATCCTCTAGATAATCTGATATTTTATAGTAGGCCTTTTTTTTTTTTGCCGTCCTTCCTGCCTGCATTCCTAGTCGGAGACTATTTGGCAAAGAGTGCAGACTATCCAGCTTCTTACTTTGTATGTGTTTCTCAATAAAATGTACATGTATAGGCGGAATTACATTATATATAAAAACTTTTTATCTGATTTAAAAATATTAATTATCAATCAAGCTTTTATAGACAAATTTATATTTTAATTTTAGAATCAGTTTTACACATTTTGAAATGTAAAGCAATATCAGTCTCTAAAATTACTTACAAACAAATGAAAACTATGACATTTATCAAACAAAATTTTTATCATATATTCTTATTTAACAAACAAAACAACATAATATTTCTTATTTTCAATAAACATTTATAAATATTTGTTCTTATTTAAATAAAAGATTAGGAGTTATTAACAGGATTGTGGCCAACTAGTCAGTCTTTTTACAACCGACTAATCTTCTAATCTCTAGTAAAAATCAATTTCTCTGTAATCCCTTACAGAGAAATGATTTTAAAATTAACATTACAATCAGTGATTGAGGGGGCTCAATGAACTGTTTAAAAAATTAGCATCAGGCAAAAGAAATACACCTCAGTTTCAAAAGCTGCCTGAATATGAAATAACAATAATTGAGAAATAAATATCTCTATTCTCTAACCACAAAAACATATTGTTACACTAGCTTCTGCCTGCGACTTTGCACACCTTTTTTGGATTAGAAAGTAGCCTTCAAGTTTCTATTATTATTCATGTAATTATAGACGACTAGGTTGCCCCATATAGTGGTCAGATTGTGTGTTCGTAACCAGTGGTTGAGTCTGTTTTTGAAGCTGTTCACAGAAGGAGCAGTTACAACGTTTTCAGGAAGCTTGTTCTAATTGTTAATGTTATTGTAGGTTCAAATCTTTAAGCGTGCAAATCTTCAGCCAACTCATTCAATATTTTTGTCCTTGTCTTATGCCAAACATCTTCACAACTGTAGAAACTTTTGCTTTTATAATATTTTAATATTAGTAGGAAAATAGATGTATTAATATTCAAGATTACCTCTTGATTGTATCATCATCTCATCCGGCGATGGTGCTGGACTGAGGTACCCCGACGGCAGGGCAGGTGATAGCTCTCTATGGTTGGTGAGGGTTTGAAGCGGAGTTACTCGGAGACGGTCCAGGCGGGCGGGGATCTCGGCCAGGGCGGCACGAGTCCGCCGCCCGCCTTCCGGAGTCACCGCGCCCTCCATAGCCGCTGGAAATGATACATTATGATATCAGTGGCTAGATGTATTGTCTATTTGATTTTTGTTTGATTATGATAGCATAATTGGCAGACGGGCACTGTAGTGCTGGTAGGTCGGTCTGTGTGAGTAAGAGTCAATTTGCTGAAACGAAGGATGGTAACGAGAGTGGAAGAAACATGTGCCAACCGTACCTATAATGTGTTTTGAGGGCAGTAAAAAGCGACGAAAAATGGCACTGCCGTTGATGAGTAAATAAGCAGTAAGTATATTGTGTATTTAGAACATCCAGAATAGTAATTTTATAGCGAATAAATACGCTCGGCGGGTTCTTAACGAAGATTCATAAATTAGGGCCCAAAAAGTTTCACGGAGAATTTTGTACACTTACCGGATTTTTAAACGACCTGGCACTTATTTCAAACCAGAAATTAAGTACGAGACACGTAAAACCCAACGGAAAACCCAGAAAACCATACAACTAAACTGGACCGAAATTGGCGCAAAAATTTTGACAGTTGAATGAAAAAATGCATCAATCAAATCAACAAGCTAAATGCAACGGTCAACGATCTTGTTTTGTTCCGGGCTTACTTCATATTTTTAGCATACAAACTTCACATCCCGCATAGAAATAATAAAATAGGTACCTATCCTAGTCGATTCTTTCGATTATGGCATCACTTTCATTAAGCATTATCTATGCTTAATGAAAGTGATGCCATAGTTAGCATAGAGTCACTTCACTAGGTTCATTAATAGCGCGGGAATCGTATTGTGTGCGATTGGAGGTTTGAAGTTTAGATTTGATACATCACATCACGCAGCACGACACGTCACATACCGGATGTTTATAACCGGTCATGCATGAATGATGCCTCTAGTTCTAGGCCAACTATCTACCAACCAGTCTGGTCTAAAGAATAGATCTCATCTGGCAGGGCCACACAGGCCTTAACATGGTTTAGACTTCCATAATCTTACCTACCAATAATGGTCCACCTTGTCTTGTGCTGCACTGCTTGCACTAGGTACCTGTCGCGCTTGCTTCATAGCATTACATAGGACCTACGCTACACGGTCTGTAAAACAGAGCTCATTCATAGAACGAGTTCAAAGCACGTGTTTACGTTACGTAATGTAATATTATCACTCACACATGCAAAATCGATATATTTACAATCTCATAATAACAAGAACACGCCACATCACACCTCCATTCTGATCCTTATTTTGTAAGCAGCAGGACATTATTTCGCATGGCATTTTTTGAGACGTATCTTAGTTTGGTACTCACCTATTATTGGAAACTACCTACGATATTATTGTGTGTGATTTCCGTCCAGTCGCATAGTTTTACTCGGTTCACGGTGCAGTAAGGTTGTTACAATATTAAATAAATAATAGGTAACAAGTAATCTAGATTAGGTAGGTATCCCATCTCATCTCTCAAACTTAAAGACTAGGTTAATCATTTGAACCGGAGAAATAACATACCTACCCACCTTTGTTTATAAATTTTCTATACTAACTTACCTATCCTATTCAGTTAGTCGAACTAATAAACTAAATAATCATGCCTTGGCAAAGACCATCTAGTGTTCCTATTGGCCAAGTTTGGAGCAGATTCAAAGGAAGAGAAAGGAATGGGCAACCGGCAAAAATGTAAGTCATCCCATAAATAACTAAACCTGCTTAATATACAAGGGGCCACGTTATTGGTGTACTAAGCCAAAAGTGGGTTGTTGTGCACCCTATACCCAACTGACCCGCATAGTTGGTTTTCAGAAACACGTTGATTTAAGTTTTCATTGTAAAAAAATAACTGTAGTACCGACTCATACGCTTACGCTTAGCAAAATCACAACCCTATCGCTAACGCAAAAACATGAAGCCAGCCATTTTGCCGACTAAATTTTAGGGTTCCTATAACTAAGCCGCTAAGCTTTTTGTGCTAGATTTACCTTAGTTGATAAGATTTTTTCATTATTTTTCATGTGCAAAAAAGAATACATTCACTCTTGCTAAAAATAAAACTAAGCACGTCCGTAGCACTTTTTAAGATTTCGCGATTTTCTAACATACCTACCTAACGAAGATTATTTATCTGGTGTTTATCGCGTAACTTTTATTAAAATATACTTTTAATAATCTTTATTAGGTACATACTACCTAGACGTACCTACCACGAAACAAACATATGTTAAAATAATAGCTTAGAAGAAAAGTGTACGGAAATACCGTAAAATTGTCGGCTGTGGCTAAAGAAAAGCGACAGCCAATGAGAATGGTCAAGAATCTTACGCTACCCGGTTTCTGGGGCGTGACAGCCAATGAGAGTCGACGGGCGGTGACAATTAAAGGTTAATAATCTTACGCCGCCCGCCCGCTGGGACGTGACGGCCAATGACGGCTAAGTATGAGCGGTGACAATTGAAAGGTCAAGAACCTTACTGATGAACAGCTGATGTTGGGTTGCTCACTAACATAAAAATAGGCTAGATGGGATGAAAGTTTCGAGGTCTTTTTTTCAGTAAAAAACCTTGAAAATGGAAAGTGCTAGAAATAAAAATGTTCGTGGAGAGTGGACCACCCCTTTCGCTTAGTACACCAACAACGTGGCATCTTGTATATTTTATATCCATACAAATATTATAAATATGAAAGTAACTCTTGTCTGTCTGTTACCTTTTCACGTCTAGACGTCTAAACGAATCTCGATTAAATTTGGCATGGAGGTAAATGGTATCTCATAGACGGGCATAGGCTACTTAAAAAGCGCGTGCGAAGCCGCGGACAGCAGCTAGTTTTATTATATTTTATTCGTAGGTATGGATGGATAGGCAAGGTACCCAAACAAAAAGCGTGCAGATGGTCCGTACTATAAGTGTTATAACATCTTAGACATGTTTAACGAGAGAAATCGAACCCTCCACCGCTATCTATTGATTCTTTCACGGTTTTAGGCATTTTTATCTGAATCGATTAAGTCAGTGCTTTTGTAATATTCTCAGGTATCAGATACGAGATATGGAAGATAAATACGAACAACAATGCCTAGACCTCATGACAGAAACGTTTCTGAGAGATGAACCACTCTGCGATATTTTAGGTGAGTAGTGGCTCGCTTCGCTTACTCTATCTTCACTTATAAAATGCCGGTTAAGGCATGTGTTGTTCAAAAAGATAATCAGACAATTACATTATGACAAACGCTTTCATACGGGTTAGGTCTTCGAACATAAAGAAGTTCGAAGACTTATTAACGTGTAATGTAATATTATAAGGATTCTATCTCGATGATGGGTACGTTCATCAAAGTTAACAAACAAAGCTACTAAATTAGCTAAATTAACACTAACACCTTGAGTTGACATTTATAACGTTATTTTATGTGGTAGCGGTATCAAGATGGATCAAGTAGATCTAAGGGATTTGTTGAACTTGTTCAAAGGGTCAGATAGGTCGAGAGACGAGTTTTTCGATAAAGTGTTAAAGTTACCACAGATCCTGGGAATAACGGCGTTTTTGCTCATCTTAGTTCTACAAAATGGCAATGAGAAAAGGTTATAGGCTTTACTTCTAGCAGGTAATACTTCTAGGTAGCCTAAAAGGAGCGTTTATTATAAGTTTGTTGTTTAGTTCAATGCAGACTATTTTGAATTTGCCCCACCCGCGGCGCGGGTGTCGTAAGAGGCGACTAAGGGATATCCACCGGGGGCGGGCAGCAGCGCCCCCGCAGGACAATTCTACCACCGAAATGCGATCCTCAACCCGCATTCCCAGCGTGGGGATTATGGCCATTACCCCCCGTGAGATAAAAGCCAACAAGGCGCTTATCAGGGGGGAGGCCTGGGTCCAGCAGTGGACCAACATAAACTGTGGAGGAGGAGGTGGCCTTACTGCCTCATTTATGTAGTCTCCTGTCATTAGAATAGGTGCAGAATTAATTTTGCTATCCATGAATATTTATATAAATATGTAGGTACCTACATTTCCACAGTCCTTATTACATCCCTTATCATCCTTTTAAGGGGTACCCCAAGACCCAGAGTCCATATCCACTATACAGGCCAACTGGAAGAGCTACATATCGCAAGGTGTCAGCTTAGCGTGCTTCACGCAGAAGGACGGGCTTCCAGACCAGCTGGTGGCATTCAATATCATAATTATCAAGAGCCTAGATGACGAGGAGGAGGATATTGACCAGGTAAATAATTAATAAATAAGGATAGATAATATTACTTAGTTAAACTTAGTTTACCCGTTGGCAACGGGTAAACTTAGTCCAAACTTTTGCAGTCCCACGTCCATAGTAGGCACATGAAGGGGGCGTACTACCAGAAATATTAAAGAAGGAAGTTTTGCTTAAAGGAAACATTTTTTTTTTTAAATAAGTAAAACTGCATTCACAGCATTTTCATAAATTACTTGCCGTATCCGGTAATCGTACCCACTAAGACGATGAAATCCTCCAAAAACTGGGGAGAAGTAGCACTTTTTCATCGCTTCGCTCGCTAAACAAGTTGTTACGAACTTACAAATACTTATCCAAAAACTACATTGGATTTGGTGCAGATGGGATCCCATTACAATGCGCATGATTTATCTTATCTTATTCCAGTTTTTCCTGTTGATCAAATGTTGCAGTTGGTATAACTGCAATTGAAGATTAAATCAAAATAAAACACACTTGTTTAGAGTGCATCACATAACAAAACCTAAAGTTATCTAACAAATGGGTAGGCAAGGAAGGTACCTACAATTAACAGATTATCATACATTGTTATTTCCTAGAAGATTTTGATTAAACATAATAGATTGGCTGGTAGGTACCAGAGGTGATAAGTGTAATTTAAAAACCCCTGTCCTTTCAGGTTGTTGGCGAATCTTGGAAGAAACTCTTGCTCACACTGGTGACAGCAGAAAGTCTCGTAGACGTGTTCACCGTGTTTGGAGTTGATAGGTACCTCACTTCCAGTGGGCTTACCGTACTGCCGGAGCATAGAGGACAAAACATTGGCGCTAGGCTGTTTGAAGCTAGGTCAGTATTTGTGAATGTCCTTTATAGGACGTGAATGGGATATCAAAAGACGGATACAGGAAGGGATATGACGTCCAAAGGGTTACAGTTCTGCCTAACTGAGCATACTTACCGACCGACTTATCAAAGTTTACAAATTAGACTTGCATAACTAGGAATATTCCTAGCTGAAAAACAATTTAATTGACAAGGGTCAATCGATCAATACCAAGAGATCAGGGCCATGCCCATAGATCGTTTGTTCCTTGTTGATGATCACAGCACAACGCAGCCATTAGTTATAGGTAGGTTCAGTATGTTATCTTCGCAGAGCAAGTTTCAGATTCAACAATTAGACAGTAGACAATTACAGTACCTATTTATTACAAAGCTGAATTATCAGATTCGTGACTCGTGTGAGTTTGTGTGTGTGTTGTGTGTTCGTGTGGGAGCCCTGCCAAGTCAATTAGATGGCTGCCACCAGGAGCTCATTTCACGAATAATCTCAAGGCCCTTTTCAGCTAGGTATCGATTATTGACTTGTAACACATTGACATTGTTGATTAGATGTCGCTATTAATTTTCATCACCAAAATTGAATTTCAGGAAACCCTTATGCCACGCTCTTGACGTTCCAGCCACTGCAACCGTCTTCACAGCAACAACTTCACAGGTACTCGCGGGTAAATGTGGCTACCAGGTCCTAGCTGAGCTGAACTATGCTGACATGATGGAAAAAGGAGTTGACCTGAGCGGCTGTCTTACTCCGTGTGCTAAGGTTATGGGCACTAAATTCCTATTCGATCAGCAATAGCACAAATAAATTAATAAGATGTTGGGTTGATATGATATTGAAATGTCTTCCAAGAACAAAATAACAAAGTCAATGTGATAATGAAATAACGATTTTACTATCTTATGAAAGTATTATTAATTTTTTTGTACAGTTGATTTATTTTTTTTAAATTTTGGATTGTAAAACAATACGAAATTTGTTTATTCAAAAGAGATCTTTTATTTGTATGCTACTAGGGTATTTAGACCGGCTGATCGTCACTCATTTTTACTGCCTGGTAGAGCCTTGCAGAATGCTGAAATCGAGTGTCGTCTTCTTCGTACATAATCTGTTTGTGTCGACTGTGTACCACAACGATGCAGTACACTGAGATGCCTAGAAAAGAAAAGCTTATTGAAAAAAAATAACTACTTGTACCGAAAATAGATCCTGTGCTTTCCCAGAACAGCTCAAATCTTGTAAAGGGTCCACTGATGGTACCGAACAAGTCCCCTAGAAAACGTACTACCAAAGAGAGTTTTACTTGAACACGATTGAAGTGTAAGTAGGTATTCTTAAATTAAACTGTTGGTGCTTCTGCAAAAGCACCACCTGTTTAGCCAGGTGACATTAGTCGAATTCTTAGTCTTCATTGACGACACAGTCTAGACATAGGGATATAAATCAGTTACGTCAATATTTAGCCGATTCAACAGAGAATATGGTGGTGAGACAAATTTAAACACAGGTTTAGAGTCAGAATACCACGGTGGTGGTCAATGGGAAGAACTCACAAGCCCGCACGAGATGCACGCAGAAGAAGATAGCTTCCACCTCTAGTATCTCCCCTGTATCCTGCATTACCAGGCTGATTCCGGTCAGGCCTATGAGGAAGAACATAGCGGTCAGGATGCCTGTCACTATCGTCCAGGGGAGGGTAAGGGACGCCAGTTTCTGGAATAAGAATTTTCATTATTATTCACATCATTTTATTTATAATCTCGATATAAAATACTTTTTTTACTATAGTAAATAAAGTATGGGTGAGTCTATTTGACGTTACTATCTCCGTAGGTATTATATTCTCTTGGGTTAGTAACGAAACGAGACATGATCGTGACGTGACGTCTCCTTTTTCTTTCCATACAATTCGGTAGTTGCCTGTCCGCACGCACAGGGAACTACGCAAATGCAAATCTTCGTACAAAAAGGAGGCGTCACGATCACGTTTCGTAACGTCCCCTCTGGTGTCACTGCTCAACTGCTCAAGACTTTACTACTTTGTATTTGGCAATGTGTAACTGGTTTTTTTTTTTTATGGCGTTGCCGCTTGCTTTTTGCTACGACTCTACCAGAGTCTGAGTCGGAGTGTCATAAACTTCAAAGACAGATTAAGATCAGTTTTATGAACTTGAATTTAACATTTTTGCATTAAGATGATTTTGCTACAGCAAACGGACAACACAACATAAATAATAGGACAAAGTCTACACTGCTCAAGACTTGACTTCTTTGTATTTGGCAATATGTGACTGGTTTGTCACTTTTCTGTCAGTGTCTCGCTGCTCAAATCTTTGCTCTGCGTTTGATTTTTTGACAATCAATCTGTCATTTCGGATCTGCTCAAATACGATTTGCGTTGGTTGGATGATTCGGGTGATAAGAAAGTATTTTGCTATTTCCGCTGTCAAGACATACCTATACCTAATACGATTGCATTATAAACTGAAACTATTAAAGCTACAACATCTTGGCACCATTATTTTCATTCACAATATTTTAGCATGTAAATACATTAATGACTTAGCAATTTTAATATTGGTTTACAAAACAATACTAGATGGAGCCATTCAGGTTCATCCTTTATTTATTCTCCTGAAATAAATTTGGATAGGTTAGGTAGGTACTTACCTTATAAGCTGCCACGATCAGAAGCACAGAGCTGACTAAATGGGTGCCACTGACCACTGCTGCAGTGATGTATAAGACATACTTGTGAGTGGAGATTTTACCATCCTTACCCAGGGGTACCAACGTCACTAAAAGACTGTAGGCTGTTAGCTCGAGAAGTGCCCAAATCTGGAAAATGCTTGGAAAATGAGAGACAAATAATTTGTAAGTAGCATTCAGTTACTTATGCTAGTAATAATAATTCAGTGGTAAGTAGGTATAAATAAATAAGATTAAGTACTCGTATAAGACACTGAGTTATATGTACTACGTAGGTACTAGAGAAGCTACTTATTCCAAACAAAAAAGATATCGCATCTTGCTGGATGACGGATGACAGCGGGGGTCTGCGCGCGGCGAGCGCTGCAGCGCTAAAACATAATATAAGTCGTTTATCCAAACTATTAAAACATTCAGCGCTAGATCGCATAGAGAGTATAGTTTTGACTTGACGCTTGACACGTTTTGTTCAACCCTATAGATTTTACAACGCGCAGAGTTGACATAGTTTTTGTTCCTACAAAACCTCGTAGGAATTCATTCTCCATTTAAAAAAAAAGTACCAAAAAGTAGAAATGAAAAGAAAATGAACTGTTGTGCGTATAATTATACATAAACAAGTTTACAATAGTTCAAAATCAACTTAAATAAGAAATCAATTTAATGTATTTTTGCAGTATCGAAATGCGCACATCGTCATATTTTCTGTTCATTGTACATTGTTGTTGATATAATGTACCTACTGAAAGGAAAAACCATTTTAATTTAAATAATTTGATTGTTTGGAAAACCCTACCCTACATTTCGGATGATAGCTGTCAAACTTTAAATCACAAAATCTCTGAAACTATCGATCCAAGAGCACTAGTTTCTGGAGGGAAACAATAGTACCCGCCAAGACTTACATTTCGGATGACAGCTGTCAAACTTTAAACACAATATCTCTAGAACTAGAACACTAGTTTCTGGTGGGAAACGATGATGCGAGTACTAACTCGCCGAGATCTACATCGGAGAAAGGGGGAAATTTTTAACTATTTTCAAAATATTTCGAAGTCAAAGTGCTTTATTTCCTTTAGACCTTACAGGACACTTAGACACGTCACAAAATTCAAATTGCATAAGTAAAACAAGGAAAGTATGAAACCTACTAAAAAAACCAACCTAGTATGAAATACTAGGTTGGTTTTTTATAACCTAGTATGAAACCTACTAAAGAAACCTACTAACTAGCTCTATCTATTGAGATTTGTATTTCTCTTCTCATTAGATCCAGTTTTGATAGTGTGGATCTATCAATAACTTATCGTTATGTCAAAAATAACAGCCAATATTATAATAACAAGAATACCAAAAAAAATATGTAGATATAACATGAACAAAATATAATAGTATCATCATAACAGCTGATGAATTACATGTACAGTAATTGTAAAAATTACAGCAAATGTATTATATTTAATGTCATTAAATGTCGAAAAAGACTAACATTCTGTAAATACATAAATTTACAGTAAATGTCAAAAAGTTTACAAAAAGATAGTTTCCAAGATATTGTGATTTTAAGTTTGACAGCTGTCATCCGAAATGTAGATCTCGGTGAGTAGGTACTATCGTTTAACTCCAGAAACTAGAGTCATTTTGACTCAATCCACTCTTTTTCAGATTTTTTTGACAATAGCTGTTATTTTTGACGTCAGCCGTCATTTTTGACATAAAGAAAGAAAGAAAGATATACTTTTTTTTGTAGCTAAGAATTATAACATTTATAACATATACAGAAACTAACATAATATGCAACTATATTTTTGACTATAGCTGTCGTTTTGACGTCCGCTGTAATTTTGACACAATCTGCCATTTTCGACATAATCTGCAATTTTTGACATCAGCTGTCATAGATCTATCATGGATCTAGTCGATGGATCTAACGAGATCGGGATCTACGGAGATTTTGTGCGTCGTGATAACGTTTGTCGAGATTTCGTGCGTCGCGATAGCGTTTGTCGGGATTCCGTGCATCGAGCTAACGTTTATCGAGATTCCATGCGTCGCGACAACGTTTGTCGGGATTCCGTTCTTCGAGATAACGTTTGTCGAGATTCCGTGCGTCGCGATAACGTTTGTCGAGATTCCGTGCGTCGAGCTAACGTTGTCGATATTTGTCGGAATTCCGTGCATCGAGATGCCGTAGTTCACCCGAAGTAAGGTGTACGGATTGCAGTACAGTTCAGTCTGACAAAGTGGTTTTCGGAATGCGCAATCTAGTGCATAATACATATATATATATCGATGTATCAAGACGTAAGTTCGTGTACCTACCTACCTAGTAGGTAGGTACCTATATTCGTTGGTTATCTTGACAGAAATTAACTGAGTATTGTAAATAGCTCGTGCTATATGGTAGGGACTAGATTCAAACCTACCTATCAAATTATAGATTTACCGATAACAAAATAAATTTATTAATTTAAATATTTATAATGATGTTTGGTTTGGCCGCCAAAACTACTGAATAGATCAGGCTGAAATTTTGCACACATAAAGATTTGGATCTGCTCTCCCTTGCTTACAGGTTCTTATGACTATAATGGTTTCGGCAGAATATCAGCGCCTATCTAGGTACTCTTGAGTGGCAAGGCATTTACGCTGAGCCGTGAACTTTTTGCTGCTGTAACGTAATATAAATTAACCAATGTCCACTTCTTTTTTTTTAATGTATTTTTATATTTGTTTTGTACTTACTATGTGAGGTGTTTGAGCTCAGCAAATAAATGATTGTCTATGTCAATGTCTACCTGGATTAACCTATAGGCTACTTTTTTTCCGGAATAAACGCGTGCCAAGCTGCGGGCAAAAGCTAGTAATTAATATAATTATATGGGTTAAGCTCGCCTTTGCCATTATTTTCTAGTTTAATGTTTTACATTGTGGTTTAACCTATATAGGTAGGTATTTTTATGTTTTTCGTGCAATAAAGAATTAATATTATTCATAATATTCATATTGAGCCCTAGGCGGTCCTTAGATCTATTACTTTACTTAGATCTATTGGTTATTTTTAGGTATCTTTTTATTTATTTTTGTTGTATACTATCATTTTAGTTTTAGTTAAGGTTTCTAACTTTTGTTTTACGTCGAACTCCGATTTGATTTGGTTTCGTCATGCTTAGTTAATTAATTTATCTCCATTTGTTACAACAACACCTTATGTAATGTATTTTAGCCGTACTCTTAGGGTCTGTGAGGCAGAGTAGCCCTCGCGAAGTTTTACTTAGTTAGAGCGAGGAGTCGATGCATTTTCGGCACTAAGGTTTTAGGTTAGAGTACCTACTATACATTAAGATTAATCTAATTTTATAAATTTAGAGTTTTTAGTGTAAGTACTCTGTAAAACCATTTTTGTAAATAAATACTTTTATTATTATTATTATTATTATTATCTTACCTACCTAATAAATAATACAAAGTGCAAAACACTACACAAAAATGTAATAGGGAAATAAAGGTTTTTTTTATTATTATTCATAAACAAAGAATAGGTAGGTACGTAGGTACCTATTCTTTGTATATGTTCTATAACATGGTTACAATTTGCCACTGAGTAGAGTAGTGAGTTGTTCTGTAAACATTGTATTGTATATACATAGATTAAACCACGGTTTCCAAGGCCGCGAGAAGACTTTCCTACTAACTGTGTCTGTCTACTTACTGAGTTAGAGGCTCTACCAGCTCCCTGGTAGTAATTTACCTAGGTACTATAATGTTATAATAATCACCGATTTTTTTTCATTCATGCTACAAGCCGTGAGCTAATTTAGTAACATTCCGTCAAATTGCCAATACCTACCGTATAAAGATATCCAATAACCAAGGTCCCAGTATGCAAACTTGCGGAGAAGCAGCAATTTTTCACCATCGGTACTCCCATTTTGAACCTTTTCACTCACAAAATAACAACTAAAATTGACTGACTAGAATAATGTAAACAAACTAAATTCGGTCCGTCACATAATTGCGTGTGTACGCTTCCAGTGATTGGTTATCACTACAAAGATTAGTTTTGCGATAATACCTCATAGGTACCAGCAATACCCATGATATTATCAGCGCTACCTACACACCTATGTAAGTAGGTACCAACACAGTTACACATCAACTTCATATATCAAAGTAAGTAGGTATCTATATAAAGGTAGATCATCCAGCACTTCAGAAGATGGCAATTCTCGCCATTGGAACACTCGATATAAACAACTGTCAAATTTGACAGTTTTTATATAGACGAACTGTCAGATTTGACAGTTTTTGCCATATATAACGAGTGATAAATTGGCGAGAATTGCCTTCCTGATCATGACCGATATTCGATGGGTAGGTAAAGTAGAAATTTATTGGTAAGCAGATAGAATACAATCCACAAAAAAAATATATCTCGTGCGCCAGCGCGCCACCGCGCCACCACGAAACGATCAAACATAATTAGCCCGGAACGGCCACACGCTCCGTTTTGCTTGCGCTGTCCAGTTTGTGCAGTTATGACTGTGCAAGTAAGCTCGTGCAAACTGTAGCGAGCGAGATTATTGTACTTGAAGGGATGATGTAGGTACTCTGAATGTTTCACTCAATGTATCGATATCGATAGAACTGACTTCGTTTCGGCCGATTGACATTTTTTTAGGGTTTCGGGAGCAAAAACTAAAACAGATGCATTTATTATTATTATTATAATAAAAAAAAACCTATTTTACGAATTGCGTTCCCTTGGAAAATATAAGCATTATAAATTGTTCTCCAGCCGATAAAATCAACCACACACGCAAAAAAATGTATGATACAGAAGGTGCTGAATCAGAAGACACGGAAAATTCTGAAGTTGACTATATGTCAAAATAAAATATGTTTCTATTACCTTTTGGAGAAAAAGTCGTAGAGTAGGTACAGATACCTAAATATCTGGATTTGTGGTATTTGAAATTGAAATTGTAAATTCATTTATTGAGACATAGGCTACGTCTTATAAGTACCGTGCGCTAACCAATTGCGCCACTGGAGCTATATATATAAGCATATAAGCTATGTCTAGCATCCAGTGTGTTAGTAACGCATACCTAATTATAATTAAAAATTGAGAACGGTTAATAAAATACAAAACTTTGAGAACGGTTAGAAATATTGAAATAAAAAATTCAGTATAATAATTTCAATCAAGAAATAATAATCATAATTTCAATTACGATGTCATGTTAAAAAGAGCAAATTTTAATTTAAAATTACTTTTAGTCCCAGCTTTAAACTACGTAACCTCACTCTTTTTGCCGTTGTAGGCACCTATTTGAGCCTATGAGCCTCTGCATATTCTTCACAGATATTCACTAGCCGTCTGAGAGCGCTTTTTGAGGGACTCAACAGAACCATGTCGTCTGCATAGCGTTTGTTGTTATTTTAACTACCTAACAAGTACCTATTCAAAAACGATTATCATGATGTAAAATGAAATCAAAACAATGTACCTACCTACATAACACGTTACTAAGTGATAGAAATGAAAATATTTCACAAATTTGCAAACTGTGAGTAAATTATGATAGATCAATTATTCATGAGGTACCTAATGAAATTATGATACCTAAATTTTATTGTACCTACCTACTTAATTTTTTTTTCTTTTCTCCCCTGACTTCCGCTGAAAATGGTAGAATTGTTTGTTAGTGGGAAAACAAGCGTAAAAAAACTCATCCTCCGACAGCGGGACAGAAGGTCTAAGAATTTAGTCGATTATTTAAGTACTTTAGGATCTTTGGTATAAACCATCTCGCTGCATCGTAGAAAGAGAACTTCCTTCATTTCATTTTGATCTCAATCTATCAACTTCTTGCATCATGGCTCTACTTTCTCGTTACATTCGTTTCACAGCACATTGACATTTGACGAAAGAAAGAGGTTGTCATTGTCATGGCCGTCCGTCCGTCCGTCTACCATCAATCGTATGATTGATGGTAGACGGACCAAATTCAAAAATAGTATTATTTTTGAAATTTATGACACTCCTTACCTTACTGACACTGGGTCGTAGCGAAAAGCAAGCGGCGCCAAAATTAAGAAGTTGAATCAAATGAGGTTGTTTGTGTGGTGTGGTTCGTATAATTTCTTACAATAATTTTGTAAAATAAGTAGTTCTTCGACCTTATAATAATATTTATCTATTAATTCAAGTAGTGCTTGACTTCACAGTGTCTTTCGAATCAGTGTGAGTTTAGTTCTAGAACGAGCATCGCATGGATACGCCACCCCAACGGAATCCCGAAGCCGGCGGCGATGGCGCCGAGGCTGAGGACATTCCAAGTGATTTTTTTGATGATTTTACTAAGGCCGACTTTATAGAGGGACTCAGTGTTATTGATAGTTGGGATGACAGAGATAAGGAACGAAATTACAAAAGCGAACACTCACGTTTTAACGCAGATGCTTTCGATAGGGTCAAAGATATTCGCGAACTAATGTCCGAAGACAAGACTGAAGAGTATCGCCCCCGTGACGACGATAGACTGAAAAAGGATGCGAAGGAAGCTTCACGAGACGACAGGCGCTACAAGCAGAGGCGGTCTTCCAGCATCAATAGGCTCGACGAGTTCATCAAACCAGGTAGTCGCCGCGACCCCAACAAAACAAATGAAGCTATCAAGAAGGACAAAGAAGAAAAAGTAAAAGAATTTCTTGCAAAATCACTTGAGTCAACTGATGACCTGCGTCCACCAGGCACCGAGCTTGACGACTACTTTGAAGGAAACAAAGTAGAGAAAAAATCCCAGGTTGTGTTAGAAGACGCCGAACGACCGTCACAGAAAAACAGATCGCGTTCTCGCGAACGCCGTAGAGAATCACCCCGCAAGCCACAAGCCCGTCGTAGCCCAAAATGGAGTCCAAGAAAAAGTCCGTTGCGGCGTCGAGTTAGCCGCAGCCCAAAACGCATCCCTGGGGGCTCCCGTCCTCTCACATGGCGTCCTAACAGTCCTTCTAGAAATCCATTAAGTTCTAATCGTTTTAAGCGTTACAGTCCACAAAGGCGTTATCCTCATAGCCCGCACCGCAGTCCTCGCCGCAGCCCACGGCGGAGCCCGCGCCGTAGTCCCCGCCGTAGTCCCCGCCGCAGCCCGCGCCGCAGTCCACGCCGCAGCCCGCGCCCCAGCCCGCGCCCCATCCGCCGCTCCCGCTCCAGGTCGCCATTCAGAAGACCCAGATCAAGATCACCTGTGAACAGAGACAACTTCTTGTATCCTGATCAAGAAATGGCCCCTAATTTCATCCAGCCTGCACCATATCAGATGCCACCCCAATTCGGTCCACCGACTGATTACCAAGGTGGCCCACCACCAGGATATCCTTCGTATGCACCAGCCTATGGAGGTTATAGCACTCCTTATGATTATGGAGGTCCACCAATGCCCGTATCACAGCCTCCTTTGATGAACTTGAACCCCATACCTGCTCCAGTTCCGAACCCTGTTCCAGCACCAGTACCAAACCCTATACTCCCTCCCACTGGGCATGCTCCAGTGATGGTGCCTGCCCCGTGCATGCCAACATCAACATTGGTGACACAGGCTAATGCTGGGACTCCATATGATGCTTTGGCAAAAGTAATTATAGTTTTTTAATGTTTTTATTTTAGTGCTGAATTAGTTTACAACTAATCCTTAATGTTTCAGTTAGTAGCAGAAGGAAAGATATCAAAGGAAGACTACTTGAAGCTTGCACCTAACAAAGGTAAAACCACTATTAATATTTATTATTTTTTATTTTTCGTTTATTAAGGCACAAACAGTATACAATATTCTTAAAATTAACAGTATATATAGCTACGTATACACCAATCAAGATGCCACTAATAGAAACATTATTAAATAATGTTTCTAAAGTTTGTAACATTATTATGTTTTATTGTAAATTTTACAATAAAACAACGATGTTACAGATGCTAATTTGCTGCTTGCTCACTCTTAATTT
Source organism: Eupithecia inturbata (assembly GCA_963662085.1). Taxonomy (NCBI): domain Eukaryota; kingdom Metazoa; phylum Arthropoda; class Insecta; order Lepidoptera; family Geometridae; genus Eupithecia; species Eupithecia inturbata. The sequence continues at coordinate 6,826,986 of OY759187.1, forward strand.
AACATTGCTGCTCTACTGTTTTGTAATTGACTTATGTACATAAATGTAACTGTTTTGTATTTTTGTAGGTGCAATCAGTACATCTCCTGCCAGTGACAAGAATAGAGTTATGGGTAGGTACTATTTCAAATTAAATTTTAATTAACTTCAAATATTCTAGTCTAGATACAAAGAAAACTACTACTCTACTTTGCATAGTACATAAGAAGTAGGTAGGCATTGGACCGTTAAGTCTAAAATCTAACTATATCCGTTTTATACAAGCAACGACCAATGCCAATAATAATTATAGTGTCAAATAAATATATAAAATGCTTAATTGCACACTACAACAACAACTAGACATAGAAATACCATTTATTTGCCATCACACTCACATTTACATTATAATAATTATATGACTATGTTTACATAATTTAATGGATCAATTAATATTAATTTATTTTGTTACACAGCTTAGACTAGCAACCATTGCAAGCTAATGCTCCAAAATCATTGCAAGTAAAATATTCAATTAATGAATTCAGCGATGTCATTATTTTTAATTAAATTAACTAACCAGTTACGCAAATCCCACTGTTGGGCAAAGGCCTCCCCCTGATCACTCTATACATCACGATTCTGAGTCAGTTGGATTCACGTTCTATCAAAGGTGTCCAGTTCGCCGCGCCATCGTTTCTTCGGTCTGCGGTCAGTTGTAATTATAATTTTATTTTTCCAGTACTGAATCGATGCTCTTCAGCTCTAATGAAGCTTAAATCGCTGGAGCTGCCTAACTATCTGCTCTTTAATCATGGGGTTCATTTAGAAGCGGAGCCGAAATACATCGCGCCGAAATTCTGTTCGCCACTCAAGAGACAAGCCCCTATTGAGTTTCAGTTCACAAGCGCCCACGGGCCTTCCAACTCGCATCAGAACAAACTTCTCATCGACACCGTAATCGCCGCCCTTGGTCTGGAGAAAGTGGTCTCACGACCAAAAAAAAAGTCCCTGAAAAATACAAAAGATGCTGCGTGCCAGACTTCAAAGCCGTTTTGTGACATTTGCGAAATCCGTGCTGCTACGACGACCCGCGAAGGCTTCACGTCTATCGATCGGGAACAAATCAGTTCTTCGGTTCACACGCAAGTCGTGGAGCAAGATTTGGTCAGTTCTAAATCGATGTTCAATCCTAGTGGGAGCGTCGGCGATGGTGCTTCCATGTCTATCGCGCATCTGACTCCGGCGCAGCTCGTGTCTCAGCTGGCAGCTCGCGCCAAGACCCTGAAGAACCCAGAACCAGTACAGCAGCCTGGCAACCAGTACAGCAGACGTAACGACTATAATTACGACTACGACAACCGAGGAGGCCAGAACCAGCAGTATCAAAACTACAATAGCTATAGATATTGATTGCATAAGATTGTGTGCATCAATGTAGAGATAAATTTATGGTCACAATAAACTTGTGATTGACATGTGTCTGAGTAAATAAAACAGAAAGAAATAAAAGTATTTGTTTCATTTTTTCCTATAGTCTAAAAAAGCTTTGTTTTCGAATGAGTTAAGTATCACTGAAATAAGCTTCGAGGGAATCTTCATCATAATCCATGGACAGTTCCTGATCCAAAGCAGACTGAAGGGTGTTTTTTTAAAATAAGATGTTCAATTTATAAGTTTAATGTGTAAAGGTGTCACAAAAGGTGTGTGGCGATAGTTGAATGCGAATTATTTATGTATGGAATTTGAATAGTGTATTTTTAAGTAAGTCTAAGTTGCTTTGATTTACATACATGCCTACTAGTCGTGCACAACTTACGTCTGTACCTTGTGAAACCTTAGGTATGAATTAAGTAGAATAAAAGACCCTCTGTATTTTAATCTTACTAAAATATTCTGTAACAGTCGCCCTGAACACTGAAACGCCGCGCCGCACAGTGGATCGAAAAAGCCCTTCCTATAGACATAGAACTTTTTTTTTCTAAACATGCTTTTTCTTATTGGAAACCAAGACAGAATCTTATTAGAAGCCCAAACTATATCATATTTTATGAACCTAGGTGATAATGACGCAGAAAAGATTTTTTGAACTTTAATTTGTATGGAGAAAAACATGAAAATCGATATTTTTCGGCTCTCGTGCGAGTGCCCGTTATTTCCTCCGGCATAAATAATGTTCCTATTTTTTACTATCTTTTGACATATAGCACATATGGGGCACTCGATGGACTTCAGGTGAAAAAAAATTAAATATATTTTTAAATTTTCATTTTGCATTTTATTCATTATACAAGGTACATTACGACCTAAAAATAATATTTCAACTCACCTAATTATTGTTACAGTTTTAATGCAATATTTCACCAGCCATACTTTATAATTTTACCTGATAATTCCATATTATATGGTGGTTTTATGATATTTAGCCGTTAAAGACGATACCTATTGTATATTTTTTTGTTAAATTTACAAGGGGCCATTAAGTTAGGTACTCGACCTTATCATTGTTACAAAATTTATTGCAGAGGTTTACCTACTTATCTTGAACTACCTGCTAACCCGTCACTTATGATTGTATTATTATTCTAAGAATTCCTTAAGCCCCTTGGCTTTATTATTAAAAATGGATGTTATTTAAGTAGGTACTTACCTAATTAACAATTTGTCATTGTCTAGTTTTTTCTAGTAGTCGTTAGCCGGTATGAAGTAAGTATAAATATGGAGGGAACTGAATATTTTTTTAGTTATATTAAAACTTACTTCGTAAAACATCTGTGAAATTTCGAGTTAAAAATGGAAAAGCATAGTGTGGTGACCAATCTGGATCTATTTGTGATTCTAAAACAGTCAGGCAAGCTTGGAAACTATTTAAAACTGTTAGAAAGTGTTAAATTTCAGTTGAATTTGAGTTTATCTAAAGAAGATACAGACACTCTCCAAGAATTCTGTCGAAGTTTAGTCAGTCTGTGATAAAAAGATGGAAATCTGCAAAATGTAACACAGAAACTTTCAAAAAACACTATACAGATTGGTTGGAGCATAATATCGAGTGGCCAACTTGTGTACGTGAAAATATACGACCACAACAGCTAAATACTGCAATTCAAGAAACAAGTGAAGCTGGCGAATTGTTTTTACCCTCTCCGAGTACATCAACTGTTGGAACATCAACGAAAACGGCTCCAAGTCCGCGCTTTCACAGAATTTGGAACAAAACAAAAGGTACGAAGGATTTAAAATTATAATTATAAAGGCCGAGAAAGTTCAGAATTGGCCTTTGCTTTAATTGCTAATATGAAAATGAGGGTAAAGATATTTTGGCAGCAGCCATAGACCATATTCTAAAGAATCCAAAAGAGGCGGAAAAAATCGTGGAACAAGCAAATGAAAAAAATAAATGTGTTTTCACCCCTACAAAAGCCTTCGGCTTATTACTGTCACTTAAACTATCAAAGTGGCAGTATATAACGTTGAGAGAATCTGCCATTCAAGAAGGCATTACAAATTTGTATCCAACATATTACAAACTGCAGCAAGCCAAGATGGATTGCTTTCCTCCGAAAGACGCAATCACTGTTACAGATACAATGGCCAAAGTAGCTCTTCAAGCACTCCTTGACATAACTGTTAAAAGAATAATAAAAAGTTTACCTGACGAGATTACAAACCAATCAATGATATTAATATCGAAATGGGGATTTGATGGTGCCTCAAGTCAGAGCACATTAATTCATTGATCCAGAAGACACAGATTCTGACACAGATGCTGATATGGATGTGTCTTTTAATATGTTCTAATTGTTTTACAGAAACTTTGTAACTTATATTTAGGTACATAATACGTGTTTTTTAAATAATTATTGTGTATGATAACTTGTAATATAGAAAAATTTGCCTTGTGTCTAAAAAAATAGTAATATTTATTTCGTGTGAATTGTTTAATCGCCTTTGTAGATTGTAATTATTATTCTTTTCTTTTTAAAAATAATGACTGTATTTGATAATTATGCTTTTACTTTAACAAAATATAAAAATTTTATATATTTTCATTATTATGATAGGTGAAATATTACATTAAAATTGTAATAATAATTAGGTGAGTTGAAATATTATTTATAGGTCGTAATGTACCTTGTATAATGAATAAAATGCAAAAAAAAATTTAAAAATATATTTTATTTTTTTTCACCTGAAGTCCATCGAGTGCCCCATATGTGTTATATGTCAAAAGATAGTAAAAAATAGGAACATTATTTATGCCGGAGGAAATAACGGGCACTCGCACGAGAGCCGAAAAATATCGATTTTCATGTTTTTCTCCATACAAATTAAAGTTCAAAAAATCTTTTCTGCGTCATTATCACCTAGGTTCATAAAATATGATATAGTTTGGGCTTCTAATAAGATTCTGTCTTGGTTTCCAATAAGAAAAAGCATGTTTAGAAAAAAAAAGTTCTATGTCTATAGGAAGGGCTTTTTCGATCCACTGTGCGCCGCGCCGCCACTTGATTTAATTAGCATTCACTGCCCAGCCTCCGCGGTGCGACCCGCAGATGCCGCCAACGCTGCACGAGCTCATAAAGTGCACCTTGTGCGTCATGGGCACTACGTGGGCAGAGCTCAAGTCGCGATTAATTGCCAATTCCGTCAAATTTTAGTATTTCAATAAATAGAGGTTATTATAAGTAATTGTAAAACACCTACATAGTGTAGGTAGCTGTATTGTTTTAGGACATTGGTACATACACTAGTCTTGTAAGTTATGTCATAATTCCTACTTTTTTGTTGAAATATTCATTGAATACCTGCAATATTACATTGGTCATATCTTCGAAATGCGAATGTAATTGACCATGGCAAGTAAAAATAAAATTTACAGTACATGGTAAACATCCTTTTTATTTTGAATATTTTAGCTACCTACTTTAAATACTGTTTTGTAAAATTGTTAACGCAATTATGTTTACTGTATAAAAGATAACATGATAACTTTTATGGAAATATAAAAACAATTATTAAATAAGTTATTATACAAAACTAATTATTAACCATCTAAGAAGTCTTCTAACCACTTTTCAAGTTCTTCCGGAGATTGAATAACTGAGTTTGCAGTTGAATCCACAGGGAGTCCTGAAATAATAAATGCATTTAATAAATACATTCTTATGGCTGCATAATTTGTTATTTTTATTCCAAAACATTACATATTTTACCTTTAGGAACTGCATCCTTAAGTTCAGGTACATCTTTGGATACCAGATATGCATGTGAAGCTTCTGTGTGCTTAGGTACTGTAATATCTTTAATTAGACTGGCCTTATCAACAGCTTCAGTCATGTTGATTATTACGTTAGGCGCATTTTTGAAAATGAAGTCATCATCAATTGTGTTACTGGTACTAGATTTGGTATCTTGTTTTAATAAATCTCTTTGTACAGAACTGTCACTATTTGTTTTAGGAACATTATAATCTAGATTGATATCATATTTATGACATCTATCATCAGCTTCAGTAACTTCTTCAAATGGTTTCTCTGTCTCATCATTTATTTCCGTGTGATGATATCCAACATTTTCTCTCATGCTTTTTAATATATTTTGCTGGGCTGTTGTTTCTATGGATAAACTATTGTCATCTAAATATTTTGACTTGTATTTGGAAGCCCTGGTGTTCATACTAAGCAAGTCCGTCTCACTGAATTCAGACGGATCAATGTCATTCCTTTCATAAAATGGAATGGTAGAAATAGCTGTAGAGAGATTTTCCATGTTAATTTCGAAATATTTGTTGTATAGTGTAGGTGCCGTTGAAGTGTCCCAGGATTTTTCATGCTTGAATTGAAAGTGCCCACCCGCTGATAGTGGAACTTGAATTAGTTTCTGAAATAAGAACACAAAAATTTTAAGAGAACAAAATCTATAAAGTGATTATAGCTATAGTAATATCATCAACCCATCTGGCTCATGGTCAGTGCTGCGCTGATAAATTTTTCCCTGAAAGAAGATTTACTTTAAATTGAAGATTGGGCATATTTACCTCATAGTCAGCCCCAACATCATGTTCATCTACTTCTTCATAATTTTCAAGGGGCATCTCATACTTGGCCCAGTTGCTCTGGATTTCTTTTTTCTTGTACTTTGCATTCTCCGCTTCTGTTATTTTAACAATCTCATCCGTCTCTTGTTTTAAATTCTTATAAAACTCTGGTCCTGGCTCTTCATATACAGGTTTTTTAAAAACTGTAACAACTAAGTACTTAGTAGGGATTTCAACGCAAACTGATAATCTGTAATATCAAACTATCCAGGAATATCCTAGTGACTGATGATGAAAGTACTACTACGTACCTACCTATCAGGTTTTCATAAATGTATAATTATGATCGTTAAAGTTACCTACCTTTAAGTTCTGATTTGGTTTCCTCAACCTTTTCTGCTTTTCTTTCAGATTTACCACCCTGATTCCGCGAGTGACGTGGTTTCCTCTGGTCCTTTGGCTCATGTTTCTTTTTATCACTGAAAATGTATCACAAACACAATCAAGTCAAAAAGAAGCAAATTCGTATCCGCGTAGAGCGGTCTAGCCACTTACTTAGTTTTTTTGGAATCTTCAGGCATTTCATTAGATACGGTACTGTGAAATAGGTACTGAAAAATAAACCGAATCCGATCCAAGAGAATAAAATACCAATACCTCTGATCGATCGAGCCCAAGGGAGACAAGACAATAATGCACAGCAAAATATTGTATGGCACAATAATTGGTGACCAAATTTTTACATCCTAATAATTCGTGTACATGGCTTCTGATTATCGTGGTGTACATTAAAATGATCGTACAATAACATGCTGTGCCTTATTGACACGTGACGAGCTTACAAATCCATCAGGAAGCTCGTCACTTTTCAATAATGCGCAATCCGATATTGCATGGCCATAATGTACGCCTTTATTGACAAACAAAATTACAATTCAATATTAAAAACAAATTAGAACTAGTATTTACAATTGAAACAATTCTGCAGACTAATAATCCTTGTCAGGGCTTCCAATTATAAGAGTGTACATTTCGGGCGGACGGTTAAGTATTATTGACACATGCGTGACAAGCATTCATGGGCTGATATTGGACGGTCCGATATTGTACACCGCGATAATTGGAACCATTTTACAATATAGTGCCGTGCAATAAATTGTCGTGCAAGTGACCCGGCAATACGCATATAGATTATATATAGATGAATCAAACGTAAGTATTTTACAGATTTTATGTGTAAATTGACTTTTCTATTGTTGTGCTTATCATAACTAACCTATTGTCTCATTTATGTACCTAATGCAAGTAAGTACGTACCTACCTACATAGCCCATTTCTATAAATTAGGTAAGTAATAGGTACCTAAATGCTGATTGGTACATTCATTGCGGTTTCATTAGCAGTTTCTAATATCTCATACCTACTCGGAAAGTATTTAGATCTACTAGTAGGTATTTTTTGATAAATACCTTGTAAAATAGTTGTTTAAAAACTGTAGGTACCAGTCAATAAAACCAATAATAGGTATTTATAGGTCGCGCAAATCTTACTTTCGAGAGTCCCTACATAAAGATTTGCGCGCACTCTACCTACCTATTAAATTTTTCAGCCGGGTCTTTGTTGGAAAAACCCATCGAGCACATAACCAATACAGAGGAAATGTCATTTATTTTGGTTAGGTACCTACACAACAATTCCGCCAAAGCACTGCGGCGACCACTGCACTCCAATTGGCCGACTCAAAGTCAAGCTTATCACTCGAGTTGGGCAAGAAAATATTTTTATCGATATCGATAGTCAATGTTTATAAAATATGACCTTTGCGAAAATTATGTCAATAATAGTGAATTTATGATTTTTACAAAGCAATAAAATCATATAACTACGTGTATAACTACAAGTAATCCATTGTTATATTAGATAATAATAAGAATCGCGGGAGTACCTACATAGAGCATCTTTATTATCGCTGTAAGCAATCTCTTTTTTTCACTTGAGTGGCGATCACAATAGGCCTTTCATGGCCGCAGTGACACGAAAGCCACCTAAAGCAAAAAAAAAAAAAAAAAAGCAATCTCTTTCGTTAATTGAAAATGAATGAGTATTGTAAAAAAAAATATATAGTTACACATTTTACTACAAATATCTGAGCACGGGATGACATCATCCCGTGACCACGACTGTGTAAACCTGATGAACCGTCGGGAAAAATAGGTAAATAAACGCGATAATTACCCGTTAATTATTACTAATAATAATATTTTTTACTATATCGATGAAATAATCTGCAAAATCCCGGAGTTTTTATAAAAGTCACAATGATCAAATAATTAATCAAATTGATAAATTTTAATTATATCTTGTTATATCGGGAGTACGATACATTATTTTGTTATGTCAGCACAGCACTATATAGCGAGGGAGAGTTGACATTGTGCTAGTGAAAAAACACTGATCGGTTTCGGAATTCGAAAGACCATTTATCCGGTATTCGGAATTCGAAAGACCTCTCTACTGGGTATGTACTCGATGGAAAAACCTTACATATCTACCAATTGTATTCATATGGATGGCTCATAGCAAGGTACACATCTTAAAGCTTGAAGTCCGCCAAAGATGAATGAAGAAGAGTATTTATTACCTTAGTTTCAAACAAGATCCGTCAAGTGCGAGTGTGACTCGCGCGCTGAGGGTTTCGAACGGTTGTCAAGTAGGTATACCAATAGGTATGTAGGTACTTACAGGTAGTACTGGTTAAAGACTGCTTTAAATGATGAGCACCAAAAAATTAAAGGTACTTAGGTACCTACATTTCAGATGTATCGGTTTGCAATCTTCGGCGTATAGAGAGGGTAATAGTAAAATTTTCGAATTTTTTCAAAATATTTCAAAAGGTAGTAGGTATGTAACATAATAAGAGGGGAAGATAAGTAGAATGGAAGTATGTACCTAACCTACAAGATTTTCAAAAACTGTTTTGAGATGTACAAACCGATACCATAAATTTGATACCTCACCGAGTGGTGAGGTAGCCCCCACTTTTGAAAATTATCCCCTCCTTTTTGACCATTTTTCAAAAAGTGGTCTACTTACAGACTTCTCTATATTTTTCCTGTAAATTATAGATCCTTACAAACGCTACATACATTTCAGATGGATCGCTCTGCCGACTGCGGAGATAGGGGGGGGGGAGAGGTAATGGGTATTTTTTATTAACCAGAATAATTTTCCGCTAGCGGCAGCACTGCAATTTCCCATAAAATCTTATTTTGAAGTCCAACCCTTTATTTATGTTTGGTTGCAGGAAAATCTGAAAGCACTGTTAAGAGGATTGTTGATAAAGGCACAAAAAATAGCGAATAATTTCCTACTGGATGATTTTGGTATTAGTCAATTAATTTTTATTCAGTTAGGAAAGAAGTTCCTACATTGTCGAAATTGCTAGCTGTTTTAACAGAAGATACTAACTATGACGGAGTTAAAGAACATTTATGACAATTGTTAAAAATATATTTAAAAAATATCAAGTATCAAAACGTTCTGCCGTAGTATGTGGTGATACCATTTAAACAATAGTGGCGCCCTCATTTATTTTCTACTCTCTCTGGTCGGACTGTACGCTCGAGTGGACATCGTGACTCGGCAGACGGAGTGTGGGACACCCTCCGGCAAGGTGGAATGCTGCCAAAGACTGCAGGCAAATGCACACATGCACAGTGCCATTTGGGGGAGGCACTGCAGTGGACTATCATGTGCCATTTTCGAGTGGGAGATATGTAGAGTACTTCATCATCATCAACCTATACTAGTCTACCGCTGGACGTAGGCCTTCCCTAATGAGCGCCATAGCGCCCTGTCTTCAGCTTGCCGCATCCAGCAGACGCTGGATGCGGCAAGCTGAAGACAGGGCGGCAGACGCCTGCAGTATTTCGCAGGTCGTCGTCCCACCTGGCTGGAGGGCGCCCTACACTACGTTTGCCGAGTCGCGGTCTCCACTCAAGAACACGTTTACCCCAGCGGTTTTCGGTTCTTCGCGATCCTAGTCTTAGCTGCTAATTTTTGTGCGTAAAGGTGAATAATAGTGGTTTATACAGAAGGAAGCTGCTGCCCTTCCTATGGAAGGTTTTCAATTGACTCTAACGCCATCTACGGCCTGAGTTTGAGAATAGAATATTTATTTATTTAGAAAGTATACATGTGTTTTTCAATGTTACACCATTAAATTAAACCACATATGGTTTGTGTTGGTACGCACACGCGTCTTAAACAAAAATGTTAGTATAATTAGATAGAATTTTTGAATCACTTATTATAATCTACGAGACAAAAGATAGTACCTCGATATTCTATAGACTGAGAGAAAAATAAATCTCCAGACTAATATTTAAAACTATTGAAGCTTGGCATTAAATGAGCCAAACACTGAGCTCTTTAATACAAGAATATAATTGAGCTTAGTGGAGTCAAGTGATTTTCATGTTATCTTTCTTACCAGGAACGGGGTGATGGCAGTTATCTTCCCCTCTTATTATATTATCTAGATATAGTAATAGGTTGATATTCCGAAAATTTAAGTTACGCGATCATAAGTTCTTAAATCATAGTAGCATAGGTATTATAAAACATAGCTCTCCTTTCTCACAGTCGGGTTAACCAATGTTCAATCTCTACCACACTGAATCTAATACGGCATAGGTACGAGCTCCAACTGCGCTCAATACCTAGACTACCTATGTACTTATTAGTTTCTACTATAGCTAGCCTGCCTAAAATCTGTTTTTTTTGTAATTGTCCTTCGAAAGATTGCCTTACCTATTATTTTCTGTTAATTTCAGATGCTGTTTACTGTCGGCCTCTTCATCATCATTATTAACACTGCCTGCATCAACGGCAATCTGCGCTGAATACTCCTAGTAGTTCAAAAAGCATTCCGATCCATAGCCTATACTAGCACTAGATATTAAGTTAAATTATGTTATTCAGTACATGACCACATGATAGAGAGCTTTGCAGACTAGTCGCATTCTTCATCATCATCATCATCATCAACCTATGCCAGCATATGTCCACTGCTGGACATATGCTGTTATTACTTTTATTTCCATTTTACTTACAATGACTTGACTACTAATCAGATAATGAAAAGTATATGGCCTCTGTTAATTTTGTTTGCAGCGCACCTATGACTCTGGGTAAATATGCTGGAGAATCCACACAGCATCATCTAGCCCCAAAGTAAGCAGAGCTTGTGTTATGGGTACTAGATGACTGATAAACTTAATACAATACATAACATAGATAGATATTTTTTATTATATATAGAAAATACCCAGAACACCCGGAACAAATATTTGCAGATCGTACAAACATTTGTCCCAAGGCGGGAATCGAACCCGCAACCTTCTGCGTCGCAGGCGGACCTTCGCCCGCCGCGCCACATCGGTCGTCAGATTTGTTGTGTTATCTTTTGCTTTATTAATTAATACCTAACTCAATGGATTTTGAGTACATTGAAAAGAGTAGGATTTTTTAATGAGTATGCCATATTAACGCAAGAGAAATACAAAGGTAGCTTTTTAAATAATATTTTTCAATAGATTTCAAGTCAGTCTATAGACAAAAAAGTCCATATGTATCAACCTAGTATCCTTGCCAACAGCCATACTGTAAGCGTATAGGGAGATTGGAAGGTGCCAGGATTTGTTCAGAAGTGAACGGTATTTTTTTTCGCAGCCGTTCCCTATCGGTGTATTTTTCTCTACGAAATAATTGGATACTCGTAAATATGGTTTATCTAAAAGGTAGATTAAAATAAATAGGGATGTCTCTTCGTTATGTTGTTGTTACCACACCCCATTAATGTAAAAAGAAACACACAAAAATAGTAAATCAAAAGTACTCATTCGACAAAATCATTTTAAATGCGATTATTTTGTCCTTCACTATATTTCCTAGCTTTACTTATGTAATTTGAATTTTGTGATGTGTCCAAGAGTCCTGTAACATCTACAGGTAATAAATAAAAAAAAATTAAAATAAAACAGTATAGTTTGTTAATCACATTTATTTCTAATAGTTGCAGTGAACAGTAACTTTTTGGGAGGTTGGGGTAGACAAGTGACTTTTTTGGTAACAACTATAAATACTACATACATTTTCAGAAATAAACCAACAGAACAAAAATTTCGTTACAAATTTAACATTAAATAAAAACCAATATCGTAAGTGCAAAAAATAAGCATGATAATTTTATACACAATCATACACCAAAGCTTATCAAAATAAATTTTCCTCATTTGAACAAACAAGTGTGGATAAATAAACCAATTAATGTGAGGTGTAACAACTTCCGTTCAAACCATATAGTAAACTTGAGATATTATTGTAATTCATGCTTTGCTACAATGTACACATAAAAATTGGACATCAGTATAGTACTGGCCAGGGCTAAAAGAATGCCTAGAGCTAGTTATTATGTTCTATTTGATTAAAACTTTACAGATACAAATTTAGAGTTGGCATAAATATCAACTCCAATTCGCTGACCTAGTGGTTATAAGCAATATTCATTGTCATTCAATTGCTGAACCGCTTATTAGTGGAACATCAGTCATCATTACAACTATTTATGGCCTCAAAATGTCCACAACCACAATCAAAAACCCATGTCAATTACAAAATAGCCTTACATCTGATATACACAGAGGGTTTGTAGTATTACTTACATTATGTTGTATTGTTTCACTTATTTCACATAACAACAGTGGCTTGAGTTATTTGGTTAAGCTCAATCGTGGCCGTTGGTTTTGGCATGAGGGACTGTACCATTCACTAGAGGGGTAGCAGCTTGTTGAGAAGGTTCACGGATTGTCTTCTGAAGGACATGAGCATCAGCAGGCTCTATTCTCTTATAATACTGTTCTTTTGTCTCCACTATTTCAAATCCAAACTTTTTGTAGAAATCTATTGCACTTTCATTGTTTACTTGCACATGCCTGAAACAAAAACAAAGTCTGAATATATAACAAAGTTTTGTCCAAATTTTGGTGTGATCTGCAAGTATTTGTTCTAGGTGTTTTGGGTATTTTTAAGTATAATAGAAATAAACTATCTGTGTATGTATTATATTAGGTACTAAAATATATCAGTTATCTAGTACCCATAATAGGTACAAGCTCTGCTTACTTTGAGCCTAGATAATGCTATGTGGTTTAATGCATCTATGAGACTCTTACAGAAAAGACACCTACAGAAAAGCTGAAACGAAGCTGTCAGACATCACAATACACTCCCATGCGAGATGTCAGTGCACATCCCAGTTCCCCACATAGAATTAGAATAGAATGCTATGTGGATTGTTGTAAACATTATTAATTTAATACACTAAAAAGGCACTTTCTGCTCCACATAGGCTGCGCTATTTCAATGAGTAAAGTCCCTCCATGCCTACACAGCACCATTCAAATGTGTCAAAAAGCAAAGATGTATTCAAAATATGTCCAGATTGTATAGCGATGGCTCAGATTTTAATTTACTGCTATGATAAAAAGGTTTCAAGAGTTAAACCATTACTACTATTAGAGAGTAAAGCTTACAGATACATAACCTTCAACTTCTTTACTCAGTGTTAACAATGTAGGCAGGTATATGGTGTAAAAATATGAAGGTAGGTATTTATAGACGATTCATTGAATAATGCAATAATAATATAATGTTACTTACAAGAAGACGCTGTCGAAGTTACCGTCTTGTTCAACAAACTTGAGCACATGTTCTACCATTAGGGAGCCAATGCCCAGCCTCCTGTATGGGTAAAGACACCCCAGGGTCATAATGTACAGCCTTCGCGAGTTGTCTGTCGTGTCTATCCTACAGCACACGGCTCCCACCACGATATCATTGTAATAAGCCAACTTCGCCAGCTCTCCAGCCTCCAACACATCTTTGTAAAATTTATCGTTATAAGACACTGGGAACACCACTGTATTCAGTTTCTTGAGTTGCTTTATATTATGCGGTGTCACATCGCCGAGTTCTATTTTAGCTCTGTAAATTTAATCGTGTTATAGTTTCAAAATAATGTGGCAAAGAACACTTGTCTTCATCGTACATTATTGAGTAGATAGCTAGGACAACTGGGATTTTGAAGACGGACAGAACAGTATGATTACGGTCTTGCTTACCTAGTCATTTTTATAGCTAATCTACAAGTATACACTAAAATTTATAAACTAATCTAACACAGTTAGTTATATCACACGAGATCACTCCCGCCATCTACCATTGGATTTTGCTGGCTGGCTCCCTTTTGCTCGTTTCTTTCACGAATTTTTGTTCTCAAAATGAGTGAAGTGAAGGTAGTGGAAGGTAGTTGGTTTGACAAAAGTCCAATTAAGACAACTCTCTAAAAATAAGTAACCAAAAAGGTAGAGTTCCAAGCTTGGTCGAATGAAGGTTCGGCAGAGTTCGGCAGAGCCTTTCGGAACTGTCATCGTAACCTCCTTGTAGGGACGTAAGAATAGACAACGTCAAGCTCGGAGACAGCTTGATGGTGTACAGATAACTTTTTGTAAAAAAGCTCTCAACATTAGCGCCAAGATTCAAAATAATTATTCGGCATTCCATTGTCTTGTCAAACACGTAAAAAATATTTTCGGTTCTGGGAACTATATAAATTTATACCAATCCGATTCAAAACCGTTTGCGATGATACTAAATGTAGTACGTCCTATTCAAACCCGTTTTGTGAGGTTTGGATACGTAAACCGTTCTCTCGTGTTGACTAAAGTTTTACCGCAGAAGGCCTTTACTCAGGAAAGTAATGATTTGACACCGCTGCCTGGATCACCCGAAAAAACATCAGAGTGTTCTAAAATGCCTAAGGAAGCATTGCCTACGACTACGGCACGTGAAGTTCCTATGATGATAACGAATAGGGATAATGTGGTTCTTTCATTTGACGAAATTCCTGGACCTAAGTCATTAAAACACCTTGCTAGTATTCGGAACTATTTGTCAGATTTCGGTACGCAGATCACTGCAGGTATTCTGACTGTTGGACTCAATATTGGTAAGTAAAGTACAATACCTAGTATATACATCTATGTAACCGTACCATAGTAGGGATACTAAATAAAATTTGATACATTGGTATTTTGAATTCGATATTTTTTGCCGATATTTTGATCCGATAAATCGATACAAAATATCCAATATCGAAAATAACATCAACGATAATTTTTTTAAATTTCGTGTGTTAGCGTCAGTCACTAAGTTACTCTATAATGTTGCTAGCGTTCAAAGACGTAAAAGATTGGAACGAATCTTAGATCATTTAGCAAATGGAACCGGTATACAAATTTTGCACCGAAACCCCTCTCCGATTTTGTAGCGGGAGGGGAGGTAAACACGTACAGCTCAGAGGCGGTATTATGCTCACATTCGCAAAAAAACTTGTGTACCTACGAACCTACACTAAACCAATGTAGTAACACAACCAAAAATACGCACACGAACAAATATTTCATCGTATATACGCAAGTTGCTAGACTTAACAGACACAAAAACTAGTGCTGGAAAAGTATTCCTACGAAGTAAGATTGATTATGATCATCACAAGTGATGATCGGTAGGTTAGTAGATATGTCTACATAGTTCTCTTCATAGTAATAACAACACAAGTTTCACATAAAAATACAAAATCAACCATGGATGGTTTTGCACATTTCAAACTCTAGCGCCGCGGAAATTAAACTCACTGTCCCGAAGAAGGGTGGAAATCTCGTCACTACCTTCCCGCAATTATGCAATTATATAAAAATACGTGTTGATAATGTCGAAAAAAACCTTTCAAAATTAAATAGTCAATTTTTTATTGCAAACATGTTGTACAAGGGATCTTATAAAATAACAAGAAGGTAGTTTCAAACATGCACTCTGAGGGCATGGCAATATTAAGCTAGGTGGCTAATAGGTACCTACTTATTCTAAATATTCTAGGCATAAAACATAAAACCTTAAATCAAAAGTGTTTAGGTTATAAATTATAATCTTTATCTATCCTTAATAATGAGATCTAATAATAGTAAGTACTTAAACCTTAGGTACCTACCCTACTTCGAAATTTTATTTTTTGTGAAGGAACTAGAAATCTAAAAACTGTTGCAGAGAATAAAAACAGTTTTTTATTATGAATGTTTGCAGGAGAGACTTGAATTTATTAGTTTGATTTCGTTTTGTATTTCTGGAGGTATTTTTATATTTTGATAGACATAGAGTAGGGACCTGAGAGAAGCATTTGTAGTTTGGAGAATGGTCTATCTAATCTGTTACAGGGTCTGAGGTTCAGTCTCGTTCACATTTTGATTTGTAGCATCGCGCTCCTATAACTTAGAGGTCAATGTCCTGAAGAAAAATTGCACTCCCGTTCACCCATAAAAAGATTCTTGCATATAAATATGTGATCAAGTTTTTTTGCGAAAATTTTCACGGTTTGAACGCGGTCCCGGATTGCCACACCAACCAACCATTAATTTGTCACATCACTACGCCTGTACTACGACATCTTGTATCGTTTAGGTGTCGAACCTTGGGAAGAGGAATTGTATTTTTATGTGAATCTTGTGTTGTTATTTCATTTATTTAACACACAAAACACATTACAATGCCAGCTAAAGAATGAAAATACAAAAAAAATGTTTTAATCTATACATTGTAGCGTAAACATGTGTGTACAGCTAGTATGTTTATAAAGACACTGGTGATCAAATTAAGTTTAAATTTAAACAACACAACCAATTCTACAGCCGGGCAACATCTACGTGCATAAACATGCATAGAGTTAAATAGTATTATGCATGTACGTGCGCAATGCACACGGCCTAGTTAAAAGACCCGAAAGGACCCTATTTTATTCCATCACTAGGTTGAGTGCTTCAGCATGGAGGACCAGCTGTATGAGGGTCATTGAAATGGAGGATACCTTTATGTTCTCTAATAAAATTTTAAGGTTAATTCTAGGATTAAAAATGTCAAGTTCAATAAAGTAGAGAGTTTTAAGTAGGTACTTGGGACATATCGTAACCTCAAACTAAAGGACGATACTGATATAGAGCGGCAGAGAAGAGCATTGTGTGTAGTTGGCAACATGATAGCAAGGAAATTTTTTAACTGCTCGTCTGACGTAAAAATCTTCCTTTTCAAATCCTATTGTCAGTCTTTCTACAAATGTCAACTTTGGACAGAGTAGGTATACTAAAAAATCGCATGATGGTATCAGAGTGACATGCAATAACGTTTTCAGGCATATCATGGGGCTGAAGCGCTATTGTAGCGCTTCAGAAATGTATACAGCAGCCATCCAGAGAAAGAGAATAGCTTCGTTTATGTCCAGTAGGGCAACCACAGGATTGTTGTCTAGAATAAATTACGTCACTTTGTCATCGAATGCGTAAATTATTTGAAATTAATTCCTTCAACTTCAATAACGTACCTACGCAATGTATGACGATGCGATGTCATCAATGTCTATTCTACCCTAGAGAACAATCCCCATGCTTGACCTACTGAGTTATCATGTGTAGAAACTCTATTAAAAGGAGTATGGCAGATCGTTTGATCTTGTCAGACATGTACAAACGGTGGGTGGCTATTGCGACCTAGATATTTTAATATTATTTTTTTCTCTTTCTGATCTTTTTTTTTGTTTCGTGTATTAGTTTTAATTGGTTTAAGTAGAATTGTATTGTATGGAGATCCATAATATAGGTATATATTATGGATCTCGTGTCTGGAAATAAAGAATATATTATTATTATTATAATATGTCTTATAGATAGCTCATTGTACTGACGCGCCATTCTAGTGAGTGGATTGTAATAAGAGATATTATTCTTATAAGTACGTAACGCAAAACATTTACTATAAAAGTACTTGCGTAAAATAAGAAACACCGCCTCGTTTAAAATTTGATGTTTTTGCCTTCCGGGTACACGATTGCACTGCACTATACACCATATTGCGGAGCTCTGCTCAGCGATACGAAGCGACGCGAAAAGGGGGCAGACTCTCGCCAATTTATCACTCGATAAATATTAAAACAACTGTCAAATTTGACAGATCTTTCATATAAAAACTGTCACTTTTGACAGTTATATATTTAACGAGTGATAAATTGGCGAGGATTGCCTTCCTGGCATGAGTGAGAGCCCGGGCTATTGATAATTATATAGGTACCATGCCAAACTTAGATTCGAATGGTTTTGTACCTATGTAGTTTTCGGTAGGTAAACAAGTTAGTAAATCGTTTCCATTTGCTAAATATTCTAAGGAACGAATTGAATAAAATTAATTGTATTTCTATGACTTAATTTTTTTTGTTTGCGTTGCGTGCATGTGTGTGTGTACGGCGGCCGGCCGGCCGGCCGCCCGTTTGTTCAGTCAGGTCAACCATCCATTTTATTTGTGTTGTGAGCGAGTTCTCGCTTGGCAGAATTGTGTCAAACCAGACGCAGGGCCATACAATACCATCGTTTTTTATAAAGATTTTCGTACATTAAAATAATGTGCATTGTATAAAAAAATACTTTTGATACAATTGATATTAAATATATACATTATTATTTTAAATCGCTATATCCTCTGATAATTTGACCGATATGTCGATATAACGAGGTCGATATGAATATTTTGCTTCACATCCGACATCCCTAACCGTAGAATACTTACCATACCTTCCACAATAACCACTACATAGGTTTTATTAGTCATAATATCTTTTCACAACTCATACATACATAACCTTATCAAGCCAACTAGGTTCCTAATTAAAATTCGTCCAGGAACGTTCATAGACAAGAAAACACCACTGAGAAGTCTCTCAGTACTCTTTGACGAATATGGTCCGGTGGTTCGCTTCGTCAGCCCAATCGGTGGCGACATTGTGCTCGTAAACAACCCAGATCATATCCAGAAGATTTACACCATGGAGGGCGAATATCCCGTGAGGTCTACGTTGGACTCCTTGGAGAAATATCGACTGGAGCATAGAAATCATGTTTACGGAGGGTTGTTCTCATCGTAAGTCCCTTGAATTATTTTAAACAGGTAACCTACACTATCGAATTCTTATGTCACCGCTACTACCTAGCTATATTATCGACGGCGGCGGCGCAGCGGAGGCTTGGACGGCAGGAATCGAACCCGCAACATCACACGATGCAGATCAGCCAGTATTCCGTATGCTGCGCTAATAGGACAAGTTCAAGTTCTTTATTGCGTATATTGTTGTATTACCAAGGCTATTTCAAAACATATGAGTGAAAAATGGTAAAACGCATAAATTGTTATGCGTTTAAAATCATTGGTTTTGTATAATTATAATGGCTACGAAAGCTCCTATGTGCGTGTCCGACACGCGCTCAGCCGATTTTTGTTATCAGCCATAAGACATTTGTTCAAACAACATAATAACATTGTTTACAAATATTACATCTTGAGTTTGAATGAAGTATAGGTATATAACAAGCTTTATTTGACTCATACAAAGATACCTACAGTACTGTTACTAGTAGACAGACGGCATAGGCTGAGTAATGTGAGTTAAAATAATCTAAACTGTTATCATCACCAACCCTTCGTAGTACGTATCCCAACTGTACCTACGGTTTACTTTGTAAAATCTATGATGTTCAAACAAAATGTCAGGTGCAATAGAAAAAAATGTATAAAATAATTTTGTTTGGTTTTAGTTGATTTTCTGTTTACTTACCGATGATAAGTCACGCTACTATCTTTTTCCTTTGCAGTTGATTGATTTTTACACGATTTTAACACGCAAGACGGCTTTTTTTTTTTTTGCGAGTTTCTAAATGAGTTGTTGCCGGTCGGCAGCAACTCATGGCGCAAACATTTGGTTCGGGATGTCGGTTCCCTATTTTGTGAATAAGGTACTTAGGGGGAATAAGTTTTGTGAGGTAACGTAGACCAGGGGTCGCGGAAGTGGGGGGCAGGGGGGCAAATGCCTCCCCAAAAATCAAGTACAAAAAAAATTACAGCACTAAATATGTAGTTCAAATTTGGGAAAAACAAAAAATCTTAAATTAACGTCTTTTAACTGCAGTAAATTGACCGGAAGAACCCGGTGTCGGAAATTGGACGGAGATGACCAAAAGAGCTTGCCCCTCCCGTCATGGAGTACTTCCGCGGTCCCTGACTTAGACTGCTGCATACTAAATAGGTAGGTAATTCGATGCGTTGCTAAAGGCTACACGTTAGACTAGTGCGCGTTTTAAAACAATTTGGTCCATTATATCCGTTCACACCTAAACGCACACGGATGTGGTGGACCAATAAAGGGTTTTAAAAACACGAGCTTTAAAACACCTTAAATAAGTAATAATACATACTACTTGTAGTCTAAGCTTACGTAAAAATTTCAGTCAAGGCAACGAATGGAACCGCCAGAGATCAGTGATTTATGAACCCCTGCAATGCTCAGTATTTAACCATATACAATCCCTGGACGATGTGTGCGATGTTTTCACCCGCAAGCTGTACAATGTAAGGAACTACCAGGACGAAGTAACCAAGGATTTGTCTACAGAGATACATAAATGGGCGTTTGATAGCTTGGGTGAGAAGCGGCATATATGTACCTACCTACCTACATAGCACAAAATTATACGCCTCCTCGGTATAGGCATCCCATAGTACCTTCCTACCTAACTTAGGTAGGTATGTAGTAATATGCCAACAATCATACCTACTTAGGTAGGGCACCTTAAGGCTGGCCTATGGCCCAACGGCCTTGAGAACACAAAATAATTATCTGTAGCGGTATAAATAATTTGTTTTATTCGTGAAACGAACCATTTGTACTAAATACTTTGACAAATATTTGAGTGAAAGAAAAATACTCAAAATCAACAGTGTTTAGAAGATAGTATATCCGACATTCAAATATTTTTTTAAAATTTTAAATTTGGATATATCTTCTAAACGCTATTGAGTTTGAGTATTTTTGTTTCACTCAATGATATGTCGAAGTATTTTACACAAATGGTACGTTTCACGAATAAAACAAATTATTTATACGGCTACAGATAGTTATTTTGTGTTGTCAAGGCCGTTAGGGCATACAACAGCCTTAAGTATGATCATCATGTAAATCACAGACTGATGCATGACGTGACGATCGACGACGCGCGGCATCTTGACGAGGTAGGTAGGTGAATTTGGTAACTGAATTTGGGCCTCCAACATTGAATTATCGTAGTAGAGTAGCTACCTATCTGACACCTACTACTGCTGGCTAATAATATAGGTACAGGTACAAGAAACACATAAGAACTAATAAAACCAGAACTAGTAAATAAATTTTCTTATCTTTCTTTATAAGACTACCTATAGTAAAAAAAGTAAATAAAAAACAGATACAATTATGCAGTGTTACATAAGGGGCCAAAGAGGTCCCTGTCTCAGCATTATGCGTTACCCCAGCGGTATCTCGACTCGGATCAAGATGAAAATTATGCAAAAATTAGAGCCCTATGTGCTGTAAATGTGCACCAAAAATAAAATTAGTGCCTATTAAGGTTTCGGAGAATCATGACGTTACTGCAGCGGCATCTTATTTTCGCCAACTACTCGGAAACCTTATTAGGCAGTAATTTTATTTTTGGTGCACATTTACAGGACATGGGGCTCTAATTTTTCAATAATTTTCATCTTGATGGTGCATTCTATGTATGTATAATAAAAAATATCTATGTAATGTATATCTATTACCCATGCCTGCTAGCTCTGCCTGCTTAGCTTAGGGCTAGATGATGCTGTGTGAATAGTCCAGCATTATTTATTTAATTGCTTGCAGGGCTAATCCTATTCTCAAAACGCTTTACAATGCTCGAAACGGATCTGGTGTACAATCAGTGTGATATGTCCTGGCTCTACCACAGCCTCGGTAAGGCAACGGAAGCAATTATGAAATGCGAGTCAGGTCTTCACTTCTGGAAGATGTTTACAACACCCGCTTGGAGCAGCCTTGTGAAACACTGCGATAGTTTGGATAAGTATGGTTTATTGAAATTTCTGCTCGAGGCTTCATGTGGCCTTTTTTAAAATACCCATGGTATAATAATAATACATTGGGGGAGGCCTATGTCCAGCAGTGGACTAAGATAGGTTGATGTTGATGATGAATAAAACAAGGTATGGCATTCCGAGACATCACGGTCACGTGGATGACACAAGCCCTGCGTCATAGACGCCATCGGCGAATGAGAAGAAGAATCTGATTAAACTATGTGGTTTTGTACTATATTGACAAAGAAAATTACAATTCAATAATAAAAACAAATTAGAACTAATATTTACAATTGATTAAGCTAACTGCAGACTGTTGCAAACAATCTACAGGTAGCTCAACTGATCCATATCAATACCAGTCGGAAGCGTCCCCAAGACGCTGCACGCTGGCTGCATTGCCCCGCTTTACTTTTGTACTATATAATTATTTATCCCAATTAATCATTTTTGTTTGTTAGATCAGTCAAAACAGTTTTAGTTTAGATCTAACAAACTACATACAAAATTGACATTTTGTATGTATTTCTTTGATTGACTATTTGTTTCCCAACTTTCATGTTTGTTGATATAAGTGGCAACTGGACAGTGACGTACCATTTGTGTCACTCTCGGGAGTGCCAGACCTTGTTTTCTTGGACCATGGTATGGCCTATTTTAAAATACCTGTACGGTAGCGTACCTACTGCGTAGGTAATAATTTTACCTACACTACCATATAGGTATGTTATGTACACAGATGACAGAAGATCTTCGGAGGTTATTTATGTTGGGTTATATGATGCTGTTCATGTAAGCAAAACCTATGTATTGAAAGAAGGGTCTCAAATCGGCCAAATTAAATCTAGTAGTTTTGTTTTGGAGATAATAGATAACAAATATATACTTATGTTCCCAATCTCTCGCCTTGAAGACATTAGTCAGATTGTATGACCCATATGGTTGCGTTAGGTTACCTATGTACCAACCACTGACGACGCGGAGCTATGGCGTGGCGTCAAAATCGACCCCTCCAACTCGTCTACATGTCATACAATCATAAGAGACGACTAAGGGAACCTAAAAGAAGGGCAACAGCTGCCTTTTGTGAATTTTAACAACTCCACTGCGATCGCCAATCCGCTTGTCAAGCGTGGTAATTATGGCAAAACCCCCGCCTTTGGGGGAGGCATGTTCGGCAGTGGACGCATGCTATGCTGATCAGGTATTTTTCACCACAGGTGGTATGTACATAGGTCCACATAATGATATCAGAAACCAACTTTACAAATAATCAGAACCCATTTTAAACCGACCTTATAGATTTTTTATTCATGAATTTTGTTTCAGTTTGATCGGTAAACACGTTCATGAAGCTGAGCACAGCATGACATACCAAAACTCTGAAATTACTTGTGAGTTATCATTTGCCTTCAGATTTCGTGATTTTAGACTGACCGCATATTGGCTACTATCGCTTGAGCATTTTGCTTGGTCATTTCCGCGCTATAAGCTACGGTGGTGTGGCCGCATAGCAGCTCAAGAAATAGACAACATGGACGACAAAACCCTGCTTAGTGTCTTAGCCGTAGCATCAGCAACGGAACAACGAAAGGCAACTATCGCTCACGTGATAGTAGCTAATGTGCGGTCAGCCTTAAGTATACTCGGTTCTAGATATCCAAGATATTATTGTACCTTATCCAAGTTACTTATTTATAAAAACTGATAACAATATCAGTAAACAAAACAACAAGGAAACCACGAAACACAAAGCAAATACTTCAACGCATAATTTCGCGCATCGAAAAAGGTGCAAATTCTGAATGTGCTGTCGAAATTAATAGGTAATTGTTTCAAACTACTGTGATGTGCTCCGATGATGGGCCATAAAATATTTTTAACGAATATGTATTTGGTTTTGTAACCCCTTTGTTTACAAAATTTATCTAAGATTCTTGAACCGAATATACTTATACACTAGCCAAACTTGATGTAGCATGTTTGTAAACATACCACGACACAAAAAACTATAAGTCACTTGCTTGGCGTGCGTCGTCGAGTTTCAGATATAATTGTAAGCAATATCTACATCTACCTATGTATTGAAGGAAGGGTCTCAAATCGGCAATGTAAATTGCGTATAAAAAGACGCGGCAACAGAGTTAATTTTAGGTTTACTCAAGACAGATGTTTAACATAGGAATAGGGACGCCCGGACTCCACCAAAGCGGAGATATTCGAAGCGGAGACGAGACGGTGAAATAGGTACCCTAGCTGAAAAACGTCTCGTTTTTCAGCTAGGTTATTTCACCGAACCTGTGCGGAGATGCGTACTGGCTAGAGCGGAACTGAGCTGCGTGCGGTGAGCGTTGTTTATTTGTTGAGAGCGACGCCGCCGCCGCCGCCGCACGCACCTCTTCTCGTCTCCACTGCGTGCCGTAGCCAGATTGAGAGGCACAGCTCACATCTCCGCTTCGATCGCGCCACAGAAATATGATATATCTCCGCTCAGTGGTATTGAAGCTGAGCGGTGACGAGATGTGTGAATAACGAAGTTCTATTGGTTGTTTAAAACACATCTCCTCTCGTCTCCGCTTTGGTGGAGTCCGGCCCATATATCTGCTTATTTTTATTTAAAGGCGTTATTCTCAACTTTTACTTTATTTGCAGCAAGCACGCCATTGATAAACGCAATGTTATTAGGAGACGACAAGATGTCTGCTGAAGACATATCCACAATTATTATGGACATGCTACTCATAGGAGTAAATACCGTAAGTTTTGCTTACTGAAATAGCAAGTCTGGACATATTACACGTGCGGGCAAAACACACAATGATTAATAAAATGAGGCCTTTGTCATGACAAAAAAAATCTCAAGATCACATATAATATACAATACTATGCAAGAACAATAAAAAAAGAGTAGCATTCAATCGCAGTTAGTTTTATCAGGGGTATATATGTTTGTTGACATTGAAATACTATGTAGGAAATATATTTTAAACAAAATAATTTTCCGCTAGTTTTATCCTTTGAGAATGCAGTAAAAATTCAAAACCGCGCAATATAAATCAATCTAACTGAAAGATTTCTTTTTTTTTACAGGTTACTTCATCTACAACATTCTTGTTATACCATCTAGCTAAGCATACAAAAGTTCAAAAAATGCTCTATAAAGAAATTTGTGAAGTTTACCCAAATATCGATAAGATTGATTTTAAGAATGTTACCAAGGAAACTCCCTTTCTCCAAGCTTGTATAAAAGAAACTTTGAGGTACCTAAGATTTTATAAAATAAAATATCGTAAGGAATATACTAAAATACAGAGCTATAACGCGTCTTAACACGTTCAACGTCCAGTGCCCCATATATGGGTCACTATGAACTGGCTCTACACGTCCGTGTCCCACATATGGGTCACTACGGAACGACCAGGTACGCACTAAGGGTAACTTAAGGAGTAAGGGGTACTAAGGTGGTTTGTTGCAAAACATTTCTTGTTCTTGATAGACAGGTTTCGAAATATTTTATTCAAAATGCTTGCGGTCACTTTTAACTTTTAACCCTATCTGTATGATTAATAAAACATATTTATATGTGTTTATATTATATTTTATTTCTTTATATCATCAAAAATATCGGTTAAGCCAAGGCCATACTTGGCTTGGACGTATGCCATACAATTGCAACCGTAGTGTCCACATTTAATGAAACATTCACCTGTACAAGATTTACAATAAACATCTTGTAGTTGTATGGTATAATTGAGGTATTTGCATGGCTTCATACAATTAGTGCATTTGGCTGTTAAAATAATTTCTTCGTCATCAATCATTACTTCGCAGTCCGGTAAAATTTTGAAAAATATATCACAGATAATAGTTAACGGTACATGTAACTGTTTCAATTTTCTCTTCACAGATTCAATCTATAACATAATACTTAAAATATATTTCATTTTAAAAAAAAGATTAATAATAATAACCATACATTCACACTATTTTTACTATTACCTCGAAAAGAGAAACAATTTCGTCATCCGGTAAATATTCCTCCAATTTTTTTTTCAGAATAGTTAGTACTTTATCAATACTTAAATCGTATAATTTCTGAGAATTAAGTAACATATTGATATTTTTATTTATAATATTTTGTTTCTTTACTTTTGACTTTCCCGCAACGTCAAAGATAATAGATATTGGACCATATTATTGTCATTGGAGTTGACACCAAAAAGTTGGTAATATTAAAATTAAATACTTTTTAGAACGATGTAAGAGACTGAATGTAATATTCTTATTTATGTAAATCATTAAAACATGGCAAGCATAACGCTTTCTCACATTTTTTGCATTCCGACATGACTTTTTTCGCCTTTTTTCTGGCATAAGGTACGGATTTGCCTTCTTGAAATAATTTCTTATAACAGGAGGCACATCGTCGGCGTACATCCCGGTTGCGTACTTTAGTTATATGTTCTAATCTATGTGCGGAACCTTGACCAGAAAGGTGTTGTTCCCGAGCTGAATTTGTATCTATTGAAGACGATGTGTGGAGGGCTAGATCACTACGTATAATAGATCTAACTATTTCCTCTTGGGCTTTTAAAATCGTCATTTTTTTGTTGCCGCTTGGATGTAGCTCATTATAAAGTATAGTCGAATTTACCACCGCAATGGTGATAAGATCTATGGCAATTTTTTTATACCATCTTATACTTTTGCGAATGGGTCCATGGTATGACGACAATTGGTCCGCAATGTCTATACCTTTTTTTCGTAAATTATAGTCAATTACCATTTTTGGCTTAATTTTTGGTACTCTTCCTCCAGACAAAGACATCTCATGATCATGACAGGTTGATAACATTGTAACAGCTCTTTTATCTTTCCATTTTAATACCGTCATCTCATTCTGTTTTTGCATCGCAGCTATTTGTCCTAGATCTAAATTTGCATTTACAATGTCACGAGGTACATATTTTCTATTCAATTTTAAAGTGCCTAACAAATCTGTATTTCTTGATAGCAGATATTCCGCTAAGGGGATACTTGTGTAATAGTTATCCGTTACTATACATCGTCCTTCATCCAGCAAGTCTTCTGCTAACTCCACGACAATGCTTCCAGGTTTGTCTAATCCATGTAAATTGTTACTTTGACCACAGTAAATCTTGTATCCCCAAGTATAACCATCGACTGTGCATATTTTGTATATTTTTATGCCATATTTATGTGCTTTAGATGGTAAATACTGTCTAAATAAAAGTCGACCTCTAAAATGGACCATAGACTCGTCCACAACTATCACCTCTCCTGGTGTGTAAATAGATCGACAATTTCGTATAATGAGATTTATTAATGGACTAATCTTGTACAATCTATCATCTTCGTCTCTTGGAGTGTCGTTGTCGCAAAAATGCCAACATTTCATTAACAAAACAAATCTATTATAGGACATGCCTATCTTATGGAGTAATGGGTGATAATATATTTCGTCCATTTTCCAATATGATTCAACTGTTGGAAACTTTATCAATCCAGTCAGTATTATCACTCCAATAAATTTGAGCATTTCGGACGCGTCAACATCTTTCCAACGTTTAATTCGAGCAGACGGTAGATCATTTGCTACTTTCATACGAGAACCATATATATTTGTGTATTCTACCATTAAACACAGTACCTCGTCATTTATAATGTGACGGAATATCATAGAAATTTGTTCATCATTACCAAATAATCTTGTGTGTCGTGTAGGCTCCATACGACCCGTAAAAAGTTTCCTTGATAAGTTGGAAACATTTGATTGCCATGCGAAAGGGCTTGCAGATCGATTACGTGCACGTCGTCGTACCTGTTCACGATGGAGACTGCGGCTTCGTCGATTTCTAGGAAGACTGTTTTGAATTTCAGCTTGTATGGCTTCGATACTTTCTACTATGTCATCCATTGCCAAAAAACAAGCTGCATCTTCGTTTTCCTCGTCAGAATCCAACAAATCGTCGTCGAAATCAGAATCTTCTAATATTCTTTGTAAACGTTCAACCATTTTCAACTTCGTGATGTGAACAAATGTGGTAAAATAAACAAAAGAATTACCTACATTGACTTGAGTTGACGTTCTATTTCCTGACACTTCAAAATCTACTAATAACAAAAAGTATTTATATATCGATAAAGTGCCAGTCCTGAGTACGGCTCTTGAAAGTTCTGTTTTTTCATGATACTAAAAGATATGGTTTACTTCCTATTGC
Organism: Eupithecia inturbata; assembly: GCA_963662085.1. Classification (NCBI taxonomy): domain Eukaryota; kingdom Metazoa; phylum Arthropoda; class Insecta; order Lepidoptera; family Geometridae; genus Eupithecia; species Eupithecia inturbata. The sequence goes on from OY759187.1 coordinate 6,855,327, forward strand.
ACTCACTAAGTATTTAGAAGTGTTTCGATTACATGTCTTATTATTTACGTCTTTAACAAGACGCATTTTAAGACTGAGGTAATATGCGGGACTTACAATGAAATTCAAACATTTTGTATGGGGACTGTTATCGTGTTAAGCGCAGACACTCATTTTTCAGGTGTAGGCCTATGTCTCTTTTTAGCCCGATCCGTTTAGTAGTTTTGGCCTGAAGAGGTAACAATATCAAACATCGATCCCTTTCCATCCGTCCTAATATAGGCATTTTTAATAATAACTTTCGGCCCCCAGTTTCGCACGCGTTTTTCCGGGATAAAAACTAGACTATATGTTAATCCAGATCTAGAACTACTTTTATGCAAAGTTTCAGCCAAATCCGAACTGCCGTTTTGGCGTGAAGAGGTACAAACATCCAAACTTTCGCATTTATAATACTACCTATTGGTGTAATGTTTTTTTAATGTTATACAATTTCAGATTAGTGCCCCCCATACCAGTTATTACGAGGGTCTTGCCGAAGAATATTACAATAGACAAATATAAGTAAGTTTGTTAACATAAAAACAGATACCTACCGAAAATTGCAGTTACATAACATGCCTTTTCACCATTTTTTTAGCATTCCTAGGGGCACGCTAATTATTATATCGAATCAAGATGCATCACTGAAAGAGAGCAACTATGAGGATGCCAAAAGCTTTCACCCAGAAAGGTGGCTAAATGCAGATTCCAAAGATTACCACACTTTTGCATCAATACCGTTTGGGTATGGCGCTAGAAAATGCATGGCCCAAAACATAGCTGGAACCATGATGTCTATGCTAACAATAAGAGTAAGTATTTTTAACAGACTTAAAAAAAAGGAGGATGTTCTATGTTTGGCTGTTTGTATGTACATATGTTCGCCGATTTCTAAGTCAATTGTGGACAGGTTTTAATGAGCCTTTGTAGATCAGGGTTGGCATGATTGAATCTCGATGATGATGATGATTATTTGAGATTTATTAAAAAAATCGTGACTTTTTCCAACTCTTGTATAGATAGAGAATGATCCAAAGATGGCCTCATAAAAAATCTATTCCCACAGAAATTAGTATTGTTCTGCAAAACTTAAAATGATTAATCTTCTACCATGCATCATTTGTAGTACTGTGACGAATAAATAAATTATTTTTGTAAAATCTGCTAATCAAGTCCAATTTAGTAAGACTCTCGGACAACTAGTTTTTCTCTTGTCGTCTCTCTTACTTATAGTGTTTTGCAATAATTTGATATATTTCTTACAGATTATGCAAAAATATAAGCTTGAGTATCACTATGGGGATATTGAACCTAAGAAAGGAGCTTTTATTGCAATACCCAACAGGCCCTTGAAAATGAGATTCATAGATAGAGTTTAGATAAAAAATTGTTCTGTACACACCATTGAAATAACATATTGGAAAGTTTAACTTAATTTATTTATTATAAATAATAGTGAAAAATAATATTTTTTTTTTAAATATTTGAGTAACATTTAATATAATCATCACAACTACCTATTTCTCCGAGAAGAAAAAATATTCAAATACTTTCCTCGTGTCATTTCTTTAGCCTCTTCAAGTCCTAACTGATACGCCAAATCGTGCAATTTCTTTACTTCCATTATAAGTCCGCTTGCATAAAGTGTGCCCAATTCTGAAATGTGGAAAATCTGTTGAGGAATAGGTGTGCTCTGGCCATCAAGCACATACCCAGTAGAGGAAATGTCATTTATTTTGTTTAGACAACAATTCCGTCAAATCAATGCGGTAACCACTGCACTCCGATAGGCTGACTCAAAGTCAAGCATGACACTCAAGTTGGGCAAGCAAATATTTTTATTGATATTGATAGTCAATGTTTATAAACTATGAGCTTCGCAAAAATTATTTACGTCAATAATAGTAAATTTATGACAAATCAAATACATGTATTGAGTGTGCCATTGTTATAGAAAGAACGAATTATAAAGGAAGTTACTATTAATAAGAATCGCGGAATACATAGGGCATCTTTATTATCGCTATCAACAATCTCTTTCGAAAATTGAAAACGAATAAGTATTATAAAAAAAAATATACTTAAATTTATTACTATGAAATAATATGCAAAGTCACAGAGTTTTTATAAAAGTTATACTGATCAAATAACTTAATGAAATTGATAAATTATAATTACTTCTTGTTATATCGGGAGTATCAATACACTCTTTTATTATGGCAGCACAACACTAGTATAGCGAGTGAGAGTTGACATTTATTAGTGAAAAAACACTGATCAGTTCGGAATTCAAAAGACCATATTTCCTCTCTATTGGGTATGTGCTTGATGAGTCTGGCTTAGAATCTAGATTTGGGTCACTACCACAGAAGTAGAAGCAAGGATTAATAGCCTGGTGCCCATACATGATAGGTGGTGAGATTACATGCCAGGCAGAGTATTGTAGGGCACATATCAGATTATCTAGTTAGAGGATAAAAAGCTTGAGAGCTTGATCAAACAATACACCAAATTTTTGATTGATTCTTAGCTGGTGTTCACCAAAAGCAGCTTCATTGACATTTACATCTGTTAAATGTACCAGTGTCTGTGTGTCTAGTAAAAGGTCTATTAAAATGTAATTTAATTAAAAACTAAAAAATTAAATAATAAATAAATAATGCTGGACAATCCACACAGCATCCTCTAGCCCCAAGCTAAGCAGAGCTTGTGTTATGGGTACTAGTTGGCTGATATACCTAATACAATACATACATAAATAGATACTTTTTATTATATATAGAAAATTGCCTAATTATTTTACGAAGAACACAATATGTCCATATGTGCATACATGCAAGGTAATGTTTTCAATCATCAATAACGCCCAAGAACTCGCTCTGATGGCTATATGTATTCAGAAGCTTGTGCCAGCCTCTTAGTCTTGTGATTATTGCATCAAAGTAGGTAAGTACCTAGGAAGTATAGGTCACCACTGGAGTTTACTCCATCACCAAATTCATGAAGTTTATGTAAGTAATTAGCAATGTACTAGCTTTTTTTTTGATTGGAGAAATGGTTCTTCTAAAACTCATTGATGATTTTAACAAGGTAGATAAATAAAAGTAATAGGTACTTATTCATTTTAAAACTTACGTTGCATGTACATGCAGTCCTCTTTCGTCAGCCCTTTATTCCAGGATGCTGTGGTTTCAGTAGAGCTGGGCAGTGGCGTAAACTCGGAAACACCAGGAACTGAAAAATCCGCAGAGCTGGTTGACTCATCATCTTCGAGTTGCTCCACGTCCGACTGAGTCAGAGTGGTCACATTCACTTGAACTTCGATATCATCACCCTCGCTCATTATTTCAATTTTTGAAAATAAATCGTTTTTAACCGAAATTACAACCTCAAACCTGATGGCGAAATCAATAGAGAATGAAGTGGGGATGTCAACATTAGAAATCGCGCGCTTTTTGAAAAATCATTTCTAGTGACTTATTTTATGGAAATTTAGAAAAGAATCCTAAGAAATTTATGGATGGGAAAACTAACTTTGTTCAGGCCACAGTTCTGGTGAAGCACGGTCAAGTTTCTCCGAACTAAACAAGCTTTCTTCCAAGGACGTCAAAGGAATATCATCCGATGGTGGTTGTTCTGAAAAAAATGACAGACTATGAATCACTTCGCACTGCTTTTTTATTTTAAAGTACTGTGTTAGCTTCAAAGATTAATTTTAGAGCATATTTGCAAATGGAATTTACTTATTTGGTCCATAATCACATATATAATGAATTTATTACCATCAAGAACATTATTATTTTGTTTCGCGGCCATTTTCCAACAAATGAATGACAATTTTTGACAGCAACACAAAAGTTGACATTTGAAGTAGAGAATTTTACAAAAACTGAGTGACTGTAGTCTATGGCACGCTCGAAATTTATGCAGAGAATGCCATTATTATTTGTATTATGTTGGTCGGCTTGTAAATGCTTTGGATTACCAACTCAAAAGAAATAGGTAATAAGCATCCTACTGATAAAGAAGTTAATTATATAGGTAATGAAAAGGGCATCTTGCGTGGACATCACTCTGAGGTTAATAGATTAAATTACAATCATATGAACTGTGTTTCCACATTGAAGCTTCGGCCAAACCTGCGGGTTTTTCGACTGTCAAGTGACCGAGATTCGGTCGAAACACGTTTTTGGCGGAGCTGGCAAGCGAAAGAGTTTCGGTCGATTGCTAGGCTCTGTTTTGAATCGAAAACACCAACCAAACGGTCGTCGATGCAATCGGTTGGAAACCGATACCAGACCAACCCAAAAACAAAAAAAGTTTTGAAAAAACCTTTGACTGGTGCCGCCGCGCCGCGCCGCCGCCCGGACCAAGTTTTTGGTGACGAAAATATTTTTTTCTTGTAAGAAATACGATCACAGTTCCTTCTTTAATGATCTCGTCTCCCTTCGTATTCCACTTCCCCGCTTCTCATTAATATTGCCTCCCTCCTTTCCATCTTAGACCCCTCTATATATGTATCATTGCTTATCTATCATCCTTTATTTGTACAAATAGGTAATATAAATTTAGAGTGTTTAAAGTATATTATTGATAATTCCCTTATTATAATTTTTCTATCCTAACTCGTCCTGATCCTTATCCTGTATCGTTTCGTAGTAGGTTGCATACCTAATAAATAAGTCGTAAATGTTTTCCAAATTTTGATTAAAAAAAAATATTAAATAAGGCAAATGATAAAAATAGCGTGCAAAAAAAAAAACAAAAAGAATGGTCTAGGATCGACCGAAACTCGGTTGCGTGCCAGCATATGGTAGTTCGATAAAAACTTTTTTTTAATTGATGTTGGATGACAAGTACATTGTTTTATGTAGGTATGTAATAAATAGTAAATGTTACGTAAGTACCTTCTACATGAAAATAGATCTAAGTCGAAAAACACAGAAAAAATTTACCTACGTGCTAATTTGTAGGAAATTTTATGGAGAATCTAGATAAATATAGATATTACTAGTTTGGTATTCCTACAAAAAGATCTAGAAATAGGCGAAAAACGCTGGATGCGCATGCGGCATCCGCCAGCGCACGATTACACCGCACGTAAGTCCTGCCAGCGAGCTGATTACACACTTTAACGCACGCACGTTGCCGTGTTATTTTCGCTATCTAAGCGTAGACAACGCGTTATTTGCGCTATGTTAGCGCAGCACTGCATGAGGGCGTAAAGGCGCTACCCCGACTTAGAGCAGCGCGCCGCCACCTAGTTTATCTTATTATTACGTTAAACAAAGGAATTTTCTAATATCCATTGGGCAGTTTGTGATATCTATTCTATTATAAAATAAGCTTTTTTTTTAATGCCTCTGTAATAGTTTTATTTTGTGTAGTTTATGCAAAGATGCGAAGTTGCTCTTGGTGGCCACCAAACTCTGTTTTCGCATCTCTGTCTAAACTATACAAAATTAAACTATTACAGAAGCATTAAAAAAAGCTTATAATATATATAACAAACTGCCCAATGGATATTAGAAAATTCCTTTGTTTAACGTAATAATAAGATAAACTAGGTGGCGGCGGCGCTATTGTTGGTCGGGGTAGCGCCTTAATTATTTTGGCCATTTTTTTTTATTACTCGTTAATGTTAATTTTTATAATCATTCGGTATAGTGAATGAATGAATGAATGAAAGATCAGTGTCAATTGTCAAATTATAATCAAGGAACACGAAATCACCTTTCCTTTTATTTCCTTTGTCCGAGGGGAGAATAAACTAGCAAATGTCTGCTTGGCAAAAATGAGTAGAAAATCATGGGGGCACCACTCTAGGTTCTTATGGCAACCCGTATAGCGCACCAAGCTTGTCTTGACTTCTATTTCTTGTTTAATTCTGTTAGTTCATTTATGTCCACGCATACCTTATTAAATTCAGTAAACATTGGTTAATTAAGCAAGGACCTCGTAATCTCGTTGTGTAAGTAGTATATTTAGTAATAAGAATAAATAATAAGTAGGTACCTACAACATTGTTTCCTATTTTTGTCACCCTAATTCAAAATCTTAGTGGGGAACTGAGGTCTGCACTGACATCTCGCGTGGGAGTGTATTGTGCATTACCCCCTGCCTAAACAGGCCCTAACCAGCCCAGCTCCTTGAAGTACCGAAGCAGGACTTTTGGTGACTGACAGCTTCGTTTCAGCTTCTCTGCGGGTGTGGATGGGTTTGATACCTCAATGAGACTCTTCAGCCCCGTCATGTGTCTGGCCTCCTTCGTGGCCGTGCAGTGTACCACAAGGTGATCTACAGTCTCTTCTTTTTGGAAACAGTTAAGAATGCTGCTGTCTGTGGCTCCAGTCCAGTCAACTTCCTAGCGAGAGTCTCTTAGATGTTGATCGAGGCTCTTCGCTCTTCGCCGTTAACCGAAACCACTATCGGGACGAAGGTCGCTGAATCAACATCCCACATGCTGACAACCTCGCTTGCCAAGTCAAGATATTTGCTAAGTTTATCTTTCTCAGCTTTAACGAGGTTAACATCATGTGGTATGGTGACATCAGTGAGCATCGACCTCCGTTCTAACCGATCTATCAGTACAATATCAGGGTTATTTGCAAGAATAGTCCTGTCTGTAATGATAGATCGGTCCCTAGAGCGTTGCACGGCCATTTTCGAGAACTGGCGGCGCCGCCGGTGTGTACTTATAGTACCTACAGAACTTCAAGGCCAGTAAGGTCATTAGATCGACTCTCTGTCCATTCTATGCAGACTTTACTGTGTTGAAAAAGATCTTGTAGAGCGAGATCAGAAATTTAATTCGCGGCCATTTTCCAAAAAAATAATTACATTTTTGACAGCAACACAAAAGTTGACATTACACGCCCGAAATTATGCAGAGAATGCCAATATTATTTGTATTGATAAGTTGGTAGATTTGTAAATGCTTTGGATTACCAACTCAAAAGAAATAATAAGCATCCTACGGTTCTAGAAATTATTTATTTGTAAATTAAAAAAGGGCATCATAAGTGGACATCACTCTAAGGCTAATGAAATAAATTTCAGAATCTTATGAACTGTGTTTCCACATTGAAGCTTCGGCCAAACCTGCGGGCAGCGGAAAGAGAAGCGGGAGCGTCTACAACATGAAACGTTTCTCATCTATAGTTTCCGCGTCTCAGTCGCGTAGTTTTGCATGGCTCCAGCTATTCAGGCTCTCCGTTACCGAGTCATAGACACGGAATCTGACATAGATTCAAATATGTTTAATTACTTTGTGCGTTCTGCAAGGAACTAAACTACAAGAAAAGTAGTTTTCCACAAATCGTAGACCATTTTCTATGAACCCATGTTATGATAAAGTATGTTATTTAAAATGTAGGTTTTGGTAATATGTACAAATGCAATTACAATCAAACAATAAAAACAAATAAGAACTAGTATTTGCAAGAAATATTTAAGCTAACTGCAGACTGTTGCAAACAATCTACTGGTAGCTCAACTGATCCATATCAATACCAGTTGGAAGCGTCCCCAATATGTTGATTTTTAGTAATAAAGGTCTTGTATTATTAATTGCTCCAAAAGTAGCACTAAATCGGTATTCGTTAAATATGTTTTTTTAAATAATGTTTTATTATTAAGTTATATGACCCCACGTATTTAGCTATCCTTTCTGGAGCTACGGGATACAATGAGGAGCGGACAATATTACGTTGTTTATTCCTAATTAACCATCAACCATATTTCTGCTATAGTAAGCATTACTTTCAGCCATGTGGTAAATGACCGTAGAATTAGTTAATAAGATCTCTACCTGTTCTAATGTTGTCTGAAATAAATGTATTATTATTATTAAATATTAGATAGCATACTATTAAAAAATTGTCACGCAAACGGCGAGGTCCAGCCGTCGACGCAAGGAGATGAGCGCGCGCGTGGCCTGCAGCACTCCTCCGAATGATGTTCCTCTACCCGCCTCAAGATAGACCAGTCGCCACATACCAATTCAGAGTCTTCCATAGAGGTGTCCAGAAATGATTCTGTCACGGCCACTAAGCTAAGCTCAAGTAGGGCAAGATTGTTACGCCACATAGTACCTACCTAAGCTTTGTATTTAGGTCCCGGACATTCTGATACAAAGCTCGTAAGCATATAGTTTATTGCAGTCTAGTTTGGCCACGAAAAGACTGCCGTGCCGTGCCTGTAGTAGTCAGCGCCGGGCCTAGGTTGGCGCGAGTGGCGCGGCCGCACCAGGCACCAGAATAGATGCTAATGGGCGCTAAAATGCCAAACTCGGGTGCAGAGTGCCGCCGGCGCGATCACGACGCCGCGCCGCCTTCAAAGAGCGAACCTTCATCGGTTGAAGCGCTCTTATCGACCAAAAACTCTGGATATGCTAGACGCGCAGCGATAGCAAGGCTTCTGTTTTGATTTGATTGAAAAGAAGGCAACAATAATTGTGCATTAGGTAATAATAATAATAAATAAAAAAAATAATCAAATTACCAATGTTGCGGCATTATAAAATGCGCGTAAGCGCACGTTTTACCTCTAAACTGTAACTGGAAGAGCCAGATGGCAAGGAGGAGTACCTAGTTAACACGACTGAAGTAGGTTCTTGAATGAAAGTTTATTGATGAAAAACCAGGCCTTTTATACTATTACTTATTTCTGATTAAATACCAAATATTTACATCTTATCTAAAGTCGGATCAAGTTATAGTAATCCGATATGCTTATTTAAATTATATATAATAAAACATAATTATATGTTCCTTATCTCTAAGTAGGTAATTCGTCATTGAGTGACGTCATACGTTAGGTGTGTACCTACACTACACAATGAACCAATTTCGAGTGTTTGATGCCTCCCTGTGGCGCCTTTCAAGAGAAAGGCGTGTGCTGCGCAACTGGGCGCAATAGACGGCAAGGCACACCGCCAATCGCCACAGTCTCGAAAAATTTTAGCTGCTGCTCCACTACCCGTTGTGTCAATTATTTTAATCTTCGCGATTGTGTGTAAACTGCTGGCAAAACTCATTGTTTTAGCTGCCAGCTTCCGATCTCGCTCGTCGCTCTTATTGTTTTAGCCTCCGTTATTTGTAATAACTTTCGGGACTAACTTTTTACCCGCAGCGTTAAAAATACTGCAACTCGCAGTTTTCTTAACTTTTTATGTCGGGTTTGTTATGATCGCGTAATTTCATTTTTATCAACCACTGCAATAACCGTGTAAAATTTTGGCTCACAAATCGCGGCTCGCTCCGCTAGCTGTGATTGTCTATTTCTTCGGGTTTTATTGGCTACTGCCGGAAAACAATCACAAAAATGTCGAAGCTCGCTCCGCTTGCCATAATTGTAACATATTAGTCTATGTTACGGCTAATGTCTTCAACTATGACAACCACATCAAATGGACCTAATCAATTAAATTCTTTATTTATAATTAACATAGATCCATTATTTGGTTTGTACACACGCCGATACTATATCCGTTTCAGGTCACTTTGCCACCACCGCGAAAAATCAACAAAAATACAATTAATATAAATTTTTCGCAGCTGCCTCCGCTCGCCTATAACGTTTACTGGTTTTTGGTAGGGTCTTCACTACTGAAATGTATTCCTGGCTTCAATCCTGCGTGCAGAGCCTAGAAATCCATAAAAAAAAAACTGTGCCATTCTTGGCTTAGGGGCGCCGACAGACTATCTCGTTCCACCCTGGGACAGGCCTAGGGCCGGCGCGGATTCTAACGCCACGTTAGAATCCGTTTTATCGTCAGCTTTTCTGAGACTGGCTGGTCTTCTGTACTTGATCCATGGTTTTCATCTAGCATTAACCGGCCACACGTCGATAGAGTTACACGTGCGTGTTATAGTGTTTTTCAGGGACGCTTATTTTTATAGGACTTGTAACTCCCTTTGGGAGTTAACTCCTCCACAGTGCAGGATCCCGTTGGGCACAGATGTTTTAGATACTCTTGAATCTCGTCGGCGCTAGATGCCATGTGAGATAACTTACAGAGAAATGTTGGCCTCTACTTTTACGCCTTCTTACCTCAGTCCATTGCATGAACGATTTTATCGGCTAGACGCGGGATGCTGCCAACGGTAGTACTCTCCTGCGCCTTTTCTCGTTAGTGATTATATTTTCATCAATTGAGATTGAGTGTGCAGTGGTGCAGCGCTGCTTTGATGGGTTTTGACTCCTATGTACTCGCTCATGCCAGTACAGCCTGCGCAGATCTAGTATGGGCATTATATTTACATGTCAGCTCCCGGTGCTTTCGAGATACTCAGTTTTCATATTTCTCTAGTTTAGCACAGAGAGTAACCACTTGCTGGGCGTAACTTCACCTCGTAGGGCCAAATAAGCCAAATAAGCCAAATAGCTGTGGTGAGTTGATCTTTGATGGAAGTAATTTCATAAGCTTTTGATTTCCATAGAAATTAAATGGCGAATCCATGTAGGTTGTGAGAGGTGTTATCTTTCTGAGTTACATTTGAGCTGTGATTGATTAGGTATGTCATCTACATAACAATAATATTATAAAATTTTTGACTCCCCTATAGTGTTTTTATTCTCAAAACTGTCGATGAAAACATCTGTCATAAGTGGACTCAGTGGCGAGCTCATAGCTAACCCCTCTTTCTGTTTGTTATATTGATTGCCAAATTGAAAGTAATTTAGTTGCAAGTTCTAGTCAAAGATATCAACTCCTCCTTTTCTGCTGGAAGTATTCGTTGTCACTCAAGAATATGTTCTTGCAATATTCCCAAACTCTTCTCTTCAGGTACGTTTGTAAATAAAATTTCCATATCCAACGACATTAACTTCGCATTGTGGTGATATCTGACATTCTTAACTTTATTAATTAAATCCATACTATTCATGAAGCTATACTTTGGATTGAATCTAGATCTACATATTAATTATTGTAAATATTTTGACAAACCATATGCTGGTGCTCCTATGTTAGAGACAACGGGTCAGATTTGAACATTAGTCTTATGTATTTATGTAAACCATACAACATAGGTAGGTAGGTGTTCTAGGATTCATAGGAACTAAATATTTATGAGAGTTTGGAGAAATAAAGCTCGATTTTTTTGTCATTTCTTTTAATTCCTATGTGAAACTTTTTCAGGGTCAGAATGCAATAATTCAAAATCATTGCCATGCATGACCTCATTAACCTTCTGCACATAACTCCCCCTTTCTGAGCTAACTACAGTATTACCCTTGTCTGTTTTTGTTATGACCAAATTGATCTACTTTATTTCTTAAAGATTTGAAAACATTGAAATCCGTTGGTAAACTTTAAACTATAGCTAAAGTTATTGGTTTTTTTATTAAAGAGGCTCCCTCATGTTTGGCCCCTTCCTCCGCTGTTCCCTCTGACTATTGTAATTTATGAATCAACAGCCAATATTTCTAAGGTAAAAATTTATCATACCTATGTAAAATAATGATTTACATCTTAAACAATTTATATTGCGTGAAATGAAGCAAAAGCAAACTCTTTTGGAACGGTTCCTACGTGAACCCGCAACGTCCTACACTGTTGCAGACAGCACGCTCGCCGCCACTGAATGACAGGTCAAATGGTGTCGTTTTCTTAAAATAGAAAAAAAAATTGGTAGAAAGTATTTGGTTGAGTTGGTAACTCTGAAAGTTTCTTTCTTTCTTCCGGTTGTCATCCGTGGCAAGGTGCGATTTATTGGGAAACCACATGGTTTTTCGATGAAAAGTCGTGTAATTATCCAGTAAAGTGTGCAAAATTCTATTAACATCATGGGCAAGGTTGGTTGGTGCTGTTCGCAGAAAGTTTTTCTCTATTTTATCAGTGATTTTGAGTGTTGTGACGAAAACTGTGTGCATTGATCAATTGTCCGAAAATCATCTTTTGAAGAGTTTTGTGATCACCGAATGCTTAGATGAATGCCTGATATAGTTAGGCCTAGGCTCTAGATAGCGTGCGTAGATGTATTCAGAGATTTGTTCAAATGCCTAGTTTTACGGTCTCGGTATTCCTGGTTCATAACCTAACTTCTGACTGAGCTGACTCAAAATAGTGCAAGCTTTGTCCGTTTTTCTTAGTAGCCTAATTGTTTCTGGCAAAATTAATTTAGCTACAACGCTCCCGAATTAACTTTAATGTTTGTGTCCAAAATCTTGATGGTACCATTAAATTATTTTTCTTGTTTCTCCATCCTCTATATCACAAATTTAGCTGGTATAATTCCTAACGACAAAGAACTTACTATTATGATATGATTTTTTTTGTCTTGGTAACAATAAAAACCTTATTATTTTCCATAATTCTGATCCAAAATTTTTTCAGATTCGTTCAGTTACTTTGAAAGATGTTGAGCAGGACAAGATGGTCAAGGCTGTTGCCGCTCACTTGAAGAAGTAAGTATCAACAAAAGTTGAATGTACCATAACATGGAGAACAATATTTTTTCTGAGACCAATCATTCTAGCTGTTGCCTGTTAATAATAATAATTATTATTATTATTAGTGTAATTATAGACTAGCAGCTGATGGCTGATATGTCTATATCCCAGTGCTTTTAACGCTTTTCACTACATTAGTTTGTCCTTTATAGTGGTCAGATTGTGCATTCATAACCAGTGGTCGAGTCTGTTTTGGAAGCTGTTCACAGAGGGAGCAGTTACAATGTCTTCAGGAAGCCGGTTCCAATTGTAATAATAAAATGAAAACAACTCTACAGCTTAAGTTAATATTTACAGAACTGGCAAAGTCCGTGTTCCCGAACACATGGACCTAGTCAAAACTGCCCGCTTCAAGGAGTTGGCTCCCTATGATCCCGACTGGTTCTACGTCAGATGCGCTGCCATCCTCAGACACGTCTACATCCGCTCCCCAGTTGGAGTCAAAACTGTCACCAAGATCTTTGGTGGCCGCAAGCGTAATGGTGTCACACCCTCTCACTTCTGCAGGTAATTAACTATTCATTAAGTTTTGAGGTTTTTGCATGTTTTCGAGGTAAAAGTCAATAAATATCAAAATGTTTTCTAGGTATTTTCTCTGTAACTGTAATGTAGACAATTTAGGCATCTGTGAGGAATAAAATAGTTTATTTACAAGAGCACTAAATCAATCTGGAAGGGGAATAGCAGGAGTTTCCTGAGAATTTGTCATGTAGTAGGATGACTTGATGTTATCTCAATATCCTAAATGTATCATGTTATTTTTCAGATCATCAGGCAGCATTGCCCGCAAAGCTCTGCAAGCCCTGGAGGGGCTCAAGCTTGTGGAGAAGGTTGCTGATGGAGGCAGAGTTGTAACCACACAGGGAACCCGGGACCTCGACAGAATCGCCGCGCAGGTCCGCCAGAAGGCGAAGATCGCCGCCAGACAGGCTGTCATCGTACTATAAGTTTCAAAATAAACCTAAAAAGTAGCTTTTCTTTTATTTCTGTTACCTATGGATAAGGTGCATCAATACTGAAGTACCTATTTAATGAAAACGTTAACTTTTGAATTACGTATTTCCATCATCCCACTTTATGTCGCCGCAGCGAACCAGTTTCAAGAACCCTTATTTTAAAATAACCACACTTATGATGACCTCAAAATACCTGCAAACTGCAATCTTAAATCTAATAATTTAAGCGAAGAGTTATCAATTTTATAAATTTTTGATTAGCTAACTTTTCTATAAATCCATATGATTGAAATTTTTTCAAGTAAAACTATTGACAAAGAAAATTACAATTCAAAAATAAAAACATTAGAACTAGTATTTACAATTGAAACAGTTAAAGCTAACTGCAGACTGTGGCAAACAATCTACAGGTAGCTCAACTGATCCATATCAATACCAGTCGGAAGCGTCCCCAAGACGCTGGCTGCATTGCCCCGCTGTATGGCAATGCTGATGCGATGCACCAGATACCCGCCCGCTCTCGGGTCACGCGTCGCGTCGACCAGACGCTCAGATAACTTTTTGAAAACCCGGAGAGCCTCGGTACCCCATGGACCCAGGGTCTCGACCCCAAAGGGAGCAAATGTGTAGGCTCTATCGAGACCTGCTTATTTGCTTCTCTTGAGATCCTCGGCCAAATCTGCCGCCGCACCAGCCCTCACGGATGTCCTCGGAAGATGGGAAGGCGCAAGTGTGTCGACGCATGTAGCGTCCCACACAATGGGCCTCCCCATCTCCATGGGACTAGTGACATGCCGTCGCGTCGTCCCTCTTACCATCGTCACGCAACAGACCATTCGGTTCGAGAATAGCTGGTACGTTAGCCAGCAAAGGCCCGGCCGGATGACGTTAAGGCTGGCATGACGAGATATCCGACCGGCGGCGGCCCTAGTACACGATAATCCGTGATGACCAAGCTGTTCGACAGCAGTACCGCACTGGCATTGATGAGGCGCGCAACACATTGCACCCAACCGAAGACATGTTGCGATACGGATTATTGAAATTGGTAATTTTAGATGTTGGGGCTTATAAAATTCCATAAATAATTATTAAAGAATTTAGAAATAGGTTTCAGATTGAATGTGAGCATTCAAATTTTATTATTAGATTCAAATTTTAAATAATTACTGTTGAGTTTGCGGGTGAATTTGTTATTCTTATAAACTAAGGTAAAAAGGCGGCCTGGTTAAAGGAACCCTAAAATTTTGTCGGCAAAATGGTGTGTTTGCACAGAAATCTGAATATTATTATTCAGATTTCTGTGTGTGTTTGCGTTAGTGATAGGGTCTAGTTATCGTTTGAGAATTGAGATGAGTTTTTTTTTGTATGAAAATTTAAAACAACGGATTTCTGAAAATCAACCATGCGAATCAGTTGGGTATAGGGTGCACCACAATACAGTTTCGGCTTGGTACATGAATAACGTGGCACCTTGTATAGTATTATTTGTGAAAACTGGTGATTTATTTTCTACAACGCCATCTAGTGCAACCATGGCAATACTAAAATGTTATGTCAGTGTCAGTCAGCTGATAATTGTTGCTAACTTCAAGTCTGTACCTAATTCTTTGATTCACAACATCTCGCGCTCGCGTCATTCAATTTTTGCCAGTTCAGAAAAATCTCGCGTTCGATCGGTCGGATGTTTGTGGACATGCAGTGATTTCAAAATGTTGGTTGCATTTCAGCAATTAAGTTTTATTGTATTTTTGTTGATAATTACGTGCTGTACTGCTCAGCGTCAGTATGGCACTCCGGGACAAACATTATACGTGGCAGTGGATGAAGAACAACCCGGGGGAAAAGTAACAGTAATCAACAAAAACAGTGCTGATGGGTCTGAACTTGGGTTGGGGAGGAGAAAACGCCAAGCGGCAATTCTTGACTCGCCGGTAGCAGCGAATAACAACAACACCTGGGGCACAGGACCGAACAACATAAGCACTTGGGTAGGTGTTAGCAATTGCGTTTTATCAACCCCCTTTGTTTATCAAAATATTGATGCGGCAATGATATATTGCTTGTCATCGGTGGCATTGTTTACTAACATACCTACTTTCACTATTTTTATCTGTTTCGCGGTGCTATTTCAGGTTTCTGAAGGTCGCCTTTCTGTTTAAATTATTTTAGGATCTTTATTGCGGTAATTATCACCTACATAGTAATTACTAACACAATGACTAGACCATTTATTTCTTTGTGGGAAAGCTAAATGTTAGTCACTTTACAACAGCTACATCTGATGATTACCTCATGTTACTGTTCTGATAATATGTTAAGATAAAGTGAACTAAAGGAGGTAGGTATTTCACCTGCTTGTAACATTCAATTTATCTTGTTAAGAGATCTCGAAGCAAATTCAAGGTTGTTTACACTCAACATACCTCTTTCCTACAGACTACCCACCTCAATGACAGTCACCAGCAACTCATGGTGCACTGGGTTGGTGAAGGGTCCAACGTCATAATCTGCCTTGCCCGTGACTCCAGTCCCCGGAATAAAGGAGGTGTCTCACCTTCCACCCTCTTCATATCCTACGACTATGGAAAAAACTTCACAAATAAAACAGAGAAGTTCAGATTGGGAGATGGTCCTAATAGTGGATATGCACAGTTGGATAAATTCTTCAATCATCCAAAGTTTCCTGAATTTGTAAGTATTTGTCGTAGAAGTATGAGATTGTGTTTGTTATATTTCTACCAATAAATAAAACACAAAAATAAAAATACACATTGTAAAGTTATATACCTAGGTACCAGTCCCTTGTGATTTCGTTTTTGTCTATCTACATACCATTTTTATTTTCGAAAATATTCAATATTTAAGCTTTCATGATTGCTATTGGACCTGATTTACCTCTTCTGAGAATCTGCATAGACACAAGTTTATCAACCTACTTAGCTCTGCCTACATTGCTCAAAGGTTCTGGTACCTATCATCAATTTGTGTCTATATTAATAACATTCAACATAAACTTAAAACACCTGATTCAATATTTTACGACGCGACCTAAATGTCGAAAATAATGAAAATGAAACTTGTCTAATTGGTGTAAGTTTGTAATAATTTTAAAAACTTTCATGAATGTTTCGTATTTTATTTCTAGTTATTGTTAACACCTACGAGGGGATCTGATACTTGGGATTAAAGGAAGGGCCTTCGCTTGTTAACAGCCAAAACATGTTTCCTAACAGAAAAATCTTTGTGTGCTTGGTGTTGGCAAACTACAGGCCTACGAATTTCGCATTAAACACGACATGTTGCCTGGAGCCTCTCACCGTTCACACTGTTCACATTTGGCTGATAATTTTAGATGAATGCAGTTTTTGCTGATGTCACAGACAACTAGCTTCAGCCCGCGGCTTCACACGCGTTGTTGGAATATAATGTAGCCTAATGATAGTCCAGTTCCAGATCATCAAAATGGGCAAAATTTCAGCCCGATCTATCAGTAGTTATGGGTTGTCTTCAGCCAAACATCTTCACAAGCCTTTATAATATTAGTATTACAAAAAGATGCATCTGCATCCATGCATCTACTTTAAGAGCTGCCTGTGTTACATACACAGGCAGCTCTTAAAGCAGATGCATGAAAATCTTAGTCCTCGTCATCTTTTTGCTGCATCGCTGTTGCCGCATATTTATTCTGCAGTAATTCGGTGGTTTATAACGATTTCACTCCACAGTGTGTGTTCGTGGATTCTACAAACCAGAAACTTTTCTACACAAGCGACAATGGCCAGACCATACACAGGTCTGATTTGAACTTCCATCCTACAGAGCTAGCCTTTGATGAGGAACTACCGGATAAATTCGTTATTCTGGACAAAGTCGACACTAATAGGAAGGTAAGTATTAATAATAACATGTCATCTAAACAAAATAATATACTTTTCAAAGTTTTGCGACAGCCTATTTTTAGCTTGCAAGTATTGCAAGTTAAAACCTATCGTTCTACAGAGTATATTTTAGACCCGAGTACCGCAAAAATATAATTCAATAAAGATCGAGCTCAAAGTTCCTAATGATTCTGGAAGTTAAAATTAATGTTCCTAAATAATTACCGGAATTTTGTAACATCCATCTTCTAATGCTAAAAACTAGCTCTCTTTGCCTACAAATATGAAAATTTTGTTTCTACCCTCAACTTCACAGGCGTTTTCTTGGAAAAAAACAGAAGTACAGAGTTTAGTAATCTATGCAAATTCGTGCTCCGGTCTGTACAGTTCAGTTCGGTAGTTTTGGCGTGAAACAGTAACAAACACACACAAAAGAACAAAAACTTTCGCCTTTATAATAGGTAGGTATTAGTGTGAAGTGATTACGTGATTTATATTTTTGGTTATCATTATTTCAAATTTATCATACGTCACTTATTGTATTTTCTACAATACCTATTCATTTTTTGTGATCCCATTCTATAGCTGAGTCGACGCAATGCATTATGCCAACTTGGCTATTGTATGTAGGTATAGTTTGTCTATAATTTCATAGGGTAAACAAATCTGGGTCATGATGATATCATTCAAATTTTTGTTGGTCAGATTCAACTCCCTTGCTTACTCTTAAATCAGAAGAATATCAATTTCAATCCTAAACTAGACTGTAGAAATTGACACTACTAACTTTATATCTTAGCGCGCGATTGGGATCGGATATGGGTCTGGATCTTGATTACAATTTATTTAATTAAAATAAATAATAATAATATTAATTTCTTTATTGACAAAGAAAATTACAATTTAATAATAAAAACAAATTAGAACTAGTATTTACAATTGAAACAATTAAGCTAACTGCAGTCTGTTGCAAACGATCTACATTAATTTAATTGATTATAAGGTGGAATTTTATAAACTTCAATGGAATCGATTTCGTTCGAATTTGTAACAAGTATTCGTAGATGCAGTCAGCTCAACAGTTTCAATTGTAAATATTACTTTTAATTTCCTTCTATTCTTTAATTGTAATTTTCTTGGTTTATTAAGTTTTTGGTGAGATTTGAATAGTAATTCAGATCCAGATTGAATAAACTAGGTGCTTGAAGTACCATGTAATCCAGGTTGATTAATGTCATCGGAAAATGAGAACGACTTCAGGCTAAAAGTCAACATTGGATGAAATAAACTCTACCGTTTTACATCTCATGATACACAAACGCATCTCTGAATTTAAACACGTATCAGGACGAGATTTTCATTGAATTTTGTTAAACCTATACAGCTAGGTATTTCTATCAAAGTCAAGACTCCAAATTCAAAATAGACGTTTTTTTTCTGAAATCAATAGCTTCTACGAAACACACGTTGCATTCAACCCATTTAACCATCAAGCTAAGTAAATAAGGGAAGATGAGATACTAGCTTCTCGAAAGTGGAAGGCTTAAATTAGGTGCAATTAGGTCCACCGACTTCAGTCATAGTCGGACTGCCGGCGTTCGTGTTATGCGTGCTTGCTACACACACAATAAATATAAAATAATAACTATGTAATAACTAGAATACTACAGCAATGCCCTCGTGTTTGTTCATTATAATTATTGTACAAGATTGGAAATGTAACTGTGAGCGAGTGTTTGCGTGTAGTTATAACACAGGCCAGTTGTTGAGTAAGCGCTGGGAGATGTATATAGATTTTACTTTTCTCTTTTATTTATTTTTATTAAACATTATTTACATACATATGCTACAGCTAACATAAACCGTTGATCGGTTTGTCCACTTAGATCTATGCTTTTAACACATCGATTTATTTCAGCTCTACCTAACCCAAGATGGCGGCAAGTCTTTCAAATTGATCCAAAGTTACGTAAAAACGTTCTTCTGGTCATCCGGTCCAGGGTTCCCTAAAGTATTCTATGTAGAACGATGGAAGCCAGATAGTACAAGCACTGTGTTCTCTGCTGAAGATCCTACGGAGTTGGTCAATGCTACTATACTGTTTGAAGAGGCTAAGGACTTCCAGATTAAAGGAGATTATATGTTCGCTACGAAGCAGTCGAAAGAGGTGAGCTTTAATTTGAATAAAAAAACAACCTGGCACTAGAATGCTCTAGAATCCTTCATATTTTGTGTATGTCATCGAAGCAAATCGCAGAAGTTCGAAACACAGTTCTTTTAGTTTTGAAAGCTTTCATTCAACATTTAATACGTCTCTGGTCCGCTTTTGAACTCGAATTTGAACCTTTTTCGCTGCACGTGTGTAATTATGCGTTCCTTCTGTTTTTGTTTCGTTTTTAGTGATTACTTTGCTGGTACCTTCTTGTTTTCTGTTTGGTAATCAGTTGTAGTTAAGTTTTAATTAAATATCGTTGACATAAAATATGTTGGATTCTAGAAACGAGTTTAGGTATTAATTTCTTCGATAAATTATAAATATGACTAAGTAAAGATAAAGGAGTACTTAATAAAACCAAAAAAAGGCAAAAGGTAAAGGCATTCTTGATAAATTCAACGAGAAGGACCATTTGTCTAACAAGTAGTGTGTGGAACCTTCGACGCTCTCACTAATCTAAGAAATTTCTAGATTGTTGGTATATTTATGTAAGTACCTACTGATACAAAACACAAGGAAATATCTGAGTGAGATATCCTGCGAGGATGATTCATACAACACAAAAACAACGTTATCAGTACACAATTTTCGTCTTTAGTCTTTGTATAATATAATTATTAATTATCATTATCACTTTTCCCTACCTCTGTAGGTATCAGGTTGAATGCGCTCGCTTGTTTATTTTGATTAGACAATCTGCCTATAATATCTTGTCAGAAATGTTTGTGGAAAGTTCGCGCATTTATCTATGTGGGGTAATTAATGTGTAGTGTGATGTATCATAATGGGTTCAAATACATTTCATTTCTTTCTTTCAAACATTTCACATCGAGTTTGGCTAGTGTATAGGTAGGTACGTAAGTATAACTGTTATTTCCCAAAATTTATTTATTTATTCAAAAATATTGTTAGCACACTATCCTTACAGGTACACCTAATGCGATAGTGTACTATCTATAGTCACAATAATCCCTAAAATCTAAGTCACCTTTGGTCATCAATATTTTAACACAATTACTAATTACAATTAATAATATCATTTTCAATTTTAACATAATTATTACCATTACACCAAATAATTCTAATAAAAAATGTCCCATAATACATGAATAATAAATATGGGAATGAATATGGACATTTTGGGAAATAACAGTTATACTTACGTACCTACCTATACACTAGCCAAACTCGATGTGAAATGTTTGAAAGAAAGAAATGAAATGTATTTGAACCCATTATGATACATCACACTACACATTTCAATAATAGGTAGGAACAAGATACACATACGATGAGATAGAAGTTTGTAAACAAACAGCCCATACTTAACCTCAAATTCACTCTGTTGTCGCGTCTTTTTATACATAACTAGCTGCTGCCCGCGGCTTCGCACGCTTTTATCCGGAATAAAAGGGTAGCCTATGTCCGGCCCCGGGATACCATCTACCTCGCTGCCAAATTTCACTGTGATCCGTTCAGCCGTTCTTGAGTTATAAATAGTGTAACTAACACGACTTTCTTTTATATATATAGATTTTACATTACTTGTCGATGTGAGAACCTTCCTTCAATAAATTTTGCTTACAATTATAACTAAAACTCGACGCGAAGCAAATGAGTTTTAGTTTTTTTTTTGTGTGTTTATTTTGCTTGTTAGGTGCTGAATGAATCACAAATGATTCTTAACGATTTCGTGCGAACAACAGACGGGCAATCGGCAAAGGTCAAATCGCAATTTATAGACATAGTAATGAAATTTTATAAATAATTCAAAGGACCAAAGTTAAAATGATTAGTATCGGACAGAATCAATAACGATTTGTTTATTTCTATAACTTAAGTAACCATAGGGACATTTTGAAAAGTAAAACATTTTAAAACTAAAAAAAACAGGAATTGCAATTAAATCTCTTCAATTCAAATTAATTTGAAAACAATTTAGTTTAAAATTTTACTTGTCTATGAGCTTATTTTACAAGACTAAAGTTATTGACTTCTGATTTCCTAAAGCATTTTAATCAAAGTCTTATCCAATCTTCTGATTTCCCAATCTAATTCTTATTAGTGTATTCCAAACCCAAGTGGTTTATTTATAAGCTAAAAATTAAGAAAGTTGCGTGGAAAGTTGGAAAATCAAAAAACTTAACGACCATAATACCTTCGAATTCAATATTCATAGGACAACGTCAACAGGACAACGTCTGTCGAGTCAGCTAGTCTGATATAGATATTGTTTATTCCATATCTGCAACTTACACGTACTGGATTTTACTAGTTGGATAAACAAATCTACGCTTAATCCGTACTACTCCTCGCCCCTGTCAATCTGTTAAAGCTGGCGGATGCCTCTCGTTAAGAGTGTAGAGCAAATTGCCGAGGAGTGTCTGTCATGAATGGTATCTACGAATCACCTCGATGTGACCCGGGGATCACCTTCTTCGTCTTGGATCTATTTTAAGTTGTTACAGTGTCCGCAACTACGCTTGGTACGAGATTAGGTATGAAACTTTCACAAGCAATCGTAAAAATCCTTGGCAAGGTAACTAAATAAGTTTTACATAATATTATAATCTTAAGTGTTTTTAAAATTATATTATTCAAAATCTAATAGGTAATCCAAAAATATAAATAATCCCACCGTGTAGGTACTAAACCAAAAACTAACATTCTTTTCAACCTTTTGATTTTAATCAAATTCAAAGTTATAATAAAAGTTTACAATTATATTTTTGTCTCGACTATATGTGAATTTTAGTTTTTTTGTTAGGTTTGGTTGACATAATTTGCAGATATTTCAAAGTTCGACCTTATCTACAGCCCGTGAGCACTCACTACTGGATAAACCATCGTGTATTGCGTAATTCTGTACGGTCTTGTGCTACCCTCTTTCCCGGCAATAATGTCGTCTGACCAATACAGATTTCCCTCCCCTCCCTCGTTGTCGCTGAGCGACCCTAGGCCAATGATATTATATACAAACATTGCCCTAGGCCCCATTCCGTAATAATAAGGTATCACCACGCTTAGCAGCCGGATTGGTGATCGAGTGGGGTGTTAAACTAACACTTTTGGTTGCCACTGACGCACATGGACGACTTCCACCAGCTGCAGCTGTGACTCGCTCCTGCGCATCACACCCCAGATTATGGCAGTGAATGTGTTAAAATACACAGAAGGAAGCTTACTGACCATCCTTTGGTAGGTTTCCTTAGTCGGCTCTTACGACATCCACGGTCTGAGTTGTAGTTGATTCTTACCCCGCGACTGCCTGGCTATAATTTCACTAGACAAAATTTAAAGGGTAAGCTTTCGATTTTTTCAATTGTCGTTGGAACTTAGGCATTGTGTTAATTAGATCAGTCAGATAGTAACAGTGGTAGTTGTGTAATCTAAATTATTAATTCCATGGAAGTTTGTTTCGCTGATCGTAGCTTGGTTCTAAGAATGAGGTAGGTAGGTATTATGTGCCTTCTGTCAATGATGTCATTGTTTCGTCTCTTGTGCTTTAATGCTTGTGAGAATAATGCCCCATTTTGTTGTAAATGGAAAGCAGCTTAGTAATGTGATCGCTGGAATTTTAATTGTCTTTGTTTGTATAATCAAGAAAGGAAATAATTGCTATACACGATAATGCTAACCTACAAACCATTTTGGCTACAGCGACAGTGTTTTATACCAACTTTGGCCATGAAAAAAATCGGATCCACCTCTATCGGCGCGGATTGCAGCATTCACTTGCAAAACTAGGCTTAAATTTAGAATAGAATAGAAAAATCTTTATTTGTGTAACATAACTTGACATACATTCTTTAATTAAAGTGTGGGTAATTTTTTTTATGACGTTACTACAAAGTTTCTAGTACTAACTATATTACTATAAGTAAAAGATAAAAATATTGTTCAATAAACTTGAATCGATCCAAAGCTATCAAACCGCTGCCTCGTAAGAACTACCATACAAGGAAGTATTATGCCTAGTTACTATTAATCTCATTGCTCATAGCAGCCTTCTGGAGTCGACTAGGTCGCTCCAACAACACCGTCCTGAAGGCTGTTTCTGACTATCTGGCCAATCCCATATACAGGCACGATTTCTATCCATATGGACGGAAATAAAAAATAGGTAGGTCTTACCTATGTTAGTTTAATCTTTTTATTTTATATTTTTTCTATTGTGTGCATTGTATTTTTGTATGTGATATGGGTCTTTTCGTGCCTGCATTAAACTGTTTTTTTTTTATTTATTTATTGTTACCATACCATTTATTAGATATCGTATGACGACTAAAACACACCCCATTTTACTTTTAATAGAACAATAATGTATTCATTGAAACATTAAATAGTAAGTCAACGACTTACATTGTCAATGATTTTATTATAACAGCCTTTGGATGTATGAGTCAGTATCAATAATGATTTTTACCGGACGATAGGTCAGAAACAGATCGCTTTGTGTAGGTACTTCCGATTGTGTGAGTCATTGTACGCACAAGTGGGCAACTATAAGGCAACTGCTTAATTAAAACAACATTTTTATTGACTCTTGGTCTCTGGGAACCAATAATTTAATATCAAAGACTTAAAATATGATTCGTTACAAGACTAGCGCAGGCCGGAGCGACGAGAGAGAGATGTAAAACATAGAGGTCTACGCCCAGCAGTAAACTTCCAATTGTGTGAGTCATTGTACACACAAGTGGGCAACTACTTAATTAAAACAACAATTATATTATATAATTATTGACTCATGACATGACATAGGAAGGAACCAAAGTTTAATGTCAAAGACTTGAAAGATATGTGACCAGACTAACGCAGGCAGGATCAACGATAGATGTAAAAATAGAGGGATCTATGCCCAGCAGTGTACTTCCAATTGTGTGAGTCATTGTACACACAAGCGGGCAACTACTTAATTAAAACAACAATTATATTATATATTGACTCATGACATGACATAGGAAGGAACCAATAATTTAATGTCAAAGACTTGAAAGATATGTGACCAGACTAACGCAGGCAGTAGCAACGATAGATGTAAAACACAGAGAGATCTATGCCCAGCAGTGTACTTTCGATCGTGTGAGTCATTGTAGGCACAAGGGGGCAACTATTAGGCAACTACATAATTAAATTTTTTTTATCGACTATTGGACTCTAGGATCCAATAATTAAATGTCAAAGAATTGAAAAATATGTGACCAGACTAGCGCAGGCAGGGCAAAGGGAGGCGCAAAACATAGAGAGGTCTATGTATGCTTATAGCAGTGGGTTGACAAGAGCAGAGGATTGTGATGTGATGACCTAACAGAACTTTTATTTGATTACATTTATTTAATTTTAAAGGCACCAGGCTTAAGGGGCGAACAGGATTGTTGGTCAAACTAAGCCCAGATCTCTACATATCTCTGTACACAACGGGATACGCGTAGTAAAAAACTCGAATCAAATAGAAGTAAAAAAAAAATCTTTGGTTCCTTGAATGTTAAACACGATAGAGAAAAAAATACGATAAAAAAAACCATGAAAGTGCACTGTATCGCACATAATTTGGTCGAGATCTCAGGAACCTTGCGGTCTATTGAAATTACATATGTTTCGATTTGTAGGTTATTACTAATTATTTGGTTCCCTGAACCAGTTTTATCATAAGTTGCGTAGTTTTCTTGTAAATAAACAATAACTTGAAGATTGCGCTTACGTCGTTCCAAAAACGTATGCTTTGTCCCACTCCTATGAACGCGAAATCCTATGCCTATCCTTTTCACAAAATGGCGCGCATTGCCATTCCTGTAGATTCATTAAAGTCCTGGTAATATAAACACTGGCCTTACGTTGCGAGCCTAGAGAGCGCAACGGTGTCGAGAAGCATTTATGTATGACTAGCTGCTGCCTGCGGCTTCGCACGTGCTTTTTAAGTAGCCTGTCCGTCCCCGGCATACCATTTAACTCTCCGCCAAATTTCATTGAGATCCGTTCACCCGCTTAGGCGTGAAAAGGTAACAGGCAGACAGATAGATAAACAGAGATACTTTCGAATTTAAAATATCAGTATGAAATGCCTATGGATAATAATGGTATGTTTGGAGGCCTATACCCAGCAGTGGGTGAAGTCGAGTTGCGAATGTTGATGATGAAGTTTGTAATAACTCCGGAAACCTTGATGGTGTAAACCCGTGAAATTCGATAGGTATATGTATGTATAGGTGATAATATCCGCCCCCTAATCCTAATAGTAGTAAGTATTAAAACGACAAAGTTTATAAATGAATTAATTCTACAAAACAAAATGTGACATTTAACTAATAGAAGTAATCAGAGTAACTGATGAAATGACTGATATACCAGTTTAAACTTAGCCAATATTATAGCCCTCGAGTCGCCTACTGATAGTCTATTGCTATTCTCTTTGTAACTGACTTCGAAAAAAGGAGGAGGTTCTATGTTCGGCTATATGTATGTTTTTTATTTATGTAGTTATGATGTCGAATTCTCTGTCTATTATGGACCGATTTTGAAAATTCTTTTGCCATTGTATAGATAATGATCCCGAGGTGGTCCCATAATTTCACACAAAATTTTTATTCCCGTGGGAATAAAAAATAGTATTTGTCCCGCAAAACTAGAAAACAGTGTAAAATTAAGTGATTCGAAGTGTGTTTTTAGTTTTTTTTCAACGCAATGAAATTATGTTATACTCAAATACTTTAGTTTTTTGTGGAGTTTATAAGGACTTATATCATCAGGTTCTTCCCCAGACTCTAAAGAACACGATATAGAGGTACATATGACGCACAACGCAGCTAATCTCATTAGAACGAATCGTCTGGACGGGAAATTGTTGCATTGTCAGGCGTTATTGAATAAATTGCCTAAATAACTCAGTTCTGGAGCGTTGAACTGACTGCGGTCAGCGAATCTAATACAGTAGGTACAAGTAGATTGTTTATTTAATCGGCAACTTTGCAAAATGTTGCAAACCTGCAGGTATGCAAATACGATCGCATCGACGCAGGCAAAAGAATGGAATACAAGCATTCTTTGCAAGAAATAGTATGCATTAGGGGGGGTTCCCCATATTATTTCTTGCAAATATGTTCATGCTGAATCTTTATAGCAGATATGTCCATGCTGAATCGGCCTAATTGTCAGAATTATATTTAGTTTTTATCGATAATCTCGCCTTTGTACTTCATCTACTATTAGTTGACTCTTAGCATCTATTTCTGTATAGTTTTCTGTCTTTGTGTGTTACAATGAAGTCATCATCATCAACCTGTCTTAGTCCACTGCTGGACATAGGCCTCCCCCAATGAGCGCCATAGCGCCCTGTCTTCAGCTTGCCGTATCCAGCATCTGCTTGCAGTCTTTCGCAGGTCGTCATCCCACCTGGCCGGAGGGCGTCCTACGCTACGTTTACCAAGTCGCGGTATCCACTCGAGAACACGTTTACCCCAGCGGTTGTCGGTTCTTCGCGATGTATGGCCAGCCCACTGCCACTTCAGCTTGCTAATTCTCTGAGCTAAGTCTGGTTCTCTGTCGGATGTATTCGTTACGAATCCTATCCTTCAGTAAACATAAACAGTGACAATAAAGTATTATCTATCTATCTCGGTCCATTTAGCTCGAAATGTATGCAGCCATGATTTTAATATTAACTTACTTTTATACCTACGAGTAGTCTAAGTCATGATACCGAATTATTTATTTGTTATGACCGAATCGTGTATTTGTTTTGCGAGAAACCGCAAGAGAAGGGCGCCAACCGATATCATTTTCAATCATTACAAATCTTGCTAATGTAGGACCACGATGAATTTAGTGATAGAAAATCTTGTGGGAAAACCACAATATAGAGAACAAAACAACACTGGGTACAGCGAGGTTTTGTTTTAATGCTTATTTTTAGTAATAAGCTGATATTATATCATTGTTATCAGCTTTGTTTCATGAAAAATCAATCCCATTTTTAAAAGATTTTATTTAACTTGCCCTGTTTAGTATGTGTGGGACAAATCTTGCAACAGAATTTTAGACTAGTTGTCCTCAACCGATTGAGCTGAAATTTGGCATACTTATGTAAGTTGGGTGACAATGCAATGTTGTTTATTTATTTATTTCATTTATTTTACAAATGGACTAACAGTTAAAACCAAAACGTCCAAGAGTCAGGAAGTTATGGTACCATCGAGCTGGTATGATGATGGAGACAGAAGGTAGCCTTAACTCCCTAAACGAAACGAAATAACCTCTTCGAATTTGGGTTCGTTGGATTTGTCTTCCAAGCACTTTGGTCCTAGATGATAGAAAACCTTGTTTAAAAAAAAACGTTTTATAAAGTGTTACAATTTTATTCTCATTTTGGATAGTATGCATAGATAACCAAAGTCCTCAAGGCAAATTAGACCTTGTGATTTAATTAAAAAATACAATTGAATCTAACTAAACATATATTCTTGTCCACAGAGAAACACCATCCACCTCTACATATCTCACCAACGCGGCCCCTTCCACAAAGCAGAGTTCGAAACAGAACTAGACCTCCGCAAGTTCCACATCGCAGACGTGACAGATCAGCGTGTATTTGTCTCTGTCATGCACACAGACACGCTCGCTAATCTCTACGTGTCGGAGATCAGCAAAAATTTCACTACGTACAACTTTGTACAGAGTTTGTCGCAGATTCTGTGCTATTTCCCTGATGGCAATTGGAAGGACAGTTGGCTTGAGTAAGTTCACTATTCTATCTAGAATAAGTTTCGCCTAGTCAGCACACATACGTCCACTGGTAAACGTGTCTCCCCCAAACGAAGGGGGACTTGCCATGATCAACGCGTTTGGCGGCCGGATTGGTGATCGCAGTGAATGTGTTTAAAATACACACAAGGAAGCTGCTGCACTGGTAGGTTCCATTAGTCGTCTCTTACGACATCCACGCACGGGCTGAGTTGGAAGGGTCGATTCTTACGACGCGACCGCCACGGCCCAATAGGTTTCTTTATATACTAATAGTAAAAAGAAGTACCTAATTAAAGTTTTAGGTTTTTTTCTATTATAATATTTGTAATATACGGATTTTTTTTCCTTCCGATTCTTTTTTCGTGGTAAGTACTGTTACTACATTACCCCTGAGGCTATGTTTTATCCAAGTACCAAGTGGCCAAAGCAGCAGGCAGGACCTAGTGCCCAAACGTATTTATTTAAGTGGAATAAGCATTAAGCCGGGCTTCCACCGCGAAAGGGTAATGTAATGAGCGGGAAATGAGAGATGAGTGGGCGGAGTTAATTTCAACGCTTTCTGCGCGCTTAATACTTTCCGCTCGACTATTTGTTGGTGGAAATACAAGTATGCAGTTTACTCTTGCGAATTAAAAAGGGTCCGTTCCGCTCGCGGGGAAAATCGGCTTTATCTGGGACTAAGTAATTAGTCATCACTAATACGCTTAGGTGGAACTATCGATCGATGTTGTTAACCTACTTATGACTATGAAATGCATATCGAGCGTACTTTAAAAGCACCTTGATGGCAAATTGCGAAAAAATTTGAAGATTTAAGGCCGTTCAAATCTACGCGGTATTAGCCACCCAGGGTGGTAGCGGTCAAGTTTCGTGGAGTCCGCGGCGCCGAATAAGCAAATCTCTAAAATGATCCTTGCAAAATTTCAGCTCGATTCTTACAGTAGTTTTGACACACTAAACATCAAAACGTCCAAACATCCAAACTTCACTAATAATTATTAATGCGAAAGTTTTGATGTTTAGAAGTGTTTTAACTCTTCACGCCAAAATTAATGAACGGATCGAGCTGAAATTTTGCATAAATGTAGTTCTAGATCTGGAATACATATAGACTTTTAATCCCAGAAAAAACGCGTGCGAAGCCGCAGGCTGAAGGTAGTTTATTAAATTAGTGTGCACATCAATCTGAGCCAAGACTTTTTACTTTTACTTTTACGAATAGATACGAATATCAAACCCACTATCCGGTGAATACGAATACGAATTAAAAAAAAATAGTTTATTTCTTTAACTTAATCTATAATACATCTTTAATTGCTTTGGAAACCTCCTTTTAAGTATACCTGTGTTAGGGGATTTCGCTCCTGCCTTATGGAAAATCACTTACAGATTATGTGAATTTAATGCATGTAGGTATTATACATAACTTATGTTAGTGATAGGAATAGGTAGGGCTTATATACCTAAACTTCGAAGAATAGTGAAAAGAATCGGAGACTTCCTTACAACAATATTTTTTGGTCCCGAATCTTGGGGATCTGCCCCACGATTCGGGACGAAAAAAAATATTGTTTTAATGTTGACATTACTTAGGTACATTAAAGATTAGAGGCATTAAAGATTGCTAAGAATTTAAAAAATCTTAATTTGTCTTAAAAATAAATTTTAAAACTAAAATCCAATTACCTAATGTTATTTATTTTATTGTCCTGTGTACGTGGGTGTAGTGTGTGGAGGTGGGTCGATTTGTGTGCACTATCACGAAACTATCACCAGCAGGTTTTCCTTATCCTGGTATGTAAGGGTCAGTAGCCAGTCTGTAAGTAGTTTTTTAAAATCACGAATAACTCGGCACAGTATAAAACACTCATTCATTTAACATTTGTCTATTTGTTTTATTGTACTAGTAATTATAATTTACAACTGTCAAATTTTTGTTCAGAAAATACAACATCTGTAGATTCGCTGGTGACAGGCGATTTCTTTTTTTAGTCTGGATGTTGCCAGCCGTTGAAAAAAGCCTCCCCGAGGCAACTGTGCATATAGTTTTCGTGAAAAATATATTTGCGCGAATTTTTTTAGGCTTGGGAAATGTGTATTGTCACGACAGAAGACCAATGGATCAGCAGACGGCGATAAATTTAAGAGCTTTAGATAAGCCTCAATCTCGTTTTTGATGAGCGAAGATCCTGTTATTTTTTCAGGATTTTAGTAAATTTTAAAATATAATTATTTTATTGTAGACAATCAAAAGATAGTGCGTACATAAAAGTTAATAACTTTATGAGATACTGACCGGAAAATATCGAAATTGGCTCTTCCATTTCCGCCTCTGCAATTATTTCTAGGCATGCTTGCCAAATTCCTCTACTTGTTGATAAAATAAGATATTTTTTTTTTCTTTCTTCTTTCACTGACACAAAAATAATGTTGGTTCTCCCAGGGACGTCACAGAAGACCCGTTCACGGATCTGTACCGAGTAGAAGGTCTCAGAGGCATCTACATAGCCTCGAGGGTAGATTCCCGGCCCGTCACCAGCATAGGACCGGAGCATCTGATCTCTGTCATAACCTTCGACCATGGAGTCACGTGGTCGCCTATTAATCCACCTACTGAGGATGAGAATGGTAAGTTACTTTGTTTTATCGAAATTGCAAAAGGAGGTGTTTTGTGAATGTTCGTTCAGGGACAACACATTACATTTTTGAATTATCGAAATCAAAAGAATCATAAAAATCATGGAGATATTCAGTAGTCCTTTTGCCCCTTTTTGGAGGAAGTACCCCTCTACTCAAAAATCCCCAACGACAAAAAAAATCTTAAGTCGTAAAACCTATACATAGGTATACCATGTTTCGTGACAGTAAAGCAAATTTTGCCATACTTGAAGCAGAGATTTGACCACATCAAAACGGCTATAAATAATTTTAGAAAACTTTCCGTTTGCCAATTCGTCTGAATTTCGGGAGTTTGCAGTCGGATTTGCTAACATGAGCTCCTTAAAGAGTTTTACGAAGTTTTGTAAAGAAAAAATATGTCAATTGACTATAAATTACTCACAAGGATAGGTACCCGTATTTTTTTTAGCTGCCCAATCTCAACCTATCGGAAGAAATTGTCCTCCAAAGGTAAAATGCAAGGTAAAACTTTGAAGGTTGTTTTTTTTAGGAAAATATGAGTTGTAGCCGATATAACAAAACACGTGCTCATTATTTTTTCATGTTCTCAAACATATTATAATCAAACTAGTAATTGCTTGAACAAAACTCTCTACAGAAGTTAAAGGGTTTAGTCACTTTTCAGTAGTTTGGATGACAATTTCTCCCAATAGGTTGAGATTGGGCAACTAAAAATATTACGTATTTGTTATTTTAGACTACTCTCTAACATATGTAGATATATCAAAATAGGTAAATCAAATCGCAGCCTTACAGTTTGGTACCTTTCCTTGTTAGTAACATTGTAGTTAGACATCATTGTTTATATTTTGCAGGCAAACCTCTTCACTGCCACACTGAAAACTCATGCAGTTTACACTTGTGCCAGAAATTCAGTCAACTGTATCCAGTAACAAGGTAAGACAGTTAAAATGTACTCAAACGCATGTACGCTACACTTTATATCTGATCTAAGCCTTAATTAACCATAAGCTCTATTTTCCAACGTTTATGTTATTATTATAAGAAAAAGTCTAGATAGTCTTCTAAAATTGAGCTCTTAATAGTTGCAGTTAAAGCGTTTAATGGCCCGAACTTGCTAGTAATGTAAATAAGGAATCGTTCTGATACTCACGTGTAGTTAAACTGATAGCGCAGTGACCTCTTGTGATGTTAAGTAACAGATAACAACAAAACATAAATAAATGTTCCGAGAAATAGTGCAATAAATCTTACGTTTATGCAATATGATCCTGCTGCCGGTTTGTGTTAATAAATTCATAGTTCGTAGTTCATTTATTGATAAAATATTGGTTACAGGTTAAATATTATATGTTTTATGTAAAAAACTACATATATAATCTTACATCAAACATTACATTATAAATTAAGTACATTTTAAAATCATGAAGTCATTGAAATCGTATATCGATTGGGATATCAGCCACTTATTTAATAATACCTTAAAAGATTGTATGGATTGTGCGCTGGTAATAGAAGTTGGAATGCGGTTGTAAACAGCCGTCCCCATTACGTGTTGCGGCTTGGACGTTTTCTCCAGTCGCCGTGGTAGCGCCCTTAGCCGGTGTGCGTGCCTCGTGTTGTATCTATGACCGTCCCCGCACCTTGCATATTTGGCCAAGTTGTTACGGACATACAGCGCCGACTGGTATACTAAAAGGGCGGGCACGGTCAAGATCCCTAAGGACTCAAAATGCGGCCGCCCAGACTCCTCTTGAGATATGATAATGATTAAAGCCCAGAACTATAAACAAAAAAGCAAAAAAAAATATGTAATGTATTGTATTAAGTATATCAGTTATAGTATCCATAACTCAAGCTCTGCTTAGCTTGGGGATAGAGGCCTGTGTGAATTGTCCAGCATTATTTATTTATTGAACCAGTTATGTTGAAACATATTTTTGTTAATAGCTAGGTACATTAAATGGTTATGAACACTAAAATCAGTTAACATGGTATGATTATTTTGTGGTATTTTGAGTTATCCAATATTTCTGCACAAATCATGGTAAATATCGAATTAAAAGTGATTTTAGCATTACATTATCCCTGAGGGCTATTTTGTCAATGAAATAAAATAAATAATAAATTGTCAACTCGTCCTGTTTTGGCGAATAATACATTAAATGAATTTACTCAGACATCATTCACCCAACACTGAATAAATGGCTTCCTCTATATGGTTCGACTTTATTGCGCGCGCGCGATAATCAATTATGCAGTTAATGTTTTTATGCGTTCTACACCTTCAAATATCATATTACCAAATGCTGCAAAAGTAACATGATTCCATATAAAATGATTTTACAAATTCCTTTGGCGAACGCAAAAAAAGTATAAAAACCGTTTGAAATTGCATCTCGCTGGCAACGTGAATCGAGGCACCTTATGCGGTATTATTTCCGGTCCGACAGCAATAAAATTGTACAAACGTCACATTAGCAAGGCCTTCATGTAATCTTGTAACTGACCTAACGACGGGTCAATAAACTTCTAACTGAACTATGGCTTATCAATTATTATACGCATTTATTTTGTTATCTCGTTGAACGTTTATCATAGATCCATCGTGACCATGCGGGGAAAGTCAATGTCACGTGTTGCATCTGTGGCAAATTTCCCCAAACAGATATTTCATGGGTAAAACCGCTTATTTGGTACCTATCATATTAATAGGTAGATACCTACTGAAAGTAAATTATTCTAGTTATTTTATGGCCAGTCACATCAGTGACATTGAAAACTATCACTGTATTCAGATTTTACAGCTGTGAAAGCGTCTTTAGGTGTAGGTAACGCGAGTTAAAAAAATACAATGGCTTTTGTTATTATAGTGTGTAAGCCCTTACACGCAGGGTAATTAATAGAAATTTTTTGGGCCATTATTTAATTTCATAGAAATTTATAAGGTCAGCAATGTTTGTTGACAGCTGTACTTGGTTAAAAAGGTTTGAAAATTTTTGGGTGGCCCTAAAATCGGCTACTCTATTAATAGTAAAGGACATTTATACAAATAATTTTTTTTGTAGATTTGTTTTATTGTGCCCTCTCTTCAAATATATGTATATAACTTTCATTGTGCGCCGCGATTTAAAAAGAAACAGTGTGATAGCCGATCTTAAGACCAAAATGTTCAAACTCCTATTTTTAATAGCTACAATAGACCGTCCATTGTAGCTATTAAAAATGCTTTACGCAGCGTCGGCTTCTATCTATTTTTATGTTAACCCATTATGTACTTAGGTATTTTAAAGTAACTGTGGGATTAAGTAGTGCATGCATGATTATTTCGTTACCTACAGTGTTTTACCAGTAAGATCTAGCAGAATAGAAAAAAAAAATATTTCCAATAATATTTAGTCGTAATACCAACAGCTGATAAAACATAATTATTTGCAGTCCACCAGGAAAAGTGGTTTTGGACGGCATGAGGTAAAACTTGGATGTGTTTGTGTTTTTATTATTTGTTTACTTAATTAGCTAAAAAAGAGCATGCGTGAAGCGTTAATATTGCTCCAATACATAAAGAATCATACCATCAGCTCATAATTAATTTGCTATTTCACATGACGATTAGCCATCCTACTTGAGTATGAATTTTGAGTAAAAGTAAAATTTCAAGTGACTATGTATGTATTTGTATCTTTATTGACAAAGAAAATTACAATTCAATAACAAAAACAAATTAGAACTAGTATTTACAATTGAAACAATTAAGCTAACTGCAGACTGTTGCAAACAATCTACAGGTAGCTCAACTGATCCATATCAATACCAGTCGGAAGCGTATGTATGTTATTACTTGATATCACAAACATTTGGCAAAGATAAAATTTGTGTCCATAAAATTGAACTCTTAGATTTGGATAATAAATAAATAGATAAACAACTCTGTAATTAACATTTCAGTATAACTAACTAGCTGAAGAAATTTTAATTAGAAATCAATTGTATGCTTCGCGTACAGAGGTTAAATAATGCTTTAATAAGATGCTTTTTTCTAAAAACATTCAGTTCGCTTGATAGACAAAT
Organism: Eupithecia inturbata; assembly: GCA_963662085.1. NCBI lineage: Eukaryota > Metazoa > Arthropoda > Insecta > Lepidoptera > Geometridae > Eupithecia > Eupithecia inturbata. Next base: position 6,890,309 of record OY759187.1, read on the forward strand.
AATGATCAGTTTTCTTAATCTGTGTGAATTGATGCCTGTTTTTTGATGCATGTGATTAATAGCAAAAACCAGTTAAGTTTGTTGTTAAATTTGCTGGTATCTTTATGAAAATAAAGAAACCTAATAATTATTGCCCATTTTTTCCAAACTTTTGATTCCGATAGTCCAACAAGCCCCAAACACTCAAACCTTACAATTTCAAACTCGCCCTTTTTGACAGTTTTCAATTGAATCTGTCCAAAAATCGACATTTAAGACCTGCTAAGTCTGTTCTGCGTTTGAGCGTTTGGAGTCTATACTATAATAAAAGAGAAAGTCAAAAATTATATAGTAAATGAATTCAAATGGCATTTAGCATCAGGAGGCCTACTTTGAAACACGGAATACGCAGTTTCGGGACGGACAACATTACCACCAAGTCGCTTCGGACGCGTCACCAGTTGGACCAAAAATGGACCAACTATAGTTTTATCTTACATCAAGATATTTTTCAACAGATCTGCGAGCATAATGAGTTCAAAATCGGCGCCTGGTATAATAATGGCTACAGGCGTGATGGGCAAGTCGCTGAAGGGGATCCCTGGTGTTTACATGAGTCGTGATGCCGGCTTGACTTGGAAGAGGATACTAAAGGTATGTATGTGGTAAAGTTAGGCGTATTTTTATTTATTAGTCACGTCGCTCACTGCACCAAGGCTCGAGGCGGCGCGGCGTCGAGGCTGGGGCCGCAACTACGTTTTCTTTAGAAATAGGCGCACATATACTAGAGTCGATGCAATGCGAATCGGAGTGTGGGAAGACCTCCCACCCGATGGACCGACGACATCGAAGAGGTCGCACGCGCAGAGAGTCGATGGATGGGGGCGCCTCAGGACCGCTTATTGTGGCGTGTCGTTTGGTACGGGCCGAAGATACTCCGCGTCACGGGCGAGGTAAAGCTGCGGCGGAATCGAGGCTAAGACGGGGCGGGGTCCACATTGAATCGAGGCGTTTCCCCAGCCCGCCTCGCTACTCCGCCGCCATTATGAAGGAATTTGAGATCACGCCTCGACCGCGCCGCGACGACGCGACGCCTCGATGGGTACACTTTAGAAGTAACAAATTGGGATCGCATTTGACTGTAATCTAAATAAACGATTTATATGAAATCGAATTTTGGCACGTTCGAATATGATGAGATTTAAATGGCAATTGGGATCCGGATGTTTACAAAGTCAAAGGACTAATACTTTATCTTTATCTTTCGAAACTTGTATTGTTTATAACTCAATGTTTTGTTCAAGATTGAAGTATGATCGTTATGATTGACTATTATGAAAAGATATTATTATGATTGATGAATTTCGCAGGATTATTATTTCTTTAACTACGGCGACCATGGCGGTGTGTTGGTAGCAGTGAAGTATTTCAAGGCCAGAGGCGAAACCAGAAGGATATTGTACTCTACAAACGAAGGCCTCGACTGGAACTCTTATCAGTGAGTAATCATTATTAATAACTAGCTGCGCCCCGCGGCTTCGCCCGCGTGGAAATTGATTGCCACACGAGGTTACTAGTTTTATAAAAATAAAAAATACATGATCCTTATTTACTTTATACTTTACTAGTTGCTGCCCGCGGCTTTGCACGAGCTTTTTAAGTAGCCTATGTGCATCCCCAGGATACCATTTACCTCCCTGCCAAATTTTTCGTTCAGCCGTTTAGCCGTGAAAAGGTAACAGACAGACAGACACAGTTACTTATGAATTTATAATGTAAGTATGGATTTATACCGAGTTTTGAGTGAATCGAAAAGGAATAATAATTTTCCATAATAACTTACCACCCTTTTTAACCCCCTCAGAGGTAAATTTTTATGAATTATATTTGCTCATGTGTTATTCTAGAACATAAACTATCTACATACCAAATTTCATCTAAATAGGATAAGTAGTTACGGAGATACATGGTAACAAACATTCACACGAACTATCGCATTTATAATATAAGTAGGTATGCCAATTTTTTTTTTGGAAAAGCCTTATTTGTATAAATTAAATTTGGTATTCACTAAATGTTTTTTTATGTAAATGTAAATGACCGGATACCGAAAAAAATATTATGTACTCCATCTACCGAGTAAACAAACAAATTACCATTTGATAAGTTTTGCAAGTAGTTTTTAACATAGTTGTTTGGTAATTTTGCCGGTAGATGAAATATCCGTTTTTTTTTGGCAGATTCAATGCAGACGACCTTCGCATATATGGCCTTATGACAGAACCCGGAGAAAACACCACGACATTCACAATGTTCGGGTCAGCCAACGACCAGCATCAATGGATAATCATCACCATAGACTTACGAAACACTTTCACAAAGAATTGTACCGACGCTGACTTCAAATTCTGGTCACCATCGCCTCCTAATTCGTCTGCTTCTTGCGTACTTGGCTTGAAGAATACTTATCAAAGACGCTTGACGCACACTAGTTGTTACCACGGTAAAGAATACGACAGAATAGTTAATAAGGAGGTCTGCGAATGCAGTCGCCGAGACTTCGAATGCGACTTTGGTTTCATGCTCTCAGGCAACGAATGCGTACGCAACAAATCAGTCCATCACGACCCGTACAAAATACCCGTGAGCTGCCGCCCTGGTAAAACCTACCACAGGACTAAAGGATACCGCAAAATAGGCGGGGATGTTTGCACCATATCCGGTTACATGTCATTCGCTCCTGACAGAATCCCGTGCCCTATCGAAGAACCGCAAGAATTCATGCTCGTAGCGTTAAGGGACAAAATCGCTCGCATCGATCTATTCGATAATTCTACGATATACCCCGTCAAAGATCAGAAGAACATAGTCGCTATTGAGTTCGATATAAAGAATAATTGCATCTACTGGGCTGATATCGAAATGGATAAAATCAACCGTCAGTGTTTTAACAATGGGACCGCGCAAGAAGTAGTGGTAGACACAGATCTAGCTAGCATTGAAGGCATGGCATTGGACTGGATATCAAATGTTTTGTTCTTCGTCGATGGAATGAGAAAGAAGATAGAAGCAGTGCGAACTGATCTAACCAGCGAAGGGAGAATGAGAGTGACCATTTTGAACAATAAAGTGTTATCTAAGCCGAGAGGTATTGCCGTGCATCCTCGTGCTGGTTTCTTATTCTGGACTGATTGGGATAAAGGCAATCCCTCAGTCTCTAGATCAAACTTGGATGGAACTGATGTTAAACAGTTGTTCGGCAAACCGCTTGTCCAATGGCCGAACGGTATAACAATCGATCAAATGTCTGAGCGAATCTACTGGGTAGATGCTATGGAAGATTACATATCCAGCTCTGATTTGCACGGGCATTATTTTAAAAGGATTCTTTGGAACGACGAGAAGGTTTCCCATCCGTTTGCCGTGGCAGTATTGAAAGATAAAATGTATTGGGACGATTGGAAGGTTAAGTCCATTTTCATCGCGGACAAAGACACGGGAGCCAATATTATAACGATCAACGACTCATTCACTGGTTTGATGGATTTGAAAGTGTTTGCTCATTTCACTCAGTATGGAAGCAATGCTTGTTCGTTTAAGAATGCGAGCTGTGAGACTATGTGCCTTGGAGGGCCAGGGAATACGTTCTCTTGTTTGTGTCCAGAAGGATTCAAGATGGTCGAAGGCAAATGTATGTGTCCTAATGGAATGGAGCCGAAAGAGAATATGACTTGTCCTCAGAAACCTGGAGGAAGTTGCGATCCTGTGAGTATCAAAATACGAACAGTTTGTATAATATATATACATAGGTCAGTGTTAAGTGGCGGACAGTGCTAAAGTTACTATGTCCTTCTCCATTCGTTTGTTTGCATTCATTGGTTTCCTTTCATCAAACATTTCAAAATGTAATCATCGTCAGACTAATACAGTCCACTGCTGGACATAGGCTTTGTCTGTACTGTACTCTGTTCTATGTAGGTACACAGTTTTGACTATAGTACTTTTAACCTTTTTTACCTAATCCTATACGAAGTCAACAGGCTATAAAGTCACTTCTATGTACAATTTGTTACCTTATCCGCTTGACATAAAGCTTACTTTCAGGATCAATTCACATGTAAAAACGGACTTTGCATTACCTCAACGTGGCGGTGCGATGGTAACAACGATTGTGGTGACTTATCGGATGAAGTAGGCTGTCTCTGCCAAGCTCCTATGATCTCCTGTGATAACACACAGTGCTACCTGCCTAGCTGGAAGTGTGATGGCGATATGGACTGTGCGGATATGAGCGATGAGCAAGGTAATGGAGCTTTCTAGATTTGTCGAACGAAGTAGGATGTCTTCGACAACCGTGCAAAAGAGTTTACCTATTGACCACTTGGATATCTTCTAATAGATCTCAAGAAACTTATTTCTTGTTTTGCTGATATCAGAAATATTAATTGCTCAAACTTAGGATGTTCAAAATGTAAATGGAAACCGTTTTATACGTGTAGATAGTTTTCCATCTCACACATGCAAAGAGGCGTTAATATCAAATATAGTTTAACCAGACTGAAAAGATGGCGCTTTATGTTTGAAATTATATAACATAGACCGTTGTAACATAGAGGTTGATATGACGCTACCAACCTTTATTATTCCGCAAAAGATCCCTGCCATCTATTGCATAATTCCATTTATAATATTTCTCGTTGTTTATGTAAATCACTATTTTTATCTAGTTTTCTCAATGGTTTCTACAAACATTACAGATTGCGGCTCTCACAATTGCACAGAAAAACAGTTCCAATGCGCGAACGGGCACTGCATCGATAAGCGTTGGGTTTGCGACGGAGACAATGATTGCAAGGATGGATCTGATGAACGTAACTGCACTGTAGGTATACCAACGAAGCTATAACGTTATTCAATGGCTTACGAGGATGGTGATCATGGCATAAATTATATAGATTTCCACCGGCGCGGTTAGCCGTTACAAGAACAAGTTAGACAACATCGTTTTAGAAGGTATTTATGAAATATCGTAGCTATAAAACATCTATGTAGTGCTTATTCTTCAAAGAGGTTCCTATAGTAATTTAAATAAATTTGGGTTCCGCGCGATGGTAATCGGATTCGGATGGATTTTTATCAAACTTATAAATTGGAAATGGGAGCGATATAAGATCAGTTACCGTAAGAGTAAGCACGCTAACAAAGGCTTATCTACGTGACGCTAACCTAGCCGCTTACAGTGCGGCTGTAGTACTCTTGTTAAAAAAAAAGCCACGATAGTTTTTTTGAATTCAGAGAACCAAATGATTGATCTAACGGAGATAATATAATTATTACCGCTGGGGTCTGACGCCGAACCAGCCTCCAGTTTTGTCGCTCGTCTTTATGTGCTTGTGTGGGGTTAAAGGTGAGAAATATGATAAAATTGTAATAAAGGCTCACCCAATATTCCTTGCACTGTTCCTCAATAATTTCTACACAGATTGCTTCAATTTTCAATTAACTGAAATATCACAATGCCGTAATTTTTTAGTTCATAAGTGTTATTACTCTATCCAGGTTATATCAAAACGTCCAATAGTCTCCTGCACAAACGGTTTCGCCTGCGGCAACGAAAGCGGCCTCTGCGTTCCAAGCTCATGGGTGTGCGACGGAGAGAGAGACTGTATCGGCGGCGAGGATGAAAAGGAGGAGAGATGCAAGAATTCTACGTGTGCGCCGTACATGTTCCAGTGTCCGTCTGGGAAGTGTATATTCAAATCTTGGGTGAGTGAGAATCAGATATTATCATAATCATTGTAATATAATTTTTTTTAAATCATTTATTTGGTGCATGAGGGTTTTGCCGAATATGGCATGTCACCCTCGTAATTCTAAATAACAATAGTGCTTAATCCAACAAAAAATACATTATATGTAACAGAACAAAATAAACATAGCAGAAACTCAGTTTATGAGATTTTCCTCGACGTCTAACTAATAATGCGAAAGTTCGTGTGAATGTTTGTTACCACGTATCTCCGTAACAACTTAAACTATATAGATAAAATTTGGTATGTAGATAGTTTAAGTTCTAGAATAACACATAGGCTAATCTAATTTTAAAATATTAACCTCTGAAAGGGTTAAAAGGGTGGTAAAGTTTCTATGGATCAAGGAATAATATGGAAAATTATTATTCCTTGGTTCGAACTCTGTATAAATAAGCTATAAAGTAAATAATGATACACGTATTTTTTATTTTTACAATACTAACCCTTGGGGGGTGTGCAATCAATTGTCACGTGCGGGGCGCAGGTAGTAATGAATAAGTAACAATGGCCACCAACTCAGGCCGTGGATGTCGTAAAGTCGACTAAGGGAACCTATCAGAGGTAGGGCAGCGGCTTCCTTCTGTGTATTTTCAAAACCTCAATTGCTATCACAAATCCGCGTGTGTGGTGCTAGCGTGGTGTTTATGGCAAAACCCCCTTGTTTGGGGGAGGCACGTTCAGTTGTGGATGTATGTGTTCTGATGAGGAAGTTATAATGGTGTCGATTCTGTGCCACGGAGAGATATATTGTATTATACAGGGTTTTTGGTAATTTACTGACACTACGTGAACTGCAGCCTCTACCCGTGGGTTCCGTTTTCACCCTTCGACTACGGAACCCTAAAAATAAAACAAATTTAATAATTCAATGTGCCTACAACGTCCATACCACAAAGAGTACCGATCACCGAAGATAAACAACGTTGGGCGCGGTCAGTACTTGAATGGGACCGCGTCATGTTGACCTTTTGCTTTTTTCGATCCATCATGAAAATAGTTTTTTAGGGTTTCTTTAGCGACATAGTTTAGTACGATGGCACGAAACCGTGCGCCGTGCGCGAATCGACTCTCACTTTGCCGGTTTTATTCGTTTCTTTTGTCATGTTTTGTGACGACGTTTGAACCGCGGTGGTCGAAACGACTATTGCGGTTTTGAACACTATCTAACAAAGCTTCGTAAACTGTACCACTGCAATTTTTTGATAGTATTATTGATGATGCTATGCATTCAATAAAATAATAATTGGGCCAAATAGTTGATTTATTTGATGTTAGTAAAAAAAATATAAATAGTGCTGGACAATCCACACAGCATCATCTAGCCCCAAACTAAGCAGAGATAGATAGATAGATAACTCTTTATTATACCACACAAACACAAAATATAATACAGAAGAAAATGCTGAGAAACAAGGAACTACAAAGGGCGGCCTTATCGCTTTGAGCGATCTCTTCCAGGCAACCTTGGGATGGACTGGACATAAGGGAACAATATTGACGGTGGCGTTTGAAAAACTTAAGGAAATGAAAACAATTACATATAACAACTACAACGTACCTAACATATGTACCTTAGACTACCTACTTATAATAAATTTACATAAAAATAAAGTTGTTAACATTTTTACACGGATAAATAATGCTGATTAAGCAGTTTTTTGAAGATTTGATCAGAGCTTGTGTTATGGGTACTAGATGACTGAATTACATACATAGATATTTTTTATTATACATCGAAAATACCCAGAACACCCGCAGCAAATACAAATTTGCAGACCGTATAAACATTTGTTCCAAGGCACGAGTCGAACCAGCAACCTCCTGCATCGCAGACGGAACTTCGTCTGCTATGCCACATCAGTCGTCAATATGTTTAGCATTATTTATTAAATTATAACCTTTTTAGGTATGCGACGGCGAAAACGACTGCAGCGACGTTGAATCATCCGACGAGAAAAACTGCAGCTCAATCGGCCATTCGAAACTGATCCCTTACCCCGGCACAGAGAGACCAAGTTTCACTGCCAACGGGTCCTGCTTCGATTGGATGTTCAAGTGTGACAACGGGAACTGCCTGCCTGATTGGTGGAGGTAATAGAAATACAACCTAATGCGTATTTGAATTATTAGGTATAATGATAATTTAATTAAGCCATATACTTTTTGCTTAGAGCGTATGCTTGTATGCAAAAAGAACATGACTAGGGCATCCTTTAGTTACAGAAAAAGCAACGCTTGCTGAAATACGCATCCGAGTTTTATGAATGGGGTATTAATGTTAATAATATTTCGATGCCCACATTCCTAACTATCAACGAATAAAATCAATCAATGGTGGTTGTTACACACAAAAAAGCGTGGATCTCTTAAAAAAAACCAATCATATGATGATGAAGCAAGACTGCAGGCAGATGCAGGATGCGGCATGTTGAAGGCAGGGCACTATGGTGCTCATTAATAGAGGCATATGTCCAGCAGTACACTAGTATAGGCGGATGATTTCAATTTAATTTATTTAATTAGAACGGTCATACCACTTACACTAACTAATTAAACGATGATGATAACAAAACTCCTAGCGAGTTGCAAAAATTATCAGTAAATAAATTCAAACAAATTGTCAAAACCTTCCTGTGCAAAAACGCAGATTATCTAGAGGATACAAAAGCTTGGGTCGGGATTTGCTCCAACTCGAAAAATAACAACTAACAGGCTAAAGGTTTCTTCGTCGCTTCTTTACATTAGTCTACATACCGAAGCGACAGAAATAAAAAATATCACTTTATTTCCGTGTCAGTGTTAGTTAAAGTTACCTTTCTAAGTGTACATTTATTGTATTTATGGAAATAAGGAGTTTTTGATATGAATTGATGACAGAAATGTTTCCTTTAAGTATTCAGTTTTTAAAATCATGTGTTACCACCAGGTGCGATGGGATCGACGACTGCGGCGACCATTCCGATGAAGTTGGCTGTGGAATGTTCAAGCCCGAGACGACGCCTGTGCCGGAGCAAACACCTAAGCAGAAGAAATGCGGAAAGAACCAGTTCACTTGCGCGCCCGGTAAGTCTTCTATAGCTCCTTGAGTTTGTAATGGAGTGTACTAACAGGTTTAATTTCCAACTAGGCCTAGATCTCAGTACTCACAGGATCCTTGTAGTAAAAAACTAGAATTACATTTACTTAAAATTCACCATTATAATCTTTGGTCACTCCTCAACCCTCTGCCGCGATCATACACCGCGCCGCGTACTTTAAGCTAAACTGTGTCACTACATCACGCCTTTCCAGAAATGTATGCGGTGTCCCGCTCCTATGAACGCTAAATCCTATTCTATCCTCTTCGCACAAATGGCTGTAACGTGCCCTCTTAACGGTACATCGTAGTAAAAAGAAATGGTTTAAATAGATTGCCAATAATTGCTTAGATTGCCGACCAGACGATATGCGATGCCTGGCACAAATTGATTGAGCTTCAACAGCGGTAGATACTGGATAATTTGTTGATTTATGATAAACTTTTTGCTAGTTAAAAACTGCATCTAAATCCTTCCTTGTAATCATAGTTTTTCCCCCTACAGTAGGGTAAAGGCCTCCCCTTGATCCCAAAATAAACACACAAATAATTTCCTTATTATTTGTAACCCTTAGAACAACGTTGCGTCAATTACGGTTAAACTCCTGTTGCACATCCCCGCCATATGCGGAAAACCGTGTAAAATAAGGAAATTGTCGTATTTGATAATAGCCACTAATAGTCTTACCATGTTGCTACGTGGTCTTGTTTTGTGTGAGTATTTATTCAGCTTAATTTCTTTTGCTATAATATTATTATTAATAATGGGCGTACCATTGTTTTTTTATATCTTTATTTATTATAATGGAGTGTCACACAGTGAATAGTCACTGTGTGACATAGGCAACCCCCTTAAGAGATCAATTAATAATAATATAAAATGGCAAAACACACAAACACAACAAACGAAATAACAATACCGTTTGCCACATGACAATGCATGGCCACCTCCATACGCGCATTGTAATTTATATTATTACTTGATTTTCGATGCGGCCTCATCATCATTTTTATGCAAATGTCTGGGGAAATTTATGTGGAAATAACGCGGGTTGTACTATGTTCATCTTATTATTTAAAAACACTATATAGGATAGTGGCTTAAATAACACTCGACTCCTTTCTCCTTAGTACCTACCAAGATGGTACCAAGTACCAATACCGGGCGACGTACCGCCCCCGCCTGCTAGTAAAGTAGCCCCTTTTCGCATGCAAAATTACACACGGCTGTCGTCTAAACAGGGCGGTGGACTAGGCTCGTACATTACTTAAAATGTCTAACGTGGTTATTGCGTAAAGTGCGCTTCATGGAAGTCGCACGGCAATTATTGCTATATATAAGTATAAACAATAATATACACTTTTCACCTGCTAGTAGGTGAATGTGTGCCAGAGCCGGATTCAGAGGAACTGGGGTGCCAGGCTAGGAGAATAAAGCTATGCGCACATTAATCCAGCCGCTACCGCACTGCAAAAAAAACTGCACATTCAAATATGGGCATAAACTCTTTATCTTTAGATACATTTTGCAGTGACAAAATAGCTTCTCACAAGCTTCAAACAAGTGGCTTCTAAGCTGTCTGTTATCTGATGCCCTCAATATGATATGCATCTAAATGCTACGAGTTAAAGCCCATATTTGAATGCACATTTTTGTGCTGTGCGGTAGGGGTACGCCCCTGATCTGCGACAACCTTAAGAATGAAAAAAGTCCTGTAGAATAAGATCTTTTTATTTTAAACAAAATACATGATGTTTGGTAAATTATTAGACACCTCCTTATGTGCCTCAGGGCCTCCAGGCCTCTTCATCCGGTCTACGCTCACGCTCAGTGAAGTTATGAAACACACTTAGATCAATTATAATTGATCGAAGGACTTAAATTTGTTATTTTTTGTATTTATTTTAAATAATTTCTGTATTTATCAAACGAACACGATAAGGAAGAGCGGGGTACTCTAACACAAGCATATTTTGCTTAAAAGAGAACCCCAACCCATGATAATGTAACTTAGTACAGAAATAAATATTTTTCATTTTCATTTTTTCACTTAGGCCTGTATTATGAAAGCTTGCTCAGTCATAGATCTATGCTTGAGTGACTTTTATGCCATAGAAAAGCGTTACACAAGCATATATTGATAACTGAGCATGAGCAAGCTTTCATAATCCCCTAATAGGCCTAATACTTAAATCATTCTAACCCCCCACTCCAGGTATCTGCATCCCCCTTCCTTGGGCCTGTGACGGCATGAAAGACTGCGCGGATGGTTCAGACGAGAAGGAATGTCGCCCTCGCGACAACATACCGCCGCCTTGTCCCGCCGATCAGTCGCCATGTGTGGACACGGCGCATTGCGTGCCTATAGCTAAAATGTGTGACGGAGTTTACGACTGCCCCGATCAGAGCGATGAGATGCTGTGTCCTAGCAAGAAGATTGTAAGTACTGGTGCTGTCTACTTTGAATAAATGAATAATTTAATGAAGAAATTGCGTGGATGACTCACACGAGAAAGACATGACATTTAAGAATGTCAAATATTTAGACTAAATAATAATAATAATCAATAATGCTGGACAATACACAGCCCAACATAAGCAGAGCTTGTGTTATGGGTACTAGATGACTATACATAATACAATACATAAATATATATTTTTTATTATATATAGAATATGAAAGATACTAGCGGATAAACGCCGCGCCGTAGATTTGTGATGAAGTAGGTCTCGGAGACCTTTGCCCACCAGTGAGACCCGACGGACTATTGAATTTATGCGGAACACTAGATCTGGCTATTTATAGGTCGCGTCATTTAAAAAGAACGCTGGCGGTCAAGCTGAGCAATACAGGCCAGCGTTACAAAAAAACGTAAAAAGGCCTACCTTTTGCTAGCTGCTTTTGATTAGGTATACTGGGTTAGGGCGTTCTGTAACAATTTACATTATGTACCTTCTTAATTGAGGCTTGTTTCTCTATTTATTGCTACACGCTAAATGTATTCTATCTTCCTATCTTTTAGGTTCACAATCCGACAGCAGTCGCCAAATGTTCTTCTAACGAGTTTTCATGCGACGATGCAACATTATGCGTAGCTACGACCGCGGTCTGCGACGGCGTACAGAACTGTTACGACGGATCCGATGAGACAAACTGCTCTGCTGTCGCCAATGATAATTATCTGTATCATGTAAGTTGGAAATCCTACTGTTAGGACCTAATAGTTACCTATAGGTACATGCAAGAGTGCGTGTAAAAGAACACAAATAGAAATAAAGCCTTTATAAAAAAAAATATATTTCAATAAATCGTAGAACAAAAGTTGACCCTCCTTCGGGGTCAAAGTCAAAGTCAAAAACTCTTTATTTCCATAAATACAATAAATGTATACTTAGAAAAGGTCAAATTCTTAATAATTAAACACTGACACGGCGGTCCAGAATCACACCCTTAGTTAACATGTTACGTGGCACCCTGCATGTTTTTTATTGACATCAATTGGAAAGTAATCAACCAACAGTTTTTCTCACAATATATTCATGCCTACAGATACTAAGCGTCGGCGTGGACCAATCCACAATAAACTCTACTAGCTTCCTCATCTCATGCTGGATGTCGCAACAGAAGATGGTCCAATACAGCTTCCTTCCTTCTCTCGCTAAAGTGGAGGATGGCGTTTGGACCAATATGACGTGGACCAATGACAGTATTTATAGGTAAGTGTGTTGTTTTGTCAGTCATAGTTGATGATGATAAAGTCTGGGCTTCTCTTTCGTTTGGAACTCAATTTGACCTCGTCAACCCTTTATCATGTGACTATATTAAAAGTTGGAAAGCTTAAAGTAGTATATTCTATACGTTAGTATTATAACTCTAAAAATTATGCCGTCCCTGTCTTATTGATCGATATAAAAAGGGTGGCATTATTAAGTGCTGTCAAATGAATGTAGTTTTTTTGAGATTTCTTAATTTGACACAATTCTTTGTTGATCTTCTCAGTTTAGTTTGCCTTAATTCTAAATCTGGAGCAGACTAAGCCGTGCATAAGTGACTATAATAAAACATTGATTTCAGATTCACGAACTTGGAACCGTTCACGAATTACAACGTTACATTCTACATTCGAGACAGCAAGACGAACAAAACTATACCGTCACATGTATACGTCAACACCACTACTGGACAAGGCAGTAAGTCGCGTAGAATAGTACCTAACCAATTTGTTCCTATAAAGTCTTGATAAGTTTGGATTGGTAAAATCTATTTCTTAAAATCCATCCATCACTTCGAATATAAAGGAGGAAACCGCTATACAAAAATTGCCCCAAACATACCCTCCGATTTTCTAACGAGGAGGTGAGGTAAACACGTATAGCACACAGAAGCGGAATTACGCTCACATTCGCAAATAAATTGCGCTCCCATGTAACAGTTCACATCACTGCGCAGAACGTTTCTATGTATTTTTCTGAGGGGAATTAGAATTAGTAGGTATATATAGCATTTCCTTCCCTTTATGTTCGAAGATCCATCACTGAGTTGCTTATCTAATAGCGCAAGTATTCAAGTATTTATTTTGGAACCCTAATACAATGTGAGAGGTCTTATTTAAGTATTACAACTAAAGTTAACTTATTATCCATTAGCAGTGTCCAAATAATATAAAAAGTACCCAGGGTCGGTAGTTCCTCAAAAAAATCGGTGCTTGCTCTTCCATTGTTAATGATGGCATTGATATCGGTCGGTACTCGTAAAAACGAAAATCAAAGTTTCTGATTAGTTTTCTTGTAAATGCTTTTTTATGTAAGTGAAATCACCAACGAAAATCAAAGTTTCTGATTAGTTTTCGTGCAAAGGCTTTCTTATGTAAGTGACACCACCAACTAAAATCAAAGTTTCTGATTAGTTTTCGTGCAAATGTTTTCTTATGTAAGAGACACCACCAACGAAAATCGAAGTTTCTGATTAGTTTTCGTGCAATCGTTTTCTTATGTAAGTGACACCACCAACGAAAATCGAAGTCTCTGATTTGATTTTCGTTCTCCGAGTAGGCCCGGTCTACGTTTGATAAATGAAATACGAAGTTTCGGAACGAAGATGTTTCTGGTAGGAAATAATTTTTAACGAAAGGTGTCGGTGTTGGTGACGCGTCCGAAGCAACTTGGTGGTAGGTGCAAGTACGATGCTCGTTTCGTGCTATCCGTCATTCGAAACATCGTGTTTCGTCTCTCTACTAAATTAAAAATCGACGAATTTTGTGTAACATTACCTTTTTATCTTCCAGTACCATCCGCCCCTCGCAAAGTCACGGTCCGCCAGGCCATCGGCCGCCGCGTGGAAGTTCTATGGGACGCGCCAGAGTTCCCCCGCGGGGTCATTGACCACTACACCCTGTACCACGCGCCGCCTATACCGCCAATGCAGCGGTTCATCCCTGCCACCAACAAGACTAGCATGTCTGTGGTCATTAACACCCTCTTCAAGCCGAACGTTAACTATTCCTTCTGGGTGAGTGTTCTAGAATATTCCTAGTGGTGTAGTAGATGCCAGAGGTCCCTCGCGGGGTCATTGACTACTATGCCCTGTACCACGCGGCGCCTATACCGCCCTTGCCGCGCTTCATCCCTGCCACCAACAAGACTAGCATGTTTGTGGTTATTAATAGTGTTCAAGCTGAACGTCAACTATTCCTTATGGGTGAGTGTTCTAGACTGTTCTGAGTGTTATTGTAGGTACTTTGGACCCGCCAGACTTTCCGCACAGGGTCATTGACCGCTACATTCTGTATATCTGCACCTCTGTGTAATTTTGAGTACCTATTTTCTAAGTAGTGTAATAGGCGTAAAGATAACCGACTATGCAACGCCTGTTAAAATAAGATAGAATACATTTAAGGTTTTTGTTATTATAGTGCGTAAGTACTCACACTCGGGGACAAAAATGGTATAATAATTGATTTTTTAGAAAACATTTATTAATTTAATTGCCCATTTATCATAATATTCGATTACGCCACTGAACTCGGATGTTAAGGAGATAGTTGACCTTTCATTGATCAACTAAAATCTCTGATCAAAATATTTGTTATCTAGTACTCATAACACAAGCTCTGATTAGTTTGGGGGTATAGGTATGATGCTGTGTGAGTTATTCAGCTTTATTTATTTATTTGTTAATTTATTTCAGGTTGAAGCAACAAACGGTCAATTCACATCAAACAATTACGAAGTAGCGTACATTACCTTTGACGAAGGCGGCGATATCGACGAGATTGTCAACGTCAGTATGTCTCGCCCTAACGCCTCCTCCATACACCTCGAATGGCACAAGATTCGCGCCGTCGAGGGTTATGAGATTGAGCTAGAGCTGCCCGCTATGTACGCAAAACGCCCGCCTTATGTTACGACGGAGAATCAAATTAATAGTAAGTATACCAAAGTCATAGACTAAGCTCAAAGAATTTGCAAGCTAAAGTGTCAGTTAGCCGGCCATATCTTAAAAACCCATAACCGCTGGGGTAAATGTTCTTGATTGAAGTCTGCGACTTCGCAAACGTAGGACGCCTGCCGGCCAGGTAGGATGACGACCGGCGAAAGACTGCAGGCAGATGCTGGAAGCGGCAAGCTGAAGACTGGACGCTATTGCACTCATTAGAGGAGTACTAAGTCCAGCTGTGGACAAACATAGGCTGACGATGACGATTAAAATGCTTAACGTTACCGTGCCTCGACCTAACGCCTTCTCCATACACCTCGAATGGCACAAGATACGCGCCGTCGAGGGTTACCAGATTGAGCTAAAGCTTCCCGCTAATTACGCCACACGACCGCCTTATGTTACGACGGGACATTCATGCATGATTAATCGAGTTGCGGGTCAACATGCATCGATTTGACTTTATTTTATTTGTAAACGAGTTTTGAGTGTTCTTAGCTATTTTGATGAAAACCGGTGTAATCGTGGTATGATGGTACTAAGAAACCAAATAATAAAAAAGAAAAAAATGTGATATAATTGGATTTCCTAGAAGTTACCCTGAGTGTGAGGGCTTATTTATATATTTAATAACTTTATTGCACACATTTAACAAAAGTATACAAAAGGTGGGCTTAATGCCGATAGCATTTTCTACCTGCCAACCACACATGGTAGAAATAAAACAAAAAGGCGTGCTATAATTAAACTAAGCTAGATAAACTACAGCAATGTAATAATAAAACTTGCACTATATAATAATACATATAATATCTATATATGTATAGATATATATATATTATAATAGGTACTTACAATGTTTTAATGAAGAAAGGTAGCAACAAAAATCACAAAAAGTTAAAAAGATGGTTGAGTTACCTAACTACATAGAAGTCGGGTAAAGATTCCTTATAAAATGCTCACGTGTGAGCTTTTTAAAACGATCCTTTGATTCGACTTTCCTGATATCATAGGGAAGAGAGTCTAACAGCCTCAATAGAAAATATTTTTTTACGAAAAAATGAGCTATGTGCTGGTATCTCTAGGAGTAGATTGCTTGATGATCTGAGTGGTCTGTCATGTGAGTCAGCCAGACATGAAAGACGATTCTTGAGATAGCCAGGAACAGAAGGATTTTTAAGAGCAGAAAAAATAAAACAAATTATATTAAATTATAGGGCTTACGCACTATAATAATAAAAATCTAAGATGGTACTAATCTCTGAACCTGAATTTGGAATAAAAATAGTTTTGTTTAGCTAGAGTTGTTCTATGCTTCTACATCATTAATATTGACATCGACTAACTCATTTCCCCACAGTAACAAACCTCCCACCTGGCATCGAGTTCAGCGTCGAGCTACGAGCGTTCAAAGAGGACCTGTACAGCGCTCCATTCACAATGAGCAAACTGAAGACTGCCGGCGAAGCGGACGAGTTGCTCCGACCTTCAGTAGAGCTGCAAGCTCATGTCAACACGGTAAGCTTTTAGATTTCATCTATTTTTATTATCAAGGCGCTACCCCGACACTAACGCCGCCACCTATTTATTCTTATTTTAACGTTAAACGAAGTTGAAGTTGGGCAGTTTGTGAAACATATCATAAGTTTTATTGCCTCTGTAATAGTTTAGGCAGAGATGCGAAGTTGCTTTTGTTCAAATCAAAAACTCTTTATTTCCATAAATACAATAAATGTACACTTAGAAAAGGTCAAATTCTTAAAAAATTACACATCAAACTCTATTGTTGGCCACCAAACTCTGTGTTCGCATCTCTGTCTAAACTATACAAAAAAAAAATCTATTACATATATGCCTTAAAATAATGTAGCAACTAGGTTAACCAAATATTGTACACATCAGTCGATATCTTAATATAGTGTTACATTAGAGAACTACATTTTTTAAAGTCAATATCGAAAATACAAGGGTTAAGTACCTAATTCTTCCTATCGTCATCCGAAAATGTGGATTTTAATATAAATAAATATGTTCATATCCAAGAATATAAATGTCTTTATTAACAAAGAAAATTACAATCAAATAATAGAAACAAATTAGAACTAATAGGTATTTACAATTAAAACAATTGAGCTAATTGCAGACTGTTGCAAGCAATCTACAGGTAGCTCAACTGAAGAAGCTAAGTTTCATTTAGGCGGTAAAATGCATTTTTTTAATAATTTTTATTTTTTGTTTAAAACATTAAAATTTTCTATGTGTGACTTGTTATAGCTAGCTTAAAAAAAATTGTTTTGTATTTTATTTGTAAAAAATAATTTTAGGTCATTGTGGCTTGGAATCCGCCTAAAAGCGAGCGGTATAGCGGCAAGAAGCTATCTTACGAAGTGCATTATTCCAACATGATACATCGGGCGAATCCGTTCGAGTATTCAAATGGTAAGCTTTTCAGTTCATCACGCGGGAAAAACTATTTTTAACACGTCAAAAACGCGATTAAAACTTCAATAATAGTGTTTCCGTTTTAACAGCTTTAACAAAGCTGTTAAAAAGAGCGTTTGTTTGTGATTAAATGTGTTAAATATTGAATTTTTACTGTGGTAACTCGATGATGTGGCCCTCAGATTTCTCTGTTAACACTTTTATTACCCATGACGCATATGGACGTCTTCATCTAGATCTGAAAAGAAAAAAATGTGGGACAGTGAATGCATTAATGGATGTTGGGTTGCTGCGACTGTCATCGAAATTCAATTGTGAAATAAGTTATTTTATAAGTCGCGTAGATAAAGATTCAGATTGAAAATGACAGCCAACATCATGCTGTATCGCTACGATCAAATTTGTTCAAATATGATCTAAGCGGGACTTGAAATCCGTCACCCTTGACACTACTACTGCAGCATCGATAGTACTTTTTAGGGTAATCTTATTTATTTCCAAAGACAATCTGCTAGATGGCGCCACAGTTACGCTCGTAATAAAGGGTGTCCAAAAATTACCGCAAGACTTGAATTTGTCGCCATTTGTGCAGTAAAGTGTTGGCAACCCTTAAAAAAACAATTCGACAGCTGACAGTTTAGGAAAGCTTGGCTTCATTAATTTTGAAATATTGTTTAATAATGAAGACACGTTGTTCTACCGTGTAACGCTACATTTTTACTAACCCTAAACTGTCAGCTGTCGAATTGTTTTTTTAAGGGTTGCCAACACTTTACTGCACAAATGGCGACAAATTCAAATCTTGCGTTAATTTTGGGACACCCTTTATTATGGTATTTATAAAAACTAGCTCCTGCCCGCGGCTTCGCACGCACTTTGCCGGGATAAAAAATAACCTATGTACGTCACTGGGAAACCATCATCGACCTCCCTGCCAAATTTCATTAAGGTCCGTCAAGCCGTTTAGGCATGAAAAGGTAACATCGAATTTATAATATTAGTTTGGATGAAAATATCTTTTACAGACACAACAATTATTACAACTCGGAACGAGGTAACAATAGAGGACCTACACGCGTGTGAATTCTACGTGTTTTCTGTGGGAATACTCGGCGGGCCGCTCCGCAAGACGCCTGAAGTACTCACCAGGGCGCAGACTACGTGAGTTATTGAACATTATTGCTTAGCTAAAGGGATTACAATCCGTTGTACAGGTTGGGCCAAAAATTTTTGCAAATAGCAACATTTGATTTCTCAAAAACCGTTAGAGGGAAGAGCGTGCGGGTGGCGGGGAATTACGCATCGCTTCATGCAATTTTAGTCACAATGGCGCGCTTCACTTGAGAACAGCGTGTTTTTTGTGTGAAACATTTTTACAAAAACAACGACTCCTACGTTACTTTACGACGCGACGCCTGTTTAGAGTTGAATACGGATTATGCCGTGTGAGTGTCCCAAGTGTTAATTTAATTAAAGCTTGAGTCAAGAAGTTCGAGCAAACGGGATCGACAACGAATATTAAACAAACAGGGCGGCCAAGTTCTTGGTATTGCCTTAGCCGCCGAACGCTTACGCGTAGATGATTCTGGATCGTTCCTTACGGAAATACCTCCCCAATTGTTCTCTTCGCTTCTTCTTGGACGTGGCCGCCCTGTTTGTTTAATATTCGTTGTCGATACCGTTTGCTCGAACTTCTTGACCCAAGCTTTACAATACATTGATAGCGTGGCGGCCGCGGCGTGAGAATCGGCCCTCTATATTAGCTCGTCGTTGATGTCGTAAGAGCCGACTAAGCTATTCTAGAAGAGGATGAGCAGTAGCTTTCTTTTGTGGATTTTTAACAACTCCACTGCGATCATCAATCCACCTGCCATGGGTGGTTTATGGCAAGGGGGTTTATGCCCCCTTGATTGGGGGAGGCAGTGGAGGTTATTTGTTCATGAAGTACGAGCCCTACACTAAACACCTTGAATCAACCTCATTTTTGTATTTTAGGGCGGCTGTCCACAATCTGCGTGTTGAATACGACAAAGAGAAGTCCCAGATGAAAGTCATGTGGGATGCTGGCTGTAGTATTTATCTTGGACCTGTGTCTTTTAGAGTGAGTATTCTTTGAAAACCTAGTATTTACCGTCTCACTTTAACGGTGCATCAACGTATATATTAATTTACACCTCATCTCTTAGGGATACGGTTCATTAAATAATATACAAACATAAATTATTTGGTTTCTTGAAAGTAAAAACAAGATAAAAAAAATCATGAAAATGCACTGTTTCGCACATAATTTGGTCGAGATCTCAGGAACCCTGCGGTCTATTGAAATGAGTTATGTTTTGATTCGTAGGTACTAATTATTTGGTTCCTTGCACCAGTTTCTTCTTATGTTGTGTAGCATTCTTGTAAATAAGCAAAAACTAGATTTTTGCGCATAACCGTTCCAAAAATGTACGCTCTGTCCCGCTCCTACCAACGCAAAATCATATGCCTATCCTTTTCACAAAATGGCGCGCATTGCGTCCTATTAACTTCAGCCCACTAGATGAATAAACCTGAAAAGGTTGGTTACACAGATTCATCATGTCAGTTTACCAATATTATAGACAAGACCATGAATTATCTATTTCAACGCCCTGCGCTCAGTGAGTCGATAGTATTGTCTCGACAACATTTTTGTATGGGATACGTAATAGTTACAAGCTTCCATGTCCACAAGGTAGAGGCGCTGTACTTTATCACATCACACTTATATTATAAACGCGAAAGGTTGGATGTTTAGATGTATGGATGGATGGGTGGATGTTATAGCCGAAACCATACCCGGCGTTAACCGATTTTTTTTATACTTAAAGGTGTAGCTCTATGCAAGGATGCCTGGATGAATTCTATGAATATAAACTGTAACTATTTTTATTGATTGATTTTGCATGATTATGACATGTTTTTAATTTTAATTTTGTTATTGATAATATTTTTTAATTTGCTATCTATATGAATTTAAATTCTAATATTATATTCATACGCCTGTAAAGGCAGGTTTTGGTAGTAGTTACTATAAGAATTATTTTAAGAGCTATGTATAAATCTGAAACTTTAAGAATAAATGTAATATGTAATCAAACATATAGAAATAACCATAAAACGTTTCCAGAGAAATGACGCGTGTGAAGCCGCGGGCAGAAACTAGTCCCATATAAAAAGGAAACATCAGCTCTTCGTCAAGAAGATACCATTGACTGACTTTTAAAATTTTACTAAATAAACTGTTTATGTGTAAAGTAATGTGTAAGTATCTATCGATATTACTCCTTCAATGTTTAATTAATACTTTCCAGCTGAACTTAAAAGAAGAGACGCGTGACAGAACCAGCCGGTATGCGCTCGCGGCTTCTAAGAATACCAGCTACGAACATGTCTTGGAAAATGTGCCAATCGGCGGACGGTACAACATCTGTGTGCATGTAAGTCGATAGTATAGATATTATTTAAAAATAAAATAATGGCTAGACACCAACATTTTCAGTCATGTAAAATTAGTTAAGATTTGGCGACATCCGTGTTGACACCAGCCATCCACAACAAACTTTGGAGGGCTGAGGGGGGAATATGCCCTCACGTATACAATACACACCACAAAGGCGGATCTTCCTTGCTCCGGTCCGACCCATCTGGTCCACATGCCTGGAGTCTTTCGACCAACAGTTGAATAAATTAACACTTGATAGTCATAAAAAAAAAAATTGTATATGTATTTTGTAATGTATAAAATTGTACAATTTGGCGACAAATGTTGTGGAATCAAGTGCTTGCTAGATCTAGGAATCGATATCTTTTGGCAATCGAACATTTTTCTAGCGCCATCTAGCAGAATGTCCTTTAAAGTTTGTAGTCAAGGAACTATCGATGTTGCCTGTGTTTTTGTAATATTCTGCGTTGCTGTGTTAAATTTCGAGGAGTGGAAGGAGAAAAGGGACGCCTTTGCCTCTCACAAATGGATATAGCTAAAAATAATAATAATTATCCCTCACTACAACGAATTTTTCATACAGGTGGCAGTAGAAAAAGCTGAAGTGAAATGCACATACTTCAGAAGCCAAGAACTGGAGGCGCCGAGTAATGTGCTCGCATGGTTAGGGCCCAGTGGTCACGTTATGGTTTCCTGGAAGGATGATCATATCCCGGGATATCCTACTAACAGGTACAGCTTCATATGTCTTGTATAAAAACTTATTGTGGCGGTCGCAACGTAAAAATCGATACCAGGCAGATAAACAGAGAAGCTATCGCGTCTCTGTTTATCTGCCTGGTATTTCGTTTCCGCGAATAGTGAATAATGAATTTGTTAAATGTTTTTGTAACTATGAACTTAAAGAAATAATTATATAGCAGCATTTTACGAATTTAAATGTTTCTTGTTACAGGAAACTCAAATACCAAGTGATACTATCAACAGAAGAGATTCCAGAGGACCTTATACACCCAACCGATGACATGATAACGATGACAGCTGACTACTCGCCGGCGTTACTGATCACTGAGGATAGTCTAAAAGGGCCGCTATACGTGGGAGTGAGGCTTATAACCTCTGACGGATACTACAGCGATCTCAGTGAAGTCAATACTTTGGAAATGGAAGGTTAGTCCCCACTTTCAATGTTTCGCACACCACGACTCAGTTACTCAGCTTGTTCAGGCCCCTTACTCGTCAACACGAATATCTAAGCTTCTACGTTACTAAACTCGACTAAGTGAAAATGTAGCCTTAGGAACGGTTTCCATCTGAAACTTACTAACGCGTGATTTATAGACTCAAGAGAGTGAAAGATTCATTTTATGCTAGTTCGCTGGCTGACCGACCTAACCGCGATTTCATTCGCGTGGTCTTTAAGATAAAAAGCCTTCAAACCGATGATATTTTAAAGCTGGGAGATATGTCACTTAAAACATCACTTCGCTGTACTAAAATGAGTCCAGAGACTCACCGTCATGTCCTAAAGCGTCAGGTTTCTGAGATATTCACATACGAAAAAATATATAGCTATAGGTATTTTCGTCTGTTTTCAGAAACTTGATGCTTTAGGACATTATATTATGAGACATTTTTAATTTGTACAGGTGTCCTCTATTCAAATATATTCATTAAAATAAGCGCGGCGATTAAAAAAAAACATTGTGGTAGAGCCGATGTCTGGGCTATCCTCCATACTAAAAACTTCAAACCACCTAACGCACGCACCTAACTCAATCAAATTTGCGCTTGGTATTCGTGGTTGGTACTGGGTGTTGGTCTACGTTTTTCCTCCACCTCCACGTCCACAGCCTATGTTGGTCCCAGGCCTCCCCTGATAAGCGCCTCATTGGCTTTTATCTCACGGGGGTAATGGCTACCATCCCCACGCTGGGACATGCCCAGCGTGGGGATGGTAGCCATTACCCCCATGGTAGGGTTGGGGATCGCAGTTCGGTGGTAGAATTGTTCTGCAGAGGGCGCTGCTGCCCGCCCCCGGTGGATATCCCTTAGTTGCCTCTTACGACACCCGCGGGAAGAGTTGGGGTGGTGCAAATTCTAAGCCGGCACCACACAGCAACCTACGTTTTTCATCACTGTTCAACTAAAATTTCATAACAGACGCCGAGTAAGTCTATACAAATCGTTGTTTTTTTTTAAATCTCGTACGCAAAAAGCGCGTTGCTATCCTGCGTAACGTTTCATTGCGCGAAGGTCTGCCTGCGACGCAGAGGTTGCGGGTTCGATTCCCGCCTTGGGCAAATGTTTGAACGATCTGTGTGTTCTGGGTATTTTCTATGTATAATAAGTACTCATAACATAAGCTCTGCTTAGCTTAGGGCTAGATGATGCTGTGTGTTGTCCAGCATATTTATTTATTTATTGTGCATAACCCCCAATCCTCCTCTTCAGACGTTCGGCATTGGCAATTAATTTATTTCGGTGACACCCTTTATTTTAATTGTTCCAGGATCGACCGAGCCCCAGCACTCAGCAGAATCCGCCCTCTGGTGGGGTGCGGCTGGCGCCCTGCTTGTGGCCGTGGCACTAGGCGGCGCCCTGCTGCACGTGGCGCTCCGCAACCGGAGACTCACGCGCTCCTTCCTCCGGTTCACAGCGCACACGCCGCGGTACGACAGCCGCCGGGGGCAGGCGACTATAGAGCACGGTATGTATACATGGATCAGTCTCTCCCTCTGGTGGGGCGCGGCTGGCGCCCTACTCGTGGCCGTGGCGCTGGGCGGCGCCCTGCCTTGGTTTACTGTTGGAGTTGGAAACAGATCGCCACAATTGCCGATCCTGCGCTGCCCGCAATGTGGTGCGGACTCCCTGTTAAACCTCATTGATCTTAGTCATTTATTATTGCCATTGGCAAACAAGCTTCTGACTGCAGCTTCGCTGATATCACCTATATCTATCTGGATAAACCTTAGTTATAGATTATACTCATTACAAACATTGGTGCCTATTCTCTTGTCACAAAAATTTTACTAATTTAACAGCACTAAAAATTATGGCATCCTTGTTATTTCGTTCGATAAGAAAGGGACGTCAGCATTTTTAGTGCGTGCAAATTAGTTTACTTAGTGTTGTGACATCGAATAGAGCCTTTTATAATCATAGTCAACATTCCACAAAACACTGTTCAACATTAAAAATCACTGTATCACACAATAAAAAATATTTATTAACTGAACATATTACTTCCAGATGATGACGACGTCCCGCCAATCCACGGTTTTTCTGACGACGAGCCGCTCGTCATAGCGTGAGCTGCAATGTGATCTAACATATACCACAATCACGAACAAACTGTCATTAAATAGTCTATTCAAAACGTACAGCGAAAACTACCATTTATTTGAAGACATAAACATGCTTCTAGACGTCGCTCGATTACACCATTAGTGTCGATACGATGGTTGCATAAACTATGCTAAACTTATTTGACAGCACTTAAAATTAACCAAGTTTAGTTTTT
The DNA here is from genome assembly GCA_963662085.1 of Eupithecia inturbata. NCBI lineage: Eukaryota > Metazoa > Arthropoda > Insecta > Lepidoptera > Geometridae > Eupithecia > Eupithecia inturbata. The sequence goes on from OY759187.1 coordinate 6,915,045, forward strand.
GCAAGCAAATCGACACAATATGGTTAGTTCTGATGTTAAATTTAACTAACTTTACAGCAATTAAAATGACGCCATCCTTTTTATTTCAATCGATAAGAAAGGGACGGCATTATTTTTAGTGCTGTCAAATTAGTTAAGTTTTGGTGCCATCTGAATGGACCCCAATGTCTGTGTAAATTATAATAAACCAAAACAAAATTTGGTGGGTGTTTTTCGCTTTACGTTTAGAACGGACATCACTAACACTTTGTGACCAATGTTAAGTTGGCGCAGATAGCTCTCGTTCGTTATTCTACTCATTTCTGCCTAAAGAAGACCAGTCTGTGTATAAGTTAACATCGGTCCAGATATTTTACAAGTGAAACTATTACAGTGCATCCAAGTTTTCTGTTCACTTAGTTCGACTACCATACAAAACAGTGCTATTAAAAAATCTGAACTAAAAACTTGGATGTATTCTAATTTTCTAATGCTCTTAAAGTCGCCATTTTTTATAAGCTAACACGTGATTGGCTAACATTAATGATGTTTTGTTTTTATTATCATTATCCAATAGTTGATTCGTGGAAGACTCTTGATCTTGTCATATCTAGTATTCCTTAGTTATTCTTATGAATTGTTTAGTTAAAGTGGTTGTTGGTTAAGAATATTTAAATGTGTAATTTTTAAGTACATTTTTAGAGACATATATTTGATTTTTAATGTAATGCTTTGCTTGGGTAATAACCTAATAACACCTTTAATGATAATTTTGATGGATGTGATTTTATTTATAACCATATCTAATTTTTAATTTACGGGACATCGAAAAGTAACGTCGTTTTTAGTCTTATTTGATTGTAGTAGAAAGTTAATTGTGTTGATTATTGTTTCATTTATATTTTTGAGTTATTGTTGTTGAAATTAGAAAAATTTCAATCTTATGATAATTTCGAATATATTAAATATTTGCTAAATTATTTAATATGGAAATTAATTTATTTTGCTCAATTTAGCTAGAAATGATACACCAACAACCACAAAATTTTAAAATCATTATTTTATCATATTTTTATCGCCCTCTGAGTATTATAAAGATTGAAGGCAAATTATGTTTAGTTGTAAAATAGTATTCATTTCACATTTTATTGCTATTATATGAAAGTCTTAACCACAGCCCGACTTATAACTTGGCCACATAGCAGGCTTTGGACTGTCATAGTGTTAAAACATACATATAAAATACCTATCTAATTCTTGCCATCTTGAGCCTTATATGTTATATGTAAGTTTTTTTGATATTAGCTCCTGTAGTTGCTTACTAAAAACGGTTTTATTTCATGATTATAAACCGCGTTATTTGTGTTATTAAACATACTTTTAAAATGTGAAATGAAAACAATGCAAACGGGCTGTTATATCTAAGACTTGTTATGAACCTATTGTTATGTAAACATTTTATAAGTTAATCGCTCATTACTGAATTTATGTAGATTTAAATGTAACCTCATCTCAAGCTTTCAAGTTCGGCACCAAAGATCGCTATAAGTACAATTAATTTATTTTTAAATGTGTTGAACTTTGTATAAATTCATGTAACCGTAGGATCTCGACATTCCTAATACTGTGAATAGGTTTTAATAGGGATGTACCGAATATTTTGAGTCGAACATATACTAGTGAAATTAAACTGGCATTAAAAAACCGGTTCATTCCTAAATAAATTCTCTCAAAATTGTGGATCTGGTTTTTGATGGCTATTGTACTTTTTATTGACCGATTCTATGACCGATCAAATACTCTAAATATGAATAAATAAAAAAACAACTAAAAATTACTAATTATAACTAAATATTTAAATAGCTGAGGCGAATGTCGTCTATTAGTAGTCGGTACATCACTAAATTGTTTAGTTCCTAGTACCTAGTTATCAACAAACGCGGTCGTAGCGAATCATTGTTTCAAATTATATGGTTGTAGAAATTTTACTTATAAAATGTAAACGAAAAAATATAAAATAAAATTTATAAAAGTAAAACGTTATCGATAATTTTACTGACTCAAATACGTACTATCCAAACGTAAATTTATTTAATTTTGTAGTATGTTAGATCTTTGTTTGATCAGTAGGCAGATGTGAAGTTAGCCACACATGTACCTACCTACTAAAATATTTTGCCCTCGCATGTTAGTCACTCAAAAACACACAGTTTCTTCACCGGCCTACTATCGGTGACTGTCACTCACTATGAAGTGAGTGACAGTCTACGACAAAAATCAAAGGAATAAGTCAAACTTCAAAAGCTGTTAGGCCTTTTCATGTTTCCTGTTTTCATGTACCTTTGATACCCATCTGAGGCACATTGTGCAAATAATAAAAATCAAGAACCAGCTTGCTACTTCCCAACTCACCTAATCACCACTAAGCAACTCGTTCGCTTTCATCCCGAACTCTCGAACCGGCATCAGTACGTAACCTTTGTCCATAGAAACCACTACGCCGACAACTGACCGGTGGCCGTCTACCTCGCATATTAGTGGACCACCGAGGCTTGTCTGAAACGTATGAAAACATTAAATAAAAATAAAATGAGCTACTACTTATGCAACTTCTTATGTAACTAACTAAATATTTGTATACATTGTTTATGTAAGTAGTCGCCTTTTTTGACGTAGGCCTTCCCCAGCTCCTTCCATATTTTTCTATCTCTGGCCTTTGTCATCCAGTTAGGACCAGCTCTCTTCATAAAGATATCTTGCCATCTCTTCTCCGGTATATCTCTAGGTCTCTTTTTATTCCTTGGGATCCACTCTGTGATTTTTTGGCCCAACGGAGAGTAGAATCCGGGAGATTATACCATCCTGCACATGTGCCCAGCCCAATTCCATTTTAGGGATCTTATGACCTCTACGACGACGTCCCGTATGAAAATATTACCAAACAAGAAATTGTTCTTTTTACACTAGGATTAAAACAACTTGGACGCAACCTGATGTTGCGTCGGTGGCTACGCAGTACTCGTTTATATGGAAAAATGGTGTTGCGAATGTGAAATCTTTGCTTATAGATAACTTCACTCCGGCCAAGTTGTTTTAATCGTATTGTACCCGACTACCAAAGGCGCGACTTCTTCAGCCTAAACAAAATGACTTGCAATAGTTGCAATACATTGAACGCTTGTTTACAACTTTTACGTAGGTAAGTAATACTCGGTTTTTTTACAAGTTTTAGATAGAACCTCTGTACTACCTAATAGTTGTAAAAAAAAACTTTTATACTCTTATTTAAGTATTTTGTTCGTCAATGTAAACTGAAGTAAACTTTACTTCGTAGCGAAAAATAAAACTGCCTTGAAAATACAACAACAATAAAATCTTTTCAGAAATTAAACTAAAACTAATTGCGACCACTACCGGCTATTAATTATCATACAAAGAAATAAACAAATAAAACAGTCCCCCAAAAATAAACGAGTTTACTTACAACGTGGCCCCTCGACGCACTAGCACAAAACGTCTCGCTATGTTTGTAGGTCTTCTTGTTACGAGCGCCGCACATTCGGATAGACGCTCGTTGCCAACGAGATCGGGTTTGGATTCCTATTAAAAATAAGCAGTTTAATCATAAAAGAAGTCAGCGAATTTATTATTTCAACACGTAATAGACGCCTATTTCAGTTGCTGTCGGCAGACCCGTGGGACTCCCGCGGTAGGTAGGTACCTACCGCTAGAAAAATAGGAGGAGGCGGACCTGCGAGAGCTAGAAGCGGAGGAAAACTGCACACGACAGTCAAAAACGACGACTTCTGTTACCGGAGGCCAAAACAAACATCGATTCGTTACGCACCAACACACTTAATTGGCAGAGTAATCAACTAATCAATCCGTAGATTAATAGAATTTGCAACTACTAAGTACCTACACACCTAAATTGTGGTTTTCGTTTGCGGAATCCACTTGAATTCATGCGAATCGCGAATTTCACCAAATCGTTTAGTTTGACTCAAAGACAATTATCGTCCTGGGTTTGATTGAAAAAACAATCCTTGGGTCATTTTGTTTGTGTAGTATTAAAAAAAACTTGGCTTCACCTTGATCAAGACTGCCCCAGCCGTAAAATCTGCAGTCATCGCCAACGTGGGGCTCGCTAAGACAAGCTGGCTGTATGTTTGTCCCCAACACTAAAGGGCGCATCCAGTGCTAAAAAAATAAATTTTAAAAATTCAATTAGAAAGAAAAGGTTAGCCATGTACAATGTGTGCTAGATCTAGTATTTTTGAATTAGATTTGATTTAGCGCCTCAGTCGTGCCTATTTGGAACAGCAAATTTAATTTCAAAAATAGAATCGTGACCATGGTCATTCAACGTTACTCCAAAGAGAATAAAACTACTACGTTTTGTAGTTAACTCCGTGGTCCAACTACCATGGTTAGCCCAACCAGTCAATTCTTACTGCCGCCCTGAAGCTCAGGGCTCCTATTTCGACTTTTGCTAACGAATGATCATCTTCCTGTCCTTATCGTTGTTTATTTGTTTCAAACTTACCAATACTGCAAGATTATAGTCGGCGTCTCCAGCCTCGTACCGAGGGTGTACTTGGATGTCTGCGACGCGAGACTTCAACCGGGACCTGTCAGTCAGGTCCCATGCTCCTGCGAACACTGTGATATCGCGAGGTGAAGTCCTGAGAAAAAAAACAAACAAGTGAAGAATGTCCTAACTAACCTCTCAATAGTAAGGCCAAAATTTTGCGAAATGGCGTTAACAGTGCGGCCCGATATGGGCTGCCCGCACTGTTGGGGTTTGCAAAAGGTGCAAAAAAAATGAGTCATTTATACATTGAGTTATTTTGACACAACTCTTAAAAGCATACTTTTCTTTTACAGTACACATAGTATTTACAGCCTTCGATCACCAATACAACCCAGTAGCCGATGTGTCGCAAGAATAAAATAAAAGAAGAAAATTAAAAAAATTAAATGTTCAACAGTATGCATACCCATCAACACAGTCAGCAACAGTGATAGCAGCCCGAGGGTGAATGAGAGTGGCGTAGCAGAGGACGTTGTGCCGCCTCTTAGTCAGCACCACCAGAGCCAACCAGGGATGGGAACCATTGGCTGCGTCTCCGAGGGGTTTATCTGGTGAGTCACAAGAATGTCTACAGGGTGTTTAGAAAACAATGTGTATACAGCAAAGTCCTGGCTAGAATGGGGCAGATGGGATCTGGACTAGCACAATAGTAGCCAAGAGATTTATCAGGTGAATCATATGATCGATCAGTCACATGAATAAAACAAATATTAAATAAATGTTTTTTCACAAGGTCTTAACTTAACAGTAACAGTAGTAGGTAGATACAGTGTTTTAGACCTAGTTAACCAGTCTTAGTTGCAACACCTTTCTTTATACAGAGTCTATGATCAGAATGGGGCAGATGACTGAGACCTAGACTAGCCCTTAAGAACTTATTAAAAAGCCATTTGAATGCATCGATCTAAGTAAAAGAGGGGAGATGAGATACTAGCTTATCGAAAGTAAGCTTAAAATAAGATACAAATAAGTACAATTAGTTCCACCCACCTCAGTCATAGTCGGACGGCGTTCGTTAGGCGTGCTTGCTATGACGTACGTTAGTGTGATTTATTGACTAAAAGACTACAGATATGCCCTCGTGTTTGTTTATTATAATTATCGCACAATATTGGAAATATAACTTGAGCGAATGTTTGCGTGTAGTTGTAACACAGGCAGTTGTTGAGTAAGCGCTGGAAGAACGTAGGTAACGAAATGTACAGATTTTACTTAGATCTATGTTTAAATGTGATAAGTTAAATTACCTTTGTCTTTAGCTTTGATTGCCACTGCCTTTCCGCAACCACCGAACAGCTGATCTTCTTCGAAAAACTCATCCCCAACTTCGCTCTCCTCAGGAACCGAACCTAAAAACTCTCTGCTATCATACATTTTCTCACTAGTAGTCTGTCTTGAATTTTGACTACGGAATCTATTTCTATCTTTAAATAAGTTAAGCAGTTTGAAACCTTGTAGCACTTGGAAATCAGGATTTGAGTGGAAGTTAATAATGTGACTTTGTGCGTCCAATGTCACATCGGAAACTGTTGTGAATTTCACTGGCTTTGTTTTTTGCTTCTGTCCTGTAATTTAAACAATAAAATTGTTTGAAAGTTATCTACACATTCAAGTTCTGCAACAAATGTTATCTATTTTTTGTTTACCTTTTCGAGGATCTATTGTTGAATAACCAAATGTATCGTAATCATTACCAGCATCGTCGTCACTATAATCTTCCTCTGGGACCGACTCATCTGGTGTTCCACCATACGAGAGCCCAGTATTACTTGTAAAGCTCCAGCTAGAAGGGGACATATCATGGTCAGAGTACAGGCCTACTAATCCAGGCTTAGGCAGTTCCGAAGCGTAGTCGCCATAATCATCCGTGTCGTAATTGTATGACGGAGTTACAATTTTCTCGTTTGTCGGTGTTCTAAATCTAGAATTCTTGATATTCAAATATGGGTCTTCGTCATCTTCATCTCGGTTCGTGATAATTTTAGCTGTAGGATTAGGTACTTGCTGGACTTTTTGTTGCTGAGATAGTTTGTGCAGAAGAAGGAAGTTTCTTTGGTTTAAACCTCCATCATCCGATCTTTTATGTCGTGGTTTTCTATGTGTTGCACAGGGAAATGAAATGTGCGAAGCGTCATTGATTTTAGGTATCGGTTGAATTGGCAGGATGCAGCAAACTATATCCTCATCACTAGGCTCCGTTTGGTTCCTGTCAATAAATTGATAATTCAGCAAAAAAAATAAAATGTTTCTAATTATATTATTTTGGTAAGTTAAGATTGTACTTACCATTCTTTATAGAGAATTCCTTTATTTAGATAGCAATCTTTCTTCTTTATGTAAGAGCAAATATTTTGAGCTTCCTTATCTTTGTGAGCACCAGCCGATATTTTATCATCATGAAACGAAATTTCAGCACTTAAACCATTTTCCGTATTTGTTAAATTGTTTTCAACATCCACTTTGATACCGTATTTCTCATTCATAGAAAAGTTGAAAACAAACTCATCTTCGATTTTATGTTTCGGATCCCTTAGCTTCAGATTTTCTTTGTTGTCTTTCGCTTTATCATTATGCTTGTTAAATTCTCTTGGCCAAACAATTTTGTTATCGGTATGTTCATAGAGACGTCGTTTCTTATTCCTGTGATTGGAATTAGTAAGCTTATTAATGAACAATTCACTGTCCCTAAAAACTATTGTTGCACTCTCGTCAGTATCGAAATCACTCAAGATCTCAATGTCAGGTTCTTTTAGTTGGATTTTTCTAATATTATTTAACTTATCATTCAGCCACCAAAATTCGCCATTGAGTTGTGCGCACACTGAGTTTAATGTAAAAACAATTAACAGTGTAAGCAATTTCGCACGCGTCATTTCACTAGATGCGTTTGTGAAAAGAGATTGCAGGATGTTGCACTGGTTGCGATAATTGTAATATGATTTCGCTAAAACTCGTCTATTATTCGCGGACAATGTGATGATTTGTGGCGATCGGCGCACAAAGCCCTCCTGCACGTCCTATGTCAGTAATTTGTGGTCGAACACTGAACGCTGTTATGATGGTTATTTCTCAAGTACCATACGTTTTTAGGTCAATCTGGTAGAGTCATATTATTACGTAATTTGGAATTTGCGCTAATATTATGTTTAAGTATGTTACATTTATTTTATTAGGTAAATACAACTCTAAATAAAATTACATTTGATCACCAAGTCAAAAAGGGTCGAACGACAATAGTGCTTGTGACACCATTGTTGATTTAGGATTACACATAATATATCCTATGTTGTTCCTGAATATAATAAGTTCCAAAACTAAAAACTCATTTCTTGTACACAAAGCCCAAAGTTTTTAGCAATGTCATACAGGTTTATCCCTTAGCCCAGCTTAGTCATTTAATAACTACTATGATGATATGATTGTCCTTGACATGATTAAATTTACTATTAAATATGACTCACGAACATGTTTCGAACACTTTTCCTCTTATATTGTGCACAATGAGGTGCTATTTACGAGCTATGTATAGTATACGTAATATTGATAACAATAACAAAGTTACCTCACTGTTTCTAGATACAATATAGACAGATAAAGATAAAGTTGAAAAATAAAGACTGTTAAAGTTGAAAAATAAAGCTTCTAACCACACACGGGTTCATTTCTAACTTTATTATACTTTCACATAAAACCGATTCATCATTTTCCAATAAAAGTTAGCTACAAATTAGATTAGCTTCAAGCATCCTAAGGGAAGCGAAACTTGGGAGTTGCCTCTTCTAAAAACTTTGTGCAGTTGCCAAATTGATTTCGATCGAACCTGCCGGTGCGGTAACTTTGTTTGCAGCGAACTGAGAACTCGTTTTCTTGAGTTGACAGAATTCTTAAGCCTTATTGATATGATCAGCCCTGATACTTTACGTTTGAAGTACTTCTACTGCGTAGCAGTGATCATTCAGGTTCAAAAAAATTAAGCATCCACAGGTTATCTTTAAAGAAAGTAGGTACTTGCTTAATGAATAAAATATTGTGCTGGACAATTCACAATTCACACATCATCATCATCATCTAGCCCCAAGCTAAGCAGAGTACAAGCTCTGCACAACAAAATACAACTCATAACACAAGTTATGAGTTCTGCATAACTGATACTTATTGCTAAAGAATTTACCTTAGTCAGAGCTTGTATAAATAAACATGACGTGCCCATTCATCATCATCGTCATCATCAACCTATCTTAGTCCACTGCTGGACATAGGCCTCCCCCAATGAGCGACATAGCGCCCTGTCTTCAGCTTGCCGCATCCAGCATCTGCCTGCAGTCTTTCGCAAATCGTCATCCCACCTGGCCGGAGGGCGTCCTACACTACGTTTGCCGAGTCGCGGTCTCCACTCGAGAACACGTTTACCCCAGCGGTTGTCGGTTCTTCGCGAGATATGGCCAGCCCACTGCCCCTTCAGCTTGCTAATTCTCTGAGCTATGTCGATAACTTTGGTTCTCTGTCGGATGTATTCGTTACGAATCCTATCCTTCAGAGAAACTCCGAGCATAGCTCTTTCCATAGATCGCTGAGCGACTTTGAACTGGTGGACCAGCCCTACCGTGAGTGCCAACGTCTCAGCTCCGTAGATCATAACGGGTAGGACGCACTGGTTGACACTTTCGTTTTCAAGCATTGCGGTATGGATGATTGATTACATGCCCATTAGGTGTACATTTCCCCTTCCGTACCTTAGAACCAAATTTTTTGAAATATCTTTGAATTCAACATTTCGACGGAAACACCGATATTTCCAAAGAAATAAGCGGGTATTCGTTACAAGTTTCAAAGAACGAAACGAAAAGAACAGCCTCGTTTGGAAAATTTTCATGACTACATTTCCATACTTCAACACGAATGGCGATGCAATCTCTTTCTTTGGCTTTGTTCTTTGGGTAGTAAGTTTTGATGTATAAAAGCTTTATGTATGATGAAATATTGTTCCCACCTTCCTTCGTATAAGATGCGGTTTTAAAACCAAACGTCTAACACTTTCATGGTCCAAGACGCACATCCATCTCCTTGATGCGGGGCGGCTGAGGCTGGGCAGCGAATGTATCAACAAATAAATGTCACACACTGAGTTCTGTATTTACCTACGTTACGTTAGCGTTCCTTGTAGCTGCATACCATAAATTAAAAAAGTTAATGTAATTTTGAACTTCTGAATAGCGAACTAACTTGAGAATAGGAACGGCAGGGAAATGCTAGTCAAAATTATAAATGGAAATACCGCAACGGGTTTGTTTACGTTCATTCGCGAAGCAATTAGAATGCAAAGCTACGATGCTTTGATTTACTTTTTCAGGTCGGGCTAAGGAATTGCAATCGAAAATCGTGCTTTTTTCAATCCAACTCTTGAGGCTGTTTATTTGAACTCTGGAATATAGATTCCAGAGTTCAAAAACTAACTACAAAGTTAAACTACAAAGTTATTCCCATCATAGGATGGGAATAACTTTGTAGTTTTACGATTGGTTTTTCTTTCGTTTTCGGTATTTAGAAGTAACGTAGTAAGTTGGTACCGGGGTTTAAAACGGAAAACCTAATGAAATGTTCGACGATTTTAACCGCAAAATAGTGCGCACCGGTTATAATCGTTGTCGTCCGAAATAAAGAGGTTTTATTTTTAATTTATTTTCGTTCAATCTTTTTTTACTTTTTAAGTGCTGGTCAAGATCGAGCGGGCAGGTTTTCGAACTAACAAACAATATTACACTTCTACGAGTTACAATCTTCAATTTCGATTTTCCGCTAGTTTCTTCTATTTTGGTTTGACCATACTATATTTTGCAATTGGTATTCTTCTGACCTAAATAATGTTATTTCAGGTCATTCTAAAGTCGCAGTTTGAATTGTGTACATAAATGCTCACGTGCGATGCGGTTGCTAGTGGTTTAAATCCACCCAAGGGAGACATCACGGCTCTGCTACTGTTGCAAAAGTTCGTTTACCTTTTATAATGGAATTTGCAAGTTAATAGGTCATAAATTGGTTCTGAGAGACTAATTTTATTATATTATTTATTTGTTTAAGAACTTTATTTTATATATAAGGTACAAAGGGAGGGCTTAATGCCTTATGCCTGCCGACCAAAAACATATGTTTTTACAAAAACATATGGTTGGCGTGCTAATATTAATTTACAAATAAATATAACAATAATTTCGTACCTATCTTCCTAATAGCTCACTAGTTAAACCATATGTGTCCTGTCCATGTCCTGCAAATAGGGAATCCAATTTCGCATCAAAACCTCAAACCCACAAGCCTGCGAGATCGAGGTCATCAATCCCGGCGAGTCCGCGGGATTTGCAGGACTGAAGATAGCCGTACGTCTTCCTCTTTTTGACTTCCTACGTTCAAAGCGTTGACTCTTATGTCCTGACATAGCGTAACTAGACATTGATCACTTTCGGTTAAACGCCCATAAAAACTCAAATGTGAAATAAATTATTGTAAACATAAACGAATTACATTTCGTTAATCTAAAATTAGGTTCTGTATTTATGCGTATATAATTCTTTCACGCACTTATTTTATTTTTGCCATATGGACTATGAAGTTCCCTAATTCTTAACCGGTACCTATTCGAATGAAGCAATATATCATAAAAAACAGTTACTTTTTAAAAATAGTCATGCGAATATGCCGACTCGAAAAATATTGGGGCCGAAAATTTGATTTTAAACGAAAAATTTATGAAAATACATGGTTTATAAAACATAGTGTACTCAGTCTGTTTCACTTTTTATACCGGAATAACGCGTGTAATGCCGCGGGCAGTAGCTTACTCAATCATCGATCTATGCTTGAGTAACGATTTTGTGTGGCAAAAGCATATATCGACGACCGAGCATAGTCTCATAATACGCGCCATAGACTTATAAACGGTAGTTGAACGAGTTAAATGATTTCGTATTTTGATATTGCTTTTTCGTGTTCATTTTGTTGATATATCTAGTACCAAACTACACCTAACACGAACGTCCAACGTTCAAAATTGAATTCCGTATTCGCTCATGGCTATTTATCGAATAAAATCCCCAAAGTAAATACTGCTCAGACTTTTCTAGCTCAAAGCATGCTTGAAAATGTTTGAAAGAGCTTCCAATATGAATGTTATTGTTCTAACCATATTTTATTCATAGCTTTAAACTTTGTAGGAAGTGAAATTCGTTTGAAACGGAAACAATGCTTTGAGAGGTTCTCGAATACGAAACAGAGCGTCGAAGTGAGAGATTTGTGCTGGGATCGTGAGTGGGCTTGGAATCGCCAGAATCGAGATAAGACATTGTAAACTGAACTAGTTACGTAAGTTTTTCTACTTCTATAAGACCAAACATCCTTAGTGCAGCATGTTTTCTTCTTCCGTTCTGCTCTACAGCCCGTCACTCGTCTTAGATTCACGTCAAAGTTACTCATTACATAAAAAAAAACTTCCTATTTTCTCGAATCATTATCGAAAGCATCGAATTTCGTCACGGATACTTTAACGAAGGTATCCAAATATAAAAAGTAACAAAAATTAAATAACAAATAATAAAGTCATTTACAACGGGATATTTACCATGATTTGAGTTTTTAGTTTTCCAATATTTCGGCACAGTTTCATGCGCCTCGATCACGAAACAACTTTAGGCACTGCGAGTCCATTGTAAATGACATAGTGTTAATAACCATGATGGATTTAAAAGAAGTAACAAATAATAATAAAACCTAGTCAAATTAAATATTTTGAAAGCGCTGTGATCCACACCAATATATATTTTATTGTACTGGCTGAAATAACTTCACCACGGTCAGACGCTTTGCTCGATAGGCTGGTCAACTAGTAAGTTGCTAATAGAATACTGAATATAAACTGCTCTGTGCTGGTTATAGCAAGAATAATTTATAGCCGATAGCCATCGGGCAATGTTCCAGAATCAACGGCTTGAGAACTGCACGTTATCCTGCGCCTTTTTTAATAATTTGATAACATTCCTGAAACACATTAACAAGTGGACTTGAGATAAAATAAAAAGCTTTCCTTCTAGTCTGTTAAAAAATCTACCTACTACAGACGACGAGTATCTTGCATCTGTCTAGATTAAAGCTAATATTGCTTCCTAGATCTTTATGAAAGACGATCTCTCATCTTGCTTACACGTGCTACGTTATTCAACGGCTCCTGTAAATAAAACTACGAATATCACTTGCATATTTTGCCAACTTGCTATTTAAATTCAGTGCAGGCGCTATCCTGCCTTGAAGTATACATAAAAATATGCTTATGCATCGTTTGACTCCACAACGGGCAGCACAGAATGATTCCACGCCCCGCGATTTTAGCCCCAAGCTTACTTGAGATAAAGCTTAGAGTGGTTCGGGATGTTGGTCTTGTTTGAGGCTTTTTGGCAAATCCCTTTCTGATGTGAGGCACTAAAGGGAACGCTTTATAGCGTCCGCGGTCCGCCGCTGAGCATTCGCGGCTCTATTTAACATTCAACGGCAGGCAGGTACACAGAAAAATCTACATTTTTAATGGCTACCACGAGGCAACAAACTTCTTGACAAATGTGCTGGTGTAATTTCGAAATAAACAGATGTGGATTGGCTTAGAGGGAATAATACAGTATGGATCGGTTAGGTTGTGGACACAGTTTTGGGTGATGGTAATATTCCTGGATGTCTTGATAAGGCGTGTGGACAAGTTAATTATAGTGAAGCTTTCACTTAATTTTAGTTCATATTGAGGAGGCTTCCTAGAAAATGCACAAAGTCAGAGAGGTGCTAAAGGGGTCCTTGGTACTATAATAATTAATACATTCTCAAAGCCCGCGTCCCGTCGCGTCGATGGCAAATGATGCCACAAAGAAACTGCTCGCAGCATCTGGGGCTTGTTTAAAACTAAATTATGCGCTCTGAGATTCTCTGTTATTTAAGTTTTGTTCTAACTTCAGCAATTTCATATTTTAAAGTCATATTTGAGCTGAGAAACAGATTTGTTTATAAGTAGAATAAGGTTGAGTTCGCTGTTAGATTAAGCACATGAAGAACTCTAAAAATATAAAGTTTCTTAGTAAATTCTACTAAAGAAGCTTAGGAAAACTGCGACCGTTTATTAAGTCGAAATCAGAAGGACCGAGAATATTACAGAGATTCAACTGGTTTGCTCTCTGCGGAATGGAATCTAAATGTTTGCCCACTAGATTTAAATGCAGATGGGAAACGGTCTGCGATGATCATTCATCATTGTCACGGTAAAGTACACTCAGCACTGCATAATATCGACGTTAACTCAATTTATGTGCGGAACCCTATACTATACCTACATACATACATACATACACACCCATGGTGTGTAATTTGAATGGACAAATAGGAACGGCATACACAGGTTGATGTGATATCAATAAATTACCTAAGTAGGTAAAATATAGTGGTTTTTTTGTATGCTTTCATATTTCCGTTATAACATTTATAATCTACCAGTTTAAAAAAAGTACTTACCCTAGTACTTGCTCCCTTATGTCGAGCAGGTTTATGTAGGTTGGTCAAAGACCGTAGCAGCCTTCGTTTTTGAGGTAGGTTGATATAATTATCCCTGTGGTGGTAGATAATTTCGCTTTCTTTGATGGACTGGCACTAAATTTTCGTCCTATGTTAAAGTGAGTTTAGCATTTCCTATTAATCAAGCGTTTTGAAGTCGAGCGATGTGTTAAAAATGCTACAATAAATGAAAAGAAGAGAATCCGAACCAGGGGTTTTCTCGTAACGCAAAGCCAATAAAGAAATAAAACAAAAGCTATCCATACTAATATAATAAATTCGAAAGTAACTCTGTCTGTCTGTCTGTTAACTTTTCACGCCTAAACGGCTGAACGGATCTTAGTGAAATTTGGCAGGGAGGTAGACGGTATCCCAGGGACGGACATAGGCTAATTTTTATCCTGGTAAAATGCGTGCGAAGCCGCGAGCAGATGCTAGAAACCCCATATTTTATTTCAACGATTTCTGGTTGCCCCGTGCCCGCAACCGCGGAGGTGTTCCCCAAGGTTGCATCATGGGACCCATTCCCGTGAAATACGATCATTGGGGTTCACAGAAACTTCGACCCTAATTAAACTATACGAAGTGATATTTATTCGAATTAGCCTGTCATTACGTGGTAGGATAATGCTTGCTCTTTGGGTTGAACTTCACTAACAGTTCTGAAAGTTGGATGTAATCCTTTGTAAGTAAAATTTAGTTTATTGCGATAGGATAACCGAGGATTTCTCACGTATTTTATATAAACTAAAAGTTAGTTTCAAACAGTTGCTCAGTAAAGAGTTTGATAAATCGTCTGGCAGAGTCTTGTATTTTTGGCACCTTTGTCGAAACTATTGATCTTAGTAGGTACCTATATCAAAGGATTCGCATAGAAATTCAATAACACCTAAGTACCATCATTTTCCATTTACATTTTCTTAAACAATTTTTTCATAACAGTTAACCACCGTTCATACAAATAACAAAACTATTTCCCTAATTTTAAAGTTCAAATTCTAAGACTAGTCAAGTCTTAACTTTGTCTAACACAGCTAGTGTTAGAAGTGGAACAATTAGCAAAGTAGGATGCCAGATGGGCATTACTACCCAACATCTTCAGTAAATGGAATAGTAACGAACTTAACCAGCGCCACTGTGAACGGGAAATAAAAACATCCTGTAGATACAGTTATCGGTTGCTACCGTGTCCTGGAACTTTATTTTGTTTTAAGGTCGGTGGTTAGCTGTTTTATTTTATAAGCTCTACCCACGTCTTCGAATAATTTTGAGAATCAAATAACAATGTGCTTGCAAAGACAACATCTGTAATGTAGGTACCTACTATTTTTAGGTACTATTCTTTAAATACCGAAGTCTCTTACCGGTAGCTATAGTACATATTTTGTATATTTGACAAACGCGTTTTAAACTCTTATTTGACGTATCTTGTTTGCTTAAAAATATTTACGCTGTTTGCGCTTTTTTGTCAGGCTTTGGAAACAAACGTTAGACTGAATACGACTGATGGCTGGCCGACTGGTTTCACGTTAAGTTATTGAATGAAACATGGATAAAAAAAAACCTTATGGTTACTGTTACATTTTCTACCATGGCATGCATTTGTAACTAGAAATATTTAAATATGTAAGTACAAACAATGTCGCCATTCATTTCTCCGTCTAAGAAAAATCCTATAAAAATTTCTATATTAGCTAGTACTTAAGTGCCATGGCATTCTACCATCCAACTTTTGCTGATAATCACATTTACAAGGACCAGCTAGGACTTAAGTACGTACTTCGCTTGTAGCAATTTCTATTAAGATCTGTATATTGTTATATACTTTCTATATATTTTGATGTATATTATATACATATGTTACATAGGTTATCCTTATATTGTTTCCATGATTATTTTCCAACCTTTGCTTACGTCTGCTACCGAAATAAAACTTCAAGCATGACAAGAATATGGGAAATATTGGTATATTGTGGTATAAATAAAGAATACTACTACTACTTGGGGCTAGATGATGCTTTGTGAATTGTCCAGCATTATTTATAATTTAATATTGGACAATCCACAATCTTGCTCCAAACTAAGCAGAGCTTGTGTTAGGGGTACCGGTACCTACCAGATAACTGATATTCAACAAATATTTGCAGATCGTACAAACATTTTGTCCCACAGCGGGAATCAAACCAGCAACCGTCTGCGTCGTAGAAGGGACCTTTGGCCGCTGCGCCACTGAGGTCATCAAAATATAATTTCAAAAGTTTATTATGTACGACAAAGTTATTTTTATCAGTATTTTAGGAATGAAGTTCGTAAAGTAATGTAGGTGGATTTGAGTGTAGGAACTTATAATATGTAACCATATGTTTGGCTTCAGTCTACGTTGTTCCTCGCCTAATCCTTCAGGCGACCGAGCTTTTGGCAGACTTAATACAACTTTCACAAAGGAACCGGGACATGTTACACTAGAAAGGAAAGTCTAGTCCGACTGTGATACGTCGCGCGTCGTCGCTTTTGACGCGAATATTTAACTTTGTAACTAATGTTTTATGTGTGTTCGTGTAAATTATTGTGTGGTTTTGAGCGTATTCTGAAATGTTATGTAACTAATGCTGTTTCACATTATTGTGCGGTTTTAACGTATTCTAAAATGTTCAAAGTTAAACCTACTTTGTTCGTCCTTCTTCTGTATGCTTTAGTTTAGTTTATTAATAACGTGTATGTTACATGTCATGTTCTTCTAGTCATGTTCTTATCAATTACACATTACAAATAATGCTGAATAATCCACACAGTATCAACTAGCCCCAAGCTAAGCAGAGCTTGTGTTATGGGTACCTACTAGATGACTGATAAACTTAATACAATACATTACATAGATAGATATTTTTTACTATACATAGAAAATACCCAGACCAACCGGAACGAATATTTGCAGATTGTACAAACAATTGTCCCAAGGCGGGAAATCGAACCAGCTACTTCTTGCGTCGCAGGCGGACCTTCGCCCGCCGCGCCACATCGGTCGTCAAATTTAAACATTCTGCTCTATTTATTTATTTAAATCTCCTCCAATGATTTCTCTAACTCTACCATAGCTCTTCATTCACTGCACTCTTACACATTTCACCACATTTAACAGTCCGTCTTTTGCTTCTCTGGCATGCTAGCACTACTTAGATTCATTATTCCTTAGCAGTTTCAGCCGGTCTCCAAATACAAAGTTCTTTTTACGGAGGACTATTCCTAACATAAATTGCACAGGCAGTAATTCCTCAAGCCTCAGTACGCGCTTAGCTTTTGGAACCTCGGTTTGCCATGAGCAACAACTTTACACAGTCATTGACGTAATTGCCGTAAGATGAACAAACACTACATAATCCTTCGTGGATGTAAAGGCCATTGAGTAAAGAAAGAAAATATTTTTCTTCACATAACGAAAACTTATGGTTCTAATTAAGACTATGTACATTTTGATAATGATGATGATAATTTTATCAGTTCAAAATCGATACTTTGACACAATTTGTCGCACAATATCTATCAATACATAGACTTAACCCTCCGGTCTAATGGGTTTATGGGATGAGATTTGATGTTAGAGTAAAAAGGATTCTGGATCCATTCGGGTGTAGGTACTCGTATTAGGTACTATTCGACAGAACGGATTACTGCGGCGTGTAAGTCGAGGTGAGCTCTTGTTGCGGATTGTGTGTTTGATATAGTTTTTTTTATATTTTAGTAATAATCATAACCAATCGTTTATTTTTGAGAATACAACATTATTATCAGATTTTATTACTATTTTATTCAGCCTGCATGCAGATGTTGTGTGAGTCATAATATTTGAAGTAGTTATTAGTCATTTAAGTTACAATTCAAATTTCCAAATATTCGTTCACAGAATAAAAGTGCTTTTCAAGTGGTCATCCGCTTTTTCCTAAATATATTTACATTTATACATTAATACATTTAGTTCTTTTAATTCTTCCGGTAATTTATTGTAAATAGTGATGCACATATTATAGACATTATCTTTTTTTTACAGGGTGTCCCACGGCCTTGGAAAATGGAGAGCAAGTACCAGAAATATTGAAGATAGGAAGTTTTACAGAAGCTAAATATTCCTATATTTATTTAAATAAGTAAAACTGCATTCACAGAATTTTGTGAAATTACTTGCTATTTCCTGTAATCGCACTCGCTAAATTCCAAAATAGCCTGAATTTTGTATTGCACGATCGGTCGAGTCAATCATAAGAATTAAATCTGCCTAATAAACATTGCATATTAAATAAGAGGAAGACCGTGAAATCTGCCAAGAACTGGAGAGTCGAAGCACTTTTTATACGGCGGTACTGGACCATATTGGTACTGGACCAATATGGTCCAGTACCGCCTTTTTGTTTGTACGCTCTTCGGACCCCAGACCCTATTATCGGATTATGAGAGTGAGCGAATATATAGTGCACCAGTGTTTGCGCACACACGCGAGGTAGGATCCTACAGTTAATGAGAAATTAGGGATGGCCTTTACTTGGTAGTAGGACAGTAGAGGCTTTTTAAAACGAGGGGTTGGTGGATAAATTAAAGACGGTAGGTATCTGATCTGACTCTACCGAGAAATGATTTGTTTTCATGGGAAACGTGGTTCTTGTTGTTGATAACCTCTCTCGTCTCTGAATGATCATGTTTTGCTTGGACTCTCGTTTTAAAAAGCGCGACCTAAACACTAAATGCTCGGGTTGCATCATCATTGGCCTATTATGCTTCGCCCCTGCTGACCTAAACCCCCCACAATAGGCACCACAGCGCCCTGTCTTCAGCTTCCCGCATCCAGCATTTTGATTGTGTGTCAAGTTAGTGTTATCACACCTATGGACCCTTAGATATTCTCTAGTGCCAGTATCTAACTCGTTCACCGTGATCAGCATGACTGGTTTGCATCGGTCCGGTACACATAGTGCATCGGAGGATCCCGGGGATTATGCAAACCAACAAGAGCCGGTTAGTGGCTCTTTACCTTACCACTGGCAATGCAACTTGCCGATTAGCCAAGCTATTGACCAAACTACACGTTTTCAAAGTTTGGAAAAGCATGACTTTAAACTATTGTAAAAACAGTGAAATCATTAAAGTTGCATGAAAGGAAGTTCTTAGTTCGTTATTTCATGATACAAAGTAAACCAGTTTTCTGAAATAAAATTACATCTAATAGAAATAGCCTATGTACATATTAATTACAACTTTTATCTATGAAGCTTCGTGCAAGCCTATGCCGAAACCTATCTAACAACCGACTATAATTTTGTGTATAAGTACCTACCTATTTTCTTTTGAAAATTTAATACTACGAATCTTGATGGATATTCACATAGCAGTGCTAAAATAAACAAAGCTGAACCTGCTATTAATATTAGGTTATTTCCTTGTTTAGCATGTCAACCCATTTAAGTGGGTTGTTTACCTACTACATGATAAAGGGGGGCAGGGTTTGTAGGTCAAGCCTATGAACGAAGTAGATAATAAATCCGACCTTATTCCATATTCATAATCATTATTCGTAAGCCCGGCTATAAAACCGCACTAAATCAAAACGGGTATTTTACTAACGGCAATAAAATAAATCAAGCAAATCCATCATTTTCCACAGCAATAAATTATGTTTAGATGTTGAATGTTGTTAAAATGCGATGTGGTAGATAATTATTGTTTTATTGATGCTTGAAGGATTAGGTAGTAATGATCCTAAATTGCACTTAAATTCATAATTTGTGATGTGTAATATTTTTACCAATAATATGAATATGAGTAAATTTAACGCCACTTATGTGTGATAGTCATCTAAAAACCACTTGAATAAAATTTCCACGGAATTCCACAATTCAGGAAAAGAAAAGCGCAACATAGCTGAAATCGTAAATCAAACCAACATTTTACTGTTTACTGCAATAGATCAACAAAATCCGCGGCTTTGCACCAAAGTCCTCCGGATTCCACACCTAACAGTATTGGCGAAAATTTATAGACTGTGAAAATTCTGTGTCTCTACGGATCTGTGCGAAATGACAAACGTGATCAGAGTACGATAGTGTTCGGCTGGGAACAAAGTTGCTGACATTTCCAGTTGCAATTTTCACCACGGACATAAAGCTGGATGCGATAAAGTGTATTGTCAAAAAAATAAAAAATCTTGATACCGAATCTAGGAATGAGCACGTTCTCTTCATAATAAACACGACACACGAATGTCTCATTTAAAACTGTCGTAGTTTATTATTTTGGTCTGGTACATGCATTTTCCGAGCATATCATTTTGCTGTATGGATTGTCCAGCATTATTTAGTTATTTTTATGAGACGATGGCATTAATTTTCAAGAATAATTTAAGAAAACTTTTGCTGAACCTGCCTGCCTTTTTTACACCATTGACGAGTTTATCACATGAAATTAATTATTATGTACGACATAGCAAACAAACTTTAATTGATCAACAAAGATGCATTGGATTATATACAATTGCATACAAATAATTTTATTACGTACCATATATGTATTCATACACGATGTAAATTGTTTTTGAATAAATAAACTAAACTAAACAATTAAATTTTTGTATTATGCAGCTATAAAAAAAATTAAAGTTTTATAATACAGCTCGAGACCTACCTTACCGATTGTGCCACATTATATATAATTAGTATTAAGTTCTTGTTTTATAAGTGTATTGATGGTGCAATAAAGTGATAATCTATCTATCTATCTATATATATATTCTCTGATGAATTTTAATAAACGTGACATCGCTGTGTCTAGACAGGATTCTAACCGGTCGTACCATGGCACCTGGTTCATACAAATACTAAAACAAAAAACAAAAAATCCAATAACAATACCAAATAACAGCAAGAGATCAACTATTAACTACGCGGCGACGGCGGCGGGGCGCTGCGCTGGGCAGTGGAGAAGTATCGAGTTCCGAGTTAGGTGCCATGTTGATTCGCCCGGGTAGGGGGTTACTACACGCACTAACGCACTAAATACGTCTTGACCTGCCCCGGAGTTCCTCTTTGTTTTCTTAATAGATCTCCTATTTAGTTAGTGGTAGCTCTTATATTTACTTTACACATCCCATTATAACAAGTAGGTAGGTACTATAGGCGAGCCGCAAACAACAAACACTGACAAATAACAGCGACCGCATTACCCCTTATTGTGGTCCATAAAAGGGTCTAAGGGTGTGGTGTCCTAACTTGTCCCATGAGGGCCGTAATTTATGCTCGTGGCACATATTCGTCGTGTCCTGAGAAAGCTTGAATTATGGAGTTAGGAGACGCCTTTGCCCTAAACTGGAAGAGTAATGACTAGGCCCATTGCCGTTAGAACTTCATAATGGACACAGATTTCTTTATGGAGGCAAAACTTTACCACTTAGGCCCAGTTTACTCGACAAGAAGACTTCTAAGATGTTAAATTGAATATAATCTTATTTGTTGAAGAGTTTCCTCTCAAAATATCTGGGCTTGTACAGGAATGGGACTGAAGTTGAGAACATAGAACATAGCTCTTTCAGTGCCCACGACACGCACCCTAGCACTACGCTACGCCACAGGCAGCAGGGCGTTCACTGCCCAGTAGGGGCAGTGACCGCCTTAACTAGCTTCGTTTCAGGCATTTTACCATCAAGACAGTTTGCTTTCTCTGCCCCGACATTTTTCTTACAAAGACGTTTACCTTGTTTGAATGAACAGAACTATATAAAAGCTGTTGAATGAGAACTAAACGGTGACTAAGTTATTTTATTTTAATTAGAGTGTTGCTCGAGTTTACCTTGCCGCGGCAGTTTACCCAGAGTTGGTCTAGTTTGTCTCCTGTGTCCAGTTTCATTCCCGTTGTTTGAAGTTAACTTACAATTTAATTACAGACAGCTTTTTGTTATTCTAAACTTCCTGTTGTATTTCGGTTCGTAATAAAATTACTTATTGAAAAGTTAGAAGCCCATATTACAGGGTGGGAATCATGTTAATCGCATAATGCTACGAAACCTCCGAAAACTCGGCTTGTACTTACTTAAATAAACTTAAATAAACTATTATGTGGTTATAAATTCCTAACCTGTATCCTCCCTACCACCTAACCTAATTTAGTATTCATTATTACAAGAGAAATCATTTAAACATATCTGGCGCAGCGCATCAGTAGCGCCAGCGCCAGCGCCAGCGGGGCAATGCAGCCAGCGTCTTGGGGACGCTTCCGACTGGTATTGATATGGATCAGTTGAGCTACCTGTAGATTATTTGCAACAGCCTGCAGTTAGCTTAATTGCTTCAATTGTACATACTAGTTCTAATTTGTTTTTATTATAGAATTGTAATTTTCTTTGTCAATAAAAATTTGAA
Organism: Eupithecia inturbata; assembly: GCA_963662085.1. NCBI lineage: Eukaryota > Metazoa > Arthropoda > Insecta > Lepidoptera > Geometridae > Eupithecia > Eupithecia inturbata. Next base: position 6,937,590 of record OY759187.1, read on the forward strand.
CAATGTACGTATAATTATTATTGAACATTCATTTTTACGAAACAATAACTGAACTAGGTACATTTCACAGAGACAAAGAGATTAATATTTTACCTCACCCTGCCTTTTGAATGCAGCTTCTGAAATATTTTTAAAAAATAATATCGTACGAAGTAAGCCGGATAGGAGTTCCACTATAAAGCTTTTTAAAAGCTGAAGTTTATTATATGTGAGTGTGCCAAGTCCGGCGGCACATTCCCCGGATTCACGTGGTTTCAGGATTTTGACCAGGAATTCTATACAAACATTTCGGTATGACTGTTGTTTAATTGTATTTATTTGATGATAGCTTGCGGTAGAGAATATCGAATAATAATTCGCGCGGAGTTGTAAGCTATTGATCTTCTCGAAAAGAAAATCGGACGTTTCCATTTTAATTGACCTTTTTTTAGGGTTTCGAAGATCGGAGATCGATTTCGAAACCCTTATGGCATCGCTTACTCTGTCCTTTTTTCCGTCTTTAATATCACAGCAACTAAAGCAGTAAATAACGTGAAATTTGAAATAATAATACATTTCGTGCGCCTGTACAGATTAAAAGAAAAATAAATAAACATAAATTAAAAATGAAAATATAAATTTTCAGTACAAATTGTGATGTCGAAATTTTAAAAGAGACCTACAATGTCAAGTGGGGTATCAAATGAAAGGTATCAGTACTATTCAAAACAGTTTTTGAAATTTCTGTAGGTTTCATACTTTTTCAAAAGGTCAAAAAAATACCCATTCCCTCCTCCCTATCTGCGAAGTTTGCAGAGCGATCCATCTGAAATGTGTGTTGCGTTTGTAAAGATGGATCTATATTTTGCAGGAAAAATAAGAAAAGTGTAAGTAGACAACTTTTTGAAAAATGCTCAAAAAGGGGGGGAGATAATTTTTAAAAGGGGGGGGCTACCTCACTGAGTGGGGTATCAAATGAAAGGTATCGGGTTGTACATCACAAAACAGTTCTTGGACTTTCTGTTATTTTCATACTTTTTGTAATATTTTGAAAAAAGACGAAAATTTTTCTATTACCCTCTATACTTTTGTATAATGTAAATCTCGCATTGGCCGTAAGTTAGGTTATTAAGGTTAGAACTGTTTAGATATAAGGGCTGTTGATTTTGTTAACAATAAAAATAAAAAATATACCTATTCCGAAGTTTGAAAACCGGTACATCTGAAATGTAGGTAGGTACCTTTAATTTTTTGGTATTCATCAAATAGCAAAGTCTCTAACCAGTACCTAGTACATATTGGTATACTTGACAACCGTTCGAAACCCTCAGCGCGCGAGTCACACTCGCTCTTGACGGATCTTGTATAAAGATGTCTTGGTAGCTAGGTGGCTACAAACGTTAGATATAATGCCAAATTTAACCAACGAAGCTGCTGATCGTCCGATTATCTTTCAGAGAACACCACTCTTAGACCCGACTTCACCAACAGGTTAAAATTTAAAAAGTTGTTTTGTTGTTTTTGACACAAGTAAGCAAGCAAGTAATACATTAAACGTCAAAGTCAACCGACGAAGCTCCCTAATTGTCCGATTATCTTTTGGTGAACACCAGCCTCAGTTGTAGCTTAAAGCGTATCATCATCATTTCGTCATCATCTCAGACTCGAACGACTTTACTGCTAGACTTATGAAGGCATCTCGCAAAAAAGATCGTCACAAAGGCCGGTCCAGCGCTGCTCGCATCCAGCAGCGGCTTCCAGCAGCGTTGGCCGTTGTCTATCCTTCCTTTGAACTGTCTGCACATATACGTGACGCGTATTTTGTTGCTTTTATAGTTAACTAGCATCTGCCCGCGGCATCACACGTGTTTTTGGAATAAAAAGTAGCCTATGTGTCATTGTGTTTTAATAATGTGTGTAACATTTTAACCCGATCCATTCAGTTTTGACGTTGTCTTCGGCCAAATATCTTCACAACGGCACAAACTTTCCCCTTTATAATATTAAGGAGGTCATAAGTAAGAGGTAAAAGGTAAGAGGTAAGAGGCCCGACGGCATGACACTAGTCCCACGGGAGTTGGGGAGGCCCATTGTGTGGGACGCTACATGCGTCGACACACTTGCGCCTTCCCATCTTCTGAGGACATCCGTGAGGGCTGGTGCGGCGGCAGATTTGGCCGAGGATATTAAAAGACGCAAATATGTAGGTCTCGACAGAGCCTACACATTTGCTCCACTTGGGGTCGAGACTCTAGGTCCGTGGGGTACCGAGGCTTTCCGGGTTTTTAAAATGTTATCTGAGCGTCTGGTTGACGCGATGCGTGACCCGCGAGCTGGCGGGTATCTGGCGCAGCGCATCAGCATTGCCATACAGCGGGGCAATGCAGCCAGCGTCTTGGGGACGCTTCCGACTGGTATTGATATGGATCAGTTGAGCTACCTGTAGATTGTTTGCAACAGTCTGCAGTTAGCTTAATTGTTTCAATTGTAAATACTAGTTCTAATTCAATTCAATTGTAAATACTAGTAATCATTATTGAATTGTAATTTTCTTTGTCAATAAAGGATGTCATAGAACTAGATAATTAGTCGCATCTTTCTTCGATGGTATAGATTGACATGGTATTAAAACAACGCAGTTTCCACGTAAATTACATGCGATAACACAACATGCAAACGGAATCTCTGCGATCAAAGTGAACTGGCCCGGGGCTCGGTGTAATTATCCAACTGTAATACAGGATTCCGTTTCAGAGTGGCCAGCTTCGGGCTACGGAATAAGCTAATTTGGCCCAGATTGATACTACATGTTTTATGAACCTGATCATAAACCATATTTGTATTAACCGATATCATTCGGTCGAAAATTAATGTAATATCTGGTACGTATGAAGAACTGTTGAGTGGTGCTGGCTAAGAACTTGCACCAACCCAACTCTTCCCGCGGGTGTCGTAAGAGGCGACTAAGGGATATCCACCATGGGTGGGCAGCAGCGCCCCTTGTACAACAATTCTACCACAAAACTGCGATCCCCAACCCGCATGCCCAGCGTAGGGATTATGTGCATTACTCACCGTGAGATATAATCCAACAAGGTGCTTATCAGGGGGAGGCCTGGGTCCGAAATTTATCAATTATTTATTTATGGGCAACCAGTCTCTCTTCGTAGCCCATGTCGAGTAGCAGTAATCAAGCCGTTTGGTTGATATGTTAGCAGTTGGAGCAATTCTGACGTGAATTCTTTCGTGACGAATACAATAATTTCCGGTTCACATATAGTTTTGTTTTATGGCCCACAAAGAAACGAAGCTGGACCAGTCTATCTGATCGTTTCATCGTTTATCGGATCGGTCGTTTTAAACTTCTTTTGTCGAGTCGCGGTCTCCACTCAAGAACTCGTTTACCCCAGTGGTTGGGCTCAAATGACACCCTCGAAATAAAAAAAAACTATAAATTAAATCGTTATGTTTTCTTGTTTTCCGTTATGAAAATAAATATAACGATAAGTAACTAGAAAAATATGTCTAATTGTCCCGTTCTAACATTGGTAGAATAATTTTTTTCATGTGGCCGTTACGAGGTCTCCGCTTCGTTTTTTGAAGAACAGATCTAATGTCTTAACCCACTATATTACTATATACTAATTCTCTGACTACCTTCGTACATACTTATTGAACTTAAAGCTCCAAACAAACCATTAAGCCATCCATTGAGCCAACTCCTAGCGCAAAGTTATTAATTTGTGTCTATGTGTACGACATACCCCCTAAAAAGGCTGATTTGCTCCGTCCACGGGATATCACAATTTTATTCTTTAAAAGGTTAATTTGGTTCGTCCACGCAATTTTATAATCGAAACGGTGACATAATAAAAACCTTGTCTGTCACCACTTTGTCCCTGTGCCACTAACTGTCACTGTGCTGTTGTTGTGTTTTGTATTTTACCCACGTTATAATTTGTAAACATATATTTTGGATATTTTTTAATTAAAATGAAATGTATCAGCTGCCAGGTTAACTCCATGTTCGGATACAGTCTTCGTCAAGGTTGCTTGATAGTTGGCTTTATGACCGTGGTAAGTTCAAATTAATTAAAATAATATAACATTATTTTGCGTACTATTAGGTTTTGCTTTTTATGGTATTGCCGTGATGATTGCAGCGTAAGAATTGACCCCTCTTACGACATCTACGGGCTGTGTTGAAACTCAGCCCGTTTCGTGATGTAAGAGCCGACTGAGGGATTCTATCAGAGGATAGGCAGCAGCTTTCTTCTGTGTATTTTGAACACCTTTACTGCGGTCACTGATCCGCCTGTCAAGCGTGGTGATTATGACAAAACCCCCTTGTTTGGGGGAGAGACGTTCAGCAGTGGATGAGTGGCTTCCATTAATTCTCAATGTAAGGCGCTACTCCGACCCACACCAGCGCCGCCACCCATTTTATCTTATTATTAGGTAGGTACGTTAAACAAAGGAATTTAGATAGGGATGTGAAAACAAAGTTTGGTGCCACCATGAGCAACTTCGCATCTCTGCATAAACTATACAATATAAAACTATTACGGAGACATTAAAAATAAATTTATGATAAGTATCACAAACTGCTCAATGGATTTTCGAAAATTCCTTTGTTTAACGTTATTATAAAATATACTCGTACGTGGCGGCTTTAGTGTGAGTTGGGGTAGCATTTAGTAGAACCGTAGCATCGTAGCATCTTCGTACACTTGTCAGAGCTTTTTGTAGACATTTCGTAGCAAAATAAAACGGTGTGATGTTTTTCAGGCTATATCACTACTAATGTTCTTCTATAGCTTGGGATGTATACTCGAAGATGCTCCGGAAAATGGGTATAACAGCGACCCAGCAGTTGCTATGCAGCTGATATTTGGACTCTTTGCCGCCAGTGCGTCGCTTTACCAGATTCTTATATCCTTATTGCTGGCATGGCATGCTAAAGCAGCGCAGGTTCCAAGGGTTCGGTAAGATCTCTGTCTTATGGCACCTTATACACTAGATTTAAGGCGGCCAGTGCTTTTCATCAGAGAAGTGTGTCAAGTAGCCTAGTGAGCCTAGTGATGATGAATGTGTCAAACCACCAGGATTGCCGCTAAAAAAATTAAGCGATCTTAGTAGGGTAGCATGGGGCACAGCGGATAGGATTTTTTTCAAAGCGAAATAACTCTAATTGTAAAAAATGTTCGATTGATCATATGGAACGGGGTACAGTGGATCGAGATCCTCTGTACCCTATTTGAAAACTATCCGCTGTTCCCCGCCGACAGAGTTTTTATTTGAAAAGTCTTAACAAATTAATTACTGGTTTATTTACGAAATCAAATTCTACAAACCCCTCATAAAAACCTGAAGAAAAGCAACTCAGAATAGGTCAAAAAGTTTTTACAAAATGTACGAAAATAATACATTACGGCTTATCCAAGAACACATGCACTGCGCTACGGCTTCGAGCGGCGAAAGAAAGATGGCGACTAGTTCGGTGGCTGGGCGAATGAATGAGCGGTCACGTAGTGCATTTGTGCGTTTACTATATAGTACGTTATGTTAAACTATCCACTGTAACCCAAGATCCACTGTGACCCACTTTCCCCTACTATTTGGTTATACTTATAAATATAAACTTATAAATTTCATGTTCGACCTTCACGCCTTCTGAGAGATCCACGGTGATATTTTAATTGTAATTAGGATAGAGATGTAAACTGTTTTAGGATTAATCAAATCATTCTGCAAGGAAGCCGGGAACTGTGTTACGAATTGCGATAAAGTTAAACGGAATCGGCGAATCCGATTTGTGTGTGTATTTAAGGTACATTCTACGCATTCCATAGTGTTTAACTAATGAACTATATCTAGCAAAGTAAGAATCATAGAGCTAATGAACAAATATCAAATATGAAAATGCTTTATTTCCTTTAGACCTCACAGGCCTCTTGGACACGTTACAAAATTCAAATTACATAATTTAAAACTAGGAAATAGAGTGATCACCTTGTTTTTTTGTTCACTTTCATTATTTTTAAGGTAAAGTAAAGAAGCGAACAAGAAACATTTACCTTGTTAGGTTGTTAGTTTTCGAGTTGGAGTAAAACTCATCCCAAGCTTTTTTATCCTCTAGAAGTCTAGATAATCTGATATTTTGTAGTAAGCCTTTTTACATAGGATATGTTTGTCAGTTTGTTTGAATTTATTTAATTTATTTATTGATAACTCAGTAGGAGTTTTGTTGTAGAAGCGAATACATTGCCCTTTAAAAGATACAATAATCTTGTGTAGCCTAGTTGAGGGCACAGCGAGTTTATTCTTATTTCTAGTATTTAAATTATGTACATCGCTATATTTAGGGAACCGATTGATATTTCTGCCGAACCAACTAGAACATTCGATTTGAGTTTGTAACTCTTTTTTTATAGCGCCTTTCACCACGCAGCGATTCCGTCACAAATAAGACGTGTCTTTAGCCTCATGCCACGACAGGAAGAGAATATATTTTACTGCACCCTGTGGCACGTATCACACCTCACCATCCTCACGTTGTACTTCATCCTCTTCTGTGCTAAGACTGCAATCTGCTACGAGAGGAAGGATTTTGTTATTGGATCGATGATTGGGGTTATCGGAATAATTTATATATGTAAGTCAAACTTACCTATATTAAAATTGTAGATGTTCGGATATTTGTTACCTCTTTCCGCGAAAACTATTGAAACAGAACCCTACATTGCGCGTGACCCGACACGCTTTTAGCATAAAACTGGCTAAGAGCGTGTCGGGTCACGCGCAATGTAGGGTTCTGTAGTTGCTCGACTCATTAGCATGATACTTATTTTACTGTTTTACACAACTAACAACATCTATGCCATTTTCAATCGAATTGGTAAGAAAAAACCCTTCTTACCTAACAAAGTACATTTTTTAAATTGATCGACTAATAGTCCAGTCATTTGGTTCGACAAACATAAGTTATTTCGAAAGTTATACAGTTTTCTTTACAAATATATGAAAAACACGTGTTGGTAAATAATATTTTGCGGCGCTCGTACGCCAAAACAATTGATTTTATAATAGTTATTTGTTCAACAAGTGAGCAAAACGATTTTTGTTGCACGTGCCGATAATAAATCCCGAGCTAGCGAAGCAGTCGAGAGTAGAGTCACAAGCGTAGCAAGTGGCTCTAAAAGAAGACTGCTGAGCTAGCAAGGTAAGGTAAAGGCACGAAACAAAAAACAGTTGCTCTTAAATTCAATATACAACCTTCACCTGGACTAGCGAGAAAATATTTTAAATTTATAAAAGAGGATGTATGTCAGGAAATCATTTTGGTCAACAACCATGGAGGGTAATAATGCTATAAACCTCTCTCAAACCATGAAGAAAAGAAATTATATGTTTCTGTGAAGGTTGAACGCTGTCTATATAACCTCCTTCCCTACGATGAGCTAAAATGAGTGCAGCTCACAGAGGGCAAGTCCCGTATAAATTCCGAACCTGTTGTTTGGTAGATTAATTACTTAAAGATGGCGCTGTCCGCCTAGAGAATGGTCTTCACAAACCAAGTTGTCAAGGCAAAAATAAATAATAGGTAAAAATGGCGATGCCTTCAGTGAGAAACTTTACCTCCCCTGGTGCAAATCGCGTAGTTCATTCATTTTTCGGCGCCGCGTATCAATAACATATACTTACACCATCGAAATTTAGTACAGCGTTCTGAATTAAAATACTTTTTTTCAAAATATTGAATAATATCCTTTATTCCACATGTGAGCAAAACCCGATTTGGCTTACTGTTTTTGAGCAGCAACATCACCGTTTTCGAGCTACAGTGGTGAAAAAAATAATATTATCACGTTAGTTGTAGAAAATTTTGTCTAGTTTCATCAATATAATATAATCAATATCAATTTTTTTATCGTAAAATGAGTCGGAAAGGAGATGGTGTCAAAAAACTGCTACTGGGCGCCATTTTTCGAATATGGCGGCGCGAGCGGCAAAGATAGGTGGCAAGTTGAAATTCGGAAAGAACACATCGAAATCTATTAAATTACCCATTTTCAAAACTCTCGGAAAACTTTAAAGGAAAGGCTACCAAATGACTGGACTATGAGAGTTTATATGAAAAAAGTGTAAAATTAAAAGAATTGCTCCTCTTAGAAAGTTCTGTAAAACTGCTCTACTACCTGTGCGAAAGTGGCTTGTTTGCAAGTAGGTAATTTAGAATTATAATTATTTCCCTTTCTTTCAGCTACATTTATCTACTTTCAAATTGTCGTAAGCAGTTTCTCTCTTACAATAGACCAAGACATTTATTACTAAGACTTACTTGATAAATAATATAATTTGATAAAAAATATTATCTTATGCAGCAAATATTTTGTTGACTATGAGTTTCTTTGAAGGTGTTTTAGTTTTGATGAAATTGGTTTAGGAAGGAGACAAATATAATTATTAATAGTAAGATAAGATTGAGCGCTATACTTTTAAAACAGAAAGTAGTCTCTCGTAAGATTATCTGCTGGGATACATAATTAAGGTGTATCGAATTACATTGAGAATGTGGTTTAATTTTCTTACGGTTTTAATTTTTTCCGCAAGAAATAAAACTAGTGGAAAAGTAATTTGCCGAAAATCATAAACAATTATCTATGAACCGTAGATAAAACTAACATGATTCAATGGATCTTTCGTAGCATTTGGGTGTACAAGAGATTTTTGATTAAAAATAAACATATTCCCAAATGCTCCAAAAGAACAATTGAATCTAAGTTAAAAAATGATTCAGCATGGTCTCATAGAAAATTGTTTACCATTTGCATACCGTATATCAGTTATCGAGTACCCAAAACTCTGCTTAGCTTGGGGCTAGATACTGCCGTGTGAAATGTCCAGCGTTATTTATTTGTTCTTCGGAACTGTGGAGAAAAAGTCTGCCAACTGTATCAGAGTTAACGAAGGGTGTTTTAATTTGGTTAAATGCCACTGGAGCATCCAGTTACATGTTGATTAACTTAATGAACGCAGGCACCTCTTCAGTATCTTTTGAAAACGAATGTTGCTAAATATTTGCTCTAACATCGAGGGGGAACTGCGTAATATCCTACGCAGTTTAAATATTTAATTAGATATTTTTACAAATACGAAAAACTGATTTCGCATTCCTTTATGTTTTCACTTTTTTTTTAAAAGTTTTGCGGGACAATTAGTAATTCCTCGTAAATTATATTTCTAGGGGACTACACCGGGATAATTTTTTATACAAAACCAAAATAATCATCAAAATCGACCCACAGTTGACGGAGAAATTGGCAAAGATACGTAAAAAAACATACACATGTACAGCCGAACAAAGTACCTCCTCCTTTTTTCGAACTCGGTTAAAAATACCATCATGTCAGCAGGAAATAAAATCGTGTATTTAGATTTATAAAATATTTTACTCTGTAAGTGGCGACACACAAAAGCACTTACAAGGACACAACAAACAAATCTCGATTTCTCTAGTAGAAAACATGTAGCATGTTTTCTACTAGAGAAAGCGAGATTTGATAAGAGTTATTTTAAGATGGCATAACACAAGACATCTACCAATATCGTTTGTACATGTCACAAGTCTACTTTAGTCTTAACGTAAAGGTGAATGAAGCTGATAAACCATTCATTCTGTATTATAATCTACAGGGTGGATGGAATAGGTTATATTCAATTCTGCAGCAAATAGAAACGCACCTTTCTGTAGGTAGTCACAAGCATAACTACCATAGCTTCATTTAACTATGCTACCATCCTGCCATTCTCGTGATATTCGTTTCAGAGCGATGCATTCTGTGCTACACGGATACGTTGAATGAATAATGTCCATTCTGTAAGTCCGTCAAATAGAAACGAAATTATTCTACGGTAACATTACATGGAGCAGTATTTAACGTGAAATACATTTCAGTTGAAAACAAAATTAATTGTAACATAATAAAGTTGGAACCGTCGTCAGTCGGTCCCTGAAGTTGGCTAACGTGCTAATTGCGAAAGTTTTACCTACTTCAAAGAAATACCTACGAAGCTGCGAAAGTATTTCTTTGAAGTAGGGTGATAACCACGATTTGTTGTTAGATTAGTAGATTTAAGATTTCAAAGGAACTTTAACGGTTCCGGCACCGATAAAGGTATTGGTCACTCCCCCGTTTCAGGAATTGAAATATAATGTGAATTTTGTTTATTGTAAAAAAACGTTCAGAATAATTGTAATTATTTAGGGTATAGTATATACATATGTATACATTGTATAGTTTTTCTCTAGCCTAAACTGAAGGTACATGAAATGCTCAATTTAATGTAAAAGAAATGCGTGAGAAATGTGTTAATTCAAAAAAATCGAGAGTGTGCCTGTGCATTTATGCTACATAAATATTTATGCTAATTACAATCCACAAAAGCCACAAGAAGCTAGCAAAAAGTGCAGCTTTTTAGATAATACGTTGCATTTTATTTATTACATATAAAATGATAATGTTACTAGCAAAAAATGGCAACATTTTTCATGTCGGTAAACTAAGTGGTAGAACCTACTAACAGTAAATGATTTAAAGCTTAAACCGAGCATATTATATGCAGCGGAGCGTCCGCATGGACTCACTTTTGTTTATGCATAAGGGAGCCACGACAAATCCGTTTTTAACAAACTGACCTCTGTCCGCATTCTACTTGGAAAACGTGGCCTTTAGTAGGTAGGTACTACTCAAGACTAATGTCTTGTAGTCTTTAAGTGAAATAGTAGGTGTTAAGACTGCGTTGGTTTAGCGGTGCGTCTTCAACTGCTGATAATGAGGCCCCGGTTTTAAATCGCAATGCGCACACGTTTGTGCACTATAATGTTGGCACTGATGGCTAGTCTCCATTGAGACTGGCCGCTGAGGCCGATATTCGGCTAATAGGACATCATTTTATTTTTATTTTTTTATTTATCGGTTTATTTTTATTTCCGGAGATTACCTACCCATTCCAAACAAAGTGCGTTATTGTACCCACTCCTGGGCAAAATCTTAATACACTCACGTACTTATCGAATATTTAAACCTTTCCCAGCGACGTTGTGGCCACACTGGTAAACCTTTTGAATATTCCACGAGCAATGCGTGATTTTTTTTCTAAAAAGGATAACTTTTCCATTTACCACAATGTTTCAAAATGTATTCAAAGCTCTAGATAGCCGTTGATTATGCCCGGATGGAATGAGATTTGTTTTGCGTCATTTAATAGTTTTGTACGGCAATGGTGATAAAGTTTTGTTGGTAAGTAGTTGGGCGTTGAATTTTATTACTGTGCTGACAGTTTAAACATTATCTACGTATGCAAGCAAACTGAGCTTTGCTATCAGATAAATATATTTTATTCATACATTATTCAGATATAGATAGTGTCTGTTTATGTTACACATTCTACTATATTAGTTTAGGCGGGGAAGAAAGGTCACAAGTCGTTATGATCGAAACATAAAATTCACTTCGTTCATGATATATCATACCAAGCAGTGAGACACTAATGTGTCTCACTGCTTGGTATGGCCCTTTCCTGCTTCCACTCCACGCAATTTAACATATTAAAGCTCATTAAAATATTACCAAAACCTCAAAATTTCGGTGCATGTCAACTTTAATGTCCTTTTTGGGGAGTTTTTCATTTAATTTTCACCATAATGGCGCCATAAATCAAGGACGCAGTTATCTTTCCCCACTTTTAAATTTAAAACCCTGTTATAAAGGTAGTTACACTCGTATTTTGAGTTTGGCTAGAGCTGTTTAGATGGTTTGTATAAGATTTAGAATTGTTTATATCTAAGTGATTTATTTACAATATATAGGGTAAGTTAATTGTATTTTAATTATGGTATAATAAATTCTAAGTAAAATAGATAAGAACCTAGTGCTTAGACAAATCTAAATAGACTTTAAGGCGTTACCCCGACTCTCACGTTTATGAATTCATTTATGAATAAATGATCTATCTATCCAGAGTCCTTCTAAATCTAATTAGATTTAGAAGGACTCTGTACTATACAATTTGGTGCAATTTTTATACTACAGTTTTTATTAGAACAAATGGGGCACATTTGTTGCTTTTCATATTTGGCAAGTAATCGGATAAAGTGAAAATATTGCTATGTTTTAAGATAAATCTCAATTTAGTTGCCGTGACGGGGAATACCACTCAATTTATTTTTGCCTTTACCCGCCCCTATTGGGGATGAAATTACATGCAACCGATCACTTATCTATATGAAACTATAAAAGATAAGATGGAATGAGAAACATTTCGATATCGAGTTTCTCATTTAATTACAGCATGATGCAGTATCCCGTGTTTGGTATATTAGACTACATTGGTGCAGGTTTGTAGTATCTACCTACTTACGGCTAACAATTTTTCTGGATGTACTCTTACAAGTTAATAACAAGTCACAACACTAAGGCTCGTATTATGAAACCATGCTCAGTAATCGATTTACGCTGCTTTTATTTATGTAAATATGCAGGTCTCGAAAGAGCCTACACATTTGCTCCCTTTGGGGTCGAGACCCTAGGTCCGTGTGGTACCGAGGCTCTCCGGGTTTTTAAAAAGTTATCTGGGCGTTTGGTCGACGCGACGCGTGACCCGAGAGCTGGTGGGTATCTGGCGCAGCGCATCAGCATTGCCATACAGCGGGGCAATGCAGCTAGTGTATTGATTGACTGGTATTGATATTGTATATACTAGTTCTAATTTGTTTTTATTATTGAATTCAAATTTTCTTTGTCATTAAAAATTTATGCTTGAGTAACGCTTTTACTATAGAAAATCTTTACTCAAGCATAGATCGATGACTGTGCAAGCTTTTATAATAGGTACTTAAAAAACCTATTGGAACCGCATGAATAAGAACAAATAACTGTATAAACAGTTAATCCGTTTTTGGCCGTAAGTTTCGATAAGTTGTTACTACTACTTCCTTGCACTGCAGTGTTTTTACTTTTGTTTCTATTCTGGTGACGCGAGTTCGATAAAAACTAACCGCTGCTTATTTTTTTAACCGACTTATAAAAAGGAGGAGGTTCTCAGTTCGTCTGTATGTTTTTTTTTTTTTTAATGTATGTATGTTACTTGATATCTATGGTTAACCGATTTTACTGATTCTTCCACTATTGTATAGAGAAAGATCCCTCTTCTTAAAAACCAATTTAATATTTTTGAAGAATCACGACTAGCTACAACAGTTTTGGAGATATCTGCGCCAATTGTTAATAGATTTTGATGATTCTTTCGTTGTTGTATCAAAATTGATTTTGAAGTGGTATCCTATAAGTTTGATTCTCGAGGAATTGCTATGTGCGACGTAAAAAGTAGGTTTGTAAAAAAAAATCAGAATATGATAATTTAATTATCACCTAATAAATGGTTTCCATGGCAACGGGCGTCAACAGCTTCATCCATATGTCATCAAACTAAATAAGACCTAGATGTCGCCAGCGCAAACTAAATTTTTTGCACGTGAACATACATAGACCTTCGGTCAGGGAAAGTAAGGGAGGGGTGATTTTGTTCGTCCGAGACATAGATGAATATTATCTATTTACTAGAATTTGAAGTCAGTTTATCGTTTTTTAAAACACGCCAAATTATTAAATATGTGCTATGAAATTTTTATAAGTAAGTAGGTAAAAAAAAAAGTGAGTAAATCCTTTATTTGCACACATAAAACACACACATACAGTTGGTTTACTCATTAATTTATTGTAATGATAAAATTTATATTTATAATTATTTTTATAATTCCTTTATGTTTTAAAAAAAATATATTTTGATTGGTTCAAAGATTTATATTTTTATAGATTTTTATTTTTTTTTATTTAAGATTAAATATTTTATGTACAAGTTAGATTTGTTGTCAAGTTTAGTATAACTCTCACTCGTAATTTGTGTTAAACCTACTTGTACGCAATATAAATATAATACTTGTATTAGCCAGGTTCAATCTGACCAAAACTACCATCCACCTGGCTCAGTGCCAAATTAAACAAAAGCCGCACTTGTATTATTTTCATAGAAGGGTCACGTGAGACTTTCATGAAGCCCAGAACTTTCGAAAATAAGCCAGACAACTTTAAAAGCTCCCGTAAGGTAATTCTTTTTCCGAGCTTCTGTCCGGTTATGAGCGTAATTTAAAAAAACTCACGAATTTTAGGATACGGTTTAGCTGTCTTATTTGGCTGTGATGTGAGACGTAACTCTTTTTATCGTGGTTGCTTTGACAAGATTTAAAAGCTAAAAGCTTGACTGTCGCTAATGAGATCGTGAACCGTGTTGGCCAAGTAGATGCCTTATTTTTTTTCGTTAGAAATGTCGACCACGCCGCATAACAGCATGCCATATTATACCTAAAACTTAAAAATAGCTAATCGTGATGACCTACCAGATGAAAGGTTTCTGTCGGTATATATTTTTAACACCTCTACTGTGATCAGTGATCACTGATCCTTCTGCCAAGCGTGGTGATTTAGGCAAAACCCCCACGTTTGGGAGTGGTATGTTTAGCTGTGGACGTTGACGAGTGCTGATAAGGTAGGTAGTCTAAATAGGTTGCCTCACAAAGTCAGACAAACAACCAAGCTAGTATTAAAAAAAAACTGCTGACAAACGTGTATTTTAATGCTTCGCTTCAATAAATACGAATATAGGTACATACTAGTTCAAACTTTAAAGTAAAAATATTAAGCATTTTCCCCACGTTATGTACCTATGTTGTGTTGTTCAAACAATAATGTATGCAGATGGAATGTTTTAAAACATTTGGCTGGCGATAAGCAAATAGACAGATTATGGAATGTTTTTGATATAATTTAAAAACCATATTGAAAAAAAATCGAGTTCAAATTTCTTAATACTGTTTTTTTAAGTTTTGCTGGATAAATAATATCCCTCAGGAATATTTCTTTTATGGGACCATCTCGGGACCGTTTTCTATACATTAGTGACATAAGCAAAAAAGCATCTAAATCGGTCCATAATTGACGGAGAAATCGGCGAATGTACATAATATAAAAAACATACATACAGCCGAATATAAAAACTTCTCCTTTTTTGATGTTGGTTAATAATGGCAATTCTGCTGGTTTCTTTAATTATAATTCTATAATAAATATTAATATTTATTGTAGAATAGCAACCTACCTTACCAATATCACACAATTAAATACAAATACACGGGTACCAACTTCTTTGCCAGTCTATCAAGTTTCCCTTCAGACTATCAAGTCAAATAGCTTGAAACTGAAGTCACAGATATTAAGTTACTACATTACAAAAGCTAATTAACCTAATGAAACATCTGTTTGCCCTACCTCCCCTATTAAGATGAGCTCCGCTAGACAATTGTGTGCATCCGCGTCGGACATTAGGGAGGAGACTGGGGTCGTACTTACCGATATCTCTGAGCATTTGGTTGCAAGTCAGACTTTCTATTTGTTATCTTTCAGTAAAGGTTTTCGGTGACAGAGGAGGATTATTCGTTTAGATTTCGAAACTAGTTCCTTATTTACCTAACTAAATTTTCTTAAATCGTTAGTGATTGATTAGGTATGGCAAAACCCCCTTTTGTGAGGGTAGGGGGAGGCATGTTCAGTTGTTCAGCAATGGATGTATGTGTGCGGTGTAGAGGCGAACTATGACGATTAAGGGTCAAGACACATTGACAAGGAATCAAATGGAATTTTTCAACTTTTCCATAGCATCTTGATCGGAGTGACACGAAAGCCAGCTTGAGCAAATAAATAAAAAATGCGTTTTAGTCCAGCTTCGAGTACTCATCGTAAGCCACATATTTCTTTCTTGATAAAGAAAGGTACAACATCCTATCAATATCTTTTAAAATTCTTTTATTCTTTCGATTCCCTTTCAATGTATGTACTGTGACCCTAAGACTAGAGACGCCTTGAAATTTATAGTTACTTTTAATTTTCTGCTAGAAATATTAGCAGAAAATTAAAACTATAAATTTAACTATCAAAAATTGCGATTTGAAGCTAAACTTCATTCTGATAGCACACAGGTCCGGGCCACCAGCTTAACGCCATGCAATGCAAACATATATATCTACATTATGTTCCTATTTACTTTGCGAGTGGATTATAGAACCTAAGTAAATAGGTACATAGCGCCTTAATTAGTCAACGTTGTTTTGAGCTATTCAGTTGTGAAAGAGACACTTAATGAATGACATTATGGGCTTACTTTGTGATAGTTCATGCCTTTGTAATAAAAAGCTAAACATGCTACACGAAAAGCTCTAGAACAAGGGAAATTTAAAAGTTGCTCAATTGTTCAAAGATTCAATAATTTCAACGCAATTTATTATCAGCAATTTTAAAGGCTTGTATTTCTTCCGTTATTAAGATAAGCCTGCATTATAATTGCCAGGGTGCTGTAATGGCTGATATTCATTATGCTACCCTAGGCACTTAACACGGAAAATTAGCTCTAGCCAGACTTATCGGGGATAATATAATTTTAATCGTAGATTACACTGGTAGCAATTAAAACAATAATTTTATGTAACGAGTAAACGATATTACAATATATATGTAGGTAAGTGTCTTTAGGTAAGAGTACAAAAAAGGTTCACACAAGGATTTAGTTAGTTATCAAGCATACAAAGAATTCGCTTTTGTTGAAAAGAACATTAGCATTTTGTTATTTTTACAAAAAAAATTAAGAAAAGGAATGGTTCTAGTTTTTTCATCGTTTTGACTAACCAAGCATTACCTAACTAATGCCAAGTATTATTTATTATACATAAATTCTCTGCTAATGCTTAGGGTAGTACCTTTACCATCTGACTGTTCAATGGTCTCATACCTCCACTATCCTCATCACATCAGCATACACACCGTCCACCGCTGAACATCATCATCAACCTATCTTAGTGCAACGCTGGACATAGGTCTCCACTAAAGAGTGCCATAGCGCCCTGTCTTCAGCTTGCCGCATCCAGCATCTGCCTATAGTCTTTCGCAAGTTGTCGTCCAACCTGGCTGGAGAGCGTCCAACACTACGTTTGCCGAGTTGCGGTCTCCACTCAAGAACACGAACACGTTTAACCCCGCGGTTGTCGGTTTTTCGCGAGATATGGTCATGACTCCCCTCAATTGCCCCCTCGTTTGAGGGAGACATGCTCAGAAGTGGATGCCTTAATCAGTGGTTTCGCTATAATCACTACGCTTAGCAGGCAGATTGGAGATCCCAGTGGAGGTTATAAAAATACGCAGAAGGAAGCTGCTGATTTCTTCTGGTAGGTAGATACGTGGTGAGCTACAAGCGGAGGACTGGAATCGCGACTTCTCTTATCGGAGGCCAAGACACACATCGGGTCGCTGAGCCATAGCAGTAAGTAAGTAGATTCCCTTGATCACGGTAGGTCCCATTTGTTCTATGGAACATGACGTAATATAACAATTTGAGAAAATATTGTCCCTATTTGTACTATAGAACTACATACTAGCTTTTGCTACTGTTTTTATTTGTCTGTGCACAGAACTAAATGGGAATCGCTTTTCCCAAATTCTTCCATGTAGAGATATATAAGATGTGAATGACATTAATCACTGACGTTAATACCAGATACAGTTCACTATCAAAAAAATTAAACTACGCACTACATAATATTTTTACATAGGTATCACTTCAAGAAGTTTGTATATGTACTTAGTTTGTTCTATGGAACAATTTGAGACAAAAAGTACAAACTGTTCCATAGTACAAATAGGGACAATATTTTCTCAAATTGTTATATTACGTCATGTTCCATATAACAAATGGGACCTACCGCTTGGTCGTACGACTTCCACGGGCTTAGTTGGAGGGGTCTATTCCAAATACCACCACTATTTTGCTATTTACACTGTAAAACGTTGTAGTTTTATGATCATAAATAGAACATTTCGAGTTTGTAACTCTAAAGATTTGTTTGTCTGCTTGGCAACTCAAGCAGCGCTTCTTCAAATTCAATTTGACCCGGGAGGGTTTAGTGGGCAACAATTACGACGGAAATTGTTTTCTCGGTGGTTAGCACTTAGCTTTTCCTCTAGTGTTGTTTTAGTTCGGAATTCATTTATTTTCAGTCAATATTTAATTAAAAAATAAAGATACCTGTCACTAGATAGGTGATAGGTATCTATTATTTTTTTTGGCTTTACAAAATGTTTCATTAATGCTGAATTAAACTACCAGAAATGTCACTAAGAGCGTGATCTGTTGAATTAGCCCCCAAAAAATTAAGAAATTTATCACTCTGTTGATAGTGCTTATTAAATAAAATCATTCCTATATTGGTGAGTATAATATCTGTCACAGTTTTGGATCATGATTTGCATATTTTCATAGTAACATCACATATTAATTGTTATAGCGTGGTCATTATATGTGTGACAAAATGTGTCATGAAGACCAGTAGGCCAAGCACGGGGATTGTTCTCTAGGGTAGAACAGACAATTATGACATCGCATTGCGTACATTATTGAAGTGGAAGGAATAAATTTCAAATAATTTACGCGTTCTATGACAAAGTGACGTAATTTTTCTCTATTCTTCCCTAGACAACAATGCCCGTGCTTACTGGAAGATCATCTTTGGCTAGCAGTGGAACGTGCGTGTGTGAGAATAATGTTATCGCAGGTAATCCGCATTTCAGCGTAAGCCACTCTTCTAAAAATACGTAGATCTTGAGATAATTTAAACCTGCATCTAAGATGGTCCGTCCTATAAGCGATGCGCCTGCAGAACCACTTCATTCCACGGCCCGATTCCCGTATTGAGCAATTGGGTTAAGTGTTTCTTAAGTGAAGCTTCTTTGGAACGCTGACTTGGAAGCGTCAGCTGTGCTTCGATATTATTTATTTTCGTTTGTATAAACTGCATTAAAATGCATTTTGATTTAAAATTACACTCATTTAGTTTAAGTTTTCATAGATAAATAACTCGACTTTAGCTAAATGAAATTCAGGTTCATGTATTTTCACAGCACGAAAGGTTCAACCGAGGCAAAGAAATACAATATTCAAACGGCGATACGTTTTAGGCTCAATAAAAGCGTTGAACAGGTTTGGATGTTGGCTAGTCTATTTTGTTTGCATGTGAATAATGTATCTGGATCGTCAACATCCAATTCCAGCACAACTAGAATCGGAAATGCACACTCGTTACAAAACAATACCTGGGCCCTGGATGCACGGATTTCGATTTATTTTCTCCGATACGATACGTCGAACAAAACTCGTTACGTATTTGTTTGAAATAATCAAATAACTTCGATTCAAATAGTATATCTCTAATCTCGGAAGTTTTGTTCCAGGTGTAGAGTCTCCGATATTATGTCTCCCTCTTCATTTATCTTTTGTGTCCAGTTAGTTCAGTGGCGTTGACTAAACATGTTCTCTTTATTCTTCTGCTATGAATTATATTACCATATCATCAATGTAGCAGAGAGAAATAGTTTTATTTTTTTGGATACAATTCTTGCTATTTTATAAAAGAAACTCTACTTACCTAAGCTCTACATTATTTTATTTATTAGTTTCTATGTACCTATGACCTGCGTTTAAAATAATAATCGTTTCTTTTTATTTAATTGTTTGGGTACTTTTGTCATGTACCTAACAGTAGGGGTAGGTATACATGGGTATACCAAATTGGAAAAATTCAACAGAAGTGTAATTACCCACATTAAACGAAAATAGCTTGGTTTGTAGTGGATGGGTAGGTAAATAAATAAAATTGAATCGAACTAATTTATTTGCATTCACAAAACAAAATTAAACAGAATATCATGATATAGATTAAAATTATTCACGATCTAACAAATTGATGTGCAGAATTCAAATTAGCTTATGTCAATGTTTTAGTTAATTTACGTGGTTAGGTAAGGTTTGTTTTTGTAACGTTAGCTTCCAGCATATAATTCTATGAATAGATAGAAAAATTTAATCACCTGGATAACTCTTCTAAACAATTTTTCCCATCTAGATAGTATTACAAACTTATTTTTGAGTCTTGTCCACATTCCTACCACAAGAATGATCCTGGAGTAGGATCACAAGTCTCATGATTCAGGGTTTTATATCCAGTGATAAGGTATGAGAGTGTCAAACTTGCCTGGAGTAGCATATCACAAGTCTCATGATTCAGGGATGTATATCCAGTGGTAGGGTATGAGAGTGTCAAGCTTGCCTGGAGTAGCATATCACAAGTCTCATGATTCAGGGATGTATATCCAGTGGTAGGGTATGAGAGTGTCAAGCTTGCCTGGAGTAGCATATCACAAGTCTCATGATTCAGGGATGTATATCCAGTGGTAGGGTATGAGAGTGTCAAGCTTGCCTGGAGTAGCATATCACAAGTCTCATGATTCAGGGATGTATATCCAGTGGTAGGGTATGAGAGTGTCAAGCTTGCCTGGAGTAGCATATCACAAGTCTCATGATTCAGGGATGTATATCCAGTGGTAGGGTATGAGAGTGTCAAGCTTGCCTGGAGTAGCATATCACAAGTCTCATGATTCAGGGATGTATATCCAGTGGTAGGGTATGAGAGTGTCAAGCTTGCCTGGAGTAGCATATCACAAGTCTCATGATTCAGGGATGTATATCCAGTGGTAGGGTATGAGAGTGTCAAGCTTGCCTGGAGTAGCATATCACAAGTCTCATGATTCAGGGATGTATATCCAGTGGTAGGGTATGAGAGTGTCAAGCTTGCCTGGAGTAGCATATCACAAGTCTCATGATTCAGGGATGTATAGCCAGTAGTAGGGTATGAGAGTGTCAAGCTTGTCTGGAGTAGCATATCTCAAGTCTCATGATTTTGTCATAATCGCATGTGCAACAAAGCCATGTGCAATATAGAAAAAAAAATCTCATGATTCAGGGGTGTATAGCCAGAGGTAGGGTAAAATATTTTACGACACTGGTATCATCAGAGCAAGAGGTTTAAACCAATTTTTTTTTGACAGTTTTCATTGTTATCGGCTTTATAAGTTTTCATACATGTCTGTGTTTACATAAAATAGAGAGAGATAGGGTATACAGAGTGGGTGGGTATAAGTGGGCAATGAGCAAGCATTAGGGGTTTGATGATTTTGGCCATAACAGCGGTTACCATTTTTTTTTCAAAATTGTAGCACACGATACTAGTTATTGGATAAGTGATATTATATTTGGATAAAGGACACTAAAACAAATGAAAAATATTATATAATATAATGTTATTTTAGGACACATTTTTTATTTGTTTTACTATCCTTTATCCAATTACATAACTTTTATTGTGCGCTACGATTATGAAAAGAAAATGTTACGGCCACTCCATACAAAAATCATCGAACCCCTTAGAAATCTATTCTATTATTAAAATTCTATCACAAATTGGAGAACACCTATTATAGAGCGGCAGTAAATTATTTTGATCATGATTATTAAACGAGCAGCGGTGACACAGCACCGTCTATTAAAAATGGCTGACTGTTACACTGAATTGTAATGAAAGATATTGTAAGACTCTTCGGAAGGTTTTCTAATTAATAATATATCTTAATTTTTCTAGATTTGTATTGTTAGGATGTACCAGTGAGTGAGCTCACGTAGGTGGCTAGGTGAGTAAAGAACTACCCACTTATGCCGAAAACTGCTAAATCTTAGTAATTCAATATTTCCTCTCTAATACGAGCCTTTTTATAGACCCAAACGAAAATATGATTAAAGATTTTTTCGATTTTTTGTCAGTTTTTAGGGTTCCGTACCCGAAGGGTGAAAACGGAACCCTATTACTAAGCCTCCGCTGTCCGTCCGTCCGTCCGTATGTCACGTGGCTATATTGGAAATTTTCAGATAATGTGTATTTCTTTTGCCGCTATAACAACAAATAACAAAATTAAAATAATTAAAGTGGGCTCCCATACAACAAACGTGATTTTTTTGGCTATTATTGCTCTTAATTTGTCAAGGTTGTATCTCTTGAACTACTATAGGTAGACACATGAAACTTTGTATAATTATAATAAAAAATAGTAAAAATAAAATAAAGTTGTAAATTTAAAGGGGTCTCCGAACAATTAAAAATTTGATGTTCTTTGAAAAAGTTGCATAACGGTACGG
The DNA here is from genome assembly GCA_963662085.1 of Eupithecia inturbata. Classification (NCBI taxonomy): domain Eukaryota; kingdom Metazoa; phylum Arthropoda; class Insecta; order Lepidoptera; family Geometridae; genus Eupithecia; species Eupithecia inturbata. Next base: position 6,959,754 of record OY759187.1, read on the forward strand.
AACACTTCGTGTGCGAGTCGACTCGCAATTGGCAGTATATTATTCTATTCGTGCCTGGTAGCCTCTTTCTGAGTTGCCTAGACTGAGCAAAGACTACAATAATGTGCTTCAGATTGTAATTTTTGCCCATTATTTGCCTCCTCTGGTGTAAAAGCTGTAATGGGGTAAACAAGTTATTAAATAGAACATTGCGGGGCGTTGCGTCGTGCCCGTCATTACGGCACGCCGCCGCCGCGCCGGCGCCTGATCTGCTCTCCAAGATGACTCATTTTGTCCGAACTATGCTCAATTACGCTCTGCATTTTCTAAATGAACTCACTATTCCTTCTTGGTTTATTTTTTAAGGAAGTGGAAAGGATCCCTGGAGAGGTTTGAATATACTCGGTCTTACTTTTGGAACCTTTCTATAATATTACTATCTCTAAGGACAAACAAAGCTCCGGTTGTTTGTTAGTAATATTGTGTAGTGTTTTCAGCTTATCTTCATGTACATGCTTGCTTGCTAGTCAGGCTTCATCAATTTTGTAAATAGTTTGATTGAGCCCTTTGCCACAGATTGATTGAAGAATAAAGACTAATAGGAGCTGCTTTAACTTCTGAATCAGGTCTTGACTAGCATACCATTTGAATGCTCCAATATTTTCGTACAAAAATAATTTTCTTTGTGGTTTGCTGAGCACTTCACTTTTCCAATCGTTTCGGGCTCAATACGCAGGCTTTCGAGGTGGATTATTTTTAATATTTCCCCGAGGCTACAGGCACGTTTTGTCAATAGTACCTTCTTTCGATTACTTTTCGTCAATATCCTACGTAAACAGGGGGAGAGTGACATTCGCCTATTTGAGAATTCCCTACGTGTCCTGAGTTTGCTTTTCTTGTTTCTTGGTGCACCTATTTGTATTATGTGTGTTAACTAACTGGCTTCGTACGCTATTTCTGGATAAAAAGTATCATAAAATGTTATCAGAATCTGAAATTCATAGGTAGGCAAAGTCTCAACGTATTTTGACGTGAAGGCACGCCAAACACTCAAGATTCGTTTTATAAAAGTGCGGTTCTTATTACCTACCTACGAGATAGATAGATAGATAGATTATAGCTTTATTGCACCATCAATAAACTTATGAAACAAGAACTTAATACTAATTATATCTAATATGGCACAATCGGCGGCCTTATCGCTAACAGCGATCTCTTCCAGGCAACCTACGAGTAACTTATAATATCGGTACTGGAGGAGTTCGTTCGTTTTCCAAGACACGGAAAACCAGGTTCCTTTGTCAATGATAAATGGCTCCATTCCTTATATTTAGTGCCACGCTGGTGGACCGCAGAGACAATGAAGTGATTTACTGTTTAACACCTCACCTGGCTTATATGGTTCCTGAATCTACTGGGTCAGATTTTAAGCTTATTCAATTGTTTAGACTATTTAATTAAACGAATTAAATTTGTATCGATAACATAAAATTTGAATAAGCAAGTACCTAAAACATTTGTAGTGCAAATATCTCTATATAGCGCAGATTTTAATTTGCATTATGTGGTTTCGGAAGCTAATTGAAAATCGAAAAACTCGTACTTTTGTTTAGAATGTTGTTTAAATTAAGTTATTTGAATGATTCAATATCATTAGTGCGCCGCAAATAGAGCCAAACTGGCAATAAACGATAGAATTGGAATACAAAAAAGCACTTTCCGCTGCTAATAGAAAAATACAGTTTTATTTTACCTGGTGGTAAGCTATCACAGAGACGAAATAAGAGGCCAAGACCGGTAGAATACGGTTGGTACATCTTACATGTTATAATTATCCGAACAAAAAAATGTATGTAGAAATTATGCCAAATCTCGTCTCGTGATACTTCACACCCGATCACGAGAAAAGCCAAGTCAGCCATTCTTACATTATTACCTTCCACTATGAAGTTTAAAAATTACCTACTTTTGAAACTAATTTGCGATATCTAAAAAAATGCCTCGAAGTGGTTCGAGAAAAGGGTTCCAGTCACAGTGGGTGACAGTCTACTCGTCCTCGTCGAGGACCGATGACCTGGTGATGTTCGCGGGAAACTGTTAGGGCCGGTAGCAGACCGGTCATTGTAGCGATCTTTGGAAAGGCCTAAAGGCTATATCTATGGCCATATGGACTAATGGCTAGTAAATGCTGACGATGATTATCATACTGGCACAGACTGTGAACTATTGGCAAAAAACGACCAAGTAGTTATTTCTTTGCTGCTTAGCAAATCTTTCCCCAGTATTGACATTTCTCTAGAGTTCAGTAAAGAAGGGGTTTAAAATGCTCTTGGGTCTAATTTGAGCCTGGCCTCTTTAGACTCTATAGTAAGAGGCCAGGCATATAATTCTTGCTCTCGAAGCAAACATAATAATAATGGCCTCGGAACGGACGGTCGCAATTACCTACCGAGCATGTGGATTCCAAACTATAATTACCGAACACGTGAAATCCGTGCTAAAAAGAGACACGTGAAGTGGACTTTAATTTATCCGAATGGACCAAGCTACCTTTGAGTTACTGATGCGGGGAATAGTTAAATTTTGTATACATTTAAACTTTGGTTAGTTTACGTTTTGTGGCTACCGAAATAAGTAGTAATTTAGGGTTAGGTAGTTTTTAGAAGAATTTAAATCTTTTAGTTTAGAATGTTGGTCTTAAATGTGGAGGGGTGGTCGATTTTTAACGAGTAATTCTTATTTGTCTTACGGCCTTCTGTTTTAGAACGAAGTATGAAACGATGGCTGGCTGATATGGCTTTAATTTTGACTTTGTGCTTTAATGTATATTTACCACCAATTCGATGGAGACTGGAAGCAATCTGAAGTGCCCACACTTGATACCTACTACGAGTAGTTTTCAGTAGGCATGATCTTTTTAAAGATAAAGATAAAGAATTTATTGCTGTAAAACTAGGTGTTAACATTACAATAATATATAATATTAGGTCTTATGTTAAATATATCTCTATGTATCTCTAGTCTGCCGGTTAGGCTTACAGCATCATCTTTGTAACAACAAGATTGCATTAATAGTTGGAAATATGAAACTAGAGGTAGTTTATCCCCTCTGCCTAACTACAAGATAAATGGGTAATCTAGCAAAAACCACGCCACATCCTATTTCCTAAAAGGTCCAACTTTTCGTAACAGATCTTTCCAACAGTTCCCAAATAACCAGACACAGTAGCTACACTCTCCGTCTGCCGCCAAATTTGTACATATCATAGTTTTTGTTAGGGGCAAAGTGCCATTTCCGTAACAAAGTGAGAGTTGTATAGAGTGCCAAAAAAGTCTACACAGATTCTCACTTTGGCCTTTTCTCGTAGCAATACAACAATATCATTAAGGTTCAATTTCACCGTTTTGCAATTGAACGCGTTTAATGTAAAATAAACTCTGTATACCGCTTTAAACGAGTTCAGCGCATTTTACCGAAATAAAATTAACCCGGTTCAAGTGCTAAACCGAGTTCAAGAGCTGTCATGTTACACAATAGGTAGGTATTACGAATTTGAACTCGATCAAGCTGAACTTTTTGTTGATCTTTATTTTGGCAGCAAACGGTGAAATTGGGCCTAAGTTGGTGGGCTATTCTTTCCAAATAATAGGTTGAAATTCATTTCGTTTCTTTTTCTCTTGTTACTTAAGCTCTGCTTACTCTGAGGCTTTTAGATGATGCAGCGTGAAAATCCCTAATCCTAATCCTAATGTTTTTAATTTATTCAGTTTTCTTGTTTTACAATAGCAATTTGAGTTTTATCTTGTCTTTGATTCTGGTTACCTTTAGATGGCAAGCAGTGATTGTGTATGTTAGTGCTGAAAAATGTAATATTGCGTTGTATTATTTTGAAGTATCATATTGCAATCCTGCCCGCCGCTTCGATCCAAGGATTTACCAAAGAAACCAAGGAAAAAAAGGAGCTTATTATAATATTCCAGATCTCGAACCATCTCAACTAATCCCTGCAAAATTTCAGCTCCCCCCTTTTACTCGTTATCTTCGCCATCTTCGAATTCGCCACAATTACACAAACTTTTGCCTTTACCAGGAAGGATTTCAGTTTAAACCCATATTTACATTTAACCAAAGCAAAGAAATATAAATGAACCGTGGAAAGTACAATCTAGAAAACTGAACTAAGTAGTGTAAGCCACAAGCATTTCAGCGAGGCCTCGTTCTCGCAATTACGAACTCACAGTCGCTCGCAAATCAAGTTAACTACTCTTTCTCAAACTACTCGGTTAAATATGAAACTTCCCAGCAAATGTACTGAAAACTTGTATGTTAGCCTTTAACGGCTTTTGAGCTGGTTTTCATCGAAACGGGGCGAAAGGTGTACAATCTACCAATCCTACTAATATTACGAACACGAAAGATTGTGAAGATGTTAGTCACCAGATTAGGGGTCGTCCATTAATCACGTGAGGCTCGAAAAGGGGTTTTAGGGAATTGGTTAGTCTATAACCTCACCACGTGAACACCAAGGGAGAGAAGGGTCTAAAAAGTTGCTAAATGACATAACGTGATTAATGGACGACCCAGGCGCGGTCCCAAGTGGTGGGAGGGGATCACAGAGGCCTTGACCCCCCCAAAAATCTTAGTTTAGGTACAAATTAATAAGGTAGGTATTAGAAAATAAACTAATTGAATAAATTTTCATTACTCCTCCCTGCCTAACATCTAAATAAACAATATGGTTACCCACTGCGGCAAAAAAATTGTGGCTTGCTCCGCTCGCCGATATTACTGATGTTTTGGGTATTATGTTATGTTCAGCGCAAAAACTACGTTACCTATTTTGAGTGGTCGGTTCAGTTTTTATCAATCCAACCACCACAACAAATAACAAAAACGTGTAAAAAATAATCTGCGAGGTCACGTTTATAGTCAGCGCAAAAAAATCTATTCGGATCAGTCGCCGATAACATTTTTTCATTCTGCGTATGGTCCAGAGCTCGACACTGCCATTATGAAAAATTTGCTAAAAATAAGACATTTTTTTTCGAAAGTTCAGATTCAGACAATCATTGTAATCATTTATTCAGTTGTTTTCTATTTAGTGCTAATATTAATAGTTTGTTGGGCTCCTGGGACTTCTGAGAGACGCGCGGGCTGCGCAATAGGGCGTGGGTGGGCGACGATGCCTACACCAGCGACCACCACAAATACTCAAAAATTTTGCGATCTTTTTCTTTTGGTTTCGTTACCCACTGCCGGAAATAACACAACAATTTCGCGGCTCGCTACACTCGCCGTTATCTTTCCTTCCTTGGCTTTATTGCTAATCCCGCCAAACTCATATCTGGTCAACTCTGACAACCACCGCTGTAATTTTAACCAAAAGCAAATAACTAAGTAATTTTTCTGGTTGGGCTTTGGCTTTTACTAGTATTTTTATAGGCTTGCTTTATCGGCATTTGCCCGATATGGTTAACCATTACCATTACATATCCATTTTGGGGGGGTTGCCTGGGTATTAGTTGCACACAGGCGTTACATGGTCTAGAGCCGCCCCTGGGTTCGGGGCTGAACCGCAGTTTGCGGTCAATATGCAAAACACTGCAAATATCTAACGAAACCACAAAATTTTCGTCTCTTCTCCCTCTCTCCCCCCGTCCCAAAACTACTGAACGGATCGGACTAAAACATTTATCGTTTATGTTCCCTAAAAATAGCGATGTACATAATTTGAATACAAGGAATAAACATAAACTCGCTGTGCCCACAACTAGACTACACAAAATTAATGTATCTTTTAAAGGGCAATGTATACGCTTCTACAACAAAACTCCTAGTGAGTTGCAAAAATTATCAGTAAATAAATTCAAACAAATTGTCAAAACCTTCCTGTGTAAAAAGGCCTACTATAAAATATCAGATTATCTAGAGGATAAAAAAGCGTGGGACGGAATTTGCTCCAACTCGAAAAATAACAACTAACAGGCTAAAGGTTTCTTCGTCGCTTCTTTACTTTAGTCTACGTACCGAAGCGACTGAAATCAAAAATATCACTTTATTTCCGTGTCAGTGTTTAATTATTAAGAATTTGACCTTTTCTAAGTATACATTTATTGTATTTATGGAAATACAGTTTTTGACTTTGACTTTGACTTTGATTTATAACTCAAGAACGGCTGAACGGATCTCGATGAAATTTGGCAGCGAGGTAGATGGTATCCCGGGGCCGGACATAGGCTACCATTTCTTCTGGAAAAAAGCGTGCGAAGCCGCGGGCTGCAGCTAGTATGTAATACAATGTAATGGCAATGGAACGTTTTTAGGTGACACCATGCTAGGTTTAACTCATCTCTACCAAACTCAACAAAGTAAATATTCACCTTAATCGTTGAGATCCTCAATTGAGGAGATAAAATCTGCGGTATATTATCGCAGTGGACCGTAACATTATGGGTATTTGCATAAACACGTAAATGAATTCAAATCATATCAGAGGACGCACCCGTAAGAATAATGCAAAAAACTCAATAAGTAACCATAGAAGCGAATAGCTCATAGTGCCCCCTCCGGCATCGCATCGCATTTTCCGAGTCATAAAAGTAAGTGGATTTACCGATGTTTCAATAAGTTTGCTTTTTATTTCTGCTATTGTTCTTCAGGTGCTAGGTAGCTTTAGTTTTTCTTACACACACACACACAACACGGCCCCGTGTTGTGTGTGTGTAAGAAAAAAACCAGAAAACCTTGAAAAGTAGTGCGAAGAATGACTGTTATAAAAGTCAGGGCCAGTTTTTACCAAATATATTGTGTAAAAATTACCGTTTGTGTGTCAAAATCTCTTCGCTTTGGTTGGACACCAAGCATAACACACGAATTCACACATTTATCTTTGGAAGTATCATTATATTTTCATTCAGAAATGGCTATAATGAAAATATCCTACCTATCGTCTACTTACTGTATGTAAATCACCTACGTGAATCTCACTTTTCAGATATTTCTACTTAAAGTTAGCTTTCGTTTACCTACTTATTTAATTTTTATGTGTGTGCAATATGTCTATATAAGCTTAGTTTCTTTTTATGTATCAAATAAGTATGTTTAATTTTCATATGTTTATTAAGCTAAATATTCCTTTGTAATTCTCTTTAAGAAAGGTTACATAAAATTCTTAAAATTTAATAGACTGCGACGTAGCAAACTACGGCGTAGCTAGCTACGACGTAGCCTGCTACGGTGTAGTATTATTGCTATGAAAACAATTTCGTTACTTCTTGACGCCAAATCTACTGAACGGGCCGAGATGAAATTTGCATAGATGTAGGTCTAAACCTGGGATAACACAAAGGCTACATTTTATCACTTAAATCAGTTCCCATGGGATAGAAAAACATTAAAATGTTTCCATAAAACAATAATTAGATCTACAAGATAATAACGAATCTATTGGCTAATTTTTATCACGGAAACTACGTGTGCAAAGCCGTGGGCAAATACTAGTAATTAAATCATATCACACTTCACTACTACGTGTTACCTCTTCACGCCAAAACTACTGGACGGATCGTGCTGAAATTTTGCATGCAGGTAGTTCTAGGCCTGGAATAAATCATAGACAGACGAATACTTTTATACCATAAATCAGTTTCCATGGGGTTGAAATAACCTTTGAACGTTTCCATAGAAACGAAAAAAAGTCGCTAGCAGAAACTAGTATATTATAATATTTATTTTTAATTTGCAGGATTTTATTCACTGCTGGGAAAATTTAACCTAAATTTGTTTTTCATTACAATGCCCGGCACTCGAATAGATAAAACTCGTGCCATACAAACAATACTATTTTGTTTTAAAATTTTGTCCGAACGACAAAATACACACAGAGCACAGAGTTTCATATGAGTGAAATGTTTTGTTTTACCTAAAACGAGAATTTTTAGGAGGCTAACGTGATATTAAACTTTGACGACACATTTTAAAGTCACTGTTCAACAATATTGTTTGTGACTTGCTTTTTGTTCTTTACGTGTTCAAATTATTTTCTAAGTTACCTACTAAGAGATAGTAAATTTTTATTAAAAATAAAGTTGTAAATTTAAAGGGGTCTCCGAACAATTAAAAATTTGATGTTCTTTGAAAAAGTTGCATAACGGTACGGAACACTTCGTGTGCGAGTCGACTCGCAATTGGCAGTATATTATTCTATTCGTGCCTGGTAGCCTCTTTCTGAGTTGCCTAGACTGAGCAAAGACTACAATAATGTGCTTCAGATTGTAATTTTTGCCCATTATTTGCCTCCTCTGGTGTAAAAGCTGTAATGGGGTAAACAAGTTATTAAATAGAACATTGCGGGGCGTTGCGTCGTGCCCGTCATTACGGCACGCCGCCGCCGCGCCGGCGCCTGATCTGCTCTCCAAGATGACTCATTTTGTCCGAACTATGCTCAATTACGCTCTGCATTTTCTAAATGAACTCACTATTCCTTCTTGGTTTATTTTTTAAGGAAGTGGAAAGGATCCCTGGAGAGGTTTGAATATACTCGGTCTTACTTTTGGAACCTTTCTATAATATTACTATCTCTAAGGACAAACAAAGCTCCGGTTGTTTGTTAGTAATATTGTGTAGTGTTTTCAGCTTATCTTCATGTACATGCTTGCTTGCTAGTCAGGCTTCATCAATTTTGTAAATAGTTTGATTGAGCCCTTTGCCACAGATTGATTGAAGAATAAAGACTAATAGGAGCTGCTTTAACTTCTGAATCAGGTCTTGACTAGCATACCATTTGAATGCTCCAATATTTTCGTACAAAAATAATTTTCTTTGTGGTTTGCTGAGCACTTCACTTTTCCAATCGTTTCGGGCTCAATACGCAGGCTTTCGAGGTGGATTATTTTTAATATTTCCCCGAGGCTACAGGCACGTTTTGTCAATAGTACCTTCTTTCGATTACTTTTCGTCAATATCCTACGTAAACAGGGGGAGAGTGACATTCGCCTATTTGAGAATTCCCTACGTGTCCTGAGTTTGCTTTTCTTGTTTCTTGGTGCACCTATTTGTATTATGTGTGTTAACTAACTGGCTTCGTACGCTATTTCTGGATAAAAAGTATCATAAAATGTTATCAGAATCTGAAATTCATAGGTAGGCAAAGTCTCAACGTATTTTGACGTGAAGGCACGCCAAACACTCAAGATTCGTTTTATAAAAGTGCGGTTCTTATTACCTACCTACGAGATAGATAGATAGATAGATTATAGCTTTATTGCACCATCAATAAACTTATGAAACAAGAACTTAATACTAATTATATCTAATATGGCACAATCGGCGGCCTTATCGCTAACAGCGATCTCTTCCAGGCAACCTACGAGTAACTTATAATATCGGTACTGGAGGAGTTCGTTCGTTTTCCAAGACACGGAAAACCAGGTTCCTTTGTCAATGATAAATGGCTCCATTCCTTATATTTAGTGCCACGCTGGTGGACCGCAGAGACAATGAAGTGATTTACTGTTTAACACCTCACCTGGCTTATATGGTTCCTGAATCTACTGGGTCAGATTTTAAGCTTATTCAATTGTTTAGACTATTTAATTAAACGAATTAAATTTGTATCGATAACATAAAATTTGAATAAGCAAGTACCTAAAACATTTGTAGTGCAAATATCTCTATATAGCGCAGATTTTAATTTGCATTATGTGGTTTCGGAAGCTAATTGAAAATCGAAAAACTCGTACTTTTGTTTAGAATGTTGTTTAAATTAAGTTATTTGAATGATTCAATATCATTAGTGCGCCGCAAATAGAGCCAAACTGGCAATAAACGATAGAATTGGAATACAAAAAAGCACTTTCCGCTGCTAATAGAAAAATACAGTTTTATTTTACCTGGTGGTAAGCTATCACAGAGACGAAATAAGAGGCCAAGACCGGTAGAATACGGTTGGTACATCTTACATGTTATAATTATCCGAACAAAAAAATGTATGTAGAAATTATGCCAAATCTCGTCTCGTGATACTTCACACCCGATCACGAGAAAAGCCAAGTCAGCCATTCTTACATTATTACCTTCCACTATGAAGTTTAAAAATTACCTACTTTTGAAACTAATTTGCGATATCTAAAAAAATGCCTCGAAGTGGTTCGAGAAAAGGGTTCCAGTCACAGTGGGTGACAGTCTACTCGTCCTCGTCGAGGACCGATGACCTGGTGATGTTCGCGGGAAACTGTTAGGGCCGGTAGCAGACCGGTCATTGTAGCGATCTTTGGAAAGGCCTAAAGGCTATATCTATGGCCATATGGACTAATGGCTAGTAAATGCTGACGATGATTATCATACTGGCACAGACTGTGAACTATTGGCAAAAAACGACCAAGTAGTTATTTCTTTGCTGCTTAGCAAATCTTTCCCCAGTATTGACATTTCTCTAGAGTTCAGTAAAGAAGGGGTTTAAAATGCTCTTGGGTCTAATTTGAGCCTGGCCTCTTTAGACTCTATAGTAAGAGGCCAGGCATATAATTCTTGCTCTCGAAGCAAACATAATAATAATGGCCTCGGAACGGACGGTCGCAATTACCTACCGAGCATGTGGATTCCAAACTATAATTACCGAACACGTGAAATCCGTGCTAAAAAGAGACACGTGAAGTGGACTTTAATTTATCCGAATGGACCAAGCTACCTTTGAGTTACTGATGCGGGGAATAGTTAAATTTTGTATACATTTAAACTTTGGTTAGTTTACGTTTTGTGGCTACCGAAATAAGTAGTAATTTAGGGTTAGGTAGTTTTTAGAAGAATTTAAATCTTTTAGTTTAGAATGTTGGTCTTAAATGTGGAGGGGTGGTCGATTTTTAACGAGTAATTCTTATTTGTCTTACGGCCTTCTGTTTTAGAACGAAGTATGAAACGATGGCTGGCTGATATGGCTTTAATTTTGACTTTGTGCTTTAATGTATATTTACCACCAATTCGATGGAGACTGGAAGCAATCTGAAGTGCCCACACTTGATACCTACTACGAGTAGTTTTCAGTAGGCATGATCTTTTTAAAGATAAAGATAAAGAATTTATTGCTGTAAAACTAGGTGTTAACATTACAATAATATATAATATTAGGTCTTATGTTAAATATATCTCTATGTATCTCTAGTCTGCCGGTTAGGCTTACAGCATCATCTTTGTAACAACAAGATTGCATTAATAGTTGGAAATATGAAACTAGAGGTAGTTTATCCCCTCTGCCTAACTACAAGATAAATGGGTAATCTAGCAAAAACCACGCCACATCCTATTTCCTAAAAGGTCCAACTTTTCGTAACAGATCTTTCCAACAGTTCCCAAATAACCAGACACAGTAGCTACACTCTCCGTCTGCCGCCAAATTTGTACATATCATAGTTTTTGTTAGGGGCAAAGTGCCATTTCCGTAACAAAGTGAGAGTTGTATAGAGTGCCAAAAAAGTCTACACAGATTCTCACTTTGGCCTTTTCTCGTAGCAATACAACAATATCATTAAGGTTCAATTTCACCGTTTTGCAATTGAACGCGTTTAATGTAAAATAAACTCTGTATACCGCTTTAAACGAGTTCAGCGCATTTTACCGAAATAAAATTAACCCGGTTCAAGTGCTAAACCGAGTTCAAGAGCTGTCATGTTACACAATAGGTAGGTATTACGAATTTGAACTCGATCAAGCTGAACTTTTTGTTGATCTTTATTTTGGCAGCAAACGGTGAAATTGGGCCTAAGTTGGTGGGCTATTCTTTCCAAATAATAGGTTGAAATTCATTTCGTTTCTTTTTCTCTTGTTACTTAAGCTCTGCTTACTCTGAGGCTTTTAGATGATGCAGCGTGAAAATCCCTAATCCTAATCCTAATGTTTTTAATTTATTCAGTTTTCTTGTTTTACAATAGCAATTTGAGTTTTATCTTGTCTTTGATTCTGGTTACCTTTAGATGGCAAGCAGTGATTGTGTATGTTAGTGCTGAAAAATGTAATATTGCGTTGTATTATTTTGAAGTATCATATTGCAATCCTGCCCGCCGCTTCGATCCAAGGATTTACCAAAGAAACCAAGGAAAAAAAGGAGCTTATTATAATATTCCAGATCTCGAACCATCTCAACTAATCCCTGCAAAATTTCAGCTCCCCCCTTTTACTCGTTATCTTCGCCATCTTCGAATTCGCCACAATTACACAAACTTTTGCCTTTACCAGGAAGGATTTCAGTTTAAACCCATATTTACATTTAACCAAAGCAAAGAAATATAAATGAACCGTGGAAAGTACAATCTAGAAAACTGAACTAAGTAGTGTAAGCCACAAGCATTTCAGCGAGGCCTCGTTCTCGCAATTACGAACTCACAGTCGCTCGCAAATCAAGTTAACTACTCTTTCTCAAACTACTCGGTTAAATATGAAACTTCCCAGCAAATGTACTGAAAACTTGTATGTTAGCCTTTAACGGCTTTTGAGCTGGTTTTCATCGAAACGGGGCGAAAGGTGTACAATCTACCAATCCTACTAATATTACGAACACGAAAGATTGTGAAGATGTTAGTCACCAGATTAGGGGTCGTCCATTAATCACGTGAGGCTCGAAAAGGGGTTTTAGGGAATTGGTTAGTCTATAACCTCACCACGTGAACACCAAGGGAGAGAAGGGTCTAAAAAGTTGCTAAATGACATAACGTGATTAATGGACGACCCAGGCGCGGTCCCAAGTGGTGGGAGGGGATCACAGAGGCCTTGACCCCCCCAAAAATCTTAGTTTAGGTACAAATTAATAAGGTAGGTATTAGAAAATAAACTAATTGAATAAATTTTCATTACTCCTCCCTGCCTAACATCTAAATAAACAATATGGTTACCCACTGCGGCAAAAAAATTGTGGCTTGCTCCGCTCGCCGATATTACTGATGTTTTGGGTATTATGTTATGTTCAGCGCAAAAACTACGTTACCTATTTTGAGTGGTCGGTTCAGTTTTTATCAATCCAACCACCACAACAAATAACAAAAACGTGTAAAAAATAATCTGCGAGGTCACGTTTATAGTCAGCGCAAAAAAATCTATTCGGATCAGTCGCCGATAACATTTTTTCATTCTGCGTATGGTCCAGAGCTCGACACTGCCATTATGAAAAATTTGCTAAAAATAAGACATTTTTTTTCGAAAGTTCAGATTCAGACAATCATTGTAATCATTTATTCAGTTGTTTTCTATTTAGTGCTAATATTAATAGTTTGTTGGGCTCCTGGGACTTCTGAGAGACGCGCGGGCTGCGCAATAGGGCGTGGGTGGGCGACGATGCCTACACCAGCGACCACCACAAATACTCAAAAATTTTGCGATCTTTTTCTTTTGGTTTCGTTACCCACTGCCGGAAATAACACAACAATTTCGCGGCTCGCTACACTCGCCGTTATCTTTCCTTCCTTGGCTTTATTGCTAATCCCGCCAAACTCATATCTGGTCAACTCTGACAACCACCGCTGTAATTTTAACCAAAAGCAAATAACTAAGTAATTTTTCTGGTTGGGCTTTGGCTTTTACTAGTATTTTTATAGGCTTGCTTTATCGGCATTTGCCCGATATGGTTAACCATTACCATTACATATCCATTTTGGGGGGGTTGCCTGGGTATTAGTTGCACACAGGCGTTACATGGTCTAGAGCCGCCCCTGGGTTCGGGGCTGAACCGCAGTTTGCGGTCAATATGCAAAACACTGCAAATATCTAACGAAACCACAAAATTTTCGTCTCTTCTCCCTCTCTCCCCCCGTCCCAAAACTACTGAACGGATCGGACTAAAACATTTATCGTTTATGTTCCCTAAAAATAGCGATGTACATAATTTGAATACAAGGAATAAACATAAACTCGCTGTGCCCACAACTAGACTACACAAAATTAATGTATCTTTTAAAGGGCAATGTATACGCTTCTACAACAAAACTCCTAGTGAGTTGCAAAAATTATCAGTAAATAAATTCAAACAAATTGTCAAAACCTTCCTGTGTAAAAAGGCCTACTATAAAATATCAGATTATCTAGAGGATAAAAAAGCGTGGGACGGAATTTGCTCCAACTCGAAAAATAACAACTAACAGGCTAAAGGTTTCTTCGTCGCTTCTTTACTTTAGTCTACGTACCGAAGCGACTGAAATCAAAAATATCACTTTATTTCCGTGTCAGTGTTTAATTATTAAGAATTTGACCTTTTCTAAGTATACATTTATTGTATTTATGGAAATACAGTTTTTGACTTTGACTTTGACTTTGATTTATAACTCAAGAACGGCTGAACGGATCTCGATGAAATTTGGCAGCGAGGTAGATGGTATCCCGGGGCCGGACATAGGCTACCATTTCTTCTGGAAAAAAGCGTGCGAAGCCGCGGGCTGCAGCTAGTATGTAATACAATGTAATGGCAATGGAACGTTTTTAGGTGACACCATGCTAGGTTTAACTCATCTCTACCAAACTCAACAAAGTAAATATTCACCTTAATCGTTGAGATCCTCAATTGAGGAGATAAAATCTGCGGTATATTATCGCAGTGGACCGTAACATTATGGGTATTTGCATAAACACGTAAATGAATTCAAATCATATCAGAGGACGCACCCGTAAGAATAATGCAAAAAACTCAATAAGTAACCATAGAAGCGAATAGCTCATAGTGCCCCCTCCGGCATCGCATCGCATTTTCCGAGTCATAAAAGTAAGTGGATTTACCGATGTTTCAATAAGTTTGCTTTTTATTTCTGCTATTGTTCTTCAGGTGCTAGGTAGCTTTAGTTTTTCTTACACACACACACACAACACGGCCCCGTGTTGTGTGTGTGTAAGAAAAAAACCAGAAAACCTTGAAAAGTAGTGCGAAGAATGACTGTTATAAAAGTCAGGGCCAGTTTTTACCAAATATATTGTGTAAAAATTACCGTTTGTGTGTCAAAATCTCTTCGCTTTGGTTGGACACCAAGCATAACACACGAATTCACACATTTATCTTTGGAAGTATCATTATATTTTCATTCAGAAATGGCTATAATGAAAATATCCTACCTATCGTCTACTTACTGTATGTAAATCACCTACGTGAATCTCACTTTTCAGATATTTCTACTTAAAGTTAGCTTTCGTTTACCTACTTATTTAATTTTTATGTGTGTGCAATATGTCTATATAAGCTTAGTTTCTTTTTATGTATCAAATAAGTATGTTTAATTTTCATATGTTTATTAAGCTAAATATTCCTTTGTAATTCTCTTTAAGAAAGGTTACATAAAATTCTTAAAATTTAATAGAATACTACGGGTGCCCCTTGCTACGAGGCAGCTGCGACGTAGCAAACTACGGCGTAGCTAGCTACGACGTAGCCTGCTACGGTGTAGTATTATTGCTATGAAAACAATTTCGTTACTTCTTGACGCCAAATCTACTGAACGGGCCGAGATGAAATTTGCATAGATGTAGGTCTAAACCTGGGATAACACAAAGGCTACATTTTATCACTTAAATCAGTTCCCATGGGATAGAAAAACATTAAAATGTTTCCATAAAACAATAATTAGATCTACAAGATAATAACGAATCTATTGGCTAATTTTTATCACGGAAACTACGTGTGCAAAGCCGTGGGCAAATACTAGTAATTAAATCATATCACACTTCACTACTACGTGTTACCTCTTCACGCCAAAACTACTGGACGGATCGTGCTGAAATTTTGCATGCAGGTAGTTCTAGGCCTGGAATAAATCATAGACAGACGAATACTTTTATACCATAAATCAGTTTCCATGGGGTTGAAATAACCTTTGAACGTTTCCATAGAAACGAAAAAAAGTCGCTAGCAGAAACTAGTATATTATAATATTTATTTTTAATTTGCAGGATTTTATTCACTGCTGGGAAAATTTAACCTAAATTTGTTTTTCATTACAATGCCCGGCACTCGAATAGATAAAACTCGTGCCATACAAACAATACTATTTTGTTTTAAAATTTTGTCCGAACGACAAAATACACACAGAGCACAGAGTTTCATATGAGTGAAATGTTTTGTTTTACCTAAAACGAGAATTTTTAGGAGGCTAACGTGATATTAAACTTTGACGACACATTTTAAAGTCACTGTTCAACAATATTGTTTGTGACTTGCTTTTTGTTCTTTACGTGTTCAAATTATTTTCTAAGTTACCTACTAAGAGATAGTAAATTTTAATGTAAAAAGCATGCGAACGGTTGAGATCGTGGAAAAAAAATTCTGGCAGCCTACACCAAGCAGTAACATATGTATATATACTCGATAATAAATATAATAATAATAATGCTGGACAATCCACACATCATCATCTAGCCCCAAAGTAAGCAGAGCTTGTGTTATGGGTACTAGATCACTGATAAACTTAATACACAATACATAACATAGATAGATATTTTTTATTATATAAAGAAAATACCCAGAACACATAATGTAATGTCGTCTCTAAACGCGAATTATTTTTTTGTAACGAGCAATAAGTATCACTCGTGTTTCCATTATTGGGATAAAATAATGGAACCACGAGAAAACATCCAACCTGCCAGCATTTTTTCCACTCCGCCATTCATCACGCCAATCGCATTCTACAGAAGGTGCCTTTCTGGCGAAAGAACAAGGTGTACCAAAAAACCATCCTGGCAATGTTGGATATCGTTTTTGGCACACCTTGTTCTTTTACCTTGTTCTGTTAGCTTACACGAAAGATCACGCTAGACCTAGAAGCTAGCGCCAAACGAACCTTTTAATCACGCCCGAAAATCTCTCACCTCGTATTAATTCCACGTTTCTACCATCATCAAACCTTTAACAAACCTAATTCCTTTATCTCAAAGTCCCCCCAAAACCCATCAGTGCACTTGCAACGCACTTTGAACTGCGGACTTCTTATGCAGCTGGAAGGTGCTGCTACTAAGGTACATAGCTATTATGAATTTAGAATAAATATGAATGTCTAAGTTTACTCTAGTTTTATGATTCATCATAAAATGTACTGGCAACTTTATAAATAGGGAAGAGGGGTGATGATGACACCATAGTCTCGACATGACGAGATATCATTATTATTTGCATTTTTATTAAAAACGTGACAGAGTTTCGTGATATGGCTGATTAATAGGATTATTTATTTACAATAAACCATGAGATTAGAAAAATACATCGGATCATTTTAGATTTACCATTTTAAAAGTTAAATGAATCCAAGTTAAAACTACTTTCCACTTTTTTTTATTCTGGTACTTTATTCAATATTATGCAAATCCGTCTGACGTTTTCAGCTAATATTTTTTAGAATAGAAACGCAACTAATTCGGTTCTTCTAGAACTTTTCTATAAAGAATGAAAACAACCAAATGAAAGATCCTTTACACGGCTACTTTTTTTTAAGGAATGTTTTTTTTTCGTATTATGAGCCCTCCACCGTGGTAGTGGAGGCACCTCCTATGTTTTTTTCTCCTAGTGTCTAAAACTTTTCTAATATTAATCTTTAGAATGAATCCTCGGTCTGATTCTTGCTGATCTAAACTTGTAAGTTCAGTTCTAAACTATAACCATCGTATTCCAAACCACCGCAGCTTCCGGAATGAAATATTAAAGTAAATCGCCTTACCTTTGAAAGAATACCTGAATTTTGATATCCTAGCTCCCGAGCTGCAGATCCGAACTCGCAAAGAAGCTTATTGCGCATACGTTGTAACTTCACTGTGGGAAAGTTACTTACCTACTTTCTGGGGGAACTATACTGAAATTGTAAATTTCTACTTTACTGACCTATCCTACTATCCACACGGAACTAGTTAGAATAAATACTGCTTCTACTATGAGTACTAATGCCTGTCCATTCAAAGAGCCACCTTGGACAAAATTGGCTAGAAGACATAATCATAACAGCACATCAATCGTACATATTCAGTAGGACATTTTGCTTTTTCTTTCCTCGACTCTACTTTATCGCATTCAATGCCTAGTCTCGACGGTGCGACTCAGGGGCGCACCGCCGCGCCCCGCCCCGCAACCCGGGGATGGAGGTGGCCATCTGTGTCTTGGGCCATGAAAGTGTTAATAACCCTATGAGCGAGCTACATACGTCGTTTAATTCTTCTTTGTATTTGCGAATACCACATTCTAATTAGGCAGCCTTTTTTTAAAATTAATACCAAACCAAAAATATTGCCATCAATAGTTGGAAGGGTCTTTTAACTGAGTACTTACTGATTACCTATTGATCGGTATTTTTGTGATCCATTAGCAGAATAGTATGAATGCAGGGTACGACAGATTTAATTTCACGACTGTAATGGATACAAATGCTTCCATTTTTCCCCCTTGGTAAGTTAAGTGATTTATTCAAAGCATGTTACTGTTTGGTGTGAATTTCCACTCGTTAAACTTAATAATCTAATTAAGTATATAGAACTCGAGTATAATTTTCAACTAACTTACCCTCTTACTTATAAAAAACTATAACTAAACACAACGATTTCACTAGTTTTTGTTTCAAATAAGTAGGGGTATTGTAAAATAATGTGATATTTTGTTACGAAGGCTAGATGGTTTCCGCCTTTCGTTAAACGTTTTCCAACAGTTTCTGAATAATTAAATTATTCATCGGTATCTTGATTTTATATTATTCAGTGGTAAAACCCCTAGGAAGGTAGGTTATCTACTCTATGTCTTTCCAAGCAAATGTTAGACCAATGTGTGCATATAGGGGTCGCTCATGTTTCATTCATCGTACAAACAGACCTCAGAGCACCTACTGGCTTATTAAGAAAGCTGGACAGATTAAACTGGCACCATAAACGCAAAGCGAAGCCAATTAAAGAGCAGTACGTGATATATAGGGTAATGGAGATAATAGCTCTCCATGCGTTTTTGAGATAAAAATGAACTGTCATTTCATCCCAGATCAATTATGAAAAATTTAAGCCGTTCCACGCAGTAGTTTTGGCTCAAGAGTATAGTGAATACTGTCAGAGTAGTTCTGTATTCTGCCTCCAAGCTTTTCACCTTAATAAAGCTAAGATATTATTTTAATTTTATTGTGACATAATTGTATATTTTATGGATGTATTATCTGAAATAAATGAGTTAATAATAAAGCAGAGGTGAGACAATGGCTATAGCAAACTGTGGAGGCTCCATCCCTGTGCTGTCATCTATTAGCCATTGCCACAACGATCGGCGCAGTCCTACCACAGGCGATGGTCACTGCTTAAAACCTGGCTCAAACAAAAACCTAAGCATGAATTTTGTGACTTCAGGGTAATTTTCGGTGCGAATAAATGTGATAAAAAAAGATAAAAAATAGTTTTACTGCTTCAAATGATTCGCATAATAGTTTTTCTGTCGATCTCGCTCCCGCTAACAACACTTTGGCTACTAGACAGTCGAAAGCGGCGATTGCCCAGTTTGTCCGGTGACCGATAAGCCGAAAGAAGAGGTTCAATGTTGACCATCGAAAGTTTCCCGTCTGCTATTCACGTAATAGGTACGTATTGCAACGTATTCTGGTCCAGACAACAACATGAATAACAAAGCAAGGGATGAGCTAAACTCCCTACACGTGCCGTTACAATGTGTTGTGGATAATTGGTTTACCTACTGCTCAATGGACTTTACAACGGACAATGGACCAGTGGTTGGAACCGTAAACCACAAAGCACTGAATTTATATCAGACAGTGAATAACATAAATCCGGAGCTAACTAGGTTCAATAATTAAATAAAATAGATTCGATCTTTTTTAGCAAAAGTTTTACCCCAGTTCTGGGTTTTTGCCATGTAAAATACAAATTGTTGATTTGATGTTAGACTTAGACACACACACACACTACATTTGTTTCAATAAGATCTGAAATATTGTGGAAAATTATATGCGTATTAAGAAAATAAAAGGGATATGATTGATTTTTCTTTTGAAGCCAATTTAAAGTAACATAAACACTAAAGCCAATACAATGAACACGAATTTTGATAGTCATCGATCTCAGTAGGTATGACAAAAAATGCTAATTCGTGTCAAAACTGCAGAGTTCGGATATGTTTACATAACTTACAGTCAACTCTAAGCTCGACTAAAATAACTATAGTTTAGTTATATTTTTCAATCATCATTGCAGTTAAACGCTTTGACACCAACTTAATTAAATAGTAGGTCGATCTAGCTCGATCAACAACAAGACACGACATAAACTTGGCGTCGGCAGTTCCTCATGAATATGCAAGGCAAGGAGAAGCAATACCGGACTTGCCGTTAACTTATATTGAATGCGATGCGACGGAGCTTGGCCTGTAGCATGTTTAAAGTGACCTGATGAAGGATTCATCAAGATGCATGCAAATCCCTGTTACCGAGTTGGCATGTTACCTACACTGAGGGTACAATTAGAATCCCCAAACCCGAATTCGGTTTGGGGATTATAATTATCCGTATTATTACTTATCAACACATTGCGTTATCCGTCATAACATAACATTAATATTATAAATCTTAGAGTTTGGATGTTTAGATGTATGGATGGATGTTTGGTACCTTTTCACGCCAGAACTACTGCACGCATCGGGCTGAAATTTTGCATAAATGTACATTAATGGCCTGGAATAAAACATTGGCTACTTTTTAGCTCATAAATCAGTTCCAATGGGATAGAAATAACCGTGTCCGTAGAAATGACGCATGCGAAGCCGCGGGCAGAAACAAGTATTATAAATGCGAAAGTTTGGTTGGATGGATGGTTTGATACTTCTTCACGCCAAAACTGCTAAAAGATTCGGGCTGAAATTTTGCATACAGGTAGTTGTAGGCCTGGAATAAACATAAGCTACGTTTTATCCCATAAATCAGTTCCCATGGGATAGGAATAACCTTTAAGCGTTTCTATATAAACAACGCGTGCAGAGACTAGTTAGGTAAAATACTATTGAACAATTGGCCCTAAATAGACCTAGACTCAGAGATCAAAGCTGTTTCAAATCTCGGTTTGAAACTTACAAATAAGTGAAATAAAAGCTAGTAGGTCTGCAAAAAGCATCTGTGCGTTGTGGGCATTGAAAGTGTTAAAGTACCTACTACCGGTAATCTCTATGAAATATGTATAGTAAAGGTTATTCACGTTTTGAAAATGAATTTCTTAGGCCCAGAACACACGGTGAAACGAAACTGTATCTAAACCCCTTTGAAACTCTTGGTTTAAAATCAGTTTCAGACTATTTCCACAAACGGCGCAACCAAACGTGATGAAGTTTTCATACAGCCATTAGTTTTCTCTGAGAGCAGACGTCTGTCTCAATCTGTTTAAGTGATGAAGATATCTTGTTGCTATGTATTTATTTATATCTTCGACAAACAAGGAGGCGTAAAAGAAGAACGACGTGGATACATCCTTACGTTGGGACTAATATAAACTGTCGTATGTTTGTGGCTGCCAAGAATTACAAGAAAGAGCAAAAATAGTTACCTAGAGCTAGGTACTAGAAATAATGACACCAGAAATGCAAAAACAAAATACTAATATGAGGGAATGTGTGAGTCCTGAGGAAGGCTATCACCAAACACTAAAAACAATAAAACGCGACTCGAGTTTCCTACACGCCAGTTTCAATGCAACTGATTTCATATGCGTTTCAAACATGTTGCGTCGTGTGTGGTTTCTTAAAGGAATATATGACGTAAATCAAAAGCAACTTGGAGTTGCAGTTTCGTCATTTTTGCGTTTCACCGTGTGTTCTGGGCCTTAGTAAACTCTAAATAAGTTCGATTCCTCGCCTACCTAAACCCACTACCGCGAACTTTAAGTTACTTTATCACTCTGCTTGGTTGCTTTTTGTAACAGCTAAGAAAGTTACCGACTAGAAACTTATCCGATCTTAACAAAGACAAATGTTTGGTCACTGTTGTAAGAAAGCTTTTTCAATCTTAATGGATTAAAATCTTGTCGATTTTTCTTTACTAAGACTGCAGAATCTGTAGAGTTCTGGTGCCAAAAGGCAATATCTCCAAAGGGATTTTTTTTTAATTTCTATTTCTAAAAGGCAGTATAGAATGAAGATTCTAAACTGTCTTTTAGAAATCTTGCTAGAAATAATGATATCCATATATATAAGACATCCATAAATCTAAAATCAATAAAGTAAATAACCGTTCAGTGTGCCTGGTCATAAACACCAATTTTATCAATTTAATCGTACAGATTTAAGATTCATTACACCCAGACCGATGGCCTTACTTGTCTGTAACTTCATTCTACATCAGCATTACTACAACGTCATAACCTCTGCGCAAGCTACTCGTACAACAAAAAATACGTACCTATTTGATACCACCCTGTATTCCGCGTTGGGTCTTTTGACTGAAACAGCTTCCAAAGAGATAATAACAATATTCGGATATTCCACGCTACAGTAACTATGGCTTTAATTCCATTTTTTCCGGCATTGGATATGTCATATGCCCCATGACGTATCTACAGGGTGCGCGGTCTCGTCACGGGTATAGCACTTCGCCAGTGTCCATTGTTTTGGTGTTTGGAGTCAAAAGGACACAAAGGGAATTTATT
The DNA here is from genome assembly GCA_963662085.1 of Eupithecia inturbata. Taxonomy (NCBI): domain Eukaryota; kingdom Metazoa; phylum Arthropoda; class Insecta; order Lepidoptera; family Geometridae; genus Eupithecia; species Eupithecia inturbata. The sequence goes on from OY759187.1 coordinate 6,982,354, forward strand.
TTTTATAGTTGTGCAACTACATTTTTAGTGGTAAATAGAGTATTATTTTAGTAGTTTAAAAAAATAAATTTAGCTACTTTTTCAGAATATTCATTATGGCCTACTTACATAGAGCTAAGCTCTACAATGTATATAATTATCCAAAAAACCCTTCTAACAGTACCAATCAAAGGGATATTATTCGTTATTTTAAGAATTGACATTTCGTGATCGACAGATTACATATTTATATGGTATAGAAATTACATATTTACGAACGTATTCCGACAAGTTATTTCGGTCTACTTGTGACCTTTTGTCACAGACCATATTTTTTCAATGCTTTGTACGATTCTTCCCCTATTGTGATTTCATATCAACTGTTATATTGTTACGAGTCTCGTTTAAACGTCAAATGGGATGTCATGACAGTTGACACGTGTTTAGCATTTGACTTAACTGCTATTGTTCCAAATCGTTTAGGGGAGTAATTTTACAATTGTGATCGTAGAGATAAAAGTATTTTAATTTGTCTCTTTGTAAGCAATGATACGCTTAAATAATAAAACAGGGTCTGAGTGACAATGTAGTTGTTTTTTGCTTTCGATCGGAATTAACGAAGCAGGTCCATCTTAAAATGTAGGTACTTAACTTAAGAGAATCACTTTTTGATCTCGAATAAGAACGATGGCTTGAGCATAATTGGATTGAATAACAATTAAGCACACAATAACAATGATTATTACAGAACCTTCCACTTCCATAGTTTCTAGTTTGACTACATCAATTCATTCGAAATTTTCGTATTGTCATTGTTACCCTTCGCTTTTTATTAAAATCAATATGACAACTCCACGTGCTCGCCGTCGGCGCCTGTCAGTCAGCTCGACATGAATGACAGTTGGCGATGTGGCGTTGCATTGTTATTTGTATGCATGAATCGATGCTGCGCTGATTAAAATAGAACACCCTGTATCATGGGTTAACAGCTTATCAGATTATTTATATTCTATTTCATTTGCCTTTATAAGCTCGAACTGGACGTAACACATATGCATTATTAACACTTTTTATTAAAATATTGTTTTTATTTGATTGTTCCATTTTTTCTAAAACAGTTATGATACTTATAATTTAACAGTATTTTTGCAGAACAGGTTTTTGCCAGAAGGCGTTTGTCCAGCTGTGGGATATTATTGGTTATAAAAAAATATTTCGCTTTAGCTTATTAGGGTTTCGAAGATCGGAGATCGGTTTCGAAACCTTTATGGCATCGCTTTTTCTGTCCTTTTTTCCGTCTTTAATATCTTAGCAACTACAGCAGCAAATAACGTGAAATTTGAAATAATAATACATTTCGTGCGCCTGTACAGATTAAATGAAAAATAAATAAAAATAAATTAAAAATGAAAATGTAAATTTGCAGTACAAATTGTGATGTCGAAATTTTAAAAGACACCTACAATGTCAAGTGGGATATCAAATGAAAGGTATCAGATTGTACATTTCAAAACAGTTTTTGAAATTTCTGTAGGTTTCATACTTTTTGAAATATTTTGAAAAAGGTCAAAAAATACCCATTCCCCCCCTATCTCCGAAGTTTGCAGAGCGATCCATCGGAAATGTATGTAGCGTTTGTAAATATGGATCTATATTTTACAGGAAAAATATAGAGAAGAATGTAAGTGGACCACTTTATAAAAAAATGTCAAAACAATGGGGCATAGTTTTTAAAAGGGGGGCCTCATCGAGTGGAGTATCAAATGAAAGTTATCGGTATGTACATCTCAAAACACTTTTTCAAATTTCTGTAGGTTTCATACTTTTTGAAATATTTTTAAAAAAGACGAAAATTTTACTATTACCTACTCCGAAGTTTGTAAACCGATACATCTGAAATGTAGGTTTTTTGGTACCTTTAATTTTTTGGTATTCATCAAATAGCAAAGTCTCTAACCAGTACCTAGTACATATTGTTATTTATATATATTTATATACAATCGTTCGAAACCCTCGGCGCGCGAGTCACACTCGCACTTGACGGATCTTGTTTTTGACCTGATTGACCTAATTAAAAACTACGTAGCAAACAACCTTACCAAGTTATGTTCCAAAAAGCTATCGACTACCAATATTTAACTTGGCACTGTCTAGAACTCCGAACTCATCTCAAAGCCAACAACAATCGAACACGATTCTGTGCAAGTAAATTAATATTTGAGTTAGCTTCCATTTATCATGTGAGCTACTACACTGAGTGCATTCAGGGAGAAGTATTCAATATTGCACACATGAACGCATCGGTAGAGACGTATAATGGCAATTAAATAGGTCGCTATGAAAATGAATTCTAGACTGTAGTAGCAGGTACTAAATAGTTACTCTTTGACTGAACGGAAAGTCAGTTATTTAAAATTAACACGGCGTCATCTAGCCCCAAACTAAGCTTTTTTTCACTGAGGCATACTTTCCTTATAACTATATGTACCTACATGTGTTTTCTTCTAACAGCGGCAGATTTTTGACAGCTTAGTAAAGAAATGTCACACGCAGCGTGCAAACCCTCGACTGAAAACTGAAAAATCCGCTACCAATCCCGCTGCCTACTAAAACGCCACCTTATTTAACTTTATTTGCTTTTGATTTGATAATCATAGATACGTTACTAACAAACAACACTCATACGTTATTAGGTAGGTATACCTTCCTACTGTTGAGTTTGACCTGATTATCGATCTAGCCATTGGGGTAGGTCATTCGTAGCCATTTCGTGTAGGGCATCGCGTGACTGCATACTATTCATAATCAGGCCAGCGATGGGTAGAGTTCCTCTGACTTATAAGTGGTTATTCAGGTGACTCTGTATAAATAAAGAGCTCCATCGACAGATAACACAATCTAGCTTACCCAACTGTTATATGAAGCCAGATCCTATTAATCCATAAATATTTAATCACTAGAATCTTATTCCATCCCAACATCGAATATCCCCCATCCCCATTCCAACAACAAAAATAAAATGTACAAATACGATGCCTTGGTATTTGTCAGGGGTTTGACCTACGTTGGGCCTTAGCTGGCCAACATAAGACGCTTTATTCTCATTTCATCATTCGAAACCAATTCCATAGATTTTATAACCATTCCATCATTTTCTATCATTTGCTGTGTACCTGCTAAGGTACGGCCAGCCGCGGCCCGTAAAAATATTAATTTATGGTAGCGGCGGCGCATGGCAAAGTTTCAATAAACAATGAAACGCCTATAGGTTTATTAACAGCAACGCTCAGCGGGCATTGCGGCTTGCTGGAAGTTGAAGTTGTTTATTGAATTATTGATACACTTTGCTTTTACATTGCTTTTAAAATAAACTATCGACGTATGGATAAAGTTTTTACTAAAGCCAACTTTGTGTTAAGCCTACTAAACTCTATTATTTGCGTTTTCCTATGAAAAGGTCTACAATATGTAAGTATGTTTTGATAAGACTCTAAAACTTACGTATCTTGATATGTTTCTTTGATTTATCAGCAGGTCTATTCAGATGTATTCGTGAGTGTATCACTCATACTATTTTCGTCACTTATTAGTTAATTTACTTTTGTTATTTATTCGTTATTAAAAGCCAGTTAGCGGCGAACATAGTATGAGTGATACGAATACATCTAAATTGCCCAGTAAATAGGAAGCATACAAATAACTAGGTACCAATACAGATTTGATTTTAGCCCTGTGTACAGGACAAGGCTTCGACAGCTTTCAGACTTGTCACGAACAAAATGAAACGTGAATAATGAACTGTGAAACGCGCCCACGGAATTGAAATCAAATGTCAACTGCAAGCACGCATTCCATGGATTTGATAGGTGCATATAACCTTGTTATAACCTGTCTGCAACCCTCTATAGAATGTTTAAACCTTTGTGATTTGTTAAAGGTAGAAATGCAGGAATATAAAAACAATGTTTACGTTAAATACTCGAGAATTATTCTTTACTTTACCTACAAGTACACATTTCTAAATTAGATTATTTAAATATATAACCCGTAATAAATATTATACCACGAGCCTAACTAGATGTCGCCACTAAAAGTAAACGAAGGCTAGATCGCGCTATCGAAGCCTTTTGGTTCCAAGTAGGGGTCTCTACACTCTACAGTTTAATTGATACATTTTTCGGCAACTTCTTTTTGAGGATGTCTTTAATTTAAGACATTTGTTAAATAATTTAATATTTATTTGAATTATTGACATTAACAAGCAGAAGGAGGTTAATTAATTGAAATAAACAATTATAAATAATAAAAATATTTATTCACAGAGACGGGTTTCTTCTTTGTAAAGTAGGAACTTACAATCTGTTTCATATTAAGTGTAGTTAGGCTAGTTTCGTCTTTCATTACGTACATACTTACTTGTAATAAAACTTTCAGGTTCAAAAAAAATGAAAAGCAGTAATAATTACAATGAAAATTTTCAGTACAAATTGTGATGTCGAAATTTTAAACGATACCTAAAATGTCAAGTGGGGTATCAAATTAAAGGTATCAATTTGTACATTTCAAAACAGTTTTTGAAGTTTCTGTAAGTTTCATACTTTTTCAAATATATTGAAAAAAGTCGAAAAAATACACATTCCACACCCTATCTCCGAAGTTAGCAGAGCGATCCATCTGAAATGTATGTAGCGTATGTAGATATGGATCTATATTTTACAGGAAAAATGTAGAGAGGTCTGTAAGTAGACAACTTTTTGACTAATGGTCAAAAAGGGGGGGGGGGGGGGGGATAATTGTCAAAATTTTCTAACGGGGCTGCCTCACCTCTCTCTCTTTCTTTTTTTTTCTTTCTGGCTTTTTTTTCCCGTGGGGGGACACGGTCAGTGTAGTGTGTCGTAATGTGAATGTGGACATTCCTGATTCTGAAGACGAATTGAGGGTAGTCGTGGATACTGCCGTCAATTCTTGGCTGTAACTCCGAGAACATCCAGTCAGTCGCCCCGTGACCACGATCGCTGCAACGCGGTGGAAAAGTAGGGGAAAATAAAACAAAAGGTACGCGATAAATACCCGATCAATAATCTTTAATAAGTAAACTGTTAACAGATCGCGAAAGATTAAAAAGTTTTATCTAGGCCTGGATTAAAATAACATATGTAGGTACACCTATAGGCTATTTGCATAAGCTCGAGTTTAATAAACATATTTGATTCTTATGATAGACCAGTGTGACGAAAATACAAGGCGTGTTTTTTTATTTTAGAGTTAGTTGGGGATAGGTCAAGTTATTTCGAAAACCAGAACACCTGTCCGATTTTATTTAGTTAAAAAAAGGAACGTTTCCTTTCAATAAAACTTTATATCTTCAATATTTAAAGTCTCTTCATGTGGCATGGCCGTGGGATACATTGTAAATCTATGCTCCAACATCGACCTAGATTTCATGATACAAAGTGGAGAGTATACCTAGAATTCCGTGCAACACAGCTTCAGACAACAGAGTTGGTGCATCAGACCGTTGATGGACATGGACCGTGTCCATTAGCTTGGTTTTACCTTTGAATTCGGTTGTGGACTAAAAGCAGAGGTTCCAGTTTTAGGTTAGGGTTGGCTAACAAAAGGTTGAAAATTTTCCAGGGTCTTTGTTTATTTTTTCAAATAATTACGTAGATGTCCTTATTTACAATATAGATTGCTATTGTGTATGTCTAGAGAGGATAGAAATTGTTGTCAGAATATTCATTGGATTCCCTGGTCATGCATATTTTTACGATTAAAATTATTTTTTGATAAAGTTATATTGTACTCGGTGAACTGCAGAGATTTTCACTTAACAACAATAATGTAAGTAGGTATGTATCGACAGGAGATAATAAGTTAAATAAATATTTGCAGATCATCCTGTCGGTGAAGTTATACATTAATTATAAAGTAAATTATAAAATTCGAGATAAAGTTAATTATGAAATTGTGGAATTTGTAATAAAAAGTAAATTATGACATTGTTTTAACCATTTTATTACCTTCGATTTCAGACATCTGAGTATGAGGATTTTTTTTAAACGGAATGTGAGTAAAACCCTGAAATATTTACATAATCAGTAGGGAAAATATATTCAACGTAAAGATTTGATGAGCTTTAAGTTTAATAGGTCCTTGTTGGTTATAACACAACTGACGATGAAAGTTCTTATTATCAAATAAAGTCAACAATCACCGCAAAACTACGATATATATTTTTAAAGTATCACACACCAATCGTTACGCTCGACGGGTTCAATGATAGGTACTTACTACTGGAACCTATGAAGTATTAAAGTTACTAATTGATTGGCAAAGTATTTTTTGTGAACGATCTCTACAGAATGTAATGTGGTTATTTATAAAGCAACTTTCTCGGGAAAAGTACCTGAAAACACCTCGTGCGGTTACTATGACAGCGTCGCGAGGGGGTGCGAATAGCCGCGCCAGGTCTACTCGATAAAACAAACAATATAGAAATAGAAAAAAATTATTTGCCTTTCAAAATTACAATACAGTCGGCAGGATTATCAACTAATAATTTTTAGTTATTACGTACATGGAAATAATTACTTTTGGACAATAATTTATTTTATTTATTTATTTTTATATGGAACTACAAACAGTATAAAAAAAAACAATCTCATAATATACATTTTAATTGTTTCAGTTGTAAATACTAGTTCTACTTTGTTTTTATTATTGAATTGTAATTTCCTTTGTCAATAAAGATTGAAAAAAAAAATGAACAAAAAAAAAACAGTACTAACATAATTATTTAACTAAGATATAATATATAACAACTTAATGTTAAGACTACAAAAATGCCAGACCCACAGCGTAGTCCACGGAGTAAACATTTGCGGTTATGTGGCCAGTGCGATATAGAACTGTTGAGATTAGTTTAGATTTTAAATGCTAGAAATACATTTTAAACTTAGAAAGTATGTAATAATAGGCTACAGGTAGGGTAAAAGGTAGGCTATTATATTATATATACACTGTATATATAAATACCATGCTATGTTGTAAATATACATGCAAGCATAGGAATTAACTAAAAGCATTATAGCAGATTAACTGCTGAGAAAGTATGTTTTTGACATTACTTTTGAATTTATCAGTAGTTGCTGCAAATATATCTAAATTTACAAAACATTTAATTTTGTTATGCACGTCAACAGCACGAAACAGGGGGCACGTTTTCCTGCATTAGTTTTACAATTCTTTGTTTAAAATACTCTTCGTTTACGGACGGGAGTGAGGTATGGAAAATAATAGGAACAAAAATTAATTAAGTTTCCTTTATTCAACATACCTATCTATTACATTTAGGTTTCCTCAATTAAACCTACCTGTTTTAATTTTAATAATTATTAGATGAATAATAAATTATGGAAGTTGAAATTATATTTTTTATTTAGAATTTATAAAAAATGATTTTTCTATAAAATTGTTATTTTAAAATTGTTATAAAATTGTTGTTTAAGCAAATTAACTGTGTTTCATTATATATATATTTTTATGAATGAAGCATGATTGTATATGTATCTTACAAAAATAACTTATATGAAATTAAATAAAAATATAATACAATTACGATACAGTACAAAGCTTACAAAAATAAACAGCTAGAAAATAAATAGGCCACCGGCTCAGAATATTTTTTTAATAAAAATTAGATGTTATGTTTTAATTTTAAATTGGTATTGGTATTATTTTTATAACCTGGCAAGAGGAAGGTGTTACTGATCGCGACACAGTTTTATACTTTTAGCGGTCATTGACGTGTAATGTATTTTAGAGATTAAATTAACGTAAAACGGGCGCTTCTCGTGATAATCAATTCCCGGTTCTGTTGAGTGAGGTTTATGTACATATATAGATAGAACAAGCAACTTTGTATCGTAAGTGGTGTAGCAAATGCGAACAAAGATACGAGAATAAAATAAACGAACTGCCAATTTAACTTTCAAACTTTTCGCAAGTTTTGTGGCCGTTACGTTTTGTCAGTGATTGTTTCACAGTAGCCCTCCGTCCCCGAGGATTACTGCCGGTCCAGTGGCTTTATCTCGAACCACCAATATCGTTAAGGTTACGTGAAATATTATAGCGAATTCTAAATATAGCAATACGGGGCGGCGGTCATGCGTGAAATGAAGGGATGACACGAAATCTGCCGAGCAAAGTGTAGAACTTTTATAGCTCACGGTAAGAACCTCGCAGGAACAGGATAATTGAGATATGCAGGTAAATCTGCTGTTATTATGGAAGTTTGCTTCATAACGTGAGGTATTAGTGGGAACATGCGGCGGAGATGCTTTATAAGCGGATAAAAGAGCGAAACTGCTTGAAAAAACGGTGGTCTTGCACCATTTTCTACGACCAAAGGACTTCTAACAGACAAAGAACATTAAAACTTCTGCATTCTGTGACTTCTTATTAATATAGAGCTGGTTAGACCACCTGACATTTTAGAGGTACAATAATAAAAATACTCCTTTCAATATTATACATGCGAAAGGCCTGAAATAAACCATAGACTACTTTTTTATCATCAAAATCCCCGGGATGAAAATATCTTGTAAACGTTTCCATAGAAATTTCATAGAAGTTACGGGTAGAAACTGGTCTTAGCTATTGAAGAATAAATTAGATACAGACGATAGGGTTATAAGTTAAGTACAATGAATGCCAACATCAGTGATCCTTTACTTCCGCTACATAAGCACTTCAATTAAACATTTTCATGGTTCAAAACAGAAACACGATCACAAACAATGTTTCACACGAGACTTATAATCAAGTGCTGAAACCAAAACCGTCCTCATAGCCATTATTAGAATAAACGACTTCCTAACTTAATTGAGCTTGCGGAATTCCGGAATTCCATATAAGGAATACCGCGAACATTAGGAACTTTCTATGAGTCGGAAAATGCGACACTTCTTACCCTTGGAAGGGAGGAATGGTATTTATGACGTGGTCTTGATTTATTGTGCAACCACCCTAGCGTTTTGTTATTCTTTGTTGGGGGCGACGAACTCTTATAAAAGTCAGTGTCTGAGTCACATCTGAGAAAGTCTATTAGGTGGAATCAGAAAACCTTTTTTTATTTATATGTAGTTTCTGTCCGCAGCTTTGTTGTTTCGATGACAACGTTTATAGTAAGTACATTGTTCACCGAGGTGAGAATGTGACTGATTCCTATCGAGTGTGTCATTAGAGAAATCGCACTTTCTCCTGAGTACATAGTACTTTATACTACACTTACGAGGAAATACCTAAGGGTTGAAATTTCAACAAAAAAAAAATAACACGTTACAAATGGATTTCCATACATTATTCTCTCCCGGCAAACGCGAGAGAAATGAATTCCATAGAGTTTTTCGACCCGCATTCTAGTACGCCTGCAATGACGTACGAGTACTTTCCAGCTCAAGTTTGGAAAAGGAATAAGTTACATTCCAAGCAGGTGTAGTAATAAGGTTATTTCTATCACATATGAACAGATTTATGTAATAAAAAGAAAGCCTATGTGATATTTCTCCAGGTCTAACCCTACACCTATCGGAAATTTCATTTCGTTCTGTTGTGTTGGCGTAAAGATGTTCCTAACATCCATCTATCCAAACTTACGCATTTATAATATTGGTGTGATTATTCCTGTTTTTTGAGTTGCACATAAACAATTCTATTTTTATTTTCTATTTCTAATATTCACGTGGAGCGGCACCTATGAAATTTGCAGACTGGATTCCTTATGATGAAATAAATACCTACCTATCGTGGGACGTTGGTGGGTGAAAATGATCCAAACATATTCTAGTCTATTTTAGTATTAAAGTTACTTTTGATATAGCTAAGTGCAATAAAATTGCGTAGGTACTAGGTAGTTAATCTACTTGAGGGGGTGGTAAGCGACCCTGCTGAACTACCCACAAAAGTAACTGACAATTTTTTTGTAGAAAACTATTTGTAATTTTGATAAAAAAAAATATTGTAAACCCAGTGGGGTCTAGGAGGACCCCACTTTGTTTAATACACATTATCTGTGGCACCTTGTACAAGGAATAGCAGGTATGTGGTTATGAAAAAAATAATGTATCTATATACATTTAGGACAAATATCTAGCAACTGATCTCACTAATAAATATTATACCTAAAGGCGAAAGTTTGTATGTTTGTATGCGTGTGTGTATGTTGGTCACGCTGAACGGATTTAAATGAAATTTGGTACCCGGGTACCTTATATCCTGGATTAAAACATAGGCCTAACTGACATGGATGTACTGATACTTTTGAACCTGAAAAACTTCAGTGTTTCTGAAATATTAAAATATTTATCAAAGCAGGTCACCGCGGGGCGCAGCTTGTAAAGGAATAAACTTCCATCTCAGGTTGATATGAAATCGAGGCCTCCACTCGAGTTATTTTGCTGTTATTGACTCCAATTGGATTGAATACGCGAGAATTCTGTCTGGGAAGTTTGAATTAGTAGAATTTACGAAGTTTTTTATGTGATTTGGCCTCACCTGGATTATGTTGGATATTTAATTTGATTGTTTTGAAAAAAACTATACATGTGATATGGATACCTTTAATAAATTAAATGAATGGGTCATTAAGCCCATTTTATCAGGAAATCGTGGCTTTATTTGTTAATTGAGTTACATTTTAGTTTCTAAAATAGGTAATAAACCGGCAAACACAGCCGACATTTATTTATGAAAGAATTTGATTGTTTTGAAAAATACTAAAAACCGACTCTACATTCCATAATGTATCCACTGTTTTTTACTTGTTTGAAAATATACTAAGTTTTTAAGTATTGGGATGAATACAAATCCCTCGGGTATAATATTTTTTATGGGACCATTATGAGATCAATCTCTATACAATAACGAAAAAACATCAAAATCGGTTCATAACTAACTGAGAAATCGACGAATATACCTCATAAAAAAAAGTAAAGTAACACGCACATACAGCCGTACAAGAACCTCTTCTTTTTTGAAGTTTGTAATAAATAAATAAATAATGCTCACTCTTTGCATATTACATAAGCAAAACATTAATAACAATGCGGGATCAATGAACCTTAGTGACAGCACTTAAGTTATTTGATCCCTCTTTACAATCAGTCTAAATGATAATAAAATACTGGGTAGGTACTTACGTTGTTAAGCTATATTTAAGTAAATAAGTAATGCTGGACAGTCCCCACAACATCATCTAGCCCCAAGCTAAGTAGAGCTTGTTTTATGGATACTAGATGACTGTTAAACTTATTACAATACAATACCTACATATATAGTTTTTTTTATCATACATAGAAAACACCCAGAACACCCGGACAAATATTTGCAGATCGTACAAACATTTGTCTCAAGGCAGGAATCGACCCCGCAACATCCTACGTCGCAGGCAGACCTTCGACCGCCGCGCCACATCGAACGTCAAAAGCTAGAATAATGTTGTAATTTCGGGAAGCAATTACTTATATCAACTCAATTACCTACATCCACTTATTAATAATGTAAAGTTCAATATTTGATATCGAGACCTTTAATAAATTAAATGAATGAGTCATTAAGTCCATGCATATTTTATGAGGGAATCGTGGCTTTATTTGTTATTTGAGTTACATTTAAGTTTCTCAAAAGAGACAACAATACCTAATCCGTTTACAAAAAGATTAACGGATTCTATAGAACCAACAAACTGGCAAACACAGCCGACACTTAAAAGTATTACTACATATTTCGTTTCGTCTCGTAATTATTTGTACCTACTAAAATCCTCCTTAGTATCAACGTTAGTCGAATATTATTTTCTAATATTATATATATTAGTGGTATACCTACCTTGTCAAAATATGGAGTAGGTTCAATAACCTTCTTCATATTTTGAAGAATATAAGATTTATTGCTCTTAAAAAAAATAAACTCAAGTAATTTTTCATTTCATCAAATCAATCAAAATTTTAAAGCCTTCTTTTGTAACATCTAGTGATATAGAAAGCTCTTTCATCCATGTCAATTAGGATCAGATTAGGAAGTCTCTAAGCTGGTGATCTAAGAACTAACATAGCCATCTATTGTGGTAGCTAATCTGCGTCATCTACTACCGCTGCGTCGTGACAGGCCGTGTGAACAGTGGCTGGTGGATGGTAAAATGTTGAAGTGCCATCAACCTCTCCGTTTAGTCCTCTGGCGGGCTCTGCACTAGCCAGAATAAGTACCTATTCCATCCGTACTAATTTCATAAATTCAAAGGAATTCTGTCTGTCAGTCCGTTACCTTTTCACGTCTAAACCGCCTTAATCTCTTATTGATATTTGTCAGCGAGAGAGATTATATCCCAGGGAAAGACTTTGACTTTACTTTATATCCCGGAAAAACGCGTGCAAAGAAGCAAGTAGTGAATATTTTGAGAATAATTTTGGTGGGTATAGCCACCTTTTTATTTGTTGACCTTTTCAATGATAAAACTGTTGCTAACACCAAAATCATCATCATCAAAAAACATAAATCATGGCTAAAAGATGTTATTAGTTATAATTTATTTCTGAAAAAATGCTGTCGAAATTTAATTTTTTTTGAAGTATCAGTTGATGGAAGAATGGTATCAAAATGTACAAAGACATAATTTTTTCTAGTAATGAGGTATAACGACTTCATAAACCTCAAATCAAAGAAGCTTAGTACGTAAAAAAAGGCAGGGTGGTGAAAACACGATATATGGGAATTTTCCAAAATCATCTCAGCCATATTTTTGTTTTGAAAATATATAAAAGATGAAAGGCAGCGCAAGTTGCGAGCGTTTTCTATTAGTGTATTTTTACGTGGAATATTCATATCAGCTGTCAATATACTGTTAACTTTGAATTTAAAACCCCTAACTTAATTAAAAGAGAGTAACTTTGAATTAAAGGTTTTGCATGATACGATTAGTACGTACCTAACGAACAGCAGTAGCAAAGCGTAGTAATTCATAGATTGTACCAGGTCTCTGTTCCGATGGTAAAATGGAATTCGTCCTAACTGTGTTATTCATAAGTCACTGGGTTATAGATGGATCGGTCATCTGATACATTTTTCGCAACCAGTATTTGCTTTGAAAAGAAAACTATGTTGCCACATTCTTATGGTCTGAAGGGGAATTTTTACACATGCTTATTTATTACCAATTGAAAAATTAAATCAAAATTTCTTTATTTCTTATACAACAGATGTGAAAATGATGTGTCAGATAATTCTCGAGCCAATTGGAAAAATGTAATCATATTCGAACAAATACAGTCACATTATCATAGGACATAACTTAAAGAACTTATGTGTAAGAGTTCTATAAGTTATACAATAACTAACATTAAAATCTCCTGGTTACAAGATTAACTCTATCGGTAAAGTCACATAAAGTTCTAATAGCAATTCGGTTGGTAGAGCAGAGTGCATGCATCTGGTCTGGTCTAGTCTGGTCGTTTAATCTAATTTACCGAGTAGTATCTTAGTTAGTAGCTGCTTATTTAAATGGAATGTTGCATTGGCACAAAGCAAGTTCTGCATTGCTAGGCTAATAACCTAATAAATGGAGCTCAATTAGTCTCAATTCTTGCATGAGTGCTGCTTCCTTAACAAAGTGAAGAGCTTTGCTAGATGAAGGAAGCCTTAGGGTATAAAAAATGTGAAGACTGTAGGCTATGCGCTATTATGCCAATCACCCGGCAATCGGCAGCTCTGTAACTTACTGTTGTTAGATCTGTGTCTTCTGCAACGCTCGGTGTAGTTCCGAGTTCTATCGACGCAACCGCGTGGCGCCCCGGACGCGCGACAGTATTGCCGAGCGCTCGCAAAGGACGGACGTACGTCGCCTTTCCCCGGCTCGCCCGAACACTCCTCGAAACAAGTTTAATAACTTTAACCCTAGGGACCCCGTCCCAATCCCACCATCGAGCTCAAACATCACAATGGACTATAGTGCTCCCTCTAAAATGAAAGTTTACAAACTTTTCTAATAGTTTTACACACTTTTCTTGTGCAATTGTGCAATCTTGATCGGATGATACAATACGCGGTGTGACAAAAACGCGAGTGATATTGTTTATTGTTTTAAAGTCGAGGACAGTTACCGTTGAGGATTCGCTTTTGAATTTTCTGTTTTGTTTATGAGGACGCAAGCGAGCAGCGTGTTGGAAAGAGACAAGATGAGGTCCAAACGCGCGGGAGCGACAGGTGTGGTGGCTTTGGCGGTCCTTCTGGCGGCTATAACAGGTAACTTTGAACCAAAATCTTATTTGTTTTTTGTTCCATAACACCTGTTCCACTAAGACAGGATTAAGTTCGTATGTGAAAACATTTATCAATATTTTTCATGAGAAAAAAAAAGATAAGGCTGCGTTTATGACGTCGTCGTTGTCGTCGGCGAATGATTCATACAGGCAGCATTTGAGGTTATATTTTGAATAAATAAGTGTTTAGTTGATTACTCAAGGCCGACGACTTCTAGCGTAAAATTTTATTTTCTACAAAAGAGTTGATGTTGTTTAATTTTCCACAACTTAATTTATATTAAAATGAATAGGTACCGTAAATAAATTTTTGCTACAACCGTATTAGACTATGATTAATAATTTTTTGTAAATAGGTAATCATTGATTACCTATTTACATAAAATTATTTTCTTATAAATATGGAGCAATAAATTTAAATAATAAAAAAAATACGAAAATATTAATAACCGTGTTTTCCACCTTGTTAGTTTATTTTATTTCTTATTTATTTTAAAAATGTTGACTTCTGCGGGGTCCAGTATGACAACTTTCTCAGGTTAGTAGGTACATTCGGTGGCACCTTGTATAATTAAAATATATAGTTAATATTATTTAAATACTTAATTTATGTATATTACTAAAATAATTAAGTGTGGATTGTCCAGCATTATTTATTTAGGAAACAAACAGTTAAAGAAACAAACAGAGAAATAATAGTACCTACAATCACAATGAATCATGGAAGCAAGTAGCCGAGTTCCACTTCATTGATGAAACGTAACAACCGATACAGTTAGTTCGTTCAACCATTGCTCTTCAGCAATTAGAAACTGAATTTACGTGACCACGATAAGCCTAGTTGTGCAAAAACCGTTGTCGTCCGTTACACACTGAAGGTGGGACAGAGCAGAATAATTAACAGTTGCTTGTTATAAGAGTTTACTGAAACAATTGTGTATTCTGCTACATTCGTTCCGGGTGCAGCCGTGCGTAACTTCTCAGACAAGTTAGTTCGATTCACGTTCGATCAAAGGGATTTTTTATTTTTTTTTATTTTATTTATTTGGTACACAAAACACATAACAAGCAATAACAATAATAGAACACAGAAATCTGTCGCTCTGATCAATGTTTTTCCAATTGTAGATTCAGAGAGAAGATAGCTAGGTATCGCTATGAAGGTAAACCCGCTTCAAGGAATGAGTGTAAAATAACTCTCCCAAAAGCAACAAGAAATAATAAGAACAATGGAGATATCGAAACGAGGATTAAATATCCCGCACATACCAATACTTAGAAGAAGGCTTAGAATTATAGTAGACACAAACGAGGTGTAGCCAAAAAATGCGACAAATACGTCTCATTTTCCTATTCGTATACGTGTGTGTGCTTTTACGCGTGAAAGCACTATCTATCACCCTAAAGTTATATGCTTGTCAACTCACATACAGATTCGTTTTTGGCTTCAAAATCCAGAGAATTGTTGCGTGACACTATCCCTCTGCAGTAACAGCAGCGCGTTTCACCTCTATGTTCCAAAACAAAAACAATTTCTGAACTAAATTTGCAGAATCATATTCTATTTCGTAAAACAGAACTCGAGAACAATAATCCTTTGATAATTGCGAAAGCAAGACCAACTGCAATTTGATCAACGCAAATAGGATTCGTACGTCTGAAAACGGAATGAATAGCAAACTAATCCCAGTTCAATAGCTCAGTAGATTGCCATGCAGCACGTGATTTGCTTTCGTTACACTTTACACGCGAAGTGAACATATTAATTGAGACTTGAATTGAATCTCTCGGCGAAATATGGAACGAAGAATTATTAAGAAGATATTTTAGATAGGACTACGTGATAGCATGAGGAATGGAAAGGATAACGGGAAGTCTGACATTACATCTCAAGTTGAATAGACTAAAGATACTATTGAGAAAATTCGGACTCCGGCTCTAAGAAGCATTAAGATAGCTGCTCGGTATTACGATATTAGTAAGCCCTAAGGCTTATGTAAGCTAAGCTCATGAAGTCTAGGAGTTAGTAGTACTCTAGGAGTTAGTAGTACTCGATCTTAACATGCGAGTAATGTAGTGCGGATTGTCTATTGATCAACATTTATGTTGCTATTAGGTAGATTGTGATTAGTTTTTTTGTTCTCTCGTTTATTATATTATTTATTTGTATGTACTAAACATAGTACATACAAACAACACAACAAGATTACAAGATTACAATCAACTGATTGTAATCTTGTAGGTGATCTGTTTACTTTGCTTTTTCACACTTTTTATGTATCTACTATTCTTCTTACTCGTGAAAACCGTTTAATAGCCCTCTGTTTCTATTTTCCTAATTCTCAACTTTTGTATGTGCTGCTGGTTTTCCTTTAATAAATAAATAAAGTAAAAATTAGAAACGTTCTACGAACGTTCTCGTTCTACGAAAAATTAGAACGTTAGTTCGATCTTGCGATTAAAAATCTGTTTTGGATCTCATTCATAATCATCGACACTGAATACAGTGTCGAAGATTATGGGATACAAGATAATACAGTTAATAGAAGATAGATAATTGGAAATCATCATAAGATCATAAGCTACACGTATATCGCGCTCGAGATTCGATTCATAATGGGATTAGCTACAAACTGTCATCTAACAGGTGATTGTTCGCAAACTGAGCTTAGTGTACACTCTACCTAAAAACTCTACAAATACAAAACGCTTATTTCAAAAATGTGTGTTACACACAATGGAGTTGGAACACTCTCCCGTGGTAGCTACAACGTAGCTGTGCAATCACACTCACACATGAAACTTACGCATTTATAATCACATCACATCACATTAATAATAATAATCACACTAATATTATAATACGAAAGTTTGTATGTATGGATGTTAGGGTGGATGCTTGTTACTTCTTCACTCCAAAACTACTGAACGGATCGGGCAGAAATTTTGCATACAGGCATATTATGTTCTAGGTCTGAAATAAAACATAAGCTACTTTTTATCCCATAAATCAGTTCCCATGGGATTTATCCCATGGGAACTCGTGATCGTTATTTTTAAATAACGATAAAACATGTCCATAGAAATGACGCATGCGAAGCCGCGGATGGAAACTAGTATACTATACTCAGTGCTTTATCGTTAGTTTCCCTTTCTAACGCGGAATCTTTAGATATAGGTACATATGTCATATATTCTCCATTGAATTTGCATTCTCAAACTGTATAGCATATCCCATTCACTCATCAAGATTATGTTCTTCGTCGTGATTAGCTATAGCTAACCGTTAGTGGAGTGAAACCTCTTTATTATCTCATAATCTACATGTTCACATACAATTTACACAAATTCGAAGCATCTGCCGAGTCATTACCCGCGCTCATTTGAGCTAGTTAACAGCAAGACCGCTCTAATGTTATGTCAACGGCATTCCTCGGTCATGACCGTTTGCGATTATGACCAGTAATTAGGAGAATCACGAATCTTGATGGGATTCTCACTAAATGAGCTGAAGACTAAGTTTGTATCAAACATGAGGTTTAATAGGTAATCAGTAGGTACTAATAGCAATGATGAAGCTATTAAGATTGCATGGGTGTGACGCATAAGTTTGTGCTATATTCCGAAGGAACCTTGTGTATGAGCATGGTCTAAAGACTCTCGTCTTGAAGACACACAATTATTATTGGTTACAATAAATCGGGTGCTTTGTTCTATCACCCTGAAGTGTTTTATTCCGATCGAAATTTATGATTCAGGAGCCTTTCAGGCTCTAAATTTCGATCGGTAGAAAACTTAACTCTTTGTTGCCCACGCAAATAAAAAGACAAACACAATTAGAGGAAATGCCGAGATATTGATAATCTAATCTAAACATTCAACATCTATCTCAGGCATCAAGGCAACTTGATGGTGAGAATTCTCAGATTTTCTCTTATTTCCTAGAAAGCAATTTAGTAACCATCAACAAAATCCAAGAAACTATCTCCACGGATTACGGAGTCACGTACCTTATAGCCACATTACGTGCCATGAAGTTCACGTGTGATTCATCACTGCGACCCACATCACGGCTTCCCTTACTGTTAGAGCCAAATTAGAAACACTTTATTTACCTTTAGCCGCTCACTTTGATATGGGTAAGTGGTAATTAATGTTAGTCACATGAATATCATAATGTATGTCCTCTTAGCTGGTTTCTATGTTAACGGATGCCAGACAGCTCCGATGTCTAAACCTTTTTACAAAACACTTCGGTAGTAGCGTGAAAAACACTTCATGCTAAATGAAAGCCTAGCATGAAGGCTTTCGTTTTGTAATGGTTTCTTACGGGACGACGCGACGCCTCTGTGGATATCAGGTCTTGTATAAACTAAAGAGACGTCGCGTAACCCTTGTTTTGAAAAATTATCCCTGGTCTTCTCAGGAATAGTTTTTATTCGTCCATGATTTATGTCTATGGAATTTTCATGATCCGACAGAAACATCTCATCGTCATCTGACGATGACAGAAAAGTGGTAAACATTTTTGGGCATAATTTTGTCAAACCAGATGCAGAGCCAAATATAAAAGAAGAAGGTGAAATGTACCAAACCTAATGTCACGCAACCTGTAAACAACTTCTATACAAAGCAAAGGCTTTTTAGGTTTTTTGTACATTCTATTCAAGCTATTATTTATCTGTTTTTATTTTACCGTAACACAATACATAGTGCATTATTTCCCTTCTATTTGTGTTCAGGAAGCTTGTAGCACACGAGTCCAGTTACAGCTTTTGGATCAACTGAAATATAAAGAGTACAAGGGTGTACAGAACTGAATTCAATAAAACATTATATTGACAGAGAGTTAGAGCGGAAAGGTGAACGAAGATTGGGCTGGCAATGGCCAAGTCTGTCATGTTTTTGGTCTTTTAGAATCTCAGTACTTATACATGATGGTATGAGTAAGTTTTGGATGATTGTCATTTTTGTCGTTTTTATGTTTTGTTTGTATTATTATGCATTGTTAGCTGCACGTTATGAAACAGGCTATAGACCGTAATGAAAATTATGGTTATAGAAACTGCAAGTTGCAAGCATCATGCTTCCTCTAGGACGAGGAAGCGTGATGCTTCCATTGACATAATGTTACTCCTACACACATAATGTATATTCACATTTTAAATTCAGTTTTCGATCAAAAAATCGTGGATGTTCAGAAACAATACAATGAGTGTTGATATTTCGGAATTGAATAAAGAAGATTCATCAGTACAATACTATATAGTTTAGTAGTTTATTATCCTGATCATATCGGAACTAAGCTACGACATCAGTTGATAGCACTTATCTAATCAGCTAGGTAGTCCCCTATCAAGCGGAGTCACCGGCGACGTGTAGGGCAGTAATGAGCGCTGTATCTACTATTCGTTATATTACGTAGGTATTAGCATGTGCAAACGGCAATAATATACATTATGCGTATGTACCACTGTTTTTGTTCAAATCTTCTATTCGTAGGCTTTATTCAATTTACCACTCTCTCTGTGAAAGTTTCTAGATCGGTTTACATCTGCTATAATTATTTGGCTTAGATTTTTCTAATATTCTGGATGCTCCATTCTTAGATCAAGCGGAGTGAAGTGTTCGGAGGTTCTTTTCTGCATTAAATGCATTTTAGAGTTCTGTGCTATTTTCGGTGCGAACGACTATTTTGTTTATAGTTTTCGTTAATTTCAAAGAAAGGTTTTGTCGAAATCAACTTTTCTTGTACAAAAATTCGACTGAGGTCACTAAAATGTTAAGATTCTCAGAAGACAAATAGCAAAACGTAAATGTAGAATTATTGTGGATCCATTCGATGTAGATTGAATGGAACCACGAACAACCCACTTCGTTAGAACTCATGCAACATCCTCTAGAAATACCAAATCCTCATTTCTTGGGAAGTCGATTTCCGTTTACCCTAGAACTGCATATATCACTTTCGTGCCTTTGAAGGCGACCGGTTGGCTACCGGTCGGTCCACTGTTACAACTGGTTCTCTTAGGGTCCCGGAAATTGCATGGCTTTGCAAAACTTTTTATTTTAAGGCCCTCTACAAATCATTTTGTTTGCATATGTGAAGTGTGTCAATTGATTCTTTGTTTACAAAATAATATTTAATTTAATGCAATTTTCATAAGAAGGCATGTTACCTTTCTTACTCCTAGTTAAAACGAAGCTGTTACTTAAGTCTATTTTTGTATATTATACCTTCTTCCTGACGTAAAAATACGAGGCCTTTGATTCTTTTCAAGTTGATGAAAAATTCAAAACGTGGATCATAATTTTGCGAGCCAAGTATAAAATAAAAACGTGAACAGAATTTTGATTCTCACCGCTCGTCATACTCTGTTGGCACTGTCGTCAAAGGGAAGCTACTGTAGCATGACGCTTTACGCCAGTTAATAAAAAACACCAACCTTACTTACCTTTACCCGACAAAATTAGAAAGCATTCCTTTTACATGGGTATTTAATTTAAGTCATGAGAAACCACAACTATCCGGGTTATGTAAGTGAAAACGGAATTGAAAAGTTCTACAAACCTCGGAACTAATTGTCGAGCTCGTAACTTTTACGTGCCAGAAGGCCATTCGTTTTCGGAAGAAAAATTTGTCCCGTTTCATAATCTCTCTAATATACCTACCTACTCAGATTAGAAGGAAACTGGCAACGAATTTCGTAATCATATCGCGCATCAATATAGCCAAACCAGTAAGGTACCTACGAATAGCCATGAGTTGTTCATTCATAAATTTATGAAAGTCGTTTTCATTGAAACATACGCGTTCAGCAGTTCAAATTCAAACGTGTATAGAACAATACAAATTATGGACACAGTTATAGGTTTCAATAAGTCGAATGCACTTCATTGAAAGCGAGTTGTATCGTAAACATGTCATGAACCCCTTGTTACTTCGTATATTGTCTGATATGGTAGCAAGAGCTTATGAAATAAAAATGCCTCGTCTATTATAACAATTTTGCTCTGAAATATTGCTCTTATGCTCTAGAACCCCTAGAACTTCTTACAATTTATAGCACACTTCATCACTTCGAGGAATCTTGGTAGGATATCATCTAAAATCATGCATGTTATAAACTTAGGCTGCCCTCTTATTACGAACAAACTGGGAGCATTTTTATGGTTGTTTAGTTAGAGAGATAGAAGAATTAATTTAAAAAAGGTCACTAAAGTCTTATAATGTTGAATTCAATTATCAGAGCACTGTTTGACCGACCACAACGCACCGGAACACACTCTTGTCTGTGAAACTGAATGAGGGAATCATAATCTATCGATTCTAACTTTGCGTAAAAACCCAAGAAGACATTTAGAAAAGTCAATCACAGGGAATAAAATTATTGGATTCTTCAATCTAGCCTAGATTGAAAAAGTTAAATAGACCTCTTAGAATAAAATAGAATAGCATTTATTTCGACACGTAAGTATAATAATAATAATATAATAATATAATGCTGGACAATCCACACAGCATCATCTAGCCACAAAGTAAGCAGAGCTTGTGTTATGGATAGAAAGCATACAAAGCTAAATAAAGAACATGGAGGTTTATACTAAATTACACAAATAGTGGGCGTCAGATCGAGTTTTGATCCTATGACCCTGTGCCGAAATAGGTGTTGACTCAGCATGTGCTGAGCGGTTGCCGCTCAGCGCTGTTTTTCAGCCAAAAACCTATGTGTTGGCGTTACGGATCATGGTTATCATTGCAACAAGTGGTCTACAGTACCAAGTATAAAACTAAAGGAAGCCACGCATAATGTAGAAATGATCAAGACAACGGGTTCGCGGCGAGGGCAGCGGCAAACAGAGTGTGTCCAGACCGGACCGATGACCGCGCTCGCAGACCTTGACGGGGTTGCATTATTCCAACCGGTACCTGCACTACATCGCTTCTACCCACTTGTCTTTGATACATGATGTCAGTTACCATCAGGTGAAATTGTGGTCAAACGAAGGTCTACTAACAAAGGATACTTCGATAGTAATGAGCTAAAGAGAGACGCTGCTGCTTGGTTTTCAGCAGACTATAGGCAGACAACCTAGGCAGAGTAGCCCTCGTATTCAAAATTACTTTAATTCTCTAAAACACTTAAATACTTGCGGTAAATAAATAAATATTTATTTTTACGGTTGTACAACTTCAAACATAATACATTTAATAAGTTAGTAGGTACTTTCTCCTGAAAAAAATACACATTTGCAAAACACATTTTTCTATAAATTGGGACAGATAACTGAGTGGAGAAAAAAAATCACGACGGATAAGCCTTCATATTTGCATCATAGTTTCATGCGTAAAGATCATCACTTACAATTTTCTGACACCTCTGGCATCTAAATTTAAGATAAGCCCGACTACATTGACCGTGTGTCCAGGTAATTTACGCAACGCTTGGAAAACAGATAGCGCTACTGGAACTACGCTATCCGATGATTCTAGCAAACAGACAAGTAATGATGTACTGAACAATCGCTACTCCATATCCCTTGTTCGGTTTAGGTCAGATTCTGTTTAGAACAAATTCGGGATAAAGCCGATTCGTTTTAAAAAATATTCGGATAGGTGGACAGTACCGAGTACCAGTACCAATACCGAGAAACTGAGGTTTCACACCTCAGTTTCTCGGTTAAGATCTATTCTGTTGGTTCCACCACTGATCTCCACATTGGCATGGGAACCAACGGTCTCAGTTTCACACAATGTTACGCTACGTATAGAAGAGACAATAATGCTAACTGAACCGCGTAGTTTCTTAAAAGCATCAATCAATTTTATTGCAAACTTCGTTACATTATTAAACTCAGTTGATTTACCAGAGGGTCGAGGGAACTTACTGTTATAACAGTTCGAAATGAACGCAAGTTTTTCTCTTGACAGGACACGGTCGACTGGTTAGCATTTCACTACGGCTAAGGAAAACTTTCAAGTCTAAACTTCTTTTCAATTAGTATTCCTCTATACTTTTTTGGACTTACGAACTATTATTTTAAGCTACTTTGGATATGAAATGTAGAGGACCTCGCTCGTTGATCTAACAATTGAAAGTACCTACATACCTAGTAGTTTTGTTCGAGACATTTTCAACAAACCCAATTTTTTTCAAGATGCGTTAAGTTTTGAAGTTAAGTTAGGTCTATCAATAACCATCTCAGCTTAATATCTTCACTGTGAAGAATATTATCTGTAAAAAGTACTAAAAGGTCCTTGCATAATAAATCCGAGTCTGGGTGGTTCATATTTGTCTAAAACGGCTGCTAGGCATCCCCTTCCACAAAATAAACTTAGAGATTTATTGCCATAATTGGATACTTAAGATTACAAAGCTTTAAAATGAAAAACAAACGTTACAAAGATGCTGACTTTAATGTTGTTCTAAAAATTTTAAGTGCGCTGTCATGGAGAATTAAAAATGTAAGGGGCCTACGTGCCTACCTTCAGCATTTTTGTATCTTCATGTGGTTTCTACCAACCTTGGTTTCAATTTCTACTGTCTTATGTGTCACCTTTTGCTACGGTAATAAATAACTGAAAACCTTCACGCCTACTCGAAATAGCTGTGATTTTATAAAAAAATTGCTTCATACTGTGTGGGGTCATTCACGTGGGATATGAATACAACAAGGACTTAGGGATAATGTAGCTCAGCTGTAGAATGTAGAGATCGATTTAGAGACCAATGGCGGAGTTTACAGAATTGGACTAACAATTCCGGAGTTTGCCTACCCATTACAAACATACTTACCGACACGTATATACATATAATACAAGCTTATGCCCGAGACTTCGCACATGTTTTTGGATTAAAAAGTAGCTTATGTGTTATTTCAGGTCCTGATTTTATGTGTGCAAAATTTCAGCCGGTCCATTTAGTGGCTTTGGCGTTGTCTTCGGCCAAACATCTTCACAACGGCACAAACTTTCGCCTTAATAATATTAGTAGGAGATAAGTAGGTATTATATTAAATTCCTTTGACGCTTTCTTTGAATAGAGTATTGTGTGATTAGGTCTTTTAATCGTCTTCCATTTCGATTCAAAGTGATATACAAGTCGACATGCTTGTATGTGAATTAAACGAGTGAAATTGTGCATCATTGTTTCAAAAAGTTAGCACAAAAAGTCGATTCCAACTGCTCAGAAATGCAATAATTTGCGTTGCTTTTCCCACGCGAATGTACTTTTCATTCCATGAGTTGATTCTCAGTATTGTTTTAGGACAATAATCGCAGAATGTTAATGAATAAGTGCGATCACTATCTAAAGATTGATGTCATTTTTACTAGGCCCTAATTCCAAAAAATTAACTGCTCTACAATAACAATGCTGTCGTTTTAGAATTACATATTTGGCATTTTACCTTTGATGAAAAAAACGACCGATGGGGAGACGCGTAACAAAAGTGTCAAGGTTGAAACCATTCTTTCAATCTCTCCGTGCAAATAGCGCCGCCCACACTATCTAGAGTTCCTTTCATCTATGGACTATTCTGCGACGATACCATTCTCATAATAAAGCGATTGGTTAGCAGAATTCAGCCCCTGTTGTTCTGTCAGGTTTTTGATAATGCTATTGACATGATAGAAGAAACACGTTTTTTTTTTGTCAGTGTTTTATTAACGAAGATTATTGTTTTCTATTTGCCATGTTGTCGACCCTTATCTCGGCTGAATTTGTTTTCCTCATAAAGTGGGCACGTAAACGTACTTAAATATTAGTTTAGTACATTTACGTCGTGTGTATAAATGTATATAGATTTGACAATACATATATGTAAATGTTGCTATCCACTACACAATAATTTATCAAATAATAAACTTTCACACCATAATTCACTGTCAATGCGGGCGTGCACTATTTTAAGCGACTGTTGTAAAACGGTGTTAATAGTGTTAAATAGAAAGTTTTAGATAGAAGCCGCTAAAAGGCGTTTAAAGCTCTAGTTGCGGCTATCAGACGTCTTTGTGTTCACACGAGTATCGTCTCGTTTTAACATATCGTTTACAACAAATTGTAATTTCATGAGAAACTGCTTAGCGGTTGGAGTCCTACCTACACCCGGTATAGGGATTGTATAAAACAATCTCAAATGTACATATGTCGTAATGGTCAATATGGTCATGTTATTTAACCGACTTCGAATAAAGGGTGATTCTATATTCGAATGTATGTACATATATTTATTATGTAATTGCGTTGATTTCTCCGTCAATTATGGACCGATTTAGAAAATTCTCTTTACTATTGCATAGAAAAAAATACATACAGACGAACTGAGAACCTCCTCCTTTTTGAAGTCGGTTAAAAAAGGTTTATCTGTGGTCACATAAAATTATTTCCGAGAGATTAGTATTTGTCCCGCAAATCTTAAAAAAAATATTAAATTATAATATTTATAATTTAATAACTTAAATAATATATAAAATTAAGGGATTCGAAGTCGGTTTTTAGCTTTTTCAAAAGAATTTAATTATTTGACGCCATTCTCTTGATTATTTATTATATTTGCTGGAAAACCTTTCTTAAAAATCCCTCACCGACTACATCAAATATAATGAATTGTATAAATCTTGTCAACGTTGTAAACAATTATTCCAAAAACTTACACCAATTTAATTCAAGGCCGTGCAATTAACCCTCCCTCACCAACCTCTTTGCATCAGACAGTCTCAAAATACAAAATACATCAAACATAAAATTTAAACAGTATTGGGATGCTCATTTGCAACCAGGCATTAATCAACACACTACTCCCTTGTAAGTTTAGCATAATGACTTTCATATCTTAATCGTGGCTATTTCTGGAATCAAGTGGTCAGATAATAGAGCCATCAGCATCACTCTTGTAAAGTACCACCCACTGGACGCTAAATTCTTTATTGACAAAGAAAATTACAATTCAATAATAAAAACAAATTAGAACTAGTATTTACAATTAAAACAATTAAGCTAACTGCAGACTGTTGCAAACAATCTACAGGTAGCTCAACTAATCCATATCAATACCAGTCGGAAGCGTACTGGACGCTTGTGTTTGTTCTAAAGAGATTTTGAAGAAGTTTACGACAGCAATTACAAATAAAAAATTAGACAATTTAAAATAGTTTTGTGTCAATTGAAACGGAAACCTTACGAATCGAAACAACTGTATGATACCTACAATAATTATAGGAATTGTGTTGCAAGGGCTTCTATTTTAGTGCTATTACTTTATTGTCGTTATAACTCAGCATAACTTTGATATTTTCAAAATTTTTATCATCGCCCTTTTTGAAATCCGCATATTTATGTAGGTAACTTCAAACCTGATGCTTTAAACCAAATAATACCAGCTTCCATCTTAAATCTATGGTTCTGTTGAACTCAAACATTGCAAAACAACGTTATGATAAAATCTGGGTTACTTCTGCTCACCCGAAAGAAACACGGTAACCTTAATAGGCTATTCAAAGTTTGTTGAGATGGAAAAAGGTTCAAGGGCAGAATTTTTCATACGAACATGTTCTTTTGCGTCATTAAATAAGGAGTATTACTTACCCTTACGCGTAACCGGTTTTTCACTTACTCTGACTAATAGGTATTCCTTTTCTTTTTATGTTCAATTGTGCTCCAAATTACTGGATAGTCCATTAGGTTTTCCATCTTACGTAGATAATGACATTATTTTATGGATATAATGGAGTAGGGTATATGCTAACATGGTGTAAAAATGTTCAATGATAGGATACGCTGAACCACTCGTGTATTCCATCAATTTGGTTTTTATCTATTGTGACTTTATCCTAATTTTATGCCCTTTGATTTAAAATTGCCGAAGCCTGTCATGGTTCTCGCCTAGGTAGTACACATAGTTATTCTGTGCCTATGTCTATGATCTTGATAAATATTTACTACGGTACTCTACCATTAAATTCTAATCGAAAGTAAAAGGAACTCTGCGCTATAATTTAATGCCTTCGAAAGGTCTGACTCGTAAAGTCGTAGGTAAGTCCCCAATTATCTCTCAGGCTCACTCTCGCTTAGTTATAGTCCATAGTCTTTATGACTATCTCTGCGGCGTAGTGCGCGAAGGTCAGTTTGAGACACACAGGGTTGAGAGTGAGTTCAATTCCTGTCACAGAACACGCCGAAGTGATTTACTAATATTTGTTTCAGGTCTGTCATGTTAGTCCCACGTGTCCAAGAGTCCTGCAAGGTCTAAACTGTCTAAAGGAAATAAAGCACTTTGAATTTTTTGATTTCAATTGAGTGCACGCGCTTTTCTAAAACAAAAGTAGCCTTATTTTATTTGTAAGTCATAAATCTACACATCTGATGATGTCTATGTGCAGAACACTCGGTCCATTCAGTGGTTTCGGCGTAACAAACATGTTTCCAAATAATCCTATGTACAATACAAGTGTGATTTAAGCACTCTGGTTTGATAGCTCAGAGAGCAGCTTTATAACTGTGACGTCATCGAATAAAAGCTGCTTTGGCGGAAAGCCAACTGATAACCGCTCGACCCAGCTAAACCACGATTTAATGCCAGGGTTAATGACCTACTAACTTTCCAGATTGTAAACCTCGTCAGTTAAATATTTTAGAATGAAGTTATGATGATCTTTGAATGTGGTGGGTCGTTTGTTAGTGTTACTATTTGAATTGATTGCAACATAATTCAGAACGAGTTATTGCTAGGCTAAAGCTTACAGTTTTGTTTGTTAACTTTGCATTTGGTACATTTGATGTATGAAAAAGTTTCGCTAGTTGTCTGAAACAACACGGTTCTAGGACTCCTTATAAACAAGTGGAACCTTCTTATTTGATAATGATGAAATACACTTTATAGGTCTATACATATTGTTCATCGTTCCGTGCCGAACGCCCCGCGCCGGCATGGCTATACTACGGAATACCGGTGAAGACTAACTACATACATATGTAGATGATGTATGATTTATTTATTTATAAAGAATTACAGAGTATGTATAAAATTGAATGTCGTTTCATACAGAAACACGCAGACGCAGAAGGTTCCTTGGGACAAATGTTTGTACGATCTGCAAATATTTGTTCCGGGTGTTCTGGGTATTTTCTATATATAATAAAAAATATCTATCTATGTTATGTATTGTATTAAGTTTATCAGTCATCTAGAGGTAGTACCCATAACACAAGCTCTGCTTACTTTGGGGCTAGATGATGCTGTGTGGATTGTCCAGCATTATTTATTTATTTTATTTATTTATACTATGAATTTTAAAATTTATTTTCTTAGGTTCTATGGACGTACAATACGATCACCTTCATCTCAAATTCGGTATTCAAATGGATAGTTTGACCCGATAACACTGCAGTTTCTCGGTACCACCAGATTCAATCTACCCTAATTCTAATGATGCCACGATAAGATGACTTGCTGTTATACCAGTATAAATATTAATGGTGCACTTGTCTTTGTTATTAAAATTAATGTGTTCAATTGCGTGGAATGTCTCCGTTGTACCCTTTACAATAAAATGGCAGTAAAAATACCCTTTCAATTGGACACAGTGAAGGTAAACGCGGCGTGACTGATAGGGTGTGAATAAAAAATAAGAGATGGAGTCTTGAAGGCGCTTTTTTAAGAACAACCTACACGTTAACACTATTTTCATCGCTGTCTAAGAATGACGCTGCAGCGACGCTTTTAAAAAACGACTTGCCATCATGTATGGGGCTTATAAGTAAAAAGTTACTTGTGAAAGTATGTACCTACTACTACTGAAAACAAAAGAAATGATGGTTGATATTTTATAGATGTTCATCTAAGTATTCTCGTTTCTCAAACAATAAAACTTTTATATTTTCCCGCTGAGCGGCCGATAAAAACTTTTACCATTACTGCCAATGAAAGTTAATACGAATTAAAGTTAAACAGAGGTTGTTAATGTGTCGCTGAGTGTTTACGATGGACTTCGTCAAGCGGCCGCAATTAGACGCATCCTGGAAGGGAGTGTGAAAGTTCATCTCAGTAATGGACCAGATACATTGATTATTTCTTCCATTCCAACCAAAATCCTTAGTCCTTAGTGACGGGACGCGGGGCGGGACGTGGATGCGGAATACGCGGCGCACGAACCTAATCTACCTAACCGTAATTTCTTTTGTACACCGCGGATTTACGTTGAGTGCGTGTAATTCGCTCAAGAAGTCAGGATACGCACTTAACTTGTTGACTGCCAGGCTTCAGCGATGCAACCCGGAGTGGCACGCGTCGCGCGTCGTGGTTGCTTCGGAATACGCTATTCAAGATTACCGCGTGCGAGACTGGCACTCATTGTGCTTAGGGGCTTTTTCGGAGAACGGTTGGAGTAGGATCTTTGATAACGGCGGCGGGCAAACGTTCCATTGAGAACCGTTAAAATTTGCTCTCACTTCCGTCACACACCAAAAATGCACCCTCAGGCGTTCCCTAATACCGACCGAAAGCATATATTTACCCAGGATTTTATGCTACCTATACGCCCCCTGATATCTTCATAGGGATAATATTTCCGTCTATTCATATTGCACTTAATAGGTGTGAAAAGTCTCGATCTATTGACAATGCATTAGCAACATTTGCGGTCACTGAGCAGGTGGCCTGTTCTATGTGTGGTGAGATTTTTTCAAACAGGTAGTGACTCACAGACTCTGGGTAAAAAATGGTACGATGTGATGGGATACCGCAAGTTTGCTGGAGCAACATCTACCCTATAATGTGAATAGGTACCTGTTTTTGTGGTTGAAACAAAATTTTTGGGGTTGAAACGGGTAGATTTTATGGTAGAGAACCAATTTAGTGCAGATTTGTTGATCAAGTATTTATAGACAGTAAAAAGATCTTCTAGAGAAAAACAACCACTCTAATTTGAAGCATTCAATAAAAAACATAAATTCCTTATGATGCCTATCAATCAATGGATTTACCATAAAGCGTCATGTAAATTTATTAAAACTTTATAAACAGTGAAATGTCATTGCTTTGAATACTCATGTTCAGGTAAGTACTACTTTCAAGTTTAAAAGTTACTTACATGTTTCATAACTTACGGTTAGTCTCACTTCGGACTGCAATATTTTGAATCGCGGGCGCCAAAGTAAAAATTCATAATAAATCAATATTTCTACAAGGTGAATAATAAGGTAAATATACAAAAAAATTATCATTTTTTGGTAATACACCAAAAAATGATCGTGAGACCATTCTCACGATCATTTTTTGTTTTAGCACTTTCCGGGTTTCAAGGTTTTTTACTGAAAAAAAAGAACTCGAAACTTTCATCGACAATATGTAAGTGACCAACCCTAACATCAGCTGTTCATCAGTAAGGTTCTTGACCTCAAAACACATTAAATGTGTAGAGTCTAGCGCCAGGCCTAGCGCCCATTGGCGCGTTCCTGTTGCGTAGGCGTTGTAGGTACGTTACGTGAGCGAATGAGACGACCGCGGCGAATAGCCATCTTTTGTTTAGCCATGTCCACAATTTTATTTTATTTTGATATTTTACGGTGGTTCCGTTCATTTTTCTTCTAAGCTATTATTGTTCAATGTTTATCTGTATAGGTATGTTTGTTTCGTGGTAGGTACGTCTACGTAGTACCTAATAAATATTATTTATCGATAATAAAAAAAAAGTTAAATAAACGATAAATACCCGATAAATAATCTTCAGTAATGTTAGAAAATCGCGAAATTGTAAAAAGTGGTACGTCCGTTTCTTTTTATTTTTTACCATGAATGAATGCATTCCTTATTTGCACAAAAAAAATAAAAAAAAATCTTAAAACTAAGGTAAACCTAGCACAAAAAGGCGCCCTAGTTCAAGGAACTCTAAAATTTTGTCAGCAAAATGGTATGTTTGCGTTAGCTACATACCATTTTGTTTTAGTTGTCGCTTTAGTTATCGTTTGAGTTTTTTTTGTATGAAAATTTAAAACGACGTATTTATGAAAATCAACCATCAGTTGGGTATAGGGTGCACAGCAACTCAGTTTCAACTTGGTACATGAATAACGTGGCACCTTGTAAAAAAGCTTCGGCCCGCGCGTTCTTTGCTTAAAAACTCAGCTTGATTATGTATAGTCGCTAACCAAATATTTAGAGAGTCAATTAAATATTATCTTTTTTTTATTTAGATAGGTATAGGTTTTGATTTTTTAAAGTAGGTACAGTGGCGTTCATCTTTAGCTACTCCCCCTGGCAGGTTCCAAGTCTCTTAATTACATCAGTTCTGGATTTATATTATTAAATTTTTTGTTTTTGTATAAAACGGCTTGCTATCTTAATTTTTCCGAAATATACCTTTTTAAAATAGTTCTGTATTCATAGAAATTTACTTCAAACGTAACAGGGGGTTCAGCTAACAATAAACGCCACTGTAAATAGTTTCAGTTTCAGTTTAGTTCCGTTTCATCCATTTATTTCTCATAGGCACATTGCACTTAAGAAAGTCAAATAAATTAAAATAATAGGTGAAGGTACATAATACCAAGAAAAAAAAATATAGTAAAGTATGGCTGACTCATGCAATGTCGGTCCAAAAATTATGATCGGAGAGATAATCTTTTATGCCATAGTAGGCTCTCTCGGTTAGGTGCTTTTTGATGGTGGTCCTAAAGGCCTATTCGCCAAATTTGATTAAAAAGAGATTTGTAATATTGGCTGGCAATACATTATAAATCTAGCACTATTTACGACAAAAGATTTGACTATTTACGATGGCATAGTCATAATATTAACTTTACAATAGTACATAGTACAATAAAGTGTTCATGTATCTATCATAATAACGTATTCAGATCAACTTCAAAATCTCCTTCCTTCCCCACGGCGTGGGTTTCTGTGACTCAGCTGTTAATAAGTGTCGCCTGGTTTTGGGCGACACTTTATTGACTAACGAGTAATGCATCCGGGGACGCAGTGTCACGTTGCACTGTACAAACAAAGGGGACCAATTAGAGTACATTTGGGAAAGGAAATGATTAAAATACTGGGTTCAGAGTGGTGTTGAAATTCATATTGAGTTACTTTGTCCCTTTGTTGTGCTTTCTGGTATTTTTCGATTGAATTTAACCAACCACAACATGGTTTACCCGTTTAACAGGATACACCGTTGTAGATCGAATACTGAAGTTTGTTTGGGCTGAGTTTGGATTGAAATATTCTTCGGTGTAGATCATTTGGAGCTACGACCCTAGTACGACACAAAAAGTGGCCTCGGTTGACTAGTCAAAACGATGAGTAGAACATTTGTAGATAGCGGTGGCAAGAGTAAGTTTTTAAAAGCTTTCAAACTAAATAACTCTCGACGGGCAAATGTTCCATTGAAAACGAAAAACCAACCTCATAAAATATTTTAATGAATTTTTGAATAACATTTTATAAAAAAAATATAATTTATAAATTTGTAATTGTATTTAATTGTGTATTAACCTATGTCTGAAATAAACGATCTTATTTATTATTATAAAAAAAACTTAAAGTTTACTTCATTAAATAATTTTTTGTTTTCATCCAATCGCTTTTGCCATTTTTGTTGAGTGTTGACACAGCTACAAAATGTATTCCACGTGTTTCATAAAAAACAAGCAGACAGATAGAACTCCATCAAAATTTACTATAGATAGAGGATGAAGGCACCATCTGTTCCACCGACCAGCTGCTCAGCTGACCATGCGATGCGGTGATACTACAGTTAGATGTTTTGTACAACTAGCTGCCCACGTTAGTTGTGGGTAGTTTTTGCCACAGCCCTTTTATTGCTGGCTGTTTGTGTTGATATGTTTATTTCTATTGAGACAAGTTTTCTGTGTCCACTCTTCGCACTCGTGGTATCTGAATAAAACGAACCCTTTAACACTCTTTGGTTCAGGCCCTAACTAGAATCTGTTTTTAGCCCGACTGCGCAAAAAGGAGCATAATGTTTTTACACTTGTGATTTCTGTTGTTGTGGTTCTAGAATTACTCGTACAAACAAACATATTAACCACAAACTTTACATACTTCCTACCTCATTTTATTTCTAGTAATATAATTAAACTTACTATTACTACCAACACCAATTATCAGTCCTAGCAAGAGAAGCCTATAAATATGCGACTCACTCAAGCATAAATAAACGGGGGAAAAGCCTAAGGGTACCTACTGTTGCTGATTCTACTTTAAGAAAGTAGAACTACTTATTTTTCTACATTTTATCGACATTTTAGTTCTTTAGCTTTTTTATGCATAAAAAGTTCGTGAGATAAAACACTGCGCCTAATATTTATCTACTATCTACCTACTAATAGCCATGACAGCTCTATGTACGTACCTTTTTGCTGTAGCAGTTGGCAAGTTAGTATCTATGCATGCAGACCATATTGTACAAACTTCAATAACTGCACGGAATATGATGACTTGTACACTAAAGTGCTAAGAGTACCTACAAATAGTGTAGTAGCCGTTTCGTATTTACCCTTGAACCCGGAGGTTCGTGCTAACCACGGTGCATGTGAACTTTGCTGTACGAGTGTTGAATTAATGCTAGTGTTTGAAGAAGAGCTGCCTGTTTTGCTAGTTTTGTTGCTGGTTTACGAGAAGTTCAGTTATTTTGTACTACGCTGTAAATTTGGAAACAACCAGCGTATTATGAACCACGAACGACTGAGCATCCGAATTAACCAACTGACAAGTTACGGCGTGGTTTATTTTACGCTGATTTTGTTGTAAAGAAACAACTTTCTTCGATTGTGTTGTCACTTATGTTCCTAGGGGTCGTAGGACCATACTCAGAGTACTTCCATATTTGGTTTTCTACAACTACAAACCATGTTTTTTGCCCTACAAAATCCTTTACTCGAAGTGTAAGGAAAAACTCGAAAGGCATGACCTATATTCGAGTAGATATTTTTACCACATACAAGAAATAAATCATAAATTCTTTGAAGAAGCAGCAAAAATAAACCGGGGCCCAAAAAGGGTTTCTTACCTTCATTACTCTTCGCACGTTCGCTCGCTCCCATCAATCTTTTCATTCACACAACTGTGTAAAGGCTATCTGAACGCGTGAGAAACTCATTTACAAAGTACTTTAGTCAGAAAGGCGAGCCTACTCTAGATTTTACTTAGAGATTAGGTACTTTTGCTGCCGCGTACCCGACATTTTCTGCGGGTATTACGAACCAAGTGTTCTTGGATTGTTCTTTGTCGAGTTCTTTTCGAACTGTGTCTTCAACACAACTGACGTTCTCCACATCGAATACTTACCCCAGATTTATAAAGGAAATTGGTGGTTGTTTTTTACCCGACCAAAGGAGCGACTTGGGATTTCTAATAATAATATGTAGTAACGTATATGATTACCTTTGGACCTTTGTTTGCTACTGATCAGCTTTCATACAATTCGCTTATTTTAGCGACAGGCCCAAAATAACTGTTAATTTACTGGTTGTTTATTCTATTTATCACAAGTATCACAATAAAAGCTAAAAAGAAATAACTCGCAGTAAAGAGTCGTAGACGAAAGAAGGCCAATTTATGCAGACGTGAGCTATATTCCGTTGAAATTAATAGCAGCTTATAAATTAGAGAAGACGTTTAGTTAATTGGCACAATTATGGACGCGACACGACCGCGTTTCGAGCTTAGCTTTGTTATTTGAGCGTCACAGATCACGAATGACTAAATGGTTCACTTCTTACGAATGTTACAGAGACTGAAGTGACGTTTTAGTCGATAGTACAGTAAAATGACATCAAGTGATGATTTGGATAGTAATTTTACGACGAAACAGGAACAGTATAAATGAATGACGGATGAAATCATCTAATCAGCCGGTTTTCGCGTTGACACATAGAAATATAGAAATACAATTTATTCATAAAATCAATTGAAACGTCAAATAGTTTCAACAAAATGGTTTTCCGAGTGCAGGTTCTAGCCTAGACTCTATTTATGGGTACATAAATAGAGTGGTATTTGGTTGGCCAATGTAGTCGACAATAGGATTTTGGAATTATGAATCAGCGTCCTGTCAGGAAGTGTACTAGGTATCTCACTGTCAGCTACAGCGTGATTTTATATTCAAACTACGCAGACGGGATTGTCATCTGCTTTACAAAGCATAAATTCATTTTTATTACATTTTGCTCCTTTTACCTAGTTAGCGGTTAATCCAGCAGTGCCGTTGGAAAATGAAATAACGTTGTTTTGTGGCTTTGTTAAAGGAGATTTTTTTTATATTTTTAGAATTCTATTTGTTTAGATTAGAATATTGTTGTGTTAGAGCAGATTCCTTGTTTTAATTCCCAGGAGCACTTAGTCCACATACACGGTATCTTGTTTTAAAAATGTCTCAAAGCTGCTAAGGGTGGTTTTTGGCGGTATACAGTTTTTTTATCGCTACAGATCATCACATCACTCTAATATTTAAATTAGAAAGTGTGGATTGGATGTTTGTTTAAAAAGTTTTCAAATAATTCTGGCTAATGTATCTAAGGAAGAGAAAACCCACTTGTACGCGTATTCTTTAGTTATGGACGCTTTACAATATTGTAAATGATAATAAAATGAAAATGAAATTAAATAATTTATTTATTAGACAATACAAGGCACACTCATACAAAGTTAGGCACGCACAATAACTATAACTAAATCTACAATAACAGGTACATTATGTAGATAACACAGAGAGACTACTTGAGTACGGTCTACATAAAACAACACAAAATACAAAATAAATCATGTACCTAGTTCGTAAACAAAATAAAAACAAAAATAAAAATATTATTAATATTAATTATATATAAATTTAACTCACAAACATACCCTCACACACACTACACACATGCACTCACACGAATGGTGTCTCCTGTTGCCCAGACTCTTACGAGACTGGTGTCCTCAGGAGACCCATCATTTAATGTTTATTTTGTAATTATTGATTTTATTTAGACATAACGTTGCTTTATATATTTTATGTAAAACCCATGGAAGGTGGTCCCCAAGATACAGGTTTATCCTAGTTTGGGGATCAACGATGTAATAATTTTAAGTCTCAAATATTTTTCAATAAACGTTATTATTAAACGTTATTATTATTATATAAAAATATTTGAATCAATTTTGCATCGATGTAGTTCTGTCTGGACCGGGAATAACAATAACAATTACTTGGTATCGCGCAAAAAGGCGTGCGAAACCTCGGGCAGATGCTTTTTGCATCATAATTATAAAATTTGTACTATTGTAATTTTTTTTTAAGTTGCTGATATAATTATTTTGCTTGAGGACATTTGTATCGAACTATTTTATTGTGCTTTTTGACACTATTGAATTATTTTATTTTTGCTTATTGACATTTAAATTGAATTACAATTTTGCTTGTGCTTTATTATGTTGACTTCTCTATTGTATTGAGTCATAATCATAACTGTAAGAATAGATGTAATGTTTTGAATAAAACAAAAATTAAAATACAAGTAAATTCTAAATTTATAAGTGCATTGTTTATCTGTATATAGAACTAACGAAGTTTATCCCCGTAATGCGGGCAACTAAGTGTGTTTGTCAACATTGTCAGCCACCGGAATACGAAACATATACCAGGTTTCAAGCCAGGCGACCAGCTAACAATGTTTACACTCGCAATACATAATATGGTTGGGAATCCTACCTGGAAGGTTTTACCTCGAGATTGGAACCCGGAAATATGTTAAGTTGACTTCTACCGCAGCCGATATAAGCTTGGCGACTGCACTGTGAAGTACCTCTTTATTACTTTCTTAGGACCGTACCTTTTCTAGAGTAGGTATAGGTAATTTCTCAATCTATGCATGGAGTAGTATTTCATTCTGAATGTGAGCGGGTTACCTTAAAAATATTGAAGTGAACAAAAATCAAAGTGATCACTTTATTTTCTAGTTTTACTTATGTAATTTGAAATTTGTGACGTGTCCAAGAGTCCTGTAAGGTCTAAAGGAAATAAAGCACTTTGAATTTGAATTTGAACGAATTTTTCAAACTACGATTGTTTTTAAAAAGCAGTACCTAATCTTTCATCTATCTTGAACTCCATCTTGATCCAATTGATCTGTCAGTAGAAACCACTTATGTCGTAGTTCAGCGTCTCATCCTGAGTTCTTGTAATGTGTGTTTAAACGTCACGTGTAAACGTAAATACTTAGAATAAGGTTAATGCTGGGTGTCCATTTCGTTCATCATCACGATTTCATGACATGTGTATTGTTTGTATCTTGTATTTGTCAACCGTTGCCGTAGATTATGTTTCTTTAATGTTATATTTTTGATTGTTTCGTGTCTTACTTTTTATATGTGTTATCTTCCGTGACGTCACCAAACGGCTCTGTCGGAAGACCAGCGTTGCTTGTAACGTTTTTACAAGTTTCTCGTGCTGAGACAGAGACCGCTTTGTGACTCAATACAAACACTAGTAGGTATCTAAGCTTCGTCTTTTATTTTATAAACATATTTGTTTTTATTTTTGTTGATTAGTTACAAATAAAATATTCTCATTTGTTCATTCGTCGAACTACATTTTAGAAAAGCGACTGATTGAGCAATGTTCATTCTTGTAATTCTACTACAAACCATTTATTTAGATAATAATCCTAAATCCCTTACGATAATTTACAGCTTGCACCTGCCTTTATTGTTTTAGCACGTAGTGGTTCACAACCCCCAAAATAATTTTAAAATGTAATACAGGCACTGATACATCCTGAACTGAGAACCTGTAACGTCTGCAACAGAACAAAACTCACACAATAAGGTTCTTCTTTAAATACGATTCGTTAGTTAAATAATAGTCTCGTTGAATTATGCTCTAAGCTCACGTTGTGTTGTGGTGACATCCACCTGCGGTTGCAAACTTGCTCGTATACTGTGTTGCGAGGTTGATCGTGCTTTGTATTTTAGTATACTTACCTTGATATTTGGTTTGTTTTATAGTTTCCGAAAGTCGCAAAATGTAAGCATATTATTGAAGCGTCTTAAAGAAATTGCCAATAGAGCTTAAGCTAAAGGTTCGTATGAATCATCACCCCGATATACCGTTAATCAAAATGCTCCGAAACTTTCCACTCTATTTGGCTTAAAAGTAGCTAAATTGCATCAATTTTACGCCTAATCAGACAGCCTCCCCGCTAAATTGCACCACAGCAGAAAAAAAAACAAAAGACTCTCAAACAAAAGCGCGCGTGATGTTGGGGCATGTTGGGGCTACTTCAGATACGATCGTCCATTGTTCCAGACCCTATCACTCCGGGAAGGCGAAGCCGTTGCCCTTTCAACCGAAAACATTTAGTCTGCCTCCCAGGATGCATCATGAATTATGTGCATCGATTCTGACAGGCCTTTGTCTTCCCGTAATGTTAATTCAACTGACCGAATAAGCTCTAAATATTCATCGAACCTTCTCGATACTTGAGAGCTCTAAATATATCAAAGTGATCGAATTACAAGTGCATCTTGAGACGAGTAATCGAGATATCGCTGCAATGTATCATCTCACAGAGCACCGTTACAAAACGGCTTGATTGTTCCTCTTCTTGCGCATATAATACTTATCTACTTAATTAGCTTAACACGGTCAACCTATTCTTGTTCGGGCGTAATATTTCAACGTGAGAATTTAAACCTTACAAAACAATGAATGAAACAAACTGGACTATGAAATGTTGAGCTTTTTATCCTGCGGCGGTTGCCTATTTTAAGCGGAGGTATCTCGCAGAACCAGCCTAACTAGACCCAAGCACCTCAGGCTCCAAATAAAATTAAAAGCTTCATGAAATTCCTTGCGTAAATCTAGCAACCTTTATGAATAAATGCGAGAGACTAAGTAGAATCGACGACGACGTTTGGAAAATGGATTCGTTTTAATCATAAAAATTTGTCCGCAATTTTGGATTGTTTGGTTGAATGATATCGGATAAATCAGAAGGCGAGATGAAAAGAATACCAATGATCGGGCATCCGGCCGCGGAATACAAAAAGGCGCAATTTTTCAAATAAAGGAATGTCACGATAGATTCGCTGAAAGTGAAGGAATCCGTGTTGAGGATCGTGCGGCCCCGTTCACCTAAACTACCCAATAAACGCAATGCGAACCGCACAAATGAAGAATTCAAAAGATTGGATATTGCTTACCACAGAATAAACGATAATATCACAAGCCTCGGCCGCCTGCTCACAAGTATACCAACAATGTTCGATGTTCGACGAGTTTAAGAAGTCTTCCAACTCGTATTTATTGTTTTCCCTTTTACCCTCATTTTGTAACAACAAAATAGCGAAGACAAAGTTTCTGCTTAAAGCAACGCTGCGATGTATAGAGGCTGAAGTAGAACAACAAAGAAAACTCGCAAGCGTAACGAGGTAACCAAAACAAATATTTATTTTCAATTAAATTAATTTTGTGATTACCTGCCTGGCAAATTTAAATTGAAAGGTTTCGCTCGGCTAAGCTAAAATTTTAAAAGAATTTAAATGGTTTCATGAAATGAGTTAAAGTGCTCACTTTGGCTTCAAATGCTAGTTTTCAATGAGCTTGAATCAGGGGTGGGTCTGGCTTCTGTCCAAAGTGCTTTGTTTTTTATGGCAAGGGGCGCCCTCTGCATTTAGCCAAGCCATGGTCAAGTGCCTATTGGTTTTTGTATGTCTGCTCTACCAGAAATTTTTAAGAGTGTTTGTATTATTTCTACTTTATTCGATTGCCTTTTGAAACCGACTCTACGGCAGCTTCGATCTCTAAATTATTTATTAGGTTGCAATTTTCAATAAGTTCAAGTAATGCACTTAGCTTGATACCTTATCCTTTAAGCTCAGATACTTACCTGTCGTAAACTACATTTGGAGTAAGAGCCCATAACTTTTAAGTACGCACGTTTTATAGCCGCTTGAGAAGCTGTATCCGATCCTAATTCTATTACAGAATACTTATAGATTCTCAATGGTTCTGCATTTGAGCGGTCTAAGTAAATATCAATAACTTCTAGCGCAATTAAGTAGGTAGGTCTCTCATCAGCAAACATACATCGACTGCTGAACATGCCTTCAACATACGGGGAGGGGGCTTAGCCATAATCACCACGCTTGGCAGGTGGATTGGAGATTGCAGTGGAGGTGTTAAACGTGCACATTCAAATAGTTAAAAATGTATGTAGATAAGGTCTATACTTAGTATTTATTTACATTTACATTTCAGTATTTGTTTATGTATGTTCTATAACACACCACCGTCAATATCTGTACAATAGTTACGTGTCCATTGAAAGGTTGCCTTGCAAAAAGTTTTTTAAGTATCTAAAGCCTTGCCGATATGCGCGATAACGTTTCACATATTATGTCGTAAACTTTTCTCTCGTAAAATCAGGTGTTTTATACAAATATCCATACATATACAGTACATATCGGAGATAATATTTTATCGTGATGTATAAAAGTGCGGTAAAGTACCATCTACCACCAGTTTGCTTCGAAGTACCTACTCTACCGAAACTGATTTCTTCGCTTATCGCACCATAAAATTTATCGCAGCCTCGGAAATTAACAGTACATTACATTGCCTTCTTTTGCCGGCAGAAAGCCTTTACAATCAACAAAAAGAAAGCATCACAAACAAGTGTTTTTTATAGATACGTGCATCTACATAGGTTTAAAGAACTTTATTCTCATACAAACACATGGTTCACTTATAATGAGATACATAAGAACAATTTAATCTAAGTTTAACAATATTTAAACTAACCTCTGGTACATAAATGGGTACATCTATTTAAAGGAATGGTTAACAGCCAATTGTCTACCACCCGCTGCAACCATAAATTAATACAGTTACCATCTCATTGAGAGAATCATGTACTGGTGTAAAATTTGAGCATGGCTGATGAAAATAGCTAGATCACGTTAGAAGGTCTACAAATGGTTCCGATAAACCCGTAGTCGAATTATCCAGCATAAGTCGTACACACTGCAAAGCAAAGATCTCCTTTCTTCTATTTTCGCTCATGGGTTGCAGAAACGAAACCAGTTCTAATTCAATCTTCACTGGGAAAAGTCGAACACGGATTTTTAAATCAAGGGATTGTCCTTCGTAACAGGCCCAAAAAACGGTAAAGCGATGTGCTTTTACAAAAACTAATATAGTATTTTTCAGACATGTTCTACTATTGAGTGTATGAAAAATTCCCAGTAGCAGTCCGGAGATGGTTAGCAGAGTTTCCCGTGCCTCGGTCCTGCGCCTGGCCTGTCGTCATCGGATTATGAGAGTTAGGGAATAAAGAGTAAACCTGTGTTTGCGCACACGCTTGTGCACTACAATACGTTTTGCGCACATGGCTAGTATCAGTTGAGACTGGTCGCCGTGGCCGAAAATTCGGCTAAGAAACATCAATGCATAAGTAAACAAGTCTGTTTTGGTCTATTGCTCTACCAAAAATAAGGAACCTATCTCCATCGAGATAGAATCCTACTATCTCAAATGTAACGCAGCGACATAAAATTTAGCTTCATTGTTATTCTTCATTCGTTCTGTAGTCTTAATTATTAGTAAGTGTTGGTATTATGATAGCATTCAAATTTAATGGGCGGAGTACTTTCTTCAATTGCTTTATTTGTTTTTATGTGTTTTTATGTGAAGTTTAGAAGCGAATTCATATTAGACATGCCTATGATTTGAATATTTTGTAAGTAGGTAGTAGGCTATTATGTATAGATTGAAAAAAAACTTTTTTATCGTTAATAGACTTTCGGTTGACCACAATCACACCCGATAGTAAGTGACGATGTCTCTTGTATGAAATACCTACTTTTGCTAATTTTGTTCAGAAATCTGACTTTCGTAGGCAGGTACTTTTCTCCATGATCATCTCCCTGTTCTGAAATTATAACTTTTGTTTATAAGTATTTTCATTTCATACGTTGCGAAGGTACTACGCATATTCTGCGAAATTTAATAAGAGGTGACAGAGGGTTGGCATTTTAATGATAACGGAATAAAGTTACTTGAAGGCTCATTCCTAACAGCTCTCTGGAAATTCATCCATGTTCGACTAGGACGACTTATGAATTGCCTACAAAATCAAGTTACGTTGTACATGTTGTTGTTGTATGTATACATTATTTCTATTATCAGTTTCAGTGTCAGTGTATTTATTATCAGTTTTGATACTTGTTTACATAGATACATTAGGTATGTACGTAGTACATTTATTTTTTACGTTAATCACATCCATAGGTAAGGTAATGTATGGTGTATTCTGTACCTTGCTTAAAGAAAAAAGAGAATTGAATAAAACTTCATTTTTATGTATTATAATTTTAGTGGAGCAGTACAGAACAGGTCCTTTGAACAGCCAGTGGTAATTATGTTTGTTCTTTGTTACAGGTAACCAAAGTTCAGATGGCCGCTAATCATGCCAATTTGTATTCTGGGACGGGTGCTTTGTTTGAATACGTTTTATAATTTTCGCCCTAGCTTCTTTGCCTGAAAATCATGAAATTCTTAGGTAAGTAAAAGTTTTGTTATTGTTCAGACAGAAAGACAGCCAGAATTTATCCCAGAGTTTCATTTCGATGAAATCGGTAGATTGCGAAATGACGCACAGTTAATAGTTGGTCGTTTTGTGAATCGTGCCACGCTTTCAGATAAAACTTGTGATAAATTGTCTGGTTCTCAAAGTGTCAAGTAACTGGGTGTTAAAAGCTAAAAGTAACGCCGTAGATACCTCGCTCAATCATAGTGAACATTTTAACACAAAAGGCTTTCTGGCTTTTTCGATAAAATCTGTAATTGTTATAGTCGTAACATTGTTTTGCCATTAGAACTTTCTCTTTTCAATTTCATTTAATCAATGCTGGTCCAAAAAAATAGAATATAAATAAAAATGAATTAAAGTAGTAGTTAGGCACAAAGCAGCGTTTGTGCAATTGCTTTTTTATGAATAGTATTGAATAGCACTTTTACACATCTCTGCTTAGCTCTGCGAATCTGGCCCTTCCTGCGCATTAGACCAATTTCTCTTTCACAGTATTTTATACCTACCTTCAACCTTAGATTAAAATAGTACTTCGTTCAGGTGAATGCGTGTCGAAAGCTTAAATTTAATGAGCCATATCAGATTTATGGATGCTCTACCGTGGGTGGGATCCCACAGAAGGGCCTGACCTCTCCTGGGTGGCTTTGGTCAAGAGCCCTTCATGGGAATTTGAGCATTTGAACTTTTCTTAGATGATTGTAAGTTACCAAAGTATATTTTAGGAAGATAATTGTTATTTTAGCGTCGTTTTGATTGACTGTTCATATGAAAATTCAATTCAATTCAATTTAGAATTTCTGTCTTTGTGAATCTTAATTTAGGATGAATAAAAGCAGCTAAGGCCCTGAAATATTAATCAAGAAATTTAAGTACCCATACAAATCACTTTGTTAATATCAATTAATTCCAGTATAAAAGTAACAAACGATAAGTCCTTTGTTCATTATTCTTGCTAAAACAAAGCAAAACTATTAGCCTAACTAAACGATGATTGGGGAAAATGGGAGCAGTTTCTATAAGCCCCAAGGTGTTAAGGTATCTTCCAAAATGAAACAATGCCCTACGCGCGAGTGCCTCCCTTAATTGGATTCTTACAAGAGCTGGTAAGATGGAATCGGAAATTGAAATCTGATTATGAGAGGTGTACCTATTCAATAGAGTGGTTATGATTAGAGCATCGTGATGAAAGTATGAAGCGAGAAGAGAT
The DNA here is from genome assembly GCA_963662085.1 of Eupithecia inturbata. Taxonomy (NCBI): domain Eukaryota; kingdom Metazoa; phylum Arthropoda; class Insecta; order Lepidoptera; family Geometridae; genus Eupithecia; species Eupithecia inturbata. The sequence continues at coordinate 7,026,447 of OY759187.1, forward strand.
TGAAAGAAGCTTTTGTTACTGGATTGAGGGCAGGTTTTGATTTAAGTGTAGTGCGCAGAAACCTATTATCTAGTACATAGGATCACTTAGGTACTAGGAAATTGGTTTATGTAATTGGTAATTGTAATTCATCATTACCATCAGGTCATGATCGAAAAAATGCAGCAGGATTTTACCCATTAGTGGTTCTAGGCCTCTCAAAATATACTAAAGTTTAGGTAAGTCTGTATAGCTTTAGTAGCATTGGCAGGTACAGGTTATGTAACGAAAGTTTCAAGGGGCTTTGTCGTTTACCTACACATTAAGAATAGAATCCACACAGCATCATCTAGCGCTAAGCGAAGCAGAGCTTGTGTTATAGGTACAAGATGATTAATGCATAACATAGATAGATATTTTTTATTATACCTACATAGAAGATACCCAGAACACCCGGTGCAGATATTTGCAGATCGTACAAACATTTGTCCCAATGCGGGGATCGAACCTGCCAGCTCCTGCGTCGCAGGCTGACCTTCACCCGTCGCGTCACACCGGTCGTCAACCGTAATGAACCAGTAAATAACCATGCGCGCTGATGTTTGCTTCGATTCAAAAGTTAGTTGCAATAAAACTGCTCGGACATGTAGATAGATAATTTGTAGCCAAATAATTGGAACAAAACCATTTCTTTCTCGTGTAAGCACGACTTCAAAACAGTATGCATAATTAGCTTACTTTCGGATGACACTCACAAAAAGCATCAACAAATCGAGTCCACACCGTTACACTTTCAAAATGTTACCGATTCTTGCAAAATCTTAAAAACTATATTTACGATCATCGTATACGCTTTCCAATCACCGAGAAATAAAAATACAATACAATACAAAAATGCTTTATGTTAGACCAAAATGACAACATTACAAAGAGACATTACATAAGATAAGTACATTGTGCGGCCTTATCACTTAGGCAACCTTTAATAATATTATGACCAAAAGATTTTAATATATTTTAATATATGGATAACATTATCCTGTCTGAGACTATATGTCGATGATTCTCTTTTATCGGCGCTCTTTTTGCATCAGTATTTAACCCCTTCAGTACCTTTTAGCATTTTTAGCACTTCTAACTCCCTCTATTCGACTCGCACGACGCCATGTAAGAATGAATGAGTGGTATGTATAGTAAATGCAGCGTTGTTACGGCAGTCTCGAACTTACTCATACACAGGAATAAAGGCAGGTTTTACCTATTGCTGTAGTAGGTTAGGTTTACAAATCTCTAGCCCGTTTTGGTGGTCGGCCCTAATAATCCAGTAAGACGTGGTCAAGATCATTATTTAACCTTTAGGTATGCTTACGCGCTTTATCTGTACTAAGTTATAAAGCTAAACAACGGACTATATCTTTATTATATCAGTAATTTAGCTTAACGCAATCCCTCTGGAATTTGTGGGACAGTATAACGGCCAAAGACAATGGTTATGGCGCGTACTTCATGTGATGTAGGCCGCCATAACTCGCAAAAGGGTTATTATGGAGCTGTACCTACATGACTTTGTCTATTTTAAAGAACTTTTAGTAGACGTATGTACGTAAGATTTATTGCCGAGAGTCTCTTTGGCACGTCATTGCGAGGTGGTTAATGTTAAAGTGCTAACAAATATTTTACTTCGCATGTAATGTTGGAATCACAGAAATATTTGATTTCCACGTGAGACGTCAGGTTATAAATGCAAAATGCTTGTTGTTTAATAATCAACTGTTCAAACACCAAAAAAAGGAAATTGTGTAATTTAGTGGTATTTTACACCACTAAATTACACACGTGACGTCAAAGTACTTATGCAAAATGTTACACGCTCGGTTTCAATACAAATAGCGAAATCTTTGCTTCTACGAGTATCTAGATATATTTCTGTGGTTGGAATACCTTACAGTATAGTCAAATGAGGCACTTTCATTTCAGGACTGTGTATGCGACATAATTTGATGTTTAACAAAAAACAAAAGCCGACCTAAAAATCCTTTATATTTTCACTATTTTTAAGTGTTGCGGGACAAATAATAATCCCTCGGGATTAAAATTTTTATGGCCACGTCTATCCATATACAAAACCAAAATAATCATTAAAATCGGTCCACGTGTGACGCAGAAATCGGCGGCCATACACAAAAACCGCCAAGTGCGAGTGGACTCGCACACGAAGGGACGGAGCCCACCGTAAAAATCAGACAACTTTTTCAAAGAACATCAAATTTTCACTTGTTGGGGGTCTCCCTAAAAATTTTCAACATTATTGAAATGAAATAGCATTTATTTGCATAAATATAGGTTTGCAATGGTGGTTTTACAAAATCATTATATTTTTAGTATAGTATGTTGTTATTACTGTTGAAGTGTTACTTATTTATAGTAAGTATGATGTACTTATCTACCTACTGTGGTTCAAAAGATACACCCATGACAAACGAAGAGCAAAAATAGACAAAAAATAAACTTTTTTGTATGGAAGCCCCTTTAATTTGAATATTTATTTTGTTTTTATTATTTGTTGTTATAGCGGCAAGAGAAATACACATTATCTGTTTATTACAATAGTCTATCTCGTACGGTTCATGAGATAGAGTCCTGTGACAGACGGACGGACGGACGGACAGCAGAGCTTTAGTAACAGGGTTCCGTTTTCACCCCTCTGGTACGGAACCCTAAAAAATATACAGCCGAACATAGAACCGCTTCCTTCTTCGAAGTCGGTTAAAAATGCTAATGACTTTACCCTGAGAAATTCCTGAACCGTTTTAGATATATGCCAACAAAAATTCGCATTCATCTAACGCAGGTATCTGGTTTAACGACGAAGGCCAGGGATTGTTCGATATCTAGAAAGGTTACGGGCACTTGTCGAATGCCAAGGCGGTTATCGCACGATCTCGTAATAACCCCCTTTAGTTCCTCTCCAGGCCAGTGGGCTGTGAAAATGTAAGGAATTTTTATATGAGCGTCTGTGGACATGAATAATGCATCACCTATGATATATCTCATACATAGATAATGTTCATAAGATATGAGACGAGAGGTCACTGAACTTTTTAATTTAAAACAACAGGATACCTAACATGGAGTGAACATTTTTACCGTATATTATCACAGAATTACTTTTGAACGTGCTTCAGGATGATGCTGTTTATTCCATGGTCTGATCGACGTAAGTATATGTACCTACTGAGGAATTCAAAACTCATAGACTTCTTCCTAATATATTAGACACACTCGTACCAAGAATTTACTCAAATGCATAAGCCTATTTCCACGCTTTCTCATCACTTGAAATTTCAGAGTATAGTCACCAGACTCTTGAATTAACATAATGCATTCAAAAACCGAAATGTGACCAAAGTAGGTTAAAAGAAGTCCGTTATCGTAAGCATTCTGCCAGCAGACTTAATACAGCGATATTTCTAAGACCCTCTGTGACAAATCACTCGCGTATCGGTTCTCGTTCGATACTTTTTATTCGCCGAGTATTTCTTGAGGATATCTATCAGACATCAGAATGATAAATGTCAAGGTTTCAAAAACTTAAGGTTCAACGTTTCGGCTTATGGACTTACTAGGAATTACATACATGGGTAATTTACTGCAGTAACTTCAGCATGTTTTATTTTTGTATTGAATTAAACGTTATTTCAAGTACGTACGTAGTTTATCTATCCCAGGAGCCAAATAACGACAGAATTTACATAAACTTCGGTGTCGACTGCATCGAGGAGAGTTCTAACCGTAACTCTGTAAGGTCGTTTCGAATTTGGACAATATTAACGATGCTGTGGAAACGTTCTGTGCCTAAACACGATTGCAGCAGTAAAAGTTTTATAGTTATCCATTACTACAATGTACAGTTTTACGATTTAACCAGATAATTTGAGATTCACGGAAATTGATAAGACATTGAAATAGATTTTCGGGAATGAAAGCCAAAGCAAGTTGAAACTCATGGAAACCTAATAAGTCAGATTCTATTTTGCTGCTCTATGTTACCTACATCTTAAATGCAGGACAATGCTTTTCTGGAAATAAAGGTATACACCTATACATATATATATAATATATTATATACTGTAAAACCTATATAAATAAAGGTGTTTGAATAAAAATTTGCTGTGATCTCTACCTTTGCCAAACCCAATTCAAGTCTACCTTTTCTACTTAATGTAAATATTACTTTTGTCCCACATTACCTACTTAAAAGTCTTTCGCAAGGCTGTATAAACATAACCTTTTAAACAGCTCGCTAACCGTATTCATGACACAAAAATTCAATTACGAAATGGATAAATGCCCGAGGCATTCACCACCCTTCCACGACCCTCCTGATCTCTTCTCCATTCGTTTAAGTGTTTCATGTTCCACAAAGCCATACAAACACGCCCAAGGCTTTTAGCGCTTTGCACCCGCACCTATAATCCAATCCAAGTACTGACCAGATCATTAATTTTCTACAATATCGCACCCTCAGCATCCTCAGAGTAGATATTTCAACAACTATTTATATTTCTCGAACGGAACAAAAGCTCTAGTCATAAATAAAGGGAGCCCCCTTGGGGCAGCCTTTCTGCCTTTGATACGATCCCTTTTCTTATTTTGATGCGGTCTAATGTTACTGACTCTGTATCATTTGCCTTGTGCGCACTTCATAAATCATTACCTGTTCCGAGACAGGATAAGTGTCAGGTTGTCTGTTGTGTTTTGGTATGGGGTGGTGCATTATTACTACTATCACTATGTTATTATGCGTATTTCTAACAGTTTAAATTAAAAACACTTTAGGGTATTATTTTAGCTCTGTTGAATATTTAATGGAGACTTACCCTCTGCTCCGCAAAGTTTTTCAATATTTACACTAAGGTCCTTTGCTCTTATTCTGCACGATCTTAGATACCGCCATTTACATTGTCTGCAGACACATATTTTATGTTTCCTCCGCTCCTTACAGCAAATTCTTCTATTCATATGTTAATGGTAAAATCGGTAGCACTCTAGGGTGGATCTGCATAACAAACTTTGTTAAGGTGTAAGAGTGTCTTCTTGTAATTCTTAAGATATCGAACTTTATGCGTTTGTTGAGATTCAAACTTGATTTTGGTGTTATAATTTTGTGTGGAATTTACGTAAATTAGATATGTAAGGATGCGTTTTTTGTTGAAGCGATACATTAGTATCGTTTTTCAGGAACCATATTTTAAATATTTTTATATGTGTTTACTTGTAGGTTAATCTTAGGGAACTGATCTTTAAAGCGAAAAACTTGAATTAACCGAATTATTTTAATTTTTATCAATGTTTTCTCCAAATGAACTCCAAAATTGTTATAGAAACAGTAATGCTTCCCTAAAAACATACAATGTTTAACTTGATTGATTTACCTACAAGTAGCTATTTATTGTTTGTGTATGATGGTTTTACACCGGCCATATTTTGAAATGCTTGTGTGCTTTCCAAGTTCCAAATTCGTTCAAGTGTATAATTGCTGGCATACGCTTCGTTTGATCCTGCAATATTTGGTTCACTTAACTCAAAGGCATTTAGATAAAACAGTTTATAAATAGATGTTCCAAGTGAACTGATAATGTATATGTGGCTACCATCACCATCATTATCATTCTGGCTTTCTTTTATAGTTCATATTTTTATAGTAAGTATTTTGACTTATTAATAATTAAAGGAAACACCTTCAGTAATAAAAAATACAATGAAGATGAAAGAAGATGCGAAACACAATATCGCACATATCCTGGTTTATTTAGATAGAAAGTAAAGGTAAAGAAAAACATAGGTTCGTAAACCTATGTTTTTCTTTGATATACCGAAACCTTACCGACTAATCAGAAAACGGCCTAAGTCTTATTTCTTACCTGTCACCTCTGCAATTTCAAATTCAATACTGAACTATTTTCCTCCAAGAACATCTTCTACATGATTTAAAACGTAAATATTATATTTTAACAATATAACATGCTGTTAGAGTTCAGCCTCCGGGCAAAAGCTTGTATTGACACATAACCTCAAAAGCCAGCCACTGCGAAGCTCGCCCAGAATCTCAATAGAAATACTGGGTGTAAATTTTAAGGAGTTTACACACTAAAGTCGTCAATGCTGCCGACTGTGGTGCCGACAGAGCGCTGTGTTTTGGATGTTTGCGGCGTGGTCGGCGACATGTTGGCAGCTTTACATCTAGGAGCCAGAAAATGCCGATATGCCGATCGAAAAATCGATTGGGGAAATGCCGATGAAATTTGTCACTGACATGTCGCAAGAAGTCGGCGGGCACTGTCACCGACATGATTTTATAAAATAATGTTGCCGACATCAACATGCCCCCGCCGGGATTTGTTGGCAGCGATGCCGACTTCGGTGTGTAGGCTCCATTATGATAGTAATAGAAAGTTTTGTATTCAAACTCCTTTCCCTAAAGCGCTGGGATCTGTTGGAATAAAATGACTAAGCACTGAAAGTTTCAGCGAGATAATACATTACGGCTTGTCTGCATAAATAGTATCTCAACTGTAGCGAACATAACTAATAAACTTTATTCATTATCTGAAACTACAATACACATTTCATTTACAACAGAACAATGAGCGGAGTGGGTAATTTAATTTTAATTTTGGCTCACCGCGAACGGTATCGGGATAGTTTTCAAAAATCCCCTGTAGCGCACTTTATTGATTTTAATAATTGAAAGACATCGATGCTGCTTGCTATTCGTTAAATACGCTTCAGAAATAGGTTCAGCAATAGACTGTTATAAATGATAGTGTTGTAGTGGTTGTTCTACTCTAACAGCTAAAAATAAAACATTCAAACACACACTCTGCCGCTTAAAAAGTTGCTGTTTTAGCTCTAAATATTATTCTCTAGGCACTGCGAACTCAGTGAAATTTGCGGTTGTGACCATAAAGTATATGTAAATCATGCGATTTTGTAAAATTAAGTTATAATTAACAAAGCTAAGTAAAGCTTGGTTAATTGTGTTTGTAACTTGGTTACTTTGTGGTAATTCAAGGGGTGGATGAAAAATAACTGTTGGGTAGTAAGTTAAATCGTGATGTGCAAACTTGAGATCCTTGAGATAATAATTAGGTCTAAAATAATAAGACGTAAATTTAAACCACGTAAGTAGGCAGATGCTGGATGCGGCAAGCTCAAGGCAGGGCGCTATGGTACTCATTAGGCCTATGTCCAGCTGTGGACTATTAAAGGCTGATGATGATGATGATGAAGTAGGTTATGATTCATATTACATTTTATATATTTTTTAAGGTTGCATTTTCATATCTAGCCTCCTACATTGGAAATGAAAACGAAATGAATGTTTGAGTAACAGGCACCAGGATCATATTTGTCAAAAATGAAATTCATACGCTACTGGAATTTATTCCAGTTGCTTTACTCAAATGAGTTTCTGGTGGGAATATTTTTAGTACGAAATATTTTATATTTTTTTTAGAAGAACAAATAACTAGAACCAACTACCAAACCTTTTTTTTAAGTTGATTAGGATGACTCATCAATTGCATACAATAGCGAGCCCGCGCGGGCCGGATCTACGTGAATGAAGTTACATAGTCAATGGTCATGGGTCAATTTTTCCAGCGTTTATTATTATTATTCATTTATTTCAGATATAAATCCATAAAACAAAATTTAAATCGTACTACAGCTTATCATCATGCATGTCATTCTGACACTTTATTTATTTATTTAATAAACTACACACGGTACTAACATTGGGATTTAACTAGAATATAACAACTTAATGTTAAGACTACAAAAATGCCAGAACCACAGCGTAGTCCACGGAGAAACATTTGCGGTTATGTGTGCCAGTGCGATTATTTTAGTGACTAAAAACAACAATCAAAACGAATCAAATTGAATATCAGCAAATAAAGTAAGATGTCACAGAAAATATTAGGTCTTTACCTATGAAATTGCCGTCCCAGTTTGGTCAAAAGTTTAGTCGACAATTACGAATTAAAGGCGATTGTGGAAGCTCATTGTTACCTGCGACGAAAAATGGATTCTGTTTGACAATCGCAAGCGATCAGCAAGTTGGTTGGATCCTGGTTCCGCACATAAGCAATGCCCTAAACGAAAACTTACCCCTAGAAAATGCGATGGTCACTGTTTGGTGGTCTAGCGCCGCCCCGGTGTGATTCATAGCAGCTTCTTACCAAACGGGATGAGCATTACTGCAGATGTGTACTGTAAAGAACTGAAGACAATGATGGAGAAGCCAGCACGTCTCCATTGGCCAATCGCTCGTCCCCACTGCTCCTACACGACAAAAATCGTTAACTTATTTTACAAAAAATTTCATTTTCATAGGTACCTAATATAAACAAGATCCGTCAAGTGTGAGTGCGACTCGCGCGCCGAGGGTTTCAAACGGTTGTCAAGTATACCAATATACAGGGTGTTTGGAAGCTCGGTGCAAAGCCTTAAGGGGGTAGTAGTATAGACCATCTAGAACATTTTGAGCCACATTTGTCTTAACCAAAGTCTAATTGTTTTTTTTAGGGACCTTTTACGATTTTTAACCAAAATCCCAAAAAATTCTAATTAAGTGCTGATAATGCAAAGTTTAAGTGGAAATGTCTATTTATTTTGTATGTTTTTATTAGCCTAATGCGTGTTTAATGATATTAAATCATTATAAAGCACAGTTTATGCTTAAAAAATGACTTTCAGACTATTTAAACTTTACAGAAAAAAAGAAAATGAAAAAAAAATGTTTTTTAATGACATTTAAAAAAATAAATAAAATAGCTGCAGATGTTCAGATTATTTTGAAAACACGCTGAGTTATTGCTCTTTCTTTTAAGGTATCATTTACTTAGATATCTATACAATTTTCGAAAATACGGTGCCTAAACCAGTTAAAGTCCGTAAATACTGATTTAAAGGAGATAAGAAAAAAACGTTTTTGATGATTATTTTTTTAATTCTGATGCTCAAAATGGCTTCCACCATTGCGTATACATATACGACAACGATTTCTAACTTCCGTCGTCGTGACTTTCAGCTGCATTTCCTGTTTCATAGTTGTGAAAGCTGTTTCAATCCTTTGAAGTAATTCTTAAGAATTTTTTGGGATTTTGGTTAAAAATCGTAAAAGGTCCCTAAAAAAAAAACAATTAGACTTTGGTTAAGACAAATGTGGCTCAAAATGTTCTAGATGGTCTATACTACTACCCCCTTAAGGCTTTGCACCGAGCTTCCAAACACCCTGTATACTATAGGTACCTACAGTAGGCCTAGCTCGGGCAATGTTGTCTAGGGTAGAATAGAGAAAAATTACGTCACTTTGTCATCGAATGCGTAAATTATTTGAAATTCATTCCTTCAACTTCATTAATGTACACAATGTATGATGATGCGATGTCATTATTGTCTATTCTACCCTAGAGAACAATCCCAGTGCTTGGCGTACTGGTTAGAGACTTTGCTATTTGATGAATACCAAAAAATTAAAGATACCTACATTTCAAATGTATCGGTTTGCAAACTTCGGAATACAGAGGGTAATAGTAAAATTTTCGAGTTTTTTCAAAAAATTTTGAAAAGTATGTAACCTACAGGAATTTCAAAAACTGTTTTGACAACAAACCGATACTTTATATTTCATACCCCACTCGGTGTGATAGCCCCCCCTTTTGAAATTTATCCCCCCCTTTTGTAAATTTTTCAAAAAGTGGTCTACTTACAGACTTCTCTATATTTTTCCTGTAAAATATGTATCCATATCTACAAACGCTCCATACATTTCAGATGGATCGCTCTGCAAACTTCGGAGGTATAGGTTCGGGGAATAGGTATTTTTTGGACCTTTTTCAAAATATTTCAACAAGTATGAAACCTACAGAAATTTTAAAAACTGTTTTGAAATGTTACCTTTCGTTTGTGATACGTTTCATACAAGCGCACGAAATGTATTATCATTATTTGGTGCTGTAGTTGCTGAGATATTAAAGACAGAAAAAAGGACGGAAAAAGCGTGACCATAAGGGTTTCGAAAACGATCTCTTATCTTCGAAACCTTAAAAAACACAAACAGAAATGACTTTTTTAAAATAATTTCAGACGGAGCCGATTACTATCCGCATCCATCTGGTTTGAATGGGGCAGATTATGCGTATACGAGGAATTTTCTTTCTTACTTTAAGTAATTTTGAAAGAGATTTGAGATTTGATTGTCGTCGACGAAACTTTTGTCTTGTCCAATCCAATGTATTTCAATTGGTGTTAATTAAATTATTCAAATTATAATTTTGCATTGATTTAGTTAGTACTTCTCTGCATTCAAAGCTTACTTCCAATTTATTCAGTGAACTGAATTCGCAAGAGGGAATACTAAAACGCTATGTCGTCAATCGTCCGTTCTAAAGTTTGAATTATGTTTAGAATGCTTTGAGCTCGGACTCGCCAAATGTAAAATTTAGTTTTACAATGAATTTTACTACGTTTGAATTTTTCTTTCTTGTTACTAAAAAAGAAAGTAATAGGTGGCTATTTGAACACTCCTTGACAAGACAGTCAAGAACATTTAATGCATTTCACACCGTCAACTAGGCGTCGACCAGTGCCAATAGTTGAATTAATGATACACGACCTGTCTAGATATTTATTATATGGGTATTTCCATGTCATTTGTGAATATTAAATCCTTATTTAGTAATCAGGTAAGGAAAAAATTGACGCCATATTATGAAACTTCCAACTGATTGATAGAAATAATTGATGTACGCACACTTTATGTTCTCAAACAAAAACAAGATGGCCAAAAATATTAAAATTGAATAATTGTAGGTAGTATTTATCAAATAATGTGTATCCTAAATAATTAATAAAAGTCAAAAGCTATATAATCAAATCCTCATGAAATAAAATTGTGAATAACTGGTTAGGTACTTTTCCAAAGTCTTATGAATATTACATACCTACATCGCGGGAAGCGGACCACCCCGCGAGTCGTCAAAAGGCTGTAATGCCTCTTTCTGTCGAGACATGGCTCATTTTCAATTTACGATCTAACACCAGCTTTGAAAGTGTCCACTTTGTCGTCTTTATGATTCTCCATTGCACTGTAATTATACTGCAAGTTGCTTTGACTTTCCATATTATTTATTGAAGGAACTAGTCCTTTAGTGGTTGCTTTCTTGCGTCTCGGAAATTACTTCATTATACCGTCGGTACCTGTAATTGCTTCGGCAAAGTAAGTTTAAATGCCAAGATAAGGTAAAGTTATGAAGTTATTTTAGTTGTAGGTACTACCTACAGTAGGTAGGTACATACCTTTCAACGTGTCTTACTTAATGACATCTCATGAACGAAGTAGGTAGCTTCCAAAAGTTGAAACCGTACCTAATCCTTATATAATGACAGATTTTACCGTTTAGAACATGATTTGTTATATTTTATGAAAATAACGACCTTTAAATTTAATGTCCGTGTAACTGCTCTATAATAAATCATAACGGTGCGGTGTAGTAGAAAAGTTATCTGTGCAGCAATAAATTTGTGAAATGCATATTCTGGTATTTTGTCGTAAAAAAGATACAAAAATAGTGTGTACCTTTGTTTTAAATTCCATGCCCTTGAGTGCACCACTTGAATCGCAGGTAAAGTTTTTTTTTTTGCGTTTTTTTAAAACACTCGCGACATGTGGGAGCGATTTCGCGGTCGAGTTGTCCTGTGGGTTTTTAACATGTGCAAAGACCCGTTTCAAGTGTGCCTGAGAGAGAACCGAACGTAATACGAGTCTATAAATTAAAATGCTGACAGATAAACCCCGCGCGGGATTTTGTTTGGAGGAATTTGAGTTTTAGAGGATCTTTTGCGTACAGGTCAAACTTGTAACCATCTCAGAAGAGGTCATGTTGAATGGGTATTGAAATGACAATGTTGTAAACATAATTTAGTAAAATATAGAAATCATTAACGTAAAATTGTGATCTTTGGATAATAGAGTTATGGTTTATATGCCTTACACTCGTGGGTTCGTTGTCAATAATATTATTTAGGTGCGTACTTTTCCATATACAATACCAATTAGTTGGGAACACTCCCTTTTGTGTAGGACTAGCCATTTGGACCTGCAGTGTTTGTACAATTAGCGTCCCCCAGCCATCAGATGAGCTTCGAAATATTGCTTTGTCAGCAAAATGTCATCCGGAATCAAAACGTTTCGTTCCGTAGCCATTTTGTACCCTTGTTTGTTTAGTTTTGTCGGGAAATTGCTGCAAATAAGTCGGTGACGTGTAAGGGGAATGCCGTTCTAATTGGATGTTTTCATAAAACATTGTTTTGCTAGGGTTCTGCTGAAACTATTTCAAATGTGTAGTTTTTGATATGAGAGCCAGAACATTTCATTTGCGTCAACATTTTAATGTATTAAAAGAAAATCTTCAGCGTTTCGCTTGGTATTCATGAAATAGTATAAATGTAAAACAATGTTTGTTCAAAATATGGACTATGAGCTAACATTAGGTTCAGCGACGCAACTCATGCACGACTGAGACTGCATTCGCAATGCATTCGCTTTATTCTTGAGAATTCTGCTTTCGTACCTCAAACAAGGTTAGTCTGCTCTGCACTCGTGAAATTGCACTCAATCACTTGTAGGTTTCACGGTGCATGCAAGTGGAGCACCATGATTCCTTCAACAAATAGTTGTAAATCAAGCGTATACATACGAACGTAATGTTGCAAAGCACAACAGGTAAATTCCGAGAAATTCTGCCACAATAAGCTCTTAAGCCCTTTCCGCAAGAACCTGACACGTTGGAACGATCAGCGAGGTTTTATTTCCAATTCGCTTCGATTAGGCACGTTTTTGCCCATTATGTGGGGCGTGCACTGTTCCCGAATGTTTGTTATTGTAACAAATGCCTAAACTGCTCGTTTGTTTTGGCTGCATGAGAACAAAGACTTCAGCTTTTTCCTGAACAAATTTTTGTTTCGCTTGAAGTTTTTACTGCGTACTTGATCGTATATTAGTGTTGCACAACTGTGTTTTGTGCGGGCATATTTCCATACAACGAATCTTTTCTCTAGAGCTTCAAATCCCAGGTAGAACATTTCAAGACTTTAAAACTTCAATACCTTCCATTGCGATTCGACCGTATTTTCTTATCTGAGTTGAGACAGGTTAATCCTTTACTTAAGCTCGCCTGCAAATAAGATTTTGCAGGAAATCAGTTCTATATTGAAAAGGGTCAATGCTTTCAAAGATAATCAAGCAAATCTTTTCATTACGAAATATATAAATTCAAAGAAATTGCTTTGCAATTACTGATTAAAAACTCAATTTACTGAGATAAATGAACCCCATAGTTTAGTTATTCTACGTTTCCGAAACTCTGTTGAATTGAAACTGACTAAGAATGCAGGACGGGAAACTTGATAGCGCAAACTCTGTGTGATAAAATTTTATGGACCGAGATGGCTTAATACTTGGCCGATTATCAAAAGCTCTGGATAATACAGTATGTGCTGTGACTACATAATATTATTCACCGACACTGCACGGCAATGGTGAGGTGGGTTTTAAAGTTCCCATTTTCGGAGTTAGCCGGCCAAATTCGTCTGTAATGTTAAACGCCTTCCACAAAAACGAAACCAATTTTGGGCAGTCTTAGTTACATCGATATTGAATTGGTGACATACATGCCTCCCCATGCATTGGCGTCGACTGGATTCATCGTATGATCGAACGGAATTATATTGCTTCCAGCGTTTCACAAAACAGTAAAAACAAGCAGGACTTCAAAACTTGATGTTTTTAGGAATGGCAAGGGAGATAAAAGCGACATTTTCTTAACAGACAGACTGTCTTGTCGAGAGTTTTGATTTATGCGCATTTTGATGGATCTGCCAAGTTCCCAGAGGTAAACCTACGATTTGTAAAAAAACTTTTAATGTACTTCAGGGTGCTGTTAATGTTTGGGCTTGGTAGCACCCTACCCAACTCGATTAGTCGAGCGAATTTGTTTTTATACACGAACTTTTAATATTTTAATGAATTCTCAGTAATTTTTTTCAGTCTGCTAAACATTTTTTATTTTTGTTCAGTTTTATTTTTAGGAGTCGTGTACTTATCAGTAAAAAACCTGTAAAACTTATAAAATAGGTACAAAGAAACTACAGCAGCAAAATATTGCAGTTTTATACACTGTTCCTTGTAATCGCTGGGGGGTAGAGGAAATTAAGAGACCGGGCACGAAGCCCTAGAACTGAGGATTCGTTTATAGGGCTTCCTATTATGTGAAATTGTGTTCAGGTCCATTCTTAATTAATTATTTTACCACAAGCCTTTCTTTTTGACGACCTTTGTCCTTAAGAACGATTAATAATAAAATAAATAGGTAATAATAAAATAAATAATAATGCACAATCCACAAGGCATCATCAAGCCCCAAGCTAAGCAGAGCTAGTGTTATGGGATGACTGATAAACTTAATACATACATAATATAGATAGATATTTTTTATACATACCTAGACATACATAGAAATTACCCAGAATACCCGGAACAGATATTTGCAGATCGAACAAACATTTGTCCAAAGGCGGAAATCGAATCAGCAATCTCCTGCGTCGCAGGACCTTCGCCCGCCGCGCCACATCGGTCGACAGTCGACGAGTTATTTCTGATTTAATGTAGAATTAATGGCCGTTGCGTTTGCGGCGTAGGAATTGACCTCTCCTACTCAGCTCGTGGATGTCGTAAGAGCTGACTAAGGGAATCTGCCACAGGAAGGACAGGAGCTTCCTTCTGTATTATTCAACACCTCTACTGCGATCACCTATCTATACCTGCCAAGCATGGTGGTTATGGTGAAACCCCCTTGTTCGGGAGAGGCATGATCAGCAGTAGAGGTTGTGTTGGTGTGTGATGTAGAATTAAGTACCGCTTAATTCTAGATAGATATAAATTATTTTACCATGAAAGTGGTTCCTTAGAGTAGGATGAAGAATAAAATGCGAATTCTTTTTCGCAGTGCGTGCCATCTTCCCGTGGCGTCGACTTCATCGCGATAATGAAATTTATTGGACTTTGAAAGTAAAGCTTTTGTTTTGAGAGAGAGATTGATAAAACGATAACATTCACTTATTTCTGTTTTAATATTGTTAATTACGACTCTGATATAGGGTTTTAATTGGGTTTAGTGTATTTGATGTCGAGATACATTTCTGTGATTGAATGCAAAATTTAGTACTACAGCTGAGAAATTTTCTAAATGTCTATTTATTTCCTTATTGTTGTGTCAAGTTAACCAAACCAAAAATAGCTCTTTCTGAATAGTTTGGGTAAATGTGAAACTAAAGCAGCCAGTATTTGATTCGGATTAAAGCACGAATTTAGCAATAATCTCTACCCATTTCCACGAATCAGAGTTATCATCACCATCAGCCCGAACTCATCCATTACTGATCATAGGCCTCCCCAAACGACGCGACGACGCCAAGAATAGCACGACGAAGATGAGGACTAATCAGGGTATTCAAAATCAATTACAAGAAATTCAGTTTCAAATACAAATGCATCTTGCTACGAGGAACTGCCAGTTTCTCTTAACAAGATGCATTGTGCATTGTTAAACAGACAGTTGTCAAAATAGTGCTGAGCACGTGATTCGGGTAACAAGCTGACGACAAAAGCCGGCTTTTGTTGCATTCAGGAAATTGCATCCCACAAACCCTGTTCAAAGCTAAGCTTTATTTGGTTCATACTAATTTTGGAGTAGGTATATTGGTAGACATAAGAGACAAATTCGTTTTAATAAAAAAATCTTATGAATAACGAGTTTCTCCTTTTTAATTCCGTCAGAAACCAAAATCGAAGAGAAGATTTTTCATAAAAATCTTCTTTTTCAAAACCTACAGCTTTTGCGGTTGTAGACATATCTGAAACAGTGATGTTAAGTAATACCTTTGTCTATAGTAATACCGAATTAAAAAAAATACCTAATTCAGATTTTTGCAGGTCGGGCACTTCTCCATAAAAGTGTTGTAATTTTTACGGTCTGGTGTGCGCTTTGATAGTGTTATACAAATTGTTAATCTTCATCAATTTGGGCCAGATGAGGCTCTGTGGAAATGTCCAGTGCTGTTTATTTAAATTTAAGTGTAACATACGCGTCACGTATAATGCCAAAACGTGTCTATGGTGGCGATTCTGCAACCATAACATTGTCATATTGGATCGATTAGCTTAGTAGAATTAGGCTTCATGTTTGGTTATATTTTATTTTTCTATATAAAACATGCGAAGCAACTAGGGACCGCAAGGTGTGGAAAGAAATGGAGTACCTTTGCCCAGCAGTGTGGACACTTTGTAGGTTATAAAAAATATCAAACAGTTTTATACATGCATCGGTAAATTTTATTAGTAATGTTTTACGTAATAAAAATACATTGCGAAATACGATATATCAAGGTAAGTCCCTAATGTTATACTTTGATTAACACAAAGTTTTTCATTATAATGCCAGCTGCTTTAGAAGTTATTCAGCAAACTTGTCCATTTCTGTGACAGTAGGTTCAACACAAAACAAACAAGGAAACTTCATTCATCTTGGGTGGCGCTACCGGCACGAATGCTGATCTGTTTTCCATAACAGGACGTCTTCCTGTCCCCTATCATACCCCTCACCCCTCCATACCCCAAGCTCAGACTCGCCCAGAATTCTGATGAACTAGACTAGACTGAGAAAAGCGAGACAATTACTTTACTGACAACCGATGTGGCGCGGTGGGCGGAAAAAATATCTATCTATGTATTATATTCTATTAAATATATCAGTCAATCTAGTACCCATATCACAAGCTCTGCTTAGATTGGGGCTAGATGATGCTGTGTGGATTGTCCAGCATTATTTATTTATTTACCCACCTTCCATAAGTATGGCCCATGGCACAACGGCCTTGAGAACACAAAATAATTATGATAATAAATGATATGATTAAGATATATCCGAATCTCGAATATTTTATTTAAAATTCTAAATTTGAATATGTCTTCTGCTATTGGGTTTGCGTATTTTTCTTTCACTCCAATATATGTCAAAGTATTTTACACAAATGGTACGTTTCACGAGTAAAACAAATTATTTATACGGCTACAGATAATTATTTTGTGTTCTCAAGGCCGTTGGGGCATACAACAGCCTTTACCTTTTATAAACCTTTTATAAGCTGTTATTTATAATAAAATTTCCTAGTTTTAGAAATATCTGATGTGTCCTAGACTAAGACTCTGTAAGGTCTATGGGAAGTAAATCACGTTTAGTTTTCACTTATGTACCTACCTAGTATCTATTCACGGGTATTTATCGGCTTTATTTATTGGTTTATTCTATTTAGTCTACAAAATGATCCAACAAGAATTAATTTAGTTTTTGTGTAGGTAACTATTCTGAATCAAAACCAAGTACAAGTACAAGTACTCATTCTAGATGTAGAGGTAGATGCGTAGTTCAACCTAGATAATTTTTACTAACGGGGTGGTATGAAAAAATACGTACCTACCGGTACGTAAGGTACGTAACTAAGTAGCTTCCTTACAAAGAAAATGGTATTAATACATTTACGAAAAAAATGTGTCGACGAATCATCTCTCGTTTAGGTAGGTAATATTCATATTCCGACCATTTTTATTCGAACCATCACGCACAAAATTTTGTGACATGAAATAAATAGAACAGGAATTTTCAGCAGAAGTGCTAAAAGCGGGATAAACTGGGATCACTCGGTTAATCCAAGGATTATTGTGACGAATATCAGGGATGTGTTGCGAATTTTTTACGGGAAAATTTTATTCTATGGGTAATATTCCAGAAATTTTATACTTCAACGCGATGTTCCTAAAAGTTCCTGGACATTGTTACTGGTACTTTTTTTTCCAGCAATGTGAAGGTAGGAAGGAGAAACGGTGAACAAAAACTATAAGTTATTGTTACCCGTTTTTCTAAATCAAGTAGTAATGTTAACGTGTTGAGTGAATTTAGCAGCAGTTCAATCAATTACAGTTTACATCATCTGCTTACCTGGTAATTAATACCAACGCACGAAAAAATATTTTAGTCATTGTGCAAAAATTTCATGTAGCCGTTGTGAAAACAATACCTTCCAAGGAATTCAGTAAATTTACATTTTATGATACTTACTCATTCATTACTTAAGAAAAACAAACAACACGCCACCAACAAAACCCATTTAGAACAACAAGAGCTTTAATTATACTTTGGTAAATATGCAAAACGCAAATCCGGCAAATAACGCATGTGCGCATCTCGTTTTATTTACGAGCTCTCCATAAGAACTGTAAATAACAATATAGACACCGCAAGGGTCCCGGTAGGAACCCGGACAAGGTGATCTATATGCAAATGTTATAACACGCTTATTATATTTTCCGGGGAAAACAGTAAGCCGTGAAAATGTGGCTGCGATACTCCATCAAATTTTATTGGAGACCGTGCGTTGCTAGTAAAGCTGTTTTTCGTGGTGCCTTTATGAAAAACATGTTTTCGAATTTTGACTACTGCATCAATTTCGGTAGATATATTAATGATGAAATTATTTGCTTTTATCTCTTATTTAAAAGACTGAAAGCTCTTCTTAGTTGCATGTCCGACGCGTAATTAAAACACATTTAACGACAATAAAGTTTGCAATAATAATGTGAAATATTATTGTTTACTGCAATGGAAAGCTTTTACTACTTCTCAATAATGTGATTATTGTATATAATGTATGTTATATAGTTAAAATAATTCTATAAAAATTTAAACAAAGTTACATTTTACATAAAGAATGGCTGGAATATAGGCATTTATTTATAATAAGTACATTGTTACCTATTAATTTTGATGTCACTTGCAAGTAAGTTACTATGAAATTAGAAAAAGTATAGTAATTACAATTAAAAAATAAATACAAAGCTTTCGTTTTGGGTCGTAATAACCCTCAAGCTGCCTCAAATCAAACCAGGGAAAGGTTATTTATAATGGTTATTTATAACACAATGTTTTGAAATGTCATATCTAACTAGTCACAATCGTATGAAAGCTCCGCGAGTATGGAAGTGACTTGTCTCTCCGAATTAATTCAACCACGTCCGGCACGACGACGTGCCCTCTTCCTGTGTTGCCACCCTACCAAGGAAATCCCCCCTAAGGAATTTCTTATTCATTTGTGGCATTATATTAGTCGTATTGTCCCATAATGAGCTGAAAGAAAATACAAATGGGTGCGTTTACAAAGCCCTCGGATCCTTTGTTGAGTCTATTTAAGCTAATAAAATTTTGCGAAATCGCCGTTGTAAAAGCATCATTGCCACAATTTTTCCAAATACAGACTGCATTATGTAATCAAAATATATGTGGGTAGGTATGTCAAAATCAGTTACTATACACACCAAATTATTCAAGACTTCTTTTGAAGCACAAATTTCATGATAATCTTTTATAAAGTAAACAATTTATTTTGTGTGTATTAATCTTAACGTTTTCCCGGTCAGACTTTCATTTTATTAAACCTGGACCATTTTTAAGAAAGTTCGCTATATTATTGCTCAGGAAAGTCCTATTGTTTTCTATCAAAATCAAGTTAGATGTTGGCAAGGCCGTTACAGATGATGATGAACTAAAAATTACTATTAAAAAAATCATGAAAGTGCACTATTTCGCACATAATTTGGTCGAGATCTCAGGAACCCTGTGGTCTATTGAAATTACTTATGTTTGGATTTGTAGGTTATTACTAATTATTTGGTCCCTTGAACCAGTTTCTTCATAAGTTGTGTAGTTTTCTTGTAAATAAGGAAAAACTAGATTTTTGCGCTTATTCTGTTCCAAAAACGTATGCGCTGTCCCGCTCCTATGAACGCGAACATCCTGTTACAAAATGGCGCGCATTGCGCCCTCTTACAATATGCCTATTGAGAGAGTGGATTGACAAAATATTCAGATATTTTGGGATGGCTATTGTTTCAATCATCCGTTATATCAAATACCTACTTAGAAATAATACCTACGACATTTTTTTTTTGCAAACCAAGAATGTTCGTAGATTGCTTTTTCGACCTTTTGCGGATTCGTAGCCTGATTAAGGGGTTTAAAGATTATGGCCCTAACATCGGTCACCATTTTGTATTTTGTTTTGAAAATCACCATCCACAACTAAAGGTATATATTTGGATAGAAGACACTAAAACAAATAAAAAATGTTCTATATCATACTGTCCTAAAGCGTCAGGATTCTGAGATATTCACATATGAAGAAAAATATAGTTATTTTCACCACACAGAATCCTGACGCTTTAGGACGTTATTTTATAAGACATTTTTTATTTGTTTTAGTGTCTTCTATCCGTACAATAAAAGTTATATATTTATCCGCGTACGATAAAAGTTATATATTTATAACTTTTATTGTTTGACGACCGATGTGGCGCGGCGGGCGAAGGTCCGCCTGCGACGCAGAAGGTTGCGGGTTCGATTCCCGCCTTGGGACAAATGTTTGTACGATCTGCAAATATTTGTTCCGGGTGTTCTGGGTATTTTCTATATATAATAAAAAATATCTATCTATGTTATGTATTGTATTAAGTTTATCAGTCATCTAGTACCCATAACACAAGCTCTGCTTACTTTGGGGCTAGATGATGATTGTCCAGCATTATTTATTTATTTATTATTATTTATTTATTATTGTACGCGGCGATACATAAAACAAATGTTAGCGCCACCCTCCATAAAAAAATATTCAACCCCATTCTCGCAAAATGTGACTTGTGTTGTATGTCTATACGATTTTTGAAAACAACCTTATTAACAAAGAAAATTACAATTAAAGAATATTTACAAATTAGAACAAGTGTTTACACAACAAAACAAAGCAACTAGATGCAGATTGTTGCAATCAATCTAGAGGAAGGTAGCTCAACTAATCTATAAAAAAAAAATTTTAACGTGATATCCCGTTCGCCTCGGCCCTCCCGTGTTTTCAATATTAAAATAATTGTCTAGCTTTTAAATAAACAAACCCAAATAATATAAATGTAGTAAGGTATTACATACTTAATGTCAAACAGGATAACTGAATAAAACTTCATTTCGTTTCGACAGGCTTCGATTGCCGCCATTTGTATGGGAAGGTACCTAAAATTTGTGAACAGTTCCTTCTGTGTAACAGTTTGAATTTTCGGACAGTCTGAATATTCTCATATTAGACTGTGCAAGACCAACATGAGGGGGATATGTTCTTCAGATTAAACGAACTCGAATAAATCAAGTGGAAAATTGAAATTCTACGACCGACTCGCCCGACTCGTTCAACACGATACGAAAACGAACTTTGATTAACCGCGTTCGCTAAACTAATTCGAATTTCGAGTGAATGTTTACTTTTAATATAAATTCTTCCTTTTTATACGAATTTATAGGAGTTTCTATTGCCAATTATGGCAAAAGAAAGCATTCATGCGCTTGAAAATGCTTTGTAGTTGCCTTGGTTGTTTGTGATTTTTAAGAATTATAATTGGATTGTTTAAAAAAATAAAACCCATCTTCAAATACCTTACACTGTTTTCTTAAGTTTTGCGGAATAAAGACTAATACCTCGGTAATAAATACCCTATACAATTGCAAAATAATCATCCATATCGGTTCATAAATGACGGAGAAATCAACGGACATACATAAAAAAACATACATACAGCCGAAAATAGAAACTCCTCCTTAATTCGAAGTCGATTTTTACATTATTTTAATGACACAGCACGACTGTTTGGGCCATTTTATTAGATCATATTAACAAAAAGGTCAGTAGAATATCCTACCAATATCATAAAAATTAAAGTTTGTGAACAAATCTGGCTAATGTCGACGCCAAAAGTACTAATTAGATATCTATCGATACATGAAAGTTTGATAAATATAGAGTAGACCTAGCAAATAGCCTACTTTTATCTATAAAAAAACGCGCGCGAAACAACGGGCAGAAGTTATTCTAGATATTTTTATAATATGTTCATAATAACTATATCAATATTTCCTATTCATCATACTGAAAAGAATCACAACAACGCTGAAACCCAACAAAAGGCTCTGTCCAATTGTCAATTCATGCATTGCACATGGATTGTAGATACATTTATACATCGTGCGTGGTTATAGTGTATATTGTGTTCTATTGAAAGTCAGCACAATAGCAAGATAGCATCCATTATCGGTTATCTTGTTTATAAGTGTCGATATAAAATAAAATTGAGTATATACTCGTATCTTAGGGTAGAACTTCTTTAGATGCAGTTTAGATAAGGGTCTAGGGTTGAACTGAATGCTGGGTCAGCTTTTACATCCCTTCTGTGTCATTCAGTACTTCAGTAGGCAATAACTTGAAAATGGGGACTTTGTGGGTTTTATAGCAACCTAAGATCATTCTGTGATATGAGTAGGTACTCAGATTTTAGGCAACTCTTTTGTCAACTTTTTTGTGTCTCTTTTGTCTGTTGAAGGTAGCTTAGGGAACTTTAAGTTGGCCCTGTATCTACGGCTATATGGAAAAAAATATTTATCAGATTCACATATGTTTTCGTTCGTGAGTTTATCTTTCATACTATTTTCGCCTCTCTTTGCCTGCATTTTCATTAGAAATGAAAACAAAAAAATGCTACAATGAATGGCGAAAATAGTATGAGTGACTTACGAATACATCTGAATTGACCTGCAGAAATGACTCGTACAAAAACATGCCCGCGGGGGCGCTTTTAAAATCAACCAGTACGCTTATAAGATAGGTAGATAGATATCGTTTATTGTCAAAGACATTACATGTTTTTGGTTAGTAGTGTCTTAAATCCTATGTTAGGTTTATCTAGACACTAGGGGTCTCTAAAAATAGCAATAATTATGTATACATAAATTTGTAAACACGGTAGGCTGTTACGCACACAACAAACACAGCGTTGTCACCATCCGTCCTGTCCGAAAAAGCTAGTTATAAAGGCTGGTCTATGCCCCAAGGGCCTTGAGAAAACAAAATAATTATCAGCTGTAAGTGTATAAATAATTTGTTTTATTCGTGAAATGCTCAACTTGTGTAAAATACTTTGACAAATATTTGAGTGAAACAAAAATACTCAAAATCAACAGCGTTTAGAAGAAATATCCGAATTTCAAATTTTTTTTTAAATTCTTGTCTTGGACATATTTTCTTCTAAACGCTATTGAGTTGGAGTATTTTTCTTTCACTCAAAGTATTTTAAACAAATTGAACATTTCACGAATAAAACAAATACTTTATACGGCTACACATAATTATTTTGTGTTCTCAAGGCCGCTGGGGCATAGACCAGCCTTAAAACATGGCATAACCCTAGAAGTCAAACTATTGATAGAATTTCTCGAGATGAAGATTGCTGGAGATAGGACGTGCACACGCATCGAAGATGTAAGTAATTGGATAGTGGGAGCTGCAGGGGGATCTCTATCGCCAATCGAAATAAAACTGCGCTTAACGGAGATGCCATCTTTGCCAAGTTTGACGAAGAAGCCTGCTCACTATTTTATAAGTCGTATAGAAGTAATTTCGGGATAAGTAACTTGATTGGGGATTATCTTACTGGAATCAGTCTTCGTCTACGTACTTGAATCCCAGATATTTAAGGCCTACAAAGACATTTCATGAATGAAAACTTCACTGATAACACGTTCAGCAGTGGATGTATAAGGCTTGATGAGGGCTTCTAAAATTAACGGTCAGATTAAAAAAAAGTATTTCACTGGTAGTTAGTCACATCATCTATATGAATACCTACTCATAATTATAATAGAAATTTTCGATTTATGATTTGTATTTCTTTGATAATTCGGTTCTTTGATTAAATTTCATAATTAATATTTACTGGAATTGGTAGTTAATTAAAATTTCATAAGAAAGTCTTTCTGTTATGTATTATTTATTAGTTCAAATAATTTTAATTTATTTACTTGTTTTTACTTCTTTCTTTCTATTGAATTCAATAGGTGATCATCACAATATTCACAATAGACCTATCATGGCCGCAGTGACACGAAAGCCAACTAGAGCAAGAAAAAAACCTAATCTAAGTAATTTAATTTCTCTTTGTTACAGGTATGAACCCCGCTGTGATAACACAAAGTCGATATCAAATATCGAATTCGATAGATCAGGTCAGTATTTTCTAAAAGTTCTGTTACCTACACTTTAAAGATAATTTTAATTAACTATACATCGGTTTCTGGGGTGATTCCGAGCATTATACATCTGATTTATAGTTGCAGGTAGTAGAAATTTGCAATAGAAAAGAGCAAGGGTTCTTACATAACATAGGGATGTTGATAAATCACAGAACTGTATTAGTAGCCTTACAGCTACACTCGGACAGGACGGACGGTGACACCGCTGTGTTTGTTGTGTGCGTAACTGCCTACCGTGTGTACAAATTTATACTTATTGCTATTTTTAGAGAACCATAGTGTCTAGATAAACCTAACATAGGATTTAAGACACTACTAACCAAAAACATGTAATCTCTTTGACAATAAACTATATCTATCTATCTAGTTCCAATACCGTTTTGTGTCGTAATGGTTAGGTACTACCAACACCTATACACTAGTTAAACTCGATGTAGAATGTTTGTAAACAAATCACGACACAAATAATTAAAACACACTTGCTTGGCGTTTAGTTTCAGATATAATTGTAAGCAATATTTATTGAAGGCAGGATCTCAAAACGACAAGTAGGTAATGTAAATTGCGTGTAAAAAGACGCGGCAACAGTGAATTTTAAAATTTCAAACATTTACAAACATTCTAAGTACATCGAATATGGCCGATATATAACCCAAAATTCACTCTGTTGCCGCGTCTTTTTATACGAACTTTACATTACTTGTCGATTTGTGATCCTTTCTTCAATTAATATTCCTTATATCTGAAACTCGACTCCAAGCAAGAGACTTTTAGTTTTTGTGTTGTGGTTTGCTTACAAACATTCCACATCGGGTCTGGCTAGTGCATAGTACAGTTTGGCTCTGGCCCATAATAACTAGACTAGCCCTCGAAATTGGTCAAAGACTTCGGACGCACAGACACTATAATGAGAACATCACACTTCCCAATCTTCGAAACATTAAAACGAATGTCTGGTTAGCAATAAACATAATCGCTACCAATCCACCAAGTTCCTGAACAGGAAGTTATTGATTCGACCACAGTTTCACACACTCTAATTTAAGCTGTTCAAACTGTGCCTAATTATTATATCCGAGGGATATCGGCAAGTGATTCATATACGTAGGTACTAAGAAGTTTCTGCACGCGGCTTAGCACGCGGTATTTCTGGCATAAAAAGTAGCTTGTAGCTACGTTATTCCAAGTCAAAAATAACATAGATTGAATCATTGTTCTAAGGAAATTTTTAAGGTGGTTTATATCCGAAGGGAACTGAGGGGTCTATTTGAGGGGGGAGTCTATTTGACGTTAGTAACGAGACCTGATCGTGACGTATCCTTTTAGTATGGGATTTGCGTAGTTCCCTGTCCGCACGATAGAGGCACTATACCAAATTGTATGGAAAAAGGAGACACCACGATCACGTGGTATCATTACAAACGTCAAATAAACTCACCCCTCTGGTTTGTGGGTTTATCCGTTCGGTACTGGCGTGAAGAAGTAACAAACATCACCCATCCATCCATACATCCGTCCATCTATCGAAACTTTTTCATTCATAATATTAGTCTCAATTGCGGATGCAAGTAGTTATTTTGATAGGCGTAAAATTAACGGATGCTGGATCAATCTTGTGTTTTAGATATCGTAAAATTAGTGATCAATTGATCATACATGAATCACACACACTTAAAATAAGCATTAGGTAAGTAAATTAGAAAAAACAAATTTTATTGCCTTCTGGTAAATTGCTATTATTTGAATATCTCAATTAATAATGTTTAGCTAATGATTTAAGTATCTTTGTATCTGCTATTCAAAATGGCAACGAATTTTTAAGATTTTTTTGCTTACTGCTTGCTGTGTCATTCCGATGGGTAATTTGTATCACGGTAGCGAATACCGCGTAGCCTTTACTTTGCTTTTCGTTCGTTTATTCAAAATATGTATGTACTAATTTTTATAATTATGCAATCCAATCAACTTCTATATAAATTAAATTTAGGCAATATAATTAACAAAAGGAACAAAGAGCTTTTGTTTCCAACTGTCAATAAAATAAATCCCCTAAAATCAAACTTAGCTTAAATTCACATTCATCATCCACGCTTCATTATTGTTAGAAGGAATTTGAAATACGAAGTCCTTTATCGTTCTTTTTTCAAACCCATGAATGAACAAAGATTCTATTTTCAAATTTAGATTGCGTAATGGGGACAAAGAAAGCTTTTTTGTGTCTTCATAGAATAAGTAATAGAACGTACACCTTATGTGTAGGTACAAATGTGCGTATTGAACGAAATACGTGCACATGTTGTGGTTACAAATCATTGTACTCGTAGGTATGAGAAATGCATTCGTTGACAGATTGATTACAGCTATTAATTCTGGGATATTGGAAGTGTTTATATTACTACAAGCTGCTGCCCACGGCTTTGCACGCGCTATGTAAGTAGCCTATGTCCGTCCCAGGGATACCATTTACCTCCCTGCCAAATTTCATTGAGATCCGTTCAGCCGTTTAGGCGTGAAAAGTTAATAGACAGACAGACAGAGTAACTTGCCAATTTTTAATATTAATATGGATTTATTACCTATGATTAAAAAGGTCCTTGTTCAAAGGTACATCAAAAAGGGAGTCGAATAAAGATATGCATAGATTAAACGTACGTTTTTGATGAATTAATTTGAAAAAGACGACAGAAAAATAAAGATCACCTAACAAATCTACATAAAATTCTTTCATAAAACCTTCGAGTGAAAAAATATCGATTGGTTAATCAACAACAAAATAAACTTCTGAATCATTGAAAACCGTTGAAAGCAAGCACTCATAAAATTATGTCATGACGTCACAACTCATAAACTTTAGTACGGACTTTTATTGCATCTCATGTTATGAGCTTCACGGAATAAGTCACATAATTCGGAATGAACACGAATACGGTCACCATTAAAATTGTTTTATTGTTTTTTGTTATTAACATATGTAGTAAAGAGGCTATAGGCATTCCTTTGTGTTGAGTCACAGTTTACAGATTGACTGCCAGTCAGTAGAGAAAGTGCAAAATATTAAAATGGACATTGTAAAATAGATGTAAAATAGACATTCAATGGCTATACAATATCAACAGGTATCGTCCAAAAAATCGTAACGGAACAAAAAAAAATTTATGTTTTACTGAAAAAAAGTTTATCATTGTCATTATGTCACAATGTCATATCTCATGTTGATGTTGTGAGGTTTTATTTTTTTGATTGTTGGTCATACATACATATTTTCATTTATGAAAAACAATGTGTTCATGCCTAAGCTAATGGCCAAGTTAGCTTCAGTAATTTCTACTTTTAAAGAAAAAAAAGAGAACATTTGGGTCACAGTGTGTAACCCAAATTTTTTTGCCTAAATTGAAAACTTTTGACTTTGCCCTACTGCTAACTTATAAATTATCCTGTACCAAGTAGTAATTTTACTTATTACTTGTACCTAACACGGTTGCGTAATTCTCTAGCAGATGTAAGATTTCATAATATCGGATTAAGTATGTTGTTTAGTAGGGATTGTTCGCGCCTGTCTGAACACGTGTAGGATTGTTATTGTACAGGATTAAAAGAAACAAAAGGTTATTGACATTTTCGGGTGACGTACTTAGCGGGTTTTAATTTTCGTCCGTTAATGCGATGTACTGTACTGTGGCATGGTCCTAAAGTTGTTTTTTTTTCAGAATAAAAGTTTAAGAGGTTTATAACTTCTTTTTTATGTTTTCTTTTGTAGCATAATAGACTTATCTGCTTACTTATCTAGTTTATGATACACTAAAATGTTATGATGAGTATAAGAACTAAAGTAATATACCGGAAAAACATTCCGATGTGCGTGAAGCTTAGTAATTCAGTGAATAATACCGCTTCCATTTTTCATATTAGACCCCAGAACGGAGCAAAAAGGCGTGATGTAATAACCGTAATATTAAAGCTTTTCCACGATACTGTAATCTATTCTGTACTCTCACTGAAATGAAAGAAAGATTACTTTTCCTTGTAGCAGATGTAGGAACCTATATTAGTCTGTCATCGAAGGTAATGTACCCGTTCCGGTTTGAACCTCTTTTTTGTGAGCATGGACATATTTATGGTGAGATTTTGATGTTCAATCTTTTTTTGATTAGAAATAGAGTCGTCTCAATTTGTCTTTTATAACTTAAAAAAAGTTGAAAATCTAAAGCGAAATGTGAGAAGCGCGGCAAACGTATTTTTATTACTAATTTCTCCTTCAGTTTATGGAGTGTCCAGTAACATTACCAAGCATTACATTACACTACCTACATTTAATAAAATACCGTAAAACAGGGTGCCTCTGAGAACCGGAGGGTGACTTTGATGGAGTAATCATCAAATTCATCCCCGGTAAAATTTATGCTTTTTTTTAAATTTACTCCGTAAAACGAAACGGAATGAATATTGTTTTTGTAGTTTGCGTGCACTAATACAAAATGATTATTGCTTCACCCAAAAAGCCACTAGTCTTCCACTAAAACAGCAGGAGATAGCTTTATCATGGCGGGGGGTCCATGTTAGCACACGCGATTTGCAAAGGAGTATTTATAAAATAACGTACCGGTTATTTTATTCAGTAAGGTTAGACCAAAGAGGTTAGGTACCCCTGGTTTTCTGGGATTCGTTATTTGTCTTCCAAATTCAAAACTCGAATCAACAATGGATCAAAATAACATTACCGTGACCAAGCCAACTTGTGGAGTGTGTACGTGGATTCCAAAATCCGATCCTTCTCAAAATGCTTATTTACCATACGCTTATTGAAGAGTTCTTTGACTTGCAAATAGCCCGGCCCTTGGGCGGTTTCCATTGAAATGTCAATTTGTTTTCTATTGGGGTTCGTTGTTTGAAAAGCTTGAGACATAGGCGGGCTACACATTCGGCACAGCTACACGAAACATAAATTGCACTAATTTTTTATTCTCCATTGACAAATGTTCCTACCAGACAGTCCGAAGCATCACGGGCGGGGTCGTGAAACCTGTAAGAAAGTGCGGAGGCCGTTGGGAATGGGCGACTAGGATGATGCTGGCTGAAAATAAAAAAATATAAGTACTTGATGTAGAACTCTTTAAGCTGCAATATCTATCTCATGGTTGGTAGCAATTATATTCAAAAGAATAATCAAATATTCACGGACTATCAAAGTTCTATCCCGAATTACTTACGTTACAAAAGAGGTCCTATGATCATAGCAGAGACGTCTAGGTTCATAATTTAAAACATGAGACGTGAAACCTTGTCTCGATAAAATAATTCTCGCCGAGAGTGTAGAGCGGGCCTTAGATATATCGGTTCAGTGGTCACAGACCAGTCCCTTTTCAGGAAGTCAGTCAATGTTTGTCGATCGTGGTTACAATATTGATTTGAATTAGTACTAAAGCCATACTAGATTAGGTAATTTGTTGTGCGTGCGAAAGTTCTAGGAATTCGTGGGTATATCCTAATAATGCCGTTTTAAGCCTTGGTCTCTTGATCTCTACGCATTACGCTGCGTGCTGCGGCACTGGACAATTACTCCGTACCGCTGACGCAGACTTCGAACGGAGCAAAATACCACTATAGACGTTTTCATACGATTATGTGTCCGGCACCGCATTGCGCATATCGCATCGTGCTGCGTAGTGATCAAGAGACTAAGGCTTGAGCCGTAGATCGTCCCAAAGATTTTCGACGACCAAAATTGTCGAAAATCTTTGGGCGTAAATAGTAAAGCATTCCCGTACAGAGTAAAATGTTGCCGGTTCAAGTCCCGCCTGAGTCGAAATTTTTTGGATAGGTGTTATACTAGGTACGGTCGGTAGAATTTGAAGACACACCGAACCACAGTGTGGTTCGGTGGTCTTCAAATTCTCAAAACAAGATTAGATATAGATTAGATAGTCTTCTAGTCTTTATTCCAGCCAAATCGGATGTACAATGTTTATAAACAAACCGCCCACACTTATCTTAAAATTCACTCTGTTGCCGCGTTTTTTATACGCAATTTACAAAACTTTGAGCTTTATTCAAAATATTGCTTACAATTACTATATCTGAAACGCGACGCGAGCTTTAGTTTTTTTTTTTTTTTTTTTTTTTTTTTTTTTTGTGTCGTGGTTTGTTTACAAACATTTTACATCGAGTTTGGCTAGTGTATAATTGATAACATCAAAATCGGTTTTCTAATTTACCGGCCATTGGCAATTCAAATCAACAAACTTTCAAATTTCCTTTTTTTTAATTTTCCGGTCTACGGTCGAACACCTTTGATTTCTCCGTAATTTATCAGCTTCAAGCAAGAACTGCTTATCGGCCTGTTAAAATACAAAATTTAAAAAGCCTTTATTTAACAACCATAATTATACTCTTATTTAGTTACATTATACTTTCTTATTTTAGTAGGTATTAGACATCTGTGTAGAGGTTATAGTTATTCTGTGTCAGTATCTTGATTGTTTTGCCTTTCAGCATAGGCCTCCCCCAGTTTCCTCCATAGCAGCCGGTCATGTGTTTTCCTCCTCCAATGTGAGTCCGCTATGGATTTGATGTTATCCTCCCAGCTTAGAAATGGTCTTCCCCTTGCTCTTTTCCCTTCTCTGGGATACCATTCAGTGACATCCTTGTCCCATTTATCTTGTTTGGTTCTTAGGCCATGACCAACCCTCTTCCACTTCAGCTTTTTTATTGTGTTTGTTATGTCGGCTATTTTTGTTTTGTTAGCGGCCTGTTACTAACTATTAATCAGTATAGTACCTGTATTGTGAATGTACTAGTACTAATAGACGATCAAACGTGGTGCCACGTCACCGCACCACCGCAGTGTGCGGTGCGCTCTGTGCAACAAACTACCGCACAGCTTATCGCACTGTCCAGTCGTTTCGTTCCATCGAACCAACCGCACACTTATAAATAACTAGCTGCTGCTGCGGCTTCGCACGCTTTTTTCCGAGATTAAAAGTAGCTTATGTCCGTCCCCGTGATACTATCTACCTCCCTGCCAAATTTCACTGAGATCCGTTCAGCCGTTTAGGCGTGAAAATGTCACAGACAGACTGACAGACAGAGTTACTCGGACATTAACTTTTTTGGATAATGTGCCGAACCGTTCGCCACACGATTGAATATATTCCGGAGCGAACAAAGATCACGGTGCGGAGCGCACCATGTTCGATCGTCTGTACTTTAAAGGACCGAAGCTTCATCTTAAATAATCTCATTTTAAGATAATTATTTATTTAGATTTAGCATCGCCTTAGGGCTAAAAAAACCTGTAATGATGTTGTTTCTAAATAAATAAATACAATTTTATTTAGAAACAACATCATTACAGGTTCTTATTGTACGAATTTTAAGTAAACTTGCAACTTGATTTGACAATAAGGTCTTTCTTTAAGATAACATGCATGAAACATGCATGATATGGTACTGAGGGCTTATTACAAGTTTCCACATATACGGTATTTAGTAAAAAACTTAAGTAACAATCAAAAGACGACGAACCAAAGGCACTAATGAATAAAGAAAAATGATAATACCTAGTCCAGTCTAGGTACTGCCAACAAAACTGACGATGTAACCAATTAATCCAATTCCCATAATGCTGCCGTTCTATCGACCTGATTTTACTGACGATAGTTTGCAGTAGACGGTGACCCTTGATTAAAAATCTTGTTCAACCCCTGATTATTCAAGGCGCGTGTGTGTCACTAAAAATAGTTCTGATTCAAATTCTCTGAAGGGCCCTTAACATTTTGGGGTTTCTTTATTAAAAACAAGCTTTTGCGGTGATCATATCCGGGTTAGTAGTACCCACATCCGGCGGATATCGAGAGGCTTCCGAGTAGCATTGTGCGGTATTGTGCCATTCGAATATCGAACGCTATTGTGAGCGGTTGTAAGCGATGTCGCTTGCGTTACGAATTTACGATAAATAGATTCGGGACTGTTTTTGTGCGTCCTCACTCGAGATTTACATAAAAACTCAAGGGGATTATTGGGGCGGATTGTTTAATGAAAAAACCTGGTGACATTATTAAAGGCAAGGGCGCTGTGGCGATAAGCTCTTTTTGTTGTGCACAAAAGGCTTAAAACAGATGAATACCTACCTACTTTTCTAGAATCTTGGCAAGTAGTTTTTAAGCAAAAAAGGATTTTAAAGAAAAGCTACAACCAACGCTTTGTCGGAGTATGAACGTTCATCGCTCTACTTTATAAGATGGACCGTTTCAGAAAATTTTTAGACATAAATAAGGAACGCTTTTTAAGAAAAATTACCTCGAGCGCGAACTAAAAGCTCAAGGCATGAAAATTCTGCGAAAAGCTTAACCTAATTTATTTATCTTGCTTAGCCCTGTCCCGACCTAAATAAACTCATCAGTGTTTCAAAGTTGAGTATACAAATAAACATTACAAAGTGAAGGAGTTGGTTAAACGTTTACCGACCAGATTATTTGAATCTATTGAAATTCAGATAAAGCATTAAGATTCTACCAGCAGGCAGGACAAAAAAGTTTTTGTTTTGATGCTCTCTTTACGTTAGATTAGTGGAAATTACCTGAATAATAAAGTTTACATATGAAGTTGCCGGTATTCTTGAACCGAGTTCATACACAGATCAAGAAAAAACATACTTTCGATCCCAGGACTTAATTAATCTTCATTAGTCATGCGTTAGACGTTAGGAATAGGCGCGTCTCACGTGAGACATTGGGAATGAATCATTTGTATGACCGCTACTGCAAATAAAAAAATAAAATACAACACCAGTGCACAAAGAGCCATTTTTGTTTTAAGTTAGCGTGATCACCAAACTAATAGGTAAGTACAAATATTGAAAAACTCAGAATACCAGAAATTATGGTAGAGCATTAAAATTTTTTTGATAACCTACAAACTGCCCCACAGCTGTGCAAATGTATCCTATATTTTCAACCGACGAAAAACGTTTAAGATAAGGATGTATCTTCTGGATATCTTCGCCAATTTAGATCCGATTTTGATAATTCTTTCGTGTATCGTGTGGAGAATGGTCCCGCGGTTGTATTCCAGGGATTACCATATGCTTCGTAAAACTTAAAAAAACATTATAAATACACAGAAATTTGCAGTAGAATTTCAATTTTTCTAAAAACACCATATTATCGTTTGACTGGACTAAAGCACTGCCTCGATACAAACCATCCACAAGATTCCTTCAACATTGCCGGGTAGCTAAAATGTTTTTGTTGTAAGACGGCTACAATTAATGACTCTCTTTTGTGAAGCCTTGATTACGGTGATTACGATCGCTTTTAGAACACGACTGGAATAGCAATAGGTAATGGAGAAGGACATAAATTGATTTTTTGAATGCTGATTGCGGGAGTTTTGTTATTGCACGATTTTTACTGGAATCGTGCTCGTTTTTCCAATACCATTGATGCCACAAGACACAAATTGTTTTATAAGCTGTCTCTTCAGAGAGGAAAAGATATGGACACCAAAACATTTAACTCAATGATATATCATATCACCTACCTACTCATACAAAACCTTCATTCAGCGTAGCTTGTATTGTATTGAACTGTAAGGCACGGCATAATCTACTATTACCTAATATTGTAAAATCATGAGACAAATTCCATAGAATTACAAATTGAAAGTTCATACAAAAGCAATCTTCCTACGTGGTTTCATTAGCAAGCTATTTTTATTACGAAAAGACAAATCCAATAGGAATTTGCCTCAATTATCTCCCGTCGCTATTCTCGCGCTCACTATCATAAACTTAGCTCATATATATGTGTACTCAATTATTACTATATTTTTCGCGAGCAATTTCAATACATCGTAGAGTCAACGGACTCGGATTGAAATAAGATTGTTTACATTGCCGATGGTTCTTGATGGAAATAGCTGGTTTTATTTTAGAGTACGCTATTTTCGTTAGTATTCTAATAAGTTAACATTTAGTTTTTTTGTACGTACTTTAGAAATATTTAACGCGCGGGCTCGTTATTATATGCAATTGACGAGTCATCCTGGTCGACATTTAGATTCCTGTTTCTATACCAATTAGTGTTTCACATAAATAACATTCGTAATCAATTTTATTTAAATGTTGATAGTTAATTTGCGGAACAACTAATTCAATTTGAAAAATTCACTGATAGGATAAATCCATAATTTCAATAGTACTAACATGGTTACTTAGATAAGTTTAACATAATTAAGTCTTTGTGTGGTACGTACCAAGTAAATAAGGACGCGGGCAGCAGTAAATATCTCAAATAAATGTAAAATGCATATTAACGATTATTTATCCGGTATTTATCAAGATTATCACACAAAAACTGGACATAAACTATTATTAGAAATCATTGTTATGCCAGGACGACTAAAACCAGCGCAAATTGTGAAGATCTACCCGCAAAGGAGAACAATGTGATTCCCATAATGAAATCTGTTCTAATACCTATCAGTTTCAGGCGGCACAAAGCGTTTGTTGCAGCAAAGCGACGATGAGATTATTGTTCCAACGTTTGAGGATATCTCTCTGCAACTGCAAACTCTAGATGGAAACTAAACACATTAGTCGACTTTGAAAAAAGGAGAAGTTTTTATGTTCTGCTGTATGTATGTTTTTTTATGTACGTAGATTTCTCCGTTATTAAAGACCGATTTTGAAAATTATTTCGCTCTTGCATTGATAATGATCCCGAGGGGTCCCATAAAAATATTCTCGAGGGTAGTATTTGTCCCGCAAAATTTAAAAACAGTGTAAAATTAAGGGATTCGAAGTGGGTTTTTAGTTATTTTAAAAATATTAAATTATTCTTATGACTCAATCGATTTGTTTTAACATAACCAAAACTATCAAAGACATAATGCTGCTTATGAATTTAGAATAATAGTTAATAACCTACACAGTAGCCTTTATTTCCATAAGCTTATTAGAATTTAGACTTACTCATATACATACTTTTAATTACTGCGAGTGAAAAGTATGGTTCAATAAGCCTTATTAAAAAGTTATTGAACCATACCATACACAAAGAATAAAAACAAATGAGTGCTAGTATTTAGGTACAAAGGTGAAGAGAAAATCAATAAACACTTTATTTTTTATTTGACAATAATTTAAAGTTATAACATTAAAATGTGCTTATTTTGTAAGTCTAAAGAAATAAAAGTTATTGAGTTCTGATTTCTTGTTCCACAAGATAAGAACGGTATTTGAACGTCTACTTGTCCTGGAGTGGGAAACGTTGGGATCAGTTCATGAAATTCCTGTGAACTTTCTCCGAAATGTATTTTAAAAAAGCTCGAGGGACAAGTAACCATGTTAATATCCCAAGATGTAGCAGCCTGTTCCCTGAACAACTGTACTGTTTGAGAATCTGGTCTTGTTTACATTCGCACGTAGCACTGCTGGTTAAGGATATTGCTATTTAAGGCGCGGTATTTTTATACCATGTGAAAATGCGCGAGGTAGTGTTACAATGTTTTATACAATGCATAATGTTGTTAGAGTAATAATCTTTGACGTCAAATCATCGATCAAGCTATCCACCGGCGGATACCTGATCGAAGCGTCAAATCAATACTTATTAAAAACAAATCCTTACTATCATAAAAATTGCGTCGTGTTGTCGTGTCAGAAATAAATATTCTGTCAGAGCCTTTTTACATCAAAACAAACGGCTACATGGATCTTAATGATTTTTTTTCAATGATGTAGATGGTATCCCTATTCATAGGGATACATATATAAAAAGTATGTTCTTCATGAAGAACTTACTTTTTATCGAAAAAAATACCAACCATGAACCAAGAAACCATGCAGTGAAGCTTGTATTACGTAAGTTATGTTCCGTATACAAATCTTAGATGCCTCTGCAAAATAAGAACACTTTTCATAGCAAGATTATTTATCTAGGAATGCAAATAAAAAAAATATATCTTCTTTGATTGACAAGACGTTCTATTACAGCATCAGCGTCCATTCTAATATTTTCTCATGCTCATCACTTTCTAGGAACTAAATTAATTACAATCGAGGTACCTGCGTTTAATTAGCTTATGATTGTCTATCAACAGTCACGTCGTTAATTGACGGATCTGCGGCTTAGCGGCGTCAGATGCAAACCTTCTAATCTTAAATTTAAATCTAAAGGTTAATTGAAATTTTCAGTTAGTGAGGCAGGCCGCACACGCGACACATTTATTGCCCCCGTATATCTGCGCGCAAGCACGCTCACCAAGGACACATTTGTAGCTGGTGCAGTTTGTACATTTGCTAGGTCGCCTAGTCACATTTCGCATTTTACATTAGTCACATTTGGCGCGTTATATGTGGCGAGGCAAATGTAGCGTCGGGGTAAATGTGATGCCGGTGTTATTATGAGACTTGATTTGCAAGTGAGTAAAATCATTCCATTGGAAAAAGTTTTGTGATTTCAGAGCCCCAACTTTGTTTTCTCGATAGTATCAAGACGTCATGAGACGTTCCAATTTGCATGGGATTTGCGTAGTTCATTTTCATTGTATTTCATTGTCCTTTGACCGCTTGCTGTACCAATTTCACAAAATGGGACGTCTCGTTGACGTCTCCATACTTTAGAAATTTAGAGAAACCAAACACAGCGCGAGTGTTCAAGGTTTTAAACAATTTTCTATAAAATTGTATAAAACCTTGAACACTCCGTCAAAGGAATTTAGCATGTGTGGTACCTATTTACCACACATGCTAAATTCCTTTGACTCGAAAAGGTTGTATTGATTTCACAAAAACAATATTGACGTGACATCCTTAATTGACATTCATGCATTATACCGATTAAACATCGTCCAGCCTCGAATCAGGGGGGTCGCCAAATTGCTGGACGTCGAACTGCTTTAGATTAGGATTGATGAGCTCTCTGTGTCCGTTGCTCATTTCCGACTGTTGGTCTTGCTAATTAGGGAATGGAGATTGATGGTTTTGCTTTGTTTTGGGTAAAAATATGAGTGAAAAAAAAATCAAATATTCAATTATCTCTATTTATAAGGTATACTGTTTCCCTTTAATTTCGTTATTGTGCATACTCAGGTCACTCACGACATCATGAATAAGTGTTCATTCAATTCAATTCAACTTTTTGATGCTAGATGTGCATCGAAGTATTTTAACTAAGTACTTCTTTAAGTGGGTATGTACTTACACATATATTTCTAGCAGAAATCCTTTGCGTCATGGATTGCTTGTTGCTTTTGAAGAAACATGAATACTACACGCGTTATATTCCCTGAAAACAATGGGAACTTTTTAAAACAAAGTTGAAAAAAAAACGGTCAAATCAGACAAAACATTCAGTGCATGCGTCATATTCAGGCTCACGAGCGTCACAGTCAGTAGAGAACAGATGAATCATTGTACGATATGAAACATTGTCAGATGTAAGAACCTATTGTAAAATAAATAATAGATTTAGGCATTACTTTGCGGAAACCCATTGTAAAATATTAGGTTTAAAAAAAATAACAAAAATAAAGTTTTTTACCTTCTCAGATTGCATGGCATGTCTATTTGTGTGAGGGAGGGCAGTGCACGCGAATTGCATTTTGTTGAATCTCATCTGAGAAGGTTTTGCGAGGAAATGTTACTAAATATTTTTTATCCTGTTATTCTACCCATTGTAAAATAAAATAATGAGATGCACGTTCTTAACTTAGTGAATTTAGTACTACAACTTTTCAAATTCCAACCCTAGTCACAGGTCCAGAGGGAGACCCAGGATAACGTAGAAAGATGTATAAGTATTTGATATTTATTTTCAACCCTAAACTATCATTACAAAAATATGATAATTCAATAGCTATGTTCTATTTTAAAATTGATTATAAGTAAACAACACAATTCATCTCTAGGTACACTATACATACCATAGTTAGTTCAGAGACCTAAAACAGATTGAGCCCAAATCCAAATTGAGCGTGTGCAGAGTGCGGGTAAGAGGGGCTTTGTCCAGTAAGTTGGTCCTGCTTTGATGCACTTAGAAGAGACGGAGCCGCCTGCGCCGATTTGTAAGATTTTTATGCTACCGAAGACGACGTCTAAGACGGAGCGAATTAAGTATAAAGCCGACCTTACCACCAAAAAAGCACGGAATAACCAGCAGTAGGTAAAGAGAGAGATTATTATAAGTAGGTTCCACATCGCCCTAGGCTCATATTAATACTATACTAGCCTAAGTTATAATTGGAAAACTACAACAAAACTTTTTCCCATTGCAAAATAGCTCCAACAATCTTGGAAGGTAGAGTTTTCCTCCCTTAGGGGAGAATTTGACGGTGGAAAAGGAATAAACCGGCTGTATTCATCTAAGCTGTGATCGCACAAACGAACACCGGCATATGTCCAAAATATGTGGCACAATGTAGGCTAATAATATTAATGATGTGAGTGAATATGTTATGGGAATATGGAACGGAGAGGATAATGAAGTGACGTCACGCAGAAATTTTAATGGTCTTATGAGATTATTAGTTGGTTACAATGTTAACTGAGGTGCAACGTTGGCCGTAGCCACTAGCGGTCGCAGTGTTAGAATCAACCCGTCAACTCAGCCCGTTTTTGTAAATGTATTGACTTTAAACATTTGATATATTAAATTACATTTAAGTGATTACCAAACGCAACAGCCCAGACTTTTAGCATGTGAATGTCATCGATTGCTGCAATTCATGAATGCCGGAAGTTTCAATTACTTTATTAAATGCTCTCTGCATTGCTCGAATTGTTTTTATTTACTGCTTTTGTTTTACGTCGTGTACATCCGTCATCCGTTGGAGGTTTGCTATTTGATTGGCTGATCATTTAAAACACTTTATTTTACCGTTTCAAAATTATTAAAAACATCCGGAAAAAATTACGGCTATAGCTAGTTATGTGAGGTCCTTTTTGCTTATAAGCCCCATATTGTGGCACCTTGTATAATAATGAGTGTGTTTTATCATTTGTAAGCAGCACAAAGGTTGACATTTGTGATCTCGACCAATTTTTCATAACAACCCGTCACCCACATCCACTCTTCATTCAAATGAGTTGTTAACAGTTACAATACCGTCCCCTGAGTCATTCCGCTAATGGTCCGATACCATTGGCTGAGTGCTTTTTGCGAAATGCTTTTGTTCCCTTATTTTTTGGATAAATTTTGAAGGGAAAATCAATTCCGGAATAACGTTGCACTTTGCTACGAATAATATTAATTTGATATTGCTTTACCTAATATCAGATATTTTTTCGAATCATTGTAAATCATATCAAATAAACTCAAAACTAACAATATAATACTAATCACTAATATTAATCAAATATAGATTCATATGTTAATCCTGCTGCAGCAGTTAAAGCCTGTAACACGCTCGTGAGCAAATTTACTGGTTCATAAACACCTGATTCGAGTAAAAACCGACGAAGCCCGTACGACAAAGCTGCCATTTTTGTTGACTGACACTCTTGATCTCCTAGAAATACGCTAGTGCGATACGGCCCTTAAAGGAAATGGATTACATTTTTGATCGCTTCCATTCCACTGCGCTCATTGTCTAGGGCAGGAATGTGAATGATAGCATCCATCGCGCAATATATTCTGAGATTAAACTCGCAATTTCTCCGGCAATTTGCAAATAAAGTAAGTCTGGAATGTATGATTCATCGGCAGCAGGAAATTTCTGATTCATTCTAAGTAGGTAATATCAATGAGAGCGAATAAAAAGAAGACAATCAGCCTAGTAACTTTCTATTTTTCTTTTGATTGGATTGGGGCTTCTTACTAACTCAATAAGACGCCATGCTGTGATCGAAAGCTGCTGCCAATTTCTCTGAACCATTCGACCAATAAAGCAATTCTTACAAGAATCATCTGTAGTAAAAATGGGCAATAACCTTTCCAGAACTTATATCATTAAAAGATTGAAAGATTAGGTACCCGTGCAATTGCCGGGGGATAGAAATCACCCCAAGGAGGAAGATTTATCTCATTAGTTAAATGGCGCGTCTGACAGCAAGTCAGGCTAGGCTTCGGAGAATAAGCTAACTTGAGAATTTCAGCAAATTGGATTCTTTCCTTAAAATACTGAGAGCAGATTAAAAAGAAAATTTGTTCTCACCTTTTTGTTTGCAAATTCGCAGCAGGATATTTATTGTATTTTGTTCTAGACGATTTTAGAACAAAATACTACCTCTTAATATAACATTATGTAAAATACTACTTACTGCTACATATTACGAGATCTCGAGATCTCGTATGTAGTTGAAGAGTCAGCCAGACCAAAAAGACGGATTGGTTTTATCGATCTCATAGTAGTCGAATACATATTCAAAAACTTCATCGTAAGGGGTCTTTGTCGTCTCTTTGATGATAATTATCACCATTTGTTAATTTTGTCAGTAATAAAAATATTGCTTGAATGCCCTGCGAAAGCTCGACAAGATCTTATAAAATCAAATATGTCCCCCAAGATGGTTTCGCTTCGGCTTTCGGCAGATTAGAACGTTTTACGAGATCGCATGCAGGGATGCACAGGGGGGATCATTGGAAAAGTTTTAACTAGATTACATTTGATTAGGGCTGACATTTTCGAGATTATTTAGGCTCTATGTCTACTGAGCCATCGTAAGGGCTCTCCTGGTTGCACTTCCATGCTTTGCCCGTGTTGACCAAAAAAATGTTTCAGAGAATCAGTTCACAGCTGGCAGTATTTATCTTGATGGATATTGTCAAAGATTTAAAATATAAAAATATTTTAACTACATACAGCTTGCGACTTAAGAGATTGAGATACTTAGAAAAAACTATTGGCATAGCCAACTTGCTGGTGCTAGCTAGAGATCAAGGTGTAGGTACGTAAATTAGGATGTATCAAAATAAATGCTAAATTTAGCGTTAGTGTTACGTTATCTTAGTGTTAAGTGTTTGGAGCGCTAGAGTCGACACTGTACTGGCTTACACTTCCGAGATGAGACGAGTGAGTGGTTTATGGATCGGGAGTAACTTGTTACGCTGTAATTTGAGAGTTTGATGACATTTTTGTGAGGCACGTCGCATTAATAAAAGTTTTATTAGTCTCGCAATAACTCAGTTTTCCATTTGTTGGTCGGAGTTCCTAAACGTTTTTAATCTAAGGGAGGAGCTATAGACGACGTCTATAGCACGTCTCGTACTGAAACGTCTATTAGACGTTTCAGTACGAGACGTGCGTACGGGAACTAAGGTACTTTCAAGTTACCTACTCTGCAAATAAAACGCGATTGTGGTAACTAATAGTGGTGTTCTCTGAAAGATAAATCGGACGACCAGCAGCTTCATCGGTTAACTTTGACGTTGGTATGATGTTTGGAAAACGTCTCTAGCAAATCAACATCAACTTATATATTAGTCCACTGCTGGACGTAGGCTTCCTTTAATGAGCGCCATAGCGCCCTGTCTTCAGCTTGCCGCATCTGCCTGGAGTCTCTCGCTGGTTGACATCCCACCTGACCGGGAGACGTCCTACACTACGTTTGTTGAGTCGCGGTCTCCACTCAAGAACTCGTTTACCCCAGCGGTTGTCGGTTCTGCGCGAGATATGGCCGGCCCACTGCCACTTCAGCTTGCTCATTCTCTGGCAAATGGTAAAGTAAAATGTCCTCTATATTAAATCCAATAAGCTATAAGAAGCACACCACTTTAAGCTATCTAAACTCGTCGTTAGGTACCTACCTATTTATTTCTTCTATGTTGTGAATTCTTAGGCCAACGGTGTTTAGCGTTTAAAAATGTAATATGTGTTATTCAATTATCGAATTTATTACCTGTAGAGAAAGTCGAAGTTTCAATCTATTTAAAAGACAATAGGTTGCCATTGACACATTGTCAAGATAATAACTCGTAATAGTTTGATCGCTCGTCAATCGATTCATAAAATGATTTTGTAAGGAAGGCACCAATTATTAAGAACACAATAGACTTGAATGCAATCTAGGCAGCCTAATGATAGGTTGCGGGGTCGTAAGAAACGAAAGAGCATCGACATATTTATTGTCTTTTGTTTTCTTAGATTGATTGGTAATCTTGGTTGACAGGTAGGCAGTAAGTATCTTCCACTCCTAATTTTTGACGCTGTCTAAATGGCTAAAACTTACAAAACTTCGAAGAAGTTCTGGTATTAAAGTTCAGATTAAAATAGCTCAAACTCGCGGGTATAATTATATCGCAGAAGTCATTGAAGATGACAGCGTGACAGCATGCTGTCCCGCTGTCATTTTCAATCCCATTCTTTATCTACACGACCTATGCCTAAAAGGTACCTGCAAGTTACTGCATGGTTACGGTTTACTGGGCACCGGTCATACCTTTTAGATAATTATTAGAAAGGTGTAAATTCTTAGAAAGTACCTAACAAAGAGGTCAAGTTAAATCATGGACGTTAAATTGAACCGTACTAAAAGAAAGCAAAACTGTTAAAAAGTTAATTAACGTTATTTAACTTATTGTTTTCTTTATCTGTTTTTGTTTTCTTGTTCCCCAGAAAAAGCGTCATTTCGACTTTGCCCAAAGTTGCCAAGTGTTCACTTTTTTCGAACATTATTTTTAGATTTTGAGAACATTCTAATTTCACCTGTCTGAAGATGTTCACATCATTTATTACATTCAAACTTAAAGTTAGTAAAAAATATCTGTGATGAAAGAAGTTTTCCATTGACAATAATCGTAAACAAAGGTCATAGGGATTTTGTTTCTGTCTGAATCGTAAGACGAGACAAGTATTGCGGTTTGTACAGTGATACTCGTCATTAGGTCATGATTATTAATTCAAAGAAGCCTGACTATTTTATTACGATACGTGAACGTCTTGACTTCTTGATGTTTTTTATACTTAGACTTGATACAAAATGGCATAACAAGCGTCTGGTCGAAGCGACGCATGACCCGAGAGCTAGTGAGGAGGTACCAAACTGGTGCATCGCATCAGCTTTGCCGTTCAGCTGGGCAATGCAGAGAGCGTCTTGGAGAAGCTTCCAATTGCTTCTGATTTGAACCAGTTGAGCTCCCTCTCAATTATTTAAAACAGTCTGCAGTTAACTCGACTGTTTAATACCTACTAATAGTAAAGCTCATGGCTCATTCAGCTACATAAGATTAGAGGAGAAATGGGTAAGTTTTCAAAAGTACCTACGTTTTAATTTGTGATTAAAATCTTGCTGTAGTAGGTACGTGATATTGCAACCTGACTCTGGAAATGATAATAATAATGGCTAAGGAAAGAAGATTACTAAGATCATACCTTTCTTTCAATAAAGCATTTTCGAGTTTGAGTTCGACTCACTACACTTCATTTAAGTGGTGTTTTTTCAAAAGACCTTGCTATTTCCCGCTTTCCCGCTGCTTTAATAGGTCCTATCTATTAAGATTGAAGACAATTTATACTAGTGTTAAAAGATGACCACAGCCTGAAGAGCCCCTTTTCCTAACCACAAGAACTGAAACACGTAGACTGCAACTGGACAGCATTTATTCTTACTGAACCGCCTATCCGAATTACAATCAGGCCCTACCTTCGAGACCTGCACCCAGACGTCCGTCACTTAAGCTAGCCAACGCAGAAGAGCCTGGAAGGGGCTCCTCCAAGATGACATTAGGCATAGAGCATGTTTCTTATTTCAACGTTGAATCTCGCAGACCCCGCCAGCCTGCACCGACGCCCAATAGAGGTATCTTCAAAGGAGTCCATAATACTAGGTACT
The DNA here is from genome assembly GCA_963662085.1 of Eupithecia inturbata. Classification (NCBI taxonomy): domain Eukaryota; kingdom Metazoa; phylum Arthropoda; class Insecta; order Lepidoptera; family Geometridae; genus Eupithecia; species Eupithecia inturbata. The sequence continues at coordinate 7,070,496 of OY759187.1, forward strand.
ACAGAAATATTTTATAACTAGAAGAAGATAAGATTTCTATATAAAGACAACGAGGCTGTCTGGGTATCTGGCGCAGCGCAAAAGCATTGCTATCCAAATCCTCTGGGTTAGGAAAATGTTCATCCTCCAACTCATCCTACAACAACATAAAACACACCTCACTAGGAAGTCACAAGCAAGAGACGAAAAAATAAAATTTTCCTTACGAAATTTTGCAGAACATCATTTGCTCACCATCACTCTCAGTTCTTGGGTCCATATCTCTATAACGAATTGAGTAAAGTAGTAACTCTACAACAGAAACCTCAACTAGAATGCAAACGCTCTATCACACGCTATTTGTAAAGCATATACTACTCTCAGGTAGAGCACTTGTTGGAAATTCAATCTTAATTCTGGGCTATATTCATTTATATATTCACTTTCATTTTTCTAGTACTCATATCTTTGTAATTAATTAGGATTAAGGTTTATTTCGATGTAATTTATACAATATGTAATGGATCTTTTTTCTCATGTTTCACTGCTGTAACTAAATTCCTATTATACATACAAATTATTTGTGAACTTATAAGAAGCCAGAGGATTGAGCCCTCCTGTCTAAATACAAGTTAGCAAACTTAGTTAGAGCGAGGTGTCGTTATTTTTGACCCTGAAAGGTTTATTACAAGTAGGTACGTACGTAATGAAAGAAGCAACTAACTACACTTAATATGAAATAGACTGTAAGTTCCTACTTTGTAAACCCATCTCTGTGAATAAATATATTTTTTTATTGTTATTATTGCCATACAGCAGAGCAATTCAGCCAGCGTCTTGGAAACGAGGCTCCAACTGGTACTGATATGTATCAGTTGAGCTACCTGTAGATTATTTGCAACAGTCTGCAGTTAGCTTAATTGTTTCAATTGTAAATACTACTTCTACTTTGTTTTTATTATTTGATTGTAATTTTCTTTCTTAATAACGGCCATTGTTGTTCAGAAAAAAAAGTCAACTAATTTAATATTAAAATACAAAACCTTAATAATAGTAATTGCGAGTCTTGGAACCTGTCAGGGGGATACCTATCAATGCAGCTCACAGTACCTACGAGTGCCTACATTACCCGGAATAATTCAGGACCTGGCCTGGCGTCGAAAGTCCCACATTAGTCAGTGCTCGCACCGTGGTCCTGCCCGTTTGTTACAGCCGACAGACCTATTATTTGACCAGCATTTTGCATTCAACACACGCTGGATTTCTTCGGGTTGGTACGGGATTATGCTAAGAGATTTTTCTTGGTTGTTCTCAGATTTGATTTTGCTGTTGGCGTGGTGCTAGAAAGACATGCCGAGTAGTTATTCTTTTGTTTTGTGTTGGCACTGGCAGAGGTTGGTCATCTATTAGTAAATTCTAGGCATTTTTCTTTTGGTTAGACTGGTTTGAAGTATTTGGTTGCCAACTCTCAATCCCAAAATAAATGAAAGAAGTATGAGCAAGTTTCACTCTATATAGTATTATAAAATCTGTGACTCTGTTTAATTCATTAACAAAGCAACATTCACTAACGTTATCGCCAATTTTCATTACAACCTCATAAGCTAAGTCGAGCATGGTTCGCAAAATAAATTTAATTAAAGTTAATGAAGTTGTTCAAAGTCAGGTACTATCTGGGTCAATTTCTGCCTCCCCATATTAAAACACAAAATTTCAGCCGGGTGTTCCGGAGAGAAGTGAGATAAAAGCGATTTCTACGTGACCGAACAGTGTTTTCCTAGTCACGAATGAGCAACTAAGCTAGCAAATTCTTTGGAATTCTCCAGTTTATTTTCGTGAAGATGTTTAATAAATTGCACTTGAATGTAATTACTGAATTTCTGCATTCAAAAGTGTGTCTGTCCTTTGAATGAAACTCAAGAGTCTTTAGAAAACATTTCGAAATTTTATGGGGACGTGAATCATTGTTGTTATAAACATAAAAAATATTTTTTTAATTCTGTTCAACCTGTCGGCCAGGATGACTCATCAATTGTTAACAAAAATGTGCCCGCGCGGGCCTTACGCAAGTAAAGTCCGAAAGCTTAAAATGGTCTCTCTTTATTTCAACATCAAATAATTAATTTGTTATTTTTTATAGCAAGCTTAATGATCTAATCAAAAGAACTACGAAGGTAATTGATCTCATCCCTTTAACCGCAATCGACAAAGGGTAGACTGGTAACCCAATATGGGGCTTACAAGGTTTCTCATTAAAAATAAAAATAAACCTATAACATTCACTAATACTAAGCATCTGGTAGAAAAAGAAAACATGCTAAAGTTCCAGGAGGAAGAAGAGGACGCAAAATAAAGGGGGACTTAATCTGGTCGTAATGATAACCTCGACACCTGCTTGACATTTCGCCAAAATTATGGCTTTGGGTAATGAAATGAGATGAGATGGGCAACATTTGCAACTGGAAAATTTATATCGCTAGGACTTATTATGACTTATGTCTTAGAGACTTATGTTTTGATCATTTCCTTTACATTTAAACGAAGACTAAGTTCAATTGCTTATATCATGAAATGATCCGTTGTCTGTTTTCCTTCACTACTAATTTGTATTGTTTTATTTCAGGTACTGAATCTCAACCGGGAAATTGAAGGTTTATGATCGTTATACTCAATGGTATGTAATAATTTACGTGGATTTATGTAATTTTATCACCGATGCAAATATCTATTAAATATTTTAAAATAAAATAGACATTACCATTTGATAAAAAGTAATTCTTAAATTCTTCTTAAATTCTTTATTGCACACACAAATTCAATCATACATAAAAATTAACAAATAATGAACTTGTACAAAGGCGAGCTTAACCCTAAAAAAGTTTTATTACCGCAAACCTATGGATATACAGAGAATTCATGAACAGAGTGTGGATAGATAATGTATACATACAAAACTAACATAAACTAAAATAAAAATAAACTAAAAATGCAATAAATACCTAAAATAAACTAAATAAATATAAACTCTTAATTGACAAAGAAAATTACAATTCAATAATAAAAACAAATTAGAACCAGTATTTACAATTGAAACAATTAAGCTAACTGCAGACTGTTGCAAACAATCTACAGGTAGCTCAACTGATCCATATCAATACCAATAAATATAATATATACCAAATATATAAAAATATATACATAGTATATATCTGCTATGACTGTGTAGGGAAGGGCATTCTATTAAAGTATTTAACTGCTATTAGTATCTTTAGTACCATAGGCAACATCGTTACCTTATGAACACTGCAAGCAAAAGCACCGAGTCTTTTTAAGATTTCTATGCCAATATTGTAGTATTTTTTGTTACTGGATCAATATTATTTCTATTCCCTTAGCAATATTATAACCGACGCAAAAATATCGTGACCTTAAGAAAGCACCACTTCTCACTAAACCCTGTCTGCCCTAGGGAAGGATTTAGTTGAAGATTATACAAACACCCCTTTGTTGTTTTAAGCAGGCTTGCTTAGCGCGTCACTTTCGTTCCGGTCTTGGAGCATGTAAATAAATTAGGGATCCGACGATCGACACTAGAGTTTTATTGCAAAAGAGGGTAGCTGTAGATGTAATGTAGGTACACCTAGTGATTCCCTGCTACACTTTTTACAACTTTTACAAAGGAGTAGCAGCGTAGCAGTCGACCGTGTACCTACCTTATACGTACTGCTACCCCTTTTGTGAAAGTTGTTGAAAGTATATCAGGGTATCACTAGGTGTACCTACCTCACACCTACTGCTACCCCCTTTTACAACATGATATAAGTAAATCTATCACGAATTTCCCTTAAAAAAGGATTTAAATTATATTATCATTTTACTGTGTAAATTAAAATTCTAAATTTCTTCTTAATCGTGATCCCGGTTTTAAAAATACAAAGAAGAATCCAAAATCGTATAAATTATACTTTATATAATATTAAAACGGCGAGTTGGTTCAATACATTTTATGAAGCCTAAATTCCTAGTTCAATTAACGTTCACAGAAATCACGGACGTTGTTCAAACAAAACACATTGAATTTCCATCGCAAATGAGAGAGATAATTGGGGAAAATTTGAAAACCATTTAATCTACTCTGAAAATAAACAAAACAGATAAATCATGGAACGCTTTTGTACAAAATAACATGGGTACCTACTTACTTTTATAACCAAAACATAAAAAAAACAAAAATAAAAATGTGAAGCAAAACTTCGGCTTGTAGGTACTTATGTGTTTATGTGTTTGTCACACGGGGACATAGGACCATGGCGTTTCGTGGATCTTTCAGGTTTTCTTCGTCCCGGTGGTGTTGAATGACCTCCGTCCGCCTCTCCGCGAACTGAAAACAATTAGAACGTTTAGGATTCACTTGAAAAAGAGAGTATCTTTGCGTAAGTAGCCTACGTCGGGAAAATGTTTGTCACTTAACTAGTTTTTGTTGCACGTCGTGCTGTAAGACAGCAGCAACGTCTCGCAATTTCACTTGATTTTACTTTAGAATCCAAAATTTTCAACATTTTTTACAATTTCTCATTTTACTGGCAGGCAAGCATCGTCTGTTGTATTATATTCTCTTGGGTTCGTCTGTCAAATAATTACAGAACGAGCTGTTACTTCAAATCTTGGTCGCACGAAATCATCCGCTTCAAATGCGCAACCGCAACAAAGAATGCTTCGTTCAGAAATGAATGAGTGATGTTAGTTGTTGTTTTGGTCGGTCGTTGGTCGGCAGTTGGTTGGTTGGTTGTCAGATCATTATTATTTATTATAAATTGTTTGAGTGTTTCCCGTGTTGAGCGATAGTTTTAAAGAACCCACTAATATTTATCTTTATTTTTAAAATATTAATATGTATTTTTGAGTAGTTTATTTATTATATGTACATCGTAGATTATATTCTCTAGTTATAAATTGACATATTTTTTAATGTGTACTATTATGCATGTCTGCAAGCCGTGTAGACACGTACGCACCAAAAGTCCTGCCAAAAAACCAGCGTTGCTGACGAGCAACATTAAGCTGAGGCAGGACCTTTTCGGTTCACATAGTTTATTATAATTATATAATTATTAATAATAACTTTATATAATTCACCTATTTTTTATTGTGTATTTAATGTGTGAGCCAATAAATTGATTTTCTTTATTTTCTTTCTGTCTTTCAATATTAAACATATGTTACAGAACAGTTATAGAGCAAAGAGAAATAGGGACATTATAGATTCAACTTTGAAACGTACAAAAGCTAAGCAATAGCAAACTCGTGACTGTCGCTCGTAGTAATAAATAGTAGCGACTCCGTGGTTGGCAGACCTATGAATACAGACCATTCGACCGCGCTGCAATATTTTCACAAGAACTCGCTTGAACAATGTTTTCCAATGCCTATAAAACAGCGATAAATTCCACTGCTCGCACGATTTTAATTTAACTTATATATTGCAAACTATTCCCGGTTGTAAATGAATTATTGTTTGAATATGGCAAACATATTTTTTCTTTTTGATATTCAAAGGATTTTGATATTATAAGGTAAAATTCACTGTTGGCATACCTCCCTTTTATCAACGATACGTATAAAATTTTAGTTTAATAATAAGTAACTACGTAGCCTCCCTAATATTGTTGTTGTTCGACAGAGGTCTTCGAAAAGTTGCAAATCAGTTTTCAAATACCTAGTTTACTCTTATAAAATCCAAGCGATCTTATTGAAATGATAACATTAGTCCAATATAGCTTGAATCTGTTTAATTAATTTGGGATCCTTCCGTCTAGGAAAGCTCCCGACAACTGTATAACACCTGTCACTTGCTTTGTAACGGAAACAGTGGCAAAAAGTTGACAGACCGTGAAACATTGCAGACTTGCTTCCAATCGTGGGTTTACTTTTTGCCGTTGTTCTTAATCGGATATAAGATTTGGCCTATTGGTATTTGTAATTTGAAATGTTAAGATGCATTGAAGAACATAGTGTCAAATCGAAAAGTCACAAGGCCGAAACAAGTAGGCTAAACTGGTTTTTTATCAGGCAGTAAGTTAGAAACTGTTTTGCTCATTTCAGAGTTTCTGATCATGATCGTTACTAACGATAGACACAACAAAATCATGTCTTATTTCAACATGAAGATAACAAGCTAATATGCCCCGACCATAGTGGCGGGCAAGTGACATGACATATTAGTCCCAGCACCTGAGCTCGGTGCAACCTGTCGCCGGGACATATGGGGTACTCAGGGCCCTGGGACTCTAGTGTCAAGCGTTGGGATGCTCGCTTTAATTCGTTATGGGATTACTGTCTGGGTAGGGTTGTGGTGAATTAGTCAGTGTTGGTTGTTTGTATAATTATCTGCTGGCTTGGTAGGGTAGTCAGATGGCTTTCATTATAGTTTGGTTGCATTATGCGTTGTGGGTAATTGAGCCAAAAACCAACAGCTGCCATTTCAGACCTATTCATGATTATTTAACTATTTTCGCCGCTCTTTCGGTTCATTTTCTTTTATATTTGTAATCAAAATCCATCCAATGAGCAGCGGCGTAAGTAGTATTTGCGATACATACACTCACAAATACAACAGAATTGACCAGCAGGTCTTCTGGAATATTTCTTCGATGTTTATTTAGGGAACCCTAGGTAAACTAATTGAAACTGACAGTTTCGTTATTAGTATTGTAGCTTCCTGTCAAAAAACTGCCGACCGTAATCTATTCGATTTTGGTTTATCCATACACCTATTTGCTCGGTTTTATTCCAAACAGCAAAGCGCTTTTATCACAGCAAAGTTTTTATCGCTTTAAATATTGAATTTTAGTATTTCCAATGTTAAATAAATATTGGTAATCATTTCATTTTCCAACAGACATTCAAGCATTTAATGATTTTGCTGGTTTCCCAGTTAAGTAAGTCCTTCCCTAAACGTAGACTACCTATTATAATAGTCCGTTCTTTTTTGTGTGTTTATGGATACAAATGATATGCTCTAGTCGGGGGTAACCAGTATGGCAGAATTTCAAGTTAACAACGTATTTTGCATTTTAATTTCAGCTTATTAACATAGACAATCCACAAATGAGACAAGGTCAAAAATAGAAATATCATAATAGGCCAATATTATTTAATGAAGGCTACTAGAACCGTATGTTCATAAATCACATCAAATCAAAATTGCACATGACTAAATTGGACTAAATTGGAAATTAATAATTGACATATCTTGGAGTTTTGTTGACACATAAAATATTCGCAATCGGCAAATGATTTGACATTGTGCACCAACAATACACAATGTGTAACAATTAGGTTTCCAGCGCTTCTCGCGCACGTGCGGGGCGCTGCCGTCGCGTCGCGCCGGTTCGTTACAGGGCTGTACGTGACGCGCCTGTTGAGGAGCAGTGGGCGCGCACCTTTATTTATTTACAAGGATGTGCAGTGCAATTCAAATTAATAAGCTTTACAAAGTAAATGCGACAAAGTAAACGCTTTTTTATTAAATTTTTGTACATTTTTAAATTGTTCAAAGTCGGGCAACGAAGAACGTGAACTTGTTTTTCTTTGTAGAGATTTAAATTGTATTTGAAAGTATAAATAAAAGAGTTTTACAAAGTCTAATATAACTCTACACAAAAATAAAGAATTACTTACTAAATAGTAAATCCTTAGCTAAATAGATGTTTAGCTATGTAGGTGAGCCTGATAATACAAACGGCTGCGCTAAATAAAGAGCAACCTACTTCCAGCCAATAAAGGAAAATTTACTTTTTATTCGGATTTTCTCAAATTAAAAGAGGGTTGCCTCCTTTGCCATTAACTTTATTAGAATTTATTGGACGCGACGTCTGGGAAATACTAATGAGAGAATGGATATCTCGTTTTATCGTATTCTAATCGAGAACCAGGAGTTGGTATCCAGTAGACCACGTTTTATTGAGATCTTTAGATGAGCTTTATATGTACTCAGAATTAATCTTATAGTTATTCGATATTCATTAACTGTGTCGCGGACTCGCGATGTGCTAATTAGCTAATTAGCCGCAAAGCCACAGATGAGTTAATCCGATAAAGAGTTTCGATAGGATAAGCACATAAGTAGGTGCAACTTCAAAAACTGCAAAACAATGACAAGTTTCTTAAAGTCGTTAACAACTAAAACACTTTTAAAAGGTTAACCCTATTCAGCGATTAGTTAACAAAAAGTATTAATTACAAAACTTAACATAAGTTTAATAACGGAATAAAAGTAATAACAGACGTGTAAAGAACCAATTTGTGAGCTATGGAGACCTCATCCGGCATTTTTACCAAATAACTTCCGTTTCCGACAAGATAGATAATTTCTAATAGATATGCCGAACCCAGACGATTATTACTCGAACATTATGTTTATTTGCAGTTTTTCTTTAATAGATGAACAACCGAAGGTATGTGACCGTGTTTATTAAATTTCTTTCTAAAAAGTTAAAGTTCAGTTTTTATTAAGGTATTTTCTTTTACAAATATTGTTGTTTATTAAGAACTACACAAAAATACATGGCCACGCGACGAAAGGTATTCTCACTATTTCAAAAAGCATAGAACTGTGTTCGATTGTTTTGTATTAGTATCCGTTTATACTCCGTTTTAAGTGACGCATCCACTGGATCGGAATCGGAGCTTACGTAGCGTACGCGACGTCGGGTTTTTACAATATGCCGAAAGGGTGCGTCTACCACTTTCAGATTTTGCATCGGCAATATAGGTATTTTCAAAGCGAACGAGTTTGCCGATGACGTCATCCGCAACAATGCGGATGACATCATCGGCAGGAATACCGATCTCTGACAGCGGTATCGGCAGATATGCCGCTCCAGTGCACGCTGTACCATAAAAATCAATACTACAAGTACAAAGCAACAAATCCTTACGCTCATCAGAGCGTTTAAAAAAAAAAAGCCGTACGTAGCGTTTACCGTGGACGCGTAACTTTAGAATGCAACTCTACATACCTACTATAGGTTTTTTTTGTCACTGTAAAAGTAATTACAAGAGATGTTCAGTTACTTTTGGCGATCGTACGATCTATCAATAGTCATAGGTAATTTTCTCTGTCCATAAAAGCATATTGGTTCAGTCACAATGATAGTTATAACTGTTATTAGGCACCATTAGAGGGCACGGCGTTTATTTTGAAGCCGGTCTGAAAAGCTTTCTAGGGGAATCGATTTAATGAGAGATTTGGTTCTGTAGAAAATTGATGGAATAGCTGTTGTTAGATACAGCAGCGTTGGAAATAATTAACTTTGAGATGAGATTGGCAGGAAATTGGATAGCCTTTGTACAGTTTATTGCGAAGATGTTTACTTCGTACCTAGTACCTAATCGTCACAGAAAAAAAAAAGAAATTAGATAAATAAGGCTGGGTAATCCACACAGCATCATCTAGCCCCACGCTAAGCAGAGCTTGTGTTATGGGTGCGTGATAACTGATATACTTAATACATTACACTACATACATATTTTTTTATTTTAGATAGAAAACACCCAGAACGCCCGTAATAAATATCTGCAGATCGTACAAAAATTTGTCCCCAGACGGGAATCGAACCCGCAACCTCCTGCGTCGCAAACGGGCCTTCACCCATTGCGCCACTGAGGTCCCTTGCTGTATCGTTATTTGACAACCACTTGTCAATGAACGCTCTATACATTATATCTATATAAAAATTAATCCCTATTTCCCTTCGTCTCGGCCACGGAATCACGCGTCTGCTGCGGCTGGCCTGATTCCGCTAACTCTTTTTTTGTTGTGTTGGTTATTGTCAGGAGAAAGTTCTTATGAAAGAAAAAATTAAGAAAATTAAAAGCGCGGAAAATTAGTAAATGTAAGAAAACTTAACGACCATAGTACCTACCAATTCGAATTCAGTATTCATAGTTAAGCTATCGCGACTTGGCAAACGTAGTGTACGACGCCCTCCGGCCAGGTGGGATGACGATCCGAGAAAGACTGCAGGCAGATGCTGGATGCGGCAATCTGAAGACAGGGCGCTATGGCGCTTATTGGGGGAGGCCCATGTCCAGCAGTGGACTAAGATAGGTTGATGATGATGAGTTAAGCTATAACTGACCCGACAGACGTTGTCCTGTCTTCAATTATTATACTCGTAATATATAATGATGATGTCCCTATAGCCGAATTTCGGCCACGGCGGCGGCCAGTCTCATCTCAACGGCAACTAGCCTTGTGCGCTGGACGTAATGTAGTGCACAATTGTGTGCGCAAACACAAATGCACTTTTTTCTATCATACCTGATGATACGCTAGGTACCAAAGTTTAAAACATCTAAAGTACGAGTAAAGTGCAGCTTACGCTACTTAGTAAGTGGGTAAAGTTTTCATCAACCTTCGTTTGAGAATAATCTAACCAAATGTATGTGTGTGTGTAATGTGGCCGACTATGTATGGGTCGGTACATATCAGACGGAAAATGCGTCGCGTACTATCGGTCGCGTAACGCCAGATAAGACATATCCATATCCATACAATAATTATTGGATCTCAATTAAATTTGGCAGGGAGGTAAATAGTATCCCGGGGACGGACATAGGCTACTTGAAAAGCGCGTGCGAAGCCGCGGGCTGCAGCTAGTGTATAATACAACATTTAATCTTTCACACTCAACCGATGATGCATTAGAGCGAATAGACGCGACCGATGATGCGCTCAACGCATTTTCCGTCTATGTCCGTTAAGTATGTACCGACTCTATATCACGAAAGTCTAGAAAATACTATCTATCTATCAAAGGCCAGTCTCAACGGAGACTAGCCAGGTGCACATAACATTTATAGTGCCCGAGTGTGTGCGCAAACACAGGTGCACTGCACTCTCTATTTCCTCATTCTAATAATACGGTGCGACGGCAGACTGACACGGCCGGGGAGAAAGACACCTAGAATAAGCTGCTATGTATCTCCGATTAAATATAGGTGGGTACCTTCATCACATTCTTCTACTGCTGGGTAGTTAATTATAAGTATCTTCTTCATCACTCAAAGTTTTGCCATTTTAGGCTTATTAATTCCAAGCCACTAATCCTCGCAGAAGACGGGTACCAAAATCCTAAGTGTTAATTTCAGTAAAGTTTACAACACAAATTGAGAATGTGAGGGTGGGTGCCCATCACCGCAGTCGCTTATGAATTTAGGGGAGCGTATAATACACTAGTTACACACAAAATTGTTCTAGAAATTTGTAAGGGGGCATGCTTTGGGCGGTTTATTGTAACGTAAATTATGTCATGGGGTTGTTTTGGGTGAAAGTGTTCATAGGATTATGTTCATGAACAAAATACTATATATGGGATAGACAAATGCCGAACAGGGTGTGGAAAGAGAAATATTTTTGTGTACTTACAATGTGTAGTTTAGGAGAATTATTGAAGAAAGCATTTTGTGGCAATGTCGCTTGAGACAAGTCGTGAGGACTGGAAAATAAACAGTCAGCCAGCCGTCTTCGGCAGCTAAAATACGCAATTGAATCTGTATGATATGTGTCTTAAATTATTTATCAAACCGACACAACCCAATAACAAATTCTGTTTCCATTTCATTTCGTAAAAGGAAAATATAAATTCACACACTACACACACGGTATACTTGCCTCAACATCATACAAACCATGTTTTAATAATACATTGCCGTATCCTCATATTAAATACGAGATCGTATGTTTAGAAATAACAAGATAAATTGGTAAAATTTTTGCCTTTTCGCCCCCACCACGCTGCCAATTTACGCGGAGCGTAGACGCGTACCGTCAACAACTTGTCAATAATGTGCAAAGTGATATGCCAGCGTGCCATGTTATTTTAATAATGTTACTCGGTGAAGGGGTTAAATGAACCAAAATAAAGTAACAGCTTTATTGTGTTCGATCGTCGTATGTTTGTATTGTTATCAGCACGAATAGCTAGGAAAAGGAGAATTGATCTGAGTAATATCTGTAGATATAGAACGTTCTCCCAGCGCTTACTCAACAACTGGCCTGTGTTACAACTAAACGCTAACACTCTCCCATAGTTACATTTCCAATCTTGTGCAATAATTATAAAGAACAAACACTACAGCATTACTGTACTCTTTTAGCCAGTAAATCACACTAAAGCACGTCGTAGAAAGCACGCGTAGCACGAACTCCACGCCGCGGCGCCGCCGCCGATCCGATTAAGAATGAGGTGGGTGGACCTAATTGCACCTAATTTGAGCCATCCACTTTCAACAAGCTAGTGCCTCATCTCCCCTTTTTTACTGAGATCGATGCTCTGAGTTAAAAGAATTTAAAGTGGAATTTTGCTGTTAGTTTTATAGTTAAGTATGTGTGTATTTATGACTAAAACAAGAGAAATAGCAAGGCTACCGCCTTATAACTATTGTAGTCAGAAATCAATAAACCAATAGTAGATAAGTATCTAAATTATTTCATCTCGCCGCTATTCTAACCGTAAAAATGTTTCGAGTTTCCGCTAATTAACATTGAATAACGTTTCGGAAAAAAACTTATACGGCCGTCAGACATGCCTGTTGCTTGCACTGAAACTATTGAAAACCATCGAAAACCGATAATTGAAACTCACTAGATTTTCATAGATTTTTGGGTGTACCTACCAGAGCCGAGTAGGAATTTCAATCATTTATCCACAGACCGGCCGAACGTGCTTTTTGTTCGAACAACGTTTTGCAACATGACAACATTTTAAAGTAAAGTCAAAAATTGAACACTTTTTATTTTTATTTTTAATTTGTCCTTTTGGACAAGTTAGGTTAAAGCCATTATGGCCATACTGCCTCGTCTTTCGTTATACTATTTTTCTGTATTTATTGTAGTTTATAAACTTAATAATTCATATATTATCTTTATATTTATCGTTTTAAATACACAAATTGTACTGACGTTATTTATTTATTTTAACAAAAAATTAGGTTATAGCCTACAGCGAGTACACCATAACTTTCAAGGTAGGTACATAATTTTTAAATAATGCCTAAGTGCACCACAATCTCTTACAGGCCGACACAGCACGCTGATTATGTACATATTTACAAAACAAAATTATAAATAAATTTCACCAATTTATAAAGTTGTACAAAACACGATAGGTTGAGATATTTTGCAATAATTCTTGGGTAGAATGCGGGACCGAATCAGAATTACCTAAAATCTCAAGGAGTCCACCTATCAACACAAGGCGCTGAATGTTGAATGATGGACAGTTAAAAAATATGTGATCAAGTGTTTGATCTCCACTGTTAAAAAAAGTGAACACTTATTAGATAGAAGCTTAAAAATGTACCATCTAAAAGTTTCGTCTGTGTGACATACATAATAAAAAAAATAATTAATTATTAACATTCATTTCAACTAACAAATCATACAAAAGGGTTATACAACTATACATTGGCACTATTTACACGACACACGCCAGATAAATCCATTTGTCAGTCCAAGTTTCCGTGATCCTGTTTTCAAGTTTTATCCCGGATGATAAAACGAGGTATTAAGTTATATTAACGAGTTAGTTCGCAACGTGTTAACGTTATTTAGTGAAATAGATAGTTACGTGATAATATAGCGTGATTAAGCCGTGAACAGGATATTTATGGCCGAGTATTAGAAACGAGAATTGTGGAAATAATGATTTGTTCTCGAAGAGGTAATAAATTAATGCTCTCTAAGGTACATTAAGCAACTATTACCAAACACTAATTGAGTTTTAAGTGCTCTGCAATTTTAAAAAATAAATAGTAAGCGACTTTTGTAGCTTACATAATAATAATTATTATACAATAGGTGCTATATCGTAATATATGCTATATCGTACTGCAACAAAAATAGCTTAATAATTGGTCAGGTACCTACTCTTGGAAAGAAATACCGTTTAGGTAATATTAAAATCAATTCGTGCTCAGCAATTCTATTAAAGATTTTTTAATTATAGAAGTAGGTAGGTACCTAGTTAAGATCGCTTCTAAAATAAATATGAAAATAAAACCGGTTAAGGCCGGTATTTTTTGGCATCAATTTCACGAACCAAAATTGGATAATATTTCTAATCAAAAAGTTAGAGAGGGCAACACAATTCGGGGCTTCCGGGCTTTTCAGCCGCAGTTGCACTAACAGGGAGCCCTTATAATTTCCCAATTATATTTCCCGTCCAATTTTCCGAGGTGTCGCTCTGGGCCCTCGTCAAATGCACACTCGGGTAGGCTTAGGGTGGGCTGTACTATCAATGTTCCGCCTATTAATATTACTCGAACTCTCTTATGAAGTTCATTCGAAAATTCCCTTTCACAATTGTGCTAAAAAAATTATTAGGAAGAGAAAAGTACCTATGTTTTCCGCTATCAACTTTATCGTGGGATTATCAAGAATCGGTACTGATATATTATAGGTATTGAAAATGAGAAAACGACAATTTTTTTATAAAACCATTATAGCTTTTATTAATCACAAAAGCATAATACACAATTGACGAATATTTAAACGAAAAATAAGAAATGCAAACGAGTAAAATATACATGACATGCTAAAAATGACGTCCGCCTCTCTCCATACATATTGTGTGCCCAGCAGGGTCTATAGTGATACTTAAAATGGTAAAGGAACACTATTTGTCATGTTGCCATAGAATTGCCTTGTTTCCCTCTATAAAAGATAAATAATAGTTATGTATGTATTTATATAATAAAATAGTATGTAAGATTTATAATATGTAGTATGTAGTTTGATATGTATAGTATATATTTGCTAATATTCTAAATAGTAAATACCTATATTATTATGCACACAGATATTACCCCATGGACAATCCAACGATCCTATCCATTCAAGGTTGTCTGGGAGAGATCGCTCTTGAGCGATAAGACCGCCAATTGTCGCTTATTCTTAATTATTATTTTGTAAATAATTTCTAAGTTAAGTGTGCAATAAAGTATTATCTATCTATATATTTACCTAATTAGATTACAAACTCCTCTGTACACCTTATAGAATGCAATAAATGATTGAGTATTGAGTATTTTAATCGAACTAAGTACTAATAAGTTTATTCGGATTTGATACCTACCATTATTATCTAGATTTTGATAATAACAATAGATTTATATAAGTCTTGTCTTTTTCGTTCTTTTGCGTGGTAGATCCATTCGTTTCAAAGCCAGTGTCCATTTATTAACGTCAACGTGCATTAGGAAGATATCGGATCCGTTATCACGTTATCGGTCAGGATAGCTGCTTGCTCTCTTTTCTACATTAACTTCTTTCTCCCTTCACCTGCATGCCTTATGTTCATCAAACATCCTTCATCTCGAGGTTATGAGCCTCTCGTGCAAACATCACTTTTAGAACTATCTTTTAACCCAAGTCTAGGACAAACTCTCTTTGCCTTAGTAATAAAATATATAAAAACAAGTCATACCATGCCACGGAATACCATGATATTAAAAATATGGTAAAATCTCAAATATCAAAGTGCTTTATTTCCTTTAGATCTTGCAGGATTTTTGGACACGCCACAAAATTCAAATTACTTGTAACAAATTACTTGTTACGTGTAAACTAAAAAATCACTGATCACTTTGTTTTTTTTTTTTACTTCTTTTTACCTTTTTAAGGTAAAGTAAAATAGCGAATAAGAAACCTTTAACTTGTTAGGTTGTTAGTGGGGTCTATTCTATTAATCAGTGTCTATTGCATTTTTAAGGACTTTTTTCAGTGCAGCCATGATAGACTGATTTTTATTATATTTGCATTTCACTAAGTTTATTCCACAAGAAGAATATCTTATTCTTCCGCACGGAACCTATTTTAATCCAATTTAGTTTTACTGGCCTTTTTACCTTCTTAATAGGAGCGCCTGACAAACTTGGAAGCTCGGTATTTTTCGCAAAGCGTTTTTGCTGTTTTTCCGAATTTAAAACTATTACTTACTTTTCATCTTTGTAACAGTGTATTTCGGTAGAATGTTCCTTTAGCAATAAAGCTCAGGAACGAGTTATGTTACTGTTTTTCTTTTTCTACCGCAATACCGAACATTTACAGCTGAAATTCTGCGACTATTATTCTCGGTACATGACTCGTCACAATTTTCAATTTCCTACAAGAACTGTCGCTGTCACACGAGCTGGGGAGTTAGACAATACTTACACAGAAAGTGTGAAACCTGCAAATCAGTTTTCAGGATGTCGGTAAACCTGTAGGCCAAGCGCGGGGATGTTCTCTAGGGTAGAATAGACAATAATGACATCGCATCCTCATACATTGTGTACATTATTGAAGTTGAAGGAAAGAATTTTTAATATTTTACGCGTTCGATGACAAAGTGACGTAATATTTATCTATTCTACCCTAGACAACAATCCCCGTGCTTGGCCTACTGCGTGACTTTTCTCTTTTCTTAAATTTTCTTTTACGGGTTCTTATAACATCGGGTGTTATAATAACCTACGTGTTCAATAGATATAATCAGATTTTTGATTGTTCTGATTCAGATCGCACCTAACGGCTTTCCATGGTTGTTGACCGGTGTCGTCAGAGGTGAACGCCTGTTTCCTGTGTAAATGTATCCTTTCATAATACACTTGCGAATAAATGGTTCGGAGGTTGACTGCAATTGACTTGAGAATTTTCACTTCACTTCGTCTCTCCTTCATTTCGGTTTGTGTTGTATTTTTAGGTAATATTTAGTACATTATTGTCTAATGTACTTGGCTGCTGAAAACCTGAATACCTTTCAAAGTCAGGGGCCATCTTTACGTCATATTTTAATGACAGAACTCACCGAAGCATTCTATAAAATAGATTTTCTATGAAGATGTTTTCTTACCTAGAGTGCTTGTTGATCGAAGAATAAATAAATACAAAATTGTCTAGAACCCCGAATAATTGTATCCACAAGTTTGATATGAATATGAATTATGATTCACAGTTTCAAAACGCTTACACGTTCAAACTCCTTAATTAAATCCTGTCAAAGGCCTCAGAACCTTCGAGTTTCGTCATCACAACAAAATCCAAATTCATGGTTCGTTGGTGGCTTCTAAATATAGATGTGTGGGCTTTCTAAGGTCAGGGAAATGCTAAACAAGGATCGTTTATAGTTTCATTGGATATAACGGTACTATACTATACATCGTAAACGATGCTTAAAAAAAAGGCTTTTGCTGTAGGAGCTTAATATACAGACAAAGAACGAACAATGGGTAAAGAAAGACCATAGGTTAATGCACAGAATGTACCTACGTTTTGGCGTTTATAAGTTTTGTACTGCCAGAAATAAATGTACAATGTTATTTAATGGCTAATATGTAAAATGTAGCTATTTGTGGCGTCGATTGGGGGAGGCCTATGTTCAGCAGTGGACGTATACGGGCTGATGATGATGATGTAAAATGTTTTGAAATCCATACTAAATCATAAAAACGAATGTAATTCTGTCTGTATGTTACCTTTTCACGCCTCAACGACTGAACGGAAAATACAAAAGAACAAAATGTACGGTATCCCGGGGCCGTCCCCAGGATACCGTTTACCTCTCTGCCTTTCACGGCTACCTGAAAAGCGCGTCCGAAGCCGAGTGCCGAAGCTAGTAACCAATCAAAATCTTTTTTTTATATTAACCAATGAACAGTTGAGCGCCCGTTCTGTTATCGGCGAACAACAAGTCTCAGATTAAGTTTCCGATTCTGCTGAGCTGTTAATACAGCGCAAAGCTTAGAGCTGCTACGCTGTTGTAACATCCCAGTCGTCTGTGAATTATTGCACGCTTGTCAAACCCCGCAGTGAAGGCGTTAGTCTTAATCAGACGATGAATATAGCTATCTCTAGTGTAGGTATATAAGACAATATTAGTACCTGCCGTAAAGCATGGATTAACGTATTTGACTCATAGAAGCAGCATAAGAGCAACTTTTAATCGACTTCCAAAAAAGGAGGTCTGTATGTATGTTTTTTTATGTGTTTTTGTGTGTATTTCGCTATTGTGTAGAGAAATATCCCGAGGTGGTCCTTAAAAATGTATTCTTGAGAGCTTAGTATTTGTCCCGCAAAACAGACATAAAAACAGTGTTAAAGTTTAATAGGGACTACGACTTTGAAAAGTCGGTTTTTAGTTTTTTTTTAAACAATCTAATTATTTTCAAAAGTTTAGATTTAAAAGATTAGATTTTTTTAATACCTAGTTTTAGTATTATAATTTGCTGCAAAGGCCATTCTTATAGGTCGTACATAGCAATCATATTAGCACTTGTAGTTACACTTTTTTAATCTCAGTATATTTATAGCATATTAAAATTTGTTTCTTGAATATATGTAAGTATTCAACAAGAAACCTGAAATTACTTTTCTATGTTTCAACACGAGCGAGCAAAATACTATTGTAACTTTTATAACAAGAATCTCAAGAACCTCGGTATTATTCTTGAAGTGGAAATGTAGAAGGTGTTTACTTTTTACGGATGGAAAGAGCTGGCCATTTACTATACATTACACGCCTGTTCAAGCTATTACAGCGTTTTACTGCTTAGAATTTTAAAATTCCTACCTAAATCTCTAAGGCATTTTAGATTATCTCTTGAATCTGTACTACAGATGTGGAGGTACGGTAGTAGTACCATATTGCGGGATGTACCGCCGCACTAGTATTATTAGCAAACGTTATTGTTAGTAAAACTTGGGTGGATGGATGTGTGTCAGGTCCTTCTTCACGCCAAAACTATTGAACGGATCGGACTGTTTTTTTTTATAATTTTGGCATAAAACAAACATTTTTATCTCATAAATTAGTTCCCATTGGATAAAAATAACCTCTAAACTATTCTATACTTTACATAAACAAGATCCGTCAAGTACGAGTGGACTCGCTCGCCGAGGGTTTCGAACGGTTGTCAAGTATACCAATATGTACTATAGGTACTGGTTAAAGATTTTGCTATTTGATGAATACCAAAAAATAAAAGGTACCTACATTTCAGATGTATCGGTTTGCAAACTTCGGAGTAGGTACAAAGGGTAATAGTAAAATATTCGAGTTTTTTCAAAATATTTCAAAAAGTATGTAACCTACAGAAATTTCGAACAAGCCGATACCTTTAATTAAATACCCCACTCGGTAAGGTAGCCCCCCCTTTTGAAAATTATCCCCCATCTTTTTGACCATTTTCCAAAAAGTGGTCTATTTACAGCTGTAAAATAGATCCATATCTACAAGCGCTACATACATTTCAGATGGATCGCTCTGCAATCTTCGGAGATAGGAGGGGGAATGGGTATTTTTTCGAGTTTTTTCAAAATATTTCAAAAAATATTAAACCTACAGAAATTTCAAAAATGGTTTGGAGATGTACAAACCGATACCTTTCATTTGATACCCCACTCGGTGAGGTTGAAAATTAAAGCCCTTTTGAAAATTATCCCCCCCCCCCCTTTTTGACCATTTAGACTACTCTATATATTTCCTGTAAAATATAGATCCTTACAAACGCTACATACATTTCGGATGGATCGCTCTGCAAACTTCGGAGATGTGGGGGGGGGGGGGGGGGAATGGGTATTTTTTTGACCTTTATTAAAATATTTTAAAAATTATGAAACCTACAGAAATTTCATAAACTGTTTAGAAATGTATAAACTAATACCTTTCATTTAACACCCCACTTGACATTGTAGGCTCTACCATATACCTCTATACCATATGGCACAAGGAGCAGGCAGGAGATAAGCAAACAGTTCGTGATGAAGAGCAATGCAGCTAGATTTGGGTGGCTTCGGCTTACGTGAAACTCTTAGAACTTGTTTGTTTGTTTGGGGATTTACTTTCACGTGGAGAATACTCTGGTTGTTTGCGGGTTAGGAAATTCTGATACATGCGGTACGTTGCTGAGAAAACAACGCGTAATTTTAATAAGACATGAGGTGTGAATTCAAGGCTTATCAAAAGTTTGCATCCTAAAGTTCAATTTTAACGCGGAAAGGAACATGTAACTGATAGGGGATATCTAAACCAACTTAAAATTGCTCTACAAAGCTTTCAAAACAATTTATGATTTTGCTGAACGTTTTCAGAGTTACACCAAAGTTTAAATTGCCGTTGAAAAAGTTTACGTTTCTGTATGATCTTGGAAACGCGTTATATCGTATCACGGGTACAAATTTGATGTCAGAGATTTATACTGAAAAGTTGGGGCTGCATTGGCAAACATGGAGGGTTGGTTGATAATTAATCTGGCCAGACGGATGTTGAGCACAGGGTTGGAATACAAATCGTGACGCGGCTCGTCTGTCTACTGTACGTGGCATGGTTGTTTTTTACCAGACGAAATTACAAAGTACCTACACAATCACGTGGTGCCAAAAATTGGTATACCTTCATTTTTAAATTGGAATCAGATACCTAGCTGAATGAATAAGCATCAAATACCATAATCCGTGGTGCTAAAACGCACAAAGGAATTCGCTTCGTCTGATTGTAAAGCTTTAAACTTTTCATTTAGACGAAAATATAGAATTCTACAAGAACTGTTTCTATAAGCATTCCGAAAATAAATTAAGTGTTCCGCAGATGTAATGCGAACTGAGGCGAATGCGATTTAATTTTGTTACGGGTGCGTTTGCAAACAAAATTGGCATTCCTTCACAGAAGTTTGATTTGAATGATTGAAGTTCACAGCGTCTATGAACGAATCACCCGCAGCTACCTGCAGGTAGATACCACAAGAGAATTTTATTACGTTTAAAAGCCACAGCTTAACCTCAGGAATGGCAATCTACTTACAAATCTATGTTAAACGTACCTTTTTCATTGCTCTCACGGACATCTCAGCGAAACAAGGTTTCCTCTCGCCTAAGCCTCGATGTTTGAGGTAAAAGAAATTTTCAAGCAATTTCGCCGAGACAGCGCGCGGACAACAAGGTTCCACTTTAAAATGGGAAGGAGCTCATCTTCCGCAAGTCTTTATTATACTCGATGTCAACTTTGTGAAATAACTTCGCCTTTAGAATCTTCGAGGTGCCTCATTTCGAGTAACAACCAGATTTTCTGGAGTATTTTGTTGAAGTATTCTCATTGCTATCGGAATGTATCGTCGAATGTATTAAAGTTTGACCTTGCTCTTTTGTAGTCGTAGTCGTATTGATTTGTTGGTTGGGTAACAAAGTGAGTTCAATGGCAAGAGACCACGGAACTAGTTTCGCCGTCCTACACCGTCTTCAATTGAAAGTAATAAGTGCGTAGGTGACACTGTGTCACGTTGGATGCTTATCTCATCTGACATTAAACCGGTCAAGTATTATAAATAATACAATCCCACCTCTCCCAACAGGAACCAGTTCGTCAAGATGTTTCACAATGTTCCGGTTGATAAGCAAAAACTTCACAAACAATTAATTTTCTTGATTGACATCACAGATCCCTTGTGTTAAATCAAAAAGTTGAGTCAATACTCGCAGTATTTAAAACATTGGAGTCGATTTGAGATGAAAAGTCTAAGGGTGGCAATAAACAAATGTAGGGTTGTAATGATCGGTTTGTTTGCGGGCTGTAAACTGAAGAAAAGGGAGAATAGGGCGGAAGGTAGTAATTAATGGTCGGTCTGAAGAAGGGGTGCAATCGGATCAATTTGCAAGCTATTCTTAGCTTTGTGGGGGATAAGTAAACGTTGATTAAACAAAACCATTTCTGTAAAGGTTGAATTCTTATTTTCCTCAGGCATGTTACAAACCTACTTAAAGTTTTATCGATCCCCCCAAACATTTTAAAATGTATCACTATAATCTATAAATCTTGCAGTGTAACTAACGTCCGCATCAGATGTCTCATCATTAATGATAACGGATGTTATTGGTCGTATGTGAATATCAAAAAGGCTGTGTCGTCTATCTTCTTTTCAATTATGCTCTACACACTGTTGTGGGTTTCAGACATTTCAAATTTAAACCAAAATTTATAGGTCCCTACGGATGCCGTAAATATTCAGAGTAATAACGGATTCAAATGCGCCCCATAAAAATTGTACGAATTCAGCACATATTGAGTGGTCTTTGAGTTAAGTATAGGATGTTCAGTGGAGGCAGAACGACCCCTGCGTTTGGCTATTGTTTTAAGTGGGCTACACTTCGTTACGCCCCAGCCCTCAGCCGAATTTTTCGAGCAGTCTTTTGATACTTTTTAGCGCAAGTGCCCTCTCTCTAAACTGATAATGACAGGGCTGACTCTGGGGGTTAACGCAGGGAGTGAGCTAAGGAAATTTATTGTAATGGCTATAATGCCTTTCTTAACTGGTAATAGAACCGTTAACGGTAAGCCTGAGTTCGCGAACACCTGACGCGAAACGTTTAAGTAAGTGCCCACTTGAATTTTAGGAGACTTGTTAGTGTTCTTGGATCGATGGCACTGTCTGGTTCCGAATAGTTGGCAGCGACGTGACGTGAGTCATAGCAAACTTAGGAAGATTTCCACCCGCAGTCACCTCCATCTCCCCTATGCCATTGTTTATCGAGGATAGCTAGTTTAATCCTTACAAATGACTGTGCTCTAGTTGCACGCACCTGTGTTTGCTGTATGCGAAGTTGTTATGGGTCAATTTACTGTCTACAGTTTCGAGCAGCTACCGTTAATATGTGATGGTTTTGGCCGTACTGCACCAAATAATTGCCAATGCCATTGCGTGAAATGGATTAACATTTCACACAGGTGTACATAAACTGACTGCACTGGTCTATGCTATATGTATTTTTAGCTGCTGCAGACTATCAATTGCGGTTTGCCTTCAAACCAAAATGAAATCAAAAATATATAAAGCAGCAAACAAGCGAATTACAAAGTATGAACATCCATAAACTCAATTATTTTCACCGCTGCACGCGTAATTCGTGTACAATCTGAGCCTACCCCATTTGACATGTGACTCCCAAAGACTGTAATTGTGGGAAATTAGATAAATTACTGTGCCGGAGTGTGGGGATCGTCTAGTTATCCTTTGGGTTTACTCTCAGTGTTCACGGTCTAGGGTCCTAGGTCAACGTGTTTGCAGGACATTTAGGCATTGTTAGTATATTTAAGGTTGGATTTAGCCTTTGAGTTCTTTATCTACATGCAATAGTTAATGACAATACTGCGGCCGCTGCTGCCGTTCACGTATACCTAGGCCCTACAGGAAATCTACGTAAGGGCCAACAGGTATAAAATTCATGTCAATTATTTACCTTGCACCTATAAGATTAATGGTCTAAAGATGTACATAAAGAAACAACATACCGGTATTTACATCAGCTGTTTTTCCTTCAAAGCCTCAGAAAGACTGTAGTAGCACTTTTCATGATAATATCTTTATTTTTTTTCTATATAAAGCAAGGTTTCGTTCTTTGGAGTGTCGTCACTAAGTTTGTTAAACATTTTTATGCCTACACACAAAATATAACTTTTCGAGACTTTGGATAATCTGCAGGCTGAGTGCTTAACGTTGCCACCATGGCGCGTTTCTTTTAGATCTAAATTACAGATCATTTTATATTGTTGGTACATTATATTATTATTATTATATTAATGATAATGACTTACATAGTAATTCCTTTGATTTCGCACGTAATAACTGCTCAATGGCCGTTCCCCGATCCTTAACTAGTCTCGACGTAATTCCCTGGACCGAACCACACATCCCTCTTATACGCTTCACACAAAATTACCTTTCCTAATTTGTGTTCGCTAATTCAACAGATTTCCCGATTTTCTCCATTCCGTCTGGCAGGCGGCAGTCATTCGTATTTATTTCAGTTCCCCCGAGCAACGCATCCGAAAGGGGAAGGTGGGCTTAATTAGGAAATAATGCTTAAGCGATTAATCACAAGCCCCTACCAGGGCCCTTCGCTATGCCTAAGGCTAGGTTTCGCAGTCTTTTGTTTTAACAATTGTTCAGTTTGCTTGGATTCTGTGCCACGTTTTAGGGTTTCGTACCCGAAGGGTGAAAATGGACCCTATTACTAAGCCTCCGCTGTCTGTCTGTCTGTCTTTCAGCAGGCTGTTATCAACTCTTAGCTCTTATGAGCCGTAAAAGATAGACAGTTGTAATTTTTACAGAGTGTGCGTAAACTATTGCCACTATAACAAAAAATTTAAATAAAATAAGTGTATAATTAAGGGGGGCAACGTCCATACCAGGTTTAACAACGATCACCGAAATTAAGCAACTTTTGGCGCGGTCAGTACTTGGATCGGAAACCGCATCATGTTGGCTTTTTGCTCTTTTTGCAATTCATCAAACAATTCTGTTCTAATGGTTTCTCTTGATTCATTTGTGAAAGTATATCTAGTATGAACCCTTCGTGTGCAAGTCGTTTCACACTTGGCCGGTTTATTACATTTCCTCGTAGAATTGCGCCTAGCGGCATGACAGTTGTTGTCTCTCAGCAATAAATCTGTTGCAAATAAAATCTCGCTAAAGCAAAGTGCTACAAAAACTAAATAAAATGCAGGATGAAAACTGTAACTGCTGTAATTCACGTTTTATTTGTTTTTGTTTTCTGTGAGATAGTTTAGGGGTTTTTGTATGAATGGAAGCAAGGATTTTACATTATTATTCTGTTCTTGAGGTACATACGTATCCAAATAATCATCATGAATGGTTCCTTGATAAATAAAGAATATAAAAAATGTCGCATCAATACTTGTCTTACGGCCAATGTAAGAAATATTAATAGAAAAGTGGCCTTACATGTGTCACATTATAAAACGAAACCACCAGTTTTAAAGTTGATTTCCAACGGGACCGGACCGTGTCCGGCCGACCAGAAACGGTCGTGGTTCGTTTCACAGCGCCCATTGCTTTGCGTATTGTAAGTCAAAGGTTAAGTGGACCGATTTTTAGGGGCTGGGAATTGAATGACATTTTTGCAAAGGGGAACTTGAAGCACCTTTTCAATTTAAAATTTACTGATAGGTAATATTGAGGAAAGACTGCTTTTTGGTGAACAGTGAGAGTGCAACTTGGCGTGAATACTTATTTGACCATTAAAAAAAACTCGGGTGCACCTTGGATCGGTTTTATTGAAATCTGTCAAAAATTGCTTTAGCTCCCGATGCCCTCCGAAAAGGCACCCTTAGTCAATAATAGACAAAATGGTTCTGTCTCAGCAATGAAGTATTTTAATTACGAAAGGGTTTCATCCTTTTGATATAAAAATATGAGGAAACCACCTAAATTACTAATAATATAACTCAGACGAGACAAGATAATCCTTATTAATGTGTTTACAAATCCATCCGAGCAGCTTGTAACGTATTAACTGTACATAATTAGTAATACAAAACCTCATGGGGACGTCGCCTGTTATGAAGCACACAAAACTTCTATAAACCCTTTAATACCAACTTCAATAACGAATTCAACGTAGAAGCGAAATCACTTTTATATTTAAATCAACTCGACTGTCATCCAACCTTAAGCCGGGTACTGACCCGTGGCGGCGGGACGGGGCGTAATGTGCCATTCGCAGCAAGCAAGAAATGTCAAAAATCCGTCTCGTTGCTTGTTGCGAGCGCCTTCTTCCCGTACTGACTGCACGAGCGCTGGCTGTGCGACACGTTACGTTACGCCCCGTAACTTCGGTCAGTACTCGGCTTTAGAGGTTTCGTTTTGATACGCCATGTTAAACCCACCCAGTATTTGATAGAACATCAACCATTCAGAGCAAACACGCTAGAAATGTTTACTGTGATGCACTACCCGCGCCCTTACAGCCAAAGACCTTTGTAATTTCACAGAATTTAACCGGAATTTTAAACGGATTTAGATTTAAATCTAACTTTCATTACGTAACAGAAAGTTACTGTCATTAATTGTATGTAGCTCATCAGTTGCGCTTCTACGTTTTATGCTATTTATCCACAGTTTTCACTTGTCCCCTTGTGGCTCTCCCCAACCTCCTCAACCTCCTGAAATTTCGGTAATGTCTTGGAGTAGCTTAGTACGGCGGTATACTGAAAAATTTATGGTAAGTTTGTGATACGCTTTGTTGTAAAATAGACAAGCTATAGTATTTAAGCATCTTACAAAACAGTCATTATTCCTGGAACTAGCCACTTACTTTGGCCTACAATGTGAGAAGTATCTTTTTATTTTAGTTAGTTTGATGTGGTCTTAATTTTTTCTTAGATACATAACCTAAAAATATTATCGGGGTAGCGAAGTTCGAATTTTATTTGTGTCGGTGAAGCTTGTGGGTGATATCAGGGATCAATATAGCCATCAGTGGACGAGTGATACAAAGTAGGATAAATGTTATAATAGGCACGCTCAAAATTCTTATCGTTTTTTCTGTTAAGATGCTGCCGGTTAGACAGAGTATCAGGGATAGATTTTGCCAAAAACGTTAAAAGAAATTCGTGTAGCGGAACTTCGTGTAAATTTACGCTTCTGACCTCGGCTTCCCAAGCGCTCAGTAACCAATATCCGTCCCCGGGATCTTGTTTACCACCCTACCAATCACATCCGTTTAGCCTAGCCGTTTAGGCGTGAAAAGGCAACATAAAGACTAACTAACTTTTACTTTTATAACTTTAGTATGGATTTCTCTGTATTAACTTCTCTTCAGACATCCATGTAAGCAGGATTTTGACGCTTATTTGTTACTCCTCAGGTGCACCATTCTCTGAATGAGGCTCGAGGGGAAATGGTGTAATGGAGTCTTTGTTATTTAAATACATTCGTAAGGGTTAGTATAGTACCTACCACTCAATTGATATTCATTGGAGGTATACATAAAATATAATGAGGGTACAGTTTCAGTTAAAATTGTAAGTGATACTTCTACGGCGACATGTAACTGGTAGGTGTTTTTTTATGTTAAAGTATGCCGGAGTGGGTTTAGATATAAATAAATAAATAATGCTGGACAATCCACACAGCATCATCTAGCCCCAAAGTAAGCAGAGCTTGTGTTATGGGTACTAGATGACTGATAAATTTAATACAATACATAACATAGATAGATATTTTTTATTATATATAGAAAATACCCAGAACACCCGGAACAAATATTTGCAGATCGTACAAAATTTGTCCCAAGGCGGTAATCGAACCCGCAACCTTCTGCGTCGCAGGCAGACCTTCGCCCGCCGCGCCACATCGGTCGTCTATAGATAGTTAGTAAATAACTATTTCAGTCTTTACTTCAGATTCAAAGCTACGGGAGATAAATAAAAAAAGATTTAGCACTTTAACTGAACTGTATTATTAAAAGTCTTTACATACACGGAATTACATTATTACTCATATCTAGGTACATACATATGTATATTCTATAACCGTAGTGTAGGACGCCCTCCGGCCGGTGGGGTGATGATCTGCGAAAGACTGCAGGCAGATTCTGGATGCGGCAAGCCGAAGACAGGGCGCTATGGCACTCATTGGGGGAGGCCTAAGTCCAGCAGTGGACTAAGATACGTTGATGATAATGATATTATATAACCCTATGCTATAAAATGTGTGTAAATTTGGCGAGAATCAGAGGGGTACGTCTATTTGACGTTAGTAATGAGACGTGATCGGACGTCTCCGTTTTCCATACAATTTTGTGCAGCGCGCCTCAATCGTGCGAACAGGGTACTACGCAAATCCCATAACAAAAGGAGACGTCACGATCACGTCTCGTTACTAACGTCAAATAGACTCACCCCTCAGGTCGTGACTGTCGTCGGAGCTAATGAAAAAGCTGTACCAGCAAAACGCGCTTGCGCCGCGTACTATATCATGAACTGTGTCACCACAGTTACTTATCTTCTAATGAGTTCATTATGAATATCAGCGGGTTAACTACGAACCAAATTTGCGATGGAAGAACACTAACTTTCATCCCTTAACGAGGGTCATCATCAGGATGTGTGCGGTTTTACTACTCAGTTCTAATACAACTAAGTAGTGTAGATTTTTTGTGCAGTTTAGGTAGAGTTTAGGTATTATTGTTACCTAGGTATACAGACAATTTTTATCAAGACGCGCTGTCAGATCAGCAGATACCTAATAAAGAAAGAAAGAAAGTAAGAAAATACATTTATTTGGACCCATAGTAGGTATGTAACACGACACATTACAATAATAGGCAAGTACAAGAAACACTTAAGATAAATATAATAACATAGGTAAAAAACAAAAAAAAACACATACAATTACAAGCTTCTGCCCGCGGCTTCGCAAGTGTTTTCAGTATAATAAGTAAACTATACTGAAAACTAACTAAGTAAGGCTATGTTCTAAATGTACCTACTTCAAAGTTCATCAGTTCAGTAGTTTTGGAGTTCTAAGGTAACAAAATAATATTCCCACACTTTCGGCTGTATAATATTAGTAGGATACAAATTGATACAATGTGTTACATGAGGGGCCAAAAACCCCAGCAATCCAGCTTTGTGCCACCACACCTGGACCTGTCTCAGCATTATGCCGCTACAAGCCAAAGCTAGTAGCGGCGCTGATTTTCAGACAGGTCCAGGTGTGGTGGCACAAAGCTGGATTACATTTCCTAGAAGAACAAGAGTAGGTACGAAGGTTACATACACGATATGATATAGATACATTTTTAAAAGCTGACGTGTTTGTTTTTAATTTTTTCATACAATTATCCACGCTGACGACGACGTCACAAAATCAGGCAGGCAATTCTCGCAATATATCACTCGATAAATATGGCTGTTAAATTAAGAACTGTTAAATTTGACAGTTTTTATATAGAAGATCTGTTCTTCTATGTAGTTCTATGTAGTTCTTGCCATATTATTTATCGAGTGATATATAGGCGAGAATTGCCTCTCAGGCCTTCATTGAAAAGCTTCAGGAAAAACAAAGTCGCTCGCATCAGCTTTAAAAAAGTTATCTATACAGGCTTTCAATTCTGTCATCGTAGTTTGCCTTGGCCTGTGGGCCGACCACAAATATGGAAAATAAGAAATCAATAATTGATTTCTTAGAAATTACCCTGAGTCAATAACAAAAATCTTGACATGGAAAATATTAAGCTAAATTGTACAAATCTAGATATTTTTCGAATACTGTAGGAAAATCTAAGAAAAGTTATCTCATATGTAGCTACAATTCCGTATGGGGATTCAATAGGAATTCCCTCAACCAATTCCTACGAAAGATTTCGCGAATCCTGTACTCTATGTATATGAAAATGAAAGCTTACCATCCGTCGTCGGAAATATCTACATATTCGTCGCATATCGGTTTGGTAAGCTCGTTTTGTACCTACACATCTGATTTTTAGGTAAAATTGCTTCATTCAGAAAAAAAAATCTTGAAGGATGAGTTATTTGGAAATCATTTATGTTCTAGGAATTTGTGAAGTAAATCTAATTGAGAATTCTCTAATTCTATTGATGCCTAAATAGTGGGGATAAATTAAGTAATATGTTTCTAAATGCTAATTATAACTGTCAATCACTTAATGGAAGCAGTACTTCCGATTTAGTATTGGTTTGATTGATAAATATTATAACATTGTGATGTCCTCCTAGACGGATTTTCCGCCACAGTATGACGACCAGTCTCAAAGGAGACTTGCCAGACCAGAAGCCATGGCCAGACCTATATAGTGCACAAGTGTTTGCACAAACACATAATATAGGCACTGATGTGGTTAAAATGTTGATAGGTTTTTATAGACTAAAACCATATAAATAATAATATAATATAGGTAAAATAAATAAAATATACCGACCGACGACCGATAGGCAAAGGTCCGCCTGCGACGCAGGAGGTTGCGGGTTCGATTCCCGCCTTGGGACAAATGTTTGTATGCATTGTATGTGTTTGCAGCGACTGACCAGAAGCTACTTCAATAGTGACGTAGGTACTTAGGTTTGCACTAATTTTATGTAGTACATCAAATTGATGTACATAGTTTGATGCAGATTTATTTTATTCCATGTCATTGTCGTTCGAGCTGTTGTTTATAATACCTCGTGTGTTCATAAGTCTTGAGACACAGTAAAACTAAAATATTTTTGGAGCTAAGTTGAGTATTCATTTATTGGATATTAAAATTAAAACTACTGACTTCTAGATCTGTATTTAAAAATAAATCATTCAAAATGGCCGCCTTTGCATTCAATGCAGGCCTTCAAACGCGTGCGCCATTCATCTATGGCGGCACGAATCTTTTCAATGGGAATCCGTTTCGATTCTTTAATAAGGGCTCGCTTGAGAGAATCCAGGTTTGGGTGAGACTTTCTGCATGCCCTCAGCTCCAATTCCGTCCATAAAGAATAATCCAAAGGATTCAAGTCAGGGCTTGACGAGGGCCAATCTTCGCTCCGAATGAAGCCTGGCAAATTGGCCTCCAGCCAACGTTGGGTAGTCTTAGCTTTATGGGAGGGAGCAGAGTCCTGTTGGAAAACCCAGTATTTTCCAGCGAATAGCGTATCATTTAATGGTTTAACCACCGCTTCCAATATGTCGGTTTGGTAATTTTGTGCCTTCACCTTGACACCTTGCTGGCAAAAATGAAGCAAAGTGACCCCCTCGTAGGAAACACCCCACCAAACCATCACACTTGCTGAATGATGAGTGAGCTGGACATTGCGTACAGATGGCTGGACGTCCTTTGAACTTCTGACGTAAACCTTATTTTTCTGCCGGTTAAACTTTTCTTCCACCGTGAAGATCTTTTCATCGGTAAACAGGATATTTTTTGGATCGTGTCTCTTCAATAGGTTCCGACATCGTTCCAGTCGCAATTTACGAAGACGCTCGTTTAAATAATGCACTTTCCTTCGACTGTAGGCCTTTAGTTTAAGATCATATTTAAGTATCCTGTTCACCGATATTCGCGAAATGTTGGTCTGCAGAGCTAATTTCTTTTGAGTCCGGCAAGGGTTGCGACGAATTCGCTCTCTGATTACTTTGATGCTGGCGGGCGTCCTTACAGACCGCGGGCGGCCACATCTTCCACGGTCTTCTAAAGAGCCGGTCTCCTTGTACCTCTTTATGGTATAATACACAAAGTTCCGACTACATCCCAAACTTTGGATTTCACTAAAAACTTGCATTGGTTTTTTTCCTGCTTGAAACAGTGAAATTACAGTCGCACGCAAATCTTTTGTTGGCGCCATTTTCACGGAGAATGAAATAAATATTCAAATGTATATTTTTTCTGATTCAAAACATTCGAAATTTAAAATTTTAAAAGTTTAAAAAAGGTTGCATGAATTACTTTCTTTTTAAATTAATTAAATAAGTTCGTCTCAAAACTTATGAACACACGAGGTAAGTTGACAATTGCTAGTTAAATTGTGACTACACGTGAAAATCTTTATTAAGTTAGTATAGGCCGTTGGTTTTTCAATAAAGTAAATAAAAAAATAAGTATAATTTGTAAATATTTGTTCCGGGTTTTCTGGGTATTTTATATGTATAATAGAAAATATTTATCTATATGTAGTATTTTGTATTAAGTATATCAGTCATCTAGTACCCATAGTACACAACTAGTACACATAGTACACAAGCTCCGTTTAGGTTGGGGCTAGATGATGCTGATGTTATAGGTACCATATATAAGGTAAGCTTAATACTTATCTACCTACAGAATAAACAGCCATAAGCCAAAGTTCAAAAGCATGCCACCCTAAGTTCGTTCACCCTAAACTAACCGCATTACTTAAAATCAGAACTTTACCCGTTCCGGGGTAAAAATTGCTATAAACCCGAAGATTTCAGAGAAGTAATACATAAAGAAGTTCTGTTGCCTCACTTCGTACAAGATCGTAAAAATGCAACCGGCGCAGTTGTTGGAAAGTCGAGGATAAGCGAAGGGCCCCAAAACGTGACTGGAATACCTAAGGACTAAGAAAAAAGTCCTTGTGTTCATACCCTACCGTGCATGATATTGTTTGATGCTTTTCGGCTAAAAAAGTGCGTTGCCCCTTTGCAACATGTGTCGCGGAAAAAGCTTCAAGGAGCGTCTGCTGTAGTAGTCCAGTCACTGGGTAGGTTTTGACATACTAAAGGTCAAGGAGAGTTCTAATTTGGCAGACTAATACTGTTTGGTTCCCTAATTAATAATCCGAATTTGCGACCTTGAGTGACCGCCGCTCGCGCCGCCATATTAAATTTGCTGAGCTTGAATTCGCTGTGAACTATTATTTGATTGAAATATGTTGGTTACAAAAGTTGCAGAAAATTTTATGTTCTATAATTTTTGTAATGGCCATATTTAACCTCGGTGGCGTGGAATATCTATTCATACATAAAAAATGGTTTTAGTTGAAATTTTTCCAAAATACGTAAATTTTGTCGTCTGCTTAAGATTTCATTGCGCTGGGTGACAACATGACCGCGCAAATTATTAGTTACATTTTTATGCTTTTTATTGTGGTTGTTGGATTGATACAAGCTAACTATAGTGGACTAGCCAGACCAATCAAGTTCAGTTCAGTTCAAGTCATATGTAACGTTGCCTCTGCGCTGAGCATAAAGGCGAAGACCCCAGTAATATCGGCGAGCGCAGCGAGCCGCGATTTTTTTTTGTTGCAATTGTTTATGATCGAAGTTACAGAACTAAACAGGAACAAATAATCATCAACCAGTGAGTTAAAAAAATGTACTTACATTTTTTACCTAAACTAAAATTTTGGGGGGTCATGACCCCCGTGACCCCCTCCCCTCCTGAAACCGCACCTGGTCGTGTTAACATGTGTGTTATGCTTAATGACGTTTACACCTTTTTGAGCTGCACTCATGCTAAGCAATTTTAGTCGTCGACGATGTATGGTTTAATTTTATGTCCTACCCATATTATGCACGAGTGATTAATCAACTACCTACCCCAACAGCATAATGTCTGTTTTGATTATGAGTGGAGGGTTTCTGGCCACAGATGCAACTAATCCACGAATTATGAAGATCTCAAACTTCCTGCTTCTAATTTGATATCCATTTTATCAGAATAATTCACAAATAGACGGATTATCGAACCAATTGCATGATGATGATGCTGTCCTAGTTGAATATTGACCACAGCGGCCAGTCTCAACGAAGACTAGCTAGGTGCGCAGAACATATTACAGTGCACTAGTGTGTGCGCAGACACAGGTGCACTCTCTATTCTCTCACTCTCATAATACGATAAGACGGCAGACCAACACGACCGGGGAGAGGTTAGGCGCAGGACCAACAGCGTAACGTGGTTTCCGAGGCACGGGGGTGTAACACCGCCATCTTTCTTACTCCGGGCTGTTAACCAATTGCATTGAACCTATTCTACATTTAAGCACTATAGGTAGTCCATTTCACATAGGAACCGTTCCAGAAAAGTTTGACTTTGCTTTATTTCACTAAATATTAATTAAGATGGAAATCGCATCTTACATAATACAAATAAATGTTTATTGTTTTAAAATAATTTCAGTATTAAGTCAATAAGAAATCAATTCATTACGCGTGGAACAAAGAAAATTTACTCTTCAGGGAACGTTTCCTATGTGATATGGACTTAGTAAAAGGGTAGGTAGGTAATCGAAACTGTTTAATTGAAAAAATTACCAATCTATAAATAAAATTTTTTTCTTGATTTGCACTGTACACCGTTGTTTACCTATTGTATCCAAAAAATCTGTTAAGTTTTGAGTATGCGCTCAAAACTTAACATATTACTTAAATGGTAGGTAAGTTTGCTAAACTTCGAGATAATGTAAAACTTTGATCACGGATCATCCTTCCATTTTGTATCCAATTAACAAATGAAGTTTCACTTAATTTAGTAACAATGTTACAAAGTTTCGTCACGTGCCGGAATGTAAATTGTGGAGAATCCAATTAACAGGTTGGCGCAGGACTTTTGCAAGACGTGTCCCATTTCAGAACAAAAAACTGTTAGGTCGGACACTAAGAAGATACTTGATCATTATTTGTTGATGGGTAGATTTATAAAGTTGGTTTTTTGCCCATTTTGTTTTCATATGAGATTCCTTTTTCGCTTAACACACAGAAAAATGACAACCACGGCATTTCGAGACAGTAAAATTAACTACATTAAGATATATCTTTCGGATTTTTAATAGCACTCATTAAGTTTACATTTTCTTGTCCACAGGATGCTCAGCACAGACCCTGCAGATATTCCCGAGGCAGAGGCAGCAGACGGTGGCGATCGGCAAGTCCGTAGTGCTGTCGTGCCAGGCTGAGGCTCCGGACCCCTCACTGGTCACACAGCCGCAGTGGAAGGACCCTAAAGGACAAGTCATCAATGAGGCTGCGTAAGTAGATACCGTTATTCGGTTGCGACGAATAATCCTTTTTAATAAATAATCACAAATCATTGAGTTAATCAATTAAATACCATAAACTTTATTTTGAGAAAGTCTGGCATTAGTGTGTAATTAATTATATAAAATATTATAATAAAAACAAGCACATAAACAAAATTTGTGGTCTTGATTGAAAGATGAATAATAATAATACCTGAGAATTTAAAACAAAATGTTAGACACATAACAAAATCATAAGTTATGGGAGTGTAGGCACTCGTACATACAAAATATGTTATCAGACGGCAAAAACACGGATTGCTAGGAAGGCGTAGCAGTATAAATACCTAATTCTTCTTCTTTTTACTACGGTAGTATTGTAAATGTTTTGATTGTCAACAGACCTGGGACACGACCTGAGATCCACACGGAAACAATGCCAGCTAAACAGCTGCAGCTGCTCTACATATCCTCGATCAGCACGACCATGGCTGGCAACTACACGTGTGTAGCCACCTACACCAACCAGCCCCTGAGTGCTAGCATTGTTCTGGATACATTCAGTAAGTACCTTTACCTTGACTTACGATTGGAGACCCTTTCCTGAAGGGTACCTTATTCATAAAACTTGTTTGTACATACGTTTTTCATCATGTTTTGTTTAGAAAAATAGATACATAAATAATGCTGGACAATCCACACAGTATCAGCAGAGCTTGTGTTATGGAACTAGATGACTGATATACTTAATACAACTAAAATATGTATATATTCATATAATATATAATCATACATCTAGGCGTAAACACTTTCATTGCCCACGACGCACATGTTGTTCTTACAGACCTACTAGCGACGGCCTGCCTCACCTGCAGTCGCGCTGCAGAGGCTGGGCAATGAATGCGTTAAGAAATCAGCTTTGGCTTTTTGGTAGTACATACATGAGGGTCCATTTCATGCAGATTGAGATCCGCAAACTCTCTTGGTCTTTTAGAAGGCTTAGGCCTAGAGCGTCTTGTAGGTTATTTTTTTATACTGGTAAAGGAATACAAGTCATAAAACAATTGCTCCTACAAGAGAAGATAAAACAGAATTGTTTTGTTACAGCCGCCATAACCTGGACGAATGCGAATGAAAACCAATATGCTACGAAGGGGAAGGAGCACAAAGTCATGTGCGAAGTTACTGCAGAGCCAGCGCCTACGGTGAACTGGTTTAAAGATGGGACTAATGTAAGAAATAATCTAAATTCTTACAAATATAATACCGTATTTAAAAAATAGTTAATAAACCAATACCAAGACCCTAAGTCCGTGGGGTACCGAGGCTCTCCGGGTTTATAAAAAGTTATCTGAGTGTCTGGTCGACGCGACGCGTGGCCCGAGAGCTGGTGGGTATCTGGCGCAGCGCTTCAGCATTGCTATAAAGCGGGGCAATGCAGCCAGCGTCTTGGGGACGCTTCCGTTTGGTATTGATGTGGATCAGTACCTGTAGATTGTTTGCAACAGTCTGCAAACAATCTACAAATTGTTTCAATTGTAAATACCAGTTCTAATTTGTTTTTATTATTGAATTGTAATTTTCTTTGTCAATAAAGGCTAAGTTTCTATTTAAAAATAATCCAATTTATTTCAGATTGAAACTGGAGATAGATACGTCATCCACACCAACGGACTTCTTATCAAGAATGTTAAAGAAAGTGACGATGGCACTTACACTTGCCGTGCAGTAGTCTACCAAACCGGTGAACTGGCAGAGAGGAACATTAAACTTGAAGTAAATATCAAACTTTTTCTCTGACTTGATATAACAAAACAATACCTTGAAACTAGACTGATGAGTAACTAAATACGATTACAGGTTTATACGGCACCTGAAATGGAGGAGCGTGAGACAAGGGTCGTGATCAAAGAGGGAGAGTCAGCCGCGATTACTTGCAAAGCCAGAGGCAAGCCACCACCGACTTACACTTGGATTAAAGCGTCGACCCGCGAGGTAATCCTACACAGACGTCTATTCCTTTGAGAGCAATTTAAACTCAGTTAATATGAAGCAACTATATTATATTTTGAACATAATTAATAGTCCTATTTCAGCAAAGCAGTTATTGTCTTTATCCTACTCATACCAACATTAAAAATATTTTATTAAACCACAAGAATGAATGGCATCTGCCATACGTATTAAAGTTTTCAAACTTAAATTTAATCACTTTATTCGGCGAATTTCTTTCTAGATCTCGTGAGTTTTCTCTGTAAAAAATCATTACTTCCCAGAACTTGGCAACGACATCGCG
This sequence comes from Eupithecia inturbata, assembly GCA_963662085.1. Taxonomy (NCBI): domain Eukaryota; kingdom Metazoa; phylum Arthropoda; class Insecta; order Lepidoptera; family Geometridae; genus Eupithecia; species Eupithecia inturbata. The sequence continues at coordinate 7,107,078 of OY759187.1, forward strand.
CTACAGCGTTAATGAGCTAACTGGCCTCTTAACCTTCGACCGAGTTGAAGCTGGTGATTATGGCAAATATATTTGTAACGCGCTCAACCAAGCAGGTCAGAACGAAACCGAAATTGAAGTAGAAGTACTGGTTAAGCCGAAAATATTCGAACTACTTAACACGACAGCTCCTGAGAGGCAAGAAGGAAAGTTGGAATGTAAAGCATCTGGACGACCGGCGCCTAGGATCAGCTTCAGAAGATTCCCTAATGGAGAAGTATTCTTGAACGGACCTAACAATGGAAGGCAAGTCTGACTTCTTTAACTCTAAATCTTACGACACTAGTCTCATGGGAGTTAGGGAGGCCCATTGTGTGGAACGCTACATGCGTCGACATACTTGAGCCTTCTCATGTCCCGAGGACATCCGTGAGGGAAGGTGCTGCAGCAGAATTGGCCGAGGATCTCAAGAGGCGCAAATATGCAGGTCTTGACAGAGCCTACACATTTGTTCCCTTTGGGGTCGAGACCGAGGTAGGTGGGGTACCGAGGCTCTCCGGGTTATTAAAAAGTTATCCGAGTGTCTGGCCGAAGCGACGCGTGAGCCGAGGAGCTGGTGGGTATCTGGCACAGCGCATCAGCTTTGCCATACAGCTGGGCAATGCAGCCAGCGTCTTGGGGACGCTTCCGACTGGTATTGATATGGATCAGTTGAGCTAACTGTAGATTGTTTGCAAAGCAACAGTCTGCAGTTAGCTTAATAGTTTCAACTGTAAATACTAGTTCTTATTTGTTTATATTATTTTATTCTAATTTTAAAATCTAATAATAATTAATGCTTGCCAAATTGGTAGTATAATTTGAATCCTTGAAAGCTTAACATCTTTTTATTTTACAGTATCACGGTGGAAACGACCATTCGTCAAACAGGGGACACGATGCAAACTATCGGAACGATCACTATTGCGAGCCTGAACAGAAGCGATGATGGGCTTTACGAATGTATTGCTGAAAACGATGGTAAATAAAACAAAAAATAATTGTCATCAAATTAAAAATAAAACATAATATTAGTCATACAGAGCTATTATAGAAGACACCAGATCCGAAGAAAGACTAAATACCGATCAATATCAGCGATGTATTTGCCGCTACTACATACTTTTTATTTTGTTTTTGTTGTTCTGCAGGTGGTGAAGCTAGAAAGAACGGGCTATTGACTGTTCAGTTTAGGCCTACATTCGAAAAGATGCCTATCATCCCTATTTGGAGCTGGAACGCACAGGCCGTCAATCTTACTTGCGTTGCTGAAAGTATTCCTAACGCTACTATCAAATGGCGGTAAGTAAAAGCATTGCATTCATGGTCCAGTATGACCATTACGAATTCTATGGTCTGTCCACATTTTGGCTGAATTATCCCGAATAATGTTGGTTAAGCGATTGTTTGATTTGATTTGACAGCCCGTATACCAAGCCTAAGCAAGCCAAGACTCGCAATGGCTAGATTGCGATGACTCGCAATGGCTAGATTGCGAGATTGTATGCAAGATAATTGTTATAACCCAACTTTGTCTTCTAGATTCCGTGACCTGGATTTAGTAGAGAACCCACGCATCAGAATTTACGGCTCAGGACCCATCAGTGTTGTTCAAATAACCCCCTCAGACAGAAGTGCTTACGGAATGTACAAATGCGTGGCTACAAACCTTCTTGGAGAAGCTGAACATATCATTGACTTTAGAGAGGCGTTCCCTCCTGGCCCTGTAATTCAGGCAAGATATACAACTTATCTTATCTTATAGTTATCTCTAACTTTTTGGGTTATTTAAATTTTATGTATTTCTTACAGGCGAAACAAGAGACTATCACAGCAACTTCAGTATCATTCAGCATTGTCGGCCCTGCAGAAGAGATGGGCCCACCAATCCTAGCCTACACCGCTCAGTACAAAGAAAATGGAAACTTCGACTGGAATCTTGCGAAAACAAGGACATGGTCCGCCAATTCCCCTTACATTGTTGAGGATTTGAAGCCAATGTTCACCTATGACTTTAGATTTGCTGCTGTCAACCAAGTTGGGCCTGGCTCTTGGGGTGGCCCGATTACTGTCATAATGCCAAGAAGGTCAGTTCCTAAAAATATAACAATAACGAATAAAATATGCGATTCGTAAATAAGCCACAGTTTTCATAATTTATCCTTTCAGGTCACCGCCAGAGCAGCCCAAATGGAGAGAAGGGACAAGTTCAGAGTCGCTTGTTCATGGCAAATATGCCGATAGATTTGAACTGAAATGGAAAGTCCCAGCCCATAACGGTGAACCTATTGATATCTACGACATAACGTATTGCCCTGTAAGTATACTTTAGTAGTTCCTGGCTAAAAGCGTACATTCGGCCTTCATAATCTCATGTGTTTTGGCTGAAACTGAATGAAACATTAATATTTTTAAATAAGATTGGTGACAGAAAAATACACATTTACATAAATGATTTTCAGGTTACGAAAGTAAGCGGTGAATGGCGAGTGGCTTCCGAAAACCAATGCATAAAGGAAGAGTTGAAAAGTTCCGAGGCGATAAACTATGAGATCCGAGCCCTCCACCCAGACACTCGCTACCGCATCCATCTCAGAGCTCACAACGTCCTTGGGTTCTCGCAACCTGCGCAGCTATACGTCCAAACCGCCCTCGGTGAGTACAACCAAGAGAGTAACGAAGTGCCGGTCCATGCCGGCTTCTATGAATACACATCAGAACCACAGAAAGACTCATGTACCACCATCACCTCTTATGTTCACATCCTCTTCACTACATCAGTTTTGTGTTGGTTTTTGTGATAGTGACTTTTAAATTGTGCAGTGTTTTGATTTCGTGCTCTTTTATTCCGTTCTATTAGTTCCAGTGACATGATTTTGCTTCTTGTAAAGTGACGTAGATTGCTTTTAATACGTTGAATCGTGTTTAACTTATTATATTCTTAAGTAACTTTTATGTTAATGTTATTCGTTTTAACGCTTTCATTTCCAGTCTTGCCTTTACATTGTAACACATTAAAACATTTGTAGGTACAAAACACAAACTAACTGTTCAAAATGAATGTGATGAATGAATTTTGTAAGGTGTGGCATGATTTTTATTATTTTGTAACCAAATAATGCTTTCAATTACGTTATAAGTACAATTTAAAGATTGGTATTTTATAGTTTTTAAATTACCGAATTCATATTATGTTGGTGTTAATTTGATTAATGGTGAGTTATCGTTATTACTTTCTATTATTTATTTTACAACATTAGAAACATTGTAGCTTTTTGTGCCGTGTTTATTATCTAACTAATATTTTTTAGGTAACCCAAATGGAAGCCCAAGACTTTCTGCATGGTCTAAGTCGGAAATTATGTCTGCAATTATAATAATAACGTTAATTCAAATTAAGAGTCCTGTAGACGAAATCTTTTAGACGAAATATTAAGTCCAAAAGATGACTGTTGATAGTTAGGATAATAATTTTTGTGATAAACGATTTGCTACTATGTAAATAACGTACCTACTGTTATGTTCTCTAAACTTTTATGATGTCGATTTGAAGTTAGGGTCCTTTTGTTATTAAATTTCATGGCCTATAAAAAGTATGCCTAACTCTATACCATCTCCATGATGCCTAATGTATTTTCAACATCATCTTTAGGTTGTAGGTAACTTATTAAACTAATTAACACTGCCAAAATATAAATCGTTGCATTTTAACATGATGCCAAAACAATTGGCAAATAAGTAAACTTTAGAATAATATACTATTATGTATAATAATATAAGATATTGTCTACGAATTTTTGACGACTGTTTTGTCTTTTGATTTAGAAAATAAATTATGAGTATATTGAGAGTGGATTGTAAAAGAATGTCGTCCATTTTAACGATAGACTTTTGACATGTAAGACGAGTTTATAATGATTAATTTTATTACCACCTGTTAAACAAAAATCGAAACCGATAATGTAGTTAGTTTAAATTTTATTGGCTGAAAAAAATAATAGGAAATTGTGTTTTGTTCAGGATGAAAAAAATGACCAATGTGGAAAGGAAATAAATGTTTTGAAAACATTTTATGTTATTTAGATTTCTGGTTAAGTGATTTGTGTCGTAATGAGAGTTGGCATACAATTGCGAGCCATATTTTCCGTTGCAATACAAATTGCTCCTTAGTTACCGATGATGTTTTCTTAACCAAATCCCCTAATAGTGATAGTCCTGTACCTTTTAGTGATCCCCACTACTTCCCTTTAAATGTTGTAATGAAATTAACATTTATAATGTCCCAAAGAAAGCTGTCAAGATGCTTGCCAGACAACAAATCTATAGTATTTGATCGTTGAAGTGTTTGTGTCGCCCTGACTGAAATATATGGGTAAATATATTTTACTTACATTCGTACAATATAGTAAATAATCCAGCTAGCTAGACTCCTTTGGAATGTACTAATTACTTATGCATGCTCTCTGTGTCCACCCTTTATAAAGAGCTATTCACATATTCCACTAGCATGCTCTTATACCCCTAAAATGTATTTCCTGAATAAGACACGTGACGTTTTAACATTTTATCATAGTTTAGTATTTCATTCTAGATGATAATTTTAGAATATCACGATTAGTTTAAAATAGTTGTATACTTTTGTTACTCCGAGCATGAATTTTTTGAAACAACGAGCCTTTCATTTGGTGTCGATGTTTTATTAATGGTCTTTATTGTTATTGTTTTAAATATTGCGTAACTACGTAACTATTATTTGGTCAATTTCTATTTTCAAACTACAAATCTTCTATTATTATCCCAGGTGATGGTTTAAAATATTCTATAAATTATAGTTTATTTATAGATTAGATAAAAAATATTATTGAATTTCCAGCAATTAGATTATCTTTATAATAAAAATGTTGTATGGCTTAATTAGGTTCAAATTTTTTGTCATGGGGTTTGAACATTCAATTTATTTATTTTTGCTGCAACGAAATCATTTGGAATGTCTGCATCTTGACAACTTTTCTTTCTTTGAAATTAATCTTAAGTTAAGGTTATAATTTATGCATTGCTCAAATGTCGTTTCCATTTCATCAACATTTCATTATAATTCAAACCCCATTTCATATAGTGGAGAGCTATCTGTATGTATTATAAACTTCTTGGTATTATTATAGAAGAAGTTGAGTTGTTGGTGATTGGGTGCACGTTTTACTCCTAAAATCACACCCTTGATTACCTAGATCTGAATTCATGTAACACACGTATTGGCTAATGATTATTCCTGAAGTTTTGTTCCTACTATGCTCGCCACTGCGTTTATTAATCTCACAATACGTCATCTAACCATCAGCTTATTTTATACGATACATTTAACTAACATTCGTTGAAGAGCAGTAGACGTTTAGAATACCATTTTCTATTGTTTAAACTCTTCTACTGCTCTTGAATTACAGGACGCAAAGTGACCGTTTGTATTTTAACAGGTGTCGTTCGTTCTGGATACGCTCCTCCCCAGCTGTTAACAAGCGGAGCCATTATTGGGATAGCTTTGTCGGGTATCCTTATCTGCCTCATCATCGTTGATCTGCTGCTCCTGTGTTTCCGGCGACAGGGCGTCATCGCTACCATTTGCGGCAGACGTGGAAAGAAGCACCAAGAAGACGAAGCCAAGCTCGGGAGGTAACCTAAATACATTATAACTTTCATAATCCTTTTCATTGTGTTATTTCTTTCATGTTTATGTTTATTAATTTAATGTTCATTAAGCACTTCAATGTTCATTGACCGTTCAAGTCGTGCTCCCTGTTCTTTTATGATGTGTCGATTAGAGATGTTTCTGCCCGCTAGTCTGTACGGTTGGCGCTTCCCGCTCCCTTATTGCAGCACGAAGCCGCGAGCTCCACCCTCCCCAGCGCCTCTGCCGCCACCGGTCAAGCTCGTGTCCACTCCGACGTAAGGCACTATATAAACTGCCATAGTTCGCCTGCATGCTTTCGTTGTGCGGATGTGGTTTGAGCGAACGTGGCCATATTATGGTTTTACTGCTACAGAATTGTAAATATTAATGTGGCGGAATAAAGAAAGAGCTTAGAGTTGTGCGTTATGTAAATATGGCTGTAGATAAAAGCTTTGAAGTTTTTGAGTTGTGATTTTGAAAGCATTGCCTGGTTTTTAAACTGTTAAAATAATTTTTACAGAAAAAGTAACTCAGAATGTTATGCCGCAATTGGAACATCTCTTACGACAATATTTTTAGAGTGGTCTTTCCCTTTTCAAATCCAAATTGTCTCATGTTTCTCGGTCTCAACTAACGCAATCCTAACTATTTAGATTATTGTATAATTATAGAATTTATTTAATATTAACGTTGCACATTTCACTAACTCGGTATTGTCTTTCCCCACGCTGCTGCATCAACCATGTGTAGTTATGTCCCGACCACACCAGTGTAAGATATTAACATCATTATTGTGTTATTTTGTCGATGTTTATTTTTTTTGCGTTTCGCTTTTGAGCTCTTAGTTCGTTATTTTGTGGGCAAATATGCCATAAGTTGTAACATTATGTAGACACCTTGGTTGATTGTTGCGAAATTTAACTTCTGTGGTATTGCGTCTTTCAAGAATACAATGTAGTGTGGTGAATAAGTTAGTGGTAAATTAGTATTTATAGATGCTGTACATAATGCTTTTAGTTCTTTACTCGAAGATTAACATATTTTGTTGACAGGGATGAAAAGGAACCGCTGCGAGAAGATGACGCAATCAAGAGGAACTCTTCAGTTGAATTCGATGGTCACAGAGTATACGCAACCAGTGGAGGTCCGATAATTGGCAAAAACTCCGCTGTTTAGATTAACTCTGATTATGATTGCTGTAAAACTGGTATAGTGGTCATGAAAAGAGAGTGCATTATGAATTGCAGCAAATAATGGTTCATGACTTCAAAAAGATAGACGCGAAGAAATCTTTATAACTTTAGAAATAATTGTGTGATATACATAACATTTTGAGGGTTATTGTGAAAACATTCAAATGGGACATGTAGCTTATGTCTTGTAAGGAGCGCTACCAGTATTTTAACTGCCAAAACGATAATATTTAATCATAAATAATCAAGCTTTACGTATAATACACATCACATTGCTAAATACAATATTTTGATACAACACTTTTAGGAAATAGTCCGTTAAATAAGATAAACTTTGGGTTTTTTAATGTACTGACTTAATCACTTTATATATATTTTTAAATGCTGCTTCGAATGGTACGTATTGTGCCTTCTAGCAAATATATTCTACATTAATGAGGGTATATATATTATAGTTTAAGGTCATGTATATAACGTATAATGTATATTAAATTTACAATAAATATATTTTACAGATATATTTATATGTGATTATCATCTCAAGTATCTGTAGTTTTTATTTTTATATGGGCATAACTAATATGTCGTTACATTCATTCAGGATATTATTTCGTTTGTCTGCCTGCCTATCCACTAAAGTTTAGGTGTACTGTTTTCAATCTTTGTACGTAAATTGTACTTATTGAGCATTCACCATTTAAGGTAAGACAACCTATTATTATCTTTTATTACTACAACTTTTTGTAACTTAAGATTAGTATTAAGATTTAGCTCATAAATGTATATAAAGTAGTAGCTAGATATCTATTTTGATATATTTGTATATAACTTAATTTTTCTCATTTTGTCTCATATTATTTTGTTCAATCTGATCTCTACAATATGAGATAAATGTATTTCACAAATTGTCCTATAGACGCCTAGCAATAATTTAATGTTTTTTATTTTGCCTGGCAAGCAAAATAAATAAACATTAAAAATATATGTAAATGACATTTACATATAATAATATAATTAAAATTTAATTGTATTCATAACTGGTATTTTCGTAACAAATCTGAATTTTTTGAACGTGAAAATATATGAGACAGTTTTATAAAAGCTATATTCGCTTATTTAGCCATGATAAGCTCTTTGTTTGTTTAATTTTATAAACAAAAAGTTAATATAAGGATTATTTAGCTTTAGTTCCTAAAATTGTCAACCTTTAGTATATTGCTATGAATTAAGTTATATGACATCTCATGTAGGTTAGGTGGAGCGCTTATATTTGTACTTATACCAGTAGATTTTTATTAAAAAATCAGAAGAAATAAGACATAATTCAGTAGGTATCGGTTTGATTCCATTATTCAATTAAAACTCTTAGTCGTTTGTTATAAACACGTTTTTTTATCGTTCAAACACAGGATTATCTTTAAATTTACTGCTGTACTTAAGAATAAGAGGCATCTGCATGGTTATTATTGGAATTGCTTGAATGTTTTGTATGAATGTATGTCGGCTTCTTGTTCGTTGATGTTAAACACAAATGATACTGAAATGCATTTTTATTAAAAAGTCTCAAATAATTTATATCTTTTACTTTACACCTAGAATATTTACATTAGGTCGTATATATTAGTACAGTATTAAGTAGGTATACTAAATATATACTAAATGTAACTCCTTTTAGCTCTGTGGCACCAGGAGGGTTTACAATTATTTTCTTTATATTATCAAAAGATATATAGATATAAATAATAGGTCGTTTGTCCGCCCAAACATTGTCGACAAAGAGACATGATTTATTCTCGTTAGTGTTGTTACGCTTTTTAATTTTTCTTATTACAATGTAATCTTTTACGAGGGGATGCGCAAATTGCAGGCGGGCCCGCAGCTCGATAACAATGGGCCAAATGTTGTGTAACAACACTTGCAAAAGAATTAACAATAGTGATGTACGATTGTCGATTGAACGTTTCACGTAAGTATCGATGTTTTAAAGCTTGTGACTTAAATTAGTAACATGCGTTTCAGATGGGAACTGGATAAGAGCTTCGGATTTTTTAGTTTCAGTTCGCTTATCTGAAATATACCTCTATATAAGGACTATCAAGTCTAGTAATGTTATCTAATGCATTCACTGCCCGGCTTCAGCAGTTTGACCTGCTCTACATCGGCATGTATGTAAGTAAAGCGACTACAGTGTTAAAGCTACTCATTTTAGTATGGGAAGTAGAACTTTCCTTTAGTGCTTCGATTTAAATGCTCTACATGGGCATGCACTTTTGCTCAAGGATATTTTTGTCATTGATATTTCAATATGAAAATTAGGGTACAACTCTACGTTTTGAATTTGACAAAAACTATGCGTCACGGCTGGCCCGGGCACAGTCAATCGATGTGGTTTAATACATTTCGAAAAATGGGCAAAGTAGAGTGACACACCCTGTATTATAAATAACGTTCCTCTCATGATAGGGGGACCAAACGTGCGCAATCTTTATGGAAGTGCAAGATTAATGAATTGGTCTCTACTGTCGATCACATATTTATGGCATGGTGATGTTTATCTGTGAAATAGGAAGCCGTTGATTTATTAAGACGAATAGAATTACATTGATTTAGTGTAAATGAACTCTTCTTTTTAAGTTTACCTGGTAGCTTTTGAAAACTATCAGTTTGTTTCAAAAAATATTAGATGTTACTAACAGAAGATATAACAACTAAATATAAATGTATTTTGAAGTTTGGCCCCAGTCGGAATAATCTTGTTATTTGCGTATTTAGGTGTTTTGTTATTAAATGTTAATTAATTATCTAGATGAATTGCGCCGAACCGCTTTTTTCACTGTTCGAGAATTCATATAAAGTAAAGTAAAGTAAAGTAAACGTTTATTTCAAAAATATAATGGCACTATTTAAAGTTAAGGGTTACAATTAATTAATTATAAGTTATATACGTTTTTGCATGTGTTGTTACCCGTGGTCGAGTGACTGTCCTCCGTACTAGTTATAACTGTATTACGGTAGGAAGTCTTGCTCTCCCCCAAATGATAGGCGTTAATATAAGGTATACCGTAAACTTAAAAATATAGTGCGATTTAATTATTTAGGTACATAAGTATATATATATAAAAAGAAAAGTTAAGGAACACACATTTGACTAATATTAAGAAAAGTACATACAACATAAAAAAATAAGTAAGTATATACCTACACATCGTAAAAACAAAAACTCTCTTCTTGAAATAACTATAATCATATAAAAATAACAGAGGAGTTTTTTGCTGATTTTGAAAGGTCTAATATTTTTTTTTCATATCTATGAAATCGTAACTCTGATCTCCAATTAGTTCGTGGTCACCCTATCCCGACCTGAGCCTTATTGGTTATCGGCTGCGAAATTAGAGCTCGCCACGCGTCCAGGCTTAGTGTGGTTCATAATAGTTCCCCTTAAATAATTACCCCGGTAGCAGATGATACGGATTACCGTGCACGATACACCCTATCCTTAAAAATACCCACCCTTATACACCTTGTAATACAGTAAAAACGGGTCGACTCATCAGAGTAAGAGATACAAAGCTTACTAACTGCCCTTTTTAATCAGGGGCCGCTTTCACAGTCACGCAATAAGTATTCATTTTGTGTTTTGCGTGAAAAGTGATGACAATATGTTATCGTTAGGAAACGGTCTTGTTTATGGTGGGTTTGGTCGATAAATGATGCACCTTTTACTTATAATATGTTTGAAAGTTTATTTAGAGCCTTCGCTCCACTGAAACTCTCTTGCTGCAAACTCCCCGCCCTTTCCATGTCTACAGTTCATCGTTCACCGTACATGCCACCAAACTATGGAACACCTTACCTACCCCAATAAGATAAGCGATAAGGCCGCCCTTTGTACTTCCTTGTTTCTCAGCATTTTCATCTGTATTATATTTTGTGTTTGTGTGGTACAATAAAGAGTTATCTATCTATCTATCTATCTATCTATCTAAGACAAGCGAAATCTCTCCCTATATTTAAACATAATATGGTCTATGAACACTTTCTTACTTCGATCTCCAATAGTTGATATAAATTTATATATGTATATATATTGTCTATATTTAGTATTTATTTACATTTATATATTAGTATTTGTTTATGTATGTTCTATCTATAATACGCCATCATCTATATCTGTACTATAGTTAAGTGTCCATCCAAAGGTTGCCAGGAAGAAATCGCTCTTAGCGATAAGGCTGCCACTTGTGCAACTTTCTCTGTGTTTGTGTTTTCTGTTCTATTTTTCTCTGTCTTGGTGTGCAATAAAGAGTTTAGTGTTATATATTTACAGGAAAAGTATATTTGAGCTACATAAAATAAGATCAAAAGTACACCATCTAACTTATTAAATGTATATTTGTCGGAATCTTTCTACACTTTTGTGCTAAAAAGCTACCTACCTATAGAGGTAGGTAGCTAGGTAGGTAGCGAGGTAGGTGAACTAGAGTACCTAGTTCTCTAGTTTTTGTAGGTAGGTTTTGATTTAATTGAAAATATGTTATTTTATAGACTTTCTTGTAGGTACGGTCTAAAATACTACGATAGTTATATAAACGCTTACTATAAAATATCAGATTATCTAGAGAATCAAAAAGCTTGGGATGAGTTTTGCTCCAACTCGAAAACTAACAACCTAACATGGTAAAGGTTTCTTGTTCGCTTCTTTACTTCACCTTAAAAGATTGAAGTGAACAAAAAATCAAAGTGTACAAAAGTATCACTATATCTCCTAGTTTTACTTATGTCATTTGAATTTTGTGACGTGTCCAACAGTCCTGTAAGGTCTAAAAAACAAAACAAAACTTACAAAAAAACTTTAAATAAGTAAGACAGAAATGATTCCATTGCTTGTTATTTTTTCTTCATCTGCACACATAGGTACGTCTCAAGCTGAACGTGCCTCTCCAAACAAAGAAGAGGAATGTCATGGCATTTGAGGAATGATGCTCAGATGGCTAAGCATCATGCATCAAGTACCATAACATTCCACATTCCTCTCCCTTGTTTGGGGGCTGTGATTATGAAATCACCACGCTTGGCAGATTGGTGATCGCAGTAGAGGTGTTAAAAACAAACAGAAAGAAGCTGCTGCCCTTCCTCTGGTAGCTTCCCTTTGTCGGCTTTTATGAAATCCACGGGCTTAAATGAAGGGGTTAATTCTTACGTCTTAAACGCCACGGCCAAGCCGTGTTCGCCACGACAATGAATAGTTATTTTTTCATACCTGACCATCAATTTTGCTTACTGTTTTATAGCAGCAAAGTAAAAAAAGTGGTGAAATTCTTCTAATTTTAATTCTTAACACTTTTCTTTGCATCTAGGTGCCATCCCGTCAAAACAAGCCTTAGAAGAAAAAAGCGGTGCGTGCTCTATCAATCACTAGCCTCAGTTATTGACAAGGCAAAGTGAATGCTATCCATCAACCTGCCACTGCGTCTGCTTCCGATGATAACCCGATGCTTTGGCTCCTCTAGTGTGACTACTGTACCTATCTTTAGCTACCTTTCAACATTTTAGTTTTATTTCTCAGGCATATCACACTCGCCTCCCGCAGAACAATTCTACCCAGCGTGGGGATTATGGGCATTTCCCCCTATGAGATAAAAGCCAATAAGGCGCTTATCAGGGGGAGCCCTGTGTCCAGCAGTGGACCAATATACTATGTATATAATCAACAGCCTATTATAGGCCTATTAGTAACGCAGTGGGTACTGCGTGACTAATTAGGCCTCTTTGAGATGTGAGCAAGAGTATAGATGAGGCTCGCACAGGACTCCAGCGCAGGGTCTGTGCGAGCCTCATCTCTTCCGGCCAACCCGACAATATTGCCTGGCAGGTAATCTGCCTCAAGGACAAACGAAACAAAAAACAAACAAATTTGCAAATGTATGCTTACTTATCATCATCATCATCAGCCTATGTTAGTCCACTGCTATGGACATAGGCCTCACCTAATGAGCGCCATAGCGCTCTGTCTTCAGCCTGTCTTGTCACAATCATCATGCATGCATCTGCCTGCAGTCTTTCGCAGGTCATCATCCCACCTGGCCGGAACACTATAAGTTTGCCGAGTCGTGGTCTTCACTCAAGAACACGTTAACCCAAGCGGTTGTCGGTTCTTCGCGAGATTTGGCCGGTCCCCTGCCACTTCAGCTTGCTAATTCTTAAAGCTATGTCGTTACCTTTGGTTCTCTGTCGGATGTATTCTTTACGAATTAAAGAAGTATTTACGATACAGAGATGACTTACCTACTTCCTTCAGAGAAACTACGCGCATAGCTCTTTCCACAGCTGGCTGAGCGACTACTACAAATACTTCTTTTTAGGTGATGACTTCAAGGATCTAGATTACCCAATGTAGCGCAGAGGTGATAGGAGTGCTATTACCAGCCAGAGAATATAAAAATACGTAGACTACACGTTACATGAGAGCGGGTATAAAATCGTGGCCATTATTTTAGAGCGCTAGATGCACTGGCTCTTAAGCTATAAATTTTAGCGATAATACAAGTTTGCTGTTTTCTCTCATGAGTCACGAGTTTTCTACTTGTATAAATACAATAAAGTCCTGCAAAATACCCCTACAAATACTGAAAGTTAATGCTTACCAATCATGGTAAGTAATAATAATAACAATCACACATAAGTTTACGCTACAATGTAGATTAAAATAATTTTTGTTGTATTTTCATTTTTTAGTTGACATTGTAATGTGTTTTGTGTGATAAATAAATAAATCGTTCATATTTTTATTTTCAATCTTCTGCTCGCGGCTTTATACGACTAATGTGAATCCAGGTGTACATCTAGCCAACACCAACTACATCGTATCATCTACATATTACATATTGCAAAATTTCAGCCCGATCATCAACAAACATCGAAGAAAACTGCCATTCAATCTTTTACATATTTGTGATGATTACCTGCAAAACCTTTTTGCTGGTACTAAAAATAATATTGGTTAGAAAAACTCTAAGCAAAATCGTTCATTCTTTAGTTTTATAATCCGATCTACACACCCCATCCGTCAAAGAAGACGGTATTCTCATCACTCACTAGATTAAAGTTTTTCCAGAACTTTCTATAATTGGCAGGAGGGGTGTGCGAAGATGCTGCGTTCCGTTTTACACAGTTAATATAAACAGTATTTTATCTTCGTATAGAAAATATATTTATTGGTAAAATTCGGTGTAAGAGTATTTGATGTTGGGTCTTACAGTTACTACTGTCGTTTGCAATATGATTTCGAAGTAGAGTGCTTTTCACGAAAAAAGTCCCGCGGCATTTAGTGGAACTAAACTTATTTCAACGCTAATATAATCGCTTGCACTACAAACAGCGCTGCGTTTAGGGGACTTCTTTCGTGAAAATCACTCTAAGGACAATTTAAATTTTTTATTCATATTACCAGTCTTTAGCGAAACAATAAAATTAACCAGTGTGTACCTTATTATTTTCCTACTTTTATCAAAAGTAGTAAATTTCTTGTTGCTTCTAGAAAAAAAAAATCTAGGCAAAGTGTGAAGAAGAATTAAAACAATGAAACACATAAACAACAAAGTGAACTTGTTCACATGTTTGATAGTTTTAATGGAAATGCACTCAGTTGTCCGCTGATAAATAAAAAAAATACAGAGTCGGCGTTGGTTTTCTGGTTCAGCTTTTACTACAGCGTGAGGTTTCCACGTCTAGACAGTCTTCCATAAATAAACACACTTGGATATGTTTCATACCTTTATCCAGCGTTTCAGAAAACAAAGTTGCATTTTCACGGGCTTTCGTAGAAACTTTTCTTACTTTGCTTCGTTTGCTATTTGGGAACTTTGTTTCTATTCTATTCGTTACGTAGAAGCCTTTACTTCCTAAAAGGATATATTATTGGGTCCAAAAAGAACACGTTTGATTGAAATTATAGGTAGGTACTTGAATGAACGGATGACTATGTTGATAGAAGAACCTAATAATCTAGCATTTCAGAGCAGACAGGAAATTTTCACATGGTCAATTAATCTAGATTTCTATAATTGGAAACATCTTTATTAATAAAGAAAATTACAATCAAATAATAGAAACAAATTAGAACTAGTTATTAAAATTGAAACAATTGAGCTAACTGCAGACTGTTGCAAACAATCTATTTGGACAGTCATTTCAATCTTATAATCCGTTCCTGGATACAACAATTAACCATTTCAAACACAAGTGCCCATCCATATTCCAATCCATCCATTTCCCCATGTTTAATCATTCCATCCCAAAATTGCACAATAACTCTATGATCCAAAGGATTACAGGCTCCTAATCAGCATGCATCATCACGGGCGAGGGACCCTCGTGTCCAGGTTTTCAACCCATGTCAATTAGTGTAACGTCATAATCCCACCCCCTGTTTGGTCAGTGGGAGGGTTGTATACCAAACAAACAGTGCGATAAGATTAATATGTGCGGTGTTCATTGGCAGCTAAAAGGCGTAGTGCTTCGTTGGTTCATCAACATGAAATTCATTGGCACATAACTAACACTGCAATGCGTTTAGATGTTAAATGACAATCGGAGGTTGTTTAAAGAACAAGTTAAATAAGATCTATATAACGGAGTAGATACCTTATCTGTCTCACTTCTGGGCATAATTGTGTAATATCCGTTGAAATAAGGGCTTTGAAACATAGACACATGGCTAGTTCCTCTGGCTACACGAATCGCGAGACCGTTTCTACATGGTTTCTATGACATTCTAGTACTTTCTCCTACGGTAATTGAACCAAAATACCACTTATACCACTTTCTTCATTTCTTTCTTATTATCGTAGAATTGATCTAACGTCAAACACTATTGTTTGACAACACCGTCTATACGGTGTTGTTCCGCATAGATAATAGGCGCATTGCAGTATAAAAAAGGGAGGATCTATTTAAAGCACCACTCAACGCATTCACAGCGAGTGGCAATGAGAGTGTTAAACTATCAATTTAATTCCGATATATAGTTACTTGTTTCAATGTTGTCTGGAAAAAACGTTTTATTATTCTCTTCATTTATTTAAAATCTCGTTATAATTTTTTTTTTGCTATGTAAAATAAAATATTAAAATACACACACACTACAGTAAAAAAATATATCAAAACGGTAAACAACCGGTCAGTCACCGGCTGGCCGGTGACTAGGGTTGCAGAGACAGGAACTTCCTGACGATGCGCGCCGAGTCCAGGAGTACCTTTTGGATCTGGCCCTTGATGCAACTTTCTAGCGATTCTCTTGAGATGTTGGTCGATGCTCTTCGCTATAACGCCGTTAACCGAAACGACTATCGGGACAACGACGACGACGGTCGCTGAATCAACATCACACATGCTGACAATTCATCATCATCATCATCATCAACCTACCTAATGAATGAGCGACATAGCGCCCTGTAATTAAATTACTAATTGAGAAAGATAGACATCGTATGTTTGTAAGTATATATCTAGGAAGCAATCTGAGAAAATAGGTATATTGGTCGCTTAGAAAATTCAATAAATAGATTTCATTTTACAGTCCCTGTAGGCAGTCTATAAAAAAGGATTCATCAAGAAACTTCTTTAAAATTTTGTCGTTTTTTTACGACGTAGATAACTTTGCATCCATTGTTACTTAAGAATTATTTACCAAAATAAGGAACACAGATATTATATTTTAATATTCACTAATTCGGAAAACCTTATTAAACCAGCTCGTTTATATTTCGGCTGTGCATCGATCACGGCTATGTACATAACGACTCATATCTATTGCGGAGCACAAAAATTTGCGGTCGGCAATTAAAGAACCCCTTCAACATCTCTCTTTATTACTTTTAAAATAAATGCGCAGTTAAGTTTTGTTTGTGTAACGACCATTAAGTTTAATTGTTCATAAGTTTTACTAATTTAATTGGTCCGTATTTTAATATTCTATCTGGTACAGCCTGTGGGTAAATCCAATGATATTGTATATAAACTGAGGGGTAAAGTAGTATAATTTAAGTCTTGGTGATATGTATTTTGCGTAAGTTTACGTTTAACAACTTCGCTGCCAGCCGAGAAATGGGCACTTAACGCAGTGTCAGCCTATCAAAATACCAATACACGTAACGTATAACATGAAACTAATCTATCTTCTATATACATAAAAGTCGTGTTAGTTACACTATTTATAACTCAAGAACGGCTTAACGGATCTCGGTGAAATTTGGCAGCGAGGTAGATGGTATCCCGGGGCCGGACATAGGCTACCTTATATTCAGGAAAAAAGCGTGCGAAGCCGCGGGCTGCAGCTAGTATATTATACAGGTACCTAGTTATTTCAGTAATAGGTTGCTAACTTATGGTATGCATGCGTTATTTGGGTAGAAACATACGTTTTATCCAGACCTACTACAGGAGCCGAGAGCCTAAAGCTCTGCGCACGTTAATCCAACACCGTCACCGCACAGCTCAAAAATGTGCATAAAAATATGGGCTTAAACTCGTTAGCTATAGATACATTTTACAGCGACAAAATGGCTTCCCACAAACTTCAAACGAGCGGTTTGAATGCACATTTTTGTGCTGTGCGGTGGCGGTGCGGCCCTGATCTGCGATAACCTTAATCCTCGAATACTTACTCAAAGTAAATTTAAGCACGATTTAACTCACGATTTTTTGACAGTTTACAATGAAAATCTGTCAAAGCTTCGTCATTTTGCTTGAATCTGAGTTAATCAGATTTAAGCACGTCTCATGTGATGAATTTTTGACACATTCTCATTGATAACTGTCAAAAAATCACGAATAGAGATGAGAGGAGTTGCGTTCGAGTATTTGAGCGTAAGCTTGTCATTAATAAGGACACTAATCTTGTTAGCAAAATTACAGTCCTTATTATAAGTATTAAATCATCGGTTTTCCTCCTCGTTTGCAAATGATTTAATACGACAAAAACTAACCAACCATAATCCCTAGCTCCCGATTTCATAACAACCCACAGTAGAATAGCCGCAACCAATCGTTTATCAAAATCGTGCCTGACCCTTGGCAGATGGTCAGGCAATTGACCCACGGTCTACATACGAAATCTCACCTAATACTCGACTATTGTAGCTATCGACAGATGTAAGGGTATAGAAAACTGTTGGCTTTTAGGCTCATAGCGAGTTGGAAATGTTGGAATTGAAATTCGGATTTGGATGGATTTGGATTTGCCTCTTGGAAAGGTCTGTTGAAATGGAGCATGCAAATTGCTGGATATAGAGTACTAAGGCACGATTAACTTAATGCAAAGAGCTTAATAAGTATTCCAATTTTTTTTTTGGTTTTATATCGGTTGGTCTTAGCTACTAAGTATATGAAGTGACCAAAACGACAAACAGCAATCCTGGTGGTCCTGCAGGCGGGCAGTGAATGCGTTAACACGCACTGATAGTTTTGTTACTGTTAAACATATTTTTTTTCATAGTTTCAGCTCTACATTTCCCATAGATCAACCGGCTAGTCCCTAATTGAGAATACTTTATAATAACAGGATTTACAACGACAATAACTGCATCCATAACTAATAGTCTCTTTATATCCAAAGTTGACATACATGCACTATTGTTCACAAACAACGATGTTATTATGCCCTTCGACACAAATAAATTCTGACCACATTTACAAATAAACCGTATTCATTACATTATCAGCTCCACCTGCCTGCGCTTACTACACGATGTCCAATCAAACAAGAGATAAGCAGAAAACAAAAAGAGCAAACTGAAACTTTGCTGAATATCCTTCCTCGAAACCTACGGAATCTAAGTAGACTACTAAAATCTTTGATCTTACTAAACCATGTCAGAACGTTATCTACAGAATGACTGTCATTGACAATGGCCTTTATTATCACAAAAATACAATCAAATAATAAAAAGCTATTAGAACTAGTATTTACAATTGAAACAATTAAGCTAACTGCAGACTCTTGCAAACAATCTACAGGTAGCTCAACCGATCCATATCAATAACAGTCAAAAGCGTCCCAAATTGATTGAGTCAATAAAATCAAACAATCAATCCCAATTGACAATGAAATTACAACGTGCTTTCTTTGTAAATGCTTCCATTACTACAAATTCAATTCACCACAATGGTAAAATAAATCTGATGCAGTTGATTCGCATCTCCGGTTATTGTTTCTTCAGTGACGCTTCCAACGACTTCGATTCTCTTTCGAGAAACGAGCGCCTACGATTCTTTAAAAGATTGAGCACGCATTATCACGCAAATCTATTATAAAGTATGCCTACATTACTCCTTTTATAATCCTAATATATCTTGCCAACTGTTTTCTTACCCAGCATAAAGAATGGTACCGCTAAATCCTCTTAAAAATGCGCTGAGGTTAACCATTCTTACCATACACGAGAATTCCTGGTAAAACACCAGCACGCGGTTTACAGGTAGTAAGTACTACATAAATTATGTAAATCCTCGGTTTCCATGAGCTCTACATCTTTGTAATGAATCCCTTCACATAAAACTGTAATCTTTAAGTAAAATGGGCAATAAAACGCGAACATACTTTCTACGGATGGGAAAAGAACACACTCCCTTGGGACTTTCTGATGGGGTCACGTAATGAAAGTTTTTCGGTATTTAGTTAAGGCCAGTTTTCTTAGTAGGTATTTTATGATAAGTGCGTGGAGAGGGTAATGAAGACCTGCAGTAATAGGCTTCATACGGTATAACAAAGTGAGGCGTACAAGCCCGATTATCAAAAATCAAACTTCTGGAAATAAATCAAGCATAAAATAATTAATGTCAATGTTAGACAATCTACACAGCATTATCACCATCAAGTATTATAAGTGTAAATACTAGTTGTAATTGTTTTATTCTGTTATTGTAACTTTCTAAGCTAATTTATTTAACCTCTCAAATAAGCGTTTAATATTTATCTTGATTTGAGGACACCTTTTTCTGGATGTTTTTGGCACGTGGGTGGGACGTTGATCCGGACTTTATCCTCCAGATAGGTATTTCTTGCGTGCAATGATGAGATGACCTATCTAGAGATCTCTATTTCTTTTCAATTTCTAACCTTTCCGTTTTAAAACGCGACCATAGTTCTATCAAATCTTGGGTAACCACCACCTACCCAGCTTTCGTCCACTCCACAGTGGACGAAAGCTTGGTTATTATGCATGAGCATATAACTCGTAAAACAGGGTTCTTATTTGGACTACTTTGTAGTCTACTCAGACTTTGCACTACAGAAAAGTAAAGTGGAAATTTTATACTTTTGCACACATTTCACTTTACGTTTTAAAAGATAAGTAAAGAGTTGGTAGAGATGTTTTACTGTGGTGGAGAGCATTCTGTATTATCAAAACTATATTTTGGAACTTCCTAAAATAGGAAAATAAGCAAAAAGCTACCACCTGTTTTATTCAATATCAGTTTAATTATGAAAAATGGTAGCTAGAATCACACTAATATCTTAAATGGAAAAGTTTGGAAGAATGGATGGATTTTTGTTAGGTAACAAGGGTTTGTTAGGTTACACACGTCAAAACTACTGCACAGATCGGGCTGACATTTTGCATAGTCTAGACTAGACGCGTTAGGTCTAGACCTGGAACAACATATAGATAGACTTTTTATCCTATAGATCAGTTCTTATGGGATAGAAATAACCTAAAAACGTTTTTATAGAACAACAATTATATCTTTGTTGACTTTGAAAGGAATAATCATTATGTTACTTTTTATCGATACAGGCTCGGTCTAGTGTAAGATCCATCGATAACATTATAGTCTCTAAGCCCTCAGCAATAACTTTTGTATCAGTTTCATGCCTAATATGATGTGATGTAACACGATTGTTTGTTTTTGCTGCTAATAAATATATGGGAAAAACCACGTGCGCAGCCGCGGGCAGAAACTGGTCTCATGATATAGACGACATAGATTAATATAATACCCTATTCTTTTGACAATTACGTATCTTCTTCCACATCATTATCTACGTTTGAACAATCTTGATGCAAAATAAAACAAAATGCAAAAGTTAGTCCCCTTTATTTGGCACGTTGTAAAGTTTTACGATATGCCATTGAGACGCGATCGCACTGTGAATAGGAATACCCACCCATACATAAGACTAACAAACACTGAGTCTTGGAATATCATGATTCCAGTCATAATAAACTTATTTTCTTAAATGTCACAATGACACGCACAATAAATAATAAAATTGTTTTATGCTGTAGATCTTCAAAGAAAACGTGGTCAAGTTAATAATGAAAAGTGGTTGACCTCTTTTTGTATAATTTACAATGTAATGATTTTTCATCTCTCCTCATAAAAGATGGCGTTTAAATGCTGGCCAAAGCTGTAGACTATTATTTAAACGAATTTCTGAGCAATAAAATATTTATATCTCTAGTCATCAAATAAACTGTCTTATTTTTTTAATATTATTATGCTTTTCATACAATATTATTATCAGCCAAATCAAGTTCCAACATTAATTAACTCAAACTACTTCAAAGGCCTCGTTCACAATCGTGTCACGTACTGCTTCTCAGTGCGGCTTGGACTTGTCGAGATGACCCTTCCTCGGAGCCAAAACCTACCAGAACTGTATAATATAATTACAGCACCCTTCGGAGCCGTTATCTAGGTTTCGGCAATATCGTAGACTGGCGCGGTTATGAAATCTCAGATACAAAGTTTTCTTTGAGCACAACTGGCAAAAGTTTAGCTTTTATGAGCTTTAAGCTGAACGCTCACGAGTAGCCATGATAAGCATACTCTGATAGAGTCGAAGGCGTCTAGTTTTAGAACATAAATATTGTATGATTGTATAACTCGGCTACTGGGAGCTACGCCTTCATCTCCGTGACACAACTGCTTGACACTACCAGTAGTGCTGAACATTTTATTTTCCTTGACACTCACTACCGATCTTGATAACTGCCAAATAATTTAAGGTGATGCTGCTTACCTACAACGCAGAGTCGGAAGCATCAGCTTGGCAGATTTACATTGTTTCATTTGACTACTTAAAAAAAAATTATCAATAAAATAAATTTAAACAAATTGTCAAACATATGCTTTGTAAAAAAGCTTACTACAAAATATCAGATTATCTAGCTAGAGGATAAAAAAGCTTGGGACAAGTTTAAAATCCTAACAAGTTTAGAAAACTAACAACCTAACAACGTAAAGGTTTCTTGTTTACTTCTTTACTTTACCTTAAAAACATTGAAGTGAACAAAAATCTAAGAGATCACTTTATTTCCTAGTTTTACTTATGTACTTAATTTGAATTTTGTGACGTGTCCAAGAGTCCTGTAAGGTCTAAAGGAAATAAAGCACTTAGAATTATAATTATAATTTGACTGTAGCTTCTTCAATCAACACATTTGAATACTTAGAGCAAAATAGCCACATTCACACAGTGTCTGTGAAGTTAGCAGAGCATCTTCCAGCAGAGCATAAATAAATTAGAGTTCTGTTCGCATGCAGGTGAGTTCTATAGTTCCTGATACTTTTCAGGAATAGTTCTGGCGTTTTTACATAAAAAAATGGTAGTGAAATTATGCTCTGCTAACTTCGCGTAGCAGAGCATTTTCCAGGAATCGATAAAAAAAATACCTATTTATAAGCCTTCACTTATTATAAACAGTTCCTGGTGGTTTTCAGAAATAGTTCCGGTGTTTATACAACATTATACTTAATTTAAAGATATGATCAAGTACATTTCTGTTCGAGTCGGAGTCGTGACACAATATTCCTTAGACCTACGCAAACCACGGTCCATATAGATTGCATCGAGTTTAAGATAAAAATAGGTTCGTTCTTATGTTTTTGATACATTTTGATAACCCAACTCCTGAAAATTTTATTCAAAAAGGTCATGAAAAAGTTTAAAAATCAGAGTGATTTTTCGTCGAAATTGTAAAGTTTCAAATACCTGTAGAGTAGGTTTTATCAGAGTTCTATTGGCGTGCATCGAGTTACAGACAAACAAACGTCCGTTCTTATAATTTTGTAACATTTTAGTAGCAGATCTTCTAAAATTTTCATGAAAACGATATTTGAAAAGTTTTGAAATATGTGATATGTGCGTCGAATATGTATAGCTTCAAACAACAGTAGATCCAGTTTTATCAGAGTTTTAATCGCATGGTTCGCGTATCAGATATCAAAATGTTCGTTGTTATGATTTTTTTATAAATAAGAAGCGTGAAACATGAAATTTTCATGATAACCGTCTTCGAAAAGTGACAAAATCTGTGATATGTGTAAATTTGTATAGATCCAAACACCTGTAAAACAGTTTTGATAAGAGGTTTACTAGCGTGCAATAAAAAGAAGACAAAACAAAGGTTTGTTCTTATGATTTCATAACTTTTCAGAAGGGGAACTTCTCAAATTTTCATGAAAAAAGTCTCAGTAACATGTCAAAATCTGCGATGCGTGCGTTGAATTTGTATTGATCCAAAAACATTTAAAGCTATTTTTATTAGAGTTCTATTAGCGTGCATTGCGTCGCAAACGGAGAAAGAACCATTCTTATGATTAAGGTACATTTCAGAAGTAGAACGACTGAAACTTTCATGCAAACGTACATAGAAAAATGACAGAATCTATGATATTTTCGTCGAAAGTGTACAAATTCAAACACCAGTAGAGCTAGTTTGATAAGAGTTCTAATCGCATGCATCTAAATTAAGAAGAACACAGGTCTAAACTTATGATTTTACAACATTTTATTAGTAGTACAGATAAAACTTTCATGAAAACGGTCTTTGAAAAATGTCAAAATATGATATTTTGTCGAAAATGTAAAGATTCAAACATCAGCAGAGACAATTTCATAGAAGTTCTGATCACATGCATCTAGATTTAGAAGAACATAGGTTTGTTCTAATGATATTATAACATTTAAGAAGCAGAATACTTAGAACTTTCATGAAAACGGCCTCTGAAAAAAGTCAAAAACTAGAAAATGTTTGTCGAATATGTATAGATTCAAACAACCGTAGACCCAGATTTATAAGAGTTCTAATCGCATGCATCACGTTTCAGACTAACAAGGATTAGTTTGTATAAATTTGATACATTAAAGAAGTAGAACTCCTGAAACTTTCATGCAAAAGCACTTAGAAAAATTCAAAAATTTATGATATTTTCGTCAAAGTGAAAAGATTCAAACTCCAGTAGAGCCAATTTTGTTGGAGTTCTAATCGCATGCATCTATAACTAGAAAAACCCTGGTCTATTCTTATGATTTTGTACTTAATAAGAAGCAGAATACTTAGAACTTTCATGAAAACGGCCTCTGAAAATCGTCAAAACCTAGGAAATGTTTGTCGAATATGTATAGATTCAAACAACCGTAGACCCAGATTTATAAGAGTTCTAATCGCATGCATCACGTTTCAGACTAACAAGGATTAGTTTGTATAAATTTGATACATTAAAGAAGTAGAACTCCTGAAACTTTCATGCAAAAGCACTTAGAAAAATTCAAAAATTTATGATATTTTCGTCAAAGTGAAAAGATTCAAACTCCAGTAGAGCCAATTTTTGTAGAGTTCTAATCGCATGCATCTAGAATTAGAAGAACATTGGTCTATTCTTATGATTTTATAACAATTAAGAAGCAAAACACTTAGAACTTTCATGAATACGGCCTCTGAAAAACGTCAATAACTAGGAAATCTTTGTCGAATATGTACAGATTCAAACACCCGTAGACCCAGATTTATAAGAGTTCTAATCGCATGCATCACGTTTCAGACTAACAAGGATTAGTTTGTATAAATTTGATACATTAAAGAAGTAGAACTCCTGAAACTTTCATGCAAAAGCACTTAGAAAAATTCAAAAACTTATGATATTTTCGTCAAAGTGAAAAGATTCAAACTCCAGTAGAGCCATATTTTGTAGAGTTCTAATCGCATGCATCTTGAATTAGAGAAACATAGGTCTGTTCTAATGATATTATAACAATTAAGAAGCAGAACACTTAGAACTTTCATGAAAACGGCCTCTGAAAAACGTCAATAACTAGGAAATCTTTGTCGAATATGTATAGATTCAAACACCCGTAGACCCAGATTTATAAGAGTTCTAATCGCATGCATCACGTTTCAGGCTAACAAGGATTAGTTTGTATAAATTTGATACATTAAAGAAGTAGAACTCCTGAAACTTTCATGCAAAAGCACTTAGAAAAATTCAAAAATTTATGATATTTTCGTCAAAGTGAAAAGATTCAAACTCCAGTAGAGCCAATTTTGTTGGAGTTCTAATCGCATGCATCTAGAACTAGAAAAACACTGGTCTATTCTTATGATTTTATACTTAATAAGAAGCAGAATACTTAGAACTTTCATGAATACGGCCTCTGAAAAACGTCAATAACTAGGAAATCTTTGTCGAATATGTATAGATTCAAACAACCGTAGACCCAGATTTATAAGAGTTCTAATCGCATGCATCACGTTTCAGATTAACAAGGATAAGTTTGTATAAATTTGATACATTAAAGAAGTAGAACTCCTGAAACTTTCATGCAAAAGCACTTAGAAAAATTCAAAAACTTATGATATTTTCGTCAAAGTGAAAAGATTCAAACTCCAGTAGAGCCAATTTTTGTAGAGTTCTAATCGCATGCATCTAGAATTAGAAGAACATAGGTCTGTTTTAATGATATTATAACAATTAAGAAGCAAAACACTTAGAACTTTCATGAAAACGGCCTCTGAAAAACGTCAATAACTAGGAAATCTTTGTCGAATATGTATTCATGAAAGTTCTAAGTGTTCTGCTTCTTAATTGTTATAATATCATTAGAACAGACCTATGTTCTTCTAATTCTAGATGCATGCGATTAGAACTCTACAAAAATTGGCTCTACTGGAGTTTGAATCTTTTCACTTTGACGAAAATATCATAAGTTTTTGAATTTTTCTAAGTGCTTTTGCATGAAAGTTTCAGGATTACTACTTCTTTAATGTATCAAATTTATACAAACTAATCCTTGTTAGTCTGAAACGTGATGCATGCGATTAGAACTCTTATAAATCTGGGTCTACGGTTGTTTGAATCTATACATATTCGACAAACATTTCCTAGGTTTTGACGATTTTCAGAGCCCGTTTTCATGAAAGTTCTAAGTGTTCTGCTTCTTAGTTGTTATAATATCATTAGAACAGACCTATGTTCTTCTAATTCTAGATGCATGCGATTAGAACTCTACAAAAATTTGCTCTACTGGAGTTTGAATCTTTTCACTTTGACGAAAATATCATAAGTTTTTGAATTTTTCTAAGTGCTTTTGCATGAAAGTTTCAGGAGTTCTACTTCTTTAATGTATCAAATTTATACAAACTTATCCTTGTTAGTCTGAAACGTGATGCATGCGATTAGAACTCTTATAAATCTGGGTCTACGGTTGTTTGAATCTATACATATTCGACAAACATTTCCTAGGTTTTGACAATTTTCAGAGCCCGTTTTCATGAAAGTTCTAAGTGTTCTGCTTCTTATTAAGTATAAAATCAAAAGAATAGACCTATGTTCTTCTAATTCTAGATGCATGCGATTAGAACTCTACAAAAATTGGCTCTACTGGAGTTTGAATCTTTTCACTTTGACGAAAATATCATAAGTTTTTGAATTTTTCTAAGTGCTTTTGCATGAAAGTTTCAGGATTACTACTTCTTTAATGTATCAAATTCATACAAACTAATCCTTGTTAGTCTGAAACGTGATGCATGCGATTAGAACTCTTATAAATCTGGGTCTACGGTTGTTTGAATCTATACATATTCGACAAACATTTCCTAGGTTTTGACGATTTTCAGAGCCCGTTTTCATGAAAGTTCTAAGTGTTCTGCTTCTTAATTGTTATAATATCATTAGAACAGACCTATGTTTCTCTAATTCAAGATGCATGCGATTAGAACTCTACAAAATATGGCTCTACTGGAGTTTGAATCTTTTCACTTTGACGAAAATATCATAAGTTTTTGAATTTTTCTAAGTGCTTTTGCATGAAAGTTTCAGGAGTTCTACTTCTTTAATGTATCAAATTTATACAAACTAATCCTTGTTAGTCTGAAACGTGATGCATGCGATTAGAACTCTTATAAATCTGGGTCTACGGGTGTTTGAATCTGTACATATTCGACAAAGATTTCCTAGTTATTGACGTTTTTCAGAGGCCGTATTCATGAAAGTTCTAAGTGTTTTGCTTCTTAATTGTTATAAAATCATAAGAATAGACCAATGTTCTTCTAATTCTAGATGCATGCGATTAGAACTCTACAAAAATTGGCTCTACTGGAGTTTGAATCTTTTCACTTTGACGAAAATATCATAAGTTTTTGAATTTTTCTAAGTGCTTTTGCATGAAAGTTTCAGGAGTTATACTTCTTTAATGTATCAAATTTATACAAACTAATCCTTGTTAGTCTGAAACGTGATGCATGCGATTAGAACTCTTATAAATCTGGGTCTACGGGTGTTTGAATCTGTACATATTCGACAAAGATTTCCTAGTTATTGACGTTTTTCAGAGGCCGTATTCATGAAAGTTCTAAGTGTTTTGCTTCTTAATTGTTATAAAATCATAAGAATAGACCAGTGTTCTTCTAATTCTAGATGCATGCGATTAGAACTCTACAAAAATTGGCTCTACTGGAGTTTGAATCTTTTCACTTTGACGAAAATATCATAAGTTTTTGAATTTTTCTAAGTGCTTTTGCATGAAAGTTTCAGGAGTTCTACTTCTTTAATGTATCAAATTTATACAAACTAATCCTTGTTAGTCTGAAACGTGATGCATGCGATTAGAACTCTTATAAATCTGGGTCTACGGGTGTTTGAATCTGTACATATTCGACAAACATTTCCTAGGTTTTGACGATTTTCAGAGCCCGTTTTCATGAAAGTTCTAAGTGTTCTGCTTCTTAATTGTTATAATATCATTAGAACAGACCTATGTTTCTCTAATTCAAGATGCATGCGATTAGAACTCTACAAAATATGGCTCTACTGGAGTTTGAATCTTTTCACTTTGACGAAAATATCATAAGTTTTTGAATTTTTCTAAGTGCTTTTGCATGAAAGTTTCAGGAGTTCTACTTCTTTAATGTATCAAATTTATACAAACTAATCCTTGTTAGTCTGAAACGTGATGCATGCGATTAGAACTCTTATAAATCTGGGTCTACGGGTGTTTGAATCTGTACATATTCGACAAAGATTTCCTAGTTATTGACGTTTTTCAGAGGCCGTATTCATGAAAGTTCTAAGTGTTTTGCTTCTTAATTGTTATAAAATCATAAGAATAGACCAATGTTCTTCTAATTCTAGATGCATGCGATTAGAACTCTACAAAAATTGGCTCTACTGGAGTTTGAATCTTTTCACTTTGACGAAAATATCATAAGTTTTTGAATTTTTCTAAGTGCTTTTGCATGAAAGTTTCAGGAGTTATACTTCTTTAATGTATCAAATTTATACAAACTAATCCTTGTTAGTCTGAAACGTGATGCATGCGATTAGAACTCTTATAAATCTGGGTCTACGGGTGTTTGAATCTGTACATATTCGACAAAGATTTCCTAGTTATTGACGTTTTTCAGAGGCCGTATTCATGAAAGTTCTAAGTGTTTTGCTTCTTAATTGTTATAAAATCATAAGAATAGACCAGTGTTCTTCTAATTCTAGATGCATGCGATTAGAACTCTACAAAAATTGGCTCTACTGGAGTTTGAATCTTTTCACTTTGACGAAAATATCATAAGTTTTTGAATTTTTCTAAGTGCTTTTGCATGAAAGTTTCAGGAGTTCTACTTCTTTAATGTATCAAATTTATACAAACTAATCCTTGTTAGTCTGAAACGTGATGCATGCGATTAGAACTCTTATAAATCTGGGTCTACGGTTGTTTGAATCTATACATATTCGACAAACATTTCCTAGGTTTTGACGATTTTCAGAGGCCGTTTTCATGAAAGTTCTAAGTATTCTGCTTCTTATTAAGTACAAAATCATAAGAATAGACCAGGGTTTTTCTAGTTATAGATGCATGCGATTAGAACTCCAACAAAATTGGCTCTACTGGAGTTTGAATCTTTTCACTTTGACGAAAATATCATAAATTTTTGAATTTTTCTAAGTGCTTTTGCATGAAAGTTTCAGGAGTTCTACTTCTTTAATGTATCAAATTTATACAAACTAATCCTTGTTAGTCTGAAACGTGATGCATGCGATTAGAACTCTTATAAATCTGGGTCTACGGTTGTTTGAATCTATACATATTCGACAAACATTTCCTAGGTTTTGACGATTTTCAGAGCCCGTTTTCATGAAAGTTCTAAGTGTTCTGCTTCTTAATTGTTATAAAATCATAAGAATAGACCAGTGTTCTTCTAATTCTAGATGCATGCGATTAGAACTCTACAAAAATTGGCTCTACTGGAGTTTGAATCTTTTCACTTTGACGAAAATATCATAAGTTTTTGAATTTTTCTAAGTGCTTTTGCATGAAAGTTTCAGGAGTTCTACTTCTTTAATGTATCAAATTTATACAAACTAATCCTTGTTAGTCTGAAACGTGATGCATGCGATTAGAACTCTTATAAATCTGGGTCTACGGTTGTTTGAATCTATACATATTCGACAAACATTTCCTAGGTTTTGACGATTTTCAGAGGCCGTTTTCATGAAAGTTCTAAGTATTCTGCTTCTTATTAAGTACAAAATCATAAGAATAGACCAGGGTTTTTCTAGTTATAGATGCATGCGATTAGAACTCCAACAAAATTGGCTCTACTGGAGTTTGAATCTTTTCACTTTGACGAAAATATCATAAGTTTTTGAATTTTTCTAAGTGCTTTTGCATGAAAGTTTCAGGAGTTCTACTTCTTTAATGTATCAAATTTATACAAACTAATCCTTGTTAGTCTGAAACGTGATGCATGCGATTAGAACTCTTATAAATCTGGGTCTACGGTTGTTTGAATCTATACATATTCGACAAACATTTCCTAGGTTTTGACGATTTTCAGAGCCCGTTTTCATGAAAGTTCTAAGTGTTCTGCTTCTTATTAAGTATAAAATCATAAGAATAGACCAGTGTTCTTCTAATTCTAGATGCATGCGATTCGAACTCCACCAAAATTGGCATTACTGGAGTTTGAATCTTTTCACTTTGACGAAAATATCATAAATTTTTGAATTTTTCTAAGTGCTTTTGCATGAAAGTTTCAGGAGTTCTACTTCTTTAATGTATCAAATTTATACAAACTAATCCTTGTCAGCCTGAAACGTGATGCATGCGATTAGAACTCTTATAATTCTGGGTCTACGGGTGTTTGAATCTATACATATTCGACAAACATTTTCTAGTTTTTGACTTTTTTCAGAGGCCGTTTTCATGAAAGTTCTAAGTATTCTGCTTCTTAAATGTTATAATATCATTAGAACAAACCTATGTTCTTCTAAATCTAGATGCATGCGATCAGAACTTCGATGAAACTGTCTCTGCTGATGTTTGAATCATTACACTTTCGACAAAATATCATATTTTGACATTTTTCAAAGACCGTTTTCATGAAAGTTTTATGTGTACTACTAATAAAATGTTGTAAAATCATAAGTTTAGACCTGTGTTCTTCTTAATTTAGATGCATGCGATTAGAACTCTTATCAAACTAGCTCTACTGGTGTTTGAATTTGTACACTTTCGACGAAAATATCATAGATTCTGTCATTTTTCTATGTACGTTTGCATGAAAGTTTCAGTCGTTCTACTTCTGAAATGTACCTAAATCATAAGAATGGTTTTTTCTCCGTTTGCGACGCAATGCACGCTAATAGAACTCTAATAAAAATAGCTTTAAATGTTTTTGGATCAATACAAATTCAACGCACGCATCGCAGATTTTGACATTTTACTGAGACTTTTTTCATGAAAATTTGAGAAGTTCCCCTTCTGAAAAGTTATGAAATCATAAGAACAAACCTTTGTTTTGTCTTCTTTTTATTGCACACTAGTAAACCTCTTATCAAAACTGTTTTACAGGTGTTTGGATCTATACAAATTTACACATATCACAGATTTTGTCACTTTTCGAAGACGGTTATCATGAAAATTTCATGTTTCATGCTTCTTATTTATAAAAAAATCATAATAACGAACATTTTGATATCTGATACGCGAACCATGCGATTAAAACTCTGATAAAACTGGATCTACTGTTGTTTGAAGCTATACATATTCGACGCACATATCACATATTTCAAAATTTTTCAAATATCGTTTTCATGAAAATTTTAGAAGATCTGCTACTAAAATGTTACAAAATTATAAGAACGGACGTTTGTTTGTCTGTAACTCGATGCACGCCAATAGAATTCTGATAAAACCTACTCTACAGGTATTTGAAACTTTACAATTTCGACGAAAAATCACTCTGATTTTTAAACTTTTTCATGACCTTTTTGAATAAAATTTTCAGGAGTTGGGTTATCAAAATGTATCAAAAACATAAGAACGAACCTATTTTTATCTTAAACTCGATGCAATCTGTATGGACCGTGGTTTGCGTAGGTCTAAGGAATATTGTGTCACGACTCCGACTCGAACAGAAATGTACTTGATCATATCTTTAAATTAAGTATAATGTTGTATAAACACCGGAACTATTTCTGAAAACCACCAGGAACTGTTTATAATAAGTGAAGGCTTATAAATAGGTATTTTTTTTATCGATTCCTGGAAAATGCTCTGCTACGCGAAGTTAGCAGAGCATAATTTCACTACCATTTTTTTATGTAAAAACGCCAGAACTATTCCTGAAAAGTATCAGGAACTATAGAACTCACCTGCATGCGAACAGAACTCTAATTTATTTATGCTCTGCTGGAAGATGCTCTGCTAACTTCACCAACATATTCACACATAGGTTGCAGCAGTGGGTGAGTGAACAGTCCCTCTACGAGTACATTACTACTAAACATCAGACACATTATTTTAGCATAGCTAGGTAGATAAGTGCAACAATGTTCAGTCTTAGTTCTCCATTGTGAAAATGGCGGCCGGCGTGTCTAGCCCTAATGCTGTTGTTCACTTACTAGCAAGGTAGCACCTGGGATCATGGGGAGTAAGAACATAAATGTGTTACCATCTGCTACAACTTAGTGACTTGTAGTAGGTACTATTTTGGAAGTCGTTTTCTTCCTTACTTTATGGTTTACAAAAAAAATTGCCCTATGCCACCTCATAGATGGCAAAAAAAAGTCCCACGTTATTACTATAACATGTTATAATCATTGCTTTTAATGTTAGTACGGTTTAATTATTTCAGTGTTTTTTTTTTGCTGTAATTTTAGCTACAATTTCAATGTCCTACCACATCCTGCTTGGCTTTTTTCCAAAAAGAAAATACAGGGTGCCACGTAACATGTGTACTAAGTTCTCCGAGGGGAAAAACTTGTGAAATTAGTAGTTCTAATAGTTTTTTCAGCAAAACCAGTGTTTTGTTATGAAATTCTTACAAAAAAATTATGTGATTCCTTTGAAATTTCAAAACAATAATAATGTAAGAATACACGTAAAAGAGCAAGAATATAGAGAAAAATTATGAAAAAATATAAAAAATAATTATTAATTAAAAAAAAAAGAAATTCAAGAAATCGTAGAACAAAATTTGGTACCCTCGGGGTTCAAAATTACCCCCTTTCGGCTTTGTACACATGTTTCGTGGCACCCTGTATAAAAGCGAAACGTAGCTTAAACCCTGGGCTGGTTATAATTTTGAAGTAACAACCTAAAATCAATTTATTTCCCCCAGTCCTAACAAAACAGGGGATGCTTCATTTTTCACTTACACGTTGTTGATTGCAAGTAGGTAGGTACTTGCCATTTCATACCGCTCTTTGGGCTATTTTACTCGGAGACAACCCTCATCATCACGATTATAAGGGTGTCTGCTAATTTGGTGCCACGGCAACAGCGAATTAGGATCGCGGTGGAAATGGAAATATGGGAGAATTACTTTTAATGTTATGGTTAGGTAACATTCAATCATAAAAATAAATTAGGTAAATAAATTGGTACCTATTTTGGTACCCCTGTGCTTCAACCTAACATAGCTTATTACGTGAGTATGGTATATTAAGTGATTTTTATGTCAGTACCTACCTAAACCCAGCAAAAATTTTGGATTATTTATGAAATAAAAGTACAAATTCGTTTATTTTGCTGTGAATAAAACATTATTTATAATGCAAGTATAACATCAGTCCAATCCATTATGAATGTTATTATGTGTTGTGTTATGGGTTAACTACGAACCTAGTGAACACCAACGTTTCTCCCTGATAATTCCAATGATTCCGCATGATGAATTCGTCAAACTACGATATTATATATAGTAAATCAGTCCAATCGTCTGATTATGGGCCGAACCTAGCGGCTTTGGTTGTCTAACTAGAAGACGACTACGAGGTCCAATATAACCTATGTTTTGATTCGTAAGTTTTTACTAATTCTTTGGTTCCTTGAACCAGTTTCTTCCTAAGTTGCGTAGTTTTCTTGTAAATAAGCAAAAACTAGATTTTTGCGCTAACGTTCCACGAAGGTCTCCCATGAACGCGAAATCCTATGCCTATCCTATTCACAAAATGGCGCGCATTGCACCCTCTTGACTTAATTTCATACCTAAGACTTCGATCCGTCCCAGGTACTAACAGCAAAGTGAGGTTGCAACTTGTACCCAGCGCCTGACTATTTAGTCGATGCACATACTAATTTGCTTATAATAATTATCCAGGGACGCGCTCTACTTTGGAGTCGGGAACTAAAGGTAAACCTGTATCTAGCGACTTTGTGTAGTCACAAGTTCTAGAGTTATTGATTAATACGACGATGACGACTTCCGTGGCGCGGCGGGCGAAGGTCCATCTGCGACGCAGGAGGTTGCGGGTTCGATTCCAGCCTCGGGACAAATGATTGTACGATCTGCAGATATTTGTTCCGAGTGTTCTGGATGTTTTCTACGTATAATTAACAATACCTATCTATGTAGTGTATTGTATTATGTACATCAGTTAACACAAGCTCTGCTTAGCTTGGAGCTAGATGATGATGTGTGGATTGTCCACAATTATATAAAAGATCCTACCATAGAAAGAGCAGCAGCTACTTTCTGTGAATTTTTAACACTGCAATCACGAATCTGCATGGTATTTATGGCAAAAGACCCCATTTTTGGGACAGGCATATTCAGCAGTCGAAATGGGCCTCTGCACTGTTGAGCGGTTAAGGTGATGATAAACCCAACAACAAAGCATCTTTCAACTGACAACCACACTTCTCATATTATAGAGCCTACAGGTGAGCGGAATGCTGGCTTCTATTTCGGTCAATGAATAATAATAATAATAAAGCTGGACAATCCACACCGCATCATCTAGCCCCAAGCTAAGCAGAGCTTGTGTTATGGGTACTAGATGACTGATAAGTTTATCAGTCGCCTTGGGACATATATTTGTACGATCTTCAAATATTTGTTCCGGTTGTTCTGGGTATTTTCTAAGTATAATAACAAATATATATCTATGTAATGTATTGTATTAAACTTAATACAATACATTACAAACATATGTCCCAAGGCGGGAATCGAACCCGCAATCACCTGCGTCGCAGGCGGACCTTCGTAGCGTTAGTATTGCCATTCAACGTGGCAATGCTGCCAGCATTCGCGGCACTCTACCTTCTGGTGACGACGGCTTAGATATTGTAAATACCTACTACTTGTTATTGTTTTAACTGACAACCGAATTTAATTAATAAAACAATAGTTAAATAAGATTTAAAACAGTAATCAAAAATTGCCGCTTACTACAAAATGCTTACTGCAACACCGATCGTTAAGTACATTCATAGCACAGGCGTTCTAGATTTAAAAAAAAAAAAGCCTGAATTTTTTATGTTATTACATCAATAATACCAACCGGAAAAGGAAACAAAACCTTCTTTTAAATGTAACTGATATAAAAATACGAAAGCATTATGATAATCAAACATTCATCCCGAATAAAAGAACTCGCAATAATAAAATTATTTCATTTCTGCCTCCATATTTAATTTTATGGCGCGGAAAATGTACTTCTTGGGAGGGTCCGCATGACAATGGTATGATTTGTTACCCGGAGATATCATCTTGGTGAAATTACCATGAATGAAAGAATAGGAACCGAGATGTCCGAAAAAAGTCGTACCTACCTACCTGTCTATTTTGATACTTATAAATACAACACTGGCTGTCATTTGTTAGGGTTTCGTACCCAAAGGGTGAAACGCAACCCTATTACTAAGCCTCCGCTGTCCGTCCATCCGTCCGTCCGTCCGTCTGTCACAGGGCTCTATCTCATGAACCGTAAGAGGTAGACAGATGAAATTTTTTTGAGAATGTGTCTCTTACCGCTGTAACAAAAAATAATAAAAATAAAATAAACATCCAAATTAAAGAGGGCTTCCATACAAAAAACGTGAATAATTTTTTGGCTATTTTTGCTCTTCATATTTCAAGCCTGTTCTTCTTGAACCACAATAGGTATACACATGAAACTTTCTATGCATAAGTAACACTTCAACTGTAATAACAACAAATACTAAAATTATAATAAAGATAAAAATTTAAAGGGTTCTCCGAACAAGTAAAACTTGATGTTCTTCGAAAAAGTTGCCTGATTTTTACTGTACAGAACTCTTTGTGTGTGAGTCGACTCGCAATTGGCGATTTATTTTTCTCTAGGTCAAACAAAAAAACTGATGCAGATCTGAAAAAACTTCTCTGAGCTTCATGTAAACGAGCCATTTAGCAATATTTATGCCTTTTCTTCGCTAGGTCTATATATATGAGAACTTTGTAACTTTTAATCCATAAAAAAATATATATTAATTATTCACCAATAACCACGGATAGAACGAATTGGAACTTATAACTCTACTCAACACAAAAGGAGTCTGAAATCAAAATCTCCCAACACAAAGCATGTCGGCAGGTCGACTTGGTATGAGAGCACCCCCAAACCCAGTACCAATGCTTTCCAAACTTCAATACAAATAAATCCATAACACTATAAATTCAAACGTCCACCAAAGCTAAAAGTAACCTAAAAGCGTCACATGTACCAATTGGCCACACAAAATAAACAGTTCCAAACTAGAAGGGTCAACCAACCCTCGGGTCAGCCCTATTGTATTGTCAATTAATTAATTATCTTTGGCCGATTGCCCGTCGGATTTCAACCACGCAAAGTCTAAATTCATTAGGAAACTTAATAGAAAAAAGCCGGACTTTGAAAGCCGGATTATGATTTATTATTGCTCCATTCCACTCTGATCCACAGCTCGGGTGGATCAGTTTCCACTGCCTGAATCTATTCCACCCTGATCCAAAGGTCGAGTGGATTAGTTCCCGCTGCTTAAATCTATTCCACTCTGATCCATAGCCCAGGCGAATCAGTTTCAACTGCTTATTAGTAAGAAAAATTAATGCTTGCTGATGATGGTGAATAATAATGTCCTCCTAGCCGAATTTTGCCTACGGCAGCCAGTCTTTACGGAGACTAGCCATGTGCGCAGGACATACCTATAGTGCATAAGTGTACGGGCAAACATAGGTGCTCTCTATTCCCTCACTCTCATAATCCCACGGGGCGGCACACCGCCACGATCGAGGACTACCACTTACTGCTTACTTTAGAGCTAGATGGTTCTGTGTGGATTGTCCAGCATTATTTTACTATTTATTTTATTCTGTTTAACACATGGTAGACCGAACATGCCAGAACGCTGTGCTGGACTTCCATGATCATTTCGGTATATATCCCTTGTTCATATTGTTATCATATAGTTTCACGTACCTATACATAATTTTCTACTCTTATACACTCTTAACGTAAGGAAATGCTGGGTGCATTTCCTTCATTGAAGATATT
This sequence comes from Eupithecia inturbata, assembly GCA_963662085.1. Lineage (NCBI taxonomy): Eukaryota > Metazoa > Arthropoda > Insecta > Lepidoptera > Geometridae > Eupithecia > Eupithecia inturbata. The sequence goes on from OY759187.1 coordinate 7,144,011, forward strand.
AAAAGCTAAAATTATAACCGGATAAAAGATTCCGGTCAATCGTAAATTAGCCGGACAGTAGCAATACTTGCAGACTAAATTCATTATCGAAATTGATGATTGCTTTGATGGAGACCGGACTTTCATTACGGATATAATATCACAAGGAAATGAAACATGATGAAATTTCATATCTTGTAACAGGAGTAGGGTGTTTCATACCATACAAATCAATAGCTGACGTTGGTATTATGGGTAATGTGTTATTAGATGGTTGGGCTCTTCTATCCAGGTATTAAATGTAGCTTATTCACAAAAGTAATAAAAAACAAACCTTTTGTTTAAAGTTTTATTTAGACTGTCCACTTTTATGGTTTGTTAAAAGTCTGAAGATGCTCCAAGATGTAAATAATTACTTACCTACATACTCGTAATTTACTTATGATATCTTAAAAGTAAATGGAGTACCTACATGCTTTAAAACTTTACGGTCTGCAAAGGTAAGTAAAAAGTTACGGACGCCCAAGTTCTTAATTATGTCATTGAAGATTATAAAGGCTAAAGGTCTTACGGCCCAAAGGGTCAAAAGTCAAGTCAAAAGTAACCTGTCAACCTTCGGACATTCAAAATAATTAGGGACAAACAAAAACAATCATTCCCAGTTTACGGTTTTCTGAAAAGAATATAAAACAGTAATGTATCGTTGAGTTTCAGATAAAAAATATATTAAGGGCGTCGGTCAGTCCCTTAGAAGTTGTTCCTTCGATATCCCTGTGACGTCCCGCGGGAAAGGGCTTATGCTTTGTTTTACGACACAAATAAGTAGAGTTTTATTAGGGCGGAAGGGCCTTGAGAACGTTATTCGTTAAACCGCGAAAATTGGTCCGGTTTTTCTGTGTAAGCAACGTAATGGGTAGGTAGTGAAGCTGAAACTGTGTATGTTCAGCCCATAAAATATGCTTTTACCCAAATTTCTAGGTATCCCACCCACGAATTTATTTTCTGTCTCGTATATGCACGACTATGAAGCTCCCTACTTGTTGACAGGTGAGTGAATGAAGACTGAACGACTGAAAGACGTATTTCATAAACACAGTTACTTTTGACAGATAGAGATGCGAATCACTCAAAAAATATGGGGACTTGCGAATGTTTAGATTTTTATCGAGCCGACATAAACTATGTAACATAGATTGTTCTTTATGATTTTTCTATGAAACGGTATAAAAAATATAGTTTACCACAGTAACTCAATCTGTCTTACTTTTTATCAAGGAAAAACGCGTGTAAAGCCGCGAGCAAGCAGCAAATAAAACAACAAAAATCCTATTGAATATTCTGAATACAAAAACAAAGGCTCAGTAAAGTCTGTCAAATAATGCAAAATGTTGAGTTGCTTAACATTAACAAAATCGATTACAACATCTTCATAAACAAAATCGATTGTCATAAAAATCGAATCGGTAAAGCATTAGGACATGACTTTTGATTGTCAGTCGAAATAACAGAAAGAAAATTATTTCACGAAATATAAGTATAGGTAGTAGGTAAAGCAAGTGTATTAATTGTTATGATTTAAAAGTACTTTACCTACTTAGACAAACAATCACAGAAGAAATAGGAATCATGTAAACTTAACTGAACATGTGGTATTGGCGCAATGAGTGTAAACGGTTTTCGAGGTTCTGTGAATAAAACACAACAAATGAAATAACAGGTCTTGTTTACCCGAAACAGGGAAAGTCGTACAAAATTATCCTTCATTCTGGACCGTACTTTTTACGGTCCAGAATGAGGGTACAGTGAAAATGAAACCCATAATAATCATCAAAAACAAACCCTTGCAGGTACTCGTAGAATTATTACACTCAACCCCCAAGTGCCTGGCGGGAAATAAAAAGGAACTCCGCATGTTGTCAATAACATCAGTAGGTGTCCCGGGGGGTGGGGTCGTTCACCTTGGCTGGAGACTTTTGGTCCTGACTGTACTTTAATGTAGTGGAGGCTTTGTGTAATTATTTGAGGCATGACTGTACAGGATGCTATGGCGTAGCACATTCGTAGCAGAAAGTGATACAGTAATACCCGTTTCTAATGTGTATTTATCATTGTTTGTTTAATTAGGTTAAAGGTCTCATTGTAACTAAAATACCTTTACCTTTATCTTTCTTTATGTATGTCTTATGCAATAAACGTTAGAGATATTTTTTTTTCTATTCTATAAAGAACAGAAAAAAAATATAGTTTATAGTTTATATAGTTTATTGCATTCGATGCATTTTTCTAAGAAATCTGTTCTACGGTCTACGTGCCCTTTATTAATTTATTTGTCCTTTTCACAATAACCTCAGTCTAGAGCTGACCAACTATCAGGATTTTTTCATGTGTTGTTCACCGATATCACATCGTTTTCAACTTTAAGATTAAAAGTCGTATCTACCCTTATTCAACTAACTCGACTCTCAGTAAGAGTAGTTACACCAACATCATGATATTGCTAAAACAACCCTTTAAGCCTCTTACCAAACTCCCCAAAACATTATTCCCCTACTGAAAATGTAAAAAACATAGGTAAAACCTCTAACAAAACGTTATCTCGTTACGCATTCTCTTTGCTATGAATTTTTCATATTGTAAAAGCATGATATGATAACCTAGTGTAGTTAGAGTAATGTGATACGTTTTACTTGCTTTTTCCTTAGTTATGGTCATAAAAGGATTTTTTTGTAGTAAGTTATTAACGAAAATGTAGAGGCCAATGATGATGATCATACAGATAATTTAATGTTTTTTAGGAAAACTAGATACAGACTTCGAATTCATTAACATTTCCAATTACAAATGAACTGTAATCCCCATACCTAGTAGGAAGTTCCTGAACCTGTTTGCCGTCTCAGAATGAACAGGAAAATAAAAAATGTATCTATATGAAATCGTAAACTTTTAACCCTTAACCTCATAGCATTTCTTTAACTTACGTATGTAGATTCAAAATCACACATCTTAACTTCGATCGAGCGAAACAATTCAAATATGCAATGTAAGAAAATCGGGATGTAAAAACTTGTAAGCGGGACCGATCCATGCGTAAAATCGGAAATGGCCGCCCCGCTCCGAATCGTCTGGTAGTAAATCATAGTCACTATAAAAGTCCCGATAAAATAGTAAATATCCCTTGAGCTTTATTGTGCCGTTATATTCACAAATCTTCGTGATCGGTTTACAATCGCGTACCGTGGATGTGTATTGCATTTACGTGGCTTCTGTGGTGGCGTTACAAGTTCTTTACGACCCAGTGTGATACTAATTGAAACGCATTTTGATGCCCTGTATGTAAAAATGGGAGTAAGTAATGTGGTTTGAGTGCTACCAACATAAATTCGATTATGATATCAAAGTATTCTACGATTCCTGTGACACGAATCAGAATCCAAATAATCATGAGTACTGGATACTTTAGAAATTTAACAAAAATTGCAACTTAATACTGCCTAAATGCTACTGTCAAAGAGTATATAATAAGCGATAAGGCCGCCCATTGTACTTGTGTCTTCTGTAATGTCTTTTGTATTGTATTTTTGTTGGTGTACAATAAAGTATTTTGTATTGTATTGTATTAAAATAAGTATATATGCTATTGTTCTGGTGACGGCTTACTTTTTAGGACATTGACATGCGTGTTTTAAATACCAGTTGTAATTTATTGGTTTTGTTAGTTTTTTTGTAGCTCCGTTGTGAAATGAAACTAAATACTCAATTAATAAAGTTTCAGAAAGAGTTTCTACCTGCCGACCAAAACCATAATTATGTAACCATAATGTGTATGTGTGTCCTTTCTAAGAAAATAATAATTTTATCGATGACATTGAATTACCCGTCTCAGCGTGTAGGCGGAATCGTGATGAGTTCTCAAGTCTCAAAGCGTCATACACCTAAACAGGGAGGTTACTCAGAACTCAGATACAGCAATCTTCCTATTAGATGAACTTGGGAAGGCCGGAAAGTGAGTCATGGGTCTGGCGTCCTAAGGACGATATAATTGTTTTGTTTTAGCGATGACAAAGGCGATGATAGATGCAGGAAGGGGAATGTTTATTTTGAGACTTGCTACTAAATTAGTAGAGTCGCAAAAAGGACAAAGAAACTACTTTTGGCAGACCTCTTAGTTTAGATAGGTAAGCTGGAGTACATGATTTTTTGGCTTAACCCAGTTTCTCCCTTAGAAAAAACTGGGATCTTTCGTGCAGTTTTATTTTATTCAAAAGCATTTTATTTCGTTTTAGTTTAGGCATGTAAGAAGAAAGCGAATAACAGAATGAATTAAGCTGAATGACGGAAATAAATATATGAAAACTACAAAGCCTTTTTCATTTCCCTAATTTATTTCACAACGAAAACCAACTAAGTATTAAATGTGAAGACGAATTATTAAACAAATTTTGAACTCCAATTAAGCGTATCAGATAGGAGTTAAAATTAATTAGTGCGAAACGAATTGGTCGTAAATTATGAAAGTGGGATGTTTGAGCCCTGTTGGGAATTTAGCAACTAAACCTCTGATTAATTATTTAATCTGTTGAAGTATTTTTTCACTCAAGGCAGGTTCATGGGTTTGTATCTGATTTAGAGGTATAAGTCTATATTGCTACGCCGCCGTCGCTGCTACGCTGCAGCTGCTACGAGACCTCTACGGGGCGTAGTTATAACAATGGCGAAAAGTTGTGATAATATTAACCTTATACATGTCATCGTTCTGTGATATTAGGGACCAATAATAAATGGTCATGACTTATATTACTAGCAATCAGAGAATCTAACATGCAAAACACAAAGTAAATCGTGAATTCAGTTTTAAAAATTAACAACATACTTAATTTAACCAAATTTCAGCGAAACACGAAAGGTGTCACCAAATTCTCGAGTATACAATGTAATTTACACTATATTCCCATTATTTCCGAGATGTCGGTGAAGGCTGGAGATACAACGTGTTATTACAATGTCAACCCACATCATGTTACTATGGAGCTCGAAGTTTTATTACCACAGCTTTTGGAACTTCTATTTTAGTTATGTTATCGATAATAATATTAGTTCGGGTTAGGCCTACTATATGATGGAGCCTATAATGAAAATAATGAATGACAGTACTGTACAGCTTGTCAAAGTACGTGCTAGGATAAAACGTATAAAAACTACAGTTCTAGACACACAGTTCAGTACAGTTCAGTGTCTAGAATCAACATGATAAACATAACAAAAAAAAACATCACACTTTTTAGGTTTTTTTTTTCTATATTTTTTTTTATTATCTTTATTGACAAAGAAAATTACCAAAAAAAAAAAAACAAATTAGATCTATTTCAAAAATAAAAACAAATTAGAACTAGTATTTACAATTGAAACAATTAAGCTAACTGCAGACTGTTGCAAACGATCTACAGGTAGCTCAACTGGTCCATATCAATACCAGTCGGAAGCGTCCCCAAGACGCTGGCTGCATTGCCCCGCTGTGTGGCAAAAACCTCTTTTTAGGTAGGTTTTTGCACTACAATAGTAGATTGTATCATAAGGGAGCAAAATAATATTTTTACGGCGAGGACGCTTTTTTGAATCCCGAGCGTAGCGAGGGATTCTTTAGTAGTATCCTGAACGTAGCGAGGGATTCAAAATACGTCGCCCGAGCCAAAAATATATTTTGCGTCCGAGTGATACTCTACTTTTCATCACCCTCTATGAGAAAATAAAAGGCGCCTCATACTTTATTGTAGTATTATTATTTAATAAAACATAGAAGAACAACTAAATTGAAATTGAATAGTATCTAATATTAAAACAACTTTACATTTGAGACATTTTCGCAATTATGAAAATTTATTGTTACAGTTTTATTAGGAATAGAGATTGTTGTAGATTTTATATTCTGCGTGTTTGAAATAATGTCCGAATCTGGCTCATTTTGAGGAAAATGTGACGGTGAATCTCGTTGTTTGGATGTTGTACCAGCCAGTCTTTATTCAAACAATATTTGCGTTCGATTTCTTTGGCGCTGTTTGTTTGCACTACGATGTTCCAAATTCAAAAAGTTCGTGGCAATAATAATTGCGGCGCACTTATAAAGAGGATTAAAAACTCATTACAGCCCGGTAAAAGTTACTTATAGAAAACACCACCTTTGGGTGCACTTAAAGGCGAAACAAGTCGTCCTTTTCGAATAGATGGGATGAAAAAGAGTATTTTTTCAATAGTTACAACACTGCCTTTTCTTGAGTCAGATATTGTTAGATTTCTCTATTTTTACATTGAAAACAAACATTGAAATAGAACAGAGAAACTGTAAAACTTTCCTTTGTGGGACCATTTGTAAATGTTCTTTGTAAATACAGAGTTTAATGATTTATGTATGCTTTTACACCACTCGACCTTAGCAAGAACCATACTTAAACCATTAACTATTTTTACTATCAAAGCAGAGTCACTTTGTTTGTCTAGTTGAATCTAGTAAAATAATATCATATTACAATATCAAAGTCGTAATTTTGGCCGCGAAAAAAGGGACATCTTCGACAGATGAAGGCACCAACAGAATTAATGAATGAAAATAAATTTACAGGCATTATCTTAGTACATACTAGGATAATGCTTGATAATACATTATAATACTGACAGATTCAGGTTAGGTACATACCTAACCTGAAACTGAAAGTATTATATGTATTTTAATTATGGTAGGTAGTTTAATTTATAAATTAACCCTCAAACCCCTCGGTGTCATACATAGCTGTCGAGATTCGTGATATGAAACAGTTTCTGTAGAAAACTAAACAATACTTTCTAAAGAACAATTTCCGTTGACAGAGCATGCGTTTGTAGTAAAAGTATCATTCTCGACTGTATTTTGAGAGGGAAAAGGTTGTTATTCTGATGTATGATGCATCGTACTAGACACTGTTATCAATATTCTGTAGACGTTTAGAGGGGAAGAGCATCAGCATTTCATTACTGCATCCCTTATATGCCTTATGGTTCTATCTACACTTGTGCGTCGAGTAGGTAAAGTTTTCGACGGTGCCCTGCATGTATTGTAAAGGCACTGGTTTTGTAAATTAGTAAAGTTGGGATAAGTATGAGAGCACCCATGAACGGTAACATAAATAATAGATTCAGGCGTTATTTTGCGAAAACCCATTGCAAAATACTACGACAAAAATATATAATAACAATTCCGCGTAAAACCTTATCTGATGAGATTCAACAAAATGCAATTCGCATGGACCGCCCTCATTCCCACAAATTGACATGCCATGCAATCAGATAGAATAAAAAACAGACTTGTGCAATATTAAATTGCCAAGTCACATACCCTCCAACTTCAAGCACACACACAATATAATTGTAGAAGAAAAAACCTGACCAACTACACAATGGAAAAATCCATCAAAGTAAGTCGTCAACTAGTTTCATCTCTCCACGAGACATCATTAGGACACTACAATACTCAACTTTGACACTGAGACTGCCAAGAAACAACGACAGAGTCCTGCCAATGAGTTGCTCCTCTGAGCTCCTTGCGCAAAGCAAAGCATTTTTTTATTTTTCGAATGGACTATAATGCTGTTGACCGCAGGTGGCCATGACAGCGTTACCGGACTTTTGGCGGGCGCAGAGGGCGCCTCGACGGTAAAGTTATGTTGGGGCAACACGCACAAGGGCCACCACTTAGGTGCGAACCTCGGCTTAGGATGTTGCCAGATGCTATAAGAGGGAATGGAGGTTACGCCAAGGTGCACGAATGCACCTATGGGCGGAAGCGGCGAATTCTTCGACCCCGCGTCCAGCGGGGTCGGTTTTTGGTCGGGTAATTAGTGCGCGGAAGCGAATCGGGACTTGTTGCCGTCACCTCCGGGTTAGCGGCAGTGATTGGGTCAACGGGGTCACCGAGAACGTGACTCGGTCTACGGAGGAGAGAACTCGTGGGAGGATCGTCTATGGGATATGCGGGTATTGTGGAGATCAAGGGATTCAAAGTGAAGCATTGCCGTCAAAACCCCACTTATATAGTCACGGATGGCACAGCGCGCACACAGTGTTGCCGCACTTACCTGTGCTACCACTACCACCGTTAGTATAACTAAATCCTTCTTTGATTGCATGGCATGTCAATTTGTGGGAGGGAGGGCGGTGCACACGAATTACATCTTGTTGAATCTCATCAGAGATGGTTTTGCGCAGAATTGTTACTAAATATTTTTTGCCCTGTTATTTATGAACACTGTGGGCCAATTTCATTATATAAAATCTAAAAATTGGATGCAGGGAAATCCGGTAGTGGAAGTAGTAGGAGTAAAAATAAACTTTTATTAGTTCGACTACAATTAGGCTTGTTCAGGCTGAAACGCAAAATCACTTCAAATCAAACAAAACAAATGATAATTGTGATGTGATAACTTCGTCTTTTTAAAAAATTTTAACTTTTTAATTAAAAAATTAAATTCTTTAAAATAATAAAGAGACAGTTTATATTTCATTCAATCCTTCTAGCCATAAAGATGTAAATAGACCACAGATCTCCCGGATGGACTATAAAAAAATTTAACGCACAAGTGCGGGACATATCCATGTACCTATTCATCAGGAGACTTTTTCACATCTAAACTCTAAGCTTACGCGTGCGTCACTTCTGCCTTTACTGACTTGTTTATAAGCTTTTCCATTTCTTGTATATTATTTTTCACATTTGCCGATCTTGGAAGTTTTATAATACAAGCCTACGATTTACTCCTCATTTGAACTGACATAGACTTATAAAACCAAACACGGATAAGCTATTTGTCACTTAAAATTCGTGGAAAACGCTATTTTCCCAACAATGTTTCGATTCACACCCTTTGTAGTAATCCCCGGTAATGCTGGCGAAACGTCAACGAAAGGGTTCCGTATAGCTTAATTCCAATAAAACCTGAAACGTGCTATGAATTAGGATCTGAGATCGATGAGTAGTCCTCTGCCTAATTTGTTTTGTAGTATAAATTTAGAGTAAGTTTTTGCGATGACACGGCCAACAATACCAATCACAGGTCATTGGCCGAGTCACAGTGAGTTCACCTTCCCTCTTCTGCCTGTATGTGAATGCGCTGATTGAGCGACTCAGCAGCATGCCAGTGGGATGCCACGTTAATGGGGTTTGTGAAAACAACCTGAGCTATGCCGATGACGTGGTGCTGCTGGCTCCCTCAATTAGTGCACTCCGAAAGCTTCTTGCTGTATGTGAGTCCTATGCTGCGTCACATGGACTTACATACAATGATAAAAAGTCGGAGTTCATGGTCTTCAAAGCCGGTACCAAGTGTCCCTTATTTGTTCCACCGGTAACACTAAATGGCGTGCCTCTCAGGAGAGTGTTTAACTTTAAATACCTAGGACACTTGGTGACTGAAGACCTAAAGGATGACGATGATATGGAGAGGGAACGCAGAGCATTGTCAGTCAGGGCGAATATGCTGGCCCGCAGATTCGCACGATGTACAATGCGGTGAAGGTTACCTTATTCAGAGCATACTGTACATCATTTTACTCAGCGAGTCTGTGGGTCAGCTATACCCAAAAAGCTTACAATGCTTTGTGGGTCCAATATAACAACGCGTTTAGGTTGCTGTTGCGACTACCGCGATTCTGCAGTGCCTCGGCCATGTTCGCCCAGGCACGCACAGACACTTTCGATGCAATCTGGCGGAAAAAGTCGGCCTCACTGCTCAGCAGAACCCGGGGGAGCAGCAACAGCATCCTAAACGCGATAGCTGCAAAATTTGACTGTCCTATAATGTATAAATTGGTACAAAGGACAAAATCATTAATCAATTTTAAGTACTAACCCATAGTTATAAGCCGACTAACCCAATTGGACTGTAAAATTGTCTTAATAAATAAATTAAATTATTATTATTATTATTATTATTGGCCGAGTCACATAAGAAAATTAGATAAAATGTCTTTGGTCTGCTACTCCAAAATATATTCTACCTACCCTGAAACAAGCTCATACGTACTCATCTAAGTCTGCAAAATATCAAGGCGAAAAACGTTTTTGAGAACGCTACTACAAAAAATAGTTCCTCTCTGTATCCAGTAAGGGCGCAACAAGAAGCTGGAGTATGGAAAAAACATTATTGTTTATACTTTTTGTACACTACGTACGTAAAACTCATACAACGGCCTCTGAACACAGTACCTACTTCATTGAATTTTGTAATAATTAACGCGTTAACCTTCTGTGCCCTTTCAAACAGGACGGTTTCAAATATTTTGGGTCACATAAATTGACCCTAATTTTGCGTTGGCCGTTAATGAACCACTGCACTTGTTAGTTCATCATCATCATCATCAACCACCACTGCTGGACATAGGCCTTCCCTAATGAGCGCCATAGCGCCTTGTCTTCAGCTTGCCGCATCCAGCATCTGCCTGCAGTCTTTCGCAGATCGTCATCCCACCTGGCCGGAGGGCGTCCTACACTACGTTTGCCGAGTCGCGGTCTCCACTCGAGAACACGTTTACCCCAGCGGTTGTCGGTTCTTCGCGAGATTTGGCCGGCCCACTGCCACTTCACTTGCTAATTCTTTGAGCAATGTCGAGAACTTTGGTTCTCTGTCGGATGTATTCGTTGCGAATCTTATACTTCAGAGAAACTCTGCTCGGAGGTTATCTTCTTTCGCAATTATCTAGCTCTTTCCATAGCTCGCTGAGGGACTTTGAACTGTTGGACCAGCCCTACCTTGAGTGTCCACCTCTCAGCTCCGAAGGTCATAACGGGTAGGACGCACTGGTTAATAACTTTCGTTTTCAAGCTCAACTTCGTCGAGTCTTCTCGTCATCCATACCGCAATGGTATGGATGACGAGAAGACTCGACGAAGTTTACCAAATGTTGCCCAGCCTAACTGAACCCTCCTCTTGGCCTCCTTCTCGAAATTGTTTTTACCTAACTGCAGAATTTGCCCGAGGTAAGTGTACTCGGAAACAATTTTGAGTAGGTGGCCATGTACGCCGACAGGTCCTGGATCAATGTGGGCATTGATCATGACTTTGGTTTTATCCAAATTCATACCAAGACCGATGCATCGCGAGGCTGTGGCTAGGCCATCCAGCATCCGGTTCAGCTTCTCTAGCGACTTGTTAGTAAACAAATAATAATCGCGATTAAATACTAAACATAATATATGTATGTTTTCAAAGAGCTATTTGAATTTAGGTCGCAAAATCACCATTTTGTGTAACAATGGAATATTTCTATTATGAACATGAGTTCGTGAGTATCTATGAAGATAGTATCAAAAAATTATTAGGTACGGTATACATAGCCAAGGTATAGATAGGTACTAAGTTTTTTTAAAATAAGGAATGTTTTCCGCCACGGTAATTAAAAAATAAGCATATAAGTTCAGTCCTCCGAATAATCCAGTGGTTCCGAGCCAATCAGTAAAGGTATTCCGTGTAGAGAAGTGGACCATGCAGTGTCATAAAACTCGGAGTACTCGTAAACTATTGTGCGTTTTTATGATTCATCTGCAATGTTTGCACACGCCCTTAGGTACAGTCGCATGCTACAAACTCTCGTAAAAATTATATGTTGCTTGGTGGCGCTGAAACTCCGAAACATGGGTTTAGTATTATTTTTATGACAACCATAAAGTTAAAAATTTATTGTAGGTGAAACTTATGTTGCTTGAAATTTCACGAGGACCAGTTTAAAACGACGGTCATTTGTTTTTGACATTGATGCTAATACTTTTGCTTTTATTCATAGTAGTATTTTGAACTTAATTTAGATAAGCATCACAACATTTTGGCATTATTGTGTCTATTATAAATAACATAATGGTCCTTCCACATGTCAGTTTATTCATCGTAAACTTACTTTGTGATAGAATTTACTTCCGGTGCAAGTCTAGCTTGCAATGCCAAAATGTAGACGACCTTATGATTTTGGGTATTTCTTTAATATAAGATTTAAGTTTCATGTCAGCTGGTTTTTATAAACCATCATATTTTCATACAAAAATGTCTTGCAACTTTTCTCTATGACGTTACAAAAGTGCGAAAATTGTGCAGAGCCTGTGTCTAAGTAAATTTGGCCTTCTCACCCTGTGTTTACAAGGGGTCAGTTCCCTCGCATCGAGATTTGAGGGCTAACGATGAATCATTGCACGAAGAAGACATTTCTTTATTTAATTTGGCAGGTTGTTTTCTTTTATGGTCAACTTGGTTCAGATATCCCGATTATTTCTAAACTGACTTCTGGTCGTGGCTTTGTACGGCTTATATTTGTTTGGTTGGAGTGTGCAATAAAATAAGTACTATTTTACATGTAAGTATTTATTTCTAGGTAAATTCTTAATACCGTGTTTAAAATACCTACACACAGAAGCTGCTGCCCTTTCTCTAGACGGTTTCCTTAGTCAGCTCTTATGACATCCACAGGCCGAGTGAGAGGGGTTGATCTTACGCCGCGACCACGTTGAGGGAAAATCATCATCATCAACTTATATTAGTCCACTGCTGGACATAGGCCTCCTCTAATGAGCGCCATAGAGCCCTGTCTTTAGCTTGCCGCATCTAGCATCTGCCTGCAGTCTTTAGCCGGTCGTCGTCCCACCTGGTTGGAGGGCGTGCTACACTATGTTTGCCGAGTTGCGATCTCCACTCAAGAACCGACAACCGCTGGTGTAACCCAGGGGTTGTCGGTTCTTCGCGAGATATGGCCGGCCCACTGCTACTTCAGTATACCAGACCTAGAACTACATCTATGCAAAGTTTTAGCCCGATTCGTTCGGTGTTTTAGCGATGTTTGCGTTCACTCACAAATTTTCACACCACTTGACAGAGTTCTTTTGCACCAGTAAAACGGTTGGGCCTCAAACCAATGTCCCAACTGCACCACGTTTTGGTAGGTGCGGGTCGGGTCTAACTGTCACGCTGCCACTTACCTACTGAAAGACCTGAAAGGTTCAACATTCTGACGGGTCCCACTAGTGGGACAAGGCAGTGGAACAGTTGATATTGAGACAATGTTGGTACCTAATAGATAAGAATGAGGGTAATCAATAATATGCCTGTGTAAGTTTCAATAAACACCAAATTGCTGTTAATATGCCCTAATGAATAAAGAATCGTCGGTTCTTCAATAATTAAAAATTTTCATTAAATAAATAATAAAGTCCGTTACTGGACTCGTGGGCCTTAATTACGGATACTCTGTTATCGGCTACGGAAATAATGAATTGCTCTTCATTAAAACAGCTCAATTATCTTGATACGTTCGATACGGATATTCGAAAATGTTCGTAATTTGTATCAAGTGTAAAAAAGCATGAACCAAATTGAATGTATAAATTTTAATATTTTTGGTGGGTGATTACCGCGCGTTCCCCGGTGCTCAACTGCGATTGCTGGGGCTTCCCTATTGCGCCGCTAATTTTGTTCCCCATTGCTCAACTGCGAGTAGTCGAACTTTGGAGCTTCCCTATAGCGCAACTCATTTTGTTCCCCATTGCTCAAATCACCCAATTTGGGCTTCTTGCCTGGGGAGGAGATAATGAATTGGTACCTAATTGAGCACTTTCTAGTTTTTTACTCGTCACACGCAGTAAATTATGCATAGGTGCTTATATGTTTAATTTTCAGTGGAGTTGAAATATAATATAGTTTACGTAACCTAACGAAATGTTCAAAAATGCAAATGTCTCTTTTCAGGATATATGAGTTTCCCGTTCATTAGGTTTCTAGTTTTTGTTCTACTATTTTAATTAATTTTATGGAGCGCACGATTTACTAGAACAGTATAACTTTAAAAACATTTGCTGAAATAGTCGACTTGTTTCAACTCGACTCAGTAGCCAGCTAAGTATTACTTATTTCAACCAACATTGCAACATGGTCGAAACAGTGAAAATCCATTCCTTTAAAATTTAAATTCCATTCAAAGAAACACAATTCCATCGACGGAAACAATTTTATTAAAATAGCGCGGGAAGTTTCAGTCGAGCGAAAGAAAATCTTGAAAAATGTTCTGTAAAAAAGACGGAGTCTTGAAAAATGTTCTTTGTAAAGACAATTTAATTTCAAGTCGGGTGTATTGGTATGCAAGGAACGGTTTAGCAAATCAACATGCGGATGGAGCCGGATTGGCTATTCGGCGCGCGTCGCAACCCTTTTGCTTTTCAGTTCATTTCTTGTCGGGATTTTATTCCCCTGTGGCAACGCAATAAAAGACCAATTAATGGTTATAAATATCAAATAATGAACGAATGCAAATATTGCTGGTTTTAGTGGAAGTTCTATAAGCTAGTTTAGTTCTTAGAATTTTCACCACCCCAACTCTTCCCACGGGTCTAGTAAGAAGCGACTAACGGATATCCACCGGGAGCGGGCAGCTGTGGACCAATAAAACCAACTAAAATAGCGCTTTATGAAAGTTGAACGTCTGTCGTTGAAAGTCATACAGGGATTTATGGATCGTACAACGTAACCCTTTTCGTTTTATCTAACCGAAAAGGCTACGTAAGTTATAGGAACAATCTGAAAAATGCATTTATTCAAACTAACAATGCGAAACGAAAATTGGCTTTTAATACCAAAATTGGTTAGCAAAAAGTGACAAAGGTCGCAGTTCCCTGGAATAACAGAGCGTTGTCCAGTTGAATGGGCAACTGGCGACTGGCACCGCTGGTTTTCGATTAATTATGAAGGTTGGCAGTCAAAGGGTTGGCCACAGAAACACTGTAGATAGAATACCCAAAATATAATAAGGAAAACTTATGTCTATGGCCCCATGAAATTTATAGGGGCATTTGACTTTTGCCTAGGTTTTGACATTTTCTTGAATGGTTGTTAGTGTGACATATTAATTTATTTTGAACGCCACATTTCGTACCGCGCGATATGTATTTAGTTTCTTTATGTTATGAATGATATGTTATTTTAGTACTATACCTAATTATATAGCTTTAATTTTTTTATGTTGGTTGTTTATGGTTGCTGTTGTAAGTAATCAACTAGAATGAACTTGATTGAGACTAAATTAGCCTCTTTTTATTTTGTATAATTCAAACCCAACCTCCATAAATTTTAATCCTATTCGTTCACAAATGCGCCTGACTTTGGCAGAATTGTGTCAAAATATGATGCAGAGCCAAACATAAAAGAAGAAGAAGAAAATCGTGCTGTCAGAACTAGTCTATATTATAGCACTCCCATACAAACCTCTGTGGTTTTAGGTGTTATTATTAGTTTTATATTGTAATAATCTTTTAGAACATATATAAATAAAAAAAAAGTCAGAAGAGCAACAAACTCAAATTGATCAGGTATCTTTAAGCAGAAGCTTTAGAAGCTTTAGTTAGAAGACGGATTTGAGTCGTTTGCGTGCCTGCTTCGTTTCGGGTCAAGGTTGCCTGGGATAAATCACTCTCAGCGATATGGCTGCCTTTTGTACTGTGTTTATTTTATATACAGATGTAAGATTTTTATGTTAATTTAAAGTACAATAAAGTGTTAATTTTTTATAATATTAACATTGTTTCATTAGCTAGAAAGCAAATCACGTTCGGTCAATATGTTATAAATTACATTATCAATTTCGGCTAGATTTCACAGTGAGTAAGGTAAATAGGTGGGTAGAAATCGTATCACAGTCACTGCTCAGGAAATCTACGTCGCAGTGGAAGCATTAATTTACTGATGAGGAAGTTATTACTTAAGCACAATTACAGCGGAGTATTCGTTACACGTAGGTGTTCAATTGTTGAAAGTAATACGAAGTTTGTATTTATGTTATGAAAATATATTCACAAATAACAATCGATAACCAGCACTTGAGACTCTCGGCTTCGTCTTTGCTCGTACCGGGACAAATGAAACTATTTTCTCATAACCTACCTAAATAATAATTATGTTCATTGTAACTAGTTTAAGTGTTCTAAGTTAGTTTTAAATAGAATTAGTTATGTTACCTACTAGTTATGTATGTCCATAAACTTACGTTTAAAGGTTAGCGTCGACAGGCCGGCATCGGAAGCTCCGCGCTTATCGCATCAGACGGAATTTTGAGCGTAATATCGGGTGGTGCGTTCACTGTCACCGCAGCAACCGGATTGCTGACGCGACCGCCGCCATTTGTAAACGAATTTTAAACATACGGACGAATTTTGTACGATCGAGAATGGCGACCCAGCGGCGGCGTGGAGCGTAGGACGGGAGGAAAGGCGGACGGAGCGGGCGCGGCGTGCGAGTGCGTCCACTGATCGGCAATACAAATGACATCGTCCGCACAAACGGATTACCGGTATTGCCGCTATCCGAACTGCTCTATGCGGTACGGATTAGTAGACGCACTTCTATGGCAAACCATTATAAAGAATACTAAAATCTGTTTGATGCGGTCAGAGCGGACCGTTCGATGCCGACCGGTCGACGCTAGCCTTATGTTAAATTTTCGTTTCATTTCATATGGCCCGGCACAGAAAGTTAAGTCCTAGGCATGTATTTTATACTCTGTGCTGCATCAGGGTTGCATCAATAAATGTTTCTCTATCTCGAATTCTTGATTATATTGGTGCACAGAGTTAGAGCAGCATTAAACATACTGTGAATTAGGTGAACCAGCAGTAGAATATAATGGAATGCCCTCAATAACGCAATTAGTTTTACGGATCAACATCATGTATTCAGCATGACATACTGATTTCATGGCATTTTAACAACTGGAACAAAAGTAAACATATTTATCTACCGTGATAATTGACTTTTAAATAACGGGGTATTATTGGTGCATGTAACTGTGCCGTAATAAACCAGTAGAAAACTCACTCAGTTAGTTTTTTCTTGTAACTTAACCAGCGACCCAAAGTGGATCTTGGCCTCCGACACAATACATCTCCAAGCCTCTCTGTTCCGAGCAGTCTCGCCAGCTAGAAGCGTCGAGTCCGCAGATCGGCTTCCACTTCGTCAATCCAACTATAGGTACCTAGGGCAGCCATGGTACACCTTGCTGATACCATAGATATAGACCATGATGATGGTAATCAAGAAAGCGTATGTGAGGGAGTAGCAATTCAAACACCAAAAGCGTTGATACTGAATATCCCGTAAGAGTTTGGAGGAACAGGTTGTTCTACCATTTTTTAGTTCTGTGTTGAAAACTATGAGTCCAGTGTAGCTCGTCTGGTTAATATCGCTGACTGCCATTGGCTATAAGTTACAACGGTGTTGCGTAGCACGCTCCAACTGCTCTGTACAATAGGTGTTAAATTGATTGCTATTTGTGTAAATGTGTAAATATTTGTTTTTTAAACTGTTATAAAACGTATTTTTTTTAACCTTTATATGCTTGATATTCAATCTTTTTCCTGGAACACTCTAGTCCAGAGATTCGTTATTATGTTTTATTTTTGTTCATGACATTAATTTATTGTTTGTGCTTTATAAAATATTTTTTTAAAGGAAAGTTCGTTTTATAAAAATCTGGATCCAAAAGACTTTTTTTTCACAAACGCAACCTCTGATTTCTTTGGGTCTAGCTTCAGCATTGTGAAATGTTCACAATTTATTTGTTTATTTAGTACTTATATGGTAGCAGCGAGAGTCAGTAAAAAGTATAAATCAAAGCAGGAAAGCACTTTAATCCTCAAAAATATTGTTATTTCCTCAAGTTGTAAATAATTCAAAGTTCTCTTCACAGTGCACGTGTCGGACGTGTGCAAATTGAGGGAGGATATGTTGTTATTCGTTATTTGTGGAACTTATTATTGCATACTTTTTGATCTCCCATTATTTTTATAAAAAAATACTTTGCTTTTTATATTGTTCATCATAACAACCTACAGCAAGAAGCTTTACACAAATACCGCATTTTTAAAAGCTCTGTTTTAAAAATAGTTTGGGATTTAGCAAAATGAATCTACTTTGGTTTAAATAAGTAAAGTTTATCATAAATAGAGCAAAGTGGAGCTTTTCACAGATCTTGCTTCTCATAATAAGTACAAAAACTAGAGATTGTCTAATTTTCTTGGTAGATAGAAACAAAGTTCTTTAAAAAGACTTTGGAATTGGCGGTCTAATTCCATAAAGCAATTATTTTCATCAGGTACCTAAGAACATTTCAGAAGAAGATGCAGGTACTAAAAAAAAATCTAACTGTAATTCGATACGTTAATCAAAGTAAGATTATTTTTGGTGTTGGTTTCCTTAGCTAGCCTAAAACAATAATATTACATTTATGGTGTAATAAACAATGTCCCTTGATACACTTTGCCACCCCTGCAATGAGACGGAAATCCTGCGTTTTTCGTTAATTCGAAGGAACCCCAGTAGTTGAGGAATTCGCAAATTACGAAGAATAGTGCAGTGGCTCAAAGAACAAAGAATGTAGTTAGCAGACACGAAATAATGAAAGAAAGGCACTGGATCCAGTGAACGATCCAGTCTGTTATCTAGATTGGGTTTACTTTTCAATCAGCAGCGCCCCCATTCTAGTGCATCTCGACTCGAAGAGGTTTATATAACTTATAGTTTATTCCCTAAGCCCGCTTGCTGTATGTAAGATTTTTTGCTTTTTGTATGGTTTGACAACTCACAAAAGTATTTAGCATAAACACAAAAAATAGGATTCTTGTACGTACATGTAAAAAAAAGAACTCAGCCCCTCCGCGTTTTTCGTGGAATGTAAACTCGGAGAAAGCCAACATTTTCCGAATTTGCATTTCCAACAGACAAAAACAATACTCCTTACATGATCAACTATGTGAACGCCTCTATACCTCTCTCTGGTCATCGTAGCTCTAGGGTTCGGTCAGTCAGCGGGGTGCAACTAGGGGCGCACAATCACGAAATGCTTTTTATTTTTTCAGTCCTTCACTTTTATTGCCTCATCAGGGTAGTGTAGTGTGCAATAACTGGAGGTTTATCTTATTTTTTGGGTTTTGGGATAATAACCTAAGTTTCTTCAAACAAAAAAAGGTTCTGGAAATACACTTTACACAAATATTATGAATGCGAAAGTTCGCACGTTTGCTACCTCTTCACGATAAAATAACTGAACGGAGCGAGCTGAAATTTTTCATAGATGTAGTTCTAGACTTGGAATTATACTTTTTATCCCGGAATGCACGCGAACCCGCGTGCAGATGCAAATGTAAAATACATTAAATTGTTTAAAGATCTAGTTCCTTTCCACGAGCTTTTCTTACTTTTGGGGGTAGACGATGTTGTGTGAAAACGTTAAGCTTATCATTTAACTAGTTTCTGTCCGCAGCTTCACACGCGTTGTTTCTATGGCAACGTTTAACTTGTAAAGTGGATGATAGACGTACGAACTTGAAGTACGCGGTTTTTAAGAACACGAACATACTCCGCTCGACGTCGGTGACACACGTGAAGCTTACTCATTCTGTATTGCGATGTCGTCGACAGAAGAAGCTTTGTGTATGTTGAGGTGAGTTACGAGCAAAATTTCAAATTTGTCGGATCGCCAACGAACTTACTAGGCGGTTTTAAAGTACGCGTACTTAGGGTGACACACCCGCGAAAAAGGTCGTCGAGCCACAAGTTCTTGAATTTACTCGCTCGTCTATCACCCACTTAACGGTTTTTCTATTCCATGGAAACTGATTTATGGGATAAAAAACGTATGTGTTGATGATGATTATCCTCCTTGCTGAATTTCGACCACGTCGTCGTCGGTCAGTCTCAATGAGGGCTAGCCAGTTGCGCAGGATTATAGTGCCCAAGTGTGTATGCAAACACAGATGCACTCTCTATTCCCTCACTCGTGTGTGTTATTCCAGGTATAGACCTACCATCTATGCAAAATGTCAGCCCGACCAGTTCAGTATTTTTGGCGAAGTAAGAAAGATAGATTCATTAAAATTTTCGCTACCAAAATGACGCCCAATTTAGGTTCATAATCTAAGATGATTTCTATAGGGAACGACACTTGAACCTGGCAATTTTCTTAGTAATTTAAACCAATTGATACACGGGAACTTGTTACACCGACTGGACTTTGGATGAGGTGGTTTCCACAGATTTATTCATCATTTATTATTTCATTCGCCTTTCGTCCGTTTTCAAACACGAATACGCACCTTTTGCTGACCGAAAAACAAAAACCTTCAACAACACAGGTATACCGTTGTTGAAGGTTTTGGTTTTAGTAGCTACCTTGCTGTTTTCTGGTTATTGATATTAGTATATTATTTTAATTCTTTATTGACAAATAAAATTACAATTCAATAATAAAAACAAATTAGAACTAGTATTTACAAGATTTTCATGCATGAAGTCAAAGTCAAAGTCAAAAACTCTTTATTTCCATAAATACAATAAATGTACACTCAGAAAAGGTCAAATTCTTAATAATTAAACACTGACACGGAAATAAACTGAAATTTTTGATTTCAGTCGCTTCGGGAAGTAAAGAAGCGACGAAGAAACCTTTAGCCTGTTAGTTGTTCTTTTTCGAGTTGGAGCAAACCGTCCCGGTTTTGACAATTTGTTTGAATTTATTAACTGATAATTTTTGCAACTCACTAGGAGTTTTGTTGTAGAAGCGTATACATTGCCCTTTAAAAGATACATTAATTTTGCGTGGTCTAGTTGTGGGCACAGCGAGTTTAATGAGTCCTTGTTTACAAAAAATATCTTGTTTTTTAAATGTGAGGAGACACTCGTACTAGAATGTTCGGTTTGGGTGATAAATAAAACAAATATGGACAATTCACACAGCATTATCTAGCCCCAAGCTAAGCAGAGCTTGTGTTAACGGTACTAGAGAACGGTACTAGATATGCTTAATACATACACTACATAGATTTTTTTTTAATATACATAGAAAACATCCAGAACACTAGTAACAAATATCTGAAGATCGTACAAGCATTTGTTCCGAGGTAATGATGACCCAATATGTCGAATAATTATTAAATGTTATCAGGTGTGTGCAAATTGTAGATGGCAGCACCGTTTAATCAATGTTCGTAATTACATGCCAAAATCAAACATGAACTAGCGCATAGCGACAAGCAGGTAGTTAATAGAACCTACTGGATTAACGACGATGATTACCTCCTTTGCTTAAGGTGGGTAATTAATATTCGAATACCCTATGGCGTAGTGAAGAATTGTTTAGGGACATAGGAGCGTTCGGTTCCCGCCGCGAGACAAGAGGGCACGTTGCAGGCATTTGTGCGAATAGGATAGGAACAGGATTTCACGTTCATAGGAGCGGGACAGAGCATACCTTTTTGGAAAAGCGCAAAAATTAAAAATATTGTTTATAACAAGAAAACTACACAAAAAATTAAGAAACTGGCATAGAGGAACCATATAATTTGTTACCTACGAGTCAAAGCATAGGTATGTCATTACAATTGACCGCAGGGCTCCTGGAGCTCAACCAAGTATAAGGTACAAATATAATCGCTCTTATACCAAGAAGCACGAAACATAATTTGTGGAGCAATTACTCCTTATAGGATTTACAACTTGACATATAATAAATTCCCTATTTTTTTGCCAAAATCCTGGTAGTTATATCACTTTGCACCAAATTATCTCCGAAACTATAGCAGATAGAAGAACGTGAGTTAGACCCAAAAAATCATATTTTTTTTCTGATAATTTCTATGTACGTTTCTATGTACAAATCACAATAAGGAAACAACTCGATTTATATCACCCATCACAGGAGGCACAGAATTACAAGCTTAGGTACTATATAAAAGGTCAAAACCTTTTATATAGTACCTAAGCTTGTAATTCTCCTTCCAACTAAGTGTACACTAAGACGAAGCAAACTTCGTCTTAGTGTACACTTAGTTGGAAGGAGTCCAGACTGTGTAAAATAATAATTTACGTGAGATCAATGAGTTTTAATTACATAACATAAAATATTTTACTTTTTGTTATACAAAATGGTGAAGTAAATTAAGCGTAAATTAATTACCAACTTGGAAACACCGAAAACTACATAACCTTCAAAACAATTAAATTCTAAAAGCTCTAAAGTTAGCTCAACTTTAGTCGTTGTTATGCAAACTGGGACACGATTATTGTGCCTCTAACGCCCCGTAACACCACTTCCGACTGTGTTGCCAACCTAACAATACTAACGCGCTGAAAATCCACTTCCGGTGGTAAAAGTTTTCCGCTTACAGTGGAAGTAAGCTGACATTTCGTTCAGATTTAAAGAAGCTAGGTACCTTTTTCTCGAGATTGAATTTTGGGTCCTTTAAAACTTATATTAAACTTTTTATTTCTAGGTAAACGGTACGACTTAAAAAAGCTTTAATTTTATAAATCGCTGTTTCAACTTTAAAGGCAGCTTTTACTTCTATACCAACCGTGCATATTTAGTTTGAAATAATCCAGGGTTCGAAATTACGATTAAAAGCTCGACACTCCCCTCACCAGACTAGTTATAAATGAATCACTTCAAAGGTGAACTAAGCTTTCCTTCTCACCCCCACCGCCTGTATCCATGGATGCAGATATGCGTCACGTGTCGCGCCACAAGTCGCGCCGTCTGGTCGCTTGGCAACCTCCTCTCGGTTGCTGACCTCCTGGTACTTAGGGAGATGGATTGCCCGTAATCAATTGTAATATATCGATTTCCGGACACCATAGATGCGTGGTAGGTGTTAATCTTGTTTTATTGGCGACTGTTCAGTAAAGCTTTTTAAGGAGGAAGGTATTTAAAATAATTTGATCACACCTTTATTTATTTAATTCCTTTCACCCTTCGATCAGGTACCCGCCGCCGCCGCCTCTTCAGTAGATACCTCAAAGAACTTACGTAAGTACTACCCTGAGATACCTAGAATCTCACAAAAAAGACACTCGAAATTCTCTGCGACTTGTTGTGTTGCAACGCAGCAGTTTGCGCAGAGCCGTGACAAGTTCTGTAAATACGGAACAAAAGATTAGTGGAGTCGAATTTATTTAATTATAAGTACCTGAAAATAATAAACACTGTTATTTTTATAGGAACAATCTGAAACTCATACCGTTACCTTATACTTATTACATTTAATTTCATTTGACACTTCTAATAAAATTTATAAAAATATTTTATTTTGGACAACAAATAGTTACTTAGACATATTTTTTTTTTCTGTACATTAAAACAACTATTGCTATTATTTAATAAATCTTTGAACCAGTAATAGCAAACTAATATTTTTATAATAAATAATTTACACATAAAATAAAAATATATATAAAACGATAGCCTCTCTATGCACGAATTTAAACAAAGTCAAAATCATAACATACCAGGCATTCCGAAAGATAATATTCAACGCTGATTTCTTGAGGATTAGGCTAATAACACATTACAGTAGCAAAAAATGCATTAAATCTTTACTGAAAATAGGAAATCCCGTCCTTTTTTGTGTCATGGACGTGTGATTTTTGCAATTCATGTCTTGCTTCCTGTTCAAGCGTTAAAATTACACTAGATATAATGGTAACCCAAACTGTTAAATGTGTTCTCTTATGAAACCGACGGTTCCAGGATGCATTGTGAATCTATGGGAGGCAGGCGAATACCTTGATCGATGCTTTCACCTTAATAACCTTATAAAAAGGGTTATTGGTAATTCACTAAGAATTAAGACCTGGCGTCATCACAAACGTGTTCGTGATGATGGGCAGATTTCCAGTTCACGCAGTGTCAGTGAATTACCGATAACCCTGTACAGTAAAAGCTCCTTATTCGCGGGGTATAGGCACGTTCCGTAAATATGCCGTAATAGGAATGTACGGGATACGTTCCAAGATCTCAAAATAAAAGAAAAAATACTAAAAATCAATTGAATCACATAACGTAACTCGTTTTTTTTACAATACCTACTAATTATTATCTGGCTTAGACAAAGGTTTAAGAAACATAGTAATTTTATCTTGTTTTGCCGCTTTTAAAAGGTCGTTCAATTCGGATTGATATTCGGCAGCGGCGTTAGCAATTTTCCTTTTGAAAATGTGACTTCTCTCCATAGATGGGTCAATTTTCAAGAAAAAATCACACAGTTCATTTGCCATGCGTAAACCTTCACTAAGGGTTTTCAGGTTTAAGGACGCCTTATGGAAGGCTTTTCTTCAAAGGAATCCGATTTCAATTTAATGTATCGACTGGATCCGCGAATACAGGAAACGAGTCGCATTTTTTTTACCCCCGATTACCGAGTTCGCGAATAAGGGAACCGCGAATAAGGAACTTTTACTATATATTATATTCCAATTCCAACTGGATGATCCGAAAATGGTTTACAATTGTTAGATTTTACGTTTGTTTTACAAGAGTCTGGTGAAACATTTATGACGAGACTAGTTTGTTATCAGAGCCGAGATCTCAGCTAGGCAATTACCAACTCGCTAATACCACCTAAGCACTACTCCTTGCTAACTTCGTGTATCTTCTAGACCAATTACATAGCTCCAGCTTAGATCCACCCCATAAATACTTCAGATGGGAATTGGGTAGCGAGAACGTAAGAGATTTATGTTACCAGGTGTTGATGTTAGTCAATAGTTTGGTAATCTGAGCAAGGTTGAGAATAATTTGGATACAGGCTTGTTATGTACTTTGCAATCTCATTACTACTTATTTAAATACAAAGTCCCTTGAGGTGTCTGTCTGTCAGTCTGAACGCAATAACCTTCAAATCCACCTAACGGATTTTCATACGTTTTTCCCCAATGGATGGGTGACGGGTGGCAGGTGATATGAAGAAGATTGTTGCACTTGCCGGGAAAATCATGCTTCCTGGGAGTTTGTCCAGCATTATTTTAAAATTATTCTTCTTTGTTAGATGTATTAAACTGCTCTGCTCCTCGTGCGAAACCGGGGCGCGTTGCTAAGTGGTTACATTACTATTCTAAGTAGGTATGTTACAAAAACAAATGAAAACCTAATACGTTCCTCGCTTTTTCATTTTGTGTTTGCTAAATGAGAGGGCGAAGCCCTACAAAATGTGGCTAAGAGCCATAAAGAAGACTCGAAATCGCTTTGTCCATTTTGATGCTTGGAGGCAGTAAAGTGTCAGGCAAGCACATAAAAATAAACACTTGAAAACCACAATGCCTCTCAAGTAATAATTAAAACAGTAGACAATCGCGTCTGAAAAACGGGCTTCAACTAATAATTTCTCTGTTCAGTGGGCTTCAACAATTTTCCCAACTGCAACGTAACATTTAAAACACAAGTCACACATAACTATTCGCTAGCTAGTCCATTGTTTAAAGTTGCGATAGTTACGTTCCTAGCTAACTACAACTAAAACCTACACCAAAGCTTTCTATTTTATTTCTATTTCACTAAACCTTTCAACATTCCCGACGTCCAATGGAGCCAGAACATTTACCCCACATAAATCTTCTTATCAGTACTTAAACACGTACAATGTGACCCTTTGGAATACAAACGTAGTTGGGGCTCAGGTAATTCGGGGCCTCGACTCAGATCAACTATTATAATACCCTTGAAACGAATCTGAACTAACTTTAGGTAGAGATTGTATCTAAATGTTCTAAAGTCGTTGCATCAGAGTTGGGTCGATAGGGGTTGGTGCAGCCTAGGATTAAACAGATTAGTGACCAAACAAATTAATACCTATAGGATTTAACAGCGGTGTAAATGCGTTAATTTGGACATTTCGTTTTATTTTCAGTAACGCTGTTATTATGTGGTAACGACTAACGACGCTAGCTTTATAAATCGAGTGGAAGACATTTCAACAACATTTCATGGTAGGTGCAGTATCTAGTAATAGTGGATACATTTTCTTTACAAACTGTATTATAATTCAAGAATTGAAAAAAAAAATTCTAGTATTTACAATTGGAACAGTTGAGCTAACTACAGACTATTGCTAACATTTAAAGGGAGATATACTAGTCCATATCAATACCAATCGGAAACATCCTCAAGACACTGGTTGCATTGTAAGTTTATGATAAATTTGATGAATACAATAATGCTGAATCGTATGTCATTTATAAAGCTAGGATCATTTCAAAATGTCTTTGGCTATGGATTTTGTTTATAGGCAGGGGTATAAAGTACTTAAATAGAAAGAAATAAAAAGTAAACTTTATATTCCTGACCTTTTAGGCGTTGGAGGTCTATTTATATTATCTAATATGTAATTGCGCATTTCGTTTTACCCAATGTTGGTAGGTACTCTAATATTTTTACAGAATTAAAGTACGCACACAAAAAACCAAACGGAGCACGCAATTGCGTATTTGAAGAATTAAGTAGGTCTCCTGGCCACGGGATAAATGAAACGAGGACTGAATAGCCACAAGAAAGACACGTGTGAGCTAAAACAATGTGTTCCGATCACATCACATGTCATGTGATCAGTAAACGTTGTAGAAAGTATAGAACTAGAATTTGAAGTGCAACGTCGACTCCATCGTCAGCGACACTCATACTCATAGATATTATCACCGTGGGAGCACTGGGCACACTTGGATATGTCAATTTACAATAGTTCACAATAATAGGTGCTTAATATTAGGTATGCTTACTTCAAAGCCATAAGAACAATTTTTTTTTATCTTTATTGTCAAAGAAAATTACAATTTAATAATAAAAACAAATTTAGAACTAGTATTTACAATTGAAGCAATTAAGCTAACTGCAGACTGTTGCAAACAATCTACAGGTAGCTCATCTGATCCATATCGATACCAGTCGAAAGCGTCTCCATGACGCTGGCTGCATTGCCCCGCTGTATGGCAATGCTGATGCGCTGCGCCAGAAATCCGCCAGCTCTCAGGTCACGCGTCGCGACGACCAGACGCTCAGATAACTTAGAGAAAAGAGAGAAAAGAACTTTCTTATTAAAGAACTTAGAGATTTATAGAAATATGTAAATTAAAATAGATCAGCTGTAAATGTTCATTGAATCGTTACAAAAATAAAATAAATATAATTTAATAATCCTGCTTTTAGAGGGCAACACTCGCTTTTGAATGATTTCCCATAAGAATCTAAAAGAAACGATACATCGTTACTTTATCCCAAACCTAAAATCAATATCACTAAATATTTAAGCACGTTGTCCTTTGGGTAATCCCCGCTTACAATGTTACGGGCCATTAGGACGGATGTCAACCGGGATTATACCTCTACGTTTTGGTACTAATGTAGCATCAAAAGTTTTCCGAATGTAAGATTACCCGTGTCATTTTTTGTCAGCACCTCAACCTCATTGGCTGGTTGACATCTTCATCAGCAATCATGTCCACTGCTGAACTTGTCTCCCCAATATCCATATCCTCCAATGTTTACCATAATCACGACGTTTGGCAGGCGGATTGGTGATAGCAGTTACGATTATTATACAGGGTTATTGGTAATTTATTTATTTATTCATCATCAAATGTACTCTATCTTTACATCTTTAATTCACTGACATTGCGTGAACTGCAGGTTCCTCTCATCATCACGATCGTGAAGACGCCAGGTCTAAATTCTGGTGTTCTATTGAATTATAGTCATAGTAAAATAATAATACAAAAAATGCTGGATAATCCACACAGCATCATCTAGCCCTAAAGTCAGCAGAGCTTGTGTTATGGGTACCTACTAGATGATACCTAATACATACATTACAAACATAGATGTTTTGTGTTATATGTTCATAAAAAACAACCAGAACAAGCGTAAACTGCACATTGTACTATGTTATTGTATATTATTATTATTATACTAATATATTGGCCGTAAGTTAGGTTATTAAGGTTAGAACTGTTTAGATATAAGGGCTGTTGAATTTGTTAACAATAAAAAACAAAATAAAAAAATAGTACAAATATTCGTCCCGAGGCGGGCATCGAAACCGCAACCACTTACATCGCAGGCGGACTTTCGCCCGCTGCGCCACAGAGGTTAGGGTCCTAATAAAGTTGGGTTTATGGGATTTTCCAACCTTATTCTGATGATATTAAGTTATTTTCTAAAGAAAAACCTTATCAATTATTTTAAAATAATATTTCTTATCACGACGTCGACTTTATAACATTTAAATGTTTTCATGTTTCTGTTCTCATGATGAACTCTAGAGATAATTCTAAGCATAAAAGTATTCTAATTCTAATTTACGAGATTTGAGAGACTTATACGGCAAAATGTGATTGTAACTCCTGAAAATCTCATTAATTATATATATTTACTGGCAATTGAAGCAGCAATCGAGCGCTGATGACGCAATTACACGCCAGTCGTCATCATCAATTCTTTGTGTAAATAAATCATCATTTACGCTAAATCGGTGGTATATGGACATTATGAATTGTAGGCACCTGTTTAGACCTAATAACCTCATAATAATTTTACAATTCATGGGTATTCATAATTTATCTTTATATTCCTGACCTATAGACCTGACCTACAGATAAATTAAATAGACCTCCAACGCCTAAAAGGCGTTGGAGGTATATGTTTAATATCTAATATGCATTTGCGTATTTCGTTTTACTCAACGTTGGTAGGAACTCTAATATTTTTACAGAATTAAAGTACGCACACAAAAAACCAAACGGAGCACGCAATTGCGTATTTGAAGAATTAAGTAGGTCTCCTGGCCACGGGATAACTGAAACGAGGACAGAATAGCCACAAGAAACTAGAAAGACACGTGTGAGCTAAAAAAATGTGTTCCGAGCACATCACATGTCATGTGATCAGCCTATAACTACTTTTCCACAGCTGGACATGGGCTTTTTACTAGAGGTTTTTTAGGAGGGATGATATTATGTTCATCGTGCAAGCTGTTTCGATTGAACGAATCAAAAGATATTTTCAAAATTTAATTCACATTTTTGTTTGGGGGACACTTGTTCAAATATCAATATCAAAGTGCTTTATTTCCTTAAGACCTCACAGGACTCTTGGACACGTCACAAAATTCAAATTATATAAGTAAAACTGGGAAATAAATTATCAATTTGATTATTTTTTCAAAAGTGTTCGTATGACGTGTGCTGACGAGAGAGATAGATAAATAGGCCAAATGTGAGCACACTTACTCCTTTCTTTTTCATTCCTATCCCTTGATGCTTAACAGCATTGAGAACTAAAGTAGGAAGTTATGTCGTAAATAGTAGTACAATGGACCTCTCATTGCATAAAACGATCTTTTCCGGACTCTAGACGATGACGAATGAACCACGAGAGACAGTCTTGAGAAATAAATAGAAAGGCCATATTTATTTCGAGAAGATTTCAAGCTATGACTTTTTTTTAGTATGATGGATTAGCCTTTTGAAAATAAAATAAATCAATAAAATAAGATTTTGCCTCTTTGAATTCACAGGTCCGGCATTATCAACCTTTGGCGACTAACTAAACTTTTCCTTATCAAAGGGAGTTTTAGTACAAACGGTGGAAACGCTTTGACCCTTAGCTACAGAATAAATAGCAGTCCGTGAAAACATTGAAAGCCATGGATATAGTACCTGCAGCTAACGTTATCTCGGTTTGTCGATCACTTGTCTCTTCTTCACGTTTCGCATGTAATAGATTCTATGTAGGTAATAATTTTAATCTTTTGCTAGTTCTATCTCTGATTTTGATAGTGGTTTTGATGAAGGGGTTACGTCAAAAATCTTTCAATTTGTGGGTTATCAAGTTATCATCGCTAGCGGTAATAAAACAATAGACATATTTTGACATTATTTAGTTCAAATTTATTTTCATCGAAATACAATCATGTTTTTCTTTTAGGTGAGAAGTGACGAGTCAAAAATAAAAATATAGAGTAAATATTAAATGATATTTCGTGGCTACCAACTCATTAAACAATAATCAACCCGACGTCTTTAGTCATAAGATTTATCATTACAAGTCACTATAATTATAAGGGTTGGACAAGATTTATCGACCTCTTCCGTGATGACTTGATAATGGGTTTCCCTTTGTTGTTTCTAACTTGCTTTAATTTCTGTAAGTACAATCAAACTTTACTCCAATCTATGTCGTCCTCGAAATTTTTTTTAGCACTGTTAATTGATTTTGAATCTAGACAAAAACTGTTAGCAAATCTGTGATGCAGCCCCATCCTGTGTAATGAATTGTGAAATCGAAATGCGCTTGGGTTTTTGTTACGTTTTTATAGAACCGTAAGGCAAACAAAGGAGCTTGTCAAGCCGCATTGTAGTTTTATCGGAAAACTGAAAATACTAAAATTGTTCACAGTAAAATGAATTCTCTTCAATATTTATTGAATAAATTCTGTTGTTCACTTTCTGCCTTTTCAAAAGAGCACAAAAACGTACCCATTGTTTTTACCAGATTCTTTATAGATTGGATTGGACATCTTTTGTTACAATTAAATTTATAAGGTGGCCTACCTCATCGTCAACAAACTAAATTACTTCTTAAAAATGCCTATAATACCGTATACCGTACCTTAGAGCTTCTACCGTACACTTGGAAACTGTACGTAAACGTCAAATATTTTTAAACTAAATAATATCTTATTTTTCTTACTACCATTGTGCATTCGACTTATAACTTGTGAACATAATGTGAAACTTCTTCCGCTAGTTAAAACCATATACTCTGTAAGTGAATTCCTAGACAATAACTATAAACAATTTGTAATTCATCAAAGACGAACCTTTCCTGATTTTGAATTTATATTATACTTAATTATATTATTACTTAATTATACTATGTAATTTATACATAATTATAGGTACTTGACAAGAAACTGATAACACCTAACTTAAGCTTAACATAGAATTAACCATTGTTATTGTGTATATTTCTTTTCAATAAATATTTTCATTTCAATTCATTTCTTAGGACTACGATTATTGATTCTGTTCCTTTACATCTTTTTAATACATTCACTGGCTATCTTCTACACTGTCTATCCTCTACCTACACAGCTACACGGGGCCGCAGGAGGACATCTGCGTCTTAAGCCATAAAAGTTGACACTTTTGTGACTTTTACTTTTATTAGACGCTAGGCACTCTATATATTAACAGCTATAGAGTGTCTAGCCTCTTAGTTATTAAGTCTTCATTTTGTCATCTATCTTTAATCACTTGTCATTTTAATCATCAGTTTGTAAACAAAACAAACTCATCATAAACTATGCCTCGAATACAAATTGATATCGTAAGAATCGCTCCCAAAGTTCTCCCTTCCACTTGTGGCTGTCAAAACTTCCCGTGTACAAGACTGAAACAGATTCCTACATGGTTTAACTGTGTTTGGCACAGCAGCGGCGCTGCAATAACTTTGGCCATGTTTTAAAAAGTTGTAAGCTTCTCATCTTTCTACTCTTTAACCGTGGCAAAAATAAAACAATAATATTATGAGAACGCCTGTCGTACAGTAGGTGAAGGTCCGCTTAAAACCTTTTGGTCTCTTGATCACTACGCACCACTATGCGCTGTGCCGCGGACACATAATCGTATGAAAAACGTCTTGAGTGGTCTTTTGTTCCATCGAAGTCTGCGTCAGCGGTAAAAGCAAAAGTACGTACGATCTGCAAATATGTGTTCTGGATTTTTTTGATAAGAATGTCTGTCTTCATAACACAACCTCTGCAGCTTAGTAGGCACCTACTAATGAACCCCGATTCGAGAACGCAACAAACATACTCGTACCTATCACCGTAGGGCCTTTGTTCACACGTTTTATTCGCCGTGAAAGTATACGGTTAATTCGCTGTGTGAAGAACCGTCTGAATTAACCGTAGATGTTTACGGCGAAAAAAACGTGTGTGAACAAGCTTCCGTAGTGATCCAACACTGGCGGCCGTATCTACGCACGGCGAATCAACCGTAGATTTTCACGGCGAAAAAAACATGTGTGAACATAGGCCTTAACACCTCTATTCGTGTTCGTTACAATGATAGTTTCGATACATCAACTCAGTACCTACAACAAACTACCCTTAACTAAGTAAGTACTAGTAAGCTACACATATTCACTCGAAACGATAGTACAAAGGTAACAAAGGTTACCACGGTGATATTGATTACCGATTTGCTCTTAAAGTTCCCCTGTTAGGTGGTAATAACAGTGGACCATCTGTGCCGTCTCTCCCCTCTAAGGGATGCGTCAGTTTGGCCATGTTATTTGACCGTCTTTCAACAAAAGCTGTCTATTTAGCGACGGGTATTAAGAAGGAACAATGTTACTAAACATGTTGGTTTATTTAACTGAAGAAAGTAAGAGCAAGCCGCTATGTGGAAATTTTTATGAGAACTCTATCCATGTTAATACTTATAGTCATTATAATATAACTAATGCAAATGGATAAAAAATTGATTATCTCATTTCCAGGAAGAAAGGTTTTAAGCATTATAAGTTATTTATAACCTATTTATGCTAGGAATTCTAAAATGAAATATTTAAATTATTATCATCCTAGATAATAATATTTTGTGTTGTTTGAAGTTTCCCTAAATTTCAACACAGACGCAAGTGCAACGATCAGTGGATGACTAAAGCTAGAACCGCACTATTGCGGTGTGGTGTGATGTGGCGTATCAGAAACAGGTTTCATACATTTATGGTTAGAGACACTTAACAACGCACACGTAACAACACACCTCAACACAGTATAAGTGTATTCTAACCATTCTAAATGTATGAAACCGATATGATATTGACGTGCCACATAACACCACACCACAATAGTGTGGTGCCAGCTTAATTGTTGCTTTGCTGACCATGGAAGTTTCAGTAATAAATTCAAAATTAAAACATTTCAATTAACAAACAATCAAAATTATAACTCGTCAGCAAAATTAAAAGCTTATCGCTCAAGGGAGGTGTGAGTGTGACTATCAAGCAAGGCCCCTGAGGCCACGGAGGCCATCTGGCCAGCTTTTAATCTAAAAGCACCTAAAAGCCATTCTATGTTACCGCAAGTCTCGCTTACAAGGATGGAAGGCGGTGCACGATGTAGTGTTAAAACAGTATCATACCTCAGTAGTATAAATTACTAAATAAAAGTTGAAAATCAAAATTTAGTTGCAATCAATGCAGTCTGGGCTTTTACAGTATACTTGGTCTTTATAGATATGTAGTCCCAAAGGTAAGTAGCACAAAAGAAAGAATTTTATTATTTGCGATAGGTAGTGTGTTTGATGCTAGATAATATCTGTGTTAATATTATTATATCGTTACCTACCTCTATTAGGTCTATGAGTTACTTTGCGTATGCTAATAGTTGTAGGAGTTTCGATACTAGAATATTTTACAATGCTAGCCAAGGGATGGTGAGTGAAGTTGACACGCTTATGTTTGTACTTACAGTAGGTAGGTACGGCTACGGTAGGTCAATCTGTCATAGCAAACGTCGCTCGTGTAGCCATCTTGTAGGTAGCGTAAATACCTACTTAAGTGCCTAAGTACCTATCGACTAACAGTATTTATAATGAGAATATTATATTATGATTTGATTGTTTCGAAAAAACTAAAAACTTACTTCCAATTTCTTAATTTTGACTTGTTTTTATGACGACAACGCTGCAACAACGGTCTGAAATAAATGATTTTTATTTATTTATTATGTTTTGCGGAACAATTACATAACAAAATATTAACGATACCATCGCGGGATCATACTTTATACATTAGCAGAAGAATCATCATCAAAATCGGTCTAAAATTGATAACCAAAATAAAATCGGCGAATAAAAGCAACATACATACAACCGAACAAACTCTCATTATTTTTTCGAAGTGGGTTTAAAAGCTGAGCTACTGCACCTTTTCATCCGTATTGTGTGCCGTCACGAAGCGGCCGCGGCCGCGCCGCTGCCGTAGGGAAATGAATAGGCCCGCTCATTTTTCTGACGCACTTACTCTAAATCAATCATTGGCACAAGTGAATGGGGAACACAATAGGTCCGTTTTGGAAGATTGACTTTTCCCTTTTGTCTTTTTTTTTTAACTTAACGAGCGGTAGGTACTGTTTTCCTTTGTAAAAACTAGGTAACTGTTTAGAAAGCTTATTACATTTTCTCTGCACAAGTCTTTTATTTCATTCTATTCAACATGGTTGGTGTTCACAATAACCACTCGAAAGTTTTCTTCTGCGCATTTCAGCTTTCTTCTAGTTTAAGTAGGAATTCAAGAATATTTCCTGTAGAAATTTTACGTCAGAAATTACCTGGTACTAAACATCGAAAACGAAATACGCAACAGCGAAATGGAATAAGTCCAAGTTTTTGGCAGTTATATTGCAAATAAACAATTCCGGTAAGAGTTCCAGGCGTGAGTTGCGACGCGAGAAATTGCTAGACTCCAAAACTATTTATTGCTAGGTGCAAGGCAGCACTTACAGAGTTTTATGTCGGTTACACCTACATTTGGGAGTTGCACCAAGTGCTCATAGGTTTAGTTTGTGATTTGACGTTTCATCAGAAATGGGATCATTTATTTATAAAGACACAAAAATCAACAAAACGATAAATTAAAATTAGTATTTACACTTATTATATATATTTACTAAAAATCTAAGCCATCACCAGAAGGCAGAGTGCCCAGAATGCTGGCAGTATTGCCACGTTGAATGGCAATGCTAATTCACTCACCGAAATAGAAGCCAGCATTTCGATCTCCTGTGGACTCTATGAGATGTTTGGTAAGATCTCTATAAATTACGTGCCCAGGACCCCAAGGCATTCAAAGTCAAAGATAAAGTCAAAAACTCTTTATTTCCATAAATACAATAAATGTACACTTAGAAAACTTAGAAAAGGTCAAATTTTACGATTCATCACAAAAATTTGTGATGAATCGTTAAATCGCAATTCGACCTGAAGCTTTGAATGTGTGTTCCGAGTTCCGAGCTTAATGAAACTAAAAATAAACGAGCAAACGTAACACACCTAATAATTATTCAAACCTAATAAATATTCAAAGGATTTTTTTAAAACTGTTGCTAAAAAAGTATTGTAGCTTTGGACTAAAAGTCTTTTCGTGCACTTCTTTCAGGGAAATAATAATTGCCAAATTCCGTGTAATGTCCCTATTTTACACTATAACACTGAGTTGTCCTTACCAGAGTGCACTAAAACTTTGCAAAGCTTCAAGGCAATCAGTATGAAACAGTCTACGGCGATGAAGACTGGGAGACAACGCTGTGCCAATTTACGTGATCGGCTGGAAATATTTCATACTTATAGCAAATGAAGCCTAAATGGTGCAACTTTAGTCAAATGCAAAAACGTAATAAAAATAAAGCAAAAGCGAATAGTTGATAATTCTTAGTGGAACATTTGTCCGTCATGCACAATATTATCTATGGAAGCTGTCAAAAATTTCCAAAAAATAAGAAATTTCGCAAAAGCATTGGCTTTAGATAATAACAAAGCCTGGATAAAATGCTAGAACATTTTAACAATCTGAATTGTTTTCGTGAATGGCATATCCTAACCAAACATTTAATATAGTTTTTTTTTTAATCTAGAGGGTGGATTTTATTTCAGCAATGTGGCACTCTGCCTTTTGGTGACGGCTTAGATTTTTAGGAAATTGATATAATTATAAATACTAGTTTTAATTTGTCGTATTGTTGTTTTTTTGTCTTTGTTGATGTAAAGTTTTTGATTGCATTCAGTAAATTTTCTTTTCCACCTATGTCGTAAGGATAACACTGCCTCCTCTCGAGCTATAGAGCAAGCTCCCGTCTGCTGTCCCGGCACAGATGTCAACTATAGGATATTAGCTCGTAATTGGGCAGTCTACCGATTTCAAATTTAATCAGACGTAGAGGATGGTTTCCTGTTTAAATTGTTGACAATTTTGGACTTTGTTGAGAAATTATTATGTCACATTATTCATTTATTACTTAACTAAAATACGATGACATGTTACTGACTTAAAAGGCAGCTGATAGTAACACAACTTTGTGGACGGGACAGTAAACAACAAGAAAACGATTTAAAGCATCTCCCACGGGATTTTGGGGATGAAGCCCGGATATTCATTAGTAGTAATAACCACAATCCTATTAGAACACAACAGAAGAGCAGGTAACGTTAACCAATGCTCCGAGCATTTACCCGAAACTAGGGGAAAGTGGTCAAAACAATCCCAAACTGGGTAAATTGGGGAAAATTGTTTTCCTTGCTGAAAGGTTTGTTTCAATACCAGTGATATTATCGCAGTAGGCCTACGACTGTCGTTATTGCTTTTGGCTTTGTATTAAGAAGATTACCTACCTACTTTGGTTAAAGTCCTGGTTTTAAAGGTTTTAGGATGGTTGAAATTTGACACATTATTAAATTACCTATGATTGCATTAGGATTAACTACTACTAAATGCTGCAAATTTATTGTAGTGGACTCAAAAATTTAGCCTTGAATTCAAGACGATCAACGTTTCTATTTGAGTGTTTTTCGTAATAAAGCAAGACACGGATTACTTTCTGCAAATGATAGCTGTCGTTAAATATAATAGGCGTTAATTTTTCTGGCTTAAAAGATGCTTTTCCAAAGGCAGAGTGGTTTCCACATTGCACTCCCAAACGCGAATGATTAAGCAAAATGTCTACTTTTCTACAACCCTTTCTTTCAACCCCCTTTTTGTAACAAGATGCGATTTGCTTAAGTGGAGAGAAAACTCATTGCTTGTTAATTTTTCGCAGTAATAAGACCCACAAAAAGGGTGGATGTACAAAAAAAAACAACCTCGTTAGGAAGATAACGATCAAATTGATGGATGTTATGATAAAAACACAATTTTGTTGAGGTTTACGTTGCGGAAGGTAAGAAAATTAAAGTTTGTATAAGACGAAGAGAATTTTAAATCTATGTGAAGCGAACTTTTATCCATATATACCAATAATAAAATTTATATTAACATTATAATATTATATTATATTAAAGCGAAAGCAATTATTATGTTTGTCTGTTACAATTTCACATCTAAACGGCCAAATGGATCTTAATGAAATTTGACAGGGAGGTACACAGTTTTCTGGGGAAGGACATAGGCTATTTATATCCTGGAAAAGCGAGTGCGAAGCTGTGGGCTAGTCAATTATAAGCAATCTAATGAAAAAATTCAACCAATGATGCTACAGAAATTGCGGTAGGTGTCGAGCAAGTGCTTTAAATAATTACGATAAAAAATTAAAATGTTAGTATATTACCTAATTGAACAGTCTGACTGACTCACTAAGGTTAGTTCATTGTCTAACTAAGGAAACGTCAAGTTCCCAAGTGAATTTTTGCCGTTGATTGCCAAAAGAAATTCCGACATTATCCAGCACCTACTTACAGTATCATAACATTCCATGGGACAATTCGAGAGCGATCTAAAAATAACCATGATGTTTATGCTTCAATACTACGTCCCATTTCCGAGCTCAGAGTGGCAGCTAAACAGGCACAAGTCAAACGTTAGTTCAGTGTAACCTCGGTCCAACTAACACGCATAAAATAAATTATTTTTGTATTGGAACGTAACTTCGTATACGAACTTAGAACGCGGGAAAATAGGATGACCCAACCTTGACATTTGTCTTTTGTGTTCGAAAAACGGAGATTTGCATTAAAATGTTGCACTTTCGAGAAGATTTTGTTTTTCTTGTGGTTATTTTTGTTACATTGAATGGTGAGCATTTTTGAACTTTTATTACCTATATGTTTAGAAAACAGGTCACATTAATAATTGATTATTATTAAGTTTTAAGGTACCTTCAGGCAGTACCTAACTACGTGACCTCACTAACTTTTAATTTTATTTTATCGAAAGAACCTCTACATGTTTATATTAATATAAGAAACTACCTACTTTTTTCGGTAACTACAAACTTTTGCGCGGATAAAAGCGGCTATTTATTACTACCAAATAAAACCTTTATTTTCTAGTTATTACATCTGACAAAGTTTAGTACAAAGTGATTATACAAAAAAGAAAACTATTTAGCTTCTATAAATACGTAGCCATGGTCATGAAACCATTATATGAGCTCATCCGCAATATTATTGTTACACATTAATTTTCATTTACTTACTTATCAATGATTTTCATTATGAAAGCAGTTGGTATTTTTCTACCTAGTTAAGATGGGCTATGGTTTAGAAAGGTTTAATCACAGTAATATTTTCGAAAGTTTGTTTGTATGTGTGAATGTTTGTTACTCCGTGACGCTCAAACGGCTGAATGGATTTGGATGAAATTTGGTACTGCAAAAGGGCATTTTCCGGTTTTTAAGTTTGTATTTGAATATACTTAGTTCAAATACAAACTAATTCAACACTGGTAACACCGCAAGGCGCAGCTAGTCTATACAATTATTAATTCGAAAGTAACTCTGTGTCTGTCTATCTGTCTGTCTGTTACCTTTTCACGCCTAAACGGCTGAAAGGATCATAATGAAATTTGGCAGGGATGTTAACGGTATCCCGGGGACGGACATAGGCTACTTCTTATCCCGGAAAAGAGTTTCTTATAAAATATATGTATGTTTATTAAGTACGTAAGAAAGCTTTTTTGGTAGTCCTGTCCTATTAATATTATAAAGGAAAATTTTTGAAGAGATTTGAGGCTGTGAGAGAAGACTAAGTAAATTTTTCACTTCTGGACAATCTGAATTAACATTAGGCCACTTTTTATATCGGTAAAACGCGTGCCAAGCCGCGGGGTGAAGCTAGTAAATTATAAGTTAAACATGTTTTGCAATATTCTAACTAAACTATGACCAAATACTTTCTTACAATTTTCACGATTATTATTTTACTCAAACATAGCATGTAATCTGCTAATTATTTCGACATCCTTTGAGCAAAGTCGAGCTTCCGGGTCTTCCCGAACAGGCGGACAGTAATATTATTACTGTCCGCTGTATGCGGTCCGTAATGTATTTCGAATTTCGAATTCTATTTTGTTTTGATAATGGTTAGGTGCTTAAAGGTTTTATGCATACTGAGCAGTACAAGCTTCACTGGCTGGTTAGAATAAAAAAAGGAAACGCGGGAAACTGACAAAAGAGCATCGCGGTGAAATTTTTTGCATGATACGTTCTAGATAATCAATTTTCGTGAATAAATTGTGAAAATGAACTCTTCAGGCGACGAATGCTCCAATTCAATGAAATTTAAATTACTCGCATTGTTTAAGTAAAGCACTATTCAAGCCTCGGTCCGCAATTACTGCCCTTCTGGCCACGATAAGCTGACCTCAAGCTAAGCTTGGTATGGTCTCGGCCTTCAAGCTTGGTCATCATTGCAGCCCTTGCTGTCAGCGCTATAAAGGTCTTCGGTCTCGGCCTTTATTTCAGCTTGGCCATCAAGGGCTACAATGCTGACCGCGCTGTGATGGTCTGGACCTGCGCTACGCTTCGCTTTCAGCGATCTTCAGTCGCGGCCAGCAACCCACCCATTACAGACCTTGCACGTAATGTGCTTACTATTAGTTAGAAGTTGCCTTGCTTCTATTCTACTTTTATGAGCTCCTTATGATTTATTATGTACCAAGGTCGCAATAGTAAGCAAACTAATGTTTATTGACCGTCACTCTCAGTCAATTACCACAATACAATGTGCAAAAAAATTCGAACGCTGACCTAAATAATTATTGCCAGCAATACAACAGGTACCTACCTTAATTAAATAGTAAGAGGTATAAAAGTCACCTATCACTTCAGCAGATATCACATAAGATGCCTTGTTTATCTAGCCTACATAATAATAAAATATAAAAATAATAAAGTAATAAAATAAATGGTTACCATGGGCCCTGCTAACTGAATGGGGTCCAAGAATTAGGTACAGAAGCGTCGGACGTCCAGCGACGTGATGAGCAGACGATATCTCTAACATCGCAGGGCGAATCTGGATGGGATTGGCGCAGGATCGTGTGGAGTGGCTCAAAAGTTTGGAGGCCTATACTCACAGTGGGTGAAGTCGGGTTGCAGGTGATGATGATGAAGGGCCCTGAAAACTATAATAGCACCAGAGTAGATGGATAGGAACTTGGGTACCTAAAATTTAATTTAACCGCCGCCGCGAAGAAAATATAATTCTTTTAATAGAGTACGCATTCGGTGAGAATCGGAACCATAAAAATAAAACCAACTCTATTAGGTTTATCACGTCCTCATCAGCATGCTTATCTACTTCTATCACTGAACATGCCTAGCCAAACATGGGGCTTTGCCATATTGGCAGATGGAATTATATCACTTATTTAAGGTTAATAGATAGATAATGCTTTATTCAGAGAACTTATAGTATATAAAACACTTTGGTAAAAGATAACATAATTAGCGGCCTTATCGCTTAAAACGATTTCTTCCAGGCAACCAAAGCTTAAAAGAGACGATCAAAGGATGGCGGTGCAGGAGCTTATTACAAGTATAAAACTAATACAAACTTTAACAAACTAAAATAGTCCTTATACACATAATACTAAATTTAATGTTAATTATATTTTCAAAAACCATCACCTCCCACTTTACAGTAGATTAAGTTCTCACCGTATTCTAGTTAGGCCAGACATTTCAACATGGTTGACGTACACTGGAAAATCAAGTTGCATAAACTTTGAGGGCATGCCACGCCAGTTGGACGGTTTGACAGAATCGCTCTACCAGTTTATGTTGCCTTTGTTTACCTACAAGTACTTTGTGCTAATAAACCTTGTTTTGCGAGCTAGGTATTTACTGACTTCAATTAGATTTTGATGCATTTCCAGTTTATAAAAGTTCTTTGTTTAAAGAAGTTATCTAAATGTTAGGGTGTATTTGTTCTGTGATCTAAATAAGGCAAGTAGTTCTTTGTAGTACGAACCTAGAGAAGTTGAGTCGTCCATGTTGCTTGTTGCAAATTGGAAATCCGAGTAATTATATAGATTGCTCTTTGCCATTCAGGATTGTGTCAATGCATTAAATTCCACTCAGTTTAATAAAAAAAAGTATAGGTAAAGTTTCCTGCAGAATTTTGATTTTAGATTTAATCATTTTGGGTTGGTACCGAGTCCAGAGCCCTAAGACCGGTTCTGGATAGTATCGAGACGTGATCGTGACGTCTCCTTTTTATAGGGTTTGGTACAGCGCCTCTATCGTGCGGACATGGAACTACCCAAATCCCATAAAAAAGAGACGTCACGATCACATCTTGATATCGTCAACCGGACTCAGGGCTCTGATCGGAAACCCGTAAAACGAAACGGACACTGCAGTGACTGATTCGATTAATGATAGTGATGACACTTGTATGGGTTCACCTTGCATACATGGTTTACCTGTACGTAACCTAAGTAGGTAGGTAGTTGTTATAGGTACTCATTAGAGAGGTATATTTATACCTAGGTAGGTTTACATAAGTCGTGCTTAGATATAGAGGTAGTTAAGCAGTTTACGTAATTGGTTATGGATGACCATGTAACATTTGCAAATAGATAAAAAGATGTGATAGGAAAGCATTTGAAGAAGCCCTCCATGTTATAAAATTTATAGGTGCAGAACTTTCCCACTCAATGGTTAACTACCCGAAGAATATCAGGAAACATCATATTATCTATTTTCTTCAATTAAAGTAAAACTTACACTTTTAAAAGACATGAGATGCTTTGCATATACGATACGGTACTTTTAAAAGATCTACCAATAATCATGTCAGGGCATCTAATATTTATTAAAAAATATTATCAGAGTTTCACCCAACTGACCCAAATAGATGACTATTTTGATATTACCTAAAGGGTACAGAAGCCAGTTGCAAATTATTCAAAGAGTGTTGCAATTTACTACTTAAGTTAACATACATATCTACATCATTAAGGTACAAAGTAACGTGCAACTGATGGAATCTTGTTAACTTAACACGTATTAAAGTATTCATAGAGCCCACCATTTACCTTCACATTAATTTAATAGCATCACCAAAAAATATTTAGATTCCAGGAAATAATTATAATTTCGAGTTTACGAAACCAGTTTCCGTGACAGCCATGGGAACGGAATCGGTTAAGAAAATTAATTTAAAGTTAATAAAGTTTTCCTAGGCATTTTGATGGAATTTATGGCAGTTCAAAGAAACTTTTATCAAAGAATTTTAGAATATTGAAACAATGTTGCTTCTTTTTTGTTCGAAGCAGTTCTGATACTGTAAAAATTTACTATTATTTAATAGTAAATTTTTACAGTTGCCATTAAATATAATTAAGTTAATATTATTAAGTTGTTTATGTTTATAAAATTCTTATTTAAGAATTTTATAAACATAAGGAAACAACAGGTCTCCCTTGTTTCCTTATGTTTAGAAAATTCTTATTCATGACTTACTAACGGCAACTTCATGCCAACTTCATGCATTGCTAAGTTACTGACAATTTTAAGTTATTATTTAGATAAGAAATCCAATTTCAAAGGAATTTTAACTTAAAAACATGGCATTCTATTTCGAATTTAGTAATTTATTTATTAATTAGGAAATGTTTTATTTTCATAATTGAATCTTTCCTCAAGCCCAAACACCGGAATTAGATTCTGAATTTCGGCTGAATGAAGCCAGCCTTAAAAACGGTTAAATCTAATCTTTGTGTAAAATGCTCGGTTACCCACCAACTGATCTAGAATATATTTCTATTTTTATATTTTATTATGTTGCTATGTGGTGCCGGCTTAGAATTTGCACCACCCCATCTCTTCTCACGGGTGTAGTAAGAGGCGACTAAAGGATATCCACAGGGGGCGGGCAGCAGCGCCCCCTGCAGAACAATTCTACCACGGAACTGCGATCCCCAACCCGCATGCCCAGTGTGGGGATTATGGGCATTACCCCCCGTGAGATAAAATAAATAAATAAATAAATAAATAATGCTGGACAATCCACACAGCATCATCTAGCCCCAAAGTAAGCAGAGCTTGTGTTATGGGTACTAGATGATAAAAGCCAATAAGGCGCTTATCAGGGGGAGTCCTGGGTCCAGCAGTGGACCAATATAGGCTGTGGAGGTAGAGGATTTAGAATACTGTTGAAGTCTAAGCCTAGACGCACACGTCTCCAGAACGTGACACAATATTTTCTTCAATAAACCCACACGCGTCTGCCATAACAAATAATTGACCGTAACAGAACACTAGAGCATCAAACGGGTATTTGATGCGTTCGGTCACCAGCTTATTGAGCTCGTTAAGCATCGTGACGATAGCAATTCCTAAAATTATGCCCCATTGGTGTCATGGCGTCCCGCAGTAATATGGGATGCTGTGCACTCAATTAATACTTTGTTGGATAAACATTATGATCATGCTATTATGATGGCTAAGGTAGATAGTTAGATATTTTTAGCGCACGATATTTTTTTCTTCAGTTAAATTGGGATTAATTTTTCCTGTTTTCCACCGGCTAGATATCCATCACTGACGGCCACAGTGATTATTTTTAAAAAAATCTCCCAAAGGCCATCAGTGGAAGACTGCGTTTCTTGATCTTTTTTATAACTTTTCAGGACCTTATGTTTTAGTAAACAATGAGTAAATTTGTCAAATGAATATTATTGTCTTAATAGTCTCAGTCCAAAGACTGCCAAAAGTGGACATATGTAGTAGTAGTGACTTGTACCTAC
This sequence comes from Eupithecia inturbata, assembly GCA_963662085.1. Taxonomy (NCBI): domain Eukaryota; kingdom Metazoa; phylum Arthropoda; class Insecta; order Lepidoptera; family Geometridae; genus Eupithecia; species Eupithecia inturbata. Next base: position 7,187,607 of record OY759187.1, read on the forward strand.
ACAGTACACATACATATATCTCTATAGGTTTCATATTAGTTATACTCTGTCACCGAATAAAAAATGTCAAAGATTATTCTACAAATCAATATTGAGTTACATAACAATCCAAATCGCTCGTACCAGATAAAGGTATTCAACATAATTACTAAATGAAATTCAAAGTTCTAATGATGTTTTTTGATTAGAACTTGATGTTACTTCTTGTAAATCTATAAGCCATGTTTTTAATTAAACCAGAATATTTTAAAGGGTTTGTATGTTTAATGGTACGTGTACTCATATTTTTGAAATCTCAATAACAATGAAGCTTGCCCATCCTGATTTATTTTATTATGGCACCAGACAAGGAGGCCGTTTACCAAATTTATTCAATTGGACAATGAGGGACAATGATTATACTACTTAAAGTTTGTCTTTCTTTGGATCTATAGTTAAAAATGATTATAAAAAAAATGGCTACCATGCAGACATATAATTTTAACAATTCGGATTAGCTTATTTTACAAACATTACAACAATAACGAAGTATTTTTTTTATATTTTAGTACCATTTTACGGCTGAACGGCTTAACCAACACTTTTCAATACGTTTTTGAAGTAAGTACCTACCTCTTTAGCGTTTAGCTACTTTTAAATTATTTCTATCGATTGGTAGATATTCAAGTTTACTTATCTCCAAGAGTCTCCCTCAAAAGACTAAAATCTACGTTCAAAGTAATTTGTCAACTTAGTTATAAATATAATTTACCAAAATATTTATATATATATTACAGGTACTTCCTACATAGTTCACCAATCTGTCTATGCGGTACAATATGGTTAACCATACTGGGTCAGAGCCCTCTGTTCCTAGGTTTCTATTTCGGTCTGATGCTTTGATAACTGAATCTGTGCTACCATTACCATTGTTCGTAAATTCAATGACATATTTTTTCATTATAACTTCGGCATATTAATATTTATGAGTTTGAATAAACGGCAATTAAAAAATGTTAACTAACAGAAAACAAGCAGAAGTCAGTATTTGCTAGATGCAGCCAAGCCATATTTACTGCCTGTATGATGATGAAAAAATTCAGTCTTGATGCTTTGCAAACTGAGACTTTTTTTATAAGTAATTTGATTGACAACGATTAACACGGCCTCGCACTCTACTTATGAGGGCACATTGCGCGCCATTTTGTGAAAACGATAGACAGGATTTTGCCTTCATAGGAGCGGGATAGAGCATACGCTTTGGAACGGCGTAAGCGCAAAAATCAAGGTTTTGCTTATTTACAAGAAAACTACACAACTAATGAAGAAACTGGTCCAAGGAATCAAATAATTTGTATAAACCTAAGAATCAAAACATAAGTAATTTCAATAGATTGAGGGATCCTGTGATCTCGACCTAATTATGTGCGAAACAGTGCACTTTCATGTTTTTTTTAATCGTATTTTTTTTTCATGTATTTACTTTCAAGAAACCTAAGAAAAAAATTTGAATTTTATGTAATTCATGTTTACCACAGGGATCCCGTGAGCACTGAGATCTAGGGCTAGTTTGACAACCATATCCGTTAGGTTCGCCCCTTAAGGCTTTACCGAATTTCTCTATTTATTTCTAGGCCAATTACATTAATATTATAAATGCGAAACTTTGTTTGTATAAATGTTTGTATGTTTGTTACCTTTTCACGCCGAAACAAAGTCCTAAAAAGATGAAATTTTGCATAGACGAAGTTCTAGACCTGAAATCAAATAAAGGATACTTTTTATCCCGGAAAAATGCGTGCGAAGCCGTAGTCGGAAGCTTACTAGCTTCTGACCTACTACTAGCCTACTGGCTAGTCGTATTATTATACGACTCCTACAAGTTTTTATAACAAGTTTCGCGCGTTTGAAGCCAAGGGCAACAGCTAATTTATAAGCCGAATGTTAGTTTATCTTACACGTAATAACGCAAGACGATTATCCCAACAAAAACAAACATGAAATATTTATAAAACAAGCGTAATAACGGCCTAATAGAAGTTAATTGGACAAGTGTCGGCCACACGAAGATGAGGACGTAACTAAACTACAGTCACTGCCGACCGACGATTTAACTACGCGGTATTAAGGCTTGTTAACTTTGATATAAAGACATTTAATGACACTTGAACTATGTTTTTAAAGCGCTTTAAACTTTCCACTTTGATTTTATTATAGTCTGATATTAAAAAAAATCGGATTTACGCCATTTCAATCCATTTCAAATGAAGTGAATTCATTTCATTTCAAGTGAAGTTTAATATTTTTGAAACATTATAAAGCAACTAATTTAAAATGTGTGGTTATGAATGTAGTCGAGGTTTAAACCCAGCCTTTCTAAAGCTCACTGTGTGAAATCAACCACAAAACGCATATCCATCCAATGAAGTATTATAAAACGCTCCAAAAGGAAGAGTAAAAGAAGCAGCCCTGTGAATCCTCACGTAGCGCTGCGCCTGCGCAGGGTCCCTGCTGTGATCCGGATGGATACATCAAGGTTGTACGCCGGAAGCCCAATAGACGGAATCGGTGCGGTGTTGGACCGCTGGATATCAACTTTGGCTTATAAGAGCGGAAGTCCGTACTACGCAGCTATACATCTTACGCGCGCGGTGCAGACAGACGCTGTGGAGGACTTCCTGAAGATAAAGACCGGGCTCTCGCTACGCGTCGAGAAGCTGGACTCTGCCATAATGTAAGCTTCAAATCATTTATGGTGAGAGTTCCAACAAAAAATCTCGACTTTCTTGGAGTTTTGGACGAGATGTGTCAAGTTCCAACGGAACACTGGACGCCTGCAATGGGGGCCTTTGCCAGTGCATAGTCGTCAGCTGACACCCTGATTGCGTCATTTACACGACGCCGAGATAATAATTTTCGGTAATAATGTTATAAATTTAGTTTTTATATTTTATGATGTATGTTCGTTTTAAGGAATATATTACTATGGACCGTAGAATAAGTTAATTAAGCTCTATTACTGTTCTAGTTGTCTAAATTAAATTATTTATTATTATTATAGTTACTAAAGCGCAAATCAAGAAGATTTTTTCATTCGATTTTAAATTAAACCGATTCATTCGAAGTTTCAGTTAGGTATAATCATCTAGATTAATTTGTTCCATTGTTTTTCGTTGCGTCGTGTTATAGGTAATGTAGGGTTTCTATTCAAACATTACATTACCAATTGAACGGCTTCTGATGAATGATTGCGTTCATTCGCTGGATTGAACTGATAAACTGGGATGTGATTGTAATGCTTCTGATTGGATTGTATTTACGTGGAGTTAGAAAGAAAGAGCCTCATGAGTTCATGGCCTTGCAACATTACATCCATCTAGCGATTTCTTTGTTAATTCACTGACCTGCTCATAAAGCAGGTACTTCGTCCATTAATCGCGTGATGTTTTTTTTGCAACTTTTTAGCCCCCTTTTTGCTAATTTCCACACTTGGGAGAAATAACATTAAATCGTAGATATCCGTGATATTCGTTACCAATGCTAACGAACCGATCATTTGGGGTCTCAAATTTATGATATTTGTTTGTTATAGGCCTTAGGTACCTACTACGCACATGCTACCGACATTTTTATGCTTTCACTAAGGTAGTTTTCACCTTGCTCTTCTTTCACAGCAGTTATAATACAGAGTGCCCCGAAATACAACGTCAAACCGAAAGCGGAAGACAGGTGGGTTCATGACAACACAGAAAAACTAAAAAATCATGCGTCTATCTACAATGGTTTCCGAGTTTTAGGCTTTTTACTGAAAAACATTAATTCTCTTCCCGGCGCGGCGCGCCAAACTTTTCTATGCTGTGACTACAAATGCCAATATTTTGTAATTTTTTACCTTTGTACAATAATATAATATACATATTAGGTATATAATTATTGTAATTAACCTTTGTTTTTAATTTTATAGCTTCTGCTATTACTCTGCAAGTGTGTGTGGTCTGTACATTGGACAGGCCTGTGTCATGTTCATCAGGCCACCAAATTTCTTAACCATTTTGACCTCGCACACCACTTTATGCTAAAACTACATAGAGACAGACATTTCTATCCTATGACTTATATTTGGAACACAAAGGATTGCGCTACTTCGACACCATAAAACGGTGATGAACGTCATTTTCGTATTAAAATAGACAATGATGTAATAATTTAAACAGATTGTCTGCATGTGCAGTTCGTTTTTGGAGGTTGGATGAGAATAAAACGTGAAAATTTTAAGAGAGCGCTGCTCAGAAACTGGGTATACAAACTTTTCATATATTTAGTAGTACATTTTTGTATATTTTCTTTAATTATATACTTATATAGTAGTACCTAGTATTAAATAGAAAGTTTCAGAATATTAAAAAGTTTTAGCGACTAAATAATGGCGGAAAAATTTATATGGTTTCTTTTTACGATCATTAAACTTTAGGTAGGTTCTGTACTTTTATTTTGTTTACAATTGGATTTTAATACTGCTCAGTATCATTAATAATGTCTACTAAACAGCTTATTGGTTAATATTTTGATTACTATGTCTTCTAACCTTACCAACCAGGGAACAAACGAAAACCAAAACAAACGAAAGTAAAAAGGCAACTAGACACTTTGAGAATTCACGACAAGGCATTGGAAATAAACAAATTAAATACATGTATTTCTGTTCAGGAAGCGACGCGTGTTTCAAAAACAATGAAGATCAGATGACAGTCTTGACAACTGGCAGCCCGTACTATCAAGAATGCCAGTGTACAGGACCAGAGTTCATCGTGCAACGACAGATGTGGCTGGATCCACACGATCAGCTAATTGAAGAGGGGTATGTGACATAAGACCAGAATTTTTATTTAGTTTCGAATTTAGATTTTCAAGAATGGAGCAGTTTTCTCATAAAAATACTTCCTCATAGTGGTCTTGGTCATCATGTAGTTACCTACCTACTTGTTTTTTGATTCGCCTCACGATGTTTCTATCTGAGCTGAGACTCACAAAATGCTAGCGAAAGAAATGCTGTTGCCAAAACATAAAGGATAATTTCCAAAGGCAAGTGTCTCGCAGTGAGTCAATAAAAACTGACGCTGGAATAAAATCCAGACAAGACACAATCATAACGTTGTTACAAATTTAAGTGACACGGTCGGCGAAATGCTCAACAGTGAAGGTGAACCCATTTTATATTTCTTGTTCATAGTAACCTTGACATTATATTTCAAGCTAAAGTAAATTGTTTTCACAAGACCAGGTACAAACAAAGCTGTATACACGGAGGAGACGCCAGATAGCATCAACCTACACATAGCCAGCATTAGCAGATCAATGTCGGGTAAATACAAGTGCGTCATATATGCAAATGGAAAGAGACACGTTCAGACGTTCACCCTTGACGCATATGGTACGTATATAGATGATCTTACTGGAGACAACTCTTTGTAAAAATAAAATCTTTCAATTTAATATTGGGACTTAACTGTTTCAGATTTATGCTAGTTATACCTACCTACTCTTATAAGCTAGATTCACTCACATGTTTTAAACAAAGAGTCACTAACAAATTGTATATTTCAGAACCACTATACTTTTTCAAAACACCAAACGATCAATATCTGACGTTGGAAAGGGACTCTGTCATAACTTGTATGGCTAGAGGTGAATCACTGCCTACAATAAGCTGGCAGAGAGGTGTCAACGATGAATTTGATGATGTAAGTGGTAATATGTCATAAGTAATAAAAATTAGGTCGCATAACAAATGAAAACTGACGATTGATAATCAAAATGCTAACAGATGACAAAAAAAAAGCGTTTAAAGTCATTCAGCATTGGTTTTGATTTGGAATATAACATTTTCATTTTAGATTCAAACTGTATCGGGAAAGTATGAGATACTCCCAGAAGGACTTCTTATAAAAAATGTCAAAGAAGGTGATGAAGGCAAATATAAATGCACAGCACTAGTCATATCTACCGGTGAAGAAGTAGACAAGTTTATTGATGTAAAAGTAAGTAGCAAAAGTTCGGAAAATAAGCTAATCAGAACAGCGAGAAAAAGGTTATGTTAAGGTTTGATTTCTTTCAAAAGCGGTAAACGAATAGAACACATTGTTATGTAAGAGATAGGTAATGTAATATCAAATGTTTTAGGTATTAACGATTCCAGTTATCACAAGACTGCAAGCATCAACAAACACTTCAGTCGTTATTGGCCAGACTTTTTCTATAGAATGCTTAGCTGAAGGCATTCCACCTGTCCAATACGCTTGGAAGAAAATTGGACCTGAAACTAACCAGTCCTGGACGCAGATAATCAACGAAATATATTTCGAGAATATAACTACAGACGATGAAGGAGTTTACGAATGCCATGCTTCCAATACCGCTGGAGAATCTATTCGTAGCATTGAAATAGAGGTAAGGGTGATAATTGAAATAATGAAGCAAACAGATTAAATAAAAAAAAATTATTCCTTGGTTATAGCTTTATAGTGACACTTCAAATCCTATTTTCCTCCAGGTTTTAGTACCACCATTAATAGAGTATTTTCCAAATATTACTGAAATAGAGGGGACAACAATTCAGCTTGTATGTAACGCGACTGGGAACCCAGAGCCGAATATAACACTGGGTTATGAAGGGGTGGACTTCAAGAGCGATTGGTAGGTATAGACTTACCTACTTCATTTCACTAGAAAAAGCACGCAAAACTTCTGTAACCTTGAGAATGACCAGGAAAAAATTATACTGAATAAATCTATTATATAAAGTTAAACATAGAATAGCTGACGTTGTTTTTATTTCTAGGGAGTTATCAGAATACGATATGATACCAAACAAAGCATTTGCAACACTAGAAAGATCCAGCGAAGGCATTTATATATGTAACGCAAGCAATGATGGTAATGTGCCTTTATATTCTAGAAGCCTTACATTTTGAAAACGCCTTTTATTAAAGCTCTCTTTTATTATATCTATAGCCTATCCACAGACAGTGTTATTGCCATAATCAAACTGTAAGAGACATACTGCTTTAGCTAACAGTACATATTTTTAGACTCCAAAGATTTTATTGATAACCAAATTCTTGTCAATTTAAATTTTATATTTCAGTCGGTAATGATATACAAGCAATGTACTTAACGGTCATGCATCGGCCGTATTTCAAGGAAGATACAAGTAGAGTGGAGTGGGGCTATGAGGGGAAGGTAGTGAAGCTGAGTTGTGCTCACGACAGCAATCCACCTGCGAGTATTACATGGAGGTTTGCAGTTTTTCTAACACTACAAAACTTTGCTTTAAATCACATGACCTGAGACATGACGAACCTTGACACGATTACAAAAAATGCTGGACAATCCACACAGCATCGTTAAGCCCCAAGCTAAGCAGAACTTGTGTAATGGGTACTAGAACACCCAAAACAAATATTTGCAAATCGTATAAACATTTGTCTCAAGGCGGGGGGGAAATCCGTAACCTCCTGCGTCTCAGGCGGACCTTTGCCCGTTGCGTCACAGCGGTCGTCAGATCGATTAGGCTTGTACAAGCTGTGAAATGAAATAAAACAGACGAGGTGTGCAATGCCTCAATCAACTTGAGGACGAACCATTTAGTGCAACCACAATAGCCTAGGCCTATTTAGTGATGACGCCACCACTTCTACCAGTGATTTTTTAAAATTTGCACTGTCCAATAGAAAATATTTTAAAATGAAAGCAGTCTGAGAACCAGTTAATATTTTACATTCAAGTATATTCAACAGGTTTGAAAGCAACTCCATACCAACCGAAGAACAAGTCATGATAAATAAGTTACTGCTAAACAAACTAAACGAAAAAAAAGAACAATACCTTACCTTGAACATAGACAAGAATACTGTGTATGGAATGTATACGTGCACTGCTAGGAATACCATTGGAGAAGCCACAAGGGTTGTATTCTTGAAAGAAGGAGTAAGACCAATAGTTTTAAACGTATCTGTAAGTACTTTAACTAATTATAATTACTTTACTTAGTATATATTATATATAACGAAGGAGCATACCTCTAAATGCAAGGAACTCACAGCAAAATAAATCTTAAAAAAAATATACATAGCTTCACAATCACATCATAAGTGGCCTGATATGACTTTTGCCAGCGATACACACTTACTTATAGTATTGTATGAAATGTAATTGAATAATTTAAAATTTGTAGAACATCGATCTCATCGATTTAACAGCGACATCAGTCACCTTCCAAATCGAAAGTGAATTCTCAGATGACATCCCTGAAACTCTGGGGTTCACTGCGCAGTACGACGAAGAATGGAACTATGATATTACTGGTAGGCAGCTTTAGATTTTCCTGATCAATAAACATATAAGTATTTTCGAAATTTACATCTAAAAGTGGACCTAATCATGCCTAATCTTAACTGGTACATATGTAACTATCCATAGACTGTCAAATAAAAAAAGAATCGACGTTTGCGGTGACTCAGAGAATTTTTGGATGGATCATCAAAATCATCAATAATCAATTATCGCCTTTGTAGGGCGGAGAAATTAATAAAAGCAAAATTTTCAGATATTCATCCAAACAGAACATGGTCTATCGACAGGCCCTTTAAGATAGAGAAACTGAAGCCCAATACGACATACAATATCAGTTTTGCAGCTATCAACGAAGTGGGAGCAGGGGAATTTACAGAGCTACTGCAATTCGTCACTCTTGAGAAGTAAGAAAAATACACACAATATAATGCATATTGCCATTTCTTCTCAGTGTTCGTATCGTGTTATGATAAACTTAAAATCACTCAGTGTCATGGTCTTTTTTGGAAAAAAATAATATGCTTAAATATTTATTATTTATTTGACGACCGATGTGGCGCGGCGGGCGAAGGTCCGCCTGCGACGCAGAAGGTTGCGGGTTCGATTCCCGCCTTGGGACAAATGTTTGTACGATCTGCAAATATTTGTTCCGGGTGTTCTGGGTATTTTCTATATATAATAAAAAATATCTATCTATGTTATATATTGTATTAAGTTTATCAGTCATCTAGTACCCATAACACAAGCTCTGCTTACTTTGGGGCTAGATGATGCTGTGTGGATTGTCCAGCATTATTTATTTATTTATTATTTATTTATTTAATAGACCTGTCAAAGTAGGAACTTTGACAGGTCTATTACAGGTACTGGTAGGAACCAGTACCTAGGTAACTTAGGTGCCATGCCACCAAAATTCGTATTGTACAACTAGAAAAATATAGCACTAAGCAAGAAATGGTTATGAGCTCTAATTGCTCAAAGCCATAAATAAGGGTTATTCATCCATAATTCCTGACATTAGCTATTTCCTACCTCACATGACCCACTTCGATTCTGTAGCGATCGCGCTGGAACGACAATCCACTGCACTGCAAAATACACGATAAAATCCGTAGATACCTATAAAAATGGAACCTTTTTCTAAATATATGACGGAACACACATCAGCATATTATTGTCCATTAGGCTTACCCCGCACTGCGAAAATTTCACCACGCGATAATAATCCGCGAAAAAAAAACCGCTCGGTGAGATTCCGCTGTGCGGAGTAGTAACCTACATTCTGATCCATTTAGATTTAGGTCACTTTACATTATCAAATCCAAATCTGTTATCTCATTATTTTTGGATTTAGTTAATATAAATTCGCGTTACATTATGAAATATACTTAGATTTTTCTGTGTTTACTTTCACATAGTAATTATTAATTGTTATTAATAAATAAATGAAACAAATAAAACACCATTCTTGAATCTAAGCCTTAACTACACTAAATAACTTATTTAAAGTACAAGGTGTTATGTGATTTAGATCAGTTCCGGAACCACCAGTGTTGGAAGAAGAGTCCCTCAAAAGCTCACCTAATGGACACCATCTACTGAAATGGAAAGAGGTCGACGACAATGGAGAGCCTGTGGACCTATACGTGTTGAAGTATTGTAAGGTTAGTAGTCAAGTTCCGGGTTCAGAAAGCAGAGCGCGATATGAAATGAAATTAAGGTTCAAGGAAAGTTAAACTTCACTTATTTTCTTTACCATAAAAAAGATTGAACTGAACAAAAAATCAAAGTGATCACTTTATTTCCTAGCTTTACTTATGTAATTATACATTTCTGACGTGTCTAAGAGTCCTAAGGTCTAAAGGAAATAAAGCATTTTGAGTTTTTAGTTTTAATAAGGATTAATAAGAATCGATTTCGTCTCTGGTGTCGATAAAATTCGGTCAGATCGTTAGTTCATTTTAATTACCGAATTTTATCAACACCAGAGACTAAATCGGTGCTTATCAATGCTTATCGGTATGTGTTCCAGGTTAGTACCTAATAAACTAAATCATGGAAAGTGAGACTATGATCAATATCTCAATAAACATTGTCAAACAAATAAAGAGCTGTCTATGAAATAAAGGAAACATTTAAACGAAATTTTTATAGAGACCACATATGCTGGAAAGGCTTCCATTTACTTACATTTTTACATACAAAATTTTTCAATGCTTAACTTACTATTCGTTCATAATAGTAATGCGGTACCAGTACATACAGCATCGTTTTTAAGAAGATAAAAAGCCAGCAGTAATTTATGACATTGGTTAGAAGGTACATTATTGAAGAAATCTTCCATAATATTCTAGAATATTGATTTCCATTGTTAGAAAATAACGAAGCTGGAAGCGAGCGGGTCGTTACAAAACTTTGTGAAGACACGAAGCCTTCACAAGCTCTGAAGCCGGTGCTATTATTCAAGAATTTATAAAATAAAATAAGTGCATGCACTTTACTTAACCGAAATCATGAATATCAACATTATTTCCATGTCTTTTGTTAGTTTTAGTAATTTGCTTTGTCACAGTGAACATGGGAAATAACGTATTCTCATTGATTGATTGCATAGTTTCTACAAAATGCTTTACAACAGTTAACTTTAACAAGTGCCAGCTAGGATCAGCACTAGAAATACATTATATGGAGTCAAATCAACTAAATTTATTATTACTAAAAACGAGCAACATGTCTCAAATTTATTACATCTTTTTACTACAATATTACTTATGCGAATATAACTCATTTTGATTGTTTGTAACCCTTTTAAACTACAGCAGTTAGGCAACATAATTTGTACATAATATCCAGGTGAATGGAAGCGAAGTTACGAGCAGTTTAAAATTTTATACCAATAAATCAATCAATCAAATCATTTATTTGCAGACAACGGGTCATAAGTCGATTGATTAAAAGTGAAACAGTGGTGTAGGTACTAAAAAGTGAAATATTTACACAGGTGAATGAAGAAACCGGTGAACAGTCTTGCGAGGTGCGTCACATAAAGGGAACCACAGAGCTAGAACTAGCGAACCTGAAGGCAAATGCCACCTACTTTTTGGAGCTGATTGCACACAATGCTGAGGGGAACTCCACGCCGGCCAATATCTCTATCACAATACCAGGTTTGTCAAGCCAATGAACTTTGAAAAATATCGTATAAAATACTAATTAGTATATCTAGTCAGTGATCATCATCATAGGTACTCCACAGCTGGATTTTATCTATTGTTGATTAGTCCTCCTGAAGTTTGTCTGCCACGGTCCTGTGCTAACCGCATCCATTGATAGTTTCGTTATTTTTAACTTATTGATTTTAAAAATTGTTTTATGAAATCGTATAAAAACTAGCACTAACCTATCCGATATCGATTGGATCGCATGAATTCAATTGCTCTCAGTTTTAGCCCGTTTTGTCCCACAACCATTTTATCGTAGATTAATTATTAATTTCATTTCATTTTAGTATACTATGGCTCTATCAGTTTCTAAATAACTACCTACCTATCTAAATTTCTTAAACCTTTCAGCTCCAGTCGACGAGGACCCATCCACGCTTCTTTCAGGGGGCACCATAATCGGCATATCCATACTTATAGTTCTAGTATGTCTGATACTACTAGACTTGCTTCTCCTAGCGTGGAGGCGACAGGGTATCCTCGCGACTTTCTGCATCAGCAAAGACAAGAATAAGGAGGATACTTTGAATTCACGGTGAGTTTTTTTTAAGATACCAATAATATTGCTTGATTTCAAAATGGAGGCTTTTGAGTCTAAGTTGTTGTAAGTTTCGTTGTCGCTCTATAGATACTTGATACTGGGCAGATGTGGTCAAAAATGGTGTTGTTTGATGCCAATAGAACACTAGAATGACGAAATTTTATTGACCCTTTTTGCCTTAGCGAAACTGACGCAGTAGAGTAGTGGATAATGATAAAGACTTCTGGTTTTTCCTAGCGTGGAATTTAATAAAAAATTTAAAGAGAGGTCTACGTTTTTAAGGCCGACCTCATATTCATACATACTGTAAGCTATTCAGCGGTAAGTTGCGAAACCAATGTCTTTATGGGTTGAATAGACGTACTCAAAACCATTGGTTTCGCCGACAAGAAAGGCCACCATCCATCATAAACAAGGTTTTAAAGAACATAATACAAGAACAGACTATTGTCGAACACTGTGGTTTTTAAGTAAGAGCAGAAACTGACATAGATATATTTTCGAATAAAATAAATATTATGGTCTGAACACATTTTATAAGTATAGAGTACAAAAGGTCAAATTTATTATGACAGAGAACGTTTGCAATGACTCGGTCAACATGTGGACGGAAGGGCCGGACCATAAACAAAAATAAAATAAAAAAGTTCATATTAATTATACTTAAGAAAATATCGATAGCTCGTGTGTGGTTCAAATCAATCAGTAAGTTCTTTAATTTCAGTGACAAGAAAGGCCTGCTGGTAGAACGAGTCGATAAAAGTCCAAAAGGTAACAACGGCCACAGAGAGTTCGAGTACAATAGAAACACAGGCATTGTTACTGGAAAACATTCTGCTGTATAGAATAAAACCGAAGATATTTACCATAACAACAGAGATGACAACGATAAATTTAAATGAGACACAAATATTTGTATGATACAAAAATATTAACAGTTTGGGAAATTGTGTCTGGATTTAAGCCACGCTTTTATATTTGTATCTACTACTCTGATATTTAAATTTTTGTTGCAATGATCAAGGCCAAATTGATTTTACTCTTATGAAATTGTACAGAATATTCTTCATCAACATCATACATAACTTACAGCTTTAAGATATATCTTGGTATCATCTAGTTATATACCATTTTTGTAGGAAATTTATACAAAACTTTATTGTGTTATATTTATAAAGATGTATTTACAGGTAGTTAACTTTAATATTTGATTTTATATTTGCCTATATAAACATTTATGTCTTCTCTTAACCCACCGTAGATCTCTTAATATCAAAGTGTGTATATTTTACATAAATTTCTTCACTATCAGTGGATAGTAATCATACTTACACTAAAACTACACTTAGTTCAACAATTTCAATCCTAGTTTAACCAGTTGATAAATTATGCTTTTCTTCATCATTATTCACAGCCTGTTCTTATCCACTGATGGGTAAAGCCTCCCTAAGTTAGTGTCATCCACCACAAATTACTTACCTACTCCTAGCTTGTTTATATCCAACACTGGTTAAATAATTCCCTACGTTTAAGCCATCTGCCACATAAACACGTTTTTTCATGACATAAAAATATAAGTAGGTAAGAATACCAAAGAGTTATTTTGTAAATAAACAGTGTTTCTGTGAAATCGTGTTTTATTAAAGTTGTGGCACATTATGGTAAATGTGTGGGACGAGAGTGCAGAGCGCGTGCTCATGCAATGTGGTCCGCACATTAGTGAGTGAAATAACTTCGTATGTTTGTAGGTTGCTGAACAGAATGTAGGGTTTAATTTATTTTGATAAGTTAGAAACAACCATAACACCAGCCTATATCGGTTCACAGCTGGGCTCAGACCTCCCCAAATAAGCACCGAATCGGTTCTCATTAGGGGGTAATTCCATAAAGTTTTACAGCAAAGAAATTACTATTTTACCAATTCCAAAGGTACCTACGAGCCAACCTTTTCGAAACTCTGTACCTATCCCTACTGGGTTTCGAAAAGGTTGGTTCATCCGGGACCAGGTAGCTACCGTTCTGGAATTATTTTAATCTCCCGGTAAAAAATAATTATTTCTACGAATACGGTTACATAAGCAATTCGGCTATGTTTATATAATATATAATATCATTGATGTAGACGCACTAAAAGAAACATTTAATGTAACAAATTTTAATAATTTTCTGTGTGACTACATTTAAATTAACAGTACAGAGACCACTATGAACATAAATTAAATGGTATACATAGAAGCCTCATGGATGCCAATGTTAGTAAAAATACTTCGTTAATTGAAGGACACTTGGAAGGCCAGGCAGGGTGAGTTTTCTTTATGTAGCGGGATCGAGATCGGATTTTTCTATGTTAGAGTCCGAAAATAGGTAGGTAGGTATCTATTATAGATACCTATCTACCTATGATAGGTATCAGTAGATCTGGAAACATAAAAAACATTTCTACTTCGTCGACAAGGGTAGGTATACATAGTTCTACCTTATTACGCCTTACATCACAATCATTGCCCATTAGTTTTGATGGCACATAAAACAATATTACCTCGAAAATCCATTAGCCAATACAAGTAATTATTGCGTTTGGGCTTTACGAAAATCTGTAAAACGATGGCATGTTCTGTAACTGGCGTTTCTCAGGTATCTACTTACACTAAAACAATAACTTAGGGTTGTCCATTTCATATGTTAATAAATATTACATTTTTGATAAATAAATTCAAATTAATATTCCTATATCTAGCCCACAGAAATATCTGTGAATATATATCTGTGATTTAGCTTATGTGTTGGGCTAGTTCTCTCTATCTGCTTGAATTTCTTTAATGTAGGTACCTAAAGAACATACACATACCGTGGATAGCAAAAATCGAAAACAACAAAATGACAACAAATACATCAGCGCAACGAATCCTAGAAAAACGGCTACGGAACTTCCCAAACGAGAACCGAAAAACAGAAACCGTACGGAAAATTCGTGGAAAATATTCGTTTTCCGATACCGACACGGACATCCCTGAAACACGAGTAACGTGTCTATTTGCGGAATTTATAGGCTTTCTAACTGAATGGCCCGCAGGCAGTCCGCAGGTGTCAATAATGGCTTTCCATGGCTACAACTTCCGCTGGGTAAATTAAAAGAACTGGCGCTCTTTTGTTTTGGATGGTAAGTTTCAGTTCATAAAGGTAATGAGGGAGGTAAAGGAGAAGAAAAAGCAGGTACTTAGCCGTAGTAAGTAGACAGTACCCAGCATTCACAGTTGCAGCGCAGCATCATTTGGAAACCCCTTTAACGTTTCACTTCTACCGCTAGAGGGTTGCCAGTTGATGATGTTGTCTGTACCTAAGTGTACATTTTAGTACCAGGGTCATACTCAAGTGCTACTGGGAGACCGAGGCCCGAAAGCTTGCTCAGTCATCGATCTATGTTTGAGTAACGCTTTTTTATGACATAAGCATTACTCAAGCATGGATCGATGACTGAGTAACTTTTCATAAAACAGGTCTAACACGTTTTTCAATTAGACATATTTTACGGGAGTGCGAGTGAACGCAAACTTTTGACAGTTTAGATACCTGTCGTTAGGAAAACGCCTCTTTTTTTCTATTCGGTTACTCTACTAAACAAATTAAGCTGTAGTGTGCTTTTTTTATGAAGGCAGATATATGTTTCAATTAATTATAAATAACTGTCTACATCTAAACATTGCCAGCTTTTGTTTATGTTAATTGATGGACGTGAAAGAAAATGCTTTTAAATATGTTTATTCCTGTAACTACGTTTTGTTTATGTGGTTAGGTTAGGTATAATTAAAAAAATCGTGTGTTAGCTATTATAGATTTCAAAAATAAAGATAACGTTATGTAATGGGCGAAGGTCCACTTAAGACGCAAAAGTTTGATTCCTAGTACAGGACAAATGTTTGTATGAAAACACATTTTGTTTATCTAAATTGGATTTTTTTTTATTTATACCTCAACTTACAAACTTTCACCACGATTTTACCAATCCTCTTACTTTACGTGGTTCTCATTTACTTAAATGTTTTTATACAACTACAAAATATTTGCATGCTCATTTGTAGGAAATTTTATGGAGAATCTAAATATATAAGATATCACTAGGTATTCCTACAAAAAAATCAAGAAATCGGTGAAAAATAATGCATGCGCATGCAACGTGGCGCATGCGCGTGTTGCATATGCCAGTTGAAGGGGTATGCCCGCGCGCGCGTTCAGACAGCTGAAAGGATATTTGTTCCGTATAGCGTTCTGGCATAGCTTACTTTGGGGCTATGATCCTATCTGAGAATGCCAAGCAATATTTATTAAGTAATCAAATTTCATCGCATTTCTAACGCGCGTGTGAATAGAGCCTATGAATCTGTGCAGCGTATCACGGCAAACCAGCATTCCGAAACATTCTAAGCACGCTTACACAAACGCGGAAAGTTCAGCTTAGAACGTGGAATAAGTTCCTACTAGATCAGATATAACGGGTGGCGCAAAAGTAAAGTGATGAGGACAGACACAGTAAACAAAGGTACCTACAGTTTTCAAAATACGCAGCGAACCTAACGAGTTTGGTTGCCAAACTAGGCCTAGATCTCAGTACTCACAGGAACCCCGTGGTAAAAACCTCGAATTACATAAAATTATAATTTTTTCTTTGGTTCCTGGAAAGTGAAAGCACGATTGCCAAAAAAAAATTGGATAAAAAGAAAACACGAAAGTACACTGTTTCGCACATAAATTTTTCGGGATCCTAGGAACCTTGCGGTCTATTGAAATGACTTATGTTTTGATTTGTAGGTTATTACTAATTATTTGGTTCCTTGAACCAGTTTCTTCATAAGTTGTGTAGTTTTCTTGTAAATAAGCAAAATCTTGACTTTTGCGCTTACGCGCGCCTTTTCAAAAACGTCTGCTTTGTCCCGCTGCTCCTATGAACGCGAAATCCTATGCCTTTTCACAAAATGGCGCGCATTGCGGCCTCTTAAGTAGTTTGACGAATTCATTATGAAGTAAAGGTTACCCCTCGTTAAGGGATGAAACGTTCTTCCAACACAAACTAGGTTCGTAGTTAACCCGCTTACATAATGAAGGTAAAGCTTTCAGGTGATTTTAGTACCTATTTTATAACCTTAGTTTGCAAGTTTAGAGCAGATTTTGTGTAAGGGCACCAGACGACCTAGGTGACTAGACCTATGCTCTGTCCCGCTCCTATGAACCCGAATCCGCCTATCATTTTCACATCTATCATTTTCACAAAATTGCACGCATTGCGCCCTCTTAATGCTTTTTACTGGACATTTTCCTTCTGAATGCATTATGATGTTGTTAGCAGAGCAATCTACCAATTAAGTACTTGGACAACATACCTGCCTGAAAACGAAAGTGGGCAGCATGCATTGAAATCAGTGTCGGTGACTCGATGCCTCAAAAGTATTACGCTCTACTAGTCGCTCTAGTAGTCCTATCTAGGAGCCACTTAGTTCTTTGCCCTCGCCACGATGTCAAACTACAGCTGATCGCCGCAAGCCAACGAGGGACAAACACCATTCCAAACTTCGTCTGGTTTGCCTTCGCGCGATTTGCTTCCATTCTTTTGCTTTGTTGTTGGTTGCCAGCATTATCACGTTCTTAACTTTGGTTAAGTGGTTAAAATTAAGTTATTTTTAGTATTATTTATTTATTTAATCAGAAAATTTTTAACAATGTATTGTACTTTGCCTTTGTTGTTGGTTTCCAAACGAACACACCTCATTTCTAGGTTCCTCGTTCCACTTATATAAGACCATCGCATCAGAATGCTAGGGAAAACTTGGGGACTTTCACCGAAAATAACCATGTGGCTCTACACTGCTATCATTAGACCAACACTTACATACGCAGCGATAGTGTGGTGGACCAGAACGGAACTGAGCGCCGTGATAAAAAGACTGCATGGATTGAAATGAATGGCATGCTCAACGATAACAGGCTGCATGAGAACCACCCCCGGTGCTGCCCTAGATATCATTCTAGATCTAGCACCATTAGACATTTACACACAACAAGAGGCGACCATGTCAGCACTAAGACTACTCAACATGGGGCTCTGCGTCACACCAAGCAGGCCCATGCTCAGATCATGGACAGGGCCGTAGCATATGAGCCCCTTATAGCCGCCCCTTGAGACAGAATGCCCAGTAAAACCATACTTAACACACACTACTAGATACAGCTATACGAGGACCAAAAAGATGAATCAGGAACCCACGAAGTCAGAATCTATACAGATGGCTCGTAACCCGATATAGGCACGGGTGCTGGGATCCACTCAATGGACCTCAACATGAGCATATCCACAACACTAGGTAGACACAGCTCTATATTCCAATGTGAATGCGTAGCAATAACCCAGGCAGCTACAGCCGTGCAGAAGAGAGGAATTAATGGCCAATGCGTACGCATTCTCTCTGATAGTGCTGCCATACTCTATATAGGCTCTGGATGGAAACAGCTGCAACTCCTAGCTCGTGTACGAATGTCACTCAGCATTAGAAAGAATATCCGCCAAGAACAGGATCATCCTTCAATGGATTAAGGGACATAGCGGAAAGCTAGGAAATAATAATAATAATAAATCATTTTATTGCCTATAACTTCTTACCCTAAACTAGACAAAAAAAAAATTTTCTAATCATAGGCAAAGGGAGTAGATTCAGCATTGTGTTGCATGCGAGAGGAACATGCAGCATGCATGGACGCGCTCGCGGCGCCGTGATTTTTAGGCACGAAGCTCGGACGTTTGAGGCTAGTGCAGGCGATACGGCTGGACGTGTGAGTGGTTAAGATACTGAAAGAGAGAAACTGCCATAATGGTGTTAGGGTAGGTAGAGTGTTTTTTTTTTTTCTTAATAGTACCTAGAGCTAATGTTTTATGTTCCTGGAAGGTTCACAAAAATTTCTTGCTTGTTTTACATTCCCACATTCCTCTGCTAAATTATAAAACCAATTTAGCATGAAGCCTTCTCGATGAGAATAAATATAGCAAATATAATAAATTTTGTTATTCCGAGACAAGCCTAGCTTAAATAAAAGATTCAAGGATCCAAAGTTGAAATCCGTCTAAAGCAATATCTCCATCACGTGAGTTGCAATATCCGATCTGGATGCTGTTCAATTTCAAGGAATATTCCTTGTCTGAAATAAGTATTATTTTATGTCATACCTACCTACGTAAGTATGTACCTATCTACCGAATCTGCTTAGCTTTTGTAAGGGGAAGTCAATTCACTGCATGCATGCTATAATTTAATTCATGGCTAAAAACTATTCCCAAAGAAATACCTATACCTCTAGCTATGCTAAATAATTATGTAAACATGGCATAAAACTCTCTTTTGAACAGACAATCAATCGATCTAGATTAGGCTTAGGTACCTATTTCCCTTTTATCCTTGGTAGAGTGGTTAGGTAGATTACATACCACCCACACTAAAACAAAATCCGAAATTCAACAGACTCTAGTCTAGAGGGAGACTAGAGGCAAGACCTACTGGTAGGTACCGCAGCCACCCAGAGCTCAACATCGGTGCCGATAACTACCTATAACTAAATTGTCCGTGAAGCGAATGATCAAGCACGTTCGCAAGTAGCCATTAGTGAGTTGGCTCCCTGAACAAATGTTTTAAACGTGCGGGCGCTTCTGTGCAGAATTATTTTCAAAGTCCGCCAAGATGGCAGGTTCCAACTTGGAACCAACCTTCAACATAACCTATACACAGATAGGTACCATCTCGCGTTTTTAGATAGTTTTTATTTGGGAGTGTGAATATGGGCACAGGTAGGTACCTATGTAGTTCGGAGAGATGAGCCTATTTGACGTTATTATCATGACGTGATCGTGACGTCTCCTTTTTCCATACTATTTGCTGACACTGGCGGAGTCGTAGCAAATAGCAAGCGGCGCCATTAAGAAAGAAGTTGAAGTTGGTACAGCGCGCCTCAATCGTGCGGACAGGGAACTACGCAAATCCCATACAAAAAGGAGACGTCACTATCACGTCTCGTTACTAACGTCAAATAGACTCACCCCTCTAAACACCAACCAATTGATCGTTCGTTTCGAAAATATGTTCTGGCTTCTCAGCGGAAAAATCAATGAGCCTAGCTGCTAAACAAAGTTAGATTACAAAAAAGATGGTTAAGTTTTTACAAAGAACTTTAGGCATACCGCTGGGGTGACACCCTCCAGAGCGTAAGCCTTGTCTTGTAACAAGTTCACAAAAACTTTCCATGCCTTATCATAGTGTGGTAAGCTCCTAAGCTTGTGGTAAGTAAGCCTTATCGGAAGCCAATTCCCTCAATCAATTTTCGCATTTAATTCAATCTTGGGTCAACATGACAGGGGTCCGTCGAGACGGTATTCACAGTAATCAATCAAACGGTACATAATAGGGCTTCAGAGTGCCTATTGATAAGAATTGCTGAACTTTTCCGAAGTGCCTTTCAAGATAAAAATGGAATGGGATGTGTGTAGGCTTTTAACGGGCTAAATAATGAAAGGACCAACAAAATTTCACAGAATTTTCATGCGTCATTACTCAAGAAAATTCTGTGAAGGAAAATCTGGGTTTGGTAAACAAATTTTTTATTCTTATTTCATAAGAATATAATTTGATTCTGGATCGAAATTCGTAGAATTCATTAAGGTATAATAATATCTCAGAGGCCAAGTCACATGACTACATTTTGGTAAAGGCAAACACATTATTGCTATCTCTCCAAATTTTTAGATTCACATTCTTAGGGTTTGAAAAGTAATTAACCCCAACATGAAACCCATTCATTTCCTATCCTTCGGTATTTTAAAAGCTATTCTGATCCCAATTGACGAATACCAAAACTCGATAATCCCAATCAGGGGGCTTTGACATTCCCTCTAATTATAAAAACGGGCAATTTAATCACGTTTTCAATGATTCTAACGAATGAATTGTGCGCATATTGCCTGAACAAGAGGGATGATTGAGGGGCGGCCACACCACAATCTGGCTACGGAAGTTATGTGAGCTGCATAATCAATGGGCGCATAGGAATTTCGATATGACATTTAAATGGGTATGTAATTTTAGAACATGCATTGAATCAGTTTTTTTTTTAGTACATCGGTGCTTACTACAATTTTATGTGTACCACGACCATCGACCTGATACCCAATAAACGCCTAACAGTTTTTTAGTAACTACCTCATAAAGCAATTTGTGAATTGCGTCGTGGGCTGCATTATTATCTAAGATTATCATGTTTGATGTATACCTAATCTAGTTATGTAACTATATATTTTGTAGCCGTTACCTTTTCCTGAATAAATGAAATGAAATGAAACACCTACTTATTTGCTATGGAAACAAGTCTGTCAACCAACTGAGGTGTGCGGCCGCGGGGAAATGAATGCTAATTGGTCCGTTCAAGGTTACGACAAATCATAAACATTATTAAGGATGGGGTAGGTATACTTAGTTTCTATGAAAACAATAATCGATACTTGTAACAAGTTACCTATATTTACTAAAAATATTATAAATGCGAAAATTTGCATGTTTAGATGGATGGATGCATAAGGATGTTTTTAACTTTTTTTCTCTGAACGGATCGGGCTGAAATTTTGCATACAGGTAATTTTAATCCTGGAATCAAACATTTGCTTGATACAACCTCTTCCTGTTCCTTTAATCTCCGTACCGCCACATACAACTTTAAAATTTCCTATCGCCTTCTACCCATTCATATACCAAATCTTAGATTTTGTAACTAAATAATTTAATCTGATATATAGATGAGTGCAATTAAATGAAACACATAATTTTACGTACCAATAATGTTTTTATTCAATCAATCATTTTTAAAATGAATCAGCTTTGTGAAGATTCGTCTGACTGTAGGTTTACGAGCTACAGACTTTATTAAAAATGCATTTATTATATAGGTAATATAATAAACCCATATCGATATTCTGATCACGACCCGGCCTGGAACGGCACATCACGGCCATTGGTTATCAAAGAATCATATGCACAGTTGGTGACGTCGACCGGCCAAACAAATTAAGTTGATCTCTGTCAAAACTAATGTGAATTAGCAAATTTTATTCTATAATGAAACAAATCAGCTTAACTGTGAAATGTTATTCCATCTGTTTTAAAATTTGGGGTCTTGCTCTCTTTTTCACACCATTTTATGCTACAAGGAGCCATTGCACCAAGGCATTATGTATTATGTAGTAAGCTAGCGCAGAGATATTCACGGGTCACTGATTTGGTCATTACTGGCCGAATGTTAAAGGGCGTGGATTTATATAAGACCTATTTGCCTAATGTGTTACCTGAAAACGTTCGCCCTATATTAGGCGTCTATTGGGTATCAAGTCGATGACTACGACCGTCGTAGAAAGCTTCAATTTTCGTGTAGTAATTCGGCGTAGTCTCTTCGTCGGTCGCAAGCTACATATTTTGTAGCATTGATCCGTCAATGTCAACATCTAGCTAGGGGCTAGATGATGCTGTGTAGGTTGTCCATCATTATTTATTTATCTATTTAACGTCCATATCAGCCGTGGCAAGCTACAACTTTCGTAGCATTGCTACGTCAATCCCTACACCAGCCTTAGCAAGCTACAACTTTCGTAGCGGTGCTACGTCATTGTCTACATCCGTCGTAGCATGCTACAACTTTCGTAGCATTGCTACGTCAATGGTCACAATTCTACATCACCTTAGTTAGTTTGTGGAGTTTAGTTTTGTTTATTATGATATTATGATAACGTTAATAAGTTACAAGTTAGCCTTAGTAAGCTACAATATTCGTAGCTTTGCTACTTTAATTTCAAAGTCAGCTGAAGCAAGTGCGCGCGTGAGCGCTGCGCTCTATAATCTAATACCGAACAGCTTATTAAAACTGGTTTTAAGGCCTTTATTTTTAGATATTATCGCTGAACAAATTGACTATTGCCGAACGGTTACGGACCAGCCTAACTACCAATGATGTTAGCCACCGGCTTTTAATTTACTAATGTAGTCCTAAATCGTAATCCAGTTTATAGCTGTATTAACTAATCAGATTGGCGGCTAACCAATCATTCATTCTTAATCACGCTCTGCTATCGAACACGTTTAAATAATGCCCAGAGCATTTATGGTAAGGTCACACTATTACTAAAACTAGCGGTTTGTAGGTACCTTATTAGACCTGGGCTGATATGGAGCACCTTTCTCGTAAGAGTAGTGCCTTCCTATTGTTCTGTGTTAAGTATGTATGCTGCAAGCCGCGACAAAGTGACTTCTGCATTGACCGTAAAATGACGTAACAAAGAGCACCTAGTATCGAACAGGCAAACATGAGTCGCTCTCTTAACCTACCATAACCTTCTACAACTTTCTTTACGCATTACACTTCTAACAGAGTGGTCGTGGTCGTCTTAAAATCAAGTCAATCTATGACATTCTCCGAGTGACTCGCTGTTACTTTTTCGACGCTCATTGGCTGCATTCTGATTCAGCTCAAAAAAGAAGCAATGAACAGCGAAAATAGTCTTTAAACACTAAATTATTACAACGTACCAAATTATGACCAAAATAAATCAATCATTTACCAATCCATCTAAATCCGCAAGGCCAGTGTGTACCCAGCTCAAATGACCGCGTTTTGGTTGAATAGCGTGACGGCAATACCGCCTCATAAATGTTTCCATTAATTATGATCGGCAGATGTTCCTGTTAGGAAATAACCTAGCTGTAATAGACTGGGCAGAGATTTATACGTATAAGTCGTGTAGGCAAAGAATGGGATTGAAAATGTGTCAAATGCTGTCCCGGTTAGATCCAATTTGTCAAATATGATCTAAGCGGGACAACACGACTTATATTGCGTATAGGTACTAAAAATATTAACACAAACCTTTTTATAAGTATTTCGAAAGTTCCAGAAGTTTGAACCAGCATAACATTAGAACGTCTGCTCCAATTTTCTTACATCATAAAAAGCGAAGAATCACATCTATGCACTCTCTCGATCAAGACACCGTCTAAATAAGTAACCAACGAATGCAACAAGAATTAACACTTTCAGTGGCCGCTGTAGCTCTCCTAAGGCTCGGTAGTGATTGAGTTGTAGGTAGAAACTAGAACGTACTTCCTCCGTCCCTTCATCCGTTCCCCATTAGCAAAACAAGCTAAAGTCATCATTAGCTAAGCGCAAAATTAAAGTTTCGCTACAATAGCGTCATTCGATTATATTCTCATCTCGGGTAACTTGGGAATAGAGAATACGACGTTTTCCAGTCCCGATAACTTCGGGGTTACATTTGGGCCAATCCCGGGATTTTCAGGATCGAAAAATCAATTTAAAGTTATAAGAAATCAAATAATATTCCAAAAATTTTTCTTATAAATTAACCCAGTGTGAGGCTTACGCACTATAATAATAAAACCTTAAATTTAAAGTTGCTTATAATGTTGCATGAAACGAACCAAAAACACTTATTTCACCTGTCATTTATCAGCTATCTTGTCTTGCTAGCAAAAGGTGTATGAAAACTCGCACCTGACATCGTGTACCTAAGCAGTATTTTGTATCAATAAATGCGGGGCGCGGTCTCAAGCAGAATCTGATATCGAACCGAAATATCGAAACAGCCCGGTACGATAGAAGGGATAATCAAGGGATTGATTCTGATACTGCATTATCTTGTAACAGCAGTATAATATATATATATATATTATATATATGTATATATGGTCAAAGGTAATTTCTTTTGCTTTATTTTTCATACCTACATTATTCTTAATCTCTCAAATAAACATGAATACTGACATTGAAAACACTGATTGATTAGGATAAATTACTAAGTTATGCTAAGCGTGTGGGTTCTTTCAACACTATTCCAGTATCCCACCATGGACGTAACTGGGTTTATGTAAAATGATCCCTTCAATGAAGTGGGAAAAGCACATCTGTAAAGCACTGCTACAGCTTAGCTCCCACACGGCTCCATTCACCTAAATATTACTGAAGGCACGCAGTTTACGTGGCGATTGCTAGCAGCAAGCCCGTTGTTTACGCACGGTCGGCAAAGAATCAATTTATCAATCGACCGCTGAAAGCTTACGGTAGGAAAGGCGTAAAATCAACGAGCACCCAAATCAAGGTAGCGCAACCTCACTACCGCGCGTCTGATATGAAGTCACTGTAAACTCTTTTTTAAATATTACGAGTACTGACTACTTATTTTTGTGCTGTAGGTTACGTTAGCAGTACCTACAGCCCATGTACCTAATACAACCTTAACGAGTTGATTTGGTAGCTTAAAACAGGAATCGTTACAAATTTTTGTAACTTTAATTGATTTAAGTTGGATTTTGTTGAAATCTTAGGGGGCACCTATAAATGACGTGAGGCCATTTTGGAGATTTTTCGACACCCTCTATCCCCTTGGTGAGATGTCGTGAGATTTTGCACGACCCCCTCCATCCTCCCCTAATCTCACGTGAGATTTTTCAAAACACGTATTTGAATGTAAGTAAGTGCATCAAGCTCAGATTGCATATTTTATTTTTTTCAACGTTCGAGATTGCATTTGCATTTAAGACTTCTAATAACATAGTAACAGGAAAGTAAATTACCGCAAATTGAAACCAATTTCCTTTTACAAATTTTAATCGCGTCAACACGAAAAAAAACTACTTTTATTAAGGACTGCTAAAATTCGTGGATAAAAATAATACGTGATATTTGCCGAGACCCCCTTCGCCCCCACGTGAGATTGGGTGAGATTTGGCTTGACCCCCTCTCCCCCTAAACGCCTCACGTAATTAATGGACGCCCCCTTACTTTTTTGCTGATTATTTTAAGAACATTTTATTATGTTGTTGATAAAACGATAACAAAAAGGCTGATTTAAAAAAAAAACGGACTTTTCATTGCTTGTCTTAAATCCCATGTTGGTGATAAAAAGATAACAAAAAGGCTGATTTTATAAAAAAAACTGGCGTTGCTTGTCTCAAATCCCGGGATTGCCTCAAGTTAATCCCGACATCCCGGGATTGGATATAAGAACCGGGATTAGATAGAGGATTACTCTACTTGGGAAGCTGATTACGGGCGCCATCTTGTCGTCATTTACATTAGGTAAGCCTGAAATACACGTTCTGGAATCAGACACGAGATTATTAGAGGCCTGCCTAGTCGGTAATTTGAGTAATTTTTTAAAAATTGTTAGGGAGTTTTTAATGCGCAGAACGATCATCTAGTCTAGGTCTACAGCTACCTATATAATCGTTTTGCGCATTAACCTACTTTCATTAAGTAGGTAGATACGTATTATCTTTGGTTTCGTCATCATCATCACCAAACCCGTAGAATATTATTATGATATTAAAAAACAGCCTAATGCTACTATACGGTACCTAGGTACCTACATAATTCAGTTGAGGTCAATACAGGAATAAAACGCATATTGTACGTACGGGGTCCAATTCTGCCAACCCATCGTTTTCCTATGACAATGGTAACGTCGCAGAATCGTCACGTAGAATCCGTAGACGAAACTCTAAATAGTGCGTGCGTTACTATTTGCACGGATAAATTGATAGAATGGTCTTTTAACGTGCGTCTGTTGTTTATTTAATATAAAGGAAGATTATCAAAATGTGTCATTATGTGAAGATAGGTAGGTACACAGTGAAGTGACTAGTTTAGACGACGTTAGAGACGTGTTGAGAGAACCGTCGACAATAATCCAACAGTTAATCGCGCGGCTGAAATTTATTTTAATTAATTCGCACACAACACATTACAACCCATAAAAAAACATTTTAGTTTTAATCAAATCAATTGTTGATGAGAGCTTTGTAAATTAAATTGTTTGCACGTGAACATAGACCTTCGGTCAGGGTAAGTAAGGTAGGGGTGATTTCGTTCGTCCGAGACATAGGAATATTATCTATGAACCGGAATTTGAAGTCGGTTTATCGTTTTTTAAAACACGCCAAATTATTTTATGGATTGCTTTTCGTCTTTATGCATTGAGACTGGAGTCATAGGTATAAATAATTTAAGACTGGCACTAGTCTTTTACAACGGGATATTTACCATGTTTGAATTTGGAGCTTTCCAATATTTCGGCAGTTTCATGCGCCATAATCACGGAATAACTGAAGCAAGGAACATAAATGACTGAAGGCACTGCGATTGAGTTTTTATTGGCAGACATACCGCTCTACCCTAATTTTTTGTCTTTTGTTACGAACGTTACCACTACGACCGGTTCTATTCAAAACTCAAATCATGGGAAACATCCCGTTGTAAATGACTTTAGTGTTATTAACCGTGATGGTTTTAAATTTTAAAGACTGGCTATACAAAAAATACTACATAATTATATTCAGCTGAGAATTCCTACTACCAAGTAATGGTCAGTAAGTACCTACCTCAATTTATTGCTACCAAAGCGGATAGAAAAGAAAAATATCCAATAACATCTGTAATAATGTGATGGCCATGCGACTATTCTGACATTCTGCATTTAGTTATTGGCAAAGAAGTAGGTATCGTACCTACTAATCTATAAGTTTACGTGACGACTTCAGTTTGGTAGCTACCTCGACAATAGATAGGTACTACGACCGCCGCCGCCGCCGCCGCCTCTGTGCGTCCGCGCGTTTACAGTGAACATGTGAAACCGCTTGCACGGTACGGCACCGCGCCGCCCGCCCCATTTTGACGGCAACCGTATGCATATGAAAAGAGCCTTAGCTTCGAGTGATGAAAATATTTTAATTTGTTTAGTCCGGCGCGCTAAAAGTACTGAACCTAGAGGTATACCGCGCCGCGCTGCCGCGCTTAACGCACCAATCAGGAACACTCCATAGAAATAAAGGCGCTCGGTAAGTTTTCCTATACCGAGCGTGCTGATATCGTAGGTACCGAAACTTTACCGGCTACAGTGCATTCACAGTTATTTTACCTCTGACAGATGTTTTCTGAGTGTTGGTATAACTGTCGAGTCGTCTTGCAAAGCTCACAGGTATGTAAAAAAGGGTTACCCGTTTTAAACATTTTACCCAATTAAACTGGAAACTAGAATGTTGATCTGTTGTTTATTATTGATTGATATAATATTATTGGTACTTACATATTATGTTAATCGAATATTGGTACAACTGTACTGATTTTGTATGGAGATAAATATTTTATTAAAAAAATTACTTCCAAATACCTGATTAAATATTTAAGAAATATCGTATTATGTGTACCATTATCACACAAAGTGTAATACTAAATCGGCATAGTTAGGTAATATTAGCAATACTGTTTTTACATTTCGTTTAAGGGAGTCATAGAAGTTATATATGGCAATATAACGCTCAGATTGCCAACCTAACAGCTAGAGGTAAAATAACTGTGAATGCACTATACTTAGAAAACGACCTTAACCACAACATAACCTACCTAACTTACTGGTTTTTCCCCATTACTTAACTAAAACAAACAAATCTTTGGAAGTACATAATTTATTTTCATGTAAAAACTACAATTATTTACAAAATCATAGAATCTATAAATCCATCACATAAGGAGTCACCTACCTAGTTATTCGTTTATAAGCGCTAATTTTACTTTATAGTACACACTGGTTTATAAGTATAATAATGGAAATATAATAGTTTGTCGAAATAATTATCTAGAGGTAATATCAAAACTTTTACAGGCTATTAAAATATTTACCGACTTTTAATTATGGTCTGCAGTTATTATGATGGATAATAAAATGTCTTGAAACAAACACTTCGCTAAACATATTCAGAAAAATAATAATCTGTAAAAGTTTCAAAAGATTTATACTTAATAAATTAATAAAATATAATCTCTTATGAATAACATATTTTTTTTACTACTAGACACTACAGTTGTGTTAAATATTATTTATTCCGTGTTGTTGTAAATAGTCTCCTGCCAGGGACCGATTAGTCCCCTACATTCATTTCAATTTCAAATTTAATCTAGGTTCTGCCAGCGACTTCGCACGCGTTTTTCTATGGAAAAGTTTAAAGTTTATTTGTTCGCATGGCCACTGATTTATGGGTCGACTAGATATTCCAGGTCTAGACCTACATCTATGCAAAATTTCAGCCCGTTTCCTTCAGAAGTTTTGGTTTTAGAAGTATCCAACATAATGTCCATCGAAACTTTCACATTAATAGTGTGATGAGAACGTTCAGTAGTAGATACTTTCATATAAAAAAATCTAAGTTTAAAGAACCTACATTACATAGGTACACGAAAGTGCATGGAATTAATTGTGTCGTAAAAACCATAACCATATAAAATATATCATGATAATAATAGTTATAAACTATGAATAAATAAAACTCTAAAGGAAATAGTTTAAATTCATGACTAAGTACATAAAATCACTAAAAGAATATAAGACAAAAAGTCAAGTTTAGACCGATATGGAGAATTGAGCAGGCTTTAGAACTATTCATATAAATTCAATAAGAATCAACGAATGTTACAAACTTTACATTCTTCTAAACCGTAGAAAATACATTGATTATTTATAAGCATACAAACATTAAACGATTTTTACATTCGCTAGATACATTTAAAATTAGATTAAGATGACAAGTCGAATTTAGCAACTAGATACAAATAAAATACATTAACCGAAAAAAAATAAAAAAGGCTGATACACCTTTAAACAAACAAAATGAAAATATAGGTTATCTATAAAATAGCAGGAATATGTTACTCGTCACTTTTTACGCCAAAAACATATCAAACTTGTATAGCTAATAATAGTTGTGGAATCATGTTTAAGTTTAGCGATTTGTATCAAATCACGGTAAATGCATGATATATGTAGTTCGTTAGCAGTTAGTACGTAATTTTAATAATAAATATAGCCATTTTCCTAGTATTTGAATACGATGAAATTAGTAATACGTGCTTATATTTGATAATACTGATTTACGAAAATGTATGAGTGATAAAAATAAAACATAATGTAAAAATACAGACATTAGCGTAAGCTTATGTTAAATAAGGAATAAGGAGAATGCGTCACGACAGGACATTTTCTACATGATTTTCTAAATTTATTTACAAGCTGTTCAAAAGTTACAGCAAATAAACACTTTGAAATATGTATCGCCTTTAAAATTAATCTTATTAAACAAGGAATTCATATTAATGTTCATCATAATCATCAGACATGATTGAGTATTTAAATATAAGTCAATTGCTTGTCCCGCATTTTACTATTGTTAGAATCACATTATATTGCTTGGATACAATGATAATTACTAAAATTGATACCAAAATACACTTAAAATTTTACCTAATACCTACAAGCAAAATGCCTACTAAATTCTCGGATTAAATTTAGATTTTCGAGTTAAATTGTCAAATATTCGAGTTTTATCTTTAAGTTACATCGGTACGTCTAGTGCTTGCAACTTATGTGTTCTGGTAGAGAACATGTAGAACTTTTAATCCGTCATTCAAAATTACTCACTGGTTGAAAATAAATACCTGCGGATCGCACTGTATAATGAGCCCTCAATTTCGATACTCAAATGTACCGAGACGTTCCACATTTTTGTATGGGGTTAGCGTAGTTCCATGTACGCACGCTATAGGCGCTGTACCAAATCCCATCCGTCATCGTGACGTTCCACAAAAATGGAACGTCACGATGACGGTTCGATACTATCGAGCACCCAAACTCAGGGATCTGAACAGAGATGGCAGTGGCACAAAACGTTAGCACTAGATTACTAATTTTAAATAACTAGATTTTTTTAGCTACATACAATAAAACTAGCTAAATGGTAGAAAAAACTTACCAGGTATAAAACTACGACTTACTTTTATTACAAGCTAGGTATTGTTCTGAGTAGCTTAAATAGGGCCTTAAATTGCGTATTTTATTTTAATTAGTGTATTACCATTTAATTACTGTATTTTTGCTTAATTTTACTGTATTTTTCACACACGTCACTTGTCTCGAATTATCTGAGCTGAGCTTGAAGTTAGGCATAGGGGATAATTTTCCTTGTATCTTTATGTCTTGTTTAAACACAGAGTAACACCGGCGAGACAGTGGTCAATAGAGTGGTACTTATAATCTTATTGAACAGTGCTCGGCCCCCTAACTCGTCCACGTTACTTGTAATCACACATAACAGCCTTAAGGCTGATGTATGCCCCAACGGCCTTGAGCACACAAAATAATTATCTGAAGCCGTATAAATAATTTGTTGTAATCGTAAAATGTTCAATTTGTGTAAAATACTTTGATAAATTGTTGAGTCCAAAAAAAATCTGAAAATTGATTTCGAGTATTTTTCTGCACCCAAATGTTTACAGGTACAGATAACTATTTTGTGATCTCAAGGGCGTTGAGCCATACACCGGCCTGAAAGCTTTTTCTAGCAAAACTAAGCTGCGAAAGTAAGAGATTGTGTCAAACCATTTTCACCAAATTTCATAGCTTAGTGATCCTTGTGGCTATATTTGACACATTTCCGTGAATAACTAAACAGCTTAATTATGATCTAAAATACGGATAAAAAAGAGGATAAAAAAGCTTGGGACGGGATTGTTCCAACTCGAAAAATAACAAATATCTAACAGGATACAGGTTTCTTCGTCGCTTCTTTACTTTAGTCTACATACCGAAGCGACTGAAATCAAAAATATCACTTTATTTCCGTGTCAGTGTTTAATTATTAAGAATTTGACCTTTTCTAAGTGTACATTTATTTTATTTAAGGAAATAAAGAGTTTTTGACTTTGACTTTGAATTTGACTTTGAATTTGAATACCGCTTATATCTGAACAGTATTTAGACAGAAATTCGTGGAACAAGGGACCACATTTTTTCTCTGCCTATAGCCAACATAACACAGGCCTAGATAAAACAAACAAAGCTTTTGACTTTTGTTCAAACCTCGATGTGGTCATCAGGAATCGGTGGATGTTTTAATTTCTTCGGGTTGAGTATTTGCGGTTTTTGCGTGCGTGTGTGCCAGACGTATACTTTTGAGCAGTTGTCAGCGAGCGGTTCTAATTCTTCAGGCGTTATGAAGTACTTCAGAATTTCGCTCTCCTGGAAATAAAAAAAAACAATTAAGAATGGGGCAATAAGGTTTATGATTTTAGCATAAGCATAGTTGTAATGTTGCATTATCACACTAATAACTATACTAATCACATTAATAATTATAAATGCGAAATATTGGATGTTTAGATGAATTAATGTTTGCTACCTCTTCACGCCAAAACTACTGAAAGGATAGGGCTGAAATTTTGCGTTTAGTTAGTTCTAGGCCTGGAATAAACATAGGCTACTTTTATCCAATGAATTAGTTCACATAGGAAAGAAACAATCTTAAAACGTATCCATAGAAACACGTGTGCGAAGCCGCGGGCAGAATCTAGAATAAAATAAACTATCATCATCATTCAGCCTGTGGCTTCCAGCATGTACCCGCATTCTTTCGCAGGTCGTCGTCCCACGACTGCCGAATTGCGGTGGAGACCAGCGGTTGTCGGTTTTTCGGGATTATTTATTTAAAGGGTTCCGTACTCAGGGGACTTAGCCTCCGCTGTCTGCCCGAATAAAAATAAAATAAATTTAATAATGAAGGGGTCAAACGTCCATACCAAGTTGAGTACCGATCAAAGAAGTTAAGCAACGTTGGGTTACGCGGTTAGTACTTGGATGGGTGAACGTGTCGTGTTGGCTTTTTGCTTTTTTCGGTTTAAAAAAACCCGTTTGTTATATAGAATAGAATAGAATATAATAGAAAATCTTTATTTGTGAAACATAATTTAACACATGACATACATTGCTTATAACTAATATTAAATTTAATGTAACAAACGTCACCGGCTCAGCTTAATGCTGCTATGGTACTTGTGCCATTGCAGCGCTAGTTTTCAGCGGTGCCAGGGTGCTAAATGCAGCGCTACTCGCTACACCAATCACATAGGAGCTTTTTAAAAAAATAATTTACAAACAAAGCATAAATAGCTTAACTCTAATTAAATTGATGTTAAAGATAAAAACGAATTACGCATTTTTATACAAATAGAGCTTAAGTATTAATGGTAGTTATATAAGCCCATTTCTAAAATTGATAGATAAATAACTTGTAGAAATTGGATGTATCTCAGATTAAGGTCTTAGTGTGAGTATGTATGTATTGTAGGGTGTGTGTGAGGGTGTGTGTGCGTGTGTAGTTATGTACTGAGTACGGATGGTAGGTACGGAACCCTCCGTGTGCGAGTCGACTCGCACTTGGCCGGTTTTATTATATACATATTTAGTAAAGGTAAATATGATGCAAATTTCCGGTAAATCGTGAAAGTTTCTGAACGATCAGAAACATTCATTAAAATTATTTAAAACAGCAATAATTAACATTTTGTTACATAAAGATTATAAGAAGTGATGCAAATGCATATACATTTATGTATAAGACGAGTGAAATAAAGAACCCGCCAAGTGCTAGTCGACTAGCACACGTAGGATTCCGTACCGTAAAATTCAGGCAACTTTTTCAAAGAACATAAAATTTTCTTGTTCGGAGACCCCTATAAATTTTCAACTTTATTATATTTTTACTATTTGTTGTTATTACTGTTGAAGTGTTGCTTATTTATAGAAAGTTTCATGTGTCTACCTATTGTGGTTCAAGAGATTACAGCCCTGACAAACGAAGAGCAAAAATAGACAAAACAACACCTTTTTGTATGAAAATTATTATTATTATTTGTATAGCGGCAAGAGAAAAACACATTCTGTGAAAATTTCAACTGTCTACCTCTTACGGTTCATGAGATAGAGCCCTGTGCCAGACGGACTGACGGACGGAGAGCGGAGGCTTAGTAAGCCTAAAAAGCGATAAAACAAAATTATATATGTGGATGTAACACACAAATCAGGGAAAGTGGCGTTTGTCGGGAACATAGTGATTAGGTTCTTTTCACTGAGAACAGTCAACAACATTTGTGCATGTGGAACTGTCCTTCCAATAGATTAAACCATTAGTCACATGGAGACCAGATAATTTTACCATTCTTAAGCAGGGTTTGCACCGCGAGCGGAGCGGACTCATTTGACTCCGCTTAACTAGTAAGACTCGTAAACTGCATACTTGTATTTCCACCAACAAATAGTTGAGCGGAAAGGACCGAGCGAACAGAAAATTTGAAACGAACACCGCTCACTTTTCGTTAATTTTTCGCTCATTACCCTTTCGCGGTGGAAAACCGGAGTTAAGGTTTCGGAAGAAAACCCTTAGGCCTTACTTACATAACCTTAACTTTTTGGAACACGGATGAAGCGGCACCATGTTTTGGCCAGGGTACGAAAAGTTTATCTAGTAACGCTACTTTCATTTTAAAATTGTACAATCATCATCACTGAAAACCAGCGCTTGGTGGACACAAAAGTTTTCATCCAGAACAATGCTGAGTTTAAGGCCATGTTTATCCTAAGCCTTGCTCCGCACGAAAAATAAGCACCAAGTAGATTTAAAGTGAAGGGTAAATAAAATATTTTCTATTATATATAGACAAGTCAAGTCTATAAAATAATTATTCTGTAATTCTTTATTGTTCTAGATGAAAATGTAAGACTTATGAATGCAAATGATATCCTAAAGAGCAATTCTTTAAAATCGGTACGTAACTTGTAACTGAATAAGAAATACCATTTTGGTGTTTCAAATTACATTCAGCCTAGTCGCAACTTGCGACTCGCAAGTGAGTTTGTGATCTGACTAGACTATTTTTGCATAAAAAAGATATTTATTCTACAAATAATAAGCTTAAATCAGTTATAATCACTTATTATAATCATTAACCATTGATTTTACTATAAATACTATTTTCCAAATTACCATCACATCAGGTTTTCCAAATTAGCAACAGGACGTGGTTGGATTTGTTGGACAAATAGTGGCGATGGGAATGGGTTAAATACCTCAAAAATTTCTAAAAACGCTCCTTCATAATTTGGTCCCTGACCGCCATCTTGTAAATTTGGCGGACTAACCGTATAGCATATCGAAAGATGGCGCCTATCTTAAATAGTTTACGGCCATTGAAAGTAGATGGCACTGTTAGTTTCCGTGAAACCCTTCTATTCCACATCACCTTCCTTTCCTCTACAGATATCAATAGTATAGGTTTGAATGCTTTTGTTTTCGTTATTTTGATTTATTATTTTCGTTTCTCTCATTCCAATCTAGCCCTAAACTGAGGCAAGTTCCGTCAACACTTCATCAATAGGTGCTTGGCTAGTACTTAGTGTTTCTACATACTTTCTGTTTCCTGTGTTTCTCATCAATCCAATACATAAGCTTGATAAAGTTATTTAATTTTTTTCCTTGTGTGTAAAATGTAAGTATATACTTAATGTTATTGCCAAACATAATACCTGAATCATTAGACTTATTTAAATTAGACCTACTACCTACCAGATATATGTTATCATGCAAGTGGTGTTTACCTGTAAGCAGTTTGTGCACAATGTCAATAATTCGTAGTTAATTACCCATGTTGGTATTTATTAAGTCTAGCTGCAACCCGCGGCTTCGCATGCTTTTTTCCGGAATAAAAGGTAGCCTATGTCCGGCCCCGGGATACCATCTACCTCGCTGCCAAATTTCACCGAGGTCCGTTCAGCCGTTCTTGAGTTCTAAATAGTATAACTAACACGACTTTCTTTTATATATATAGATTTAGATGTAAGAACTCTGTGTATGAAACCAAAAACTAATAAAAAAAATATCCTATCATCATCATTATCAGCCTGTATATATCCACTGCTGGAAAGGACATAGGCCTCCCACAAACGACGCCACGAATAGCGGTCCTGAGCCGCCTCCATCCATCGACTCCCTGCGACCGCTATGGTGTCGATGACGTGCACGCGGTGTCGCGAATCAGCCTTCCACAGAACTTCCTAAACACGACATTCTTCGGCCAAAATCCGCTATCCATGAAAGTTGAGAGACGATCCGTCGGCACTCTCACCATAAATGAAGCGAAGTTCACATTACGGCGCGAATCCAGCTTCTCGACTCTCATACTGATACAATGAAACAAGAGTTTTAAGGTTGTAGCAGATCAGAGCACCGCTACCGCACAGCACAAAAATGTGCATTCAAATATGGGCTTTAAGTCGTAACATTTAGATGCATTTCATATTGATGGAATCAGAAGACAGACAGCTCGTGGACCACTAGGCTGAAGCTTGTGGGAAGCAATTTCGACACTGTAAAATATATCTAAAGATAATGAATAATTGAATGCACATTTTTGTGCTGTGCGGTAGCGGTGTTGGATTAATGTGCGCCGAGTTTTACACTACACACAACTAAGTATTGTTAATGATTGTGATAATTATTCCTAAATAAATATTAACACTGCTAAAGAATTAGCCTCGTAAGTCATTGTTGATAGGCATCAGAGGTCATATAAATGAACTCTGTAGGTACCTTATCTACCGCGCACTAAATTTATAATTTATCTATACAGGGTGTTTGGTATTACAACCGCCATATTTTTTTGGGGAGTTGGAGGAAGGGGGAGGGGGGTCATGTCCTACCTGACAGGGTTGCTTTGATATGATTTTATAAAGATTTTTTGAAAATCACCACAGGCAGCCTTAGACTAGTATCGCTTAAAAAGATGATTCAGTTTTAAA
The DNA here is from genome assembly GCA_963662085.1 of Eupithecia inturbata. NCBI lineage: Eukaryota > Metazoa > Arthropoda > Insecta > Lepidoptera > Geometridae > Eupithecia > Eupithecia inturbata. The sequence continues at coordinate 7,224,463 of OY759187.1, forward strand.
GTTTTATAATATACATTCTTCTAAATCTCTGTCAGACCCTTTGATAGGTACCAAACAGTCTGAGATTTAGACTGGTTCTCTGTCGTCACCGTTTTACTTATAGTCTCGCGTATAGCGTATAGCGCGGGAGACCGCGCTGCTGCCGGCCGCTGGCCGCTGCATCGCGACGTGAATAGAGCCTTTGGCCTTAGGCCACCTTAGGCTTCGATGAATTATATCTGATCGAAGACCTTAGGTATTGACTAAAAATATACGTAGAAAAAAGCAGCACATCGGTTTTTGTCAAGTTGTGTCGTTCTTTTCTTTCTTAGTGTTTCTTGCGTACTTACTATAAACTGTTAATAAAATAATGTTTCCTTTTTCCTTATCAACAATGTAACTAACGCCTCCTGGTCCTTCGGGAGGAAGTAGTGAATTAAAATACATACACATAAAGGGCGGCACAATATTTTTACGTGCTGAACAAATCTTACAAAAAAAAAATTAAAATATATAATCAAAATTTAAAAAAATTATTTAAGTAACATTTAATCGCGATAAACGCTAGACTATGATGATAATAGGAAAATATGTTTCCTACGTTTAAGTACAATCTATATTTATTTTGTTTTTTAATGTTTATTTAACCTAACTTTTAATTATTTTACTCTTTTATAACATTAAGGTTGTGTTATTTGTTTTAGTTTTTTTTAAGATTATTTCACATTTGATTAAAATCCTATTATGCTTAAATCATTTGTTTCATTTGTATGTAACTATACTTACGTCAATGGGGACAAAAGAAAGGATATTTTTTAAGTTTCCGTTGTCCCCATAACAGAAAACGTCGATGGTGACAACGGGAAGGAAATTTTATGACTTCCCGTTGTCCCCATAATGGGGACAGCGTCAATGGGGACAACGGGAACACATCGTCTGCTTGCTGAGTGGACTATTTAGTGCCTACCAACCCAATGTTTGTATTAGTATAATACTTAGTTCACCTGTGTTTTTGTCTGTGTGTGTTTGTTATCTAGTTCTAAGTAGTCTCTTTTGTTGTCTCAAAGTTTGTTTGTGTGTAGTGTGCTATAAATAATTTTCTTTCTTTTCTTTTCTTTCTTATTGTGCTAGTTAGCACCTTTTTGACCTTGAACCGGGCTCACAATATACATGTCGATGATTGTTGGTAGGTACAGTTAACTATCAACAACTGTTTATCGTGAGATCTCAATAAATACTAAACAACCAACGCGAACAACTCCAGATTAGAATAGTAATGACTGAAAAGCGTGACTGGTAAGTACTCGAAATAGAAACATATTGCTGTACCGGCTAGAGAGGTTTCAATTTTATTTGTTTTATCTCTTAGGGATAGCTAATAATCACACTTAAATATTAACTATAGGAAATCTTAAATAAACTTAATTGTAAAAGTGTGACCATCCCCGTTATCCACAAGTTACTACAATAGAAAGGGGTGGTGTTAGTGAACTTAAAATAGGTATTAATATTAAAAACAATTTAATTTTATTTACATAACATAAATCTTGATTACCTATGTACGGTAATCAAGATTTATGTATAACATAAATCTAAACATAATCTAAAGTTAAACATGGCACTTTATTTTTTTTGACAGTTATACATTGATTAGTTATATTTTTTATTTGTTTTAATATTAATAGTTTATTTTCAAAAATAACATCGGATGACAAGATGAGGTTGATGGCTTTTTTTATACAAATTAAATGTAAATTTTGAATATCCGACAACTATTTCTTGATGAAAATCGTAAAATACCCAGTCAATTTAAACAGAAAACGTAAATAGGTGTTTACCTATTTTTATCCTTTAGCATAATACTTTAATGACATCTTTTTATGAGTTCACTAGGGCAAATTGCATTATGACTTTATGAGCTACGAGGAAAAAACTACCAGAAATTTACCATCATACATAACCTACCTATTACATTCAAGATTTACAAACGAATTTGTAATAATATTTGATTAAGGTAAAGTTTGTTGTTATTTATGTAATTTTAAGCTTTACCCAGTGGTACCTCAGATACTTAACTGCGTGAACTTAGCTGCGGAATGGTCGTGGAATATTAAGAAGCCGGAAGAGCTATGTTGGGTTTCCAAGGTGACTTGTGGCCGTCACCTTTCCTCATATTTATAATACTAGATAGATAATATTTTTTATTAAGTTCACACACAAACAGCACAGGAAAACATAACAAATCAACAAAAACAGTATTTAGGCAAGTATACATAAGGAAAAAAAATAATTTAAGCAAGAGCAAAACAACCAAAAATAAACACAATACCTAAAATAGACACCTACCTACCACCAGTGCACAAGCCCTAATAACGAGTAGGCAGTCACCGCCCACCCTGGGCGGGGGCTCTATCACCCGTTCCTGCGCTGCGCCGTAGTGAACCCAAAAGGGTCAGTCTCAGCTTTATGCTAAGTAACAGAACTGTTACTAAGTAACAGAAGCTGATATAATAGTATTGATGGCATCTACTTGAAACCCAGAGTGCACTTTCCACGAGAATTTAGCGTCCGGATGGTCTAGAAACAGTGTAGAATTTAGCGCGGAACCGGAAGGGTTTCCACACTGTGTTACATAGCAGCCAGCATTCTAATATTACTAGCAGAAGCTGGTTGTAAGTAAGTATACAATAACTGGCAATGGCCTTTATTAACAATGAAAATTACAGTTAAATAATAAAAACAAATTAGAACTAGTATTTACAATTGAAACAATTAAGCTAACTGCAGACTGTTGCAAATAACCTACAGGTAGCTCAACTGACCCATATCAATACCAGTCGGAAGCGTCCCCGAGACGCTGGCTGCATTGCCTCGATGTATGGCAATGGTGATGCGCTGCTCCAGATACCCACCAGCTCTGGGCTCACGCGTCGCTTCGACCAGACGCTCACATAATTTTTTGAAAACTCGGAGAGCCTCGGTACCCCACGGACCTAGGGTCTCGACCCCAAAGGGAGCAAACGTGTAGGCTCTGTCGAGACCTGCATATTTGCGTCTCTTCTCAGTAACATTATATAATGTAAGTAGATGACAATTACTAACCTGAAAGCCAGACTGGACTTTCCTTGAGAACTTAGCGTCGGTGTGGTCTAGGAACAGAGTGGCATTTATCGCGAACCCTGCCATGTCAATAGGGAATGGCCGGAAGGGTTTCCACACTGCGTTGTACCCGGTGACCTTTCCGTCTGTAACCACTGGCATCTCAACTCGCATGCCGCCGACAATGCCGACGGGCCAGACGCCGACTTTTCGTACTTTCCGCATCTGGAAAGTGTTTTTGATTTCGTAAGTTTTATGCTCAGAACAGAAATATATGTCGCAGCAGTCAAACACACAGAAACACATACAATGCAGTATCTTTGTAGGTACCTACCTATTTAGTAAAGCCCTATTGGAGTTTTATTAATTGTAGGTATATAGTAAAGCACTTTCTTCAACCTAAACCTAATATTTACTGGGTGTAAATCTTTTTGGCTTAACTATAAGATCAATATGTATTACCATATATTTATAAGACACGCTGTTGATTTACCAATAAAAAAATATAATTATAAAAAAATATGATTATGTATTGTGTCAACAAGACCATAACAGAGTGGCGCCCACCCAACGCTAGGAGGCGACATGAAAAGCCCAGATGAGATTGCGAGTTGATCTTCCATTGCGGCCTGTTCCTGGGATACGAGGAGTGGCAGGAGAAAAGGCAGACCTTTGCTCAACACAGGAAAGGCTAAAAATTAAATAAATAATAAGCGGCTCGGAAGATCAAGCTGTCAAAGATGCGTATAAGGGAAATCGGGGCTATTATAACCAGACGGCCGTCCTAGGTGCCGCTGGATTGACGAAGTAGAGGCCAATCTGTGCGTTTTCGACGCAACTATATTCCGATTACGCATTTATTTAACTTTTGACAGCTCGAGTGACGATCAATTAGTGGTGTCCTAAGGCTTTACCACCATTCAGATGATGGCTAAATAAACAAATGCATTACAACTTTGGCAACTGATTGCGCTCTCAACAATTGGAAAACTTCATAGGCATGCAGGTGTCAAAAGTTAAATAAACTCGTGGACGGAGTATAGCCAGAGCAAAACGCCTGGAGAAGTCTTGTGTCAGAGATGCATGATCCGCTTTGGTTAACCATTAACCTAACTAAGTACTTACTTATTAGAGACCTGTACGTGTGTTGGCAACACAAAAAATATTGTTCAATGCCACACGTTACATTAATACAGAGCTGTGAGACAACGCTAGACGTAAATTAAGTACCTACGTACTAGTGTGTCATTCGAGAATAGAGAGATACAATCATAATACACGTAAGCTATTAATTTACAATTGAGTACACGAACTGATAAAATTCAATATTTATTGGCAAAACTCAATCACTATTTACCTATTTACAACTAGTAAGCATAACGATGTTCGTTTATCATTTAGCGGCTTTATGTTCTACATAAATTATGATAAAAGCTTTGCTTCGAACCAAAGGTTTAAACTTTAAATTATTGTCGTGATTTGGCTCACGAACGTACGTATTTGGATGCCAAATGAGCTAATAGAATTAAATGAAACCTTCATCGAAGAGTCTATCCTTGACTGTTTGACCTTTTAACACTTTCACGGCCGAATAGTACGAATCTGTTCTTTAAGATTCTATGGCGAAAATGCCAATTAGAACTACCCCAACCTACCTACCTAATTACTATACCTAAAGTAGTTTTTAATATGGACTACGATTAACTCACACAAGAACCACCCAATATTATTTTATTTTCCTGGTCATTAAGTAACGATCAACTGCCAATTTTCATACAAATTCAAAAAAGATAAGGATCTAGCAACGATTTTGACTCTGGTTTCAAACTGATGGGTGTATCGACACCGGAGACAATATCGGTGCTTATCGATCCTTTACGAAATAGAAAACTATGATTGGACCGCCTTAATGCAAGCAATGGTAGAGATAAATATTTGTTAGTACCTATTACTACAAGCGGAAATATAAACGTTAGAGGAGACTATTCTAGTTTCTTGGTGGACTCATATTTTAATGTTGATTACATGCAATTACTATTGAATAGTCTCATATCCTTTGCAATAAACCTTATGAACCTGGAAGCTATAGAGATAAGCCGCGCGTGCCACCGGTATATTCGCCGCAACATCGTAAATAAGCTCTAATAGTTGATCGTGATGTCCTACTGAAGATTTGTGAAACAGATAACGTAGGTTTAGACGGGTTACTTTAACCCGGATATACGCAAGAGGAAGTATAATTATGTACACTAGCCAAACTCGATGTGGACAATTTGTACACAAACAAAAAAAAAAAGAAAAACTCGCTTGCTTGGCGTCGAGTTTCAGATATTTGTAAGCAATATTTATTGCAAGAAGGATCTCAAATCGGGAAAGAATGAATTTTAGGTTAACTATGGGCGATTTGTTTCGATACAAACATACTACATCGAGTTTGGCTAGTGTTTAGGTATGTCAGTCATATGCAAGCACTGCTCTAAAGTTTGAAACTAAGGTTATAAATAGGTACTAAAACCACCTAAAACGACCTTTAGCTTCATTATGTAAACTACGAACCTGGTTTGTGTTGGAAGAACACCAAGTTTCATCCCTTAACGAGGGGTATCCCTTTACCTTCATTTCTAAAAGCGTACAAGCGTATTGTAAATATATTATCTACAGCAGAAATTAAAAAAAATATTCTGATATTAATTTTACGACTCTAGTTACTTTTGGGTTAGATGATGATGAATGAAAATGTCCAGCATATAACATTTAAAAGAAATAGAAACTGGTTTCCATTGTTGCTTCGAACATAACTCTTAAATCTCGATAAATGAAGTGATCATTCATCAACTAAGAATCTTGTATTGAAATTACTGGCCAGGCGTAAAAACAATCTACGCCTAGCAAGATACTAGTTTAAGGAAAATCTGTAGATATGGTACATTCTCCCAGCGCTTACTCGACAACTGGCCTGTGTTACAACTACACGCAAACACTCGCTCACAGTTAAATTTCCAATCTTGTGTAATAATTAAAATGAACAAACACGAGGGTATTGCTGTAGTTTTTTTGTCAATAAACCACACTAAAGTAGGGCGACGGCGGCGCAACGTTCATGATGATTCAGCACGTGACTCATGAACGTTGCGCCGCGGCGCCGCCGTCGCCAGTCCGATTATGACTAAGGTGGGGGAACCTAATTGGACCTAATTTAAGCCTGCCATTTTCGAGAAGCTAGCGCCTCATCTCCCCTTTTTTACTTTTATCGAAGACGCCTGGCCAGTATTTTTAGTTTGGCTGTGCCTCGCATAAATCTTAAGTTCTCAAGAATTCCAGTTTTTGAATACCTACCTACATACATGTTAACGATCTTTTTAAGCAAAGCTTGATAAGCCAAAGCTGGCCTGTTGGCCTATCTTTCTAGGCCGGGAAAAAATACATATTAGATCCTAGCTTCAACGCAAAAAGTTCATTTCAGCTTGTGCTGTTGACGGAGGTCAGAGCGCTAAATAGCTAACTGCTGTCTTCCTGCGACGAAATAGAAGGCATCTCTTTCTACACCATACAAACTGAGCGAGACTTTAGACCCTGTTAGTGCACTAAAGCGCTAAACGTGAAAAACCACTTTAACGTCAACGACATAGACATATCTAGCTTAATCAAAGCTCAGAGATTCTGTTATCCTTCTGTAAGTTACCTACATTTTCATAGCAATACGTTTGTCTATGACCACGTCACACTTCATAACTCCTGATACAAAGCCAGCTGGGTCACTGGGCTAAGATAAGATGCTATTCAGCGGGGTCGTCGATCCCTCCAACTGCTTGGCTGGGCACACCTTCGATGTAGGTACATACTTCATTACAAACTTTTGTGCTAAGTTTCTTGCTCGCTTGTGTAGGTTAAGTTCATAATCATATGCTTAATTTTTATTATTATTTTTTATTTATTTAATTTACGAAGTTTCAAATTTTAAAAAGTTGTAGGTAACCTATTCTAGTTATTATTACTAAACTAAGCAATTCTTTCGCATGTTACCTAAATTTCAAATTTTACGTACATAGGTAAATTTCCAAAGGAGGTATAGTTGTTTAGAATGAAAACTGTGATTGAGATAAATAAATATTTTTAAAAGTGTCAGTCAAATCCGCGTTTTTCATATTCTACGGAGTAGGTAGCCTTCTATGAGATTTATTCAATCAGACGACGAGTACCTACCTACCTAAATCTGATAAAAATATTCTAAAGGCAAAATTCTCTATTTGTCATCTTCGTGGAAATGCAAATGAGACGCTTTGAGTAATTTGCGATCCAAGGAAGATTAAGTACCTTTTTGAAATAAAATTGATATTCTTCTATTTAATGGATAACTGACCGTTATGGTTCAATGGCCACAAGTTTAAAATAATAAAAACCAACTTCGAATCCCTTAGTTCTGTTTTTTTAAGTTTTGCGGAATAAATACTAATCCCTCGGATTTTTTTTTACAGAACCACCTAAGGATAACTGCAAAAGAATCATCCAAATCGGTCCATAAATGACAAAGAAATCGACGGACAAACATAAAAAAAAACCTATATACAGTCGAGAATAAGACCTCCTTTTTACGAAGTCAGTTAAAAAATACATAATTTCTACTTAACTATCTTATTAAGAATGTGTTTAATGTTGGTATTGTTTATCGTGACAAATCGTGAAAGCAGCATCCACAATGACTGGTATCAGTGTAGAGGATGTAAACACGAGATAATTTATAAACAGATATGTTTAATATTCATTTACCTTTACTGCTGAAATAAAACAAATAAATGAATGAACCTCTTTATACATCAATGAACCTCAGAGAGATGCAAGTTATTTAATACCAAGACGACCGATGTGAGGCGGGGGGCGAAGGCCCGCATGCGACGCGGGAGGTTGAGGGTTCGATTCCCGCCTTGGGACAATTGTTTGATCTGCAAAATGTTCCAGGTGTTCTTAGTATTTTTTAAAAAAATCTATGTATGCAAAGTATTGCATTAAGTAAATCAGTCATCTAGTAACCATAACACAAGCTCTGCTTATGTTGGGGCTAGATCACAGAAATACCTACAGTTACGTTTTCTTGATGATGATTTGTGGATTGTCCAGTATTAATTATTTATTTATTTATTTGGTGTGGTCTGTTTACAAACATTTCACATCGAATTTGGCTGGAGTACCTATACAACAGAAAATTAGATTTGTGCCACATAACTGTTAATCGAACCTCTTTATCTAAATTTATGTCATTGGTCCTAAATTAGTATCAATGTTTGGTTCATGGTCACACAGATAAAAGGCGATACAAGCAAAATATTTTTAGGTAATACTTTTTTACTCCCATTTATATTCGAAAAGGACGAGTTGGTTCGCCTTTTAGTGCGCCCAAAGGTGGTGTTTTCTATAAGAAACTTTTAGCGGGCTGTATGTAATGAGTTTTTAATCCTCTTTATAAGTGCGCCGCAATTATTTTTGCCGCGCACTTTTTGAATTTGGCACATCTTAGTAGGTATTCAGCGCCAAAGAAATATAACGCAAATATTGTTTGAATAAAGACTGGCTGGTACTACATTCAAACAACGAAATTCACCGTCACATTTTCCTCAAAATGAGCCAGATTCGGATATTATTTCAAACACGCAGAATATAAAATCTACAACAATCTCTATTCCTAATAAAACTGTAACAATAAATTTTCATAATTCCGAAAATGTCTCAAATGTAAATATAAGGTTTTAGTTGTTTTATTATTAGATACTATTTAATTTCAATTTAGTTGTTCCTCTATGTTTTATTAAATAATAATACTACAATTTATTGTAGTATTATACTTTAGTGTGAGGCGCTTTTTATTGTCTCATAGAGGGTGATGAAAAGTAGAGTGTATCACTCAGGCGCAAAATATATTTTTGGCTCGGGCGACGTACTTTGAATACCTCGCTACTTTCAGGATTGTACTAAAGAATCCAGAGCGAAGTGAGGGATTCTAGAGTAGAATCCCGAGCGTAGAGGGATTCGCCCTCGCTGTAAAAACGTTATTTTGCTCCCTTACAATACAACCTATTATTTTAGCTTATAAAGAAACTTGAGGCATAACTTCAGTGGGCGAAAGTCCAACGTTGCATCACGGGAGGTTGCGAGCTCGATTCCCGCCGCAGGACAAATGTTTGTCTGCAGGTATTTGTTTCGGGATAGGATCCGGTATACGGACATCTGTAGAAGAACCAAAGTAACCGACCTAGCTCTCAGAGTTAGCAGGTTGAAGTGGCGATGGGCAGGCCATATAGCTCGCAGAACCGATAACCGTTGGGGAGTAAAGGTTCTCGAGTGACGACCGCGATGCAATGCGAAACGGAGTATGGGAAGTCCTTCCACTCGATGGACCGACGATATTGTAGGGAGACGATGGAAGGAGGCGGCTCAGGACCGCTATTTGTGGCGTCGCGTCGTTTGGGGAAGCCTATGTTCAGCAGTGGACGTATACGGGCTGAGGATAATTTGTTTCGGGTCTAGGTATATTATGTATGTCGGAATTAGCGTTTCACCGTAGCTGAAAGAAGTAGAAGTCAAAGACGAATCTCGCGACCGTTTCTACATGGTGTAGAAACGGTCTCGCGATACCGTAGGATAGGTTAGAGGCCCTAGCCCTGGGTCTGTGTTTCAAAGCTCCATTTTGAACTGACATTACCCAATTATGCCCAAAAGTGAGACAGATAAAGTACCTACCAACTCCGTTATGTGTATCATATGTCGTCTGGTACCCAAAACACAAGTTCTGGGGCAGAATTCTTATAACCAATCATTTTACTATGACAAAAGTTCATCATCATAGTCCTCTGCTGGACATAGGCCTCCCCTAATGAGCGCCATAGCGCCCTGTCTTCAGGTTGCCGCATCCAGCATCTGCCTGCAGTCTTTCGCAAATCGTCATCGCACCTGGCCGGAGGGCGTCTTACACAACGTTTGCCTAATCGCGGTCTCCACTCAAGAACACGTTTGTTTACCCCAGCGGTAGTCGGTTCTTCGCGAGATATGGCCGGCCCACTGCCACTTCAGCTTGCTAATTCTTTGAGCTTCTCGATAACTTTGATTGTCTGTTGGATGTATATATTCGTTACGAATGACAATGGTCCATACCATTGTCATAATTGTTGCGACCATTTGCAGAATCGTCGATAGATGAAAGAAACTCTAGTGCGGTGCTATTTGCACGGAGGTATAATGGTTATAACCCTTGACACTTTAGACACGCGTCCCTCCATCTGTAGTTTCGTTTGATCAGAGGTAAAATGACAAAATATGTAATTCAGAGACAATACCATTGTTATGGTGAATCGATTAATTAAATGGAATTCGGCCCCTGCTTACTATGGGGCCAGGTGATGCCATGTAAAAATTACAGTAGATATTAATTTCTTTAACATACCTCATCGAAGACCTTCAGTGAATATGTGTTATCATCATCCATGAAATAGACAATTCCTCTCTTGTCTTCAGCCTTGCCTAAATGATCTCTGAGCCAGTTGAGGGCAATGTTTCGCTGCTCCACTCCGCTGGCCTAAACATCAAAGTTTAATTTCACTAGACAATACATAATTTTCATATCGAAGTATAAATTTTACAACAGAACCTTATTAAAACATTCAGGCATAAAATTGCCAGAATGCCTGCTTGTTTTTGAATGTCTGAATTAAATATTTCCGTTTTTTTTTTTTGTTGGGTATATTCTCAGAACAGCGAAACATACTAGAGTCCAATGGAGGACCAATTTTGAGAAAAAATTTTAAATGGGGCTCCTAAGTCTATCTATAGCCTTAGCATAGCCAAATAAAATGACTATGTTAACGCATTACATTCCCATCAGAAGAACATACAGTTTAGTCACAATATATCCTACCACATTTTTACAATGATTCCTAACACATTTTTTGTCTACTACACCACAGAAATGTTACCCTGTAACAAAGTTTTACCACATTAAGTCCATGCCATATGAGTAGTTGTTACCCGGTAACAATTTTTTACCACATGTAAGTCCATGCCCTATGAGGACTGACTGTTTGTAGTAATAGTAACACACATATAACCCGGGCAGAATAACATTGCACCTGGTTTCAACAAAAATACAATAAGAAATCAAATAATATTCTAAAAATGTTTCCAATTCGATGGGACTTGAACCCGCATCTTTCCCTCAGTACGGGAATGTGCTAATCAACTACACTACGAGGTCAAGTGACGTAGGAGTCGAAACACTTTGGAACTTCCTTCGGACTCCTCGCACCATTATGTGAAAGATAATTGTGATGCTATCATTACAGCCCTCGCACGGCAATTGCGGGGCGCCACGCTGGGCAGCGGGGGAAGTATCTAGTTTGAGCCAGGTGCCATGTTAATTCGGATATACATTAGCCCATGAGATGAAGTTCACAACAGCTACATGATACAGAATTCTGTTAGAGACTCTTAAACCAATCAAATACATTTAACTTTCTAAATTTCACCTACACAGAACCATGTTGTGTTGTATCTAGAAGTTCTGAATATGCATATGTTGATATCCATTACCTGCAAAATTTACGATGACCTTTAAGAACATAGGATATAAACTTTTTTTTTTATGATGATGGTTTTAAGTTTGTCTTCTAATGGCTTTCATTTATAGTTTTCCCCAACCCCCCTACCAAGCATGGTGATTGTCAATAAAATATTTATTGCATATATCACAATTAAAAAAATAGTCTGACAATGTGACCGAAGATGTATCACAGTGGCTAGAAGACACCTATTCACTCTTGTCTTGAACAAACCTAGTTTATAATTGTAGCCCGTAAAATAGAAGGAAGCAGCGAGTTCCAATTACTGAAATAATACTTACAGTGGAATGTTTAGCCTTGTTAGTCTTTACATAGAGATGGGTATATTTGAGTGTAGACTCTTTAAGAAGATTTTCCACCAATTTAGTCTTCGATATTGAGTCCTCGATGATGATCCAATGGAAGTTCTTGATGTGCATAAGAGTTTGTGATAACCTGCACAAAACAGTTTTATAATCAGTTCAAGCTTCATTAATATAATAGTTTAGTGCTGGAAACAGCTTAAATGCAAATAATTAAGAGTCAGCAAGATCTGTAGCTATTATTTAGCTGTGTAGTGTAGGTACTGCGGAAGTGTATAAGAATTTTCTCTGCATTTGGACAGCAGTGGTTAACCACCGGTATCGCCAATGTAATGTAGATAGGTAGGTACTCATTCAGTCTTGCAATAACTACAATACAACTCATTAATTTCATAGGTAATTGACCTAATGGTCCATTGCCAAAAGCAAACATACACACAAAATCAAGGGCATGTACACCACGATTCTAAGTAGAAAAAATTACCTTGTGAGATCTGCCTTTTGGGTGAGTCGTGTGTATGTCGGTGTGATCCCATATATTGTCATTGGCAGTGTTCTACTGTCTTCTGTGTTCAGCTGACATTGGAACGCGGGTTTGCTATTGAATAAAAGCAGGACCACGGAAATTAACATACCGACTGCTATGTATTGCTTTTTGATGTTCAAAAAAGGCATAATTATTGTCGATTTATGTGAGCAGTTACACGACAACATACACAGCATTCACTAATTTTTGTAAGCTTAAGTCCTCATGTGATTTTCACGTTTATAGGATGCCCTTTTTTCAAATAATTAAATAAATGCATATTTTTGATATTGTTTTCACACGATCTTTCTGAACATTGTTATTTGCGGCGTGGTTTAAACCTTATCCACCAAATCAATTGAAATTTACCGACAAAGGCGACCGACAACAACGATCTACCAAAATAAAACTCGCTCCGTCCGCCCCGTCCGCGCCCGCTCGCTCGTCCTCCGTCAAGTCCGTCAAGTCGTCAACACGTCAGTCAGAGTCTGCATGATGATGAATGACGTGACGTCATGTCTGCCCTGTCAAGCACGTCAATGTCAGACGTTCATGTTAAAAAAGTAGTGCTGCCAGCTCGGGTATTTAATAAAGCTGCTATATGCACCCAAGAACGATTTTAGGCAGAATATTACTTATGATAATTTTCAATAAACTTTTTAAAAAATCTTTATTAATCGTGACACTAAGGGCCAATGCCCTTAGTGTCACGATTACTAAAGATTTTCCAGCATTATTTATCTATTTACCCGGTAGACCCAATGGTCTACCGGGTAAATAGATAAATAATGCTGGATGATCCACATAGAATCATCATCTATTTAATGATCAGTGATCATGATCAATCAGACAGAGACAGATGCCTCCTAAAATTAGGTAGACGTTTCTAATCATAACTAAAATGTAATGCAATGAATATGATTAAAGCTATTAAATAATTATCTATGTTGAGTTGTTTTAGATCTGTCATCCTAATTTTAAACCTGCCATCTAATTTTTAAGACAGAATAGCTTTCGGCTATTTGACATTCCTAAATCCTAATTTATGCTAATTCTAAAACAACAGAATCGACACCAATACCTACATACCTTAAATAGATGATGAAATTCAATTAAAAAAACAATAAATTAAACAACACAACAGAAAGAATTAACAGCGTTGGTTTTAATATTTTTAAAATACAACTTGCGGCTATTATTATGATAAAATTATGCCAATGAAATAGTTTCTTAAAATTAGTCAATGATTGGAGTAGGCACTTTAAGGCTGATTTATAATTTTTAGAAGACTTCTGCATGTTATTTGTCGATTAATAATTTAAAATAATGATTATAAAAACTAACCACGAATTATATAGTCATAATATTATTTTACTGACTTTAATCAGATAATTTATAATTTATTGCTTTATGTAGTTATTTGAGTTGTACTAGCTGTGGAGAATAGCCATAATTGCATGGAGCAACCATTTTGTTTTGGTCGCTCGAACAGTCGAGCTCGAAATAAACTTGTAACCAGTGGTTTCTTTCGTTAGTCATGAACCCAACTTTAATATTTAAAGGTATTTTTTATGAATACATAGACAATACCCAGTACACCCGGAACAATTATTTGCAGATCATACTAACATTTGTCCCAAAGCGGGCATCGAACCCACGACATCTAGCATCGCTGGTTGTGGGCCTTGGCCCTAAAGAACAATACTACTCTACGAGCTTGGCCCACTACGCCGCGCCAAATCGATCGTCTCGCAGGCGGACCTTCGCCAAATATAGCGTATGACCCACATCCCCCGAAAAATCATGTCGGTCTATGCATCAAACACTCTTTAGTGTTGCCTACGAACATAAAAAAAAATACTTTATATACAAAAGTTTCTTCTAATAAATACAATACAAGTCAACAAAAAAACTTCTTTGTACCATAATTTTACATGTAGGTACTTACAAAAATTACAACCATCAAAATACCTCTAAGTGATCACTCGATAAATGTGGCAAGATCTGTCAAATTTGACAGTTCTATATCGTCGGCTTACTGCAAGAAGTCATTAATCGCAAGATGTCACTAACTGCATTAAATATGCTCTTCTAACTTGGAAGTTATGGCTTGGTAATAAAGTCGATAACTTAATTTTTGTGTAACTGGTTTCATAAAACTTATTACCTTACATTAATAGATTTTAACAATAGAAAAAAAACACAATTGCCATTTTTATTTTGATACATAACTCATCAATGTGACTTAATAACATTTAAAAAAATGCTTTTATGTTAACAAACGTTTGAATAAGTTTTGCTATAATTCATTATTTGCACTTAACTACTTTTGTCGCATCATAGTTTTAGGGAAAAAAAATACTAACGGTTTTAAATGACTTCTATCAAAACGAGTAACGTCCATACTGTTTTTTATTTTTTATAGAGTTCATTATTAACACCTAATACTCTGTAGCTGATCCAAATTGGATTAATCCTGCCACAAATATGAACGTTGTTAGTGACGCTATCGAGCCAGAAATTAGGACAACAAAAAAAATAAAACGGCTAGATGGCATAAGAAAAGAGAAGACACTTATAGCAGAAATAAACAAAAAGTTTGTCGGTCACAATGCTTACCATACAAGAATTACAAAAAAGTTGTACAACCACCCAAGGCTCCTAAACCTGGCGATTGTAAATGCAAACATAACTGCTCACAGAATTTTACGGAGGAAGATCGAATCAACATTTGCAAAACTTATTGGGGCTTAGCTAATTACAGCCGTCAGAAAGATTTTATACTCATGAATGTGTCGTCCAACCCTCCACAGAGAGTGTATGTGAACGCTAAAAGGAAACGAACTGTATCTCGTTCTTATTCCTTTCAATTAGCTGAACGGAAGATAAAGGTTTGCGAAAAATTCTTCAAAGCTACACTCTGCATATCGAATGACCCTATTAACAAAGCATTGACTAGCATTGGAAGCGCTGGCAATTATGTAGGAGACGATAGACGAGGGAAGCATGAGGCATACAATAAAACAAAGCAGGAAGATGTGGACTTTGTCAAACAACACATCCAAGCATTTCCAACAATGGAGTCGCACTACTGTAGAAAAACCTCTTCTAAAAGCTATTTAGACAGTACCCTAACTATCTCTAAAATGTACGAACTGTACGAGGAAACATGTAGAACAGCGACTAAATCTCCCGTTTCTAAAAACGTGTACCGTAAAATATTTTGTACACAGTATAACCTAGATTTCCACAAACCAAAGAAAGACCAATGTCTATTGTGTCACAAGTATAACTACGCCAAAGCACAAAACTCACCCGACCTTGCCGTATAGCAACAAAAATATGAAGAACACATGTCATTAAAAGAGCAAAGCCGAGAAGACAAAGAGCGGGATAAAATTCGAGCTAACGAAGATGAAACCTTCAATTCGATCACAATAGACTTACAAAAGGTACTTCATATGCCAACCAGTAACGTTTCCTTACTGTATTACCTTCGGAAACTGAACGTGTACAACGCAACCATTTATGAAGCTCGTACTCCGAATGATGGTCTCTGTTACCTGTGGTCTGAAGTTGATGGGAAAAAAGGTAGCGCTGAGGTGGGAACGGCATTGTTTCTTTGGATTAAGCGTCTACCATCTACAGTTACAGAAATATCAATATTTTCTGACACCTGCGGTGGCCAAAATCGCAACCAGTACCTCTTGTGTTTGCAGCTGTATTTGGTTCAAACAACGCATATTGAGATTATTGAACACAAATACCTCGAGTCAGGCCACACGCATATGGAGGTAGACAGTATTCACAGCGTGATTGAGAATCAGATGCGTTTGATGCCTGTTTTCTCGATGATAGATCTTTGCAATGTTATAAGATTAGCGAGGTCGAACAGAAACAAAAAGAAGGGTACTGCTGTGAAGGAACCATATGAACCGATATTAATGAATCACACAGACATATTGGACTTGAAAGATTTAAATAATAACTTAATGCAGAATCGGTCTCTTGGGACTGATGGTGAAAAAGTACAGTGGCTCAAAATCAAATGTTTTAGGTTTGAAAAAAATAAACCTAACATTGTTCTGTACAGATACGACTACATTTCAGACTATAGGGAAAAAAATTGTAATGGTTAATGTGTACTTATTTCAGTTGATTATAAAATAAATACATACCACTATAATATTGGCGTTTAAATTATTTTGATAACTGTCGTAGTTTTGATAATACAGGCTCTTATAGTCATAAAAAGATAAAAACTGCTTTTGCCAAACTTTTGGTTTAGGCTGTTAATGACTTCTTGCAGTAAGCCAACGATATAAAAACTTTCCTTCCAGAGGGAATACATTTCGTTTTACTCGTTTTTCTGACAAATATGTATTCAGTGATAGTCTTTTTGATCAAAATATATTTTAGTAAAGGTTAGCACTTTATGTTCACTCTCACTGTATTCTCGCTGCATATTCATTGTGTCCATGACAAAAGCACGTTGAGGTGAGGTGCTTGGGCACTGGCTGGAGGACCTTCAGTTTCAGCAAAAAGAAGATTCATATTAAGTTATTTTTCGTCTTTTTAAGTTTAGTCTAGTAGTGTTACATCCTCGGATACTTACATATCTTTGTAATTTGCTTTTAAACACGCCAAAGGTTCCAGCACCAACAATGACTTCAGGTAGCCTGTTATAGAACTGGGCCCCTTCAAAAGTAATCGTCTTTTTACCCTGTTGAGTTCTAATTGTAGGCAAAACAAGATGGTCACCTCTTCCGTACTGTAATTTAACGGTGTAGTTGGCTCTTATTGATGAATTTGATATTTATATGAATTGATTTATTTAGGATTCTACGTATAAGTATACAGTCAGTCTTACAGACCCAACACATTCCACGAAACTAAAAAGTAAGTTTAAACTTAAACGGTAAGTAAAATGATCATCTTGACTATCAATTTATCAACTCTCACTGATTTCTTGTTGTTTTTTCACAATCTAGAAGTGAAATCTGCTTCAAGAAAGTAATTTTTTGATACCTTTTCGACGTTGATGCATTGAATCGCTGTTGAAATAGAAAATAAAAAGAATAACAACATTTTTGAACTGTTGTGTCACACACTTAAATATTTGAACAACAGTTCTAAAGGTTTGGCCCTTAAAACTGTTGGTCTGTTATAGGTTGGCAAGAATTTTAAGTAACAACTAAATTTTACCAACCTTTTAATATTATCGTTTTTAAAACTCGCCTAATAATTTTCGTGTAAAAAGAACAACTTGGTTGTGGTTCGGCCTTGCCGCAAGTAGGTACGTAATCATGAAAAATTTACATTTTCAGGGTCCACCAACGCAATATAAGTCAACCCACACTCATTTTTTGAGGGAGGCACTCACTTTCAATAACAATTTTATTTTATTACACGACAAACAACTCAAACAGATTATTAAATGTGTGGTGACCAAACTGTTAAATTATGCGTGCGCGCTAATAAAAAGTACCAAAAGGAAGACGGCGACCAGTTCGAAAAGTCAACATTTGCTTTCCGAATATGAGCATTGAATATCCGCATTCAGATTCGCGAATGTTTAATATTTGACTTATTTACTACACAATGTACAATGATAATAAGTATTGCATTATGGAACATTGTACCTTGGATAAAGAATAACAAGTAGGTATATTTGTTTAAATTAAGCTAACATTGTAACGAAATTGATCTTTATTAAACAATATTAAAATATAATAAAATATTTATGCTGAAACATCTCTTAATATTCAATATAAACTTAACTATGGGTGAATATGAATGGTATACCAAAATGAATATTATAACAAATTAGTACCTACTATCAATAAAATAAGTTTTGCGAAAATCATTGACTATGGCACCGGAATTATTGTGTGGACGAAACGAAATGCTCAAACGAACAGCGGAACGCCAGCCAGTCTCGTTGAAGTGTTTGAACGGAGCACTCTGTGTCAGAACTAAACATTATGAATTTGAGTTTTTTCACCTCTAGATTCCGCTTTAATCAATAGAGTTGGTAGCACAAGCTGATTTACGTTCCATTCCTTGCGTTTCCAGATCCTTACGTCTTAGCAAAAGATGAGATAAAGAGAAAACATAAAAATCAATGAGGCAGTTAATTTGGTCGTTGACCGTGCATTAGGTACTTATATATATGGCTATGGGTAAGTTTGGTAGGTACTTCTTTTAGAGAGAAATACCTTTTAAGTAATATTTAAATCAATTCTTGTTCGATTCTCGTAGCTGTGAAACGGTGAGCTTAATAAATGTATTTATCAAGCTCACCGTGCAGCCTATATGTAACTTATACTACTACTTACTTACTTAGGTAGTTAACTAAACTGTAAGGTAATAAGTTTAGGATTATTGGTTAGTTTTTATCCTTTTATAGAAAAGTGGTGTAGTCTTAGTAGCTCGGTGGCAATTAAATAGGCCGGACTTCAGAATCGTTCGACGACTCAATAGTCCTGTTGCCTAATTGAACCGGACTGTTAAACCTTTTTTTCTAACAGTGGGTAATATCGATATCGATGATACGTTGCCGGCTTATTATACTGGTAGGTAGGCACCAATATATTTTACCGATTTTTTTTTAGACGAATGTTTACAAAATGCCCTGCACGCCTTTGACTATTTTATACCAACTTCCTACTACAATTTTGTTATACCTAACCTGGAGGTATACTTTGAAAAACGAATAACCAAGTTGACGGATGACGGATCGCACAAAAACGACGAACGACCGATCCCTTATTTCAATGAAAATACTTTGAAAATTATTTTTACATTATTTCTTAGTAGTCTGAGACGAAACCTGTCAGTTAGTGACACATCCGAAACAACTTGGTGGTAAAGTTGTCTGGTTCGTGCGATCCGTCACCCGAAACTCCGTTTAAAGTGTTTCAAAGTAAGCTTCCTGATGTTACCAGTGACCCGTCTGTAAAATATAGGTACCTATCTACTCATTTCATAGTATATTGCCTAATATTGCCATCTAACAGCAAAATCATGTAACATCACCTGACATGAATAAAATTCAGTGATTGGTAGAGTAGAGAGGTCTTATGGTTACTCTACCTTCTTTGAAAAAGTTTCGAACCAATTTTGATAGATGGCGCTTATTGCAATGGTTTTTAATGTTTGCTTGATAGCATAGAAAATACAGCTTTTTTTTTCAAATTTTTGCAATTTTTTCTATATAATATTTTACGATGTAAGATATCATCATAATATTCATAACATAAAGCACAAATATACATACATACTTGTGAATCGCAATATAACAATAATTTCCTTTGAACCTAGGTACAACCATAGCCCTCGTCCTTTGGTATTCAGGTAAAACTATGGGTCCCATCAATCTTGTAACCAATATAGGTAATAAAGTGGTTACATGACTGTCACCCGTGAGCTGGTGAGTTTCTGGCGCATCAGCATTGCCATACAGCGCGGGGCAATGCAGCCAGCGTCTTGGGGACGTTTCCGACTAGTATTGATATAAATCAGTTGAGCTACCTGTAGATTGTTTGCAACAGTCTGCAGTTAGCTCAATTGTTTAATTTGTAAATACTAGTTCTAATTTGTTTCTATTAATTTTCTGTGGTAATAAAATTATAAAAATAATTGAATAAATTCAATTTGTTACTTCATTTGTTATTGCGAAGCATTCTTTTATAGTACAAGTATTCGTAGCACTTTGCCTTTTCTTTTTAGTAATCCAATTCTTCAAAGAGCCTTGTAAAATAGAAAAATGTAGGTAGACGCTACCTTCTGTTGTTGTCGAAAGAATTTTCATAGACGATGACAAGGCATTTTCGTACACGTCTTCTTTGTAGGTACTAGTTGTTATACTGCGAGCTTTACCTAGCTAGTGTTTTGCAAAACTGTCTGTAAAAGGAAAAGCATATAGGCGAGATATGTTAGAAATTAATACGTTCTTTTAACGTTATACATAATTATAATATGTATTTCTACCTAATTAAAATAGTAAAAAAATCTATAGTATTCGTGAGCAAGGAGACCTCCCCTTGCTAGGTGGCGAAGTAAAGGTTTTCGCAGATCAGGGCCGCACCGCTCCGCACAGCACAAAAAGTTTTTAGATGCATTATAAATTGAGGGGATGATCGTAAGATTAGATGCTCGCGGGCCACGTCTGAACCATTGGGAAGCCATTTTGTCACTATAAAATGTAGGTATCTAAAGATACCTAGCGAGCTTAAGACCATATTTGAATGT
Source organism: Eupithecia inturbata (assembly GCA_963662085.1). Taxonomy (NCBI): domain Eukaryota; kingdom Metazoa; phylum Arthropoda; class Insecta; order Lepidoptera; family Geometridae; genus Eupithecia; species Eupithecia inturbata. The sequence continues at coordinate 7,245,225 of OY759187.1, forward strand.
ACATTTTTGTGCTGTGCGGTTGCGGTGTTGGATTATTGTGTGCAGAGCTTTAAACAGCCAATTGCTTGTACTCCCATCTACTAATCAGTGTGCTAAATCAAAGTAAGGCTACACAATTGAAGACCACCCTCCAATACTCTATTTCTGTAACGAGTTCCAAGTCAAAAGAAGATAGTGAAGTGTCGTTCCTTGCAATGGTATGAGGAAGGGGTTTGAAGATTTTTGTATGGAGAGTGGCCCTAACATTTGTTTTATTTTTCAAAATCGCCGTGCATAATAAAATTTATATAATTGGATAGACGATAATAAAACTAAAATATATACAAGGTGCCACGTTATTGGTGTACAAAGCCGAAAGGGGGTTGTTGTGCACCCTATACCCAACTGATCCGCATGGTTGATTTTCAGAACAACGTTTTTTTAAGTTTTCATGGTAAAAAAAAAACTTTAACTCATAGGCTTAGCAAAATCACAACCCTATTACTAACGCAAAGACACATAAGGCCGGCCATTTTGCAAGAAAAGCGACAGCCAATGAGAATGGTCTAGAATCTAACGCCGCCCGCCCGCCGGGGCGTGACAGCCAATGACGGCTAAGTATGGGCGGTGGTAATTGAAAGGTCAGGAACCTTACTGATGAACAGGTGATGTAGGGTTTTCACTACCATAAAAATGGGCTAGTTGGGATAAAAGATTCAAGGTCTTTTTTTAACCTTGAAACCCGGAAAGTAAAAGTCGATGACCCAATACTTCGTACATACGATGAAACGATGCAAAGTTGAAAGTGCTAGATGAAAAAATGTTCGTGAGGTTGGACCACCCCCTTTCCGCTTAGTACACCAATAACGTGGCACCTGGTATTTTTTATAGTGCGCGGCGATTTGAAAATAAAAAGCAAATGGTTAGGGCCAAAATCTCATAATCTTCAAACCCCTTTGAGTTTGTATACAACAGTGTAGCCAGCTGTTGGCAGCTGTTAATGCCAAATTATTATTATTGCCTCACGATTATATTGATGGCCTTTGCAGAAGAGCGATACACTGAAGTTGGAGCGCCGTTGGACTCTGTGTGACCAGCTGCAGCGTTTCCTGCGGTAGATGCGTAGTCTTCGACCAGTTGGTTGCAGTCTAGTAGGCTCAAAATGACGTTGACAAAAGATTTGATTATCGATTAGTAAAAAAAAATATGACTAGTCTTCGATCCTTGAGTAACGCTTTTCTATGGCATAAACGGCCTTAGTCTGCTACGAAAGATATTTATATGGATGCTACGAAAGTGCTACGGTTACTACGAAAGTTCTACAAGTGCTACAAAAGTGCTACGGGTGCAAAAAAAGTGTTACTAGTACTAAGAAATATAGTACAAAAGCGCTACTTAAAGGAATGCTGGAAGTGTTTTGTGTTTTGCCGTATGAGAATTTTTTAAAATGTGTGATATTCAAAAAAATATGGAAAAAAAGCATCCTAGCAAGCACACCAGTTGTTTGAAAATATTATTTAAAATTTTCACATTGATGCTTAGCAGGGGGAGTATTCAAACGAAAGTTGTAAAAAATAGTAATTTCCTTTCATTTTCAATAAAGCATTTTTTTGCAAAGATGATTCCTATTAGCAACCGTTGGTGCAAAAATATTGGGATTCATATTATTTTTTGAATCATGCTGTTCGATTTCCTGCAAAAGTATTAGACTAAAAAAATTATATATCTAATATTTTCTCATAAATCTCATGGTCATCCACCAAAATCTCAAAAAGCCTGTATATGTATATGTCGAGGTTCTGTTCTGTGACTTTATTATCATCATTCGCCATTTAGTGCCCACAGAAGGGCATATACCTCTCTCCGTGCTTGCCATTCATCTCAGTCTTGCGCTCTGAACAGGGATTTCTGAACAAAATCGTTAATGTAAAATTATGCCAATATTTCCGCCGTAAAAAGTGTTGAAATCCCTGGAAGAACTCAGTCAGCCATTTTATTACCTTCGACTATGAAGTTGACAAATTACCTGTAAAAGTAGTTTACAATATGATAACTTTCTAGTAATTTCACAAGCGACTAGTGAAAATAAGATCTAAACAAAATGCAGATTGGTATAGAACAATTTTGTTTTGCATTTAAGGTGTTTTTCAAATATGAATAATAATATTATGTTAGGTACGTAAAAAATAGGTAAAGAAAAGTACCTACCGTTTTAATTTCATAATAACTCTGTGATACTTGAGTTGTTTGGGCCACTGAATAAATATGTACTAAAGCTTGGGGCATGCAAATTTTCGAAACACTCTGTAGTTTTGGCATGGCGACCATTTAAATACGGATCATGGGTATGACTATACAATTTACGAGTTTCTACGTTGCGGTTTTTCACCTGATATTGAGAGAGAGTAAATTTTATTTGCAAGTGGGTAAATCTTACTAATATTGCGTCATCAAAATACCGTAGGATTACTGATTTTTCTTGTGCAAAGTATTTATCAAAGAAGGTTCTTTCAAAATTGTGTGATTTTTGTTTTATATCAAACTAGATGTAGCCCGCGGCTTCGCACGCTTTTTTCCGGAATAAAAGGTAGCCTATGTCCGGCCCGGGGATATTATCTACCTCGCTGCCAAATTTCACCGAGATCCGTTCAGCCGTTCTTGAGTTATAAATAGTGTAACTAACACGACTTTCTTTTATATAAAGATTGATATCGCATTGTATTTGGATTTTTAATCGAATGTTTTTCTTTAATATTTACCTTTTTAAAGTTTAGCAGGTAGAGAATGCTATCTAGCATTATGTTCGCCTATGTACAACTTTTGTGCAATAAAGTATATTCTATTCTATTTTATTTTTCTTTTCTTGTTTGCGTCAGTAAGTAATAGTTGTAGACCGCTTCACGTAAGCTCTACGAAATCGTCGTTTATACAAAACCGCTACGTCCCCGCGCTGCTACGAATTGCTACAAAATTGCACCGAAACTGCTACAAATCTGCTGTAGCGACCTCTAGTAGAAGACAGCTGAATTACAAAGCTAGGTCAATAGAGTCAATAGAGTTGGTCGAAAGACCCCGGGCAAGTGGACCAGTTGGGTCGGCCCGGTACAGAGGAGATCTCCCTCTGTCCCTATTTGGGGGAAAAACCACCTTTACCCCCAAATCTGCTAAGAAATCGGAACCAAGTGATGTGAAACTCTTGTGAAAATTGATATTTTATTTTTTATTTGTTTTACAAATTTTTGTGCAGTTCCTTTTGTGTGTGCGCTGCAAATATAATCTTTATTCAAAGCGCAGCTTTTGTTAAATTTGTATTAATAGAATAAAAAAAGACTTCAACAACAAACAAGTAAAACATCTTTGTACATGTATAAAATCAGCTCATTAGTAAAACTCTTGACTTTACTTCCTCATACAAAGCTCACAATGCACGTGAATGTCTGTTATATCCATATTACACGTGTCCGTTAATGTAGCACGTAGGTAGTAGGTGCTCACCGAGCCATTTCACTGTAAAGCGGGTATAGATAGCTGGGCGGCTGGGCTTGCTTCCCGGGGCTCACCTGCACGCACAGGGTAGCCGCGTCACTGCGCACATAGGGACCCGTACGGACAAAGGCGGCTGTGTACGCACACGCGGGGCGCTGTGAGGCTACCCGCACACACGCGCAGAGCTGTTCAAGCGCGGGACTTTGCGGCTGTGTACGTACAAGCGGGGTTGCTGTGAGGCTGGGCGCACACACGCGTAAGGCTGTTCAAGCTCGGGACATTGGCGGGCGAGCCTTCCCGTCGCGCGGTCCCCTTGGCCCGCGCCTCCAGTCACGCGCGCCACTTGTTGAATGCCCAAATCGCTCAATCCGCGCGTGTTCAGTACTCCTACCCGCTTTTTCACCCAATTCTCCAACCTGTGATGCCTACTCTTCGCTTCCTCTCTGCCTTCACAAGCCTCGGTCCCGTTTCCCTCGTGTTATTGTTAAGGACGCGGGACGACATGCGCGTTGTTGTAAACTTTTGAAATATTTAACTGTTGTTATTACTCGTATCTGTGTTAACTGTTGAAAACTTGCTTAGATGTTTGTATCCTTCGATTTAAATAATATTTAACCGTCGCGTAAAATAATAATTCGCGCACTGAGAGCTGAGAAGCGTTCCCGACCTCAGGTAAGTGAATAATTAATGCCTGTTCACTTTAAATCAAATAATTTTCCAGTTGGTAGACTTCGTGAAATTCGACATGTGCTTCAACAACTAAGCTACAACTTTTAAAACCATCAAGGTTATTAATACTAAAGTAATGACTTTAGTGTTGTTAACCGTGAACTTTTCGATATATGAAATGCATATATCGAAAAGCTCAAAACTCAAATCATGGTAAATATCCCGTTGTAAATAAATTTAACAACAAAAATGCAGGTCTCGACAGATCGTACACATTCCCTCCCTTGGGGGTCGAGACCCTAGATCCGTGGGGTACCGAGGCTCTCCGGGTTTTAAAAAGTTATCTGAGCGTCTGGTCGACGCGTGACCCGAGAGCTGGTGGGTATCTGACGCAGAGCATCAGCATTGCCATACAGCGGGGCAATGCAGCCAGCGTCTTGGGGACGCTTCCGACTGGTATTGATATTGATCAGTTGAGCTACCTGTAGATTGTTTGCAACAGTCTGCAGTTAGCTTAATTGTTTCAATTGTAAATAATAGTTCTTATTTGTTTTTATTATTTGATTGTAATTGTCTTTATCATTAACAACTGTTTTATTAATTATGTTTTTGAGTACGTGCTTATATTTTATTATTTTCTCATTCTCTTACCAGCAGTATGTCTGAATACGACTTGTAATAAATGATTCTACAGTTGTATAAAAGGTCTAATTTTGTCAGCTAAGGTAGCTGAGATCCCGACGTAATGGGTACAAGAAGACGCGTTCAACAGGTATAAGGAAAACTGGTGAAACCTCTTTCTTTACGATGTTTTTATACTAAAGTACACATTTTATTCATTACGAAGCACTCAGACACAAATGAAAATGGCATAGTCACGTTACACGACCGATTTGCATAATAGAGGGATTTTTATTAGCGGAATTTCACGAAAAAATCGCCTTTAGTTGAAAAACAGTGATTTCAAGCCTGATTATGTGTGGTCACGCACGCACGTTTTGTAGAAATGCCATAATGATTGTTTCAAGGACTTTGGTAAAGGGCTCAGATTTTATCAAAAAAAAATTACAATCGAAACATTACGAACGAATCGAACACAATTTTCCTAAATTATCATTATTTAGAGGGCGCAATGCGCGCCATTACGTAAAAAGAATGGCATAGTATTTTGCGTTCATAGGAAAAAATAACCTAAAAATAACTTATTTACAAGAAAACTACACAACTTATGAAGAAACTGGTTCAAGGAACTGAATAATTAGTTATAACTAATAACCTACTTACGAATCAAAATATCAGTCATTTCTATAAAAAATAAATAAATAAATTTCAATAGGCCGCATGGTTCCTGAGATAGCTGTGTGAACCTGGCAACCGACTTTGAGATATTCATGTTTTTTTACCCTTATTTGATTGTATCGACAAAATTTTCGTTTGTACCCCAAGGGGATAAAAGTTATGGGGAGGGGGAGGTTTTTCAATAGTCGACTTTTGAAAAAGCCTAAGTGAGTAAAATTAATGATTTGATCACAGAATATAATATTTCGTAGTACGAGTACTAAGTCGCAATCATTGTCAGACCTTGAAATTGCCAACATTTTAAACTTATCCACACGTTTTCAGGAGGAAACAAACGAAACACATTTATGTGATCTGAAACATTGATAAAATATTACCATGATAGTTTGTAAATCGACAAAGTTATTTAAGAACACCTCATAAAAAGCGCTTCAAAGCTTCATATAAAGATAAATCTTGAATTAAATAAATAGTTTTTCGCCAAATCTGAAAGAATTAAAGGGTATCAAAGAAACACTTTCAATTGTAACTTCAAAATTGTTCAAAGTTGCCGATTTTTGGAAACTGTCAAGTTTTCTTCAGAAAATTATAGCTTAGGTTCTAGATATACACACATTATGATAGGCCTTGAGACAACAATCATGTTTTCAGCAAAATGTGGAAGGTACAAATGGGTGCAAATGAAAAACATTCACAATAATCTTCAAAATAGTTCAAAAGGAAATAGTTCTTTTTTTGGATAATTGACAAAGTTTCATTAGAAAATAATAAGTTAGGATCTCGACAAATTATGTGCGAAACAGTGCACTTTCATGATTTTTTCTGTTGTATTTTTTTCTCAATCATTTTTTCACATTCAAGGAACATTTAGAATTTTACGTAATTCAAGGTTTTTACCACTGGGATCCCGTAAATTCTGAAATCTAGGCCTAGTTTGACAACCAAACCAGTTAGAATCGCCCGTTAACAGTAAAATACTTATTTTAATATTGATTTATCATAAACACCTGCCTACTAACCAATAACAAAATGGGAATCAAATGGGATCTTTTTCGATTGCGAATAAACATTCATCTCAGTAAGGCTTAGCAATGTTTCTGAAATTGAATCCTCAAACAACACAACAACACAAACTTCAAAAGCTTTTGAATTCAATAAAATTGGCTTAATTTCTGAAATTCGCATTTGAATGCTGGCTACACGTCAGCAGTTCCCATTGGAACGAATTATAGACTTATTCTAAGTCAAAGACTGGGTTAATTTAGTAAAGCAATCAAGTATTACAATAATTCTGGAAGAATCTCGATAGAAATTGTAAAGTTATTTTAGAAGATTTACGGACTAAATTATAACAAGACAAAAAAGCAAAACATTATTATTTTGTTTTTTAATTTTGATCATGAAGTAGGTAGGTACAAAAAGTTAGGATATTTCTGTATGTATGTACCTACTTAGGTACGCGAAATTTGTCCACGTGCCGAATGGTTAGGTTTTTAACTTATTGTAAAATCAGTTAAAAATAATAAAATATCATGATATGGTAATTTAAGTAAGATATGATAATTCGCTCATTTTAATGATTATGATGTAAATAACTGTAACTGGCATTCAGAGTCTACCTTCCAAAAGTAGTCTACAATAAATCAACTTTATCGAGAGTTAAATTTTTCGTATTACCTACGTACCATCTAAAAATAAACCGCCAAACGTGCGAGTCGACTCGCACACGAACGTAAAAATCAGGCAACTTTTTCAAAGAACATCAAATTTTCACTTGTTTGGAGACCCTTTTAAATTTTAATTTTATTTTAAGTATTTTTTGTTATTACAGTTGAAGTGTTACTTAATTATATAGAAAGTTTCATATATCTTCCTATTGCAGTTCAAGAGATACAGCCTTGACAAATTAGGAGTAAAAATAGCAAAAAAAAAAAAATCACGTTTGTTGTATGGGAGCCTCCTTTAATTTAGATATTTATTTTATTTTTATTATTTGTTGTTATAAACTGAGAGAGAGAGAGATAGAGCGGCTCATGAGATGTATCCGTGACTCGCGTGACAGACGTACGGACAGCGGAGGCTTAGTAATAGGGTTCCGTTTTCACCCTTCGGGTACGATGATAAACAAACAAACATGACAAAATGATAAAAAACACTGCAAAAATTACAAAAAGTTTGATTGGAATGGATAGCAATCAAACTTTACTATTATCGATAAATTATTCGAAATAGAACTTCCCTTATTTACAACTTCAAAGGGCTCGGATATTGGCTTTTCCTTTCATTTTACAGATGCATGTGAAAATGTGTACTTTTTGTTTATTGCATGCTTTTTATTTGATTCTGTTCAAAAGTCAAAAGTCTTCGACGGTAAAGTTAAGTGGGACATTTCTGTAAAATCTTTACAGCTCAGTTTTCAAATCTTTGTGTACAGAAAAATGGGAATTAATGTGTGCTCCAGCACCGAAAATCAAAAGGAAAATTTTATTACTTCCCATTAATATACCTGCATAAATAATGAAAATATAGGTATTTAGAATTGACGTAAAACACTCATATTCACATTAAAACGTGAATTTCCTATGGTTTCTCAATTCATTAGACATTCGGAATCAAAAACAATGATATTCCAAGCCCTCGGGAGTTCAAAGCTGTTTTATGAATTAATGCACAATGAATATGTTTTACCTTGTAAGCTCTGCAGAGAATAATTATACAACGTAGAGTCTATTCTTCATTCTTGTCTAATTCTTACCCCCTTGTGGGACATTGTATTGCACTTTGTTCTTTGGCCTAACAATCGTCTCATCATCATAATCATCATTAACCCATATTAGTCCACTGCTGGACATAGGCCTCCCCTAACGAGCGCCATAGCGCCCTGTCTTCAGCTTGCCGCATCCAGCATCTGCCTGCAGTCTTTCGCAGGTCGTCGTCCCACCTGGCTGGAGGGCGTCCTACACTACGTTTTCCGAGTTGCGGTCTCCACTCAAGAACACATTTACCCCAGCGGTTGTCGGTTCTTCGCGAGATATGGCCGGCCCACTGCCACTTCAGCTTGCTAATTCTTTGAGCTATGTCGATAACTTTGGTTCTCTGTCGGATGTATTCGTTACGAATCCTATCCTCCTAACAATCGTCTGCTTTGTAGGAAAGACAAGCTAATCATTATTATCCAGGTACATAATATTTTCGTTTTGTATAAATTTTTGTCCTATTGGATTAGGCGTGTGAGGGAATAGAGCGTGCAAGTGTTGTACACTGTAATATATTATGACCTGCGCACATTACTAGTCTCCATTGAGACTGGCTGCCGGGCTGTGGCCGAAATTTGGCTAGGACGACATTATTTTCGTCCAGTTTAGTTAGTAGTATAAAGGAAGTTCTAAGAAGATCGCAATCCGACTATATGTGGTTCTCTGAAAACCGTTTATATGATGAACGAAATCCAAAATACTTGTGCTTATTATCCAAAACTAACATGATAATTATTTACCACAGCGTCTGACATGCAGAGCCCAAAACCGTCCAACTATAAATTGTTTTGCAAATAGTTTCGCCGTACCTATCTACTAATAATATAAGTTGGCAAAAACCAAAGCTTTTGAATTTTAGTTACCTAGTGAAAGGTTATTTGTGCCTATTACGTTAATTAATAGAACTTTAAATCTGCTTACTCTGTTATTTGTGACAGGGTTTCTTTATTTAGGGCCAGAAGGCCTATTTTAATTCTCCAAAACACGCTATCGATTGTTTCGTTTCGTTTTTTTATGGTAAATTGGTACTCTAATTCGGTGTATTAGAGTACACCAATTGGCCGAAACGAAACACAAAATTTCGTGTTGGAGAATTAAAATAGGCCTCCAGACCTTTTTTGGTTCTAATAGAAGGTGTGTCTGGAGGAGGCCTATGTCGAACAGTGGTCGGTCGTCCATCGGATGAGCATCTGATGGCTCTGTCATCAGATGCTTTCTTAAACCAGCCTAAGTCACGTCACGCAGGTTAGGGCGCAAAAGTGAAAGCTTAAGAGTACCTAGCTCTTAAGCTAGAGTATGCCAAAAAAACACCTTTTATGTCAAAGTGGAAGCACATGCTTAGGTGTATGTATGGTATGGTATTTTATGGCCGCTTTCCCTGTTTTTGTTAGTGCCATGTCTCGTCATCGCGTGGCAAATGTTGTTAGTAGTGATAAAATTCCATAAAATTCTATTGTATTTTTGACCTCTACTAAAATACCTTACTGATATGTAAACGAACTCAAAATAAATCTTGTTTAAAAGTAAACACGCGGTTACTTTATAAGGTTTGTTACTGTAAACAAGTTTGCAAACTTTAGCGTTTTATATCATAAAATAATGAGAATCTCTTTGATGTTTTATTTTATATTAATAATCTTGCTATAACATAATCATCTCTCTCTGTCTCTTACATTATGAATCTTTAGGTATATCTGTAGGTTTCTAAGTCGTATTGTTGATAGGTTTCTGTCTATTGTACTTTTGGGACGCACATTTTCATTGTGATTAGGGTACTTACATTTTCCAAGGGCTCACAATGTCGACTACATTATTTGATTAAATAACTTTGGAAGATTGGTGAGACAAAATGTATTACGTACGTACACTACGAATAACATTCGTAAGTATTTAATAGTGAAAATTTGTTTATTATGCTTTTAACGTAAATAAAAAAGTAAGGCACTATTTGTATGGCGTGATCTGATGAAACTGTTTGGCGCCGTTTGCCGTGATCGGATGCAACGTGATCGGTTCCAGCGTGATCAGATGAAAACTTCCTTGGGATTGTACTTCTCACACGTAAAATGCTAATAAACTTCTATTCTTTATTCCTTTCTATATTCAAATTCGGAACTTTTGTTTATGAATAAAATAAGAAGAAGTTTTTACAGGATAACGGACCTAAGATTAGCGGGCCCTAACATAACTTTGGCATGTATGTATTTGTTCACGATACACGCATCCAACAAATTGGTCCCCGAAGGTTGGGAGGGATTATCCACTGGTCCACAGTCGTAATTGTGTACGTGACTGATAAAAACAAATTACTGTAACCTACTGACAAGGACACGTTATGATAATACTGCCTTCGACGATACCTACTTAACCTACTTAATATATAGTGTTTAGAATTAGTTTAATAGATGCTTTATGCATTGTGATAATTAAAAATATCACTTTATTTCCGTGTCAGTGTTTAATTATTAAGAATTTGACCTTTTCTAAGTGTACATTATGGTATTTATGGAAATAAAGAGTTTTTGACTTTGGCTTCGACTTTGATAGCGTTTTATCCAGCAGCGTATTTTTACTCTATGCCTATAGGTACTTACATACATATGGCGACAGGTATTTATAGGTACCTAGGTTGAGTTCAGTGAGACACTCTTTTCCATCTATAATAATGGGCATGGTCTTAAGCATTATGAATTTACAAAACAAATAATTTGTAAAAAATCTAGTAATTTTAATGAATTTGGCCCAGTTTGTTAAGCCATATCGTCATCCTTCAAAATTTTGCGACACAAAAAAACGCTGTACCCCGTCTGCAACGTGTCAGTCTTGATGGTAACTCGCTGCATCGACCCATCTAGCCGGTCGTGCTAGCCAGCACAGACCTTGTTTTTCCTAGGAGCCTATACAGACAAAGTTCTTCCTGATGCCCTGGTTTTTATCTCTCTTTTGGTACTTTGCGTCGCTAAACCACGTATGAGTGTGTGGTGAAGTGATTTCGTTTCTGGTAGATACTATTGCTACTTATCAACATGGCCATTTTAACATCTCCGTAAGATACTCCTTCGCTTCTCGTATAGATTACGGATCTATACGGTGGGCATGTTAGGCTATCCTACAGTTCGTGCCAATGGATCAACCACATATTTTGGTATGACAGCTCAATGCACGCAACACAACCACGGCGGCACTGACCACAGTAATGGCCACCTGACTGGTCGCATGTGACCCATTGATGCTAGTATTGGACTATAATAAACGTGTATTTCGCTTGCAGTCGAGTAAGTAGGTTCAGATTTCCTGTATTCTTTGTAATCTGAATCAATATTCGTGACCAACAGTAAGGTCAAAAGGAAACTAAGCATTTTGAATAACTGAATAAACGACTACTACGTTCCAAAACATAAACAATTTTCGCATTGTGCATGGTGCGTTGAGGTATGATCGGACGCGGGTGAAGACCGTATAAAATTAATTTTAGCTAACATTTAATGTTGGCAGCATTAGAAAATATGGCGTATACTAAAATTGATTTCATACAGTCTTCGTCCGATCATACCCCAACATACCTTAATTAATTATCTACCTGGAAGTAGAGGTCATCGATGTGTATGTACTAGTACATATAGCTCACTGGTACATACGTAATTACTTAATCATAAAGCTTAAACGAAATTTAAAACAGGCTCAAAAGCTCCACAACAAACATTTGTTTTAAATCAAACAGGTATCCAAAGAGGCTTTTCGACAAACTTCGTAAGTCCATTCCGATACCATTTCTGTGTTTATTTGAACGAAGTTTTGTATCTGATTCAACTATGGCCGTATACTTTCATAAATATGTATAACCAACAAACTTATTCCATTTACTTCGACATCTTTGAAATTTAATAGGTAGATAGATCTTCTCGAAATAAATATTGGAATAGGTAGGTACCTTCTAAACTGGGCATCTACAAGCGGCACCATGCTTAGAAATATTATGTCTTGAAAATGGTTTGATTTGCTCATCAAATGGCTCATCATCATCCCAGCCTGTGACACCCACTGCGTCACACACATAGGTCACATTTGCGAGGCACAGCCACAGCAAAATCTTCCGACCACCACCCTGACTGTCAACATCTGATAAAACTTTTAAAATTATTATGGTTATTAACACTAACGAGATTTTTATTTTTACCATGATTTGTATTATTAAGATTTTTCCAATATTTCAACATAGTAGCATGCGCCGTGATCACGGAATAACTGAAGTCTTCTTCTTCTTCTTTTATCTTAGGCTCTGCAACATGGTTTGACACAATTCTGCCAAATAACTGAAGTCACAGCGAGTGAGTTTTGATTGCTAAACATCACGTTTGACTTTACATAGCTATGCAATAGTGATAGCATCTGACCTTCTGGGACCGAGTACAGAGTTCCAACATATAATCTTTTTAAAAGGTGGATATAGCCGTTGCGGTCGTGGGGTAAGAATCTACCCTTCCGACTCAGCCTTGGATTCCGTACGAGTTGACTAAGGGATCCTACCAGAAGAAGAACAGCATATAACTGTGTCTTTAAAATGCCATCACTGCAATCACCAATCCACCTGCCAATCGTGCCCCCTTACTCATACTCATAAATTTGTAATTAGCCATATTAGTTTACCTTGTCTTTAAGTTAGCAGCTGTTAATTTTCTGAATATTGTTAAAATAAATAAATAAATACATTTATTTGCCGTGGGAGCACAAGGCACACTTGGTTACGTCAGTTTACATTTATATATTTTGTACTTTATATAAAAGTTAATTTTCTAATTTGAAAAAATCTAATACCTGCATCACGCGTGAACGGCTGGACCGATTTTGTTAATTCACTTTGAGATGTTTTGTTATTGCCAGGAGAAGATTTTTATGAAAGAAAAAGTTAAGAATGATGCGCGGAAAGTTAGAAAATTTAACGACCATAATATCAATTTGAATTCAATATTCATAGTTAAGACAGGACAACGTCGTAGTTATGAATAATTAGCACGAAATTTAATTAATTTAATGAACGTTTCAATTATTGATTATTTCATGAATGATTAAGTGCCGTTCTAGGACGTCGATGAAGGACCTTAGGCCTCTTCCATCCTGCTTTGCAGCATTCCAAACCTGTGCCAGTCGGTGCCGACGGCGGCCATTTTAATTATTTTTTTATTAGCTGACCTGACAGATGTTGTCCTGTCTTAACTATGAATATTGAATTCGGATTGGTATAATGGTTATTAAGTTTTCTTAAATATTCTAATTTTTCGCCCTACTTTCTTATTTTTTTCTTTCATAAGAACCTTCTCCTGAGAATAACAAACACAAACAACAGTTTTTTTGCGAAGTTGGCATCCAGCGTTTTCCCGAGACCAAGGGAAATAGGGATTCATGTAGTTAAATTAGTTTCAATATTTTTTAATTTTAGTTTTTAATTTCTTTTTGGTATTTTTTTCTTCATATTTTCTGGGTACCTTCTCTGCATGGGAGGGAGGGTGGTTTAATAGGTTAGGTTAGGTTAGGTATCTTTGATTTATTTAGTCTCGATGAAGCTGCGACGTAGTCATGAAGTGCAACTTGAACACGTTTCAATGTTACGACGTGGTATTCCTATACAATGTAGCTGCATTCCTCTCTTACTTCTCCTTATTTGCAATTCAAAGTTTATACTCTGCAGAACAGAAAAGTGCGGAGATATTGAGATGAACGTGAATAAAGCACCTCAAGTGAACTGTAGAATGAAATATTCGAAGAAAATAGTTCTGCGAACATGCAGAAGTGAATTCTTAGAAGTATGGCTTTGTGAGTCAGATGCCAGTAAAATGTAGTTTAGCAGCAGAACAATAAATTGCATACACTTAGAGCTTAAAAAGTTTAAACGAATTAAGAGATTATTAGATCAAACTAGGTGGAGGGGTAAACAGTGATAAACCTTGGGACAAATGTTTGTACGATCTGCAAATATTTGTTCCGTGTGTTCTGGGTATTCTATGTTTGATAAAAAATATCTATCTATGTAGTGTATTGTATTAAGTATATCAGTCATCTAGTACTCATAACACAAGCTCTGCTTAGCTTGGGGCTACTTGATGCTGTGTGGATTGTCCAACATTATTTATTTGTTTATTTTATTATTTACTAATATAATCTGACTCAAATAATATGCTTTTTATAAGAGCGGGCCTGATCCTTCTCTAACCTGGTGTTATAGAAGTCCAGCAGGTATAGTTACGCTGGTGTAGTTACAAGAGCGAATGCGAAGCCGTCGGCAAAGGCTATTATCATAAGCGTACATTTACGAGAGTCACGTCACGAGTCCCAGGGGCTGCCCCAGCAGGCAGGATGGTGCCGAGGAAGCACCACTAGGCTACCAAATACCCGCTGATCTCTTGAGAGCGTATAAGCTAAATTAGCAGTAGTATGTTTGAATATTAGCACCCTTGAGCATAGATATGAGGAAAATCTGTAGATACGGCGTACTATATTTACAGATTTTCCTTATATAGTAAGCGCTAGGAGAAAGTATTCTCCCAGCGGTTACTCAACAACTACACGCAAACACTCACTCACAGTTAAATTTCCAATCTTGTGCAATAATTATAATGAACAAATACAAGGGCATTGATGTAGTCTTTTAGTCAATAAATCACACTAAAGTACGTCGTATCAAGCACGCGAATCAGGAACGCCGCCGATCCGACTATTTGGACCTGCCACTTTCGAGAAGCCAGTGCCTCATCTTCCCTTTTAAGGGTTTCGAAGATCGGAGATCGGTTTCGAAACCCTTATGGTCTCGCTTTTTCTGTCCTAATTTTTCTGTCTTTAATATCTCAGCCACTACAGCTGCAAATGGGTATTTTCTATATATAATAAAAAATATCTATCTATGTTATATATTGTATTAAGTTTATCAGTCATCTAGTACCCATAACACAAGCTCTGCTTACTTTGGGGCTAGATGATGCTGTGTGGATTGTCCAGCATTATTTATTTATTTATTAAATAACTTGAAATTTGTGATCCATCTGAAATGTATGTAGCGTTTGTAGATATGGATCTATATTTTACAGGGTAAATATAGAGAAGTCTGTAAGTAGAATACTTTATGAAAAATTGTCAAAAAGGAAGGGATTTTTTAAATGAGGGTTTCTTCACCGAATGGGGTATCAAATAAAAGGTATCAATTTGTACATCTCAAAACAGTTTTTGAAAATTCTGTAGGTTTAATACTTTTCGAAACATTTAGAAAAAACGCGAAAATTTTACAATTGGTGAGACACCGCGGCGGAGAGAAAATGTTTTAATTTCTTTATTAGACTAAACTTTGCATATATATATAGATAGTAATGTACGTATGGATTTACATTAAAACAATGTGGTAATGTGAGTTAGCCACATTGTTTCCAAAATATCTGCAATCTCAAGCACGAAAGGAATTCACGCTCACAAAGTAAACCAAATAAAGTTAAAATCTACATGCAAATATTTAGAATATCCAACATATGCGCTCAGCGAATCCAGACAGAATTTAATTACCCTGGTAGGCTTATACCCCGGCATTCACTATGGAATTCTGTTACGATCAAGCTACAGGGGTGGTCCTGAAAAACGAACCGTTTCATACACCAAGAATCCGATTTGTCAGAGATGCTAATTTATCTACATTTGTCTTTCGCACCTCTGCTCATTATTGTAATATCACAGTACGCTGCTCTCATTTCATCCTTGATGAACGTTATTGTCAACTCCACGGCATAGGCAAAGTATGAAAGTTATTTTTTCCATTTGTAAGCATAACGATTCTGAAGGAATCAAGGTGAAAGGGTAGCCATTATCCCTTAGTATCTGTCGATTTTTCTTCGTGGATGAGCGTGAAACCCTTCTTTTGTTACACATATAATAAGCACGCATGAAAAAAGGTCATCGTATGTAATGTGCTACATTTGGGTGAAACACCACGCCCTGGAGCATAATGGAGATATAGGCTTGGCTGAATATGCTTAGCCCATTTTTACATAATGAAATCGAGCCCAGTTAAAAACACAAGTTAATTTGGACAAACAATTGTTGTCATGGGGTTTGTGACACACAAAGATCCCTAACAAATCACCCCGTATCACGAATAGATCACCAACCATTGATGTGACAGCTTACACAAAACCATGATGTGAATTCTAATTAAGTGGTTACAAAAAGGTTCAATGTACCTCATAATCCTTGGTGATGTGATGTGTTTTACCCGAGGCACAGGTCACACACACAAAGTTATTATAAAATTATTATTATTATTCACTTCATTAATATAAAATCTCATTCACCCACATATCACATTTTTTACTTGGTATAGAAAATAAAATATTATAAAACTGTTCTACAGTAAAAAATATATCAAAACGGTAATTCACCGCGCAGCCGGTGACTAGGGATGCAGAGAGAGGAACTTCCTGACGATGCGCGCCAAGTCCAGGGGTACCACTTTTGGATCTGACCCTTAACCCTAGATTCATAACATTCGTCTTACAGAACGCGCGAAACGTAAAAATTATTCTAAGTTTAAGAGCGAAAGAGATAGAAAGCTGAACTCTCAAGTACCTTCCTAAGTCATACGACCATTATTATCGCGAGTGCATTTTACTCGCAGTGACGTGTCCTTCAGCAGTTATAGAGTTTTATTCGTCTGAGGGACTAATGTTTATGAATAGAGTAAGAATTGACGAGTACACAAAGATGGCCACTGTGCCACTTCTATGGCATGCTCAATATGACAATTATAAATTCGTATGTTGTTTACGTACATAATATTGTAAAACAAGGTAAAAAACCACCAAGCGGACGGTGTTTCATGAAAGATGTTTCAGAGAAAATGACCGACCCGTGGTTACGTAAGCGTCGCGAAATGCCAACTTTGAGGCGATGCCTAAAAAGGAAGATAGCCGAAGTTTTAAATGAAACGCCTTCCAGCGATACGCCTGGTCCAAGTCGACCCCAAAAAAAGATTTGTAACTTCTGTGATTACAAAAAGCGTCGAATGACGAGGTTCCAATGTAACCACTGTAAAAAGTTCGTGTGTATGGACCACCGTGGCCCTAACTGTCTGGATTGTTCAGAATAAACATATTTTTGGTTAGTCACATAAGTTTTAAATAACTCAATAAAGAAGTTAAACAATACAATTATTTATTTGTTTTGTTTTATATAAAAAATCATAAATAACCATACCTGAATATGTTCGTCTGTGGGACTAATGTTTATGAATAGTGTTACTCGCACATATGTTTATGAATCTAGGGTTAAGCTTACTTCCTAGCGAAAGTCTCTTGAGATGATGATTATTATTATTGTAGGTAGTTAATTACTTGATTCCCGAGGGTATCCAATGTTCCGCTCGCTCGAGTTTCTCGCAAATACATGTCATCAAGTGCTCAACTAGAAAGTTGACCAGTTCTAGGTAAACAATAGTTGATTGAAATATTTTAATGAAACGTAGAGGTATTCTAATGAGTAGGTACAGGCACCTTCATTGCTTTATTAAAATGCAAAACGGAGTCCTAATAATTTGGCGTGTTTTAAAAACGATAAACCGACTTGAAATACTGGTTCATAGATAATATTCCAATGTCTCGGACGAACGAAATTACCCCCTTACTTTCCCTGACCGAAAGTCTATGTTCACGTGCAAAAAATTTAGTTTACAGTGACGACATCTAGTTATAATTCAAGTCTAATTAGTTTGATGACACATGGATGAAACGGTTGACGCCCGTTGCCATGGAAACCATTAGGTGATAATGAAATTATCATATTCTGAAGAATTTGACAAACCTACGTTTTACGTCACACAATTCTTCGAGAATCAAACTTATACCTAAAAATATTTTTTTATACAACAACGAAAGAATCATCAAAATCAATTGCCGCAGATATCACCAAAACTGTTGTAGCTAGTCGTGATTCTCTAAAAATATTATGTTGCTTTTTAAGTTTAACGGGTAAATACTAATCCCTCGAGCATAAAATTTGTATGGGACCACCTCGGGATCATTTTCTATACAATAGTGAAAGAATCAGTAAAATCGGTTACCCATAGGCGGAGATATCAAGTAACATACATACATAAAAATAAAAAAAAAACATACAGACGAACTGAGAATCTCCTCCTTTTTGAAGTCGGTTAAAAAACAAGCATTATCGATAAATTTTTAAAAGCTGGCGTGGTGGAATTGTCTTTTGTTTTTATATATAATTATCCACGCTGACGTCACATATCTAAGCCGTATACGAAAAGCATAAGAGGATCGTGCCAGCTCTTAAAAAATACTTATAAATGGAAAAGCGAATACTGTTTATTGATTTGTGTTTCAGGGAACTGAGAACTTCTCCCCTTGATATTTAATATACCTCCACTGTAATACCCACTTTTGTACTTCCCGCTTGTTAGCGCTGCATTTCAGTGTAAATACCCACTCACAAACAAATTGGAGGCATTGGGGATCCGATCCACTCATCCGCTCACAAAGTTTGACCAACGTCGTTGTTGCACAATAATTAATCAGCATGTAATGGAAATGTACCACGGATTTAATAATTTTTAGGATATCTAAGGCTATCTAAGTCTGGCTGGTTCCACGTTCATCAAGTATTTACTCTGAAATTGCTATTATGTATTTAGGTAAATTGTGTTCATTCCGTATACTGGTTTTAGTTACTACAAACAATTATTTACTCAATAATTAATTTACACTATTATCGAAATTATTAACATTCTTTGTCAGCTAGGTATCACGTATAATCCTATGAAATGTACAAATAAATAATGCTGGACAGTTCACACAGCATCATCTAACCCCAGCTGAGCAGAGCTTGTGTTATGGGTACTAGATAACTGATTCCTTAATACATTATAGATTATTACTTTATTGCACCATCAATACATAAAACAATAAAACAAGAATTTAATACGAACTATATCTAGTGTGGCACAATTCCCGGCCTTATTGCCAACAGCGATCTCTTCCAGGCAACCTTTGGATGGCTATGATCAGTATGTATTGAAACTGACGGTGGCGTAATTGATGACGTATTGAAAATAATTAATAGTTTAACCACATATTATATGTACATTATATTAAATGGATTATAAAATTTTAGATATACTCGTACATCGAAAACATCCAGAACACCCGGAACAGATACCTGCAGATCGTACAAACATTTATCCTGAGGCCCGGATCGAACCCGAACCGGTCGTCTGAAAATCCCTTCTCATTTCCCTTAACTCTGACTTATGAATGAGGTAGCGAACGTTCTGATTTAATTTATATCATCTCACGAGATAACCCTCGGCGCGTGTCGGATATTCCACGCATGTGTAAACAAGGTCCGACACCGCTCTGATTTCTTACGAGTGTGGAATTAGTTGGAGAAATGCTTGGGACTACGGTACGCATTCTAATGAAAACATCATCATGTCATTTTAGGCATTAGGTAACATTTTTGACATTGACTGTCATTACGACATAACCTGTCATTGTCTGTCATATCCAAAAACACAGCAAAAAAACAGTGTCCCTGATGCGCAGATTACGCGACAGTTGCAACAGCATCCTGAGTACAGACTGAGTGGTAGAATGCTTTTCATCTCCACTCTGGAAGTGCTTTGTGCGGAGGGTGATCAATGAAGGAACCTATTTCCTTGAATGATTAACTTCCGCTCTTTGATCTTCTACAAAACCTATTTTCTCATACATATTTTAGCTTGCGGCTAACCGGACGGAAGACCGCGTTCCGGCTAACCGCAAAGTGCGTACGAAACCTTATAGTAAGAAGTTAACAAGTACCTACAAAATGTTAGGTTATAATTGGAACCCTATGAGCTATTTCGAAAAATATCTGTCTTAAACATAAACATTTTAATTAGACTTTTTTATAACATACCTACTCTCATAAACTAAACTATTATCTTCAGCCTACTGTTACTACACAACCTCCCGCTAAGAAGGGATTTTAGATATTCCGCTCCTAAGGGGGTTAAAAGCGGGTTTGAAGTTTTTTTGGAGCCCAATTAGCTTGAAACCTACAGAGAATACTAAGAATACAAAACTATTTTACACAAAATTCAGGATTTTAAAAAAAAATCCTGTTTTACCACCAAACTGTGTGACGATGACACGAATACTGTCGCATGACGTGCTAATACCGCCACAGATCGTTTAGCAGTTTAGAATTTTAGACAAGCACGGTTACGGTAATTTTTTGATGAAAATGCTATTTTTTTGCATTTTTGCTCATTAAAAATAGAGCGATGAAGGCTTCATACTTCTCTGGGTATATATAAATTGCTTTTCCTACTTGTGGTGATTCAATAGGCGTCGTATGGCTGCTGTGACACCATAACCACTAACAACAAGTAAAAAAAGTACTACTTCACGCCAAATTAATGAAACAGCGAACTAGGGGACAGCTACGGCGTAGCAACACATTTATGTAGCTTGCAGCTACGGCGTAGCAATAATTGGTGTAGCTTGCTACGGGACAGCTACGGCGTAGCAATAGATTGGTGTAGCTTGCTACGGGACAGCTACGGTGTAGCAACAGATTGGTGTAGCTTGCTACGGACAGTTACAGCGTAGCAATAGATTGGTGTAGCTTGCTACGGGACAGCTACGGCGTAGCAACAGATGTAGCTTGCTAAGCGTCAGCTACGGCGTAACAACAGATTTATGAAGCTTGCTATGGGACTGCTACGACGTAGCAACAGATTTATGTAACTTGCTACGGGACAGCTACGGCGTAGCAACAGATCGTTAGGCAATTTTATGGTTAGTAATTTTTTCCATTGCCTTCGGAGTTCGGACACCTTTATTTTGGGCTTACGAGTGTAATGGAGTTCTAACTAGAATTAGAAAAACCTTTAACATTAACATTTACCATTAACATTTAAATTGTACTTATTTTGTTTTTATACTTTTTGGCATTGAATAAATATTTTTTACTTTACGTTACTTTAAAAATATGGGTGTAAATCAGTATTAGGTCTTGCGCTTTTAGGTAGATATCTAATAACAGTGAAATTGAGTGAATATATGTATTTCAGCAAATATTCTCCGCAACAAGAATTCGGTTATTTAATAGGCATGAGAGAATGGAAAAGATATTGAGTAATACTCCTTCACAGGAAATACAATTTATAAAGCCTTTA
Source organism: Eupithecia inturbata (assembly GCA_963662085.1). NCBI lineage: Eukaryota > Metazoa > Arthropoda > Insecta > Lepidoptera > Geometridae > Eupithecia > Eupithecia inturbata. Next base: position 7,266,621 of record OY759187.1, read on the forward strand.
CCCCTCCATTAGAAATATGTGGGGCAAATAAAATAAAATATTATTGGCTTATCGTCTCCCGAGAAAACGGCACATGAAAGAATAGGATTTAATTTAAAAAAGCTAAACTGGGTAGAGTAGATACTCTACCACTATCACAGATATAGATATTACCATGTTTTAAAAAAAACCGCATATTTGACACAAATAAGAATCTGATTAGGTAATTTAATTACATACATATAATGTTATATTATATGTATGTATATATAAGTTAACGGATTGGTAATTACAAACCAATAATTATAGTTACTATATTAAACTCATTGTTAATTCTTATTAACCTTCCTCCTTCGTCCTTTATTAACAAAGATATTACAATCCAATAATAAAAACAAATTAGAACTAGTATTTACAATTGAATCAATTAAGCTAACTGCAGACCGTTACAAACAATCTACAGGTAGCTCAATTGTTACTTACAACTGAAACTAGTTTTTAGCCGTTTATCAAAAAACCTTGTAAACAGGGTAATTTAATAATTGACCGTAAGGGCAAAGCATCTATCTCTGCTTTAATTCTGGCAAAATTTGCTTTCATCTGTCAGTTTGTTGGTGCTTTTATACAGGTCGTATTTTACAAATTATCTGGACGATTCTTAGTGTACAGGGGTAATGATAAATTTTTCAACTTTTGTCAAATACAAAAAAAGTATAAAACCTACAGAAATTTCTGTCTTAAACTCTTTTGAGATGTACAAACATTTCATTTGATATCCCACTCAGTGATAAAATATTTTCTTTAAATCAGTACAGGCCCACAAAATGTTTTATTACTTTACATTTTAAGTTAATAGCTGCGGTAGTTGCTGAGATATTAATGAGGGAAAATAAGACAGACTGAGCGAGATCATAAGGGTTTTGCGATCGATCTCGAAACCCTAAAGAGGGGCGAAGAGGATATTTCCGCGATTGCGATGGTTCTCATTTTATTTGAATATTTTTACTGACTTTAAATTGGTTTCATAAAAATTTGGTAAAGATCTGATGAGGATCTTCGGCGTGAGGAACAGAATAGCTCTTCAAAGTGAGTTTGTGTTCGCTAGGTCTGCTGTTCGCAGAACTACAAGTCTACCTAATACTACTCGTAACGCTGATTTTTATTATATGAAACTCGTTACATTACAACTTTTCCTACGAGCTCTATCAGTATCGCACTGCCCAACAAAACTTAAGTTCTGCCATACTAAAGTATAATAGTATATAGCTAGGTAGTTTCTTACGAGTTATGGAGGTAGTATGGAACGGTATGGCAAGAATATTTCTGGTTATGGCTGGTGGAATATTTCACGCAGTGTTTCGCCATAGCCCGTAAATTGTAATGGCTGGACTTACGTTATTACTTAAGTATCACTTACGCACAACTTTTGCTACGTGATACTTTTACGTTGTGGACAAAGGTTGGGTATTGTGATAGTTTTGGTGCTTCTAGAACTTTATGTGCACCTATGTCTTGGTAAAAGATAAACTTTGATTTTCGTCCTCTTTATATCTATCTATGGACTTGGTATGCCGAGGTTGCCTGGAAGAGATATCTTGTACGGACGAGTTGCCTTTTGTAATCCCGCGATTATCGGCATTTCCTTTTATATTGTTAGGTATTTTATAACCAACTTTGAAAAAAGGAGGATAGGTTGTGTGTATGTATGTTTTTTTTTATTTCCGTCGATTTCTCCGTCATTTAAGGACCGATTTGGATGATTACTTTGCTGTCGTGTTGAAGATGATCCTGAAGTTGTCCCATATTGTTTTATTATTAGTAGTATTGATTAGTATTTATCCCGCAAAACTTAAGAAACAGTAAAGGATTCGAAGTCGGCTTTTAGTTTTTTCAAAACAAATAAATAATTATTTTGTGTGGTTGTCCAAAAAATTATTATCATAATATTGCGGAATCGTAATTAGCCGTCAACAATCATGCACTGGTATATCCAGGCATGTTCTATATTTTTATCTGAATTTTTGTAAACCTAGCTGTAAGTTATTCTAAAATGTTGAAAATAAAATAAAATTATTTCTTAACGATATAAAGGCCTTTATTAACAAAGAAAATTACAATCAAATAATAAAAATAAATTAGAACAAATACTTAATTAGAAAATTTACAATTGAAACAATTAAGCTTACTGCAGACTGTTGCAAACAATCAACAGGTAGCTCAACTGATCCATATCAATACCAGTCGGAAGCCTACCCAAGACGCTGGCTGCATTGCCTCGCTGTATGGCAATGCTGATGCGCTGACCAGCTCTCGGGTCACGCGTCGCTTCGACCAGACGCTCAAATAACTTTTTAAAAATCCGATTTAAAGACTCGGTAAGAGAACCAATGTGTAGGTTCTGTCGAGACCCGCATATTTGTGCCTCTTGAGATCCTCGGCCAAATCTGCCGCTGCACTAGCCCTCACGGATGTCCTTGAAAGATGGGATGGCGTAAGTGGCGTCGACGCATGTAGCGTCCCACACAATGGGCCTCCCTAACTCCCTTGGTGTCATGCCGTCAGGCTTACCATAGACAACAGACCATTCGGTTCGAAAATAGCTGGTACGTTAGCGGTGACAAAGGCCCGCCGGATGATGTCGTTAAGGCTGGCAAGGCGAGATAATAACGATTGTTTTATTACTTATAGGGATCTATATTTGCCACGGGTTTGATAACTACACTGAATAACTTAAAAAGTCCGAAAAGAACACTTGTCTAGTTTCAGAGAAGTATTGATTGTTCCATTGTATCATTGAACATTTGTTGCTAAAGCTGTTTAGACCTCAGAACAATTTACTAGGTGTCGACTGAGGTATCAACATGGTTTGCAAGATGTTAATGGTTGCTAAATGAATTATTTTTTAAATTATCATTATTCACTCACTCTATCAACAAGAGTACAAAATTGAGTGACTAATCATTACGAGAGATCATGACTTACCGAAAGCGGTAATAAATCGCAAACTAGGTATGTAAATACCTACCCACACATATCGGAAATATCCGCGGGAGGCAACTTTATCTCCTAAGCGTGTCGAATAAATCCCACGCAAAAAATTGTTGCTCGAAACGATAAATATCCCCGATTTAAGTACAATTTCAGTGAAGCTACGAAGGTGATGTTTACATTATCGTTTTAGAAATCCGGTGCGATCAGCTCTAATACGGTTTAGAAGGAGGCTGCGTAAATGTTGCTTGTAAAATTATTTTGTATATCCCTCCGTGGTCGGAAATCAATAAAGCTATATCCAGGACCGTTTACGTAGGTATCTTGCTTGTACAGGCCACCCTCCTGACTTGACTAGGTAAAGTACACTCCTACCTATCTGAGCGTTGACTTTTATAATTTTTTCATGGCAGGTTGATAAGTATATTAACAATGGTGTAGATTCTGTTGTTGCGTTAAACTAAATTTAATTTGATAGCTCTAAATTATCACTGGCCTATTTATTTCGTAACCTCCACTAAATCTGACAGCACTTGAATCGTTGCCGCGTTTCAAGTGCTGTCAGATTTAGTTAAGAATGCAACAACATAACACAAAATATACAAAACGTTTATGAATTTACAAGTTTCATATATAAGTAATAATACAAATTTACAAGTTTATTAGTACCATGAACATATTGAAAAACTAAAACGTAATACAATGATATTGACGCTACAAGTATAAAATAGTGTCGCGTTCATTATCGCCCTCCTCTAGACAGGAAGAAAAGGATAAAAAATATTTACAAAAAAGTATTGATTTAGGATAACGTAGGCTACGTCGTCCTAAATTAATATTATTAATTAGATTTGATTTAAGCTTGGTGATAATCAACACCAAGCTTTAATCTATAATTGTATCCACTCTAAAGGTTTCTCAGAAACACTTTAGTTGATAGACAGCAACACAACATATGTCCATCCTATCACTTTGGGTACTAAACACAGAAATTTGAATATTAACTATTCAGATATCTGTGGTACTAAATAAACACTGATTTCACATTAATTAATATTATTCTAGCAGCATCTAGCACTATTATTCTACATTGCTGTGTGGTGCGGGCTTAGAATTTGCACCACCCCAACTCTTCCCGCGGGTGTCATAAGAGGCGACTAAAGGATATCCACCGGGGGCGGGCAGCGCAGAACAAAATTCTAGCACCGAACTGCGATCCCCAACCCACATGCCCAGCGTGGGGAATATGGGCATTAGTAGTTGAGGTGTGTAAGGAGGATTCTTGCAGAGCTTTAAACTTTTTTAACAAAAGTAATATAGTAAACTCTAGGGTCTAAAGCAGAAACAGATTGAAACAGATTGTTTACACGCAAACACTATATTATTTGCTAACTTACATCAAAAGAAACCAAACTGTATTGCACTCGGTTCGTCGAGCCAAATTACATTGGCAAGCCGTGCGAAAAATATACCTTCTGCAGGTTTTTTAACATACTCATTTATTATTTATTTACTATCTAAATTGGAAATAATAAAATCATACTCGAAACTTATTACTAGGTTGTAGATTGTTTGGGCAAATATAACCCTTATACCCTTATTGTCATAAAGTCGTACTCTGTGTCCAATGATTGATTGATGAAGGTGTGAGCTGATATGTTGAACATCGAAACGTCGGGATAGTCAGAAGTAAATAAAGTGAGTAACACACGTGAATAGTTAATTATAACTATTATACACAGTTAAATTTGACACTCGCTTATTTGCAACACTAAATGTAATAAGTCGCGTAGGTAAAGATTGGGATTGAAAATGTCAGCCTCTCTCATGCTGTCCCGTTTAGATCATATTTGATCAAGTATAATTTTATTGATGAGCCGGACAGTATGGGAGAAGCTCTCATTTTCAGTCCATTTCTTTACAACCTCATAGATAGTAGATAATTTATTACACACAGAGAAACAATTACAAAAAAACAACAAAAATAAAACAAATGACAACCTGATGAAAACTACACACAAAAATTAAGGTCGCCGACAAGATAATAAAACTGTATTCATATTTTCCACCAACGGCGACACAGCCGCTCGGCTGGGTGCAGACTCGGGTATAAAAATACGGTGATTATAAAAGCACAGATTTTATATTATTAGTGTATGGTCTTTATTGACCAAGAAAATTACAATCAAATAATAAAAACAAATTAGAACTAGTATTTACAATTGAAACAATTAAGCTAATTGCAGACTGTTGCAAACAGAAATCTAAGTAATGTGCCTTAGGTTTTAGATTTCTGTGGTTGCAACCAAACTACAGGTAGCTCAACTGATCCATATCAATACCAGTCGGAAGTGTCCTCAAGACGCAGGCTGCGTTGCCCCGCTGTATGGCAATGCTGATGCGCTGCGCCAGATACCCCCTAGCTCCCGGGTCACGCGTGGTTTCGACTAGACGCTTAGATAACTTTTTAAAAACCCGGAGAGCCTCGATACCCCGCGGACCTAGGGTCTCGACCCCAAAGGGCGCAAATATGTAAGCTCTGTCGAGACCAGCATATTTGCGCCTCTTGAGATCCTCGGCTAAATTTGCCACCGCACCAGCCCTCACGGATGTCCTCGGAAGATGGGGTAGCGCAAGTGTGTCAACGCACGTAGCGTCCCACACAATTGGCTTCCCCAACTTCCATGTAAAATTACGATGATAAGAGGCCCGACGGCATGACACTAGGTCATTCCGTCGGGCCTCTTACCATCGTAACGCAACAGACCATTCGGTTCGAGAATAGCTGGCACGTTAGCGGTGACAAAAGCCCGCTGGATGATGTCGTTAAGGCTATGGCTAGATGTGGCGGCCCTAGTACACGATAATCCGTGATGACCTAGCTGTTCGATAGTACTTGGGTAAGAGTACTATCTCTATAAACTAGCCATACTCGATGTAGAATGTTTGTAAGTACTAGAAGTTTTTTAGTAGGTACATCCACTTAGAATAATGAGACATATAATTAACGAACTCAAAAGGTAACCTTACAGTACATTCACCTTAGAACGCGCAACACGCTCCTGCTTTGTTTTGTGTTCATCAATTTAACTTTCTTATGTAATCATCTTACGTCACGGCTTTGTAGCTTATACTGTCAAAGGTTTAGGGCGCTTTATTAAATTCTCCTAAAACGCAGTTGCGTTTTTCGTTCCGTTTTATTTTTTGTGCATATTGGTACTCTAACTCGGTGTATTAGAGTATACCGTTTGGCTGAAACGAAACATGCAATTGCGTGTTGGAGAATAAAAATAGGCCTCCAGGTGTTTTACAATGATCGCTGGAAAAATCTCTTCATTCCCAAAATAAACCTAACCTTTCACCATCATGAAAATAAATCTCTTGTCTCGTAGCTGGCTGAAGTTTTATTAAAAGGTAGGTAATAAATAAAATCCAATTGAAACCTACTCAATAAAAACGTGTAGGATTGTGGGCAAAATTATAAAATCGATTTTTTTTTTGGCTAGGCAATGGCCTTTATTAATAAATAAAATTACAATCAAATAATAAAAACAAATTAGAACTACACAACAATTAACCTAACTGCAGACTGTTGCAAACAATCTACAGGTAGCTTAACTGATCTATATCAATACCTGTCGGAAGCGTCCCCAAGACGCTGGCTGCTTAGAAAAAATAGATAGGTTACAAATAGTTTCGTAATATACCTAGCTAAAAAGAACCAAATAAAACTCATCCTACATATCCAGACATTCGGTCTCAATAACATTTTTATATCCTGTAAAAACTCGGTGAGCTCTTTGAATACAAAAGGTTCGTTTGGGGTCAAAATACATCAACTAAATGAAACGCGGTGACTGTGGTTTCACCGTTTTTCTGCGAAACTCGGGATGAATTGAATATTTGATCAATAGACGGTACCGTTGAAATGTAATGAGCAAGGACGAACTAAAAGCTCTCATTTTGGAATCTCTTTTTATGGTATATTGATTGGTACCATGGTATATACATTTTTAAAAAGTTTTTGTTAACTACTGCTGACCTTACTGTTCAAAATTGTATACGGCTAAAATGTAACGAATCACTCAAAATCTTTAGAAATCTACGATCAAATGGACATAATTGTGGAAAATAGTCGAAGAAAAAATAGAGTTCGTATGAAACTATTGGATCGCTGCTATCATAATACGTAAAGTAGTTCCTCTCTATCCGGTAGGGGCGCTGAAACGAGCTAAATGTATGGGAGGAAACGGAGAAAACAAAAACTTTTATAGTTTACAGTTGTAGCCCATACTAACGAATCTGTAGTGTTGTAACTACGTAACACCCTGTAGCCATGTAGAACCCTAGACACGCTACGTAGACACGTATTTAGTTCCCATACTAAAAGCTCTGTCTACTTTGGAGCTAGACTCAGGTATTTCCGAGTTTAGAGGGTTATAAATGCTGATTTAAAATTGATGAAATATGAGGGATAAATTGATGACCGATGTGGCGCGGCGGGCGAAGGTCCGCCTCCGACGCAGAAGGTTGCGGGTTCGATTCCCGCCTTGGGACAAATGTTTGTACGATCTGCAAATATTTGTTCCGGGTGTTCTGGGTATTTTCTATATATAATAAAAAATATCTATCTATGTTATGTATTGTATTAAGTTTATCAGTCATCTAGTACCCATAACACAAGCTCAGCTTAGCTTGGGGCTAGATGATGCTGTGTGGATTGTCCAGCATTATTTATTTATTTATTTATTTATATTTAAAATTTCCAGCATTGTTTATTGAGTACCTACTAGTTTCTGCCTGCGACTTTGCACGCGTTGTTTCTATGGTAACGATTAAAGGCTATTTCTATCCCATGCGAACTGGTTTATGGGATAAAAAACCTGTGTGTTATTTCAGGTCTAGGTCTAGTACATACAATTTTTACTAGTACATTTTGACAATGCAATTGCAGCTACGAAGCTTGTTGTGTTATTTTTTTTTATCTGTAGTTTATGAATTTTATTTTGTGTTTTGAAATGTATTGAATCTGTTTGACTTGACTAAGTGTTTCCTGTGAATCTAGAGTACGAATAAAATAAATTGAATAGTGTTATTTTAGGCCTACATCACTGCAAAATTTCAGCACGCTCCATTCAGTAATATTGGCGTGAAGAAGAAACATACATTTAAACATCCGTGCAGATAGATGCATGGATGTGTAATTGTTTGTTTCTCCGCACTTTCGCTTGAATAATATTAGTGTGATGATAGGTGATGTGATTTTAATATTACTTGTACCTTCACAGGTTTGCTACCGTTGCTTCGTAGCATACCACAAAATTATACGATGTGTTAATAATTCCGTCAATATTATGCGCATTGACATAGTATACAGTTCATCTGCTCAATCCAGCTCAAAAATTGAGCAGAATTTCTAATTTTCCTAGTCGTCTCGAGACTAATTTTGTTCAGAAAGTTATTTTGGAATATTAAAACGAAAGTAAAAGTTAATATTTATTTTGTCGTACTTTGTTGGTAAGTTGCACGGCCTATGGCCTAATCTAGCGTAGGTAACTATGGTGAGCGGTGCTTAACTACACTAGTTTAGTAGGGTAACTTATCATTACTTGACGATTCGCCCACTGATCTAAACAATGCAGTGGGCTAATATACACATGTCTTGAAACCTTACCTTGGTGACGTAGTAATGACGCCCATCGAAAGGGGAAGAAAGAAATTCAAGTAAAATATCGTAGGTATTATTTATTGATTGAATAAAAAATATTGCCATGAAAATTATGGTCAGATTTAAATAAAGCTTGTCACAAACCCTTAATCAAAATTATGGAGGGCTGAGTAACGACCCTTCGTGCCGGGGGCGCTACAAGAAATATAAGTTAAGTTACCGCCAAATGAATGGAGGGGCCTTGAGAGCTTTTCTACAATAATATTTATGTTCTAAGGTTCTCATTGTCATTCTAGTTATAATTATCAATAAAGCCTGTGTTTATCCACTGCAGGGCAAATTCCGCCCTATTTTCCTTCCACGTTTCACGACCCGATGCAAGAATATTCATTTATCTTGAAATTGGTCCTCCATAACCAATATTTCAAGATAAATGAATATTCTTGTTGATACTTAAAATCTCTCAACTCTCTTCCCTCTTCTCTCTCTCATCCTTTCTTTTTTCTTTCTTTCTTTTTTCTTTCTCTTTCTTCTCTCTTTTTGTCTACAACGATTGTCAGATAAAAAAAATATTGATAGTTATTCATACAGATCAGATGCAAACCTCGCGGGATTACCGTAGGTACTACACGTTCATACTAGACCGGATCCAACATGGCCATGGGTTAGAATTTTGGAGCAGCGCAGTTTGCCTCCGCGTGCATTCGACCGTGTCCGAACTATTAGCCCTTAGCTTGCTTTAAGAACATATACAATTATAACACTAATTTCATTGTATTTTACTCTGTTTTGACCGAAATCGTGCTGATGAAAACGATGGTCCGGTCAAAAAACACTCCAGTCAGTTTTTGTCAATACTATTAAGTAGATAGTGTTGGTATATATTATAAAGTCCATTGAAATTAGCAAAATAAGCTTTGATGCTAATAGTACCAACACGCAAAAACACTTAAAACATTAAATATGGAACGACGCCTGTACCTGACCGTTTCTATTGATATCCAAAATATTAATGCTGGCAAAATTTTGGTGGTCCTCATGGAACATAGAACAAGAGACGCTTGGTTATTTTTATAAGTCACGAGTTCTAGCACACATGTTCTCATCCGGTTAAACCGGATTAAGTTCCTGAATAAATATTCCAGGTCTAGAACTTCAAGTATGCACAAGATTAATTGGATCCTTTCAGTAGTTTTAAGCTTGTCGCACACCTGGAAAGCACCGCTGTAGCACAGCACAAAAATGTGCATAACATTCGTAACATTTAGATGAATTTTATATTGATAGCTTCAGATGACAGGCAGCTCGCGTTTAAAGCTTGTGGGAAGCGATTTTGACACTGTAAAATGTATTTAAAGATGCACGTTTTTATGTTGTGTGGTAGCGATATTGGATAACGAGCGCAGAGCTTTAGTGTAAAGAGGTAACAAACATCGTTCCATATCTGCTACATGAGAAGGGCACCCAACACCGCAGTCGTGGGATGCCGCAAATGCGCGGGATCACGAACCATTTTTGCGGAATCCGGTATCCCGGTATCGGGTAATGCGGGATTGCACATGAAGGAAATAGAGATAGAGGAAAAATGTACGCAGATGTCCTTCTGAAAACATATTTATTCTTCCGGGTCCCATTAACAAGCGATTAAACCAATTTCTTATCACTGGAACCTATGATTTTGACTTCCTATAGGTATTTGCCTTCGGAATATGGTCAAGAGGTGCCTATACTAAATACTAATTGGCCGATATAATGATAGATTCTAAAAATAGTATTTAGCCATAATTATTTACTTAAATGATTTTAAACATGTAGAAAATGCCTATAAAGTTTTAAATAAATATATACAAGCAGCAGTGAGGTGAGGACGCTGCTGGCTTTGTAACTATTAAATATATTAAATATGACGTACTATTAGTATACGACGTACTATTATTATGACTTACGATTAGGTGATGGAATCAAACGTAATACTGGCTCTGAAACTACAAGTCAGGATCGCCGAGATTGCTATTGTATCGCAATAAACAAGTAATAGTGAGTTATTGAATTCGCCCCAGGTCTGTTTGAGACAAGCCGCTGGATTCGACCATTTCGTATTAGTTTCAAAGGGTCCATTATTAGTTCATTCTGCAAACAGCAATCTATATTTTGAAGTCGATGCTGTATTTACTAATTATAGTTATTTTGTGGCTGTATTTACTGCAGCGACGAGTTAGTTCGCTTTTCATGTTTGCTTGCAAAGTTTCATTGAAAAAGCCGTTAGTAAATTGATTATTTCTTATTGAGTATCAGACCTGCTAGATAGGAAATAGATTATTTTTCTCAGTAAGTGTTTTGAGCTTCCTTCCGTGTAACATCATCTTTACCAGTAATGCGAAGAAAATGGTTGCTGTAATACGATTTACGATTACGATGTTCATTTTAAACTGTCAAATACCCGCCTCCGCTTCTGCTTCTGTTCCTACTCTCGCTCTCCACTGTAAACGCAGCCTTAAAGTTAATAAAATAAACAGCTACCGCATAATCTGTTTGTTTCTTTCTGCTGTTAGATTCAGATATATTCGTGAGTGTATTACGCATAATATTTACGCCAATCATTGGCTGCATTTCGAATTGATTTTTTGTATTGTGTAATATTTATGATTATTATAAGAGTTATTATTTTATTATGTTTTAATGCAATTGTGAACTTATACTGTTATATAATACATTTATTTTAATTGTTAAGTAGCTACTACTTACGTATTAAGTACGACTGTATGTACCATCATGACTAGACGTGTAACTTTGTTGCCAATAAATAATCTGAATCTGAATCTGAATACGAATGAAAGACAAAAGAAAATGAACCAATGAGCGGAGAAAATTGTATGAGCTATACACTCACGATTACATCTGAATCGACCTGGGGCCGAATTCTGTTCACTAATCGCTTTACTATGACAATGTTATCGTCGTAGAAATCGTCCATAGATGAAATAAACTCTAGATAGTGCGTGTTGTGCTATTTGCACGGAGATATTGACTGACTTGACTTGGCTTCTTTGTGTTTGGCAATATGTGACTGGTGTGTCACTTTTCTGCCAGTGTCCAGTTCTTGGAAATTTCATAGTCGTGGAATGGAGGCGGGTTTTAATAATAATATAGAGATGTAAATGCAATTTCGAAAAACACCTTGAAATAATAGAATGGTTTCAACCTTGACACTTCCACTGTTACATTCGGTGTCCAAGAACACCGCTACCGCACAGCACAAAAGTGCAAAATGCGTTCAAATATAAGTTTAAACTCGTTATTATTAGATACATTTTACAGAGACAAAATGGCTTCCTACAAGCTTCAAACTAGTGGCCCGCGAGTAAATATAATGCATCTAAATATTACGAGTTAAAGCCTATATTTGAATGCACATTTGTGTGCTGTGCGGTAGCGGTGCGGCCCTGATCTGCGACAACCTAAACCGTACCTTAATGCGTATCCTGAATGGTGGCGCAGGCAGTCATAAATATAATGTGTTATTTATCTCAAAACCATTCGTTTTTCTCCGCAGATCTTTTTATGCAAACTGAATTGCCATGGCGTAGATACGCGAACAATCCACCTAAACAGAAATCCATTCAAACACCTAAATCTCTAGGCTTTCCTTCAAGATATATTTCTATTTGCGGCTCTGGTAGGTACTAGACATTTCAAAACTAGGATTATATAGAAACACACTTTCTCGCTGAATTTGATAGAGGTTTCGTTACGTTCAGCTTTTGCAATGGTTTTCTTTCAATGTTTTGACTCCTTTTATAAAATGGGGCTACGGATTTTACATAGCTTTGTTTAGCACTAAAAATTTAATAATAATTGTATAGTCCTCCTAATTTTTGATTCTCTTCCAATGCCAATGCACATTCAGAAAATATAACTTTAATTTTACGGGTTTACTGCATGGATCGGAGCGTAGAGATTGGTTGCTTTGTATTGATTTCTATGGTACATCGTGTTCTGGATCAGCATACCTGCCGATACGGATGTCAGAGACCGGTACTTCTGCCGATGACGTCATTGGCAAACTCAAGCGCTTTCAAAATATCGATATTGCTGATGTGAAATCTAAAAGCAGTAGACGCAACCTATCAGCATATTAGAAATGCCGACGACGACGCCGCGTACGCTGCGTACGCTCCGATTCCGATCAAGTGGACGCGTAACTTAATGCTTCGTGGCATCTGTTTCCCACACAGAAAACTTGGTAAAAACCTTTAGAAATAATTATAAAAGCAATCGAATTGTATAACAACTTGCATAATGAAAGTAAGTATAGTAATTTAAAGTTTATCAAGTTCACCGGTCAGTTAATCTTGGTTGGCTGAGAACTTTAACAACTTCAATTACTTCTTAGGCTGGCATTCGTCTGGATATTCAATTCAATTAGTTCTGTTTATCACTAACATTTTAATCAAAACTTATGTCTAGGCTTAGATTTATGTTAATAATTATTAAATTGTAGACCTAAACTCAAGTTAATGAGATGATGATATTAATAAATAAATAATAAATAAATAAATAATGCTGGACAATCCACACTGCATCATCTAGCCCCAAAGTAAGCAGAGCTTGTGTTATGGGTACTAGATGACTGATAAACTTAATACAATATATAACATAGATAGATATTTTTTATTATATATAGAAAATACCCAGAACACCCGGAACAAATATTTGCAGATCGTACAAACATTTGTCCCAAGGCGGGAATCGAACCCGCAACCTTCTGCGTCGCAGGCGGACCTTCGCCCGCCGCGCCACATCGGTCGTCATTGATATTGATGGTAGTCATCATCATTCTAACTATAATTTAATTTTAAGAATTAGAATTTTTCTACGTACGTTAGTATCTATTGTATCTACTTAAATAAAGAATGTTTTATTGTGATTTTGTATTTGATAGTTTATTCAGCTGGACATTAGGCTAAAAAACAAAGAAATACCCGTTAAATAATTAAAATATATCTAATAGGCTTAATGCCTTCATGAGCGCCAAATATCCTTGTCTTCAGCTTGTTGCATTTAAGAGCGTTTACGCCTTCCATGCACAGTTTGGCTCAAAAACAGTACTTTTCAAACCCGTTAATATCATGAACCACTTATCTTACACTGTATGTTATTAAATAATAATTTTAGGAAATTTCGTTGTCCAAATAGTTAGTTAAGAAAATATTTCGATTAATATAGTATTTACGCGTTCTATAAAGATAACTTGTCAGACGTTTTCTTAATTTCCCTTTCAGCATCAGTTTCTAAGCTCAAAATATTATTAAAATACTGATATATCTAATTAACAAAAAATAATAACCAATCAATAAGATCCTTTGAAAAATAGTTAGTTAAAAAGATGTTTGGTTTTGGTATCTAACTATGAGAAATTAAAATTAAAAAATGTGATTTATTACGAATTTTAAATGATTTTTTACCGATATACCTTATTTTATTTAATATAACAATAGCTTACCAATAAAGTCGAGCATCTTCTTTAAAATCATACACTTAAAGTTTTCAGTTTTTTGTTGTTTTTATTTTTCTGTAATTATTTTAAAACTACTTTAAAACGCTGCGCGCAAATCATTTCAAGTCAGTCCCACACATATCGCGCGCTAGGCGTAAACGCTCTTAACATGTTTCTACTCCGAGAGTTCCCTTTTGCGCAAAAGAGATTGCTCAACTGCGTATAGTTGAGCAATGGGGCTTCCCTTTTGCGCAACTCATTTGGTTCCCCATTGTTCAACTGAGAATAGTTGAGCAATGGGGCTTCCCTTTTGCGCAACTCATTTTGTTTACCATTGCTCAACTCAATAATTAATTGCCAAATTGAGTACTTTCTAGCTGTTATTTGGATTTGGGTTAGGCTTTTATGAACATATTTAGACCAAATTAAATAACTGAATTAACATCTAATGTCAACAATCCTCTGAAGTAAAATTAAGAGTCGAATATTCATCAACAAATAATATAAATAAAAAAATAATAATAAATAATAATAAAATGTACTGTTGCAAAGGTGTGGAAATGTTTTGATTATTTTTAGGTCTTACTTCAGAAAAGTGTGACGTATGATACCATTTTGAAATCTTAGATAATTGCGCCAACTTTTACCATAACATGCCGACCTATCGTAGTGGATTTTGTTTTCAGTAGGAAGGGTTAAAGTTAACCGAATGAAAATCATTTATGCAAAAAAATGAACTAAACTCTATCTTTTTTTTCGAAAAATGGGGTCATTATGTTTTAATTTTACACTTCAATAAAGGAATGTGCTATTTGAATTTGTAATACAAAAATAAAAAATCACAAAATATTGTCATCTGTAGTCACACAGCATAGAAAAGTTTGACGCCGTGCAGAGAATTTTTGATTTTCAGGAAAAAGCCTATAACTCAGAAACCATTGAGATAGACCCATAATTTTATGGTATTTCTGGGTCGCCATGAACTCACCTGTCCTGCGTTTTCAGCTTGACGCTTAGTTTCGGGACACCCTGTATACCCGATAAATAATCATTTATATTTTAACAGATCGTGAAAGTTAAAAAGCTTTATAAATAAGATTAACGGAACGTTTAAGTGAGTGTTTCAAAGCCTAAAGCCCGGTCTATTAAAATGGACTTTTGGCTGCTAGATTTTTGATTCTTGGTATTTTTAAAGTAAAAGCACTGGTTATAACGATCGTAAAATTTATCTCACGTCGTCGTCGTCATAACATCTTATTTAATAAAATTTTTTTTTAATTTAATTTTGTAGAGTACTCTATCACCTGTTATTTTACATTATTTTCGACCTTCGAAGTGCTGAATGGCTTTTAAAAACTGGTATAAATATACCTGTCCTAATTATGTAGAAAGTTTAAGAAGACTCACTGGACCTCAGTTATTGCTTCTATTTCACTAACTAAACTAACATCATGGAGAAATTGAAATTACTCTCGAATAATCTTTCAACTTGGCTCGGAGATGATCCTTTGGCGAGCGATGTGGCGCGGCGGGCGAAGGTCCGCCTGCGACGCAGAAGGTTGCGGGTTCGATTCCCGCCTTGGGACAAATGTGTGTACGATCTGCAAATATTTGTTCCGGGTGTTCTGGGTATTTTCTATATATAATAAAAAAATATCTATCTATGTTATGTATTGTATTAAGTTTATCAGTCATCTAGTACCCATAACACAAGCTCTGCTTACTTTGGGGCTAGATGATGCTGTGTGGATTGTCCAGCATTATTATTATTATTATTATTATTATTTTGCGATAGGTGTTCAACGATATGTGATCGGTCGATCGATTTGTTTGGTAATTAGTTTATTCGTTCGTATTACCTGACGATGGAGTTTGTTAATTTGCTTTTTTTTCACATTAATGCTGCCAAAAGTTAGCAAATTTTTTTTGTCTTATTTCTCGGGCTATATGGTCCAATTGGTCGGTCAAATACAGCTTGTTCAACAAGCTAAATTAAAGGGTAGTAAAGAGATAAAACAAGAAAATGCCATTTTTTTATACAAGCAGTCACGGGTCTTTAATATATATTCATTACATTATATTTAGTTAGTCAATATATACTTGTAGCTTGGTAGGTAGATAGATTTGGAAAAAACATCCCGTTGCCCTTCCGTTACAGGAAACATCGACAGATTTTATGTATTTTCAGTTAAAAATATTTTGTGGGCGCATTGTTACTTTTTTGGATTGATGTTAAGAATATGAAATCATTCATTTTGATTTTAGATCCGCAGTCTATTCATTATTGTATTCCTTGATGGATTTGGAGACCTAATGCTGTATTCCCCAAATCACAATTCAAGAACTTCAGCTACGCTAAATTAATATTTGTATGTGTATTATCTGGTATTTGATCGTTAGTGTTGCCACACTACCAAAAAAAACTCGTAAATATTCAGTGTGTTTCCGCCTGCAATAGAGTATTTAGCGTGCAATTATAGAGAAGGGCGAGAGTGATGATGTGACCGGGTGGGAATTTGCATGTAAACGAGAGGCCGTGAATGTGTACGGTCACCGCCGCGGCTTTGATACGAAGCGGCTTTCTCCGGGTTCAAATATAGGTAAAACCAACATCGAAATGAGAATCAATAACGTTTATTTTCTTAAGACCCAAAGAGGCATTAGGAAATATTATTTTCCGTAGCAGGAAATAAACTGCTGATAAATTCGTATTCAGGCTTTTGGTTAAACAAAATAAAGGTTAGGTGGGTACCAACATAAAAATATCATGTTCCAATCTACATATCAACTCTTTTACCCAGCAAGAACATATAAGCCAAAAAAACTTTCTACTTGAGATGTAACGAATACAAGAAAATCACAAATATTTTTACAATACACAGCCGAGTTACCTTAATCAGAGGGGTGAGACTATTCGAAGTTAGTAACGAGTCGTGATCGCGAAGTCCATTTTGTATTATGGGATTTGCGTAGTTTCCTGTCCGCGCGATAGAGGCGCTAAAGAAAAGGAGCCGTCACAATCAAGTCTCGTTACTAACGTCAAATAGAGTCACCCCTCTGGTCACCTACCCATACACTATTACCTACATATGTTATAAAACTTCAGGGAACTCACGTAAGTATTGTAGGAATTATAAGCGAGTTGTTATTCACTGAGTATGCCAGCAAAATCACAGTCGCAAACAATGAACGTAGGTATTTTTTTTATCAACGGGTAAAATATTGCTTTATTTAGCAGAATCCATTAGCGTTGCTTGATGTCTAGGTTCATCTTATTCGCTGTTTATTTTGAAGTAGCTTTTTACTCGCTATTAAATTACTTACGCACTTCCTTATTGTAAAATATTATTAAGCTCTGCCTACTCTACTCTCCCATTTTATACTTAGTTTCCACGACAGCAGCAGGACAGCGGTTTAATAAAAATTTATAAATTGATGCTTTTGAAAAGAACTAAAAACTGTTTTTGTTAAGTTTAGCGGGATAAGTACTAATCCCTCGGAAAAACATTTTATAGGGCCATCTCGGGATCATTTTGTATACATTATCAAAAGAATCATTAAAATCGCATATTTAAAGCAGGAATCGGCGAACATTCACAAAAAAACATACATACAGTCGAACATGGAACCTCCTCCTTTTTTATGGTTGGTTAAACATATCGTTAGAAGTAGGTATATAACAGGGCAAAATAGGCATTTCGTAATTTATAAACAAACAAGAGCCGACAAGTGTGTTTCGAACGTTTGTCAAGTGTACCAATATGTACTATAGGTACCGGTTAAAGACTTTGAAATTGAATTTCAGATGGATCGGTTTGCAAACTTCGGATTATAGAGGGTACCTAATGGTAAATTTATCGACTATTTTCTAAATATTTCAATAACATAACCTACAGAAATTTCAAAAACTGTTTTGAGATATACAAACCGATTCCTTTCATTTGATATCCCACTCGGTGAGGTAGGCCTCCCTTTTGAAAATAATTCCACCCTTTTTGACCATTTTTCTAAAAGTTGTCGACTTACTGACTTTTCTATATTTTTTCTGTAAAATATAGATCCATATCTACAAAAGCTACATACATTTCAGATAGATTGCTCTGCAAACATCGGAGATAGGGGTGGGGAATGGGTAATTTTTCGACCTTTTTCAAAATATTTCAAAAAGTATGAAACTTACAGAAATTTTAAAAACTGTTTTGAAATGTACAAACTAAAACCTTTCATTTGATATCCCACTTGACCTTGTGTCTCTATTAAAATTACGACATCATAATTTGTACTGAATTTTTCTTTTTTCTTTTTATCTATACAAGCGCACGAAATATATTATTATTTTAAATTTCAAGTTATTTGCTGCTGTAGTTGCTGAGATATTAAAGCCGGACAAAAAAAAAAACAAGACAAAAAAGCGAGACCATAAGGATTTCGAAACTGATCTCCGATTTTCGAAACCTTAAAAAGGAGTAGCAACAGAAAATATTATATTGTGCGTCAGCAATGATAGCTTAGTAATTTTATTATCATCACAACACGATCATGTAATTTTTTGGGCGTCCGCAAGGTAAGAAGCCTGCTTGGGGCCGCAAAAGCTATAATTAGAAATTGAGTAGGCACAGGCCCATTCAATTGCAATTCGTTCAGTGAGTGGGATCAAACGACGAAGTTTACAACCAGGGAACGTAAGAATCGTGTTTTTGTTTTTTAATCAGCTTAGCCGGACTATAAATACATTCCTTGGCACTTATTTGTATAACCAAGTTTTCACTGCAAAAAATCAATGTCAAATTTCTCAAACAGGTTTTTTTTTTTTTCATCTAAACGGTAAGTTTTGCTACAAAAATGTCTATGTCAAAATTATAGATCAAGCGATTTTTTACAAAAATTATTCTCACATTTCTTTACTACGAATCACCTTTTTTGAGATATAGCGATTCTTCGTCCTTAAGGAGAAAACCTAACGGATTGGGCTGTCAAACTAGGTCTAGTTCTCAGTTCTCACGGGAACCCGTGATTAAAACTCGAAATACATAAAATTAAACATTTGTTTCTTTAGTTCCTTGAATGTGATAAAGGACAGAAAAAAATAAAAAATCATAAAAGTGCACTGTTTCGCACATCATTTGGTCGAGATTTCACGAACCCTGCGGTCTATTGAAATGACTAATGTTTTGATTCGTACCTACGAATCAAAACATTAGTAATTTTTTTAGGTTCTGTTCTAGTTATCTACGGGGGAGGCGGCGGAAACCTCCTGGATCGATGTTATTTTACAGAAATAAAAACAACTGTTAAATAACATCGATCCAGGAGGTAATTAGTATTACTAATTATTTGATTCCTTAAACCAGTTTCTTCAGATTTCTGTAAAATAACATTGATCCAGGAGGTTTCCGCCGCCTCCCCGTAGATAACTAGAACAGAACCTAAAAAATGACACTCGAAATTGTCTACGAATTTGTTTGACTCAGACAGTTTGCGCAGAGGCGTGACAAGTTCTGTGCATACGGAAGAAGAAATCAGTGGAGTCGAATTTATTTTTATTTGGTTCCTGTTAATTAATAATAAAATTAGTAAAAATATTTTATTTCGGACAACAAATAGTTAGGTATGTACACTGAGAAAAATTTCCCAACGTTTCTTCTGAATTTGTCCTCCCAAAAAGGTTCCTTCTAGGGTTCCTTCAAAAACTTCGCTAAATTTACCTGCCGAATTGGATGACTACGAATTTCCTTCCAAAACAGGGAAGGACATATTTTTTTTCCAATCGAAATGGAACGAATCTTTAGAAGGAATTTATTTAGCAGGAAAAAATTACCTACATTTCGGAAAGAATTTCCTTCGAAGTTCTGTGAAATTCATTTAGAAGGAATAAAATCTAGTGTTTTCAGAAGAAATTCCTTATCACGGAAGGAACTCAATTGTACCTTCCAGTTTAATTCTTTCTGGGTAAGTAGGATTAAAATTTTGGTCGGTAATTCTGGTAAGAATTTTCTCTCTTTTTGAGAGAAAATTCCTACCAGAGAAATTCCTACCAGATTAAGGATTTTTTTTTAACGAAATAGCAGGAATATTTGGGAAGAATTAATTTGGAAGGAATAATGTGTGGATTTTTGCGGAGGAATTTCTTTGAAGTCATACTTTTGGCAGGAACTCAATGAAACCATCAAATTTGAATCCAAATTATTTAGTAGGATTTGAATTACGGTCGGTAAATTAAGTAGGAACTTTCACTGACATGTTTCCCATCAAAATAGTTGAAAGACTTTTGGGGTTTTTGGGATGGAATTTCCTTCAGAATAAGACTTGGATTAAATATAGAGGAAACTAATCCTTTTAACTAGGTGGGATTTTAATACAGTCGGTAATACAAGCAAGAATGTTTACGCCAAATTAGAAGAATTTTGTCATCCTACCGAATAGAACGGACTATTTAGTAGGATTTTTCTTTGAAGTTGGCAGGCGTTTATTTAAATGTTAATTTTTGAGAAGGAAATTGTTTCTGGGAAATTATTTCGTTCAAATTTGGAAGAAACTTATTCTTACCTTCCTTCTTTTAGCTAAATAAATCCTACTGATTAAAAAGGTTTTTAATTATGTCAGTAAATTGATTAAGAATGTTTATTCCAAATCATAAGTTAAGTTTTATCAACCGAAATAACAGGAGGATTTGAAAAAAATATATTATGTAGTCCGAAATAATTAAATCTGATGTAAATTTTTGAGTAGGAATTAACTTCTCAATAAGAATTCCGATCTAATTCGGGAGGAACATATTTGCTAACTTAGAAGAATTTAAATGTGGTTGGTAATTTTAGAACAAAAAAATCATTTAATCATAAAAATATTTCGTAGTGCTTTATTATTATGTAAAATTATTACGTAAAGAAATTTGTCAGTAATCTTTGTGATTTAAATGAATAAAACCATATGCATTTCTAAACATTTCCTTCATATTTGGAAGGAACTTATTTAAAACTTGCACATAATAGGTTAACGCTTATTGGACAGCCTCAGAGTAAATGCGTATACGAGAGTCTAATACAAAATACAAGGAAATTTCAATGTCGATCCAGAATCCAAAGGTTTTTTTGGAAGGAATTTTTTTCGAAGTCAGAAAGCGTTTGTTCAAATAGGATTTTTTTAGTAGAAATTTCCTTCTGAGTAAGTATTTAGATGAAACTTGGAAAGTACTGCTTTCAAAGATCCACCTAATTAAGTAGGATTTCGAACTGATCGGTACTTTATGAAGGAACAAATCACATTTATCTCTCGAAATCAAAGGAATATACTTTTTAGCTAAACATGATTTCGTTTTTTGTACCTTAGGTAGGTACTGTTAAGTTTTAAAATAACACGTAGGTACCTATCAGAAAGAGACAAATCAGTGTTTAGTTAACCAACTGATGAAAAATCTTTATAAGTAGGTAAGCATACTATTCTTATAACAATAGGTATGATAAATCTTATTTATCTGATTCACGTTTATCTATCTAGCTCCGACAATCCAGTCTGAATTTTGTCATGTTAATTTCCATCTTGTCAAGGTAGATTTAAAGTAGGTACCATTTTGTGATATAAGCAATAAATTACCAATACCTAACCTGACGGTAGGGGAAGGTACTTATTATCCTTAGGTACTTATATAAGATGTGTTTCCCTTTTAGTCCTAAGGTAATTGAGTACTTAGTATATTGTAGTGCTCAGCGGGGTTCATGTTATGGACTAGGCAATAATGACTAAATTTTAAGATATGGATGTAACAACATGAAAGCAACAAACGTATAAATCTAGGTGTCTATCCAAATATTCAAACATCTAAACTTTTGCATATAAAATACAAGTTGCTACCCGCGACTTCGTCCGCGTTGTTTTTAGGACAAAAATCAGCTTATTACCAATTTCCTATCCCAAGATTGAAAAATTAAAATTATGGATGCTCAAAGCCAGTGCTCTAAAGTGGTGAAAGAAAACATGGCGAGGTTACGTAGTACCTTACCACCTACCTATAAATGTAGATCCTCATCGTGAACAAACATATATTTGTGTGTTGAACATGGATGTTTGTACCTACTGCGTCTGGGTGTAATTATGTAGGTATTTTAAGGAAAGTAATTATTCTATCAGTTATCTGGTTCCTATAGTACAAACTTTGCTTAGTTTGGTTCTGGATGGCGTTGTGTAAAAAAATGTCCACAATGATGAAGTACATATTAAGTATATCTTAGTGCAGGCAACTGTAGGTACCAGGAAACTAAGAGCGTAGGTAGGTACCTACTATATAGTAGGTACCTACCTGAGCCATGAGTATGTTTCGTTTTCGTTTAAGACTTGAAAGTGACCCGTGTGCCAACCACGGGTTTTACAGAGCCATTCGTGAAGTTGTTTACTTAGGTACTTACCACCTAGCTAGGTACAGGTTGGTAGGTGGTAAGCCCTTTATGCTAGGTACATAAATATTATACATGCGTAGATACTTACCACTTTTTGCTACTAGGTACCTACCTACCGTTGAAAACTCGTGTTGAAAACGAGGGTAAAAACAGACGGAACTGCGTAAGATATCCCTCTAGTGTTTCCGTCTTTATTAATTATTATTATTGATCTGGCTCTGTGAAGTGGGGTATAAGTGCTGCCAACTTCGAAATTTGATTTCTGGCATTTTCTATGTCCTTGCCATGCAAACTGATCAGTCAGCGATAAATGGCAGTTTCAATGGATATTCGTACATATTTATTTTGTTTGTTCGATATTATCCCATTAAAACTTGCTAGTTTATTATCACAAAAAAATATTATTACAAAAAAAATATTACAAAAAGAACTCTGTATTAGGAACAGAACTCAATATATAGGGTACAATTGTGGGCTTACTACTGCAAAAGTTAAAAACTGTGTAGCAGAGTTAGCGCCCTCCTTTTCCAGCAAAATAAATACCTACCTATGTTCCATTTTAAGAACATGTTCCGGCCCTCAATCAATTCAGAGGCCTTATACCTAGGATCGTTCTTTCCAATGAAACTGGTATGTACCAAATATTCTGCGGTAATGTTAGATCTCATTCACACTATACACTAGCCAAACTATATGTAGAATGTTTGTAAACAAATAACCCAACTTAACCTAAAATTCACTCTGTTGCCGCGTCTTTTTATACGCAATTTACATTATTTGTCGATTTCAGATCGTTCCTTCAATAAATATTGCTTACAATTAAATTTGAAACTCGACGCCAAGCAAGTGAGTTTAAGTTATTTGTTTCATGGTTTGTTTACAAACATTCATCATCAAGTTCGGCTAGTGTATAGTACATTCCATGTAGGTATGTGGTACGGTACCCTAAAAAATTAGTTTTTAAAATAAGTTTGGTTTGTTTTTGTAGTATGTATCTTGTACAACGCCATCTACGAAGCGATTGAGATACATTTTTTTTATGAATGTTCCTCAATCCACATTTATTTTCATGGAAAGTTATTGTTATAAAAAATCGAGTGCTTCCGAGCAATGCCGCGCTGCACGCTGGTAATTTGGACTTGAACGTTTTTTGGGTTCACGAGTTGGCAGCACTCAATCGCAACTGCTGTGAGTGCAAGGAACTTAAACTCGTGAGTGACGCCGTAACGCTTCCGTTGAATTTCGGTCGGCCCTCGCCTCGTCCATTTGTTTGTACTTACATTCTAAAATCTAAACGCAGATAAAATGTTTTTAGTATAATACTAACTAGTGAACAACAAACAGTGCCAAATAAGAACTGGTAAGTTTGTTTTTGTCCACACTGAAAAACTTTGAGTGAGCGGGGCGGCTTCTGTTAATTTGCTTACAGTCATATATAGATTTTGGCAACAGATAGGTAATTTTAGTATTATAACTTATTATCTAGGTACCTACCCACACTCTTTAAAAAAGCGGTGATACCTAAGTATACCTACATAATATTCTGACGAAAAAGTTTTATTCTAAATGTTCCCACCAAAGTCAGAGGGTATACCTACCTACCTATTCTGGAGTTGACCTACAGCCATTGTTGTGCCTCTTATCCATCATTTGGTGACTTTGGTTGGTTCTCCAGCCGCAAAAGTCTTAAATAGGTACCAAGAAATCAAAATTAGTCATTGAAAGGAACAACTTGATTCAACATTTCAGATTCACATTCTTGAAGAACTTGAACATTTCAGCTTGAAAAATTCACCAAACAGAAAATCTACATATGCTTGGGAATGGAATCCGCAGTTTCCAGTGAGTTTGAGTCCCCAGTTCCCAGTGAGTTTGAGGACTGCCTTAGGAAATTTGGTGCAACGGATAACATTATAAAATGTTTTTTTGGTAAGCATGTTTAGGTACTTACTAAGAAAGTAATTTTTACCAGTGTAACACAGGCCGTACACACACTGAAACTGCAGATCAGAAACCCTAAAACAATGTATAATGTAGTAGCCGTATTCAAAATAATAATTTAGGTTTAATGGAATACTGTATCTGATTCAGAATAAGTGCAGCTTTAGCGCTTTTCAAGGGACCTAGGGACATACGCATTATTTTGACTGTCCTCACAACTCAGTTGGCAGTAGCTCTGCCTTCTGCGCAGCAGGTTGTGGGTTTGATCCCTACTCACTACAAACATTTATGTGATGAAAATAAATGTTTTTTTTTCTCAGGGTGTCACTATGTATATAATAATATAATAAAGTGATCGTCACGAGATTCGTAAAATAATTTATATTATTGTTCATTGAAACAAATTACTTATAACCTTAAGAGGATGGTATAGTGTGATGATTACATAAATACTGAAATCGAACAACATTAGGAGGTAGAAATAAGCTCTGGCCTTAGCCAGAATAAATAAGAAGAAATAAGCTGGGTCATGCTTTCGGCTACAAATCGTGTAGGTACTCGAACAGATTTTGTTGCGTCATTTTGTTTACACTTTATAATTTCGAAGACCCTCAAAATGTTATTATATACCTAATACTCTCAACAAAAAAAATAATCTAAATTTCATAGTTTGACTAGTTGGTCAGTGATAGTTTACTACCTTGTTGATAGTGGACTTGCACTTGAACAGTCTTGTTTTTCTTTCAGATAGAAAAGGATTTCCAGTTGCTTTACGAAGATTTGGGTCCAAATAAACTACAAGATTTCGTTATTTCAAAAAAAAAGACCTGATAGAGTTAGTGACGCGAGCGCGGCACACATTAACCGCACAAGTACATAAAGAAAAAGTGGCACTGTTTCGCTGACTGAAAGTAAGTGACTTCTATTTATGTATAAAATCCTAAAATTAAACCAAAACTTGTTAAAAGGTTTTTTATTGTTTATCTGTCACTATATTGTTTGTCATTATGTTTTTAGGTGACAGTATAACACATCAATCTACAGGATTGCTCTTGCTGCTGCCATTCCTGTTTCCTGGAGTCTACCAAGTAAACAAAAACTGGAAGCTGACGAAAAGTAACGTGCTCGATTCATTTCTTTTTAAAGTCGATACCGATGCTGACGTTCAAGAAGGAATCGATCAAATACGCAATCACCTTAAAGAAATGCAAATTAAACTTAAATGGACAAACGTAATGCACCTACAACCATTTGTCCTTGTGGTAGGTACTTCATGGACCGAAATAGATCAAGCACACATTGTACTTGACCAAATAATATACTCCCTTCCCAGTGTATTGGAGGCTGCAGAAGTCTGCTTTCAACTGTTTTATTCGTTCTATGCCCAATATCCACTTGAAGGTCATAATGTTTTGGAATGTATACAACAAGCAGTCTACAATATTTAAACAATGTTTCATTGGAACCACTGATCGACATCTGAATTGTCTGAAAAATTAGGCCTTACTCTAAAATGGCCATCTAAAAACAAAGTAAAGGACTAACTAAATGTTATGAAATTGTAGCTTGTTTGTTACAATAATGATAAGTTGTGGCCACTGTTCAACTAAATTTTCTGAAGTTAATTATTGAATTCTTCATTTAAACAGATATTGCAATAATCTGTCAAAATTAACATCTAGTGGAGCAGGTTATAAATGTGGACAAGGTTATTTGGTAAAATTGATTATTTAAATATTATGTCATTAAGTAAGAAATCAAAAACTGATCTTTTTGATCTTTTTTAATGAATCTGCAAGTTTGATATATTTCCTAACTTAATAGTAATTAAGGTCTGTCTGACAATTATTATTGTAGTTTACTTTTGATTTTGTTATTTGTTTATTATTTAGATATTAATTTTTCATTATATACGTGTTATCTTCAACTTAACCCAAGTGTGTTGTTGAGTTTCCTTTGATTTTGTAAACGTTTAACATTATTTCTACAATAAAAATATCCTTATGTAAGAAATGGAAAAAGTATTGATCTAGGACTGAAAACACCTAAGCTGCCATACGAACTTAGTTCTTGATTAATTTGGAAACTACAATTTCGATTTCAATGAAATATTGCTTACATAATCGGATATAAATAGAAATGTTTGCAACCGTTTATTTAAAAAAAAAAAAACATTATTAAATGAGAGCGAAACTACTTTTCCATAGTGGTAACAATGTTGTCTCTCATTCAAATTAAGACTATGATTTTTGAAAAACTGAAAGACGGCAAGCATAGTTATTTCTTATCCAATTATGTATGCACAATTTCATTGAAATCATAGTTGTAGTTTTCAAATAAATCGAAAAGTATGTATGGTGGCGTAGGTGCTCCTTCTTAATCGTAACCCAAGTATTGTTAAGTTTCTTTTGGTTTTATGAACGTATTATTAATTTGTTAATTAATATTAGATGTCAAGATTAATAGTTCCATCTAGCATCTAACTCGAAACTTTTTTAAATATTTTTGTACCCTTAACAGTATTAGATACGAACTTTACCTAATTTTAGATATTGATATGATTAGTGGCGAACCAGATTTTATACAAATTGTTGATATAATATAATATAATGAAAAAACACTAAGTAATTTTTGGGGGCCTGGCATTTGATACCATTTTTTTGATCCTCACGCTGTATATTTCTTATTTTATTTGCCTTTGATATTGATTTAGATATAACTATTTAATTATATTGTGTACTTGCTATCTTCAACTTAACCTAAGTGTGTTGTTGAGTTTTCAGTGTTTTTTTAATAATAATAATAATTATAATCTATATTTTTAAAATGTGTTTTATTAATCTTAAATCTCTTTCATTTCAGAAGGTTAACAGTCTAAAAACTTGGGAGATTCTATCCTCTAACAACAATATGCTACTATTTAAGACGATTAACTCGGCGATTTCCCTTTGATGTCTGAATATTTACTTACGATGGAGGAAACGTACAGTGAGTATGTGAGCATTTTACTTCTACCTCAGATGGTTCTACCACCTGACATTCAGAGATTTGCCTTCCGATGTCTAATTTACCTACCCACGACGGAGGAAAATACGGTTTTCATAAGATAATTTTCAGAAATCTTCCATTTCAGAAAGTTTTACTGGCTGCAATTTTATTTAAGATTTTCCATTCAATCCCTAAATTACTTACGGCGGAAAAAGAGTACGGTGGGTATACTACTATAGCATTTTCCTTTCATCGCAGATGGATCACCGCCGTCAATTCAGAGTTGTTTCTCCCGATGCCGGAATTACCTATTTATGACTGAGGAAAAATAATATTAGACCGTATTTTTCCTCCGTCTTAGGTAGGTAAATTAGACATCGGAGGGAAAATCTCTGAATTTCAGGCGGTAGAATCATCTGAGATGGAAGGAAAATGCTGGTATACCCACCACATGTTTCCTCCATCGTTGGTAGGTAAATTAGACATCGGAGGGAAAATCTCTAAATTTCAGGCGGTAGAACCATCTGAGATGGAAGGAAAATGCTGATATACCCACCGCATATTTGCTGCGTCATAGGTAGGTAAATTAGACATCGGAGGGAAAATATCTGAATTTCAGGCGGTAGAACCATCTGAGATGGAAGGAAAATGCTGGTATACCCACCGCATATTTCCTGCATCATAGGTAGGTAAATTAGACATCGGAGGGAAAATGTCTGAATTTCAGGCGGTAAAACCATCTGAGATGGAAGGAAAATGCTGGTATACCCACCACATATTTCCTCCATCGTAGGTAGGTAAATTAGACATCGGGAGGAAAATATCTGAATTTGCGGTGGTAGATCCATCTGGGATGGAAGGAAAATGCTGGTATACCCACCGAATAATTCGTCCGTCGTAGGAAGGTAATTTAGACTTTGGAAGGAAAATATCTTATTTACGGTTGGTAAAACCATCTGGGATGGAAGAAAAATGCGGATATACCCACCGTACTCTTCCTACATAATAGGTAGGTAATTGAGACATCAGAAGGAAATCTCTGATATTCAGACGTTAAAACCATCGGACATGGAAGAAAAGTGCTGATAAACCCACCGCAAATTTTAAAACATCGGAAGGAAAATTGAAATTTCTGAAGGTAAAACCATATTTTACCTTTGTTGTAAGGTAGGTAATTTGTGCATTGAAAGGAAAATTTATGAATATCCTTCCTTGAAAATCCAACCGATTTGGTAGAATTTACTAACAAAAATTTCCTTCTGATGGAATTCCTTCTGTTGTAATTCCTTCTCATTTGACTCAGTGGGAAAAAGTGGTGGTAGGTAATTATTATGGATGGAATTTATAAGGAAAAATTTCCTTCTGATAGAATTCCTTCTATTTTGAGTCCAAAATGTTACCTTCCGATAAAAACCTTCCTTTTTGACTCAGACGGAAAAAAGTAGACGGTAATGTTATTCAATGGGAATTTAACTTGAAATTCGGAAGATTGTCGTGGAAGAAAAGTATCAGAAGGTAATTATGGACGGCAAAAAAATGAACTTTTTTCCTTTGAAATTGGCAGGTAATTTACCATCTGAGTCAAAAAGGTGGGTAAATACTGGAAGGATTCTTCTCTTTTCGGAAGGACTTTTTTCTCCGTGTAGGTAGCTAGTATAGTCACAGAACTGTTTCTGAATAGTCAAAACTAAACAAATACAGAAAACAAACAACAAGAACAGACAAACATTTAAAATCAAAATAACTCTTGCTATTATTTTATAATGTTTGAACCAGTAATAATTGCAAACTAGTATTTTTATAATAAAAAAACTAAACGCACAACAACTATAAACTAAAAATAAATATAAAAACAATAGCCTCTCTATTAATGAACAAAGTCATAATCGTAAACCAAAAAATAATTTTCAACGCATATTTCTTGAGGATAGGGCGAATTCTATTCGCCCTATCCTGTCCTTTTAAAAAAAAGGACGGGATTTCCTGTTTTCAGTAAAGTTTTCAGTAAATTGCAAACATTACACGTCCAAGACATGTGATTTTTGCAATTTTGCTAGGCGTGCTTTCTGTCCGATCGCTTTTTTTGACACATACAGTTTCACGGTGCGCATTGTAAATCTATGGGGGGCCGCGCGGAAAAACTTGATCGAAGGTAAATAAGCAAAACCACGATTTTTGCGCTTACGCCTCCGTCTTTCCAAAAACGTATGCTCTGTCTCGCTCCTATGAACGCGAAATCCTATGCCTATCTTTTTTACAAAATGGCAAGACTGTCGATAATTGGGCTTATTTAGGGCACGTTTGCCTAGCAAGATGCTGGTTGACTATTCTCTTGAAAAAGCCCTAATAAAATGAACTTCCTATGTGTTTCTCATTTCGATGATATCGGGCCATGAAGTGGCCTATTCCTTTATAAGGGACGTTTGGGAGCGAAGCCAACATCACAGAAGCCTTTTATGAGAGTTCATCTGGTGGCGTTATTTTCACAGAGTTATCGAAGTCTTGCTAACAACTACAATTCAAGTTCAAGAGTCAAAGTTTGAAGATTTTTACGTCGGGTCACATCCCAGGTCCAATGTTCGTTCAATTTACTTTCCGTAAGTGATTGTAAGTACACAAACTCCTGAACACTCCCAGTGTCAATACGTTGTCCAATTACGGAGCCCTTTAAAAAAAGACTGAGGAAGCCCTCCACACATCGTTTCCCTCGGTAAAAAGAAGCAAAAGAGTCACGTTTGGCTTTTGAAACTGACTGAGGTTTCACAACAGGGACTGCTTATTTTTTTTTTAATAGGACCTTCAAAACGTAATTACTTTTATCAAAAATGTCCATAACCGTTCGTATTTTATAATGTCACAGTTGGGTGTTTAATTCAATAGTTTTAAACATTTGACGTGTCCAAGAGTCCTAAGGAAATAATGCACTGAGTTTTGTTTGAATAATAATATTGATAAAAAAAATGGAATTCTTTATTGACAAAGAAAATTACAATTCAATATTAAAAACAAATTAGAACTAGTATTTAGAATTGAAACAATTAAGCTAACTGCAGACTGTTGCAAACAACAAACATTTCCTATTTTCAGTAAAGTTTTAATGCATTTTTGCTAAAAATAAATTTGTTATGTGATTTATAGCGTTTTCTTTGGTCAATCTCTCTGGCTCGTGTGTTACAAAATATACCTACCTATTACAGCCAACCTATACCATAATTGACCCAAGTTTTTGAAATCTGATTTGAATAAACGCTAATTTAGTTGTCTTTATAATAATTAGTGTAGCCCATAAGCATAATAAAGTGTTACCTATCTACCTCAAAAACTACATTATTTAATTGTAATTTTTTTTTACAATAAAATTTATTACCAACATTCAACTGCAATATCAATATTATCCAGCTATTCTCGAACCGAATGGTCTGTTGCGTGACGATGGTAAGAGGCCTGACGGCATGACACTAGTCCCATGGGAGTTGGGGAGGCCCATTGTGTGGGACGCTACATGCGTCGACACACTTGCGCCTTCCCATCTTCCGAGGACATCCGTAAGGGCTGGTGCGGCGGCAGATTTGGCCGAGGATCTCAAGAGACGCAAATATGCAGGTCTCGACAGAGCCTACATATTTGCTCCCTTTGGGGTCGAGACCCTAGGTCCGTGGGGTACCGAGGCTCTCCGGGTTTTTAAAAAGTAATTGAGCGTCTGGTCGACGCGACGCGTGACCCGAGAGCTGGCGGATATCTGGCGCAGCGCATCAGCATTGCCATACAGCTGGGCAATGCTGCCAGCGTCTTGGGGACGCTTCCGACTGGTATTGATATGGATCAGTTGAGCTACCTGTAGATTGTTTGCAACAGTCTGCAGTTAGCTTAATTGTTTCAATTGTAAATACTAGTTATAATTTGATTGTAATTTTCTTTGTTAATAAAGGCCATTGCCGTTTTAAAATATTATCCAAGCTTTGCAAATTCCCGAGTTTGCTGAGAGGTTATACAGTAAGTAATCAAACCATCTCTAACTCTATCAGCAATATCAGCTCTTATTTAAGCAACAATTTAATTTCCTTCCATGATCCATCTAATAAATTGCGTTCCTCTTCAAATCTAATAATAAGTAAAAGCTCTGGTATCAGTCGCCAAACAGTTTTTGTTCGAAGTTGAGAATCAGAGCACTAAACAAACAATTCAATAATAGCACAAATAAAACAAATCGACCTTCCAAGGAAATAAAATAAATAAAATAGGAATGTACCCGTAACTGTCTCAATAACGGGGACGCAACAGATTGTGACATCGGTCCGTGGTAGATACGGTTCGATTGAGCGCTTACTGCGAATAACTGACTCGATAGGGTGTTGATTTTAGTTTAGCGTGTCGTCTACATGCATTACTACCTTTAAAGTTTCATATTCATACTTAATATGCATGAAAAATCCCTCCCAGAGAGTATGAGAAGCAGGCAGATAATGACGTTTCTATTTCATAACAAAAATATTATTAAATATTGCAGCTTGTGCGGCGAGCTGCATTAGCATGTTAAAAAGGTATGTGCCAGGCCAGGTAATGTGTCACGAGTCGTTTTCCTATTTTAACCAACTTCCAAAGAGCGGAGGTTCTTATAGGGTGTTAGTCAAACAAGTGCACAATACTGAAGCAGGAAAACGTTACGTAACATATTCGAGAGAGGAGCCCTTACTATCGTCGGATTCCATCAAGATGAGGATACGATAATACGGCAGTAAAAACGGATCCGGTCATCCGTCTCAACCCCGATTTTATGTCCCCTCGTTTATCTGGAGACTAAGTTTAACTGCCTTATGTTTTATGGACTGTGTTGGATGAGTTCACCTGTAGAGTAAAACTGATTAGGTAGTGATGAAATCAAAAGAGGAATAGCGAGCGAAACCAATTGATTTCAAAACAGCATGTTCAGCACATTACGGCATAAAGCTATGTGTCCACCGGATCGGAATCGGGGCGTACGCGATTTTTTGCTTTGTATTGATTTCTATGGTACAGCGTCCGCTGGATCGGCATGCCTGCCGATACTGATGCTAGAGACCTCGTGTATAACATCCTCGTAGTGACGAGGACCACGACGTTGTCGCGGATGACGTCATTGGCAAAATTGAGCGCTTTAAAAATACTACCTATGGCCGACTATAATCCGTAATCAGTGGACGCACCCCATCATATTGTAAATACCGACCGACAGTATGAAAAATTTCCCTAAAATCGGACATCACTTTTAAAATGCCCTGTTTATAATGCCATTTTGCCCTAGAAAAAGTTGTCAAAAATGTTTTGCTGTAGTTTTATTTTCGCGTTTTTCTAAAGATCCAGAATGTTCTGAAAAAAAAATTACTCGAGTTCTAAACAGAACTGACTTCTGGAAGGTCTCTTATTAAAAATAGCTAAAAGTTTCGGTAAGTAACATAACCAAGTGATGTTCGATTTTCGAGTCATTTCTCATACTGAGCTACGCCGCGTACGCTGCGTACAATGCAGTAGAAGCGCATCTTAAGTGTGATACAGAAAATCTTGTTATATTAATATTGGTGATACGGCAGTAAAAACGAATCCGGTCATCCATCTTACTCAACGCCGATTTTATGTCCCCTAGTTTATAAGGAGACAATCTCAGATATCAATTTTGCAAGAATTGTAGTGATGTGAAGATTTTCTTGATAATTACAGAATTTCGTTTGACCACAATCTCACCTGCTGGTAAGTGACGATGTGGCTCACGATGTGGCCGATGATGCACCAGGTCTAGAAGTTACGTTCCTACTCTTTTCTGGAAGAGACCCAGATTGTACTTGAACCAAAAAATAAAAGTCGGCAGCGAGTTCAAAACCATTTATAGTATGTACTATTATTTCGAGAATGTAGGTATGTACAATTATTGTGGTTTGTCGAATTAGTTTCAAATTAAGATGAAATAACGCTTCATCGACAATAAAAGTTTGAGGTAAATCTGTTATTTCAAAAAGAATTTCGTGAATTCGTATTATTCCTAATATCTACATTAATTGATAGGTATTTTCGAGGACAAATTAATTTTACAAATTATTTTATTTAATTTATTTTTCTTTTTTTTTTTTGATATAGCGGCAATAGTAATCCACACCCTGTCAATATTTCAACTGCCTACCTTTTAGGCTTAGTAATAGGGTCCCGTTTTTCGAGTACGGTTAGGGGGGGGTCCAGATCGACTGCCCGAACGGAAAACCAAAATCATTTTCAAAAACTGCTTTGAAATCTACAAACCAATATCTTTAATTTGACCTTGTAGGTTTCTTTTATAGTTTCGACATCACAATTTGTATTGAATTTTTTCTTTTAATCTGCACAGGCCACAATATCT
Source organism: Eupithecia inturbata (assembly GCA_963662085.1). Lineage (NCBI taxonomy): Eukaryota > Metazoa > Arthropoda > Insecta > Lepidoptera > Geometridae > Eupithecia > Eupithecia inturbata. The sequence goes on from OY759187.1 coordinate 7,300,439, forward strand.
ATTATTATTTTAAATTACAACTTTATAGTTTCGGTAGTTGCTGGTTGCTGAGATATTCAAAAGGGAAAAAGGACAGACAGCGCAAGACCATTAGGATTCCGTACCCGAACGAAACCCTAAAAAATGTAAAGTTAAAAGTTTCTCTGTTCGGGAGAACAGAGAAACAGAGTTTCACGAATAACTCACCAGATTTCTACGGATACCACTTACAGACACAACAACAGAGACGCTAAACACATAGAACCGGTATTTTTGCGGAGGTTAAAAGCTACTCGCAGTACCTATACAGGATTATTGGTAATTCACTGACACTGCGTGAGCTGCAGGTTCTGCCCATCATCAGTGGGCGCGGGAGTGGGAGATCGTTCTTATGGAATTCATTGGGTTCCGGACAAACGTACTTTTTATTTTTGCGTCAGAGGTTATTAACAAAAAAAATCCAAGAACTAAGACCGGCGTCTTTATGAACGCGTTCGTGATGATGGGCAGAACCTGCAGTACACAATGTCAGTAAATCTATACCTATAATAAAACTGTAACTGGTCTAATTATGTTAAAAAAAATTTTTTTAATGCTCTCTGTTACCAATTTTGGACTCAGCTGGACCCCGAGCCGTTCTGTGGCATACTACATAAAAGCCGTACTCAGCCAGGCTCACAGAACCCTTATGGATTCCTGCTTCGAGGAATGGTCCAAGCTCTAGAAGAATTCCTCAGGCATGAGTCACTCAAAGTAATTGATTGCCTTCAATAAACGGTATACAAACCGAATCCTAGTATAAGCGAAAGCAACCTTCGCATCTTGACAAGAGACTTAACTGGACACTGTTGGACAAGCACATGTTCAAACTGGGGCTAAGCGACATAGAATCCTGCAGATTCTGTGAGGAGGTGGAGGAAAAGCCTCTCCATCTGCTAGTAGAGTGCACTGATGCAAAAACGTAGCATCCATCTGAATAGTTTCAAATAGTTTTAAACTTGACACTTTGACGCGCGTCCCTGTATTCATCATGATTTCTTTCACCTAAGGTTTCAATCTGTGACTGTCAAGCGATTATTAATCAATCATGTTTTGTTATTCACAGTTTATGACACTTCTTGACACTGACTTAGCAAAATGTCAGAAAGTGGAGATGACAGCATGCTATCCCGCGTAGACCTTACACAATTTTTAAGATTTATATATTTATACACAATCTAGGTTCGTAAAAACAGGTACATAATAACTCGTAAAAAGTCTATCGAGTCCAATTCTGCACATTGAAGTTTTTTTTCTTACAGCATTTCTTCGTATGAGAGAAACTGTGGTCAAATGTGAATACCGAATCAGACGGCAGGTATGGCAATCGCGAACGGGGTCGCGGGTACAGCTAGTTACCAATAAACCTGTAAATGTACGTACCTATTTGCAAACATGTTTATTTAGAGCACTTAGCCATAACAGGTACAAATCACATCCGATATATCAGCACTCCACTGTAATTAGTGCTCTCGGAATAGATGCAACATATTGAGGAGTTTCGAAGCACAGCCTGCGTAGCTCCTACTATGCATCACAATTTCAATATTGTAAATACTTCTAATTTGTTTCTAATCATGAATATTTTCTTTGTTAATGAAGGTATACATTTATATCAAGGTTATGGCCGATTTTCTTTTAGCCTTACTATTTTATATAGTAGTTTCTGCCCGCGGCTTCGCAAGCGTTTTTTTCTGGATAAAAACTATACTATACACAAACTTTTTTTAGACGCAGTTCTAGACCTGGAAGTTATTCCAGGTCATATATTATTTATATGTAGGGACAAAGAAAATTACAATTCAATAATAAAAACAAATTAGAACTAGTATTTACAATTCAAACAATTAAGCTAACTGCAGACTGTTGCAAACAATCTACAGGTAGCTCAACTGATCCATATCAATACCAATCGGAAGCGTCCCCAAGACGTAGGGTATATCTGTTCAGTAGTTTCGGCATTGTCTTAAACCAAAAATCCTCACAAACTTTTGTCTTTATATTAGTAGTACCTATAAGTAGTTAGTGCCTTTTTAATAGTGTAAACTCTACTGTAGGTACTTAAGTTTTATGTCTTACATTTCGTAGGTCACCCGAATCTAAGAGACCTACGAAGCTACGATCGATCGACATATATTTCGTGTAGTTAAAGGTTGGGGCTGAATACGTCTTGCTTAGCTCTTATGTCACACGTGATCTAAGCGGGACAGCATGACATTTATAGTCACAATCTTTATCTACACGAATTATACGAAATGTCTACCTACCTAAAAATCTTAAAGAGCATCAAATGCACTTACATGCAGTAAAATGTTTATAGTACATAGATAACATGAGTGAGCATAATGTAGGTCTGTAGGTCATGAGAGTACGGATCGGAGAGCTAAAGTAATTACTTACGGAAAGTGGTGACTGGTGAGCCGTCTCTTTGTGTGCTTATGCAGATATCAGGAGCATATAGTATATGGGTTAAAAAAGGAACAGCATGTTTGCTGTTGCATGTTCTAAATTTTAATCCAAAGACCTATGTTTTTGTTTATTACGTACCTGTATTTTTTTTGTATTTCCCTTATTTTTTATATAACTGTGTGTGGCTATAAATAAATTATTTATTCTTTATATGGTATTATATAGGGTATTAAGCAAAAAGGGATATGAATTAGAGACATTACTGTGATTCCTAAAAGATAAAGAAGCTTTATTTAACTTTTAGTTATTAATAAGTCGATATTTTTAACCGACTTCAAAAAAGGAGGAGGTTCTCAATTTGTCTGTATGTATTTTCTTTATGTATGTATGTTACTTGATATCTCCGCCAATGGTTAATTGATTTTACTGGTTGGTTCACTATTGTATAGAGAATGATCCCGAGATGGTCACATAAATTTTATTTTTCATCATTACATTTTATGCCCGAGGGATAAGTACCTATTTATCCCGTTAAACTTGAAAAGCAGCATTATACCTATATTTGGAGAATAACGACTAGCTCCAACAGTTTTGGTTTTTTTTTGTTTGGGTGTAAGGAAAGCCCGACGTGCATCTGTGAACCCGGCACAGAAGAAACCGTGCCACATATTCTTTTTGATTGCCCTGTTTTTGGTCGTGAAAGGTTCGACATGGAAAACGAACTGGACGTACAAATTGCGTGCAATAATTTACAGAACATAATTAATGATAAGTTTGTACGCCCTAAGTTTCTAAACTATATATATATATTGTATAAAGATCGCAAAAAAGGTAATCTTAAGAAATAGATAGATAAAATATGATTTATATATATATATATATAAATATATAATATAGCATACATACATATATGTGAAGCTGATAGAGAAAAAAAAAATTAGTAGATATAAACAATAGACATAACATAAATAGAAATACGTTTAATATAGAATAAGGTTGTATAAAGTCTCTGATTATGTTAGAGGAACAAGAATAAATAAAAAAAAAAACAGTTTTGGTTTAACTACGCCAATTGTTAAAAGATTTTGATGATTCTATCGTTTTTGTATAAAATTTGATTTTGAGGTGGTCCCCTATAACTCCTATAAGTTTGTTTCTGAAGGAATTGCTATGTGCGTAAACGTAGGTTAGTAAAATATCATCACATTATGATAATTTCACTATCACCTAATGGTTTCCATGGCAAAGGGCGTCAACAGTTTCACCATGTGTCATCAAACTAAATTGGACTCGAATTATAACTAGATGTCGCTAGTGTAAACTAAATTTTGTGCACATGACCAAAGATCTTCGATCAGGAAAAGTAAAGGAGGGGTGATTTCGTTCGTCTGAGACACAGAAGAATATTATCTACGGAAATTTGAAGTCGGCTTATCGTTTTTTAAAACACGCTTTGACGTGTTGATAATTTCATAATTTGTTATGAACAAGCAAAAGAGAGGTTATCAATGAGCTGGCGTAATAAAACAAAACAACAGAGCAGAGATACTACCTCTATTAAGATTTCTGTTCCATTATCTTACCAATCTCTCGAATGTTAACGTTATTTAAAAAAAACTGTTAACGAAGCTACTACACCTCAATCTCTAATTTTCTAGATGACAACAAAATGTTTAAAAAACGTGTCTGTATCTTTATCTACCTACAACACCCGACATTAACGCAATAAAGTATGAAAATATGTAGTAACGTTGCATGCGAGTGGAAGAAGGCCCATTCGGGTTATTGTATTTACACCATACGGCCGTTAAAGCAGTTAAGCAATTTCGTTCGTCCGAGACATAGATGAATACCTACCTTCTATTTACCGGAATTTGAAGTCGGTTTATAGTTTTTTTAAAACATGCCTAATTATAATAACATAAATAGAGTCGTAATCAATTTAGTATATTAAATGAATTCAATGTTTTTGTTTTAAAACATTGAATTCATTTAATGTGCATCATAATGGCATACATTCGATGCACATTATTTGAATGAATTCGTGGCGGTCACGGCGTATAAGAATTGACTCCTACAACTCAACTCGTGAATGTCGTCAGAGCCGACTGGCTTACCCCGCAAAGCGAATCACAAGATTTTTTTTTCTCGCAGATCATAATCAGCGGACTGAATCGTAACTTACGCAGATGTTTTTCCGCAATTGCGGGCAGCTTCATACAATTTCCATGTGTTGCAGAATTCTGCGGAAATTACCACGCGGTGATATTCCGCAGTGCGGGGTAAGGGGAATCTTCCTGAGAAAAGACAGCAGCTTCATTCTGTGTATTTGTAACACCTCCGCTGCGATTACAAATCCACATGCGAAGCGTGGTGATTATGGCAAAAACTACCTTAGTTTGGGAGAGCATGTTTAGCAGTATGTGTGCCGATGAGCATATTATGCTAGCAATGTGCTAACAATGCTACGTCGTAGCAATGATACGCCGTAGCAGCTACGATATTGCTACACTATGGTGCTACGTCGCTATGCCGTAGCCAGTCTACGACTAGATACGAAAATCAAATTAAATATATCGACGCTTCCGGCTGGTATTGATATGGATCAGTTGAGCTACCTGTAGACTGTTTGCAACAGTCTGCAGATAGCTTAATTGTTTCTATTGTAAATTCTAGTACTAATTTGATTTATTATTTGATTGTAATTTACTTTGTTAATAAAGATATGAATTGACGATGATTGACGACAAGGCCATTCACATGACATGAATGAGTGTTTATAGATCAGGAAGCAACCGATAAAATCACTCTAATTGGAAAGTACGAAAACAATATCACGAACTTGTTAAAAACACATGTCATCCATGTGCATTTCCTCGACTAGAGCACATTTTCTAAAATTTTAAATATTCCAAAAGCCAGCACATTTTACTCAAATGGGTTTGAGTGGCAAGATTTTACGGAAACAATAAGATCCGTAATGATGATAAAGCTCGGGTAAATAAAAACTTTCATTTACCGGCCGCCACCCGAACCTGTGGACAGGGCCCTTTGTCTTGTTTTAGCAACGATTTGTAAGCGGGCCGTATTTACGGGAAGAAAGTTGTGTAGTTCTGTTTTTTTATTTAATTCGTGTGGTTTTTGTGACGGGCGACCACTATTTTTTACTTTTTTATCTAGCTGCAAAGAGGACAAACTGTTGAACACAAATCAAAGAGTTGTCTAATAAAGATCCGTTCTTAAAAAAAATCCTAATAATTATCTGTTTATCTCGACTCCAAGTATGTGCAGTTTAGTTTTATTGGTTCGGCTTTCTGGGCATAGTTTCCAACTAATACCGAGTATAAAATAGCTACCTACCATCATACCTACCTACATAGAATCTTTTTTTAGTGTTGTACTAAAAGTGCATTATTAGCAAGATTTTGCTAATCTATAACCCGATATTATCGTGTTACATCTTTCTTCAACAAATATTAATTTCGGTGTGGATGTAGAACAGTTTCGAATTAATTCAAACACATAATGCTAAGCTTTGCTCAATAAAATATAACGACACTTAAATCTAATTAAATATACCTTAATAACAAAGTATTACTTATTAGTATTTAACATGCAAATGGGGTCAAACGGCGTTGTGGCCAATAATTGCTTACCTACTTATCATTAACAATTTCAAAAAACTGTACCGATGAAACACTTTCACAAGTTTTTCTCTGCTCGGCGATTTTTGGCATTAACTGTACATTCCCAATCGGAGTTGAACCAATTAGGACTTTTTATCGAATGGTACTAAAATTTCGATTTTTATTTTAAGCTTAAAAGCTTTTTCGGGTGTACTGCTGTCCATTTGAAAAAAATTGTTTCAGTTTTATTTCTGCTTTAAAATTTTACACATACAACTGGCTGGGAGTATTTTTATTTTAATTAAATTCTATTCTAAACGCAACAATAAACTTGGGTTAACTTTGTAATTTGTTTGTGGACGGAAAAATGCATACGAAAGCGACGTCCTTTTATAATTTAGACTTTTTATTTTAGCCCCAGGCCCATTCCATGACAACGGGTGGACGGGGAAATTATATTTCCGTTTGGTTTCCCTGTTTAATGTCGTTTGCCTGCAGCCTTATGCTCAAAGTCGTTCCATACATTCTGACTTCACATCACTGCCTTTCTAAAGGCAGTGTACTTGTTTTACGTGAAGAAGTGGACGCTTTATATAAATCTGAGTGAGGGACAAACTTTTTTCAACCGAGTCACGTAGTGGTCGATGGTTTTACCATTTGTGGTAAGCCTTTTAGGTAAGTACCTACACATTTTCTCTGTTCATTTTACTTTTACAATAGTTTGTTATTTTATTTTTATTATGAAGCAAGTTTTCAACTCGTACGAAAAGAATAAAGAAGTGTAAAATTTTATAATTCCTTTCTCTAAATTATTCCTGTGTTTTTTTTTTTTGTCTGTGTGACTTGTAGGATTTTAAGTAAAAAAGCCATTGTAATGACATATTTAAGACCAAATACTGAATACATTTTTGTGACATTCATTTTTGCATACATTATTAAGGCGTAGTCTTGACTACATTAATTTGTTATTCGATGGTATACAATTATTTGACTAAATAGTGTATACATTATTATGATAAACTGTATACCACGTTTTGACAAGTACCATGACTACATCAGTTTGATAAAAATGTGGCATATACTTTAATTTGAAGTTTCACGTATATATAAAAGTGAAATATTGGGAGTGTATACATATCTGTGCAGCTGACTGTACGTAGGCCAGGCCAGACCGTTATGATACATACAATGCCAAAAAACTGTATAATTTCGTAATAAGCATTTTATTTATTTATAACATTTCACGAAAAGAAATGTGTCTACAAAAGCAGACACTATCTTATAGTTAGCTAAATATTTTATTGTTTAACAAAACTATGATAACTAAAGCGTCATCAAATTTATCAGCAAAAAAAAAGTACGTAGGATCAATAAACTCTGTTTTAACGTACTAAAACTGAACTCTAATCTTTAGTAGTTAAAGACCGTTTATGTGATAGTCCGTTGGGATCAGAGGTTGACCCGATAACCTCTACCTATCTCTCAGGGCGTTGCAGCTATTAGTGCTGGCAGCGATATACCACAATCGTGAGGGCTAATTACATCTAGAACACTCACTTAGTACTCAGAACTTCGTCACAAATCACGGAACTACGAACGAACGAAAAAAGGTTGCGCAGTCATCTATTTATGCTTGAGTAGGTAATGCTTTTATATGGCATAAGCGTAATCACTCACTCGTATATCACTCAAGCACAGATCGACTGAGTAACCTTCTATAATACGAGACTGAGTTGCAGGTCACCAGAAATAAAAATGTGTATTGGAAACTTAGCTTTACCTCCAACTACATTCTTTTTAACGTCAAAAATCTAAGCTCACCTTTATTGTACTCAATATACTCATTATTCAATACATTTATTGCATCTGTTTGGTTTCACAGTTCCTATGTACCAAGGTACATATTTGTAGGTATCACATGATATCCTTATTTTCAATATACAGATATAATTTTGAATATTAAAAGTGTACATACATTCATTTTGAATGTGAGTAGGTTAACTGCATCTCTAGATTCTGTTGGAAGAACACGAAGTTTTTTTTATGGTAAAACTAATGTGTACCTAAATGTGTAACCTACCCGAAGAACGGGAAAGTTGAAATGTCATTAACTAAATAAATAAAATACAAAAGCGTGTCGCTAAAGTGTATAACTTGAACTCTCGTGAATAATAAAATGAGGTAAAAGTGCAAAAGTATGTTTAATAAATAAAAAGAGTGAAACCTTCACGGTAATGTCGCTTTTCTAGATAGGTGACTTATGTGTTTGAGGAAAATTTTGTTATTTCAGAGACAGGGACAATGTTTCAATGAGATACGAGTACATCCATATATTATTTGAGTAATGAAAATCTGAGATATATGTAATCTACGATAGTCTTTTGTGAAAGTTCATATTTTTTTTTTATAAATACATTCTGATTAACCGTTTACACGATTTTTATGAAACAAATTTTTAAATAAAGTAATTTCTCAGCTGTTTATTGAATAAAAAAAGTATTAATATTTTTTAACTTGGAAGCACGTTTTGTTTTATTTCACCCACAAAAGAAAATAACTCTTCAAAATAATTATGTGTAAAAGTTTGTACATAATACTAGCAAAGTATAACAAAAACTTTGACAATGCTAACATCATTGAACCACATAATACAGGGCCGAATAAACTAACGTTACCTATAGGACAATTACTATGAATATATCTTCATTATGATCCTCATGTTTGATCGGTATCAGAAAAGACACAATGATTTTTTGCAGTGGATTTGATTCCCGGCTGGGCGGCTGAAACCACCTCTTGGCTAGTTGTTAAACTTGACAACAACTCTGAAAACGAAAATCGAAGTTTCTGATTCGTTTTTGTGCAAAACCAACTCTTATGTCACTTGCATAAGATTGCGTTTGCACGAAAACGAATCGGAAACTTCGATTTTTGTGTTTTATTATGGGCCCTGAGTATTACAACGTTAAATGAAGTTATACCTATTTAAAAAAATAAATGAATTTTTCTTTTGTACAAAGCGTGCTATCTTTAGTATTTCGGGTAGTTGCCCTCCAAGTAAAGTTTATTCTACCCTGAATACAGTATAACTACACCGAATAAAAGACCTTGCATAATGAATGTAAAAACGTTCTTTCTTCTCTTGTCAGCAATCAGTTAACGCAAGAAAGATTACGCGGCAAATTCTTTTGATGGCTCAACGTTTGATGAAATTTATTAGAAGTAGGTCATACATAGGTACGTTCTACGCCACGTGAATTTGAATAAGAGAAAATCTTATTACCAACATTAAGCGCTGAATCTTCAGGCTTCGAATTTAGTTAGCTATTGATTGGAGTAAAACCTCTTTAAACAATATTCTCAAGTTTGGCCCTATTGCTCTGCTATTTCAATTTAGCTTTTGTGTCGGCAATATACTTTTCTGTAGGTAATAATAATTCTGTTTTGTGTAATAATTTTCGACAGGCGTAAAGGATTGTATACTCGGAACAAACATTAAATTCACATAACATACAACGCTCATATTATTTATTATCTTCGCAAAGAGAAAATCTCGAGAAACATCGCAGACATAATAAAATTATCAGTAAATAAATTCAAACAAATTGTCAAAACCTTCTTGTGTAAAAAGGCCTACTATAAAATATCAGATTATCTAGAGGATAAAAAAGCGTGGGACGGGATTTGCTCCAACTCGAAAAATAACAACTAACATGCTAAAGGTTTCTTCGTCGCTTCTTTACTTTAGTCTACATACCGAAGCGACTGAAATCAAAAATATCACTTTATTTCCGTGTCAGTGTGTGTTAAAGACAAATTCTTAATAATTAAACACTGACCTCTTCTAAGTGTACATTTATTGCATTTATGGAAATAAAGACATTTTGACTTTGACTTTGACTTGATATACCTAAAGTTAATGTACCGAACGCATACTGAAAACATAGAAAACAGTGTGATATTAGATTAATTAAAATATGTTTTAACTGCGATAACCAGGTTAAAAATGGCGCTGATGGAGTATAAATAATAATAATTATTACTTGGTTTATTTCCTCAACTCTACCAACATATAACATACCTACCTAATAATGTATGAATGGATGAAACTAAAGGAAAAATATAACCGGTCGCACTAAGAGCCGTAAGGTTCTATATCGCATATATCTATATCACGATTTGTGAGCGATTTCAAAGCGAAGCAAGTGTTTAGCGAGCACGCTGTGAAGACGCCGCGAGCACGCAGCGAGCTCGCCCTCGCAAGTGCACAGCGATTAGCAATCGCTGTGCACTCGCCCTGAAATCGCTTGCAAATCGCCAGTGTGATAAGGCTCTAAAACTCGATGGCTAGCCCTTTTCTTTTCTCATAAAATAAAACTTAATGAAAATTCCATGAATAACTTTCTTATTCAGCTTGTCAGGTTCTAATAAGCTGTCTAGCTTTTTACAAAAAAAGTCACGAGTGTCATGAATCTGTTCCCCCAGTGGACAAGGCTTCTACATAAATCTTTGACGCATAAAGGTCCTAAGTATATTGAACAGTATTTTCTACGAGCTTTAGTAAAATAGCATGTTCTTAAAATGTCTTTTGTTTAGGTATTATTTATTCAGAGATCGGGCGCTGTTGTAGGTAAATTATTTTATCTTTTATTTTCAAACTTATTATGCTTTGGTTGGGTCTAAACTCTGAATGATCTTATTATTGAGAAACCACTTGACAACCAGTTAATTACCCAATTTAAATAAGACACTGTATTAAATCTTTACAGCGCTTTTTCAAAGATACCACATAACAATAACGAGATAACATAGTACTCTGTCGAATAAAGTTTTAATCTTTGTTCACACAGATATTATGATACCTAGGTGGCATTTCCTAGGCAGTTGGGTCGGATTTGACAGCATTCAAAGAAAGTATTGCACGCAAAAATCCACTCGGCTCGTAACGCTAAAGCGTGGCAGTGAATGGCAGTGAATCATAAACCCTATCCAAAGCAGCGTAATCTGTAACGAACACGTAAGAAAATTAGTACCAAAAAACTTGCACAAAATGTTTTTTTTTTTTTTGTTTATTAAAGCACAAACAGTATACAATATTCTTTAAATTAACAGTATATATAGCTACGTATACACGAATCAAGATGCCACTAATAGAAACATTATTTACAATAAAACACAACACAAAACGTTACGGACGCTAATTTGGAGAATTACGATAAACAAACAAACGAAAAACATAATACAAGTGATGCATGCAAGTGACACAAAAAAAATATTAACCTAAGAGAGAAGCTTGTTTTTTAAAGTTATTTTCAGAGAGCTAAAATATGCCACATTTAGAAAATTGTTCATTGTGAAGTGCAACCTAGTTACTCTAGGAATAAAAGAATTGCCTGCATAATTAGTTTTATGATTTTATGGTTTCGTCAAGTACTATTACTACCTACCTATTTGCAAGTGTCGGTTTATCTTACCCGACATCTCAAATGTACAGCTACATATATCATATCCGTAGAGGGCATATTATTTGCAATATTTGGGCTCTGATCCCGTCGCGACTGTAAGTGAATCCTTTTCTCGCTTCGCCGCCTCGTGACAACCTCGATGTTTGCTCGAGGATTTAGATTTGAAACTTTTAGGTTTATCTTATTCCTCCATAAAAATCATTAAGCATTTTCACACAGTCTCTCTGATAAAACGTTTTGTGTATTTTCCCTCGTAATATTAGTAAGGGTCATACCAGTCTATTAAGTATAATAGACAAGTATAGTTTAGATGGTACACCCTGCCAATGGTTGTAAATTTTTACAAAATGTTTTAATGTATTTTTATTGTGTCTTTTTATCGTATTGTGAGTAGGAAATAAATACATGTATATACATGATGATGGTTATGTTCTTATTTTGTGAGAGATAAACGTTTTAACATAAATATAAGAGAAAGTAAGGTATCACCTTATCAGCCAAAAGAAGTACACTTGCCATGGACATGGATTTAGACCAATATTTAGTCAGATAAATATGGTCATGGCCATGGTCAAAACAGATAATGGTGGGTAGCTGGAAACATCTATGTACCTTAGATGCGGGAACCTTATGGCCAGTCGTTGTTGTGATCTTTGTAGGACGTCTAATATCATCTCAGCAACAAGGAGATGATGCTTCCATGATGATGATGTTATAACTAAAATAAGTTGGTTAATTAATTAACAGTTCTACCTCAACTTAAAGGGCGGCTAAAGATTAAACTAAACACCCAAAACCTAACAGAAACACTCCCCTTTCATCTGTATCAGCAAAACCTCACAAAGGCATAGTTTACTTGTTCACAACATAATTTTAATTGGTTTAACCTTATTAAACACACCAGTTCATTACTAAGCGTAACCAGATAGAATACAGTAATATTAATTTGGAAGGTCGGTTCATAACTAAGCTAATTAATATGTTAAACGAACTTACATTATTAAGATAGATTTTTTGGAGGGGTTTTGTTCCTAAATCTATCTACAGAAACGTAATAATGCTGATGATAATTTCACGGCTATGTAATGTGTTGAAAAGATTGCTTACCTAACGTTGATTTTCTCGACGTTTCGGCAGCGTAACACAATTGAATGATACTGATAATAAACGACGCAAAAGATTTAGTATCAAAGATAATGGAAAAGATAGATGCAATATTTTAAAACAATTTTAGACGTCCATTTCTCGTGCTCCACCAGCGTGGTCCACCTTGGTGGACGACACTGATTATTTTTTCTCTGTTTTCTTTAAGACCACTGGAATTATTTTTTCCTATGTTCTACCAAGGTAGACCACGGAGATAGACCACGAGCAATGGGCAATTTTAGATTGTATTACAAAATAATGTAAGTACCTACCCAAATAGTGTTTATCTTCATCATTTGATTCATCTTTTTGCTCTCTCTGCTTTGAATTTCAGGTTATAAATTTTTTGTCTAGTAAAAAATTTCGTTTAAGCAGAACGCCGTATTAACATAACGTCCTAAAAGCAAAACGGCATATTAGCATAACCTCCTATTAGCAACATGGCCAAGTAGCAAATGGGCCATATAACAAAACGACATGTACAGTCTTGTACACGAGGAAAAATGATTTCGTATCGATATTAAATCAACTAAAACAATAAAAAACTATTAACCTATGGTCTTTCATTACGTACATATCTACTTTTAATAAATCTTTCAGGGTCATAAATAATGACGCCTCGCTCTAACTAAGTTTGCAAACTTGTATTTAGACACGAGAGGGTTAAATCCTCTGGCTACTTAAAGGTTCACAAATTCTTGTATGTATAATAGAAAACTAATTACAGCAGTGAAACATGAGAAAAAAGGTTTATCCCTTACATATTGTACAAATTACTTAATTACAAAGATATAAATACCTACTAGAAAAATAAAAGTGAATTTATCAATTAATATAGCCCAGAATTAAGGTTCAACAATAAGTGCTCTACCTGAGAGTAGTCTATGCTTTGCAAATAGCGTGTGATAGAGCGTTTGCATTCTAGTTGAGTTTTCTGTTGTAGAGTTACTACTTCGTTCGTGAGTTACTCAATTCGTTATAGAGATATGGACCCAAGAACTGAGAATGATGGTGAGCAAATGATGTTTTGCAAAATTTCATAAGGAAAATTTTATTTTTTCGTCTCTTGCTTATGACTTCATAGTGTGATGTTTTTTTATGTTGCTGTAGCCATCCCATCTCTGTGAATAAATATTTTTATTATTATTATTATGGTCGGATAGATTGGTGAACATCTAATAAAACCACAAAACTCCAACCATACCCATCTTATTATTCAAATGAAATGTAACGTTCCATTTTACGTAAAACAAATGAAAGTACGCTGTATTCATGAAGTGATGTTTGAGGTTGCCAAGGTTGCTAACCTTTTTACTGAACTCCGAGTAATATAAACTAATGCATTTTCATTTATTATTTCTAGCTGGGAATACCAGTGTATGCGATGCCTTTGGGAACACTTTTATCTGGCTTCTATTGCCATGTGAAGATTGTCTCGCTCGCGTTGAACTTAGAAAATTAACTGGTAGATTTATTTTAATTAGATATGAGGAGTTTAAAATATATTGAGGTGATATTTTTCTTCTTTAGTATCAATTATGTAAGCGGTAGAGTGTACAGAGTCTACAGTAAAAACGCGCTGCATAGGAACTATTAAGATTTCTATAATAGGCACTGGAGTTTTTGTAAATGTTTTATCATCGAAAACAATCAACCAATCACGGGATCGCTCAAAGCTTGGTATGCTGAAGGGACATGGTAAGTAGGTACTTACCATGGTAAGCACGTACTTGGTAAGCATGTACGTATGCTGAAGGGACATATCCCTTCAGCATACATACAACGATCGTAGGCCGTACAATACCTACAAGTTCTTTGGTATAGACAACAGTCTATAACTTCTGCCGGCCGCATCTGCTAACCTAACCAAATAAGAAATAAATTTTTACTCATACATACCATGTAATTTGCTGATTATTTCGACAACCTTCTTTGAGCGAAGTCGAACTTTCGGGCCTACCTGAACAAGCGGACAGTAATAATATTACTGTCCGTTCTATGCCGTTCGTAGTGTATTTTGAATTCTAGTTTGTTTTGATAATAGTTAGGTGCTTAAAGGTTTTATGTATACTGAGCAGTACAAGCTTCACAGGCTGGTTAGAATAAAAAAAGGAAACGCGGGAAACTGACAAAAGAGTATCGCGTTCTAATCAATTTTCGTGAATAAATTGTGAAAATGAAGTCTGCAAGCGACGAATCCTCCAATTCAATGACTTTTAAATTACTCGCATTGTTTGAGTAAAGCTCTATACAAGCCTCGACCCGCCATGACTGCTCTGCTGGCCACGATAAGCTAGCCTCAATCTAAGCTTGCTATGGTCTCGGCCTTCAAGCTTGGTCATCATTGCAGCTCTTGCTGTCCGCGCCTTTATTTCAGCTTGGCCATCAAAGGCTGCAATGCTGACCGCGCTGTGATGGCCTGGACCTGCGCTACGCTTCGCTTTCAGCAATCTTCAGCCACACACATTTTTACCATTTTAAGAAATGCGGTTTTTTTTCTTGATGGTCAATGAATGAAGGAACAAACAAGTATTCTCTGTGGAAAGAGTGTTAGTAGAAAACATTCAAAGATTCTATATAATATACAATACTTATACTTCTTTGTTTATAAGATTAGGTAGGAATTATTATAATATTGTCTAAACAATTTAACTGAGCAATATAAAAGCCAAACAAAACGCCAGAAAAACAGTATTAAGGCAAGATTTACTTCATAACAGACGCGTAAAATCATATTACCGTTTTGAGAAAGGGCTTATATTGATTTCTTCTTAGACCCGACCCTGTTTTCTAATTTATTATAACAGAGCACGAGAGTTACGCCATTGTTGCCTTAAATTTAAGGGGAAATCAAATTAAAAATAATTTATTTAACACCGTACAGGACACACATCAACGTGAAATCACACTACCAATAAGCGATGTAATGCGAAATTTCGGATGCTACTGAACGAATTAGACTGAAAGCATAGGACAGTGATTGATATTCTTGATCTGGAATAACATTGGTAGGTATGGTACCTACGGGTTTTACGAGTTTCTTTATCCAGGAACCCTACAGGGCATTAAGTAGATAACGTCAAATATTAAAGTTTTGGAATTGGAATAGAAGTATTCCATCACCGGCAGAACTGATAAACGTTGGGGTAAACGTGTTCTTGAGTGAAGACTGCGACTCAGCAAACATGGTGTAGGACGCCCTCCGGCCAGGTGTGATGACGACCTGTGAAATTTTGCTGCAAGATGCTGGATGTGGCAAGCTGAAGACACTATAGCGCTCATTAGGGAAGGGGCCTACCTCCAGCAATGACTAGTCTGGGTTGATGATGATGATGATAAAGTGAGTAAGGTTCAACTGTCTAGTTGAACCTTCGGCACGGAATATAGACTTAAGCAAGCATTTATTTTAAGACCTCTTATAGAGTTATGTAGATGTCATTAAGTGCTCTACAAAATGAGATAACAAGCAATTCTGTGGCCTAACTAAACTGAACACAAAATTGATAATCAATAATTCACTTCGCGCAGCCCCAATTTATTCACGTTCGTAAGGGTATTAACACGCCATATTCGATGGGCCGGAAAATTAGCGCACCATGTGGGGGGAAAATTAAGGGGTAAAGATAAAGAACGAAACTCTAAACAGCTTTTTGGTACACACCTATACCTAATCTAATGAGTGATGTAAGCCAACAACTAGATATGCATTCTAAATGCAATAAAATGCAAACTATAAAATAAATACCGATTCGGCCCTCGCTTTTCACATATTTTTACAAATTAGAGGGCGAAGGCCTTCAAAATGCAGCTCAGAAACCACTTATGAAACAAGACGATCATTTTGACACATAATTTATAAAAAAATGCTTCAACTGTTTTGGTGGTTATAGGCGGTGAATGAAAAAGCTTTTCATTCACTGGTTATAGGTAATGAAGGATTTGTGGACCCAAACCACATAAAGACCATTGAAAAACTTAACTATCGCCTCGCAAGTACATAAATAAAAAACAGAAGGCATGTTTTTTATTAGATAGAAGGCATTTTAAAGTTCTATAGGTACATTCATACTTTTTACATTAATGGCTGTCACTATTAGTGTATCGTTTTTTTTTATCCTTTTTATTTATATTTTATTTGATTCGAACTTCGTCTCCTTCTAGTACTGGTAAAACAGCTAGTACGCAGTGCACACACCTGTGCACTATAAATGTTTTGCGCACATAGCTAGTTTCCGCGACTATTGGCCGCAGTGGCAAAGGTTTGGCTAGGAGCACATCTAAAAGCATCATATTAATATAATCAGCATTCTAAATGAAAACATATTCCTCCTTCTTACGCAGTCGGGTAGGTATTAAGAAGTTAAGCACCTCTTCAAAGTTCAACAACGAGGTTCCACAATATATCTGAGTAGGTACCTACGTCAGGCCATTCACTAGATATTTTTTATTCTAACTCCCTAAAAACAGCACAAATTCATATTCCCGTCCCATTTCTGATAACTGTAGGCATCCCTACGGCTTGATACGACTAAACATCTTTAATTCAACAAATATAGGCCTCTGTAATAAGGGTGCTTATACAGTTTGATTTAGAACAGAAAAGCATTAAAATAGAAAAACATTGAAAACAGAAAGCAGCTGATCGAAATAAGAAATATTAACTATAGGACAAAACTTGACGAGACATACATATATCTCCGGCGAACGTGAAATATGGTGTTCGACAAGGTACCGTGTTAGGACCTTTACTTTTTATATTCTTTATTAACGACATGCCGAAGGCTACAAATCAACCAATGTCTCTATTTGCTTATGATAGCTCTGTAACATTTGATGTATAATATTGACACGTATGAAAACGAAATAAATTCAACTTTGAAATCAATAATAATATGGCTAGATAATAATAATTTAAAAATAAACTTGAATAAAACCAATACCATAAATTTTAGACAACGCGATACTGGTGCACATACTCACCTTGTCATTCAATATAATCATAATAAAATGGACGAAATTGACTCAACAAAATTTTTAAGACTTGTCATTGACAAAAACCTTAATTGGAAACCACACATTGAACATTTATGTAAAAAAATAATAGTCTCGTTTTTCGTCATTTTATACAAATAATCCCATTTTATTATCTTAGAAACGCTTCTCATATATTATCGTGGGTTTATTGCGTCAAATATTTGCTATGCCGTTGAAATGCCCCAAAATATTATGATTTTGGGGCAATTCAACGGACGTTGACAAAATTATCAAGTATCAGAATATTCCTGTAAGCCTTACTTTGCTCATTATAATATCCTCCTACCTTCACTGTATATTTACGAAACGACTATGTTTGTGAAAAATAACCTGGATTTATATTGTCAGCTTTCCGAAGCTGTTGCTCGAAATCGACGAGATCAATGCAAGGATCCCAAATTCGAAGACTGCTTTGATGTGCAAGGGTGTTTTCTGCATGGCTCCTTCCTTTTACAATAAACTGCCAAAATAACTTAGAGAAACCTGTCTTACTGTTTCATAAAAAGTTAAAAATCACTTTGGAAGGTATAGGCTACTATACATTAATTGATTTCATGACGGACAAACATTTTTTAGATTTAATTAAGTGACATTGTACCCAAATTTTGCACGCCGAAACGGAAGAATTACATTGTGTCTTATTTAAACATACACCACCTATGTCAACCATGTCCTATTTACATGTATTTGATGCAATAAATTTTACTTTACTTTACTTTACTTTATTTTGCGATTAGGCGTTTAACTTGTATGTAGGTCGTATGAAGATATTAGCTTGAATGTGGTTCAGACAGAAATAACAGAAGCGAGCAAACTGTCTGAATAGCATCATTGAGTGAAATGTCCGAAAACAACTAAGACTTTTATTCTGTAGGACGAAGATCTTTTGGTCATGTTTGCCATAAAACAATATAAAACAATAAAAATTGTCCAGTTCAGGTACCTACTTTTTCTGTAACGAAGACCCAACCCAAGTGGTACCATAGCACCATAGGACGGGTATTAAATGGCTTAGATAATAATCTTAACGTAAAATTGACTAAAACAAACTTACTACAATTTGGCACGTGGGCAAATAAAAAACAAAAATTGTGTATATCAAATGGAGTCAATAACATATAAAAACAAAATAAACCAAACCACATTCTTAGGCTTCATTCTAGATGAACACTGCAACTGGAAAGCCCATATTAATAAAGTTTGTGCCAAGCTGAATAAATTTGTTTTTGCTCTACATAGATAAATAAAAACTTCTGATCAAAGGACAGTTTTACAGGCATACCATGGCTACGTTGCATCGGTATTGTGCTATGGACTAATACTATGGGGAAATGGCTCCTATGTAAATAAAGCCATCATAGCACAGAAAAAATGTGTAAGAGAAATTGTTGGTATACCACCGTGGGAATCCTGTAAGCCATTATTCAGTGAAATCAAATTGCTCACGCTACCTTGTCTCTTCATTCTTGAGGCAGCCTTGTTTGTAAGGAAACATTATGAATTGTTTATGTAGGCGAGTGAACTGTATCTTCGAAATACACGGATAGGATAGTTTTAAGTAGGCATCCCAGGACCCGTTTATACCATAAAAACGGTTTTTCCATGTGTGGAAAAATATATAATGCACTACATATAACTATAAAAAGTCTTCCATTGACAAAATTTAGCAAACAGCTACGACTGCTACACAGCAAAAAATATTATAATATAAACGAAATTATAAACTGACATTGTTGTACTGATTATCTCTATAATTGTTTAAATATATTATCATACTGTTAAGAAAACTATGTAAAAATAAATTACGTTTATTAAATAAATAAAATTATTGTTATAGAATACAAGCAAATTAGAACTAGTATTTAAAATTCAAACTAACTAAATTATTATAATGAAAAGTGAATGACAAAAGAAAAATTACTAATAATTGTAATATGTGACAAAATAATTAATTGCTATACCCAACAGAGTGTATGTACTAACATTAGCGACAATTAGAACTTAAGCTGCCTATGTACACATTTGCAATTAATAAATGAATCGGAATCTGAACCTAAAACCAGCTTTTAGTGAAGTTGGTACCACTTTGACGCCTTCAAGTAAAACCTTTTGCATTTCTCAAAGAGAACGAAGAATGAAGTTAACTGTTTTGTTTTGGCAAGTATAATAAGAAATGTTTGATGTGGGCAGAAAGAGTGTCCTCAAAGACGCGGATTTGTCTGTTTGTCTGTTTTGCCCGGATATATCTTACTTCAATAAAATGATCAAAATATTATTGTTAGATTATTTAAGGGGCAAACCTAACGGCTTTGGTTATCAAACTAGGCTTAAATCACAATACTCACGGGATTCTCGGGGTAAAATAAAATCGATCTTCTTAGGATCCTTGAATGTGAAAACACGATTGCGAAAAAATCTAAAAAACGTTGAAAAAATACATGAAATTGCACTGTTACGCACATAATTTGGTCGAGATCTCAGGAACAGCGGTCTATTAAATTGACTTATGTTTTTATTCGTAGGTTACCAATTATTTAGTTCCGTGAACCAGTTTGTTCATAACTTGTGTAGTTTTCTAATAAGCAAAAACTTGATTTTTGCGTTTACGCCGTTCCAATAACGTATGCTCTGTCCTGCTCCTATAAATGCGAAATCCTATGCCTAACTTTTTCACAAAATGGCGCGCGTTGTGCGCTCTTAATAGATCAACACAAAACTCACAAAAAAGTTGAACCGCGAGCGCGACCTTTTACTGAAACGCAAATATCTCTGCGAGGTCAGAGTTGAGTCAGATATAATATATTTGTATTATTTTGTTTATAGAGATACAAACCTTCAAATAAAATTAAAGAAAATTACAATCAAATAATAGAAACAAACTAGAGCTAGGTAGAAATTGAAAAATTGAACTAACTGCAGACTGTTGCAAACAATCTATAGAATGTGTCAGCTCTACAGTTTTTAACTTTTGCTGTCTCATCGTTCATTTGTATCTTATATAATATGTACCTTATCCTATTTAAATTATTTGTTTGTTTTTGTATTGTTTTGTACAGGTAGCTCAATTGATCCATATCAATACCAGTCGGAAGCGTCCCCAAGAAACTGGCTGCATTGCCCCGCTGTATGGCAATGCGCATGCGCTGAGCAAGATACTCACCAGTTCTCGGGTTAAGATTAGCTTCGACCAGACGCTCAGATAATTTCTTAAATCCCCGGAGAGCCTCAGTACCCTACGGACCTAGGGTCTCGACTCCAAGGGGAGCAAATGAGTAGGCACTGTCGAGACCTGCATATTTGCGCCTCTTGAAATCCTCGGCTAAATCTGCCGCCGCACCAGCCCTCACGGATGTCCTCGAAAGATGGGAAGGTGTAAGTGTGTCGATGCATGTAGCGTCCCACACAATGGATCTCCCCAATTCCCACGGGACTAGTGTCAAACCGTCGGGTGTCTTACTATAGTCACGCAACAGACCATTCGATTCGAGAATAACTGGTACATTAGCGGAGCGGTGACAATGGCCCGCCAGATGATGTTGTTAAGGCCGTCGGGATATCCGACGGGCGGCCCTAGTACACGATAAGACCGTGATGACCAAGCTGTTCGACAGCTGTACCGCACAGGCATGAGGCGCGAAACACCTTGCACCCAACCGGAAACATGTTGCGATACGGAAAGTTACGGGACCATTAAAGTGCCAGTGTTATATGAAGGAACTGCTTGCAACCAAAGTCCTGACTCCCATTTAGAAACGGCCAGAAGACGGGCACGATTCGCAGAGCTTGAGCACGTTTGTACCAAACAATTCCGAGTCAACTCACACAGAGGCCCGTCCCATTGTTGTTGGGACAAAAAAGATTTTAAAGGAGCAGCATTGGGGCAATAACTAAGCCAAGCCGTTTGAGCTTCGTCTAGAAATTAAATTTTGAATGGAATTCCAGGTGGCACCATACAAAATAACTCAAAAAAACAAATTAAATACTAGTGCTGTAGACGGAAGACAGGAAAACTGGTAGGGCTACACATGAAATTTTGCGAATACCTAAGCCTCCCAATTTGACAGGCAGAGACGCCTGCACCATGCTTTGTCTTCCAAATCGATATTCAAAACCGATGATAAAGAATTAATATAATTAATTTAATTTAGTTTTGTTTATTGTATTTACTTATATCTATGAGTGATTGATAACCCCTAATAGACTATTGAATTACTCACATACGTCCGGTCGGTAATTTAATTTGTATAATAACATAATTTCGGTAAAAGCTTTACCTTTCCAGTTTGGACTTTTCACAAAGAAACCTAATAATCTTATTTAGATTAGCTTATCGTGAGTTTATGTTATTATTCGTAAGGATAAAGATCACACATATAATCTCGATGCGAAAGTTTGCACGTTTGGAGCTATAGCTGTTTATTTCTTCTTTACACCCAAACTTCTAGAAGGGATCAGACTGAAACTTTCTAGAGAGTTCTAGACCTTAAAGCTACTTTAGTCCCGGAAAAACAAAAAAAACACATGCGAAGCCGCAGGCACTATCTATTAAGAGATACTGAATGGTCACGTTCACTGAACAGCTTTGGGCTAGTGATGTCTAAATTGCTGTTAGCGACGTGTTACAAAGCTCGAAGTTATTGTCCCAAAATGGAACAACTGGCCTCTTAGTTGCCATTATTTGCTATCATGTCAAAAACGTGTTATGAATGAGTAACCGGAGCTAATAGAGCGACTATCTTGGTAGTATTTCTAATCATTCTATAACTTCACAGCGTAGGTATCTACTTTCACACTTTCAAAAATTTACGTCTGAAATTCAAGTCTGGACGATATTTAAAAAATTATCTTCCTTAGGATTAGGACACTGTATGCGTGGTAGAGTCTTAACCATGACCTGCGCTTAAATCACCACCAACTGGATAAGTAGGCGTTTTGCAAGTAGTTACTTTTTAACTTAGAGATGGTCTGGTCCCCATACTCATTATTTGAGTAGATGCCGCCTGAAGCAAGTAAGCTTTTGTATGTAACCGCTTTTATGTCCATGGTCACCTAAGACCGCCGATCTTAAATCTTAGAGCTATGTTACCACAAATCCTTCTAAGTGCTTGTCAGTGGGGATTCTGGTGAACGACACTGTACAGTTAAGCTGGCTACATTAGTCGGAATAATACCGTTAGGTGCGTATTATCGGGTAAATGGTGAAATGCTTCTAGGGATAAGTACAGGGGATTTCTTGGCAGTGCAGTGTGTTGATTAGGTTTGTCCTATTTTTGTAGTGCCACAAGCAAGTTCGACACTAGTGAGATGTATTGCAATAACTCCGGCAATAATACATTTTTTGCTTATTCATCATCATCAGCCCGTATATGTCCACTGCTGTACATAAGCCTCCACCAAACGACGCCACGAATAGTGGTCCGGCTTCCATCCATCGGCTCCCTGCAACCGCTACAATATCGTCGGTCCATCGAGTGGAAGGACTTCCCACACTTCGTTTCGCATTGCATCGCGGTCGACACTCGAGAACCTTTACTCCCCAACGGTTATCGGTTCTACAAACAATATTTATTTTGCCCATTGGTAATTATAATGAGTCATTTCCAATTTTGTAATATTTTGGTTGACCACTCCTCTTCTCGGGATTAAAACGGTTAGGGGATCGGGGTCAAATCAGGACAGATGAGATATTTCAATGTAGATTAACACGACCTATTTATTTATTTGGTCCAACAACAATCATGTAAATCAACACACAAGAAAAAAACCTATAAAATTAAAATAATAGCAAATTCATCGATGAGTTTAAACCTGGATGTTGCTGATGATGCTCTCATATTCAACCTCTGACAAACTACATACAATCATCTGGTGCAGTTGAGTTGATTCCATCGGCCAAAAATGTTTCCACATGTCACACACATGTCGTACGTAGTTGATGCTGGGGCCAATGAAAGCAGTCAAAGGCTCTGACTGTACCTACCTAAAGCCTACTCACAATTATAAAAAGGTCTTTGAAGTTGTTTGTTACCTCAAAATCTCCAAAAAACACTGCCTGATCACGACGAAATTTGGCGTAGATGCAGAACATAATGCAACTTAAATAATTAGTCCAATTTTTATCCTGGCAAAGAGTGCAAAGGTACGGGTACTAGCTACCGTTTGGTTACCGTTTACCCGATCAGATAACAAAGTGAAGATAGGCGATGTCCCAGGGTTTCCCGGGCTCTAGTAAAGGTGGTCTTTATTAGTTGTTAGCACGTAATAATTGCCACCGCTATAAAGTGAGTGTTTATTGCGTTACGGAAGGGCCGTTTCGTTTACCTGAGTTGGCAATGCTAGATATAAATACATGAAAATTTACGAGCTTTAAGTGAAATGTTAAAAGTTATAATGGGTTAGTATAATGGGGTAGGCACTAGGCATGATGTTCAGCAGAGCTGATTTTTTTGAGACATTGGAAAAATTGGTAACTACCTACTTGTAAAGTAATGTATATTATACCTCCCCAAAGGAAAGTAAAAGTCGCTCTACTTTGTAGAGAAACTTTTCTGTTTTTGTTATAGTTACGTATATAACTTTACTCAAACATAGCATGTAATCTGCTGATTATTTCAAAAACCTTCTTTGAGCAAAGTCGACCTTTCGGGCCTACCCGGAACAGGCGACATTAATATTATTACTGTCCGCTCTATGCGGTCCGTCATGTATTTCGAATTTTGGATTTTATTTCGTTTTGATAATATTTAGGTGCATAATAGTACATTGTTCACCGAGGTGAGAAAGTGACTGATTCCTATCGAGTGTCTAATTTGGGCCTTAAAACAAAAACGAGGTAGGAATCGCACTTTCTCCTGCGTGATACATAGTGCTTTATACTACACCTACGAGGAACATATAACATATTCCGAAAAAAAGTTGCACTCTTCTCGTTTTTCCGATACACGAAATCTTCATAAGTCTTGGTGTATTTATTTCTGGATTTCTCGAATAATAGGTTCTCAATCACTGCTTGAGCAGTTTCTTGTATTACTGGCGGTGTCACAAAATCTTCACTATCACTCGACGACATTCTGTAGAATTAATTAAATTACCTAACTCAAATGTAAATTTCGAAGAAATTCCCGCGAATGCCTCAGGAACATAGTTTTTTTTGGTTTTAATTACTGTTCTGAGAACGGAAGAGGCTGATATTATATGGCGGACTCGGAGGAAAAACTTTTTGTAGTATAACCTATAACGAAAATAACCATAACTAACGGAAGAAAATTAAAAAAAAATAACACGTTAAAAATGGGTTTCCATACATTATTCTTTCCCGGCAAATGCGTGAGAAATTAAATTCTATAGTTTTTTTCGACCCGCATTCTAGTACGCCTGCAAGGACGTACTTTGTAGCTCAAGTTTGGAAAAGGAATAAGTCACTTTCCGAGCAGGTGTAGTATAAAGGTTTTATACATACTAAGCAGAACAAGCTTCACTGGCTGGTTAGAATAAAAAAGAAAACGAGGAAAACTGACAAAAGAGCATTGCGGTGAAATTTTTTGCATAATAGTACGTTCTAATCAATTTTCGTGAATAAATTGTGAGAATGAACTCTTCAAGCGACGAATCCTCCAATGCAATATCTTTAAATTACTCGCATTGTTTGAGTAAAGCACTATACAAGCCTCGGTTCACAATGGCTGCCCTGCTAGCCGCGATAAGCTGGCCTCCAGCTAAGCTTGCTATGGTCTCGGCCTTCAAGCTAGGTCATCATTGCAGCCCTTGCTGTCCGCGCTATAAAGGCCTCGACCTTCGGTCTCGGCCTTCATTTCAGCTTGGCGATCAAGGGATGCAATGCTGACCGTGCTGTGATGGCCTAGACCTGTGCTACGCTTCGCTTTCAGCCATTTTCAGCGGCGGCCAGCAACCCACCCATTACAGACCTCGGACGTAATGTAGGTACTATATACTTATCTCCTTTCTAACCAAAGCTCATAGAACTAGTAGCGAAACGTCAAAAACGCTTGTTGCACGTAGGTACACAGTACATCAATGTTGCAAAATGTGTTCTACGGCCAAAGCATACAGTATCAAATCCAATTAATAACGTTTGATCTCCGTAGTACACCACACATTCTGTGGTGTATTTCTATTTGTAATGCAACGGAAGCTCAAATTGGAAGCGAATTAGTGGCTGAAACTCAAATATTATGTTATGATTGATGTTAATTTTGAGCCCTATCCATTGTAGACTCTATTCCGTGAGCTTAGAACACAAATACATAATATAGTACGAAACGAACGTTACCGGAGGGCTATTTCACATTCTGTCACACAAAAGTACCTACCTTCGTCAGCTTTTCACTGGTGTGGTAAATCGGTTTAGCTACCCTACTGCATAGAGCAGGAAATTGTTAAGCAGAGCTCTGGCAGAGCTTAGCGGAGCTGTGTTAAAATTTCAAAGTGTTGGCTTTACTTTTCACAGAAAACTTCACAATATTTAATTTACAGTGAAATCACTGTTATTAAAATAATGTGGAATTTTATAAATGTGTTTTGAAAGAATAAAAATAATGGAGCATTACGACATACTAAATAAATACGTATGTAAGTGTAAAACTTCGATATGAATATTATAGGTAAGCGTACCTACTTCCCACTTGATCAAGTCATCATTTTATGTATTACATATATGAAACAATATTTAGGGTTTCGAAGATCGGAGATCGGTTTCGAAACCCTTATGGTCTCGCTTTCTCTGTCCTTTTTTCCGTCTTTAATATCTCAGCCACTACAGCAAATTTCTTGAAATTTTAAATAATAAAACATTTCATGCGCCTGTACAAACTAAATGAAAAAAATATAAAAAAACGAAGATGAATATTTTCAGTACATATTGTGATACCTAATATATCGAAATTTGAAAAGAGACCTACAAGGTCAAGCGGCGTATCAAATGAAAGGTATTAGTTTGTACATTTAAAATAGTTTTTTTTTTAATTTCTGTGGGTTTCATACTTTTTTAAATATTTCGAAAAAAGTCGAAATATTACCTATTAGTACCTATTAGTTAAGAAGCGCTCGCCGCGCGAGTCACACTCGCACTTGGCGGATCTTTTTTTCAATTATCTGAGTCTGGTCGAAGCTACGCGTGACCCGAGAGCTGCTGAGTGTCTGGCGCATCAGCATGGCCATACAGCGCGGCAATGCAACCTGGGTCTTGGGGGCGCTTCCGACTGTTATTGATATGGATCAGTTGAGCTACCTGTGGATTGTTTGCAACCGTCTGCACTTATGTAGCTCAAATGTTTCAATTGTAAATTCGAGTTCTAATTTGTTTCTTAACAAAGAAAATTACAATCAAATTATAACTAGTATTTACAATTGAAACAATTAAGCTAACTGCAGACTGTTGCAAACAATCTACAGGTAGCTCAACTGATCCATATCAATACAAAATATCTATCTATGTTATGTATTGTATTAAGTTTATCAGTCATCTAGTACCTACCCATAACACAAGCTCTGCTTACTTTGGGGCTAGATGATGTTGTGTGTATTGTCCAGCATTATTTATTTATTTATTTCTATTATTTGATTTGAGCTACTTGTAGATTGTTTGTAACAGTCTGCAGTTAGCTCAATTGTTTCAATTGTAAATACGAGTTCTAATTTGTTTCTATTATTTGATTGTTATTTTCTTTGTTAATAAAGATATACATATATAGTTTATTTTTTCAAAAATGTAAACAAATAATCGAAGTAAAGAAATCATAGAACAAAAGGCCCCCTCGAGGTCCAGAATGTTTAAAGGTGAAGCCTTAAGGGGCCCTTTAGGCTTTACATTGACATTGACTGTAGAGAGGCTTCCAGGAGGCCTCTATCCTATACCCCATCTGTTGAGAGGACTCCAGGAGTCCCCTGCCAACTGTGACGCAATTTTGTCAACAGATGTGTGTCTAAACTATTCCTTTACTGCTCTAACTTGCACAAAGTGTAGGGGAATAAACATGAATGGCAAACTACCACATTATAAAAACTGTGAACTGTGAACTGTGTATGTGTGTGGAACCACTTCACAGCATTAGAGAACATTATTGACACATTTTATACTGGCACCTGGTTTTGTGAAGAGAAGCTAAAATGTTCAAGAGGAAAAAGAATTATGTTTGTACCAACACAATCTAAATCCAATTTTATTTCTAGGTCTGTGGCGGTTATCAATATAAAGTTCAAGGCTCGAGACGATTACATAATCTTCATTATTTGTAAAATAATTGCGGTGTTGATGTTATTGTTCGCTGGAATTTTAGGCCTCTTCAGAACTACCGCGAGCGGTATAGCGGTAAATATCGCTTGATTTCGCGCTAACAGTAGAACTACCGCGGCTTTCGCTACCGAAGCCTTTTCGCGGTATTCGCTAATCAGAGGGTTAACAAATACTGCTATGGTCTAAACAGAGCTTTAATTAATAAACAATGCTGGACAATCCACACAGCATAATATATAGATAGATAGATTGAAGATAGAATATACTTTATTACACACTTAAATCTAAAATGAACTATTTACAACGAGACAACTTAAAAACTAAGCGACAATTATCGCTCAAGACCGATCTCTACCAGACAACCATGGTAACCATTTCATCATATTATACAGTACTTACGTAAATTACTTAATACATTACATACATAGATGGATATTTTTTATTATATGTACTGGTTGAAGATGAAAGGGCACATTGTGGACATAGCTGGCTCATATGGACGACTTAGGGTTTTGATTGAAATCTAAACCAAGATAATAATATTAAGAACTACATAACTGTATTCTATACCAAAAATCCTGCAAGTACTAAGAAAACGATAAAATTGTAACTGCGAACTTATGCTAAAGTCATTTACAGCGGGATATTTACCATGATTTGCGTTTTGAGCTTTCCCATATTTCGCCACAGTTTCATGCGCCATGATCACGGAATAATAAAATCGAAAATATGTCCTTCAGAGGCTGCAAACGTAGGCATTTGCGTATGGAAACTTGGTACTCGATAAAGTATTATTTATTTATTTTAGGTCAAATAGAGTCTAAAATTTTTACCCAATTGAGTGAGTCGGCAAGTAAAATTTAGACTCCGAATTTATTAGATACGTAAAATTCGTAAAATTCTCACTCAGTAAGTCAATCACCATGCTATCAGTAAACATATCTAACGATTGATGGAAATTCATTGTGAAAAGGTAATTAGGTAGGTACTTACTTACTTCAAACAAGCGAACGAATCCCGCCGAGTTGTTTTCGGCAAATTAATCAGCAAAGTAATTTAGAATTGAGATAAAACTTTAATCATTTTTATGTAGGAGTGTACGGACAGCAACATAAGTCAATATACACGAAATTATTGACAAAACGTGCAACACAATGATTTGAAAAATATTAAATCGAGCTCTGGTAAAAAATTTACACAATTAAAATGTATACAAAAAAAACTTAGGTAAGTATATCATTATGTAAATTTTTCATAAAACAAAGTTCATAATTCATAGATTGAATATTGGGAACGGCCATTTGTGTGTTCTGCAAACTAAATATTATGGGCAGCAAAAACTTCCGTATGGGAAGCAAAAACTTACAAGCAATTTTAAAATCAATTCTTTTTCAGTGAATTTTCAATGCTGACTGTACCTACAGGTATATTTATGTAGATACAAACTTTGGCCCGCGATGCTGTGTGTACTCATTGTTGTTCACCGAAGTATACATTTCAGAAGAAAGCTTAGGGTACCATTGTAAGATTTTATTGTGAGTTGACATTCGCGTACCTATTGTAGTTTTTTCTTGAATGTGTAAGTTCTTAGATTTTTCCATTTCATCGTTCTTTTTACGAAACTTTCAATTACCATTTGACCATTAAAACAATCTTATTATTTTCATTGCCACTTCACCATTCCTACAATTTATATTCAATCTTTATTAACAAAGAAAATTATAATCATATAATAGAAACAAATTAGAACTAATATACATATAAAATTAAAACAATTGAGCTTACTGCAGACTGTTGCAAACAATCTACAGGTAGCTCAGCTGATCCATAAGAATAGCAGTCGGAAGCGTCCCCAAGTGCGCTTCGACCGGACGCTCAGATATTTTTTTAAACCTGGAGTCCCTCGGTACCCCATGGACTTAGGGTCTCGACTCCAAGGGGAGCAAATGCGAAGGCTCTGCCATGACCTGCATGTTTGCGCCTCTTGAGATCCTCGGCCAAATCTGCCGCTGCACCGGGCTGGTGTCTTCTTCGGAAGATGGGAAGGCGCAAATATGTCGACGCATGTAGCGTCCCACACAATGGGCCTCCCCGTCTCCCATGGGCCAAATGTTATACTTTCGGGCCTCTTACATCATCGTTGGTTCGTTCGTCATCATCAATTGGGAAATAACCCTTTTGAAGTTATTTTACTTTAATAACCCAAGAAAATTTACGATAATCGATAAATAATATAACAAACGATAATGTCAAAACATAATTCCAGGAATTATTGTAAACCGTAAATTCATTTGGTTTACATTATGGGTTTATAAAAGTTTTCAGCTCAGGTGTTTAAAGGCAGATCATAAATCAGGGTCCGTGGGCGATCACCATTTATTAAAAAAACCCTATTGTTGAACCCCTTGAAATTACAATGACAACGTAGATCCAGTTAACAAAGATTGGAATAAATCTTCATACTATAAGGCTCGGGCTTTAGTAAAGTTGCTCGCAGAGGGGCACAAGAAACTTTTGAATCTGCCCCAGTACCTTCTAAGGTCAGGCTACAGAAAAGATAATTTATTAGAAACTAGCTACTGCCCGTGGCTTTGCACTATTTACCTACTATTGTAATATTTACCTCCCTGCCGAATTTCATTGAGATTCGTTTAGCCGTTTAAGCGTGAAAAGAAAACTTACAGATAGACAGACAGACACAGTTACTTTCGAATTTATAATAATTAGTATGGATCAACATCGAGTAAAAAAGGGGAGATGAGTGGAAAGTTTCTCGAGAGTGGAAGGCTCAAATTAGGTGCAATTAGGTCTACCCACCTCAGTCATAGTCGGACCGGCGCGGCTTTCGTGTTACACGTGCTTGCTACGACGTACTTAACTAAAAGACTACAGCAACTCCCTCGTATTTGTTCATTATAATTATTGCACAAGATTGGAAATGTTACTGTGAGTGAGTGTTTCGTGTAGTTGTAACACAGGCCAGTTGTTGAGCAAGCGCTGGGTGAACGTACCATATCTACAGATTTTACTTACATCTTTGAATATTAAGCAAAACAAATCCTCAATTTAAACTTTAACTACGTACTATCTGTGCTTGAACCTCTGTACTGTGTTATTTCTATTATTAGGTAGGTATTTCAAATATCATAAACAGTGGAGCTCCCATTTTATCGATCAGAGACCTATTCTAGGTACATACACAGATAGAACCGCTTCAAGGCTTAATGGAGCTCACGTATTTCTAGATCAATTTATAACCAGAGGCATAAATGTGAAAACGAGGCCAAGTTCTGTTGACCGCTTGTCCAATAAAAGTGTCGTGTTCTCTTGCCAAGTTCAAAAGCAGCTTCATTATTATTAACTTGTTGCGTTATTTATTTTATTAATTGGTCACCATTAGCTACCTATGTAGAGGTATATTTCGCTTTGCTAGAGGTATGTGATTTTAATCAAATGTAGACAGCAGAAGCAAAAGCGAGAGTTTTTTGTAATAATTTGCCCTTCCTAATCTAAAAACTTTTCAAAATCGTTAGTGTAAAACAGTTCTTGCAGAGTATTCTAAAAACTTAAGTAAACAGAAGAAACGAAAAGCCAAAAGACTCATATTATTATTTAAAAAAAATATACATAGGACTTAAATTTATAACAGTCTTTAAGCCCGGGGTTTGACCCGGTTTTAAGAATGTTGGCGTTCCTTCGAAAACCTACAAAAATCCGCCCCGCTACTTTCTCCCACAGCAAACTTAGCCTAAGTTTCCCAGGAATATGCCTGCAATCTGTTAAGACCATGATGAACCAAGATACTCACTATAATCCCTCTATACAGTTCACCCACTATACAGGATGTAGGCCGCCTACCGCGAGCATTTAGGTTGGCTTTATTCACTTTACACCCACATAGTTACGGCCTTTGCTGTGGTAGGCATATTTATAGCAAGGAATTATTGGATCAGTGCAGTGCCTACGCAATTTAATGTTAGTTTCTGGAATATTCTTACGTGGGTGTCAGCCAATTTCGATATTCTGCCGAATAACATTTGAAGTACCGTATTCTTTTATTTTATACCTACAGTACCTACAATGTCATCACATTTCAGATGGAATTCTGTTTAATATTATAAAGGCGAAAGTTTGTACCGTTGTTAAGATGCTCGGCCGAAGATAACGCGAAAAGTACTGAATGGATTGGGCGACATTTTTTCACACGTTATAAAATCTGAAACTGGAATAACATATACTTTAAATTGCAATAAACGCGTGCGGAGCTGGAACCAAATCAATAATTCCAGACATTATTTTATTTTGCTGAATTGCAACCTCCTGCTTTATTTGGATAGGAGGCCGTTATAAATACTAAAATAAAATAAAATAAATGTATATTCGTGTTATAAAAATAGTACATTGTTCACCGAGGTGAGAAAGTGACTGATTCCTATCGAGTGTGTCATATGAGCCTTAAAACACACGAGGTAGGAATTTCACATTCACTGTGACTTTCAGTCGCATTTGTACTGAGTGATATATAACGCTTTATACCACACCTACGAGAAAAAAAACATTATCGAAAAAGAAGTTGCACTCTTCTCGTCTTTCCAAAAAACAAAATCTTTGTAAGTCTTGTTGTATTTATTTCTGGATTTCTCGGGTTTTTTGGTTTTTTTTCTTGGTTCTCAATCACTGTTTGAGCAGTTTCTTTTATTACTGGCGGTGTCATAAAATCTTCACTATCACTCGACGACATTCTGTAGAATTACTAAAATTACCTAACTCAAATGTAAATTTCGAAGAAATTCCCGCGAATGCCGCAGGCACTTGGTTCTTTTTTTGAATTGCTGTTTCGAGAACGAAAGAGGCCGATATCATATGAAAATAGGTTTAACTTCTAATGAAAATAACCATACCTAAAGTCATTTCAGAAAATTTAAAATAACATGTTAGAAATGGATTTCCATACATTGTTCTCACCCGGCAAACGCGTGGTAAACGAAATTCCATAGAGTTTTGCGACCCGCATTTTAGTGCGCCTGCAACGACGTACTTTCTAGCCCGAGTTTGGTAAAGGAATTAGTGACTTTCCGAGCATGTGTAGTATAAAGATATTCAAGTAGGTAGAAAAAATTAAAATACTGCAGGTGGGCAGCTCTATAGCGTGTTTACGTACCACGCGGCCGTAGTAATTATTTCAAGGACAGAGCCAAGTCACAATACTGTATAGATATCATTACCGTGCCGTGCTCATGATTAGATACCATTTTATAAACAAGCTACGGGTTGTAGTTTGTTTAGTAGCCTACGACACGACTGCCTATTGTTTGAGTGACATTTACGTGCGGTAATTTTATGCGCCGTGTTATTTATTTTTATTTTATTGTTGTATATTTTTGAAACTGTGTGTGATTTTTTCTATTGTGATATGGGTTTTTTGCCTGAAATAAACGATTATTATTATTATTATTTAAATAGGTTGCCTGTGAAACGAAAAAAAGTCAAAGATGATAGATAAGTTTAGACCAGCATTTGGAAATGTTAGAAATGTAAAATACAAATGTTTGTGGAGTCTACACACCTAATTCGGCAACACATCCCGGCTGATTGGTGTAAGTGCGGTGGATATTGTTGGTTGCCGACAGTGTTCTGTCAACTTGTCGGGAGCCCACCGAGTTTTGTGTGTAGACACCATAAGCGTAGTGACACGCTACAGAGGTTAGAGACTCCTTGGCGTAGTGCACTTAACATTCTCCGTCATATTGTTCGAAAGCCCAAACAGCTTCGCAATTATTTGATAATTAGTTAGTATTTAGTCAGGACATACCTATCATATTGTAGATACGTTTATAAGGTGGAAGTCACATGTGTAATGTCTTTTGTTTTAAGAGGGCGCAATACGCGCCATTTTGTGAAAAAGATAGGCATAGGATTTTGCGTTCATAGGAGCGGGACAGAGCATGCGTTTTTTGAACGGTGTAAGCGCAAAGTTTTTGCTTATTTACAAGAAAACTACACAAGTTATGAAGAAACTGGTTCAAGAAACCAAATAATTAGTAATAACTTACGAATCAATACATAAGTCATGTCAATAGACCGCAGGGCTCCTGAGTGCACTTTCATGATTTTTTTATCGTATTTTTTTCTTAATCTTGTTTTAACGTTTTAAGAACCACGAAAAAGTTTTGAATTTTATGTGTCGAGTTTTTTACCACGGGGATCCCTTGAATATGAAATATAATGTAGGCCTAGTTTGACAACCAAACCCGTTAAGTTCGCCCCTTATTATTTCACTGCCGCCATAATAATCGTTATGTAACATTGAGAAATCGCAGGTGGGTTATTGAATTTTTTGTATTTTGCCTCGTTTTCTGTAAGTATTTAAACTTAAATCTTTTACTCAGTCGTCTCCAGATTATTTCCTCAGAATGTACTTAAGGTATGCTTGGAATGTACTTGAGGTATCTGAATTCTTGGTAACCAGACCAAAGCTTGTTAGACAGCTTTACACTCTGTTGAAAATTTAAGCTTGTAGGTGCTCTTTCAAATATGAAGTTCCAAGAAGATTACCTTCAAACTGAAAGATATCAGAGTCGAGCTATTTTTATTTCATCTTTGAAATACGATTGCCTTGAAATCTCGTTCCTTTTCAGTAAGTAACAAGTGGGGACGTTCGAAGTTAAATTATCATGCAATTTGTTGTTGAACTTATAAGGAAAAATATAGCAAAAATCATAGAGGTTTTGCTGTAAACATGCCTCTATTTTATTTATTATTTTATTAAACATCTTCACAACGGCACAAACTATACCCTATATAATAGGTATTAGTACGATTCAAGATTCATAATATTTATTTGCGTCTAACATGATATAAGTTGGTATATATACAAATAATGTGATCGTATCTCACTATGGATTAGTAGGATGACTTTCCAAATTTTTTTATTATTCTTTCCAAACATCTGACGATCATAGCTAACTTAAAATACATCTATTAGCTTTACCATTTGCATAAAAAGGGCTACTTAGTAGCAATTTAGTCCTAAGCGTAATAAATGTACTAAGCGACATCATTTGAAGTAATTTAATTTGATGTGTGTACCTATGTCACGGCACATCCAACAGTTTTTGTACTTTGACATTGTTAGCTATATTGCCTGTCACTGTTCAGGAACATTCTCGACTAGATGGCCCAAACTTTATTACGCAGTGCGTCACTCAACAAATGTACGCGGGAGTTTCATGTTTCTAAAACATTCAGAGGAGATTGGGTAAAATATTCCCATGTTGTTTAGATTAAGAGCTAATGAATGTGCTTAAGCTTGTTAACAAGTTTTGTTTACTGCAAGTTATTATTTGTTTGTGTGTTTTTTTCTGAATATTTTGGCACATACCAAAATGAATACACGTAATTACAGCGAATTCAGTAATTTAGAGATTTTGTAACATCCAGTGTAACTGTTGTACTTAGTCTACCCCTGTGTCTTTTGGTGAGCAGCTCAACATAGGACACGCGAAAAATAGGACGCGTAGCTATCTACGCGTCATATGTTTCGTGCTCGTAACAAAAAGAGCTGCACACCAAAAGATCAATGGAAGTTTGCAAGGGATATTGATTTTTTTTTAAAAGGTCACAAACAATGCCCCTGACGTGGGTCAGAGGACAATTGGTCCGCTATTTAATGGTCTTGGTCCTTCGAGCAAAATTCATGTGAAAGAAGCATAATTATTTTCCTGAGAAAACATAAAAAGTGAGGGTTGTTTGAAGACATGAAGAGCTCTTAAGTTACTTCCTACAATCAACTAAGAAGAAAACATTTTTGACGCTTAAAAGCTATTCTAAGTATTTTTATTAAAAGTAAAACATAAAGGTATTCTTATCAAGAATAATTTAAATAATATTTAATAATCCCTGACCTTAACCTAGGCTATCAAGCAATCATAAGAACAATAACGTGCTTAAATTTATTTATTACATATTATTTTACAACATATTTAATAGCTCATCTTCCTATCTACTGAATAAGATAACTCAAATAGGTAAATTTTTGGTGGATTTCGGGAAAACATTATAAATTTCCTAAAGCAGAAGTGGAAGCAAAATGTTAACAAAGGAATAATTGCACCAGCTGGCCAACATTCCATTGAAATCTGTCAAAAATACGTTATCTCTCATTTTAGTAACTACACTTGATTGTCCCTGCTGGTATCCACATAAAACGTACCCAAAGGAGGCACTAGACAGCACTGAAAACATTAGCAAAATTCTCGTCTTTGTCCTTGTTCTCTCCTCTCAACACCCAACCATAGCCAGGGCTGACTCTCATTTCCTTGGATGGAAGCTGTCTATCTTCAGCGTTCATGTACTGAACCAGGAACATTCGGCGGTTGCGGTCCTTGGA
Organism: Eupithecia inturbata; assembly: GCA_963662085.1. Lineage (NCBI taxonomy): Eukaryota > Metazoa > Arthropoda > Insecta > Lepidoptera > Geometridae > Eupithecia > Eupithecia inturbata. Next base: position 7,336,778 of record OY759187.1, read on the forward strand.
TGTGTTGAGGGTACTGCCATGGACTAGAAAGTAGGAGAAGATCACGATGTCACCTCTCTCTGATATGACTGGGGTTGCCTTTTCTATAGGGAACTTTTTCTGAAACAAAATTTAGTTTTTTTTTTATAAAACGAAACGACGGTTCATTAAGCTTTAGTTGCAGCCTGAAAACATCAAGTGTCACGAACGAGAACTTCTTTTTTACGCTGCTCCTTTTATAGCCTGCTCCGTCCCACCGCTGGGCTAAGCTTCCCCCAAATCTTTCCACTATGTGCGATATTGTGCGATTTCCCAGCAATCGTTTAGTAAGGTCATCCCGCCAACGCTTTCTTGGTCATTCAATTAATTTTTGGCAAAGTAAAAATAACAATCCTTAGATCGTATAGACCTCATCTAGATTGTCTGAAATAGATGCTTAGGCGGATGATGAAAATAAGATATAGGGAATAGAATGCAAAATACTCATCCTTAAACCATAGGAAACAATTAACATAGGACCGTAAGCAGCAACACGATATCGTAGAGGCCGAAGCATGCTTTCAACGAATGCTGCAATTGTGAAAATAAATGGTGGAAGGTACAGTTACTGAAACCATAAGTACCTATGTAATAATCACAGTTCAACCCTTTTTACCTGGTCAACCCAATGAAACTCGCCCTCCTTGGCCCCCCAGTCCTCAAGGGGACCCAACTTGTGCGAGCCAGGATAAACATGCAGTCCTCCATTCTCAGGGTCACTATTGTCTAGGTTGAGGAATGCCGCGACGAGGGAATCCAATTTGTAGGGGAAATAGTGGTAATCCTGAAATAGGATCAAAATTAGCTTAGTTTCAGTGTTGTTAAAGAGTAATTTTTTTAATATACTTGAAGGATCAAGGAAAAAATATATATTTTCGTTTTGAATTGTGATGCTGGTAAATGATCTTGCCTAGTTATCGCTGCAATATTCCAACAAGATCACTTCTAAATTCTGCAACCCATATTCAATGAATGTGATGTTCATAATCAGATGTATAAAACCGGTAACACAATAGGTACGCAAATGGAAATAGTACCTCATCATCAGCCTATACTAGTCCAAAGCTGGACATAGGCCTCCCCTTGCGAGCGGCAAAGCGCCCTGCGCTTGCCGCAATCTGTACGCAAACAGCCTTACCTCTATAACCTCAAAAATCTTATATTGAATCCTAAAATTTTAACTCCTTGTTTCAATTTTTATCTGCAAGACAATACTTTAGAAATCACTGAAAATATAGAAAAGTTGAAATCTATAGCTATCACCAACCGAAATTCTTCCAAAATTTTAGCAGTTACTTTACCTGATGCATCGGGTACATAGCCCCCTTTTCTGGTTGTTTGAAATGTGCTTTGGTGTGATGCAGCATAATGTTTGGAGTTCCCATGATGTCTTCCAATACATCGAGTAGCTTCTCGTTGCTTAAGTACTTCCCGAAACACGAGTGGAAGTTTTGTAGATTGTGGATTCCTTTGACCTGTTGAAAAAAGAATCAAAATTATAGTTGTTTGAGAAATTATCATTAATTATTATGTATTTTTATAAGGCTGCTGGACATTTTGCTCAAGATTTATTTTTCTCTTCCTGCTAATAAAGAAAGAGCTCGTAATAAAGTTAGTAAGGTCCGTAAATATACAGAAAAGGAGATTTGTTTTTTAAACAACATCAAAAAACAAATTTGATGGGTGATTATACTGATTATGCACACACTACACAGGAGAAGTTTGCATCAGCATCAACGACAAAACTTTTGTTTTATGATAATTTAAATGCGGCAAGCGTCTTGGGGATGCTTCCGGTTGATTTAGATCATTTGAGCTAGGTAGGAACCTCTTGATTGTTTACAACGGTCTACAGTTAGCTCAACTGTTTTATGTGTATTTTGTTAAAACTTGTAATTATTATTTCCAATTTCTTAGTGTATAATTTTTCCACAATTTACATACCGAATAAGGACTGTTTAAGCTCCTGACAGCAAGGTTCCCCACCCATGAGGTTTCTGTGTGGTCCTTGTTAGCTCTCCTGAAGATCTTGTCATATTCATCGCTGATCTCTTGCAGTTGTTCCTCGCTTAGGATATTTTTGACAACGATGTACCCATTATCATTGTAAAACTTGATCTGTTCGTCAGTCAAACCTTTACCCATGGTTATCGAGTTTTAGTTCTATGCACTGAAACTTAAAATTGAAAACTGAAGAAACGTGTTAACAAACGAGGGTTTTATAGGCGTCGTTAGTAATAAAGCAATACGGGTATTCATTCGTAAAAGTTTGACTGTTTGTAGAAAAGTCAATCACACATTAAATATTAAATTAAACAGTTATACAGTAAAGATTTAATAACAATCAAGAGATGCCGCTGACTGAATCTAGTTAAGTATACTATGAAAACAAATTATTGATTGGAGTGACCTCTGTTATCATGAAGTCTGTTTATTATAGATAAGTATTGCAAATAATGGAATTTTTTTAGTGAATCGCAAATTACTATCTTAATTGTTCAGATCTTTCTATTTTGCGAAATACAATCGCAATTGAGTTATATAAGTACAATTAATGTTGTTGTATTTGTAAAATATCCTACGAATTTCCGAAATAACAACACCTACCTATAGAAGTGATATCGTTTTCAAGTTTGGCAATTTGCTGCAATATAAGAAATTAATAGTGCATTTTTTAGTGTTTCGAAGATCGGAGATCGGTTTTGAAATCCATATGGTCTCGCTTTTTCTGCCCTTTTGTCCGTCTTTAATATCTCAGCAACTACAGCAGCAAATAACTTGAAATGTAAAATAATAATACATCTTGTGCGCTTGTGCATATTAAAAAATAAAATAAAAAAAGGCCAATTTTCAGTACAAATTGTGATGTCGAAATTTGAAAAGAGACTTACAAGGTCAAGTGGGGTATCAAATAAAAGGTATCAATTTGTACATTTTAAAACAGTTTTTGAAACTTGTGTAGTTTTCATACTTAAAAATACCCATCTTCCCCCCCCCCCCCCCAATCTCCGAAGTTTGCAGAGCGATCCATCTGAAATGTATGTAGCGCTTGTAGATATTATCGATCTATAATTAACAGGAAAAATATAGAGAAAACTGTAAGTACTAAGCGGTTTTTTTTTCTACCTCACTCGGTGAGGGGCTACCTCACCGAGTTGGGTATCAAATCAAACGAAGGTATCGGTTTGTACATCTCAAAACAGATTTTAAATTTCTGTAGGATTCATACTTTTTGAAAAATTTTTGTAAATCGAAAATTTTACTAATACTTTCTATACTCCAAAGTTTAAAAAATAACAATGTCTCTAACCGGTACCTATAGTGCATATTGGTATACTTGACAAACGTTCGAAACCCTCGGCGTGCGAGTCACACTCGCACTTGACGGTTCTTGTTTATTAGACACTTGGCATAACAATTTTATTTATCAATTGATAATGTTATACACGTCATAAAATAGATTGGCGAATTTTATAACATTCTGAAACTACCAGAAAAGCTTTCTTCTGTGTATATTTAACATCCCCCCTGCGATCGGCTTATTCCCAGAGGTCCACGATTCTATTGTTCTTTATTTCCCAAAGGGTCCATGAAAATTATTACTATAATTTAAAATATTCATACATGAACTCCCAATGGGTCCATGAGATGTAACTAATGTACAGTCAGTAAAAACAATACAAAAGGGTATTTCATTAGTTAGTGAGTCTTCATGTCATAAGAGCAAAATAGACTACATAATTTTCTGGGGAAACTCTGTTGATATCCAAACGACCTTTGTAATGCAAAAGAAATCATTAAATGTATTTATAACTTAAAGAGCACTGATTCGCACTGAAGTATATTTAAAAAGGAAAAGATACAGAATCTCACTTCCATCTATATTCTAAAAATTTGTATTTTTGTAAAGAGCAATAAGCAATACTTTTTGGAAAGAAATCTGTTTGTGCATCCTGTCAAAGGTCCAAGCATAAATTTAATATGTGTATCCCTCAAGTCAATAACACTATGTACCTATCACAAAAGCACTTTCTTCACAGCTATAAAAAAATTCAATTATCTTCCCATAGAACTTAAAACATTAGATATTTATATTTAGAAATAAATTAAAAAGATGGTTAGAATCAAATGCTTTCTATTCGCTCAAAAAATTCTTTGTTAAACGATGGGTACATGTACTATACCTACCTAGATACAAAGATACCTATTTAAAACTGTTATTGTATGTCTTAATAGATAAGCTGTTGAAGCTGTACACTATTTAATACATAAGATCTTTTTGCGCAGGTTTAAGGTCAAGTGTTTTTGTTGTGTCATTGTGTACAAAATATAAGTGCAAATCAAGATAGCGCTTGCGCTGTGCCACAGAGTTTATTTTCATAGACGGTTAAGTAAAAGTACCTACGTTTTATTTTAATTGGGTCGAAACGAAACTCACGGGTCTCCTGAATTTCGCACCCTGTGCCCACTCGCGTGCCCTCAAATGTTTCAGGTACCTACCAAAATCTTTTATATTTCCTTGATTAGGCAATGGACCGATTATATGTTTCTTTTTGTCTTAAAAATTATAATAAACCAGATCCGTCAAGTGCGAATGTGACTCGCGCGCCGAGGGTTTCGAACGTTTGTCAAGTATACCAATATGTACTATAGGTACTGGTTAAAGACTTTGCTATTTAATGAATACATTTCAGTTGGATCGGTTCGCATACTTGGGAATAGGTATAGAGGGTATCTAATGGTAATATTTTCGAGTTTTTTCAGTATATTTCTTAAAAATCTCCCCTGATAAACCAATGTTTCATCGGCCACTATTTCATCGATGTAACGTTACTTCGAATTTTTGTGTGTGCGACTTCTTTTGGTTCGCTGTTACCTGTTACTAAATATCGATGACCTTAGATTGATACCTTGATACGTTGACTTTTATTCGATCGATGTTACGTTACTTCGAAAATGTTATGCCTATACCACCGCTTAGGGTTTCAGGGAGAAAAATTTAACGAAGTAGGTATCCAAATATGTACTACAGATTTTATTGTTTCGGTATAGTTCGAAACCCGTTTTGCTCTGTCCGTCCTTTTCTCCGAGAAGTTATTTTTTGATTTTTAATGACAAATATGAATGCATCGTCCATTGCCTAATCTGTAGTGCTTTATTTCCTTTAGACCTTACAGGGCTCTTGGACACGTCACAAAATTTAAATTACATATTAAGTAAAATTGGGTAATAAGTCATCACTTTGATCTTTCGTTCACTTCAAACTTTTTAAGGTAAAGTAAAAAAGCGAACAAGAAACCTTTATCTTGTTAGGTTGTTAGTTTTCGAGTTGGAGCAAAATTTTTCCCAAGCTTTTTTATCCTCTAGATAATCTGATATTTTGCAGTAAGGCTATTTACAAAGAACAATTACAATTTATGTTTGACAATTTGTTTGAATTTATTTATTGATATTTTTTTCAACTCATTTGGTATTTTGTTGTAGAAGCGTACACATTGCCCTTTAAAAGATATATTAATGTTGTGTAGCCTAGTTGTGGGCACAGCGAGTTTATTCTTATTTCTATTATTTAAATTATATAATGTCGCTATTGTTAAGCACCAATTAATCGACAACATTTCCTCCATCACAGCTTGAAAGATGGGACGCAAATGTGGAAGTGTAAACCCACACGTAAATTTGCGAGGCCAATATATAAATTTTGTGACAAAGGATTCTACTTGAAGATCCTCACACTTGTTCACCTAAATACCCACACGCTGCATCTGCAATGTTCAAGATATCTTGTCACAAGAATGATAGTGGCCAACCTACATTACCACGTATGTGAGCGTAATAACTTTATCCCTTACTTTTGTTTCAAATATTTTACGATTTACCTTTTTGCTCTACATGTTTTGCTTGTAATTTGCACATACTAGGTTGTGTTACAATCAAGTTTTAGACCTACATTATTGAAACATTTCATAGATCGATGATTGAGCAAGCTTTTATAATACGTGCCCAAGTTTTCTATTTCCGATGGTAGCGTAACCCTACGCGTAAGTACACGTAAGAGTATTTTATATCCAGTTTTTATATATTATTGTCAAATAATGAGGCGTAATGCAGCATTTCTGGACTCACTCGCGTATCTAGCGTTTGTGTTGTGTTAGCTGTGGAAGCACAATGTTATTTTTTGTGGTTGTACCTAATATGTTTTGTGCGTTTTAATAAATAAATAAAAGTCATATACTCATCACCAAGGTCTATCAAGATGCAGTAAAACAATACTATTATGTAGATGCAGGATATGACCTAGTGGATGACCAAGGAAGAGTCCTGATTTATCTATTCATTGTCTTTTATTTCATGAAGAAACAAATATTTATCCTATCTTATCGATCGACTTTATTGCTAACTGTACCAAACAATTCCACGGTTGACAAAGGAAAAATGATTTATTTTAAAATGTCGTGGACCCGTTAGGAACCAACGTATGAACGATTTTTCAATAGAGTCGTGATCTCTGGGAATATCTCTGGGGATATAATCTTTTGGCGGAATCACGTTCAGCATTGGACGTAAATGTGCTGGTGAGAAGCACCTACATACGGATGTTGCTGCCAATTTCGGAAGTTTGAAAAGTTATTAAAATAAACTGCCAAGTGCGAGTCGACTCGCACACGAAGGGCTCCGTACCGTAAATATCAGGCAACTTTTTCAAAGCACATCAAATTTTCACTTGTTCGGAGACCCCTAGAAAGTGGAATGTGGTTTAAGAGATACAGTTTTGACAAACAAAAAGCAAAAATAACCAAAAAATATCACGTTTTTTTGATAGTAGCAACCTTTAATTTGCATATTTATTTTATTTTTATTGTTTGTTGTTAAAGCGGCAAGTGAAATACACATTCTCTGAAAATTTTAACTGTCTATCTCTTACGATTCATGAGACGGTGACAGACGGACGGACGGACAGCAGAGGCTTAGTAATAGGGTTCCGTTTTCACCCTTCGGGTCCGGAACTCTAAAAAGCGTATTTTTGCCAAAAAAAAATTAAGACTTTCTGATACCGAAATATTTCACGCGTCATAAAATAAATAGGTGAGCTAGTTATAGATTTTTTTATATCGTAGATAGATAATAATAATAAATAAAACAATATTTCACGTTTGCACTAGTGAAATATTGCACTAATACGGATGATATTGTTTCAGATGTTCAATTGTAATGAGAAGAAAATGAACTGGTAAGTCCTCAAAACTATATTAAAAAAAATATTTCAGTGTTTGTTCGGTAAAAGGAAGATTCAAACAGATACAAGGTGCCACGTTATTGGTGTACTAAGCCGAAAGGGGGTTGTTATGCACCCTATACCCAAATAATCCGCATGTTTGATTTACAGAAATACGCTGTTTTAAGTTTTCATAGTAAAAAAACCTTAATGTTTAATCTATGTAGATTGTTATTTTTTTGATATTTTTTGTCTTTAAATGAACATAATTAATTTGCTAGCGGAGGAGGGCGCTGACTCTGCTACACACTTTTTAACTTTTGCGGTAGTCAGCCCACAATTGTACCCTAAACATTAAGTTCGTTCTTAATAAAGATTTTTGTATTTTTTTTATTTTTTTGTATTCATACGTTTAAAAAATCACAACCCTACCACTAACGCAAACACACAAAAGGCCAGCAATTTTGCCAAAAAAATTTAAGTGTTCCTATACTAGGCCGCCTTTTTGTACTAGATTTGAGTACCTTAGGTTATAAGATTTATTTATTATTTTTCATGTGCAAATAAAGAATGCATTCATTCAGGCTAAAAATAAAACTAGGCCCGTACGTTGCACTTTTTAAAATTTAGCGATTTTCAAACATACCTACCTAATGAAGATTATTTGTCGCGTAACTATTATTAAAATATCGATTAATAATCTTTATTAGATACCTACGTGGACATACCTACCACGAAACAAACATACCTACCTGCAGATAAACATTAAACAATAATAGCTAAGAAAAAAATGTACGAAATCAACGTAAAATTGTTGGCTTGGGCTAAAGAAAAGCGACAGAAAGGTCAAGAACCTTACTGATGAACAGCTAACTTAGGGTTGGTCACTAACATAAAAATGGGCTAGTTGGAATGAAAGTTTCAAGGTCTTTTTTTCAGTAAATAACCTTGAAAACCGGAAAAGTGCTAGAACAAAAAAATTTCGTGGGAGAAGGGTGGACCACCTCTTTCCGCTTACTACACCAATAACGTAGAGCCTTGTTATGGGTTTTTATTTTTATATTGGTACCCTAAAAATAATCGGGCAACAGTAAGCATTTTTGAACAGTCTATTTCATAACCCATAACGCCCGGTTCTGATGTCAATCTTGATAAATTCGATCAATATTGGCAAGAACTGCTCCTAACCATCGCAGAAATTAAAATTAAACTTGAAGTCAATATTTTGTTCGTTTTTAAAACCGCAAAAGGCCACGTCATTTTATGCCATTGATTATTTGGTTTGTAGACGAATAGACGTCTATATAAAATACTATACTGCTAATGGCAATGGTAGCTAAAGGTGTATCAATTAGTAAGTGAAACTGTTACCGTTTCATAATATGGATTTCATCGCAAAGTATTGACCAAAAGCTTCTAAAATAACTATGTTCAGATTTTATGCGTAGGTAGTTGGTACTCTTTGATTTCGCATACTATACAGGGTTATTGGTAATTCGACGTATTCCCGTTAGGAGGTGATAGGGGTGACTATTTGCGATAATTTTAACCCCTATATGCATTATGCAAAAGTGAACCATTTTTTAGTTATCATGTTTTGTCAAAATAAGTCAAAAATGCAACATCAAAAATTTATTTAAAAAAACTAGCTTATTCAAATTTATTTTTCTTCTGATTTATAAGAACGATTAAACACTGATTATTTATCAATATTAAAACAACAATTATCGGTCCAAATTTAAAAATGCGAGACCAAAAACGATATATTGTAATATTATTTTTAGATTTTTTTCCACTAAAAAGCCTAAAAACAAAAAAAAACGTTATGAAACTTGGCGTGCAGATTATTTTCAAAACATAACCGTTTTCTTAGCTCTCCAACAATGCATAACAATAAGGAACTTATATCAACTAAACTGTAAAAAAATTATCACAAAGGAAGCAGGCGGAAATTCGTATTCGAACCAAACTTAAAATGCGGTTTGAATATCTTGCAAATAGATTTATTACCTAAGCTAATGCAGGAAGCAAACTGGCAGTTCAAGAAATAAGCTTTCACCTAACGGGAATACGTCGGAATATAGGGGTTAAAATTATCGCAAATAGTCACCCCTATCACCTCCTAACGGGAATACGTCGAATTACCAATATCCCTGTATATTTAGACTAGGCTCAATCAAATGGTTAAGTCCGATTTAATTATAAAGATACCAAATCTTTATTATTAAATCGGACTTCATCATAAATGTTAAAAAAACGTTCATTGTACTTCACCGGAAGTTCACACACAACCTTTATTTTATAAAAATACTATCTGTTGATAGTATTTTTGGAACCTGTTGTTTCCAATAATATTTATTAAAATAATTATGTACATCACTGATCGTGGTCAATGTTTTCGCGTAATTAATCATTTGCAAATATTATACCTATAAATAAAACATGAATGTATGTAACGTAATGTTATAAATACTGGTTATCAAAATTATTCGATTATCTTTCTGGGAATATTCAAAATTCAATTCGTAGTTCATACGAAAATAGTTTAGAATGTTTATGAAAATTTCGTTAGGTACACTACAATGGATAGTTTTTAGAATAAATATTAATAAATTAAAATAATTTATCCCTTGCAAACGGTTGAAAATTTAAATACGAATATCATCATCGTCAGCATACTAGTACACAGCTGGACATAGGCCTCCCCTAATGAGCGCCATAGCGTCTTCGCGAAGACCGTTAGGGAAGGCCTATGTTGCGGTCTTCAGCTTGATACATCCAGCATCTACCTGCAGTCTTTGGCAATTCTTCACCCACCTGACCGCAGGGCGTCCTACACTAAAATATACGAGTAGGTATTTCGTAAATTTTGCTTAACCTCTACTGGGCTAATCTTGGGCCAAGTCGCATTTACTTATTTAAAGTACCTATCTAACTTCCTAAATTTTGACCTGCCCTCTATTCAACTTAGTAAACTACATACCTACAACTTGGTAATTTTCGAAAACATTCCATATTGATAAATTAACTATAAAGTAAGTACTCTTAAATGTCTACGTGTCTTATTGGTAGGAATGTAAATAATTTGAGGTGATTCATATAAAATCAAAATATGGGTATCACATCGCTGTGATACGGTTATACAGCGCTCCAACTCAATTACCACGAAGGCACACGAAGGTTAAATGCTTGGTATAGATAGAGTATGAAGTGCAATGTTTGTATATCAATATTACCCTATTGATCATTTTGACTAAAATGATCAATAGGGTAATATTGATATTACATCTTGGCCAAGGATAGTGTTCTCTGGAGCAGACATGACTAGGTATCAACCCTCATGCGGATAATCCATGGTTATAGCGTATTTTCGTTTACAACTTCAGTTTGTTGGTAAATATCTGCGAAAATTCAATTACAATTTCCGTTCTATCGATTCCCCATCAAAAGTTAGGCAAGTAAAAGCCAAAATCAGTCACTCTCCATCCATACCTGCAGACCGCTCTATAACCTTCTAAACTGTGTTACCTACAACAGCTCCACTATTTTGCCTTCGTACGTTGCTAGCCTGACAGGGCAATATCGCCGGTTGAACTAAATTGTCCTTAATATTCGAGTGAGTTGGTAAACCGATTTTGCGACGCTAACGGGAAAAATCTAGTTTTCAGTGGCGTAACTCGATTTGATCGACGTTTATTTTTCGAGCCACGGAATGCTCGTAAAATGTTAATGGTGAGTTGATACCTACTTTTGCAGCTAAGAAGGTACCGTAACCGTATTCATCCTTCGCAAAATCGTTAAATAAAGGTAGATTGAAAACGTCCTTTTGGTTGCTAGCTTGCTTACTCCTACCAGCACTTGAACGTCCACTGCTGAACGTGCTTCCCACAAGGGGTGTTTGAAATCGTAAAATATTCTGATGGGTTTTTTGACTTGTTTGTTGACCGCTTTGAATATACACTACGAAAGTATCAATAAAACCAGTAAACTTCTCAAAACCCGAGCCTTGGTATATCTTTACAGTCAGATAGTAAGGACCCGTAAAAGTATAAAAATCCTAGTCACTTTATAAATTTCCGGAAAATAATCATTTTAATCATAATCATAATACTTTATTTGCTGAAATGTAGGTACATCAGGTCTTAGATTTCTAAGTTAGCTTACTACATTCTGCCTCCAGATGCATGCAAAGTTAACAGCGGAATATGTATACAATATAAAATAGGTAGTAAAAAAATAAGAAAATAATCAACAGGACTTACAATTTAACGCATTCAAGTCAAACACGTACATTTATAATTTTCCTAAGTTTATCCATAAGATAATAAACAAATGACCTGTTATCCAATCACGGCCTTGTTTTACTATTTTACGAATTCTCGGGCGATCACTTCACTTGTATAATAATAAACTGCCCTCTGATTGATCGATGTGACTGGTGTTCATGTCTGTGTTCGCAGACAGTTTAGAAAGAAGAAAGAAAGCATTATTAAGATTAGCCATTGCGCCACTTATTCTACAACTTAGTTAACAACTTTACTATTAAAATAATTGAAAAACACGCAATGAAAACTTTGTTGTTGGCGAATAATGAATGACAGCCAAAAATAGCGGCGCGGTGCACGTGCCAATCAGCCAATCAGCAGGCGTCTTGCGTTCCGTCACTCACTAGTTCAATATTATCGGATAGGTTTCGTAAAATCATAGATTTACGTGTTTAAATGCGTTAGATTGCAAGTGCTACGGCCCTGTTGAGTATTTACGTAAAATTATAAAGTAACAAGATTTTTTTTTTATTATTATTTTTGTTTAACAAAATCAACAGCCCATATATCTAAACAGTTCTAACCCTAATAAAATTTAAATTTTATAATTTTACGGTACTTACTATCCTATGGTGACATACCTATCCATAGAACTCTATGGGAATTTCACTCACTAAACCAAGCAGAACGAATCCAAATAAAACCTTGCGCAACAGTTCGTCCAAATAAAGTAAAGAAACGTAACTGGAGCGACCGCACTGCACTTGACCCAGCGCCGCATTAGATCCCGATAACCGGTTTAGATGACCCGGTCCATAGCCTTGGCCTTGCTCTATTTAACTATGTAGGTGTAGATTGTCAGGTTTGCGTGCATTTTATTTATTTGCAATATTTATAGTGCGTCTCTCAGTTCAGGAAAATAAAAGTTGTGTCTACTTGTTGTTGACCGAGTCATCACAAGCATCGTTTGTTTGATTTGACTAACATTACTCGCTTACTCCCGAATATCGACCTAAGTAGCTTTTATGACAGGATGCCTATTTTAAATCTCCGCAATTGCTTGTTTAGTTTCGGCCAATGTTGGTACTCTAACATACCGAATTAGAGTACTAATTTGCACTACTAACGAAACACGCAATTGCGTATTTTAGAGAATTAGAATAGGCCAATGTTTTCAGTGAAAATCTGCCAAAAAGTCGTCACATGTGACGTGAAGTTATTAATAATTTATTAAATTTTATAAATAATGCTTAATAATAGACATTTTAAATCACCGGCTTCAAACATTTTACTCTACCATTATCTTGTGCGCAGTGGGTTGCAGTATGGAAGTGTTGCATGGAGTCCTCTCTATGAAGTTCATAAAAAGCGCCTCGAATGTGTTCAGATCAGACGCACTTCCTTTGGCACGTGACTTATTCCTGCAATCTGAACAAATCACTGGTTGAGTTACGAGGACTGACTAGCGCTTTTTGGGATCTCTACGACAGCTGACCGAAGACTCATGCTCGATATAGTGTTTTTTTTTTTCAGTAAGTAAACGGTGTCCTTGAAGCCCCTGATTTATTGACTTCATTGTCGTTTTCTCTCCCATACAAACTGTCCAGAGCTTCGAGGTTTAACTTGTTTTGTCTGAGTGGTTCTAAATCTAACCAAGGACATCACGCACCCTTAACTAAAGTCGTAAAACGCTCTAAGCAAATCTAAAACTGTTAACATTTGCTGATAATGTGGCTCAACAAAAAAATGTTGACCAACTTAAACAAGATCCGTCAAGTGCGAGTGAGTGTGACTCGCACGCAGAGGGTTTCGAACGGTTGTCAAGTATACCAATACGTACCATAGGTACTGGTTAGAGACTGATATTATTATTATTATTTGTGATACACAGGCAGCTCCTTAGCTGATGGGTGTAAATCTGAGTCTTTGTCAATGCACTTTAAATATTTGGCTAATCTATTTTTTAAGAGTTCACTGAGGGGCGCTGATCACTGATTCCGGTAACCGGTTCTAAGTTTTCACTAGCGATTGGGCAGTATGTGCTCTCTCGGTTTGCTGGAGCTTGGCCCGCGTTGCAGCGAGTGTCCTCTCAGGTTTGTATTTTTGTTCATAGTATTTATAAAGTGTCTGTGATAAATTTGGTATAGGTACTATATCTATTGGTGAGGATTTTGAAGGTCTCTATAAGGTCTCCGCGCTTTCTACGTTTCTGAAGGGTGGTTAGCCCTAGTTCTTGCAGTCGTTCTTCATATGGGAGTTCTTTAAGACTAGGGATCATTTTTATTGCCCTCCGCTGTACTAGTTCGAGAAGGTGGGTCTTTCTTGAAGTATGGATTCCATATCTGGAATGCATACTCCAGTACCAGGCCTCAGGTAGGTCTTGTACAGCTTCAGGAACAGTTCCTTGTTGATGTATGTCTGTGAGAAGGCCTTTCTTATAATGTACATGATTAAGTTTGCTACTACTCTTTTCACTACTTCTACAATATGGTCCCCCCATTTTAGGTTGCATGTTATAAGTACTCCGAGGTCTCTCTGTTTTTTTACGTTTTCCAGAGGGCTACCTTAATTGAGTTGTTGCGTTTTGGGTTTTTACTTCCAACATGCAACACTGTGCACTTCTTTTCGTTGAGTGTGATTAGCCAGTCTTGGGTCCACGGGTAAATTTTGTCCAGGTCTTTTTGCAGGATGTTATGAGCGATCAGTGGGTTTCCCATGATTTTGGTGTCGTCTGTAAACAGTGACAGCTGAGATTCAATATGCTGACCCAAGTCTATTAGAAATCCCAGAAAGGATTGGTTCCATCACAGATCCTTGTGGAACTCCACTACTTACTTTGTGAGGTTCCGACTGAGCTTCTCCCACGCGTACTCTAAAAGTTCTATAAGAAAGAACCCCTTCTATTCACTTCAAGAGTATACCCCTTATGCCAAAGTGTTCCAGCTTCGAAATTAGCCTCTTTATTGGGACTCTGTTGAAGGCTTTTTCATGCCTAGGTATATGATATCAGTTGGCTATCGTTAGTTCCAAGCTTGGGTCCACATACATATCTATGCAGCTGAGTGGGTTGGTAACAGTTGAGCCATGTTGTTTGTCTGATAAAACCTTTTACTGAGATAGGAAGCTTCCAATTTCTGTGGCTATTCTCTTCTCCATGGTTTTGCAGATCAGACAAGTTAGGCTTACAGGGCAGTAGTTGGCTATTAGATTAAAGGTACCTACATTAAATTTCAGATGTATCGGTTTGCAAACTTCGGAGTACAGAGGGTAATAGCAAAATTTTAGAGTTTGTAAAAAAGTACCCACAGTAATTTTAAAAACTGTTTTGTGATGTACAAACCGATACATAATATTTGATACACCAGTCGGTGAGGTTTTTAAAAATTATCCCCCCCCCCTTTTTGACCATTTTCCAAAAAGTGGTCTACTTACAGACTTCTCTATATTTTTCCTGTAAAATATAGATCCATATCTTACATTTCAGATGGATCGATCTGCAGAATTCGGAAATAGGGTTGCATAGGTATTTTTTCGAGGTTATTCAAAACATTTGAAAAATTATTAGCCTACAGAAGTTTCAAAAACTGTTTTGAGATGTACAAACCGATACCTTTCATTTGATACCCCACTTGGTGAGGTAGCCCTTTTTTGACCATTTTTCAAAGGTCTTCTGACAGACTTCTCTATATTTTTCCTGTAAAATTTAGATCCATATCTACAAACGCAAATACATTTCAGATGGATCGCTTTGCAAAGTTCAGAGATACATTTACGACTTTTAATTAAATATTTCAAAAATAATGAAACCTGCAGAAATTTCAAAAACTGTTTTGAAATGTACAAATTGATACCTTTTATTTGATACCCCACTAGACATTGTAGGTCTCTATTAAAATTTCGACAATTAATTAATTTGTACAAGCACACGAAATGTATTATTATTTTAAATTTCATTTTTTTTTGCTGCTGTAGTTGCTGAGATATTAAAGACGGAAAAAAGGACATAAAAAGCGATGCCATAAGGGTTTCGAAACCGATGTCCGATCTTCGAAACCCCAAAAAAAGGTAGTTCTTGCTCCTCAAAATGATAATCTCTAATATAAGTTTTTATGTTATTTTATTTCATCCCTTTATTGTGTTTTATTTAAATTTTTAGCTAATTGATTTGTTTCTTTGACCTGGATGAAATCCAAAAATAAATTGATTGTACGTGTTATCCATAATTGTGTTACTCGCCCATGATTATTTTTTGCATATTGACACTTGACCGTATTTTATTTTAGTACACTACGTCGGTGATCAATAAATAAAACAAAAAGTCTGACTCCTTCTGAGTATCTGGTGATAAGGCTTATACAAGTAGGCAAGTGAATGCTCGCCATGACTCGGCCAACATAATGTGCATAAGCTATTAATTGAATAATGCAATTTAAACATTTTAATTGAACTTGCCACGATATTATTGATAGAAAGAGCCATCTTTTGAGAATAGCCACTATTGAAAAACATGAATAATATACTACATAGATGATGTAGATTGTATACTAGATTATGTAGAAGTTACGATGCTCTGACTCTCGTGAGACGTTTAGAATATGTGCGTCTCTTGTGGGATGCTGGGAATAGTCATGTGTGAAATGTCGGGAATAACTACAAACTTTTCCAGTAGCTACAGATGGAAATTTTATCCTATTGAGTAGCCACAAGCTAGCTTAGGCACCTAAGTGGTATTTTTCGCTTTATTTCTCTAAAAATAATTACTTCTGACCGTTCATTCAGTAAAGAAAGTATTAATGTTCTCTGCTCAAAGTTTTTCGTTCATAGCACAAGCTGAGTAGGGGCCGGTTTGTCACAAAAGTAAATACTATTTTACTTTTTGCCGAACCATAGCAGCCCTCTAACAATAACGAGTTTTCAATAACGAGTAATCTCTTGTCGAATTGTATATTTGAATCCAACCGTATTTTACCTTTTCGCTGCATCCATCAACAGATGTGAGAGGCGCGTGGGTGTACTTTGCCTATATGTTGTGTATATAGTGAACGTACGTACGTTAGGTATTCAATACATCACCTTGGGCTGGGGCTTTCACATCATGAAACATAAAGGATGGGTGAATGACGGGTGAAGTAGTAATTGAATAGAACTGTAGTAGTATACAATAAATAGGTGCCTACTTATTTATTGTATTGCGGAAAAGCTAAAATGATATGGAATTTATGTTACTAGAATATTTTATTTTTTTGGGCTTTAATAGACGACAAGAAATTCCATATTTTTGAGCATTTTAGGTAGTTTATTAAATATTTTAATAATGCTAAATTTGGGGCTTTTACTAACCGTTGTAAGAGTTGTAACGAAAGTGTTTTTTTTTATTTCGTCTGTGCTAATTATTGTCTATATTCGTCCACTGTTGGACATAGGCCTCCCCTATTAAGCGGCATAGCGCCCGCAGCTTACCGCATCCAGGATCTGCCTGCACGCAGATCTCTGCAGGCACTGATACGCAATTCGTCATCCCACGAAGAAGGAGGGCGTCCTACACTACGTATGCCGAGTCGCGGTCTCCATCCAAGAATACGTTTACCCCAGCGGTTTTCGGTTCTTCGTTCTATAATAGGTATGTATATAGTATGTATATTAAAAATTAAATGTTTGTAAAGCTCCCCAGTTGACATCGGTGCTTCGCAAACAACTTTATCCTATTTCTACACGACTCGAGGGCAAATATTGGACCTTCGGTTTATTGGCTGATGGTAGTTCCAGCGAAGTTGGTTTTCAAGCATTACGGGCTTTAAATAAATTGGATGTTGTTTATTTTAATGTTGTTGTTTATCTTAACAAAATAGTTGTCTGGTGTAGCGGTATGTTTTAAAAGGTTAACGGAAATTTAGGTTTATAGTTATTCGATAGAGTTAACATTGAGCTTCCTTGTAATTAAATAGGTTGGGTTTTCAATGTCGGTTATAAGAATAATTTCGGCAGTTATCTCAGAAAAGCTTCGTGTAATGTTAGAAGTAAAAAGTCAAATATATTTTTCGTATAAATATTTCCTGAAAAACTTATTATTTTATGACTATGTAAGGCGTCACAAACCCATCTTACTAAACGTGAATATTTTTGTCGAGAACGAAAGAGAGTCAGATATCTACGTTACGTGATAACTTGACTGTTTGCGTTGATATTCTGCTAAGCAAAGTTTTCCAACTCGATCAGCGATGCGAGATGTTCTGAAAAATAAGAAATTTCCGAAAAAGCCTCGGGATCATTTTTCAATAATCCTGCTTAGGAGAACGTCATGTGGAAGGATCGTGAGATTGTTTACGTGCGAGAAAAGACGAGTTTTCTTTTTTAACTTCAAAAGATTCAGAAACTTTATATTTATGTGTGGAATTGGAGAGTGCACACGCACAGTATTTAAATATTTAATTTTATTAGAATCCAGTAGGTACAAACTCATTACATGTTTTTTTTACCATACGGCGATGATTTAAGTTCGTAAGTATATAATTTATGGTTTATAGGTACTACTCTAAACATTTTGTTTGTTAACAAAGAAAATAACAATCAAATTATAAAAACAAGTTAGAACTAGCATTTACAATCAAACAAATTAAGCTAACTGCAGACTGTTGCAAACAATCTACAGGTAGCTCAACTGATCCATATCAATACCAGTCGGAAACGTCCCCAAGACGCTGGCTGCATTGCCCCGCTGTATGGCTTGTTAACAACATTTTGTTTCAATAACTTCATGTGCTATTTGCAGAGAGTTTCGATAGTTAGGTGTAGAAAATATTTTATTATGGTGAGCCACAACTGGTCACGAAGTACATAAATGTTAATACCGATGGTCCTACCAATTTGTACAAGTCTGCAAGCCGAATATTTCGAAAAAGCAAGGTGCGCTTCAATTATTTGCACGTCCATCTCACATACCAAAGGAATACCGGCTATTTCAAGTTCCATTCAAAATACTGTGCAAGCATCATAAATGAATAGAGTTCAATGGAGCGTAACAAATATTTTAATAAGTGAAGTCGATACGATGTTTCAATCTAGCTTAGTTACACACCAATTAGTAGTTGGAAACGTTCCTGCCTTCTCAGTTAGTTAGATCAGTTGCATTTCGTCAGAAGTTATTCTCCATTCTAGAAATTAGGATTTATCTCTATTAGATGTTTCGTTGAAATTCTGCTTGTGGAGTGGTTTGAACAAACTTTGTGCAATACGGATAGGAATAGGGTTTGTTGATTTAGGTAGAGGAGAGTATTGACGTGTATCGAGTTTAAAAATAGTTTTTTCGAAGCTCTACAATTTTTATTCTGGGAATCTAAAACCACAACTGATAATGGATGTCCAATCAAAACAAGACTGAGGTTGGTTGTGAGAAGCGGAAGTAGTTTTTTTTTATTGTACAATAATATGAAAAAACTAGGGAAATTATCACGTGCGGCTAGCAAGTACAAGGTTTGGTTGGACATAAGTAGCTAGGTAATCCCAGTTAGATAGATACATTCACCTACATTTCGGATTTGTTGTGTGGCCTCATCGTGTTTTCATTCAATTTCAGTACCGCAGAAAGCACTGGTTGTTTTTTGTTCGTGCTGTGTATACAAAAACCCTTACCGACAAAAATATTATACCGATATTTCACCTTCATTTAGGTACAGCTAGTTGTACCTACAAATACACATATCCAGATCCATCCAACGCTCCCGTCGCTATGACAATGGAGCTTTTTTTAAAGTCCTTTCAAAATATTATATTAAGCCCATATCTTGCATTTCGTTCGTAAAGGAAAACTCATAGAACTTGTTTTTACAAAAATGTTGTCGATTTCAACGGTCAGTCCGTTGAAATCGATAATAGTTTCGATATTTACGGTATCGTTTTCAAATAAGTTGCTAATTCAATTGCTTCGTAGTACTTAAGGGGCGAACCTGAAGGGGTTGGTTGTCAAACTGGGCCTAGACCTCAGTACTCACGGGATCCCCGTGATAAAAAACTCGAATTACATAAAATTCAACATTTTTTCTTCGGTTCCTTGAAAGTGAAAACAAGATTAATAAAAAATATACGTCAAAAAAAATTATGAAGTCCACAGTTTCGCACATAATTTTGTCGAGATCTTAGGAACCCTGCGGTCTATTGAAATGACTTATGATCTGATACGTAGGTTATTACTAATTATTTGGTTCGTTGAACCAGTTTCTTCATAATATTATTAGTATTATTAAACGGGTATTTATCGCGTACCTATATTTACCTATTTTTCCCGACGTTTCAACAGGTTACAACGGGTTTAAATAATACTAATAACAATGTGTTCAGATCGCGTAAGTTTAAAAATAGTTTTTGCATAACTTGTGTAGTTTTCCTGTAAAGAAGCAAAACCTTGATTTTTGCGCTAACGCCGTTCCAAAAATGTATGATCTGTCCCGTTTCTATAAACGCCAGATCATATGCCTATGCTTTTCACAAAATGGCGCGCAATGCGCCCTCTTAAGCACGCAGACTTTGCATTGATCGAACGAAGAACGCAGAACAGGTAGATAGGTAGGTAGGTAAGTAGGTACTTTCCTTGCTAAAAGGTGCTAAAATAGCATTCGTTCCATGGCAGCTGACGGAAATACTTGTCATCTTCTTTTACGTTGACAAGGGTATTCTTTGCACTAGATTCTCTTCTGTTGACCTACAAAATGTAGAAAATGAACTCCATTAACAAATCACTCAAAATACCGATTGAAATGGCCGTTAAATATTTTTTTAATACTGATTTACTAACAAAAATCAAAAACGTAACGTGTTTGTAGTTCGTCGTGCGTGTAGCTAAACTCACTTATTTATTTTATTGGAAAGTTATTTTATTTACCTACATTATGTACATACCTACGCGGTTTTATACAACTCGTGCACTTTACCACTGAGTTCATTTAATTGTTTCTAGGGTCATGGCTTCCCTCCCGAAGGGTTCCCGGCTTGCCGGGGTGGGGGGGCTTAGTAATCGCGGCCTGGTCACCCGCGATGAAGATAAGAGGAACCCATGGGGCCGTACCAACGCAGACGGCGATATGGCCGGCCCCGGGAGGGGCTGCTCCTCTGGGTTTTGCTTTCTAAGGCCAGTTGGAGCGGTAGTAGGTTGCGGTGTCGTATGGGAGGCACCGCGGCTGAGGTGTGCGGCTATGCTGTATGGGCAGCATGTATGGCCGCAGAGAGGTGGAGGCCGCGGCGGGAGAGTGAGGGTCACAGTGAGGGGCCCGATATCGGGCGGCCGCGGTGGGTTCGTGGAAGAATTGCGTGAACGTTCCCATCACAAGCGGCATAGGCGGAAACACCCTGTAAAAAAAAATGGCTTCTAACCTCATAGGAATAAAAAAAAATGTTATTTACCCGACCCAAAAACTAAATGTAATATTTTCAGGGTTCATGTAACCTGTGTGTGAGTTAACATTTAAATGCCTGAACAGATTCTGAAGTGTGATATATCGTTAGAATCTTGAATCCCGAGTGATATATGTTTTTTTTAAAGTACCTCACGCTATTTTGAATTTTTTGTTAAATTAGTTGTTTCACAGAAAGTTTTTCAAAAAATATATTTTTTTACCTAGGATCAAGATACGTATTTTATTTTTACTTTATTACAGATGATCCATTTTAACCGGGGACCAGAGGGACAAGGCATCACTCAAAATATTTTTGTCATGTAAATGAGTATCTTCTTGCTGCCAAGACATCAGACGATCAGCTAATAATGATTGTTAGTCATGTTTCCTCGGTAAAAACACGGTTGTTTTTTAAGACGGAATATTTTCAAGATAATTATTGTAAAAATTATCTGATAATTATCCTAAGTAAAACAGCAGTTCCGTCAATTTTTGTTGAATTTACTGTCTCATTTTTTTCCTAATTCACACTGATGGTGACCTCTATGGAAAAGTGGCTTTATTTGCCACAGTTTTTTTTATAATTTTTCACTAACTCAGTACAGGCCTCTTGGTTCTAAACTGTCTCCAAATAGAACTACCTACAACAACAACGAAAAATATAAACAGAAAATAAAAAAAATACTCACAGAAAACATAATTTAAAGAGGTAGGTTCACGGGGTAGGTTGGTAAAGGCGGGTGGGCTACGCATAAATTAATCATACCAGCATTACTGACCTTCGTCCGGTCTTCTTTAAACATTCCCTATGTGGGGTGTTCTGCAAGATTTCTATGACGAGGGTCGCCACCTCAATTATTTATGAATCCTTTTTGAGGTTAGTGTAACGCCTGAAACTTTGCTCGGGCAAACATTAAAATTATTTTAAAATTGAGATTTTGTTGTAGCTGAATTTGCATGGAGTGTTTTCGGAGAAATTATTCAAGCGCCATATTGTTTATTTTTACCTGAAGTGCAATTATGTTTTTTAAGCAATGTTAAACCTACTTTGATTTGGTTTAAGTTTCCTGACTGAATATTATAGTTTCCTGAATATTATAATAATTTATTTAAACTACACCTGCTCGGCAAGTGACTTATTTATTACTTTTCCAAACTTGAGCTAGAAAGTACGTCGTTGCAGGCGTACTAGAATGCGGCTCGAAAAACTCTATGGAATTTACTTTCTCACGCGTTTGCCGGGAGAGAATAATGTATGGAAATCCATTTCTACCGTGTTATTTTTTTTTCTGAAATTTCAGTCTTTATGGTTATTTTCGTTAGAGGTTAAATTAAAAAAGTTTTTACTCCGAGTCTGCCATATAATATGCCCATATTATATTGCAGACTCGGAGTAAAAACTTTGACTCACTTTCACTCTTCCGTTCTCGGAACAGTAATTCAAAAAAATAACCGAGTGAGTGAACCTGAGGCATTCGCGGGAATTTCTTCGAAATTTACATTTGAGTTAGGTAATTTTATTAATTCTACAGTAGGTCGTCGAGTGATAGTGAAGATTTTATGACACCGCCAGTAATAAAAGAAAATGCTATTACCTATTTCCCGAGAAATCAATACAACAAGACTTATGAAGATTTCATGTATAGTAAAAACGAGAAGACTGCAACTTCTATTTTGGAAAATGTTTTATTTTCCTCGTAGGTGTAGTATAAAGCACTATGTATTTCTCAGGAGAAAGTGCGATTCCTACCTCGTGTGTTTTAAAGCTCAAATGACACACTTGATAGGAAACAGTCACTTTCTCACCTCGGTGAACAATGTACTAATTCGTTTCAGTGCTTATTCATGCCTAAGTTTATTGTTTCAACTTAAGTGTGGGTTTCTATGAGGGGTATTGTATTTCGCGTTAGTGGAAACAAAGCACCTTACTTTGTCGGGTGTTGTGTAACTTGGTGTGGGAAAAGAGGAAGATTATTTATTTATTAGGACTACCGACTAGAGACAACACAAAAATAAATTAAATAACAGTGACAGGTCTAATGCTCACTAATTTATAGGCGGCCGCAGCATGCACATGTTAATGATAGGCTTGTAAAAATGCTTTATATAGATTTAAACTTTATTTCATAGAAGATTCCTTTGGTTATCATAAGACCTGGCGTCTTCACGAACGTGTCTTCACGAACAATGATAGGCAGAACATGCAGTTCATGCAGTTTCAGTGAATTTCCAATTCGATAACAAAATATCCTAATTAAATGGATTAATAAAGAAATTCAGTAGGTAGTGCCTACATATTGGACACATCTAGCAGTGAGCCGGATCTCAGTGGCCGTGAATAAGTAATTTCCTAAGCTTTACCAAGTTATTAGAAATGCCTTCCCCTGGTTCCCTCCATTTTAATTTCCACGAGACAACATCAAAGGACGGTAATGAGATGGTTTCTTCCAAGAAACAGTTCTAATAACGATGACGCATATCTAGCAGGGAAATATAAGTCTAGATCTGAATAGAAAATGTAAGCAGTGATTTGATTTACTCAAAAAATACTTCTAGGTCACGTTAGAACTTCATGCCACCCTTATCTTGGGGATATTCCGTCCACGAGTACTAACCAGTTCTCCTCTATCTTAATAATTCTTAAGAAATCAAATAATATCCCAAAAATATCGTTATATTATTCTTATTATTTATTATTTATCATTCTTACAGCTAAGGTTTAAAGCTCGCTGCCTGTTTCTGTTTTCCGGCCAACTACAACCTGGGTCTCCTACGAGTGAATGATACGATGTATCACGAAGGAATGAACGATGTAACACAAAGCTCTAGAAGACACCTCTTCTAGACCTTCGTGATACATCGTCATCGTCGGCGTGTTGTGGTCAATTTAGTTAGTTATAGATAACTAACTAAATTTTTTTATCGAGAATAGACCTTCGTATGACCACAATCTTACCTGATGGTAAGTGACGATGATAAATGTAGAATATTTAAAAGTTTAAATATTCTACATTTATATAATAAATATATAAATAAATAATGCTGGACAATCCACACAGCATCATCTAGCCCCAAGTTAAGCAGAGTTTGTGTTATGGGTGCTAGATAAATGATATACTTAATACAAAGCACTACATAGATAGATATTTTTTATTGTATAAAATACTCAGAACACCCGGAACAAATTATGGCAGATCGTACAAACATGTGTCCCATGGCGGGAATCGAACCCACAACGTCATGCGTCGCGCCTTCGCCCACCGCGCCACATCGGTCGTCATATACTCGTAGTATAGACATCATTTTTATTATTATGTCTTAGTTAGGTGCTTACGGTAGATAATTAAAGCGACCTAGAACTTAGTACAAACAAAGCCATGAAGCAGTTAGCAAACTGATAAGTAGGTTAGGACTTTTCTTTTGGACATGTATTGGAAATTTAAGAACTTTATGAACGGTAAAAACGTACGAAGCTACTCAAAACAAATGTCCATGAGAGAATTTAAGAATTTTCGGAAAAGGCATTCGGTCCCTGATATTCGTTGTTTGCAAACGGAACATTTTCACAGAAATATCCCGCATTTTTGAAGTCTTTGTAAGGATGGGAATTTCCAAGGAAGCTTGTTTTATGAGACTCTGACTTATTTAGATGAAAATAGCTGATAAAAATTGGCTTTGTAGCTTATTTAATTTTATTTTAATAGGCAGACTCTCCAATCGGCAAAAGTAGGATAAAATTACAATACAACTATTCTTTAATGCACACAAATACAGATAATGTACAATGGGCTAGCTATAAATATAAATTTAGTTAACATAAATATTTCAACAATAATATTTTTGAAATTACATTAAAAGAGATGCTCTTGGAACAATGCTACTACGAACTAAATAAATTTTTTAAGTGATACTTTTGGTGCTTTGTTGTTGAAATCTTCATTAATTTTATTTGATATACTTACCCTTCATACCATTATATTAAATTAGTATTATATAATATAACGTATGTATATGGCCGTCTCCCATTGCAACACCCTAAATGGGTACATATTATGTGTATTCCTTAATATAGTCAATAATTCCTGACAAATGTATGTACCATAATATGAATGTATGAATGAAAAATATTTTATTTACCTTAAAACTACTATACACAATTAGCCTTAATTCTATGCCAATTTATACGACCTAAATTACAAAATAAATTTACTTTGTGCGTAGCAGTGTTTAAGGAAATATGGCCTTCACTCAGCATTATGCTGAGTGCACACTGGTGTGTCCACCCAGCGCGGGTTTTCAGTGAAGACCAGAGGGATCGGGTCACGTTACGATCACCAGGTACGTGTTGTAGACATGATAACAAAAAAAATAAAAATATTAAAAAAGAAAAATAAATACAAAAAAACCTATGATGCAATAAATAATATGATGCAATAAATAATTAAATAAACAGGGTTATAACCAAAGGATCCAACTCCTAGGACAGAATATCTCTGTTTTAAGGACTTATTATTTGTCTGTCTCTAGAACAAGAATAAAAGTCTTTAGAATTTTACTTTTACTTATTTTATAATGTGTGTATTTGTTTTAGTAATTTAACGTAACAGACGTTAAATTACTAAAACAAAAAAAAAACTCTGTTTTAAGGACTTATTATTTGTCTGTCTCTAGAACAAGAATAAAAGTCTTTAGAATTTTACTTTTACTTATTTTATAATGTGTGTATTTGTTTTAGTAATTTAACGTAACAGACGTTAAATTACTAAAACAAAAAAAAAACTCTGTTTTAAGTACTTATTATTTGTCTGTCTCTAGAACAAGAATAAAAATCTTTAGAATTACTTTACTTATTTTATAATGTGTGCTGTTACATCAACTTACAAACTTCACTCATGTCGGGGAAACTACTACGATACTAGAAGAAGTATTAACAAAACTTAAAAAAACAGATATTATAAATTAAAGAGCTGTTGTCGGTGTAATGATGCCATTTCCTCCATTTTTCTCTTTCCAATGCGGTCCCTTTTACTTCTTTATACGAAATTACAGTGGCTTTTTCCTTGATCTGACTGCATTCTGACTCATACTTAGGTAGTTAATTCTTGGTCTTCCCCTTCATCATCTTCCTTCTTCTTTTCCTTCTATGATCTTTCTTATTTTCTTATGAAGCTATCATGTCGTAAAAGATATCCAATCATTCTCCCTCTTCTGTTTTGAACGGTGTTCATAAAAAAATGACAGAAAAATAACCTACCTAGGTACAATTCATGTTAAAAAAAATAACCATAATATTTTATTGATAAGGCAGGTAAACAAAGTTCAAAAATACTGCACCTGGAACAAAGAAGAACACTTTTTGGAGGCTCACTTGACAGATTGTCAACAATACTCACTCACCCAATGCCGTGAGGTACTAGAGGCACACCGAAATGTCTCCCTTTGATGTGCACAAGGGCTGCGTGTCCACGTTGTTTCAAAGTCGAACCCCGTGAAATCGCAAACGACAGGTCAGTGCGTCCCTGCACCCATTATACCAAGCTGGATAACCCACATTTTTAATATAGGTACACCTTTATTTATAGCGGAGAACGGCAGTGTTTAATATAAAAGTATATTGAGCGGTTAAGCGGAGATAAACTACTATTGTTGAGAACCAATACCTTGTAGCTTGAATGTTATACGTTCTCCAGCTGGCTCTTTTAGTGTGCTGTGATTAAACTTGCTTCTGTATTATCCACTCAATTAAACAAAGCTCTTCTGTAAAACTTTTAGGTCGACATACATAAGTCATGTTATAGGTGCCTACAGGTACCTACTGACCTAAATATCCCGTTATTGGGGAATTAAAAGCTCTTCTATAAACTCTAGGTGCATTTACCAGCGAGAGTGGAAACAACAGCGAAATTTCGATTACTTTAGAAGGTAAAAGATTTTCGGTATTCGGTTCTCCAATAAAAAGTGTCAAAAATTCTCTCTCGCTGTCCGCCCATCGAAAACCGTCTGCCTGTTTTTCTCCCTAAAGGGAAGGCGCCCAGCCTTCCCTTAAACGCACCGTAAGATTATTAGACTGCAACATTATTTCCAATGTAAATATGATAATGACCTTATTCTTTTTGAGCCACCAGTATCAGTATCATTACTGCGAAATCAAAACTAAAACGGTCATATCTCGGAAATTACTCATGCTAGACCTTTAGTTCCTAGCTCAAATGAAAGGTATGAACTAAATCTACATTTCAATAACAGCTGATAAAACCAAAATGGTCATATCTCGGAAACTACTCGTGCTAGCGATTCAGTATAAAGCTCAAATGAAAGGTAAAGATAAATCTACATTTTTCATAATAGCTGCCAAAACTGAATCCGCTATATCTCGGAAACTACTCGTGCTAGACTATCAGTTCTTGGCTCAAACGAAAGGTAAGGATAAACTCTACATTTTTGATTACAGCTGTCAAAACTAAAACGGTCAGGGAAACTTCTCCTTTTATGACTTCTCTGCTTTCACTATACCGAGTTTTTGAACCGATCTTATTATTTTTTAAAGTTTATGACACTCTTTACTGACTGACACTGGCAGAGTCGTAGCGAAAAGCCAAAAATAAAGAAGTTAAAGTTGACTAAAATGAAAGGTAAGGATAAAATCTATTTGTTGTTGAAAGGTGTAAATTTTTATATGACAATATCTTGGAAACTATTGATCCTAAAACCCTAGTTTCTAAAGGATAATGATAGTTCTCGTTGAAATCCACTTTTGTAATTTTATGAAACTAAATGTAATTTCTGGTATTTTAAATGTGTTATATTTGATAATAACTATTACTTTTGATAATTTACGCCAAATGCCGATGTGAAGTGAGCCTTACATCTTACTACTCTGATCTCTGAGTTCTAAAGGATGTGGAAAGGCTAAAGGAATTGTTATATCGTAAAAAAAAGTCGCAACAGTCATTCAGAAAATTACTTTCAGCCTACCTCTTAAAACTTCAAACTGTAACTCATTATAATCATCAGTAGGTACTAGATACCTATACATATTCATTGAGGCTCAAAAGTCTTTTATTCATCAGAATTTCAATATACAAATACCCAAATATTTGTCACTGCGTGTACCCTTATAATCCTTAGATGTCCGAGGATGTACCCGCGAGAGGGATTCAATTTAACGGCCCACAAAGTGGACGATTATGCACAGATATTTGTATCCCAACCTCTTGTAAACCACTATTTACTTATTATTCAAATTTATCTCGAGGGATCAGTTTATTTTTCATTCTTTTTGTGGGTTTATTTATTTTGTTTTACAAGCGAATGATTATTCAAATCTTATAAAATACGATGACATGTTATTATAAGTTTTGTCACGATAAAAACCTTACCTGCCATGTAGAAAGTTTGACCCTAATGGCACTATCGACAATCCAAACTGTTTAAGAATACTTTCCGCCACATTCTATATTTTCGGCAAACACAATAGAAAGTCTCGGTTTATTTTCACTTGCATATATCCAAATCAAACCCGCTTGTCAAATACCTGCTGAAAAGACTGGTTACACGTGGCCCGCTGTACCGAACGTGCGATAACGTTTTTGAAAAGCTCACCCACCTAAAGCTTTGCAGATACGGAAATAAAATACAGAGGAAAAGCGAGATCGGTTAAGGAATAACTTCCAGTAAATCCAAGCACCTACCTTCTTCATTTGCCTACGTTTTGTGTAGATTATAATGTTACAAACAAGTACGGCGTATAGTTCCTATTGGGTGATCGGCTATGTTGAAAATGTGATGTCAAATCACACGTGTTACCTCCTAGAAATCACTGTAGATATAATAATGGTGGATAGACCTACCGGCCGATTCAAATGTATTCGTGAGCGGGGAAAAATATATTATGGGTCATACCCATAACATATTTTTCCCAGCTCATTCGCTACACTCACGAAAGCATCTAAGTTGATCTGCTAATAAGATCTAATAAGTTATTCTTGTACATTCTTAGCAAAATAGGGCAAAAATTTAAAGCAATGATTACCGTCATCTACTCAGCTCACACTGTTGGGAAATCAGACACTTTAGACACTTTAAAGCTTATTCCCCGGAGGAAGTTCTACACGTGGAGTTTGTTTCCACTTTAACTTAGCGGTAACCGTGCGGTAGCGGTAGCTCGTTCTGAGAGGTGTTTATTTGGTCGACAGTGTTGCTCTTCTCCTAGGTTCACAATCAGAGAAGTATTCTGTGTGGGAGAAATCGCTCTTGAGCCATAAGGCCACCAATTGACGCTTATTTCATAATTGTTATTTTGCAAATTATTTCTAAGTTAAGTGTGCAATAAAGTGCGTGACGCAGGAGGTTCCAGGTTTGATTCCCGCCTTGGGACAAATTTTTGGACGGGAGTTCTGGGTATTTTCTAAGAACAATAAAAAATATTTATCTATGAAATGTATTGTACCTATTTAGTACCTCTATATCAGTTATCTAGTTCCTAAAGTAACCATAACACAAGCTCTGCTTAGCTTGAGGCAAGATGATGTTGTGTGGATTGTCCAGCATTATTTCATTATTTTATTTATTTAAAGTATTATCTATACAAGGTGCCACGTCATTCATGTACCAAGCCGAAACTGGGTTGTTGTGCACCCTATACCCAACTGATCCGCATGGTTGATTTTCAGAAACCCGTTGTTTTAAATTTTCATACAAAAAAACCTTATCTCAAACGCTAACTAAAGCGACAACCCTATTTTACCGACAAAATTTTAGGGTTCCGTTAACTAGGCTGCCTATTTGTACTAGATTTATCTTAGTTTATAAGATTTATTTATTATTTTTCATGTGCAAATAAGGAATACATTAATTTATGCTAAAACTAAAACGAGGCACGAACATAGCACTTTTTAAAATTTCGCTATTTACTAATATTTCTGAAGATTATTTATCGGGTATTTATCGCGTAACTTTTATTAAAACTTCAATAAATAATCTTTATTAGGTACCTATGTAGACGTACACCACGAAACAAACATACCAACAGATAAACATTAAACAATAATAGCTTAGATGAAAAATGTACGGAACCACCGTAAAATACCGTTATAAAATAAAATTGTGGGCATGGCTAAACAAAAGATGGCTACTCGCCGCGGTCGTCTCATTGGCTCACGTAACGTACCCACTACGCCTACGCAACAGGAACGCGGCAATGGGCGCTAGGCGTAGCGCTAGACTCTACACATTTAATGTGTATACCTAAGTATGGGCGGTGACAGTTAGAGGTCAAGTACCTTACTGATAAACAGCTGATAGTGGTTTTGTATTTACTATATATACTGTCTTAACTATTGTGGGTTGGTTGTAATAAAAGAGTTTGTTTCACTTTACTGCGTCTATTCAATATACGAGACACGAGTACATAAAATTAACGTATATGATATCTTTAATCCTTATTTTAGGATATGTATGATACTGCAGAGGGTTTAGGAGTGACTGGTTAAACTCGGCTTAGCTACTGAAAAAGCTTACTTCACAAAACGCGGTTGCGCCGCGTACTTTATGCTAAACTGTGTCACTACATCAATCCTCCCCTTTTTCAAAAATTTTATACAATAAAAATTTTTCATCCTTAAAGGTTCAATTTAAAACTTTATAATTCAAAATCTCTAATAAGTTACACAAGCTCATGCCTACACGAACAAATTTGCTGACAACAACAATGCGCTCATGTTTCGAAGTCGCATTCCTAAGTAGGTAGTTACAATAATATCAAAGTTTATTTGAATGAATACGAAAAGTACAGTCAACCTGTAAATCTACATACAATGTTTTTGAAAAAAATATTATTATACATTTATAACATTTAATCTTTTAATAAAGCTGTAAACAATGAACAATAAAATATAAACTGTAAATAAGAAAAAAATATTACATTATATAAACTTAAAGATTTTTTAAGTAGTCCCTAACATTAAAATTTAGTACACATTAAACCATTTTTAGCTATAATACATTTACATAAAATCCACAAACAATGTTTATTTTTTATATTTTCATCAAATAACTTGAAAAGAAAATGAAAATATGAAATATCATCAAATAAAATATTTAAGTTGCCGAGGTAGAGTACATAATCTCAAACAAAACACAATTGCAAATTCGCTAACGCTGCAAATAGCTCGCTACATTACAATGTGTGAGTGAGGCTCTCACGTTACCGTACAGTGTTACCGTTTAGGTACTCTCTTATGCGATAAATTCTAAGAATTAACACTGACTCTAAAAAAAATTTTTGCTCACTGAATTTACTTTTTGAAAAACTTTACGCACACACTAATGACACGATACACCTGTCCAAACCTACACATCAGAACCTTCACTAAATCGCCGTCATTTTCTGTCATGGTCTCCAAGTAGCGCAGGAACATCGCATGCCAGTCACTCGTAGCAGTGGGAATGAGCCATATCTCCAATTCCAACACTGATCCTCCGGTGAGCGTACAGACTCCAACCGGGCAATAATCTTGAGTGAATCTGCAGGTATAAACACCATTTTCTATAAGATTAAGTATACCTCAGATATTGCTGGCTCCAAAAATCTTCTTTACATCTGCCGCTAGATCATATCCATAGACTGATGATAGGCTTTTTCAATAGGGCTTCTGTAGATGGCCGGAAAGGGATCTGCTTACGTCACCTGCTGCGCATTCCATACCGCGCGGCGTCGCTGCATCTATATTGCGTCATCCTGTCAGTTGGCTGCTTGGCTATTTCTTTAACCTCCCGAGGTGTGGACTTCATCGGGAGGGAGTCACTCCGTATTGTTTTTTAACACTAACACAACCCACAAAGAAATATAATCACGTCGGGAAATCACGTCGGGGTCACCACTTTTGTATTTACTATATATACTGTCTTAACTATTGTGGGTTGGTTGTAATAAAAGAGTTTGTTTCACTTTACTGCGTCTATTCAATATACGAGACACGAGTACATAAAATTAACGTATATGATATCTTTAATCCTTATTTTAGGATATGTATGATACTGCAGAGGGTTTAGGAGTGACTGGTTAAACTCGGCTTAGCTACTGAAAAAGCTTACTTCACAAAACGCGGTTGCGCCGCGTACTTTATGCTAAACTGTGTCACTACAGTGGGTAGGGTTGGTCACTTACATATTGTAGAGGTCTTTTTTCAGTAAAAAACCTTGAAAACCGGAAAGTTCTAGAACAAAAAATGTTCGTGGGAGGGGGGTAGACCACCTCCTTTCCGCTTAGTACATCAATAACGTCGCACCTTGTATATTATCTTCTATTCAAAAAAATAAAAAATAGACTTTATAAACTCACTTTGTTTATGGTGCACTCATGTATATTTAGACAAACTCAGTTTGTTTATTTCCACTAATTAGTATAAAAGTAGTTTTACCATGTTTGTTTAATAAAATCACTGGGGTTTGTTGCATTAATAGTAGGTAGGTATGTTATATTTATTTAGATAAACTTACTTTGTTTTTATTCCACCAGTGAAAAGAGTTTGAAATTTAGCTACTATTTATTAAAAGTATTTGGCCAAATTAGTCTAAAGTCTGTAGCCTTTTTTACTCAGGTCAATTATGCAATGCCGTGTGCAAAAGCTACTAGGTTTACCTATAAGTGTGTAAATACAAGCTTGTTAAAAACACCTATTAATTACCGTAAAATGACAAAGAGTTTTGGTATATGTCTGACACCTCGTTAATTAAGTTAATGGAGGCATAATAATTTTCAGTCGATTGAAAATACGTCAGTGCCAAACTGATTTTAACCTACCACTAGTTAAATCACCTATTCTCGCTAAATTTTAACAAAAGGTTGAGTACTCAACCTTAATTAAATTTTGCGAGAATAAGTAACTCTCATTAATGTGTGGAATTAATTTTGATATATTAAGTTATACATATTTGTTCTAATTTAAAGTTTATTTTCTAATTTATTTTCTTTGGATTAGAGTATTGAAAGTAGGAGAAAAAAATAGATAATTATTTCTTAAAATGTTTAATTTCTTAATTTCTCCTTGGGTATTGTAGAAATAAACGTTTGTTATTCTGACCCAACAAATATAAAATAATTACATAATCCCGAAAGAGAATGCTCACTTTCGGGATTATTGTAGTAATTTTAAGCTTGTTGTTTGCGTTGATGGAATAAAAGCCTTCGATATTTTATTGTAAAATTTTCCTAGAAAAATATTGCAGAATACAGATGGACAGGTACGAGCAAAAGCGCGCAAGCTTACCAAGGTCTAGGAAGATTCTGAACGATCGTTTTCCAATGCGATATACATAGTAGGTCTTACTGCTATTGGGTAATTTAATAACCTTATTTTCCTTTTATCATCTTTTGATAGTTTACAATCTGTGATAATTTATTACAAACTAGCGGTCCTTACATTTTCACGGTGACATTACAGCATAGAATTCGCATTGCTTCAATGGATTTCAAACTGAGTATAAATAAATACCAAAAGGATATCTACGCTCAATGTAATTCTGAATAGCTACCGAAAGTGAACTGTTCATGCATTTCATTCAGTAGTTCATTGATTCGTTCAAACCAACTAATTAGCCGAAGTGAGTCACCGCAGACCAAAAGCGTCACAAAACTAATGGCCATTAGATACGATAATCTATCTATATAAGCTAGGCCACAGATTTTATAATAATTGGTATACTAGCTAAGCTATATTATAATATATTGATTGGTTTCGGATGGCTCCATTCCACTCTGATCAACTTTGCAGATCCACTAATGGATCAATTTCCACTTTTTTGTCCACTCAAACTAATCCACCCGAGCTATGGATCAGAGTTTGAATCTATTCCACTCTGATCCATGGACCGGGTGGATCGGTTTCCACTGCAGTTACGTTGTGTCTCTTCGAACAGCTCCATAAATACTCGAAACGTAAAGTTAGATGCAGACTGTAGCATGAATGCTTGCGCTTGTCATCCTATAATATAATTAATTATCGGACCATTTGCAAGATTGAACATTCTGGTGTCTATTGATTGATAATTATCGGCTTTGTATAGGTAGGTAGGTACTAAATAAATGCAACTAGTTAGATACAACTAAATGAAATTTTTTTTTAGTTATTTGTTCAACTTTGATTATTTTAGCAATAAGTGGCCTATTTTTAAATTTTCCTTTCTTTCGTTTGAAGTTTTTTAATATTTTTATTTTTCGTCGGACGCACCCTACTAAAAATGCAAAGTACGCAAAAAAAAAATTTGTTAGAATAGTTACCTAATAAAAAGTATTAGACATAGTTATAGTATATAAATATGATATCTGTGTTCTTAAAAAGAAATATATAAAAAACTGAGCAAAACAATTTTTTGTTAACGTGCCGATATTAAATTTATTTCTTTACTTATTTTGCAAATCTAATACAATGTGAGAGATCTTAAGAATTTCACTTATAGGCTAGGTATTAAATACCGAGCTAGCGAAGCTGTAACGAGCGTAGCGTAGCGTAGTGGCTCTAAAGTAAACTGCTAAGCTAGCGCCGGTTTTAAAAGGCTCGAAACAATAACATTTGCTCTCGAGTTCAAGATACAACTTTTCACCTGGCCTAGCAAGATTTTTTTTTAACGTTAAAAACCCACCATAAACCATAAGCCGACCATAGAGTATTAATTGTTATTGATACTCTATGGTACAGTATCGAAATTGAGTACGGCATTTTGAATTTAAATTACTTTTTAACAAGTTGAATAATATCCTTTATTCCACATGTGAGCAAACACCGATTTTGATCGCTGTTTTTAAGCAGCAAAGTCACAGTTTTGATTTGGCAGCTCAAAAACAGTGA
Source organism: Eupithecia inturbata (assembly GCA_963662085.1). Lineage (NCBI taxonomy): Eukaryota > Metazoa > Arthropoda > Insecta > Lepidoptera > Geometridae > Eupithecia > Eupithecia inturbata. The sequence continues at coordinate 7,371,510 of OY759187.1, forward strand.
GCAAACATCAATATGTTTGCTCTTATGTAGAATATATCTGTGGTCGCCGCCAAAGAAATAAATAACTTACGTGAGTTAAACTCATTTTAGCATAACGACGGAGGTTTTAACACCGTTCAACCTTCAACAAAAAGTAAAGTTTCGTTCATTCAGGGCTTTTCTTATGCCACCAAGGTTGCAAACAGGCATCCGTTTCGCCTGATGAAACACCTCCTTGGTAGTTGAACAAAATTAGTTTCTTATCACTCAAAAATTAGAGGTGAAAAGTTGTATGTCTCACACAAGAGCAAATGTTTATTGTGTCGGGCCTTTAAAATTAATCCTAGCTCGGCAGACAACTTAAGCTACGCTCGTGACTCTACTCTAGACTGCTTCTCACTAGTTCAGTTTCACTCTAATTCAGTCTCATTCAAAAGTGGTAAACAGTGTACTTTCCAGCCAAGTTTGCATTTTGATCCCTAATAAAGTTTTCTTATTAATGTCGTTTTTGAACTTGCTGCAAAACTAAATTACCGTGCATTCAGAGCACATCTTTTCATCTCAATGACGAACTTCAGCGCAAATTACACGCTTTTACTTTTGCACATTGACACACTTTTCTTTGAGTACCATGTTGGCTTTGCAACTGAACGTCTATTTTTTTTTTACTTGTATAGTCTCTTTTCAAGCATGATTTATATTAAAGACCGGATTATCTGCGAGACGTAAGAAAATGATTATCAGAAAATAAAACCTATGCTTACATTTTTCTACCCATCATGTTGCGTTGCAAAGATTTTATTGTTTGTTTTTTTTTTATATTTTGTAGAGCGCATCAAAGGCAAAGCCTGCATTCAGATATTACACAGGTAATTGAGTGTGAACGTAATATTAATTTGTTGATTTTTTTGTTTCAGATAAAATCATGCTTGGAATAAAATATTTGTAAGTATTATTTAAGCTCTGCTTAGCTTGGGCTAGATGATGCTGTGTGGATTGTCCAGCATTATTATTATTTATGTAGGTAAATATCTTTATTAACATAGAAAATTACAATCAACTTGATTGTCATTTTCTTTGTTAATAAAAACAAATTAGAACTAGTATTTACAATTGAAACAATTAAGCTAACTGCAGACTGTTGCAAATAATCTACAGGTAGCTCAACTGATCCATATCCTGATCAAGACGCTGCTGGCTGCGTTGCCCCGCTGTATGGAAATGCAGATGCGCTGCTCCAGATACCCACCAGCTCTCGGCTCACGCGTCGTATCGACCACACACTCAGATAACTTTTTAAAAACCCGGAGAGCCTCTGTACCCCACGGACTCGACCCCAAAGGGAGCAATATTTATGTAGGTACTCTTTTAAAGAAAAAATTGTGAAATGTGATGTTTGGGCAAAGAATTCTAAACGGATCAAACTATAATAGTAATTTATGGTACAAGTGTATAATGTTGGTGATTACCGCTGAGGCGCCATTGAGTCCCGAGCCGTAGGCGAGGGTCTTAAGAGAGCCGAGGACGGTAATCATCAATACACACGTGTATCATACGTTTTTCAACACACTTGTGAATAAAATAACAATAAAAACTCATTTTATTTAGTAGATAATAAATATTTTTTCAGGTAGTAAACTTTCCATAACGTTAAGGGCTTCACATCTTATATCGGGCGGTGTACAACATAAATCATTTTCTTCGTAACATAGTCATTATGTACTTGTAGCCATTTTAATTAATAAATAACTATAATTTCAACAGTGAAAACGAGTTGTGAAAAATGTTTCGCAAAATTAATCAGTTTTCCTATGCGCGCTCATTGCGATCAGCCACAGACTAAAGGGATGAGGTTTTTTTTTATTTTCCGCGCATAGGGTTTGCGCCTATTCTGCCACGTACAAAATGGGGAATTTAGTTTTCTTTTCTTACAGAGAAAACATGAGTTATATGTGAGTGAAAGTTTTATTTATTAAACACGTACGAGTTCAAATTATCTATAAATATATAATAAAAACTTGTTTAAGACCAAAGCACCTCAATCAATAAAATTAAAAATAAAAATCTATAACTCACTAGTGAGTTATAGCAATGAAAAAGTCACAGTTAGATAACAGGTGTCATTATGTACCTAATTGCGGTGAAATTAGAGCCACTTTATGAGCAAGTGTGTTGAAAAGGTTCTTTACGTAGTTCTAGACCTGGGTTAACATAGGCTACTTTTTATCCTGAAAAAATGCTTGCAAAGCCGCGCGCCGAAATTAGTCTTTTATATTCCCCAATAGCCGTTCTGGTTTCATATCAAACAAAGCAAATACAACAGAAGCAATTTTGGGCACCCAAAAAACATTTTAAAATGTTTTTGCGCCTTTTGGAGTATCAGACGGACGTGTTTTCACATAAGTACCTAAATGTAGTACATCCGAACCTCCCAAAAGCTGGAATACTGTTTACTTCGATCTCTGTGAAGGTAGTGACCATGAAATTGAATGTTGTTTTTATATTTTTTTCAATCTAAGCCTAAAGTAGACAATTTTAGCCGTGGGCATTGTACAACGACAATCTGTATATTACGGAGCTTCTTCCATCTTACAAAAGGTTTCTACGGCTTTCAATAAACTCTCAATAAAATTGAGTTTACTACTAAAACCTGAATCCACTTTAAAATCTTTTATGGAGCTAGTTATTTTATTATAAATATTTACTAATCGTGAGTAAGGACCGTTACTAAATTAGTGATTAATTTTAGAAAAATACGCTGGCCCCGCCTTTTTTCACGGGAGAGGGCGAGAGAGAATTTATACAGTCAGAAAACCGTCTTTTGCTCTTGGCCTACACGCTTTGTTGGCGATAATCTTGACTATTAATCAAGTGGGAAAAGACAATAATTATGATGAACAGGCAATATTCTGAGTAGCTCATCTCGGGGGCGATCAGCGCTACACCTGAGCCCTCTTGATTGATATTAGGGACTTGGAATTATAGCAATTTGTGTCAGTTCACATGGAAAGTTTGGGAAACAATTTGAAATAGCATGAATAATAATTAAATGTTGATACGTACATAAATTATTATTATCAAGTTGCAAATTAGGAACTAAATGTTACTTACTAAATGTTACTACTCCGTTGACGAATTTTTAAATGATAACTCTAAATTATAACTAATTATTTGGCTACCTGAATTTAGTATTTGGTGACCTGTACTTCAGGTTGTTTTTAAAACCAATCACAGGCACCAGTCTCTCACAAAACCGGTCATAGTTATTAGAAAAAAGGAAGATATAAGCTGGGTTAGGTTCCTATTCTTATACATTGCTATATATTTAAGTCCCCCTGTATTCATTTATCTTTAACTAAGTACCTATTGTGAGAGACACATTATTATTATTATTATTATTATTTGAGTTAAAAAAATTGACGTACTTACCGAGTTATTATTACAATTGTTTTGATTCTTGTAGCTGACTCTGCCTATATTTTCCGACAACTATGTTTCTATCTATAAATAGATTATGTACTTTTTAAATAAATTGCTGCGCCCTGACAGGGTACATGCACTTACGCTTAAGCTAATTACCACCTAAGCTAAAACAATGTATTAATTTATATGTATGCAATAAATAAATCTGAAATCTGAATTTTGCATCATTACATGACATCATTATTATTGTGTAGGTAGCTATGTAGGTACATAATTTACTTAAGTACTTAATTTACTACGAGAAGCTACGAACGTAGACTCTTCGACAATAATTCTTAGACCAATAAGATTTTTTGTTAAATCTTAGTTAAAGTTTTTAATCTTTTTAATCATTTAATTAGTTTTTTTGTTGTGTGTTTGTGTATTCTATTATTCATATATCAAACAAATCCTGATTTTATTTTATTTCATTTGTTTATTATGATTGTGTTCAAAGTTTGTAATTCATAAAACAAAGGAATTTAACGATCTTATAGTCCTGATTGAAATAGAGTGTCGGTTGTAAGAAGAATCAATTATTAATCAAAGGTTGTGACCATACAGATACGACTCACATGTTGTATGGGTTTCGTGAAGTTTCACATCGGTGATATTTATATTTATTTGAAGGCCAACCAAACGCCAAAAATTAACAGACTTACAAATTAATAAATACCATAAAGCTTATTGAAAGTTTTCACGTATAGGTAGAATAATAAACCGCGAAGTGCGAGTCGACTCGCTCACGAACGTAAAATTCAGGCAACTTTTTCAAAGAACATCAAATTTTCACTTGTTCGGAGACCCCTTTAAATTTTCAACATTTGTTTTTTTTTTTATTTTTACAGTTGAAGTGTTACTTAATTATAGAAAGTTTCATGTGTCTACCTATTGTAGTTAAAGAGATAATTAATATAAATAAAAATTTAATTAATTTTGATATTTGTTTTATTTTTATTAAGTATTTGTTGTTATAGCGGAAATATAAATTTTACACATTATTTGAACGTTATCTGAAAATTTCAATAGTCTATCTTTTACGGTTCATGAGATAAAGCCACGTGATCTGTCACGTATCTATATCTCATGACGGACGGAGAGACAGAGGCTTAATAATAGGGTTCAGTTTTCACCCTTCGGGTACGGAACCCTAAAATAGGCTACACGAACAATGTGATTAGGCTGAACAATGTGACTAGTCTACATTTCTAATTTACAAACATTTTTGACTAAACAATTCTCATCAACATTGTCATCATTGGCGCCAAAAAACCCTTAGCTGAGCAGCCGCCTGGGCGAGCAGACACATGTGCCGAATAAATAAAGGTCAAGTTGCTTACTCAAGTTGTTAAAGTTGTTACTCGCTCGCCACAAGAAGGAATTTTGTCTGCAAGCACGAGGAACGTAGATAGGGGGGTTAAATCTCTGATAGGTTTATAGGGAACGGTAAGCTTAACTTTTTGAAGTAAGTCGGCGATTTCACGAAGTTTGGAAAGAGGGAGAATGTGAAATCAGAATGTAATAATTTATAAACATACCTAATACAAGTACCTAATTTTATTTGAAGTATTCACCAGAATTTAGATCATATGCATGAATTATTTTTTTTAAATTCAAAAACAGAGAGGCGTTTTCCATTAAAAAACCTAAGAACTCAATAGACGGCAGGTAGCTTTCGCGGGGAGGACTGGAAGTCAATGGGATGTCGTGTCAAAATAACATGGTCAAATTCCAAGCACTGCCGTAGATACATGCCACTTAATTTGACAACCCCCCCGTTAAAAACCGCCCTCCTTTTACTCTAATCGAACTATTTTTGAAAGAAAAAGCCATCCCCAGAAATATATCTAGATAGAAGCGAGAAGTTTAATTACCTCGCGTGCCGAAAAGAGAGACTGGAGAGCCTCTTTGCTCGCCGCGAAACTCAGTCTGCTCCCACATCAGACGTCAGGTTATAAAAGCAAAATGCATTGTTGTTCAATAATTAACAGTTCAACACCATCAAAAAAATAAATTGTGTAATTTAGTGGTGTTTTACATCACTAAATTACACACGAGACGTCAAAGTGTTACAAAATGTTAAAGATAAAGATAAAGATATTTTATTTGCTTGAACACAATGTAGTTTACACAGATGTTAATAATTTTAAGTTTCAATTATGTTCTACTAAGACACGCTCGGTTTCAATACAAATCGGCAAACTTTTTGCTTCTATCTAGATATACATAATATTTCTGTGAGCCATCTATGCTAATATTATACAAGCAAAAGTAATTTTGTCTGTTAGTCTGTTACCTTTTTACGCCTAAGAGGTTCGCCGGGTCCAAATAAAATTAGGCAGGTAAGTAGATGCTATCCGAAGAGACGGATATGGCTACTTTTTATCCCGGAAAAGAGCGTGCGAAGTTGCGGGCAGCTAGTGTTTTAGTGTGTGAATTTTTGTCTCTATTCATCATTAAAATCATTCTCTTAAGTGGTCATGCTAAGCTGGCCGTCCGAATAACAAATAATGGAGTAACTTTACCATGAAGCATGTTCTAATTGCCGACAGAGCTAATTAGCCCAGGGAGTAATTCCAAACGCGAGCTAATTGTGCAGTGAGGTAAGATAAGACAGCTTGATTACTGATAATCCTGTCTCGAGTGGTTTAATAATAGGCTTACATTGATCTTATGATGTGGAAATAGTGATTTAATACATTACGTACCTCGAAGCTGTTATTTGAGTGTACCAAAAAGATAAAGTAAATACCAAAACAAAAAAATGTAAAGTGTACATATACATATATATTTTTATCGCATGTTTATTTACTGGGTTTTTAAGGCAGGATGGACTTGAAGTGTGGTTTTAAAATGAGTATTTTTATTTCGATGGACAAGGGATGACTTATCATTTTCTAAATAATGAATATATAGGTAATGCTGGATAATTCACACAGCATCACCTAGCCCCTAGGTAAGCAGAGCTTAGCTTGGGGCTAGGTTTGTGTTATAAATAAAATAAAACAAAAAAAAATCTTTTATTTCTTACAACAAAGGGATCCATAATTTGTTAGTAAATTTATAATTACATAGATAAATATTTTGTACTTACAAGCATAGAAAGCACCCAGAACACCCGGAGCACATATCAGCAGATCGTACAAATGTTTGTCCGAAAATTAATTACTTTTAACTTCGAGTTATAGGTCCTTATTATAATTACATAAGTTACATGAATATAAAGTTTATTAACTTTACATTCATTTAATTCGTGCTACGTGTTTCTAATGAATTAGAAATACATTTTGGCATTTTATTGGATAAGGAAGTTATAACATGTATTAGTGTGAATGAAAACTTCTGAACAAAATTTTACGTAAAGCAGGGATAATTAAGCTGAACAATTAGAACATATATTGATTATCAAGCGAAATGATGCCAATGAAATAGAAAATAATGTTTCTAACTAAGAAAATTACAATAACACGCAAAAAAAGATGATCTGCAAACGTAACCTTTTACCGAGATCATAAACAGCGAGTCAGGTACAAAACATATTTGTATTGTTTTGTTTATAGAGATACAACCTTTAATAACAAAGAAAATTAAAATCAAATAATTCAAACAAATTAGAACCAATACTTACAATTGAAACAATTGCGCTAACTTCAGACTATTGCAAACAATCTACAGGTAGCTCAACTGATCCATATCAATACTAGTCGGAAGCGTCCCTAAAAGCTTTGACTGCATTGCCCCGCTATTATGGCAATGTTTCTAACGCTTTGTGTAATACAACACCCCTATCTATTAATAAACACCTTTATTTTTCAGTGCTAATTAGAGACAACTTAACTTAGAACTGAGAAAAAAGATAAAGTTATATTATCTTACAGTGGGACAATACAGCCAGCACGCGTCGTAAGGATGCTTTCGATTGGTATTGCTATGGATCAATTGAGCTACCTCAGATTGATTGCAACAGTCTGCAGTTAGCTCAACTGTTTCAAATGTGAATACAAGTTTTACTTTGTTTGTACTGATTAAATATATATTATTTTTGTTAATAAACATCATTTACATAAGACAACACAACATCAACATCTAATAAATAATTGATTATATATGTACTCGTTATTTAATTATGTGTCGATTTGCTTGGCACAAAAATTAAACTTAATTCATTTGGCGGCACTAAATGGTTGCTGTAATTTTTATTTATTCGTAAAAAAGGGGCGGCAACATTTGTAGTGCTGTCAAATTATTTTAGTTCTATACCAACTCAATTGACAACTTAATTCACATATAATCTAACTACGAAAAAATATTAAGACCGCAAATTGACATTTCATCATCATCATCAACCTATATTAGTCCACTGCTGGACATAGGCCTCCCCTGAGCGTTTGACATTTACTTTAAGTTTTATAGCTCCATGTTACGTGCAAAAAAGAATTCAAAATAATGAAAATAAATTTAGAAACAACCACTCAAATGAGCTTAGGGAAATGAAATACGTGATTAATGATCCAAATTGCGTTTCCAACACTGACTGACCTATTTTCATTAAGATAAATACTCACTAGGTTTGGGAATCTATTGAAAATATTATACTAAGTAACATTAATGCATACAGCATTACACCATAAAGCATATATACAGCTTTAAAGCATAAATCATGCGTGGTACGGTCGCTTTTTGCATTGTTACAACTTGATTTTACAAAGTAGAGCAAACATATCGTCGGGCTTGTAGACAATATTTTCACCACTCTCGCTCGAAAACGGTGACTTTGCTGATCAATAACAGTGAGTAAAATCATGTTTTGCTCACATGTGGAATAAATAATATTATTCAACTTGTTGAAAAAAGTAATTTGTATTCAGAATGCAGAAACAATCATTTTGTCCGCTGTTGGATGTCAGCCTCTTCGTCCGGCCATATTTAGCCTTGCCATCCAACCGATAATTCAACGTCTCCAATCCAAGCTCAATGTTTGGTATTTGGATGACGGAACCTTACGAGGAGAGGTAAGCACAGTGTTTGATGATCTAAAAATCATCACAGATGGATTTCGAAAAATAGGTTGGAATTAAATTCTTCAAAGTGCGTGGCTTTTTAGTTCTTTAGTTGAAAAAATTTTATTGTCACCTTGTTTGGTCCCATCTGGAATTTCATTCAAAATTTAATTTTTAGACGAAGCTCGAACGGCTCGGCATTGTGCTTGCCTCAATGCTGCTCCCCCAAAATCCCTTTTGTCCCAACGGCAATGGGACGGGCCTCTGTGTGAGTTGACACGGAATTGTTTGTTACAAACGTGCGCCAGCTGGGCGGATCGTGCTCGTCTCCTGGCCGTTCTAAATGGTAGTCAGGACATTGGTTGCAAGCATTTCCTTCATTTAACACTGGCACTCTATTGGATCCCGTAACTTTCCGCATCGCAAAATGTTTCGGTTGGGTGCAAGGTGCGCGCCTCATCAATACCAGTGCAGTACTGCTGTTGAACAGCTTGGTCATCACGGATTATCGTGCACTAGGGCCGCCGGTGGGTATCTGGTGCAGCGCATCAGCGTTGCCATACAATGGCAATGCAGCCAGCGTCTTGGGGACGCTTCCGACTGGTACAACTTGGCTTATTGAGACTATTCTTCTAGACGGACATAGCCATCTAGAAATATTTTTTAAACAACAGGTTTTTGATTTATATGGGAGTTGCACCTCTCTGAGCTGTACTCGTTTTAGCTTATTGAAGGGAAGGAGGTTAGACATCGTGTGAACTTCATATAAAAAAATATTTTGTCCGTTCATGGTTTGAAAGAGGTTTAGGTAAGTACCTATAGCATTTTTGCCCACCGCTCTAAAGTGGTTGAATAAAATGAGTTTCTGACATTTGACTTCCTTTATATATTACATATTTTCTCGCTGGTGATAAAATGTGGATAAAAAAATGCTCTCGAGTTAAACATACACCTCGGAATGTTCAACTCGAGAGCATTTTTTTATAAACTTTACACAACCCATACTTACTAAGGACTCTATGATGTACTAATTATGTAAAGGTAAATTGCAAATAGTTATTTTGTTCAACAAGTGGGCAAAACAATTTTTCATTTCGAGCCTTTTAAATCCCTTGCTACCACAGCAGTCTACTTTAGAGCTAAAGTATAATAATTCATACTTTAGCTACGCTCGTGACTCTATTCTATAGACTGATTCGCTAGCTCGGGATTTAATATAGGCACGATCTACAAAAAAATGTTTTGCCCACTTGTTCAACAAAATAACTATTTTCAATTAGAACATTTACATATTTAATACATCACAGAGTCCTTAGTAAGCATGGGTTGTGAAAAGTTTTATGGGGGGGCGGAGCTGCTGAGTAAATTACTCTTACGCGGCCGCCAGTAAATAATATTATTTCAAAAATAATGATATATTGTTACACGTGGTAATACTGAAGCGTGTTCTCCCCTTTATAAATGTTCATTATGTGTACAAAGGAGCACTCAGTAATTATTAATGTGAATGAAATATGAGACTCAAAACGTCGCCAATGCGGCTGGCATGTGGGGACTCTGTGTCACAAAATCTACAAACAGTGTGTCATTCTCATGTTTGTAGACATTAAAATGTGCTTAGTGCTGGTTTCGTAATTTCGTTGGCGCCAGTTGTTAGTTAAAGTTTTTTTATATATTGTTAAAGAGTTTATATACATATTAACAAGCCAAACAAAACAGATAAGACCACATTTTGATATCCCGGCAAAATAAGGCTTTCACTACGCATCATCGGCGGCGGCGCGTCTAAGGGTCGCCCGCTGACGTAGACTGATGCCGTACGTACTACGGCAGGTGCGTCGTGCTCACCCAAAGTGTTAACAGAGTTACCTATCCAGCATTAGAGCCAAGAAAAATAGTCAAAAAAAAACAATAGTAAAGGGCCGATGACGCAATAATTTATTTTTAATTTATTTAGTAATCCAACTGCGATACATTTTACATAAAACAGTATGAAGAACTTATGTTAAAATAAGGCCAAATCAAGGATTCCATAGAGAAAGTAAAAGTATTTAAACTGAAAGATGAGTGAAGATGATAAAAGAAAAATATTATTATGAAAACAATTGGGTGGTATACAAAATGAACAGTAAACTGAGAAATTCACTTCACTAAAACAAACAATAAAATTGTTTATGGTAAATAAACAATTGTTCGAAAGATACCTGACCCTCCCTGCTGTCAATAAATCACAACACTATTATTTGTGCTCGCTTCTCCGGGAGAGAATTCGCGTCCTGAATAAGGAAAGCGCCAAGAACTATTCGTACATTCGCTTTTACTAATTGACTCTATGCTATCTATGATTGCGGGGCTATATCGGGGAAATAATCGTACAAAATTAGTTTCACATTGTTCTTTTATTGTATTAGCAAATAGTAATTTATGTACTACCTACCTCCTAAGTAACTGGCGAAAAAAAACAGTCGCACTTGACAAAACTAGTGTTTCTTACTTCGTGCCAGGAACAAGCACAACTAAGTATTATCACATCACACAAATTTTAAAAATGCGAAAGTTCGGATGTTAAGGTGTTTGTAACCTCTTCACGTCAAAACTACTGAATGGATCGGACTGAAATTTTGCATAGATGTAGCTCTAGACCTGGATGCTACTTTTTAACCCGCAAAAACGCGTGCAAATCCGCGAGCAGAAGCTAGGACGAAAAGATGTCAAACCAAAGTTATTTGATGATTGAAATATCGCCCTGAAATAAAATACTAAATACATTCAACGCTAAGCGTTCAGGTAATCACTAAAAACACACCTGAAAAGGTTCTATTTCCGTGAGGGGCTTCCAGGAAATTGGAAAGCCTATTTCAATTGTTCCGGGGAAGGGAGTGTCACCAGTTTCCGAGTCTGAGTAGACTGTTCTAATTCCAACATTGACGCGGGCGACATTACGCTTTCAGGAACTTTGGCTTTCATAAATATTTGGCTTGGTTAATCAACTGCAAAGTTATTTGGGAATCGGAGAAAAGGAATGTAGAGATAATGACCGGGTGTTTTACCCTGTCCTCAAGAGACTTTTGAAGAATATGTTTAAGGGTCGTGTTCTTATAAGATTTTGAGGTGCTAGATTTTTTTGCTGAATCTATATCGGATAAGAGCTTACGCCTATTTTATTTCCACGTTATACCTGTGCCAAATTCTACTGAAAAGTCAAAATTTATTTAGTAACTAAGTTTTCATAACCAGCAATTGAATATTAGTGTGCAACAAACTCCCTATTAAAGCCCTTGGGCGATGCTAATTTTAGGCTACACTACTTTTTTAAAATCCCTAATCAACAAAGACATTTACAATTCTTAGGCCCGTATTATGAAAGCTTGCTCAGTCATCGATCCATGCTAGACTCTCATCTTTATTAGTTAGTTGATGAATATAAATTTAATAAAATATTTTCTACAATTTATTTATTTATTTGTAACTAACACGATTATTCACAACCAATTACATTAGATACATAAGAATATAACATTTACCATTTAACACAACAATATACGTGTGTATAATATAGTGTCTTCGAGTTCTTAGCTATGGTACATACATAATTTAGCTAAATTGATTGACGGCTACTGAATCATGTTGGTAATTCTGTCAGACAATACATATATAAACACACACACACACCTATATCACTAGTCATAGGCCTACCTACATCAAGTAACAGACTTGGCGTGTTAGTTAACGGAATACCTCAACGATAGTTGATTTATTAATCTTGTCGTGAAATTAATATACAAATTGGGCGCAACAATAAACTAAAACTGCAATCGACGGTAATTCTGTAAAGTAGTAGCCGATCTCGTAGAGTCTCGTACGTATTCGTTCTATAAAATCAATATAAATAGCATGCATCAATGCCCAAAACCAATTATAGTCCAGTCATTTGGTAGTTTTACCTAGAATGTTTTCCGGGATTTTATAGATTTCGATATGCTTGCTCTTTCTAAATTTCAACTTTGCCACCTCGTACCATTGCCGCTCGCGCCGCCATATTGAAAAAATGGCGCCTTATAGCAGTTTTTATCTCGCTCTGTCCATCCTTTTTTCCTCTTGTTAGGGAACGAAACCTTTATGGTCTCGCTCTGTCCGTCCTTTTTCCCTCTCTAATATCTCAGCAACTACCAACGCTATTTATTTGAAATTAAAAATAATAATAAATATCATTCGATTGTACAGATTATAAGAAAAAAAATATAATTATTCATAGCTAAACTTCTTATCTGCAATCTAAATTATTTGTAAAACCTATAAAATTGTAAAAACCTGTTTTTTCGAGCGTCACTAACCACTTTTTAATTATGACGGTAACAAGCTCCGAGGTTCTAGAATACGTGTGTTAGAAACACCCTTGAGGACAGACGCATATAAATAAGGCCCCTTAGAGAAGACGAGCGCATTAAATATGTACCGAAACACTTACCAATTCAAGAGTAGGTGTACCTATCGACGAACGAAGGATGGACGAGTATTTTACTACGTTTATTTATCTTTATTTACGGTCTTCTCATGGCCGCTACAGGCTAATCGAAGCGATCGGGCGAAAACACGGGTAAATGACGTGATATATACCGTGATATATACCAGCTGGTAACTTATACTTAGGAATTGGGTTAAGTCCTCATCTGACAACGAACTATTTTAAATAAATAATTTTCCCGCGGCTTTGCACGCGCTCTTTTCACGCGCTGTCTTTCTATAGAAACTTTTAAAGGTCAAAACTCAACAGTAGCCTATGTGTTATTCTAGGTCTAGACCTCATTAAAGAAATATCTAAAGATTGTTTAATATCATACAATTCTTGTAATTACAATCAAAGAATAGGAACTAATTAAAACTACATAGTATTAACAATTGAAATAATTGAGCTAACTGCAGATTGTAAACAATCTACATTTAGCTCAACTGATCCATGCCAATACCAGTCGGAAACGTCCCCAAGACGCTGGCTGCATTTCCCCGCTATATGGCAATGCTGATGCGCTGCGTCGGTTACTCACCAGCTCTCGGGTCACGCCACGCATCGCTTTGACCAGATGCTCAGATATTTTTTTAAAGCCTGGAGAGCCTCGGTACTCTACGGACCTAGGGTCTCGACTCCAAGAGGAGCAAATGCGTAGGCTCTGTCGTGAACTGCAATTTGCGCCTCTTGAGATCTTCAGCCAAATCTGCCGCCGCACCAGCCCTCTCGGTTGTCCTCGGAAAATAGGCGTAATAATTAGAAAACACTCCTCCCAACTACAAATATTTGAAAACCATGTACAGATTTGTCTCGCGGCACACTGCGCAACATAGGTCGTCAGATAGCATATTTGTGCTACTAGTTGATGTTGATTCTTCACAGTCGTTACTTTCGCTTACCGTACCGTAATAACAAGATGTCCTAAACTTTACGTTTCTGCCTCTAAGCGTAAACTTTATGTATGTAGTTTATTAAGTGCTGTTCCGTTGCAGATAACAAAGTTAACAAGGTTTTGAAAGCATACGTACTATAAAACAAGATCCGTTAAGTGCGAGTGTGACTCGCGCGCCGAGGGTTTCGAACGTTTGTCAAGTGTACAAATATGTATGTATCGGTTAGAGACTTTGCTATTTAATGAATACCTAATAATTGTAGGTACCTACATTTCAGATGGATCGCTTTGCAAACTTCGGATTCATCATCATCTCATCATCATCCTCAACTTATCTTAGTCTACTGCTGGACATAGGCCTCCCCTAACGAGTGCCATTGCGCCCTGTCAGCTTGCCGCATCCAGCATCTGCCTGCAGTCTTTCGTAGATCGTCATCCCACCTGGCCGGAGGGCGTCCTGCACTACGTTTGCCGAGTCACGGTCCCCACTCGAGAACACGTTTACCCCAGCGGTTGTCGGTTCTTCGCGTGATATGGCCGGCTCACTGCCATTTCAGCTTGCTAATTATCTGAGCTATGTCGATAGCTTTAGTTCTCTGTCGGATGTGTTCGTTACGAATCCTACCTTTCAGAGAAACTCCGAGAATAGCTAGCATAGATAACTTCAGAGTATAGGGATATTAATAATAAATTTTTCAACGTTTTTCAAAATACTTCATTAAGTGTGTAAATTACAGGAATTTCAAAACCTGTTCTGAGATATGCACAAACTCGGTGAGGTAGCTCTTCCTTTTGAAAATTATTCCTCCCCTTTATGACCATTTTTCTAAAATAGTTCTACATACAGACTTCTCTATATTTTTCCTGTAAAATATAGATCCATATCTGCAAACGTTACATACATTTCAGACAGATCGTCCTCCAAACATCGGGGGGTAAGTTTTCAACTATTTCGAAATATTTCAAAAAGTATGAAACCTACAGAAATTAAAAAAAACTGTTTTCAAATGTACAAGTGATACCCCTTTTGAACATGTAGGTATCTTTTAAAATTTCGACATCAATTTGTACTAAAAATTTGTAATGATAATTTTCATTTAATTTTTTCTGTAAATCTTTATAGGCGTACGAAATGTACTATTATTTAAAATTTCAAGTTAATAGCCGCTGTAGTTGCTAAGATATTAAAGACAAAAAAGGACCGAAAACGCGAGACCATAAGGGTTTCGAAACCGATCTCGGAACCCTAAAAACTGTTGGTTTTGTTTTCATTTGAGAATTTCATTTTGAATAGAGCTGACTTTATGTGAAAATTCAAATACGAATATCAGATTCTCGGAAACTTTAATCAGGCTATATATGGGTATGGTTTCATTTTGTTCCTGAATCTGAATATGAAAGATTTCATAAAATCAAAAGCTGTGGAGCAGCAGGTCGGTAGATAAATTTAAATTTACACTTATTTTCTGAAATAAGGTTTGTTACACATGCAATAATTGCATCACTAAATAGAATTAAGCACCTTTAGCAATAACTACTATGAATATTCCAATATAGGTACATTTTGAATACTGTTAATTACCGACTAATAGTTAGCAAAATTATTACCTGATGAATGTAAATGATTAAGCAAATTAATTACATTTAAAAGCTCAACAAATGTATATTTATAAAAAAATTATATATTTGTATTTGGTGCGCCCAATAAATGAAAGACTGCAAGTCAAAGTGCCACCTTTTTTGCGACAAACCCTAGGGCAAGTAGAAAATGGGATGTAATCTTGGCCCTGTAATTATGCCAGTAGGCCCTACAATTAGGATCGGGTTTACAGCCTACTTTGTTAGTCAACACCCACTTCAAAAACGAAGACCCTTTGTGATAGGCAACTTGACTGTCGAAACTTGAAATCAGTTTTTAGAGCGCCATGGTTTCATGTTACTGGTAGCTGTCCATATTCGACGGATGAGTTAAGTATCATTGAAAGATAAAGTTGATGGTGGGAAGCAGGAGCGAGAGCGGTTTTTGCAATGGGATTCTCAAGGGAACTTTTGAAACCCGCAGCAGAAGCTCCAAGAACTTTGAGGGTTTTTTCGTTGTTAACGCTCACATACACAATGGAATTCCTATAAAAGAAGTAAAAAAATTGCTCCTACGTTCACTTTTACACCCTAAGAATGCTATAGAATGCTAGATAAGATCATTTATGCCTTCTTCAATATAGATATCCATTATTTGCTATAGATAGCTAGATAGGTAAATATTCAGCTGTGAATCAAAAATAAAATGAGTTGCTTGAGTTTGTTTTTAATTCAACAGAAATTTTAAAACATATAATAAACTAATATCCTTAGGCAACTAAACTACTTAAAACTGAGAAAAGTGGAAGTTTTCACATATTTCCTTTTAAGGGTTGCGTACCCAAAGGGTGATGCCCGTACGTGCTCATGCCCGTGAGAGAACACATGAAACTTTGTATAAATAATAAACACTCCAATAACTGTAAGAACAACAAATACTAAAAATATAATAAAGTTGAAAATTTAATAAAGAATGATTAAACATTTTATGTTGTTTCAAAAAGTTCCCTGATTTTTACGGTATACCCTTCGTGTGCGAGTTGAGTCGCACTTGTTTATTTTTATTTTCATATTATTTTCTTTGTTCGCAGATGCTGTTAGACAATACTCTCGAGGAAGGGAAATCTACTGGTGATATTTTTAAGAAATATTATGTGAGTAAATGTTTTTTCTTTAATATTATTATCGATGTTCCCTGTGCTTCAATGAAGATGTGCATTTTAACAGGTGTTTAGACGCTCAAAAAATATCGAATTTTTCCTATTTTCTTGGTTTTTTATGTAATTTACATAGCAGATATGAAGTTTTGCGCGCATTGTAAGCCATTTGCCATAAGTAAAACATCTAAATATCGACAAACAAATCTACCCACTTATTCCAAATAGGTAAGTATCTAGTATTTTATTGAGTACTTGGTATTAGGTATACCTAAGTTTTATAACAAAGACTTACAAAACATTTTATTAATTCCTTGCCTGGATATAATTAAATCATTTCTACGATTATTCTTAGGCATAGTGTCAGTCAGATAATGTAGCAAAAAAACCAACAAGCTAGTTTTGTACACCATAATATAATACCGTTGCAAGTAATACATAAACCATGGTAATGCAACGCCCTGAATTGCAGAAAGATGGTTGTACTTTGCTATTAAGTACTTTGTGGGTCCCAGTTACATTAAAACTCGCCTACAAAATGACTTGCGTTTTACGATAAGCTGGATAAGATGGAAGATTTCCTACTTTACTGTGTTTTGTCCTACATTGTAGAGCCTACCCGGCATTGCATTGAGTCTTATTTAAAATACTACCTTTTTAAAAGAAAGTCCAAAAAGAACATAACTTTTTAACAATTTTTGTATTTTAGAATCTTTATTATTTGCTCTGTGGTGCCGGCTTGGTTTCTGTGTGGAGCTTGCTTAGAATGTGCACCACCCCAACTCTTCCCGAGGGTGTCGTAAGAGGCGACTAGGGGATATCCACCGGTGATGGGCAGCAGCGCCCCCTGCAGATCAATTCTACCACCGAGCTGCGATCACCAACCCGCATGCCCAGCGAAGGGATATGGGCATTACTCCCGTGAGATAAAAGCCAATAAGGCGCTTATCAGAGATAGGCCTGCGTCCAGCAGTGGACCAATACTCGTATAGGCTGTGGAGGAGGTGGAGAATCTATTTTATAAGTGTGAATAGTACCCCGAAACCACTTTTTCAACAAACAGCTGTATTACCTACCTCCGTGAAAATACTTGGCTTAACTTAGTTTTTTCTTTGGTAAAGTACTATAACTGAGAAAATAAGTACCTAAAGTAGGTAATCAAAGTGAAAAACTATGCTTGTAATGATACCTATGTAAACATAATAGGTTTCACACAGATTTTGTTTCTAATTAATCGTCACCAGCATATTCATTTACACTCCCGAGTGGTTTAACCAATTTTTTTTTCAAAATAACTTAACAAAACCGCCACAGTCTCCTACTCTAGTTTACTTACTATAGCAGACATTAGCTCGACATTTGCATAAAGTTCAATTAACGAGTACTTAGTGCAAAATCGTTTAGTACAGTTTTGCTTGCCGAGAACAAACGAAGTAGGTTGGGTTAACTGCTAAGTAGGTAGCTTGCTATTTAGGTTTAGAAAACTTTATTTCTCTCATACAAATTGCATAGTTCATTTACAATGCGATAAACTTAAAATATATACTTATGATTTAAATGTAACCTCCGAGATCTAGTTTAATACCTGATGTGAAAAAACATGGTATGAAGTTATGAGTAGTAATAAGATGAGTATTGTAATAATGTAATAGAAAAATAGTGACGCCACCGTCTGTATTGTTCTCTTATGTCCAGTCCATCCCAAGGTTGCCTGGAAGAGATCGCTCAAAGCGATAAGGATGCTTTTTGTACTGCCTTTGTTCTCAACATTTTCTTCTGTATTATATTTTGTGTTTGTGTGGTTCAATAAAGAGTTATCTATCTATATAGTGGTCGCAGGGAGTTGATGAATGGAGGCGGCTCAGGACCGCTATTTATGGCGTCGTATGGGGGCCTATGTCTGTTTAATGTAAGTTTTATATTAAATACGAGGCTACCTACTTAAGTGTGTCAACTTATATCTAGATGTCGCTGGTAAAAGTGGACGAGGGCTGAATCGCGCTGACGAGAACGCACTGGTTTGGATCCCATCTGTTTGAGATTTTTCTTATAAATAATTTCTACTAAGACGGTCGTTTCATTACGTACCTATTCCTCTAATTCGGTAATGGGAGTTGGTGATGTGTCTTTCAATTTCAATGTCCAGCAGTGGACGTTTGTGAGGCGGATAGTGATGATTATTATCAGAAATATTTCCTCTATGTTTCTTTGTAACATATTTAATGAGCTTGTACATCGTTTTACTTATGACTACACACCTCTTCAACTTCAAGCAATAGGTAACTAAGAGTAGTATCTTTTATTATGAAATAAATTAGGTACCTAGTTATTTATTTTAATTATCGGACATCCCGTTGCAACCATCTAGTTTGTGACGCTTTTTATAGACAGTCTCGACGGCAAATAATCTTTATCTATTATTTTGACATACATAAGTGAAAATGAAAAAAGCACTGCTTAATCATTGTTCAAAGTTGAGTAATTTTCATAAAAATAGGGGTAATTGAACATAATTAATTTATAATTAATTAATTAAATAAATCAATTCTCGAATCTTGCCTTATTCAACCACAAAAACTTTTACTTTGCATCGAAATCCATCTACTTAGTAGGTACTTGATTGTGACTCCGCTTCGAGAAAGTTCAATAAACCTAAATCCAATCAATATTTACTGAAACATTGAAAGGTGGAAGCTATTAAAAATAATATACAATCTTAAAATTGTTTTACATTGTCAGTTTGCTCTTCATAAAACGGTTGTATTGTTATAAGTCGTAATACCTACACATAAAACTTGTTGGAATTTTATTGTGCTATAAACTTGACGTTTACGAGATTTTGAGTCTAGTTGAGGGTGATGTTATGTTGTTTCAATCAAATCATGTCAATGTAAACAACAATACATATTGGTGTCGATTCTGTTGTTTTAGAATTAGCTAAAATTAGGATTTAGGAATGTCAAATAGTCGAAAGCTATTCTATGTTTCAAAAATTAGACTGGCTGTTTTAAAATTAGGATGACAGATCTGAAACAACTCAACTTAGTTATAAATAGCTATAACCCTATTCTTTGCATTACATTTAAGCTATGATTAGAAACGTCTACCTAATTTTAGGAGGCATCTAATTTGGTGCTCCAGCTCTGCGGATCGTGCCCGTCTCCTGGCCGTTTCTAAATGGGAGTCAGGACATTGGTTGCAAGCATTTCCTTCATTTAACACTGGCACTTTATTGGATCCCGTAACTTTCCGTATCGCAACATGTCTTCGGTTGGGTGCAATGTGTTGCGCGCCTCATCAATGCCAGTGCGGTACTGCTGTCGAACAGCTTGGTCATCACGGATTATCGTGTACTAGGGCCGCCGGTCGGATATCTCGTCATGCCAGCCTTAACGACGTCATCCGGCGGGCCTTTGTCACCGCTAACGTACCAGCTATTCTCGAACCGAATGGTCTGTTGCGTGACGATGGTAAGAGGCCTGACGGCATGACACTAGTTCCATGGGAGTTGGGGAAGCCCATTGTGTGGGACGCTACATGCGTCGACACACTTGCGCCTTCCCATCTTCCGAGGACATCCGTAAGGGCTGGTGCAGCGGCAGATTTGGCCGAGGATCTCAAGAGACGCAAATATGCAGGTCTCGACAGAGCCTACATATTTGCTCCCTTTGGGGTCGAGACCCTAGGTCCGTGGGGTACCGAGGCTCTCCGGGTTTTTAAAAAGTTATCTGAGCGTCTGGTCGACGCGACGCGTGACCCGAGAGCTGGCGGATATCTGGCGCAGCGCATCAGCATTGCCATACAGCGGGGCAATGCAGCCAGCGTCTTGGGGACGCTTCCGACTGGTATTGATATGGATCAGTTGAGCTACCTGTAGATTGTTTGCAACAGTCTGCAGTTAGCTTAATTGTTTCAATTGTAAATACTAGTTATAATTTGATTGTAATTTTCTTTGTTAATAAAGGCCATTGCCGTTCTAATTTGGTCATGATTAAAATTTATAGGCAAAATGCTGGATAGACATTAGGGTACTTAAAAGTTGTACGTACCTGTTTGACTGACAGACTGGCAGACTGACAGACTGGCAGACTGACAGACTGGCAGACTGACAGACTGACGGACTGACGGACTGACAGACTGACAGACTGACAGACTGATATACGGATAGACTGACAGACTGATAGACTGACAGACTGGCAGACTGACGGACTGACAGACTGACAGACTGACAGACTGATATACGGATAGACTGATAGACTGACAGACCGATAGACTGACAGACAGACGAACTGACGGACTGAGAGACTGACGGACTGACGGACTGATGGGCTGACCGACTGACGGACTGACAGACTGACAGACTGACGGACTAAAGGACTGACGGAGTAACGGACAGACAGACTGACGGACTGACGGACTGAAGGGCTGACGGACTGACAAACTGACAGACTGACAGACTGACATACAGACAGACTGTCAGTCAGTTTGAGATTTTCAAACACATTCTAATTTAGCTATTTTTAGGGTCTATAAAAGCTATGTTAGAAAATTTAGAAATCGTAAAATTTTAGTTAGGAATCCTAAAACAACAGAATCGACACCATTATCATGTTATACTTCCTTATTGCACTGGCAAGCAAGGGTGCGATTATGGTGCGATTAGACGCTCAGATGGCATGCGAATTTTTACAAATTTAGACGTCAGAGGGCGCTGAAATTTTCCATAGACCTATGTAAATTTACTACTTTTAGAAGCGGCTACCTTCTTTAGTACTATCTGGTATTCAGGAGTATTTGATTCTTCTTACAAAAATCACTTTACTTATTTTTATACGATTTCAAAAATATAAAACATGATCCGTCAAGTGCGAGTGTGATTCGCGCGCCGAGAGTTTCGTACGCCTGTCAAGTATACCAATATGTACTAAAGGTTAGTACATAGACTTTGATATTTGATGAATACCAAAAACATTAAGGTACATTTCAGATGTATCGGTTTGCAAACTTCTGAGTACAGAGGGAGTAATAGTAAAACTACCGAGTTTTTCCAAAATAGCTACAGGAATTTAAAAAACTGTTTTGAGATGTACAAAACGATACCTTAAATTTGATACACCACTCGGTGAGGTGGGGGCTACCTCACCGAGTGGAAACTATCCCCCCCCCCCTTTTGAAAACTATCCCCCACCTCACCCCTTTGAGTATTTTTCAGAAAGTGGTCTACTTACAGACTTCTCTATATTTTTCCTGTAAAATATAGGTCCATATCTACAAACGCTACATACATTTCAGATAGATCGCTCTGCAAACTTCTGAGATAGGGGGGAGGAAATGGGTAATTTTTCAAGTTTTTTCCAAATATTTCAAAAAGTGTAAAACCTACACAAATTTCAAAAAACTGTTTTGAGATGTACAAACCGATACCTTTCATTTGATAACCCACTCGGTAAGGCCTTTTGAAAATTTCCTCCCCCCTTTTTTGACCATATTTCAAAAAGTGGTCTATCACGCTGCAAACTTCGAAGATGGGCGTGAATCAGTAATTTTTCGACTTTTTTCAATATATTTCAAAAAGTATGAAACCTACAGAATTTTCAAAAACTGGTTTGAGATGTTCAAATTGATACCTTGTATATGATATCCCCCTTGACATTGTAGGTCTCTTTTAAAATTTCTAAATCACAATTTGTACATCAAATTTTCAGTTCCATTTTTCAAAAACGTTCCTTAACTTCAGTGATTGGTACTCTCCATGGTATGGCCGTTGGACCCTTTAATTATTAAACTTTATTAATTAATTATTTGTTAACAGAGTGTTTGGCGCATGGACCGACAGGATTTTTTGGTACACACCCTGTCAAAATTTCAATTGTCTACCAATTACGGTTCAAGAGATACCTTGACAAAAGTAGAATAAAAATAGGCAAAAAATCTATAAAGGGGCAATATAGGAAGCATGGGAGCTCCCTTTCATTTAAATTTTTATTATTTTTTGTTGTAGCGGTAAAAGAAATACACATTCTGTGTGAATTTCAACTTTTTACCTTTTACGGTTCATGAGATACAGCCCGCTGACAGACGGACGGACGGGCAGCGGAGGCTTGGTAATAGGGTCCCGTTTTACCCTTCGCGTACGGAACCCTAAAAAGGTATACAGTAAATAATAAATGAAGATCTAGTGTAGGTAGTGTTGTTTGATTTTATAAATGAGCGTGTAGAAAGGTATATGGTAGTATTTTTTTAAATTATTGGCAATAATATCACAACGTTATCCATAAACAAAATATAAAAGTAAGCAAGATCGGATTAATAAATACATTACAAACAAGATAAGAACTAGAAATTCAATTTGGAAAAGACTTAAAGAAAAACCGAATAATGAAAACCTAAAGACACTATTTAAAGAAGAAAGAACGGAAACTGCTGATAAAATTCGAAATGCAAAGAACAACTTTTACAATGAAGCTTTCATAAAACGTAAAAGAGAGCCAAACAAGATGTGGAACCTGATAAATAACTTCGCTTAAAACAAAATAAAATCAAACGGTACTCCCTCAAAACTTTAATTAACAACGTTGCTATTACCAACGGTAGCGAAATTTGCGAGACCTTTAAAACGTTCTTCTCAACAATTGGTTCGACGCTTGCTGAAAAAAATCCAAAAATACAATATTCAAACCCAAGTAATTACAGACCAATTTCAGTCTCACCCGACATTTCAAAAATCCTAGAAATAGTAATACACAAGCAAATAAATAAATCTTTCTTCCATAATTTTTCTCTCTGACAGACAGTACGGTTTTTGATCACAATTAAACATACTCTCGGCATCAGCAGACTTAACTATCAAAATTCAAACAAACAAACATATAATTAGAAAAACTTAATAAAATGTTATTTCATTTAGACTACATAACACCCACTATCAATTTTTATCAACAAACCAAAATTATGAATCTAAAACAACTTTATATTTACAGTATTTGCACACTCATTAGAAAAAATTCAATAAATCAATACAAAACCACTAATATAACGTTCATAAAAGTCCATCAGACACATACAAGAAGCACTGGCAAAAAATACTACATACATACTTCTTCCAAGCGTGCGAACTGATTTCGGGAAACGAGCGCTACATTTCGAGGGAGTAACAATTTCTAATACTCTTCCCAAAAAGGTGAAGAATGCGGAATCGTACAGCAACTTCTAACTTAAACCTATCACCTCTTGTCCCATTTTTGTAGGTATACAAAATCTTATGGTTGATGACATAATCTCAAAAATCCCTACAAAATGATCAAAGAAAAGTTAATCTGATTTCTTGGAGGATCGTCTCTTTCCTACTTAATTACTGAGAATTTTACCCCCTGTACTTTAACTGAGTTCAAAAAGAGGAAGTTATTCAACGCTCCTCACTGAGTACCTTCCCTGTGATATTTATCTTCCTTTGAATTTGATTAAGATTAATTCGTCTCATTGATTTCGTCCCTTGGTAAAACAAGGTGAAACAACTGCCCACAAAAGCTACAAAGGTAGCTAGGTAATTTTTTAAACAAATTATGGTTAATTGTAGGTTTGTGCGTAATGTGCACATATTTACGTATTCACTACAATATTTTTATTAGGTACATAAAAAATGTCAAAACTCATTGAAGATTGTAAAATTCTACAAACCTTGTAAGAGATACGAGAAAAAAAAGGACATTTCTCGTTTACCTATACTTTTCATTTTCCTTTCCTTTCATTTCTTTATTCCTTATATTTCTGGTATGTACTTTTTTCAGATTATGCAAACAATTTCATCAATACGCAACTATGCTTTCAGTACGCTGAAATATTTTACAATGGGAAGCTCGATATTGAATCCTACGCCAGTGATATTGCTCGGCTTCAAATATATTTACTGTGCGTTTTAAAGTATTACATTTAATCAGGTTAGCGTCGAAATTAATTGTAAACTTTATTTAAGAAATACAGAGTAAGTAGATTACACTCACCCTGAAGAAGTCCCTCGTAAAGGGATGAAACGTTGGTGTTATTCCAACACAAATAAGGTTCAAGGTTAACCCGCTTACATCCGCAATAAATTCAAGAAACTATTTTAGTTTAAAATTACGTACGCAAGCAACGTACGTAATTTTACGTGTGTTTACGTAAGCAGATTTGGTTTCGCCAGCTGCTTTATTACCTATATTTTTTTATAAAGGTGAGAATCCTAGTCAAATTTGAAACCCTTGTTAAATTTAGAAGAAAAATAAATGAAGAATCATTACTTTACCGGAAACAATCCGTCAATCAATTGTAGAAAATAAACGAAAGGCGATATTGAAGAATGGTTTATTTTTCAGGCGGTTAGAATCGTACTTACCGTTTTCAAGTATTTTCAGATTATACAAGGAAGTTCCAGGGTAAAGACACAATAAGCGCTGTAATTTTAATATTAAAGTGGCGATATGACCACAGATTTGAGTAAAATCTGTAGATATGTTACGTTTTCCCAGCGCTTACTCAACAACTGGCCTATGTTACAACTACACACAAACACTCGCTCATTACATTTCCAAAATACAATAATGAAAACAAAATATAAAAATTAAAATACTGTGCTGAAGTCCAGTTCAGCTAACCAATCGCTTCACTATGATATCGTCGCTGAATCGTCACGCAGAATCCTCAGATGAAAGAAAGTCCAAATAGTGCGGTGCTATTTGCACGGAGAGATTGATAGAATGCTTTCAACCTTGACACTTTTGACGTCTGTAGTTTATTTTATCTGGGGTAGAAAACCAAACGTGTTGTTCTGTGACGATACCATAGTCATAGTGAAGCGATTAGCGTATCAGAATAAGACCCTTAGCCGTTAACAAAAAATAAAATTATTCAAGCAGGCATTTTTTTTTATGACTCAGAAACAACCAGTGTTTTGTTTTAGATCATCCACACTCTTGCCACACATACCTGTTAAGCAAATGAAGTGACTAGCTTCAATAAGTGTAATCCGTATAACACTTCATTGACTAGCTCTTGTGCGAGGACTAAAGCGCTGGGCCTAATTCTACTAAATTAATCGCTTCACCATAACAATGGTATCGTCTCAGAATGACACATTTTTACATTTTACCTTTGATTAAATAAACTACAGGTTGAGAGACGCGTGTCCAAAGTGTCAAGGTTGAAACCATTCTATCAAATCTCTCCGTGCAAATAGAACCGCACGCAGAGTTTCTTTTATCTATGGACGATTTTGCGACGATACGTAGTAAAGCGATTGGTGAGCAGAATTCGGCCGCAGGTCCTACCTACCTTTAATCACATAGAATAAGAGGTACATCACGCTGCTTGCACTACCAGTGAGTTTGCGTCTTTACGTGAACAACTCCTTAGAACCTCATGACCACTAGTGGAAGCATAGTTTACAGTTAAATAACTGCATCCACAGTTGAGTGCTGCGGTTAGTTTGTGAATCAGGTTGTTAAAACTTTGGCATTCGCAATTTAGTTAAGCAAATGTTTGAGAGTCTAGTCACGGATTTAATAAGTGTACCTAGTTTTCAGTTTCGTGCTGCATATTACAAGGTTTTTATTGATATTTTTTAGACTGTACCAGGCAAGGCAGTTTTTGCGATGCTCATTTCTCTTTTTGAACCTTTGAATAATTCTTCCATTATTATTTTTCTCTTTGTCCTCTAGATTATACCCAAAAGGAAACCCGTGCATTCATGAAACCTCCTGTGTTCTCAAAAATAAAATTAGCCGTCATGTCATCCCAGTGCAGAAACATACTTGTAGCTTTATCCAAAAAACCAGAAAGGCAGCAACTAGTGGGCTATATGCCGACCATTGGTAGATATTTTTAGTCTAGCAAAACAATAGGTAATGTAGAATTTACACACTTTATAACATTGTTCATCACCACATCACGTATCCGTTTACACCAATCAAGAACCTGACTTACTCGTAAACCTGAAGGCAGCTAATATAATGGAGGCGTAATAACAATGAAATTGCAAATTGGTAACTGAATTCCTGTCAGAATATATAACAAGCGCAACTTCGAACGATGCGTCTCGCGTTGCAATTTCCCTGGGAAATTATACCTCTATATGTACCTTTGCTTTTTGAATTTCGTATTTGTTTTTTCATAGTCCGTAAAGGCCGTAGCTAGCTATGTCAACTTACTGGCAGAGGTACCCAGCACAGTAGAAAATTAGTAAGGTGAACATAATTATAATTATAGTAGATTGCTAAGCGTCCAAAGGCATCCGAGATAGAGCGAAGTGGAGGAGATTAATCAATCAAACTGATCCCACCCCATATGGGATAACTCGGAACAGAGATAGCGAGCAGTGTGACCATAATCTTGCCAAGTTCATTGTTAAGCGTATACTTCGGCATCTCATTCAGCATTCAACTCTTCGAACTTGTACACTTAAAAAGTAACTATTACCCTTATTCTCACTTAAAAAATAAAAAAATCATCTAAATAATTATGTCACACACGGTAAGAGGGGTGGTAAGAGCGACCGCGATTGGTCTCAATACAAAATTCAAATGCCACCACAGGGGCCTAACCGGTTATGGTCGACGGTGGCATTCGTGTGTGGTAGTGTAAATTAGGAAGTTAATAAGCGGTCCAGAACTCGAGAAAGGTTAGAAATGAGAAAACAAAATACCTCGAAACGAGACTAACAAATAATTAAGAAATAAGGACGTTCGATTTTTATTTAATAAATTTTTTTGGTTTTTTTTTTTTGCGTCCTGCAAATAATAAAACTAACGAAAAAGTGATTTGCCGCAAATTGTGAACCATTTTGTATGAACTTAAATTAAAATTAACTTCGATCAGTGGTGTTATTGGAGGATTTGGTAATATTTTGATAACCAAATGCTTACCCCAATCTTTTATTATTTCTTAGATTATCGATTGCTCTAAAAGTAGGTACCAACGATGGAATCCTTGATATTGATTTTGTAACCTTTGTAATTCATTGATATCTCAGTCACAGATTAGGTAATGTTACTTCGTAATCTCAGTCATCAAACATGGAAGAGTAGAAGTACCTTGTTATGCCGCTACGGTACAAGCATACATGGGTAGGTAGTGAAGGCTAACTAACCCTCACATAGTCTGAAAATCTCTGAAATAAAACATAAGATCACTTAAAAACAGGTTTATATTAATTTCTGAGGCTCTATACAATATTAGCATAAAAGCATTACTTCCCTCAAGAATTCGGTATGACATAGTGGAGTTGCCCGCTCTAGCGACTTATTCTGCTAGTCCTATCACCAAATATTGCCAACTGTTTTAAATCAATTTTTTGCAAACTTACAGTAGATACCTACATATGTATGTATGCTTGTCCGTAGCGTTATCACGTAGATACGTGATAAACACTGAAAACATACATAACCCTCCTTTTTGGCTTGGCTTGCAACGGTAGTCGAGTTCCAAAAGCAAAATACCTCAGAAAAATACCTGATGCTAAAAATGAGACGGCAAAAATGGCCATTCAGAACTTTTAATAGAATAACATGAAGCAAAGCAAGTAAAAGAGAATTTCCGATAAACAATGGGAGAGAAAATGCATGTGGAATGAGATTTCAATTAGGTTTAAAACATGCTCGCCCGGGGCCGTTACACCGGGGTCCTATTCTGCTTATCTAATCGTTTACCTATGACAATGGTATCGCCACAGCAGGACACATTTTGGTACCTTAGATGAAATAATATGAAATGAAGGGACACACATCAAAGTGTCAAGTTTGAAAGCATTATATCAATCTCTCCATGCAAATAGCACCGCACGCTCTATCTATAGATTCTTTCGCCTAAAGATTTTACGTGACGATTCAGGGACGATGTTATTGTCATAGTAAAGCCATTGGTTCGTAGAATTAGGCCCCAGGTACTGTGTCCCTAGTTCTATAAATAGAGATGTTGAAAGCTTTTACCATCTGCTTTTTGTTTGAGACTCCTGTTTTATCTTTTTGAATGACTAGATTTTTCTTTGTTTGGTAAGCTCAAAGAAAAAACAAAGAAATGCCTATGTTTCAGTTGAAAATAGCTGATGATAATGAAAATAACTTAAATATTGACCGAGACTGCGGAAGGGTGGGATTGGTCAAGGGAATAGTTGGCTTACTTGGCATATTAAACGGATCTTGAACTTTGCATCGAGAAATGAACTTTTCACTCAATACTGTAGGTTGGAAGAGGATCCGTAATGCTGCAAACCACAAACTTTGCCATTAATTGTTACTTCATCAAAGAAATTAGCTAAGTTAAGAAAGGCAAATTATTTATACAAATGGTTTTAAATAGGTCAACCCTTTTCGTTCAAAATGTTATTATACAACATTATTACAACGCTTATTTATTCAGGAATAATTGAACGGAAGGGCATGGGACCGAATGTGGGAAGCAGAAGGGGAAGGGAATCGAGGACGAAAACTCATTTAAATCTTACGTACCTACAGGTATATTACTGATCCATCAATCAAAAACCAATCTACATCGGACAACATTTCTACTGACTTATTCACGAATGATGAACGTAAGTTGGCTTACTCGATTTTCGATTTCAATTTTAAAGCAACAGGCTGTTTAAATTTAATTAAACCACATAGGCAAACATCAGCATCCTTTTTGTACACGGAAAAATGTAAATTAAGGAATACATATTTTATTTTTGTAGAGTTCATTAGTAATCGGTTAAGTAATTTGAATTTTATGTTTTATGTTCAATATGCAAAAATTCTAAATTCAAAGTGATTTATTTCTTTTAGATCTTACAAGACTCTTGGACACTTCAGAATATTTCAAATTACATCTCAACTTACATCAATCAAAATCATAATAATGTTGAGGCGTCATAAATAATGAACATTGCCTTCAGCATTATACCACAGAATAACTATATAGTACTACGTAGTTTGAATGGGTATTACCTTCGGTATTACAACATGAAGCAACAAAGCACACAGAGTAAAACATAATCGGATTGTTGCAATAGGTACAGTCAACGCAAAATTGACGTAGGTGAGCGTCCAAGAACACTGAATGACTTATGTATGACCAATGTGTACATAAAAGGAAATTATTGGGAGCTGGTGCGTAGGTACTAATATTAAATGAAATTGAAAGGATGCTAATAGAAGTGTAATGAGGCCTATTCCCAGTCTGAGGTGATTCCAGCTTTGATCACCAACATAGTGTACACCAAACATAGCATAAAGGGTAACTTTATGCTATGTTTGGTGTACACCATCAGAAAATTCAAGACAAGTGTCAGCATAAACAACACTTTCTTTAAAAAAATTGTTTAAAATTAGTTCGATAAGACTCGAACGAAAGCTTTGCTGTCCTGGCTGTCACATTAAAGTGGCACATACTTCACCCTTGTATAGCTTAACATTGACTTTTCGACATTCTCCGCGAAAGAAGAGAATGGATCCCCGCCGTCTATTGAGTTCCAAGGTAAAAATACCTACATTTACTTTATACGCCTCGTTATGATTACGATGATGACGGCAAATTAAATAATTTATGTGAAAAAAATCCTTCTCGTAGATACGCTTCTATTAACGACATGCCGAAACAGATTTACTTAGGTACCTAAAGTTATTTCGACTAAAGGCTTCGACTGTACCTACCTGCGCATATGAACTCGAAACCTCTAATTGGGTTTCCACATTCAGAACGCTACATTTAATTGACTGTGGAGAATATAACAGGCAGAGTTGTAATCAGGACCATTATTGCATGATCATCATTATCACCTGCAGTTTGATTTCACTCACTGCAGGCTATCGGCGAGGCAATATAAATTATCGCCACGATGATATAAGTTATAATAGGATTATTTAATTTGAATTAAAATTGACACGCATGATTTACCTGACCTTGAAATAACTATTTGATACCTATCTATTTTAATTTAAACTCAATTTTGTATTTTATATACTATATTAAAAGATAAAACAGGAGTGAGAAACTAAAATGTGCAGTAGATCTCGATCAAATACGTGGCGCTATAATCAAACGATATATCATTTATATTATTCCTATTAATCCTGTTGCCCAGACTCTCATGAGACTGGTGCCTTGTGAGAGCAAGCACACACTTACCCACACACTCTCGCAGATATTCACACTGTCCTCCCGTTGCCCAGGCT
Source organism: Eupithecia inturbata (assembly GCA_963662085.1). Taxonomy (NCBI): domain Eukaryota; kingdom Metazoa; phylum Arthropoda; class Insecta; order Lepidoptera; family Geometridae; genus Eupithecia; species Eupithecia inturbata. Next base: position 7,402,265 of record OY759187.1, read on the forward strand.
CTCATAAGACTGGTGCCTCGGGAGAACAAGTACACACCCACACAAACACACACACGCACTCACACACTGTTCTCCTGTTGCCCAGACTTTTATGAGACTGGTGCCTCGGAGGAGCAGCACCAATGCTGGACGCTATCAGATACCTATCGTACGATTACTATAGGCTTTCCTTTATTTTTGAACATTTCGATTTTCCATGTATCTTCATTAGATTAGTACCATGTTAAGCCGACTTTGTAACTTACCTTGCTACTTTATATACTTTGACTAATTTTGCTTATGTTTACCTCCCACGGAATGAGTACACTGGTGACCTGTGCTACAGGTTTTCATAAACCTACAACAGGCACCAGTCACTCACATCACAGGTAGATAAGCATATAAAGTACTTATGTATAAACTCTCCCACCAATAGCTTTTACACTACTAACCTAAGTACCTAGTTTAAGTACCTAGTTGCAGTGCCCTACAGCCGCTACAGGTTACATGCTATTGATGCACCCTGTAGCGGCTGTAGGGCACTGCCTAACATCTAAGTTAACTTTAAGACCTAAGCTGTAAACATGTACATGTGAGCGAAAATAAATAAATATTATAGTGACATTATAGCAGTGGCAGCGACGGATGAAGACGGCTCAGAGCCTATTTCTGACGTCATTTAGGGAAGGCATATGACCAGCAGTGGACTTTTGTGGTCTTTAAGCCACGAGACCGCTACGCGTGTGCTACAAGAGTACAACGAGACCGCTATGCGTATGCAACGAGAGCACTACAAGACCACTTCGCGTGTGCTACGAGAGTGCTACGAGACCACTTTGCGTGTGCTACGAGAGCACTACGAGACCACTTCGCGTGTGCTACGAGAGTGCTACGAGACCGCTACGCATGTGCTAAGATAGTACTAAGAGACCGCTATGCGTTTGCTACGAGATTGCTACGAGACTGCTATGTGTGTGCTATGAGACCGTTACGCGTGTGCTACGAGACCGTTATGAGACCACTAAGCGTCTGCTGCGAGAATGCTACGAGACCGCTACGCGTGTGCTACAAGAGTACTACGAGACCACTATGTGTATGCTACGAGAGCACTACGAGACCACTACGCGTGTGATACAAGAGTGCTACGAGACCGCTATGCGTATTTTGCGAGACCACTACGAGACCACTTCGCGTGTGCTACGAGAATGCTAAGCGTGTGCTACAAGAGCACTACGAGACCGCTATGTCTGTGCTACGAGAGCACTACGAGACCGCTATGCGTGTGCTACGATAGTGCTACGAGACCTCTATGTATGTGCTACGAGATTGCTAAGAGACCGCTATGCGTGTGCTACGAGATTGCTACGAAACCGCTATTATGCGTGTGCTACGAGAGTGCTACGAGACCGTTACGCGTGTGCTACGAGCCCGTTACGCGTGTGCTATGAGACCACTACGTGTCTGCTACGAGAATACTACGAGACCGCTACGCGTGTGCTATCAGATTTCAGTACCTATTCAAACGGAAGTCGACTGTTATCGTCTATGCACGGCCCATCCCATTTAAATTTCAGCGGCCTCTTTTCAGTTTGCCCAACTACTTGTAAACTAAACTTATCTCGGTAAATCCTTATTTAAAATTATAGCGCTTGGCAGTTTCTACCTACAGCTAAGTTTGAACAGTCGAGAAATAATGCCTCGATCGGAGGCTGTGCTGAACCTCTAGTGTAAACTCAGCTTAAGGTTTTCGATTCCAGACTGAAGTTAAATGTCTGCGCGTTGTATTAAGCTATCGTTTTCCTGTAAAGCATTTACCTGCGCCTTTGTTTGGATGGACTGGAATATAAAAGGAATAAATATTTCACTAAAAAACTATGTGATAGAAGGGTTGGCACAATTTTGCACTAAGTACCTACCTACGAGTTATGCTAAAATTACTTACTATTTATGACTTTTAAATGCATTAAAATCTTAAAAAAGGTACCTAATTCACCTGTACCTAGTTCATCCAGAACATGATATGATTACCATAAGAGACAACCCCAATTATTATTTAAAAAAACTATTTAAATTTTAATTCGTCGCTTGTTAATTCAAAAAAATACATATTGGACTTTAAACACTAAGGTACATAAGTATTTTTCAAGTTGAACATCTACTTAAAATCTAGTATAATATTCGACCAAAGTCCACAGAAATTACAGCCTTGTGCTTCATACAATACCCCATTGTTTCAACAAAGTCTCTCTCCCTCTAAACACAATTTTTATAAGAACAATGCCATTGTTATAATTTTCTACGTAAACTAAGAAGGTAAAAGTAAAACTATAGAGAAGGAAAATGAAAGGATTAAAACATCGTACGTTCGCTTCACGTAGCGTCCTCTATGTTTTCCCTGTGAAACTAAGTGAGCGTTGGCTACAGTGCTGACATCTAGTGTGTCGTTCCAAGGTTATACACATTCCCGGGAAAACATTGCATGAAAGCGTTACAGAAAACTCTCGCTTGGTGGCGCTAGCTGTATAATTTAGTCAATTATCAAAAATGTGCTTTATTTTTAGCAGAGGCTAGTAAAGTGTTTTAGTTTGATGCGTGCCTGAAATAAATAAATAAATGTTAGTGGACTACCCTCCTATTTAATTCAAGTAAATAGGTAGTAGTAGTTTAGATGCTCAAAGATTTTATTTGCGTAACTTATACCTAGACTAGGTAATTAGTAATTTATACGCTACATAGATGCTTCAATACAAAACAGGTGGCATATTTTATTGACAAATACTTACTGTAAATGTTTTGTAAACTTTACTATCCTTTATATCTTACTATACTTTATTTTTTATCTTTCTTTCATTATTTTATTACTTCGTAAGTACTAATTATTATGTCTCATTTTCCATTTTGAATCCGATTATGATTGGTTTTAATGTTTTTTTTTTAGGTGTCGATTTGTTTTTAAACTAACGTAACGTTATTGTTTCAGATATACAAAGTGTTTGATGTGATATTATATGTGGGCATTTACCTCAGTTAGCGCCCTGTATCCAAATGACCCGGCTTTCGACATGCCTCAGTCCCCTTCACCTCGGCTGCGCCACTACAGGTCCCTGGTCAACTCCTTGCATGAACAAAGAGCACGATAAACTCCTTGCATGAACAAAAGGCATGATACTAACTCCTTGCATGAGCAAAGAGCACTTTAAACTCCTTGCATGAACAAAGAGCACTATAAACTCTTTGCATGAACAAAGAGCACGATAAACTCCTTGCATGAGCAAAAGGCACGATATAAACTCCTTAACATGTAAGCAAGCATGGAATTTAACGTGCTCTTTGTCCATACAAAGAGCACGTTAAATTCCTTGCCAGAACAAACAAAATCTATCGTGTACCTACTGGCTGAAGAGATAAAATAGCTACCGGATGTTCGCATTAGGTATGTTGTGTGAATTCCTTCGATCACAATCCTGGTGAATTCCGGGAATAGACATGTGACATCCTTTATCTCTTCAGCCAACTGAACATTTCCAGGATGGATAGTTTCTCTTGAAGGTAGGGCAAACTCGACTTACTTCTGGTTACGTACGAAAAACCTTCAGTTATAAGGAGCTTACTTCAACATTGAGTTTTGCGCATGACTTGCACGTTGCCTCGCTGTAGTGTACCTTTAACATATTTTTCTATCAAAAGGTATGAACTAAGAAGGTAGGTACTTCTAATCATAACACGAGACCGACTTCAGCTAACTGCTGTCATCTATCGTAAAAACCACTTGTTCTTCACCAATGTAAAAGTTCATGCTGTAAATACTTTAATTACTTTTAGATATGCCACCATTTCTTTCAATCATAAAACCAGAAGTAGTCTAGACCAAACGCACTAAGTAATATCACAGGTAGATAACACGAGATAGTAGCCTAGGAATCAGGTAGCAAAAAATTATCATCAACATAATACCGTAGATAAAAAAACCATACGCTTGTACTGAATAATTTACCATTGTAACTGATATACGTTAGGTTTGCTTACGAAATCCGTTTAATATCGGTATATCAAACACATTTCGTGCTCACGTTACATCGAAATAATCATTACGCATCTAGATAGATCTATCGTAATAGATAAATAGATCCACTCGAACATCAAGTTCCATAGCGAGTGAACACCTTGTTTCCATTTGGGCAGGTATTAGAACAAAAGTTCCGATTCATTCTCACATGAAGGGTGCGCTACTCACTCATCCGAACAGCCTGCAGATAGGTCTCTATCTACAAGCCATGACAATACCGCTGGTAATAACAATCATACGATAATAATGTTAGCCCAGTAGTTGACAATGTGTCAAAGCGTCGAATCGCTACAGATAAACTTTATAAAACAATTTTGTTATCTATCCAATGATGTCTTTATTATGACGCTGCTATTAAATCCATCAGTAGTCAAATATTCGAAAAATATTGGGGGAGGAAATAGCTTTTAGCGTCAATTGTTATAGTGTAATACTTGTTGACGTTTATGGGAGCGGTTATTACTCAATATATGTAGGTCGTTTTATCAGGCCAGTGTGCCGGCACCGCGATTATGTTGCTTCACGCTTATTCACACCGCAAGCCAAGGCTGACAAGCACAGCCATGTATCGTGACACTAAATTTAGAAACAATAAGGCGTGAGTTCTCCATCGAATCATCTTAGTCAATTACCATACTGAGTTATTAACATCTCTGTTATTTTCTGCAGGACTATGACAGCAATATGTTTCGTGTGCAACCTTCCGATCCTGTCGCATCAAGTGGGCCTAGTGTGGGCGGGCGGCAACGGCTGGGACGAGCTGACGCGGTCCACGCTCGAGGAGAACACCCTTCGGCAGAGGCTCGGCAGCCGCAGGGACTCCGCAGCGCAGGTCTCCTGCCTGTCGCCTCCCGAGCCAGACGTCTCAGACCAGCAACGAGGTAAGAAAACTTATGACAAAATATCAGTATAGATAGATTTAGATGACACTTTTAGATAGTTACTTGTTACAACCACAAACTTCTTTATTGTAACAAGTTAGGTACTCGTTACAATAAAGAAGTGTGTGGTTGACAGTACTAAAGCCTGCCTTTAAAAATGGGCCGAATCTGGATTGTATTAATTTTGATTTTCCGAGATCTGGCTACTTTGGGCCGAAGCCAGTAAGACGAATCCGGAAAACTCGATTTTTTTTCTAGGCGGGGCTCGTCGCCGGCGTTCGTCACTCGCCCAGCTCACGGACATTCTCCGCGAGTGGGGTGGCGGAAGCGCTCCTCGCCGGCAGAGGGCGCCGCTGTCCCGCCGCGAGACGCTGGCCGACCTCGCCCGCTCGCTGCCTTGGGCGCGCCACGAGCCACCTCCACGTCGCAGACGCGATTCCTCCGCCGACTCCGGAATTAAATCTATGAACTCAAAACGCAGAGACTCCAAAGCACCCCAAGATTTCAAAGCAGACTTTGCGAACTGGGATCGCAAGGATTCTGTAACCACCATGATGCCATCAAGGGAACGCCGAATCAAAAGACGGGGATCTGAAGAAGATAAAAACAAAGATCGTAGAGATTCCGTTGATGGTCACAGACGACGCGATTCCGTTGCAGCACCACCGCCCAGAATTATCGCAACGCATAGAAAAAATCGACGCACATCCCCCCCAACACCGGGCCCACCTTCTTTCGCTGATGTAGCGTCCGATCCTGGACCATCTACGCATATGCATCATATGCCATCGGTAACAATAGTTGCCGTCCATGAACCCAGTCGCTCTGATGGAGAATGCCAGCCCATGATGACCATGCCGACAATCATTACATCTGCTGTCACACCGTCGCCCACTTCACCGACTCCACCAAGTAGTAATGCTACTCAAACTGCTCAGACATCTTCGCAATCAGCTCAGGCCACGCAAGTTACTCCAGCAGGCCGATCACCGCCCAATTTGGGAGGGAGACGAGATTCCACTACTCAATGTGGAAGAGCAAGAAGAGATTCACGAGCAGCTGCTAGTCCGACGAGGCTAGGACGACTGCAGCGCCAAGCGACGGCTTTTGATGATCCAACCGGACCTCCTGGCACAAAACGCCGAGATTCAGGTCAATCCTTGGGTCCTGACGACGAGGGTAGAGCACGAAGAGATTCCCTAAGCCCTGACTCAGCAGCAAGGCCAAGACGAGACCGATCGCCTGGGGCTGGCGGTGAGTTGAGTCCATCCGCTGCGAGGCGACGTGGGCGACTGCGGAGACAGGCATCGTGCGCTAGATTGGGTCGAGCAAGAAGCCCAGAGTCCAGCTCGTGTTCCAGCAGAGATCCAAGCCCAGGAGCTCGACCACCAGAGAGATCTGAGAGAATGATTAGACGACAGTCCACGACGGAAGAGATATTGATAGCCCGCGGCTTTCGGCGGCAGTCTACAACTGAGGAGATGATCAGATGCCGAAACTTCAGGCGACAGAGCTCTCAGAGTGACGACGCGTGTATGCGCGCTCGCGGTCGCCGGGACTCCTCCACGCAGATATTAGATGGCACCATTGGAACTATGACTGTTGAAACCACGAGTACATTTTTCGACTCTAGTACACAAACTGGTAAGTTTTTCAATATTTTTTGAGTATTTCTTATTACACAAAATCTCCATAGATGTAAATTAATCAAACAGTGTACTACAATAAATAATTTCTAAAATAAGCCACAACACCTAAAAAATCCACTTTACAATGAAATATGTCTCCATAAATACACCCCTTTATAAATAACGCACCAGTGTATACAGTCGTATATAAAACTAAATCTGCGTATGATCTGATTTAATATTTGCACGAAATGAAATTAAATGCACTCGAAAATATCATCCAAACGCGTGCCTAATATCACAGGTCCTGAAAATAAAACATTGCTGTAACAAAGAAAATGTAAACGCCAAGCTTGTTGGCAGTTTATTTTGGAGTAACGTTAGGCTACGTTGCTCTCTGACACTGACCACTCCACGTGCTCAGCCCCCGCCCCTTTTCATCAGCCAATCGATTCGCTTGCTTCCCGTCTCAGTGCTGTCCTGCTTTACCGACGGGAACAGCCGGGAAGCGGGAATGGTTCGGGCTCCGAGAGGGAGAGGGCTCTGCCAGTTCGCAGGGAGGTTAGGTTGTCCGGGAAGCCGCGGCCGCACTCGAGTTTGGCAGCGCGGTCGCGCGGACCTCGCCGTCATGAGATGAGGCTCTCGGCTCAAGGCGCAGGCTCGCTCGCCAGCGCCCTGTCATCTGTTGCAGATAAATCGCTGCCATGTTTACTAGAACGAAACTGACGTACCGTACACAACGAATAACCTCAATAACAATACATCCCCTACCCCGATAACCAACCAAAATAATAAATACAAGCCAACGTAGATTACAACGAATCACAATTTTATAACACCAAATAATTGATAAAACCGCGGTTCTTATATAATTTTTACGAATAGTTTTATAAAATGTGTAAGATCAAATATTTTTATGAAAGTTTTGACAGTGAAGTGATTAGACTGAAGAAAACAATCCCGTGAAAGTGAAAGGGTGTGACTTTCAAGGACAACAATATTTACATTAGGACGATTCTTTAGTACTAGACATTTTTGCAAAACTCCAAATTATATTGTGAATTTAGAAGTAGATTTAAAACATCACTTATTTTGACGTTTGATAAAACTTATTATATCAACATTATACAGACAGGAAAATATGGTAAGTATCATTGAAATATTAATAGATCCACAGTAAAAAATATTCTTATTTTCAACACAACATTTATATCATTGTAATAAAAACTATAAAAAACAATTGTGTAAAAATCATTCTCTGTCCGCGCCTTTTTGACCGTGTGAAGTGCTGACCTGTGTAATAGGCTATCAAACAATTAGGTTGAATATTAATGCATCATCACATCAAGAATTTAAGTAATGAATATACAAAGAATTACCCTTTTCAAAATACGAAGCTATAATTATATTACCAATGTCAAAATATCATTTCTGCTTAATCATATTTTTTATTGGCGCCTAGCTAGAAGAACCCGTGAACTTTGTATCACCTAATTTTTTTTTTCATTTATATGACTCGTCTCTGTTTTAGAGCAAACAAAACGAAAATATATTCATATCGGTGTAGTCGTTTTTAGGTTTTAGCGAAACTAACGAACAGCAATTAATTTTAAAATATACAGATAGAGTTATTTATTTTTATTATTATACCCATTCCAGTATTATATTATGCTCAAAACTTAACACAATCACAAAAAATAACCATACGAATAATTTCCCTACCTGTTATTATTTCCGTAGCCTTACCGTAGCATTGGCGTAGGCCCGTCTACGAGCTACGAACTAGAAGTGCTACTAAAAATGTATAATCAAAGCTTATTTTCACACATTTTTATTTATTAATTGTATATTAAAAGCAATAAACGTACCAAATAATGGAGCACCATTTACTCTTTCTAAATTAAAACTTTTTTAATACCTGCCAAGTAGGTAAATAATCGTTTTCATAAAAAGTATTGTATCTTGTTACGAACCATCCATAAACGAAAGAATATTGAAAGTGTTATTTCCATGGGCTATAACATAATATTGCCTATTACCTCTGGAATATTCTTTATGGCTATAAATCGTGGAAGTACTTTACCGCGCATTTTATGAAGTCTTGTTCGTGTACTTTAATTAGTTTTCTTTTAAGGATTCGTTTTTTTATTTTTCATGATTCGTGATTTTTATAGGGAAAAGTCGGAAACTATTAGGCCATACAAAGATAGAAACAGTATTTTTTTGGTCTATGATGTTTTCCTCACTTTGAAAGCATTGTAAAAAATGTGGATGAAAAAATCTAAACCAACATGAAAAACCCATACACAAAGTAAACTCTCTCTCAAAGAGTCCATAATTAAATTGGACTGAATTTAATAAACCCTAAACAAGATTCGATTTAGAAAAATCTTTATAAAGATTTGAATTTGGTTTAGTAATAGTTTTTTACCTTTGTAGCTCATAATGGTTTCGAAACATTTTATTGATGACAATATTAAAAACCAACGTCACACAATGAAGAGTTCATTAACAAAGAAAATAGCAGTAAAAGAATAGAAACACATTAATTTGTCTCTTGGGTCCGAGTTGTCTCGCTTTCGGATTTGTAATTTACGTAAGTTATTTTTAGATTAAGTCAAATTCAATCTCGTCGTCGTCAAGTTCTCTAAAAGGGAATCGGACGATCAGCAGCTTGGTCTGTTAACTTTGACGTATAATGTGTGAAACTTTTAAAAACGTCAATTAAAATTTAATCGTCCGATTTTCTGTAAGAACTCAAGGTAGATAAATATAAGCATTGTAGGTGATGCTCTTCGACAGGACTTATCCTGTCGAAGAGCACCACCTACAATGGCTCATTGTAACCAAGCTCGTATGTTCTAGAACCATCGCCTCTGTACGACAACAACCACTACCACGAGGAATGTCTCCGCTGCAATTCATGTGGCATGAACCTCACTGGACCCAATCAGGTGAGTCACCTAGTTACGAAACTTTTTCGGTTTATAGTAAACACGATAACACGATAATTCTGCGCAACGCAATTTTACTGGATAAAAGTACCTAGCCTATAATGTTATTTCAAGTCCAAAACCACGTCTATACAAAAATTCAAGGTGTTGAATAATACTTGAAAGATGCTGCTCCCCTTCCTCTGCTAGGTTCTTTTAGTCGGATCTTATGACATCAACGGCTGAGTAGGAGTCCATCATATAACTACGTAATCCTAAAAGTATTAAGTATTTTGCGAACCGCCCACTTCTAAAGTGATTCATCACAACCACCACACCACTCAAAGAAAATTAAAAGGATACGAGTATATTATATTTATAATCTACCACATGGCTAGTGTAAATAATCATAAGTAGTAAAAATACTGTTAATGGCTAAATAAATACTTTAAACGGGCCACCTATTAACTAACCCTTTTTAACTAAGTGAAAATTTAATGAGTTTACTCAGTAGTTAGATGTTCTACCTCTTTGGACCGTGAAAATCGATACCAGTTGAAATTGAATGGTAGGATGAGCTCGAAACTACGATGACATAACCTAATTATTAAAACCTGGACACATGGTATGCTTGCTCCATTCCACAGTTATCCACTGAGCTAATCCAATAATGGATTAGTTACTACTTTTTTCCCCACTCTAATCCAAAGCCCAAACTAATCCAACCGGATTAGTTTCCACTGCTTGAATCTATTCAATTTTGCTTTTCGGTGTTACATCTTCGTGCCTTGGAAAGCACGTTCAGCCGTCGGTCCTGCGCCTGACCTCTATCCGGTTTTGTCAATCTGCCATCCCATCGGCTTATAAGAGTCAAGGAATAGAGATCGCACCTAAAGTGCGATCTCACACTACAATTCACAAGTGCACCAACATTGGCGCACACACTTGTGCACTATAATTTGTCCTGCGAACACGGCTAGTCTCCGTTGAAACTGGCCGACGGCCGCATTGGTCAAAATTGGACTAAGACTGCATCATCATTATAATTTGCTTCGTATATTTATTTACTTAATCTGAATCCTGGTGTTAACAAAACTAATAATAAGAAAACATTGGATATTCAAATCGTTATTATCGATATTCAATTTGTTTTGACACACAATTCAGACTATACGGCCGATACACCCCTTTTTTGGAAAGTTCTGAGTGAGTACAAAGCTACAACCCTTATTTTTAAACGTATTCCTCGAGGTGCTTCTCTGTGAGGTGGATCTCTGTCGCTTCCGCTCTCTCAGGAGCCATTAGGAATGCTGTTTCAAAAAACACCAAGCGAGCTTGGGAACACTTACTAGTTTTCCGTTACAGCGTACTGCATATAAAGAAAGATTTGGCCAACAAATCATCAGTCACGGTTAAGATTAAAGAAAATTGTGTTAAGTACACTGCACGCGAAGGGCAGCCTATTTCCATTGTTGATCAGGACACACCACAAAATTCAAATTCTAATAAGCCATTGGCTGAGTCTACTATCTACAGACTTAAAGAGAGTAAACTCAATGATGATGACATCAAAGGTGCCTCTCGCATAACGTTCTCAAGCAACACGATGGCGCCAAATAACGATGCTACTCTCATATCTCTTGAGAGTAATCATCCACCAGCAGGGACCAATACACAACTCCCCGATCCACCGGAAGAGAGTCAAAGTCAAAGTCAAAGTCAAAGTCAAAGTCAAAGTCAAAAACTCTTTATTTCCATAAATACAATAAATGTATACTTAGAAAAGGTCAAATTCTTAATAATTAAACACTGACACGGAAATAAAGTGATATTTTTGATTTCAGTCGCTTCGGTACGTAGACTAAAGTAAAGAAGCGACGAAGAAACCTTTAGCCTGTTAGTTGTTATTTTTCGAGTTGGAGCAAATTCCGTCCCACGCTTTTTTATCCTCTAGATAATCTGATATTTTATAGTAGGCCTTTTTACACAGGAAGGTTTTGACAATTTGTTTGAATTTATTTACTGATAATTTTTGGAACTCACTAGGAGTTTTGTTGTAGAAGCGTATACATTGCCCTTTAAAAGATACATTAATTTTGTGTAGTCTACCTAGTTGTGGGCACAGCGAGTTTATGTTTATTCCTTGTATTCAAATTATGTACATCGCTATTTTTAGGGAACCGATTGATATTTCTATGAGTGTACAATAGGTTTTCATAAATATATTGACATGGTACTCATTATGTTTATTTCTTTGAATTTATCACGCAGGGATTCTCTGGGACCCATACTATAGATAGCACGAACAGCCCTCTTCTGCAACACAAATACGGTGTTAATATCTGCAGCGTTCCCCCACAGTAGAATACCATAAGACATAATACTATGGAAGTAGCTGAAATAAACAAGTCTAGATGTATCCACGTCTGTAAGATGACGGATTTTTTTGACAGCATATGCTGCAGAACTAAGTCTCTTCGATAGCTTATCTATGTGTGCGCCCCATTGAAGTTTATTATCTAAGGTGATTCCTAAGAAAACGGTACTTTCTACAATTTTTAACGTTTCTCCTTTTACATTTACATCAGCCTGAACTTGTTTAACATTATGTAGAATAAGTCTAATACATTTCGTTTTGGTTTCGTTAAGCAAAAGATTATTGACATTAAACCAATGGACTACTTTTGAGATTGCATTATTCACATCATCGAAATTCGTGTCTTGTCGTTTCATTTTAAAAATTAATGAAGTGTCATCAGCAAACAATACAATCTCGTGATTATTCTTAACAAGATGAGGCAGGTCGTTAATATAAATTAAAAATAGGAAAGGGCCGAGGATAGATCCCTGCGGTACACCCATTGTAACTACAGACCCCGAAGACCGTTTCCCATTAATGTCAACTCTTTGTATCCTATTACTCAAATAAGATGTAAGAAGACCCAAAGAGCTGTTTCTTATTCCATAGTGATTTAGTTTCCTGATTAATGTTTCATGGTGTACGCAATCGAATGCTTTTGACAAGTCACAAAAAATGCCTAATGCATCTTGCGACTTCTCCCAAGCATCAAAAATATGCGTTACTAACTCTACACCGGCGTCAGTAGTTGACCTGCCGCGAGTAAACCCGAATTGCTTACTATGTAGCAGGTCATTTCCATTGAAATGCCTAAGCAATTGATGTAAAATAAGTTTTTCAAAAACTTTGCTGAATGTAGGCAGTACTGATATTGGTCTAAAGTTAGTGGGGTCAGACCTACTACCCGATTTAAACAGTGTGATTATTTTACTACCTTTCATTAGACCAGGAAATATGCCACAATCAATAGACTCATTAAATATAAAAGCTAGATCTGGTGCAATGATATCAATCAATGGTTTAATAATTCTAACGGAAATTCCCCAGAGATCTGCAGTTTTCTTTATATTTAATAGTTTAAAGGTTTTTTTAATATCTCTTTCATCAAGATGATTAAAATTAAATGTATTTTTGCATTTAGGTACATTCCCTATAAGTAATGACTCGGCGATTACTTGAGAAGAGTTTAGACACTTTGTAGTAGAGATTGGAATGTCAGTAAAAAAGTTTTCAAATGCTTGGGCTACTTTAACATCATTTTTGATTGAGCAATCATTAATCTTTAAATTGTAATCATTAATGTAGGTGCTGACTTTTCCAGTCTCATTATTTATTATTTTCCAAGTTGACTTTATTACATTTTCACTATTTCTTATTTTTGAGCTAATATAATTTGATTTTGACAAACTTTTCTAAACATTTTTGAGTAATTTTTTACTTTTACTTTGAACTCCTGGCTAAAATTGTATTGTTTTTCACTATACAGTTCATACAACTTTTGTCTACTCTTATGTATACCCACTGTTGCCCACTCACTAAAGTTAAGTTTTTCTGAGACCATGATCGACTTGGGTGTGAATATTGAATTGAACACACTGGTGAATTTGTTAAAAAAACTACAATACGACTCATTTGGGTTGTTATGTGAGTGATAAGGTGATGGTGTAGACTCCCAATCAAATTTAAACCGTTCAAATCGACTTGTGGTCACAGGTATGTATTTTATTTTCTTTTTACAATTATTATTTTTTACTTGAATTTCTAATTGTATTAGTTGACCTAAGTGGTCTGATTTTAAATTGCTTATTATATTTTTACTAACAATTTTTTCATTTTGGCAAAGAAATTACATTATCTATACATTTTGCTGAGGTTTCAGTTATTCTTGTAGGTTCCATAAATAATGGCCTTAGATTATAAGAATTAAATAAATTAGTCAATCTAGTACTAAGGGAGTAAACTTCTAAAAGGTCAATATTAAAGTCTCCACAAACCATGATAGTTTTATTTGATTTTGAGAGTTTAAATAAAATATCCTCCATAACACTTTCAAATATTTCAAAACAAGCTGATGGTGGGCTATATACGCTTACTACAATAATTTGCTCCAACTCTACACATGCTACTTCGATGTGGCTTTCAACGATTAAGCATATTATGTCCTTACGGTCTTTAAATTTCATGAATTTGTTAAGTAATATTAATGAGCCTCCACGAATAGCATGTGATCTGCAAAAAGAGCTACCAACCTGGTGGTTACTGAAATTAAACATGAGCTCATAGCTTTTCAGCCAATGTTCTGTTAAGCAGATGATGTCAATATTAAAAGAGTTCATGTACAATTCCAACTCTAGTAATTTACTTTTTAATACTTGAATATTTTGATGCACCAAGTTAGTAAACTTTGCATTTATTTTACAGGTTTGGTTTCTTAGATTCTTTATGTGACCAATATTATTTGACTGTTTAGGGCTAGAGACTTCCTCTGTTGTCGTTTTATCTAATTTAAAGGGTTTGGAAGAACTTCCAAGGTCCTGTTTGTAAGTTTATTACAATGCTCAAAAGAAGCATCTTGTATAGCCAAATTTTTGGCTGTAATATTAAAATAATAGGATAGCGAAACAGCTATCTGTCTTTTGCAATAATTTGAAAGGTAATAATTACCTTTTTCAGTCAAGTAATATTTCTTACTAACAATACTGTTAATATCAATCACATGTACATTGTTATGGCATGAAATAGTATGCAATGCCATGTTTAACTTATATCTAATGTTATTTTCTGTTATTGGCAAGCTGTCGCTGTAGGGGAATGTAAACATTACAATTTGATTTAATTTTAGTGAAGATAATTTGTCCATATACTTTATAAGGTCTGATTTGTTCACATTATCTCTGTTTCCAAGTAATATTATTAAGTTGGAGTTATTTTGAAATCTTTCATTATCAATTTTGTGCATAATGCCATGCAGATTGCAAAAAGGTAAGCAATTATTTACTGAATGCTCCATATTCAAATTCAAGAACTGGCCCATATTTTTTCCAATTTCATCGCAGTACATTATGGTTTTTTTGTTTGAGCATGAAGCGTTGAGATCCATGTGGGATGCGGCTGAGACAGTACCACTGCAGCCGCAGCCCTCCAGAATCCTGCCCTCAAGACTCACCTGCCTACTGAGAAGCGCATCCATGGCCAGATTGAGTTCCCTTGTCTGTTCTGTAGCTTGCTCATAAAGGCTGATGTAATGCCCTAGGGAGTGCTCCGCCTGGCCAAGTTTGCATCTCAGCTCCTGCATGTCAGCCTCATACTGGGTCTGATTATAATTAAGTTGTGCTGTACAGATCTCTAGTTTATTTAAAAATTTTCTTTTACATTTAAGCTTAGCAACAACATGTTTTTGATTTTTTAATAATGTTTTTGTTTTTTTTATAAAATTGTTAATCCTTACATATTTTTTCAACTTATTTCTGCTTAATTTGTGTTTGTTGTTGGTGCTGCTAGCTGCCACATTACACACAGAGTCATCTTTTGTTAAGTCAATAGTATGTATAGTGTGCATGCTGCAGCCTGCAACAGAAACATGGCCCGTTGGTAAGTTAGCCGTCACTAGCTCATCAAATAAAGTTTGAGTTTTCGCGGTGGCAGAGCTCTGGGCCGCTTCTTCTAGCTGGGTGATGCGGTGGTGTGCATCACATAATTCCTTTTGCAGGAGTGAAGTTCTGTGCAGGGCCGTTTCAAACTCAATGCCACATTGTTCATCGAACCTATCTATTTTTGTCTTAAGTCTATCCTGTTCCTCAATTAAAGAAGTGTTCTGAGAGTATAGCGTGGACATCTCCTTTTTTAATTTTTTATTATTGTCTAACGCTTCTAAGAGAATTTTTTCATTGTCATCTCGTTTCGTGTGATGTCGCTATAAACACGACCAGCCAGGACGTGCTTAAAGCTGATGTCTTTTCAGAGTGGCTCTGCCGGCGGCCTGGATGCTGTGACTCCACAGCATCTAAAAGATCTTCTGTCTGGCGGGTCTGGCCATGCAGGTGATGTCCTTCTGGAGGACTTGACAGGTCTAATCAACCTGATGTTGTCAGGCCGAGTTAACAGCGAGATCACAGAACTCCTATACGGTGCGAACCTTTGCGCCCTATAAAAGAAGGATGGCGGTATAAGACCCATAGCGGTGGGCACCACACACCGCCGCCTTGCGGCTAAAATCTGCTGTCGGAAAGAAGCCGACTATTTAGGCGACTATTTCCGACCAATTCAGCTAGGCTTTGGTTCGCGAGGCGGATGTGAGGCCGCAGTACATTCCCTTCGTACATTTTTAGACCAAAATTATGGGGAGGTAATTCTGAAGGTAGACGTCAAAAACGCCTTGCTAAAAGTAATTAAAGACAAAATTCCCGAAATTTACTCTTTTCTCTGGCAATGTTACGGTTCGCCGTCAAAATTAATTTACAAGAACATTTTGTCCGCTGTTGGATGTCAGCAGAGCGACACTCTTGGCCCGGCCATATTTAGCCTTGCCATCCAACCGATAATTCAACGACTCCAATCCAAGCTCAATGTTTGGTATTTGGATGACGGAACATTAGGTGGAGAGGTAAACACAGTTTTTGATGATCTAAAAATCATCACAGATGAATTTCAAAAATAGGTTTGGAATTTAATTTTTCAAAATGCGAGCTTTTTATTTCGGACTCTTTTATAGACAAAAACAATAACATTGAATAATTCTGTAGTTTGGCCCCCAACATAACAGTTGTAGATAAATGTTCACTTCGCCTCCTTGGTTCACCAATTCTTGATGAGTCTTTTCAGTCCTTTGTAGATGAGAAAATTCAAAATTTCAACAAAACTTCGGACAAAATTAATAGCCTTTTACAATAATTCGGTTTTGTCTTTTTGTACCTAAATTTACGTATTCTTTGAGATGTAGTCAACTGTGGAAACACAGCGAGCTCTTGGAAGGCTTAGACAACATAATAAAGAATACTCTATCATCGGTTTTGAATGTCGATTTAGATGACAAGGCATGGTCGCAGGCCTCCCTGCCTGTCAAATTGAGAGGCTTAGGTATACGCAAAATTTCAAGTGTAGCCCTTCCAGCGTTCCTGTTTTCCGTCTACAGCATTAGTTCTTTAGTTGAAAAAATTTTAAAGTCATCTTGTTTGGGCCCACCTGGAATTTCATTCAAAATTTCATTTTTAGACGAAGCTCGAACGGCTTGCCCCAATGCTGCTCCCCCAAAATCTCTTTTGTCCCAACGGCAATGGGACGGGCCTCTGTGTGAGTTGACACGGAATTGTTTGTTACAAACGTGCTCCAGCTCTGCGGATCGTCTCCTAGCCGTTTCTAAATGGGAGTCAGGACATTGGTTGCAAGCATTTCCTTCATTTAACACTGGCACTTTATTGGATCCCGTAACTTTCCGTATCGAACATGTCTTCGGTTGGGTGCAATGTGTTGCGCGCCTCATCAATGCCAGTAAGGTACTGCTGTCGAACAGCTTGGTCATCACGGATTATCGTGTACTTGGGCCGCCGGTCGGATGTCTCGTCATGCCAGCCTTAACGACGTCATCCGGCGGGCCTTTGTCACCGCTAACGTACCAGCTATTCTCGAACCGAATGGTCTGTTGCGTGACGATGGTAAGAGGCCCGACGGCATGACACTAGTCCCATGGGAGTTGGGGAGGCCCATTGTGTGGGACGCTACATGCGTCGACACACTTGCGCCTTCCCATCTTCCGAAGACATCCGTGAGGGCTGGTGCGGCGGCAGATTTGGCCGAGGATCTCAAGAGACGCAAATATGCAGGTCTCGACAGAGCCTACACATTTGCTCCCTTTGGGGTCGAGACCCTGGGTCCGTGGGGTACCGAGGCTCTCCGGGTTTTGAAAAAGTTATCTGAGCGTCTGGTCGACGCGACGCGTGATCCGAGAGCGGGCGGGTATCTGGCACTGCCATACAGCGTGGTAATGCAGCCAGCGTCTTGGGGACGCTTCCGACTGGTATTGATATGGATCAGTTGAGCTACCTGTAGATTGTTTGCAACAGTCTGCAATTAGCTTAATTGTTTCAATTGTAAATACTAGTTGTAACTTGTTTTTATTTTGGAATTGTAATTTTCTTTGTCAATAGAGAATATTAAAAAAAAAATCAAATCGTTAATTTCAGAAAACACAAACATTTTCAAAAGAACTCGTCATAAAATCTATAGAATATTAGCTGAAGGTTGTTTCTCCTCGGTCTCTATTCCCAGAAGGCTTTCAAGAAAAATGAGGTAAAGCCTTGATTCTGTTGAATCGTAAACTCAATACAGTACCTAAAAGATTTGTGAGACGGGAACAAAACAATTTGTAATGAACACGAGAGCAAGGCCGCTAGATTAATGGAAATTAATCAAAGAGGAATCACTACAATACAAATACAAAATAATTTATTTGCCATTAGGATAACAAACACATGACTTAATGTTACCTGCAAAGTTGTTACATTAGTATGATCTTGTGTGAGAGCATTGATTTCCTATGATCCCCGCACTAGGCTAGGTCTGCCCGAACTACCGAGAACTGCCGATAAGCCCGTTAACTATCAAGAAAAGGAATCAATCAAGCCACGTCCAAGGAACAAATGGGGAAGAAAGACGCTCACTAACCTTAATAAGAACTAGCAATATTTCATAGTTGATACAACTGCTTATTTTAATAATCGGCTAAATTCTGTGATACCAACTTGTAAACCTTATTATGAATATTATGAGATATGTAATATGTACTTAATACTGAAAACGATGACAGAGAATATAACATAATAATACCAGCGCCATGTCTAAGATAGGTGAAGTGTAATACAGTCCAAACGAAATCGCAGAAAATATGTCTGAAAAACTTTTTTCCACTAAACGAAATCAATATAGCTTTGTACTGAAAACGTATAAAATCTAAAGTACCCAGAAGACGCATGGTTGAGCATCGCACAGATAATGTTGGTGATAAAAATTAAACGCCACCGTTGTAATATCCGCAGGATATTACAAAAGCTTTTTTACAAAGTACCTGCTGTATATTAAAAAACTCGATATCCACAAAGAATTTGTGTTGTACAAATTGGAATGGAATGGAAAATATCCAAAAATAAAGCAGAATTTGGGCGCAACTTTGCATGCGGCTTGAGCTTAGCCACGTCATCTTTTCAATTGATATTTAAAACAAAATATTAGAAAATATATACCTAAGTCGACAACACGAATTTTAAAAAATAGTGTTTCCTTTTTTTGAACGTTAGCAAGTTAAGCACGCCTACCACCGAATTATTAGTTATCGAATTTCAGAGCAGCGTAGTCGATTTAATACGTTTTTAGAAACGTCTTGTTGGCAAACACAAAGCACTGCAAAGCACATAATATACCAAATATAATAATTACCAAATTCAGTCTCAAATAAAGCCTCATGCGCTTAGTAAGTAAGCCTTGAGAAAAATTATAAACTTGTAATCATTTTCACCTACACAGATCGTGTAGGTAAAAATGATTACGATTTAAACATTCTTTCATCGCACCTGCGTAAATTATGTAATAATTTTTTTAATCACAGTATATTAATCATAAATATTTTCAGAAGTTATTACATAAATGTTGACGATCTAAATTATAATATAAAAACCATTTGTAATGAATACAAAAACTGCAATTATGTGGAATGCAAGACAAAGGTCAGTAATAATAATTATCGTCCGATAACTCTTAGTATCAGAGTTCTCAAAAATATTTGAGACGTGTATGTATAAGAGACTCTTAAACTATTGTAATAAATAATAAATATCATTAGGACGAACAATTTGGCTTTCAAAAGAAAAAAATCTACCTCATTAGCCATTTTCGCCTTAGTGAAAACTGTGTTAACTACCCTTAACACAGGGACAAACTTTAAGTGCATATTGTTTGCTGACGATATTTCTATGATTGTGACTTCCGATAAGAAATTGACTAGTATTAATGACCATAAAGCTGACATTAATAATACGATTGATGACATTACAGAAAGGCTTTACATAAATAATCTAAAAACAAATCTAAATAAATCTAAATATTCTTAATTCTTTATTGCGCACACACAAGTTAAATCATACGTAAAAGTTAACAAATAATGGACATGACAAAGGCGAGCTTAACCCTAAAAGAGTAGATTCAATTTAATAAATCTAAACATGTTCAATATAACTTTGAACTCAATATATCAAAAATAGATGAGCTCGAGCAAATAATTGTTACATATAAATGTTAATGTATGTTCTTAGGCGTAATAATTGACGAAAATATGTATTGGAAATCTCAGGTAGACAGACTTAGTTAGTAAAAAGATAAACAAATTTGTATATGCTCTAGGACAAATAAAAAACTTCACAAACATTAAAACTGACATTATGTTTTAAAACGCGTTTATAGGATTGGTACTTCATTATGGGTTAGTAATTTGGGGCAATAGTAGGGACAAAAACAGAGCATTTGAAGCCCAAAAAAATGCATCATAGCAATAAGTGGAATCCCGCCTGATCAATTTTGCAAACCGTGTTTAAGGATCTTGATTTATTGCCTGTACCATCGCTTTATGTTTGTGAAATCTCAAATTTTGTAAGAAACCATGGATATTGGTTCCACAAAGCATGTGTCAAAAATCCTAGGCAATGTAGAGACCCGAATAGGCTTACTCTAAAAGAAACTGCACAATCAGCGAGACTTTAAAAAAGCTGCTTGAATATGTGTGTAAAAATGTATAATAGGGTCCATAATTAATTTAAATTAGTGAATGCCATTTATTTAAAAATAAATTATTTATCTGGCTAAATGAACGCAATTTTTATGATATAAATGAATTTATTAATTTTAAGCCTTAAAGTAAGTTAATTAATTGCATGCTATAGAATAGCTAAACATGAGCTCATAATTAATTTAGATCACCTTGTATACCATGTTTTATGCAATAAAAACATAATTTCATTTCATTTCATTGCTAATAAATCCAAAATAACAGTACGGTTAGTTAATTGGACACAATAAAAAATTTTTCTTCTTTCAAAAAGAGAGTTGACTTTTATGATCGACGTTTTTGGGGTAGACTTGGTAGGTACGCTCATAGATCGCAAGGGAAAAACTTGGACTCGGTGTAAGTACCATACCATACCTAAGCTATATCTTAAATTATTATAGAAAGAAAAATAGATAGTACTTATGAAAACTATTGTTCTTGGTTACCACAAACAAACAATGACAGAGAGATATCATACAAATTTCAACCAAATTGAAATCAACCTCGTTTTGTGAAATACCGAATTTCTGAATTCGGTATTCAATGCATCCGACCAATATCAAGGATGACAACGAAATAGCTCTGCATGAATATATTTATTAATGTAAATGCCATTGTGAAATATTTAAGGTTTCCTTTTATGATCGCGTACCTATGTATGTGGGTTGTTTTTCACGATAGGAAATGAATTTTCAATATCGGTTGAAAAACGGGAATTCATTTATTCTTATTTTCGTTACGAAAATCGGATAAAGCGAGATATGTAAATATTAAAACCGAAGGCTGTAGGAACCTGTGTAGGTTTACGCCTAGCCTAGCGTTGGTTAGCCAATAGCTCTTCAGGCACACTGTACCTCCACTGTTGATCGTGCCTCCCCTAAACAAGGGGGGATTTTGCCATAATCACCACGATTAGCAAGGGCATTGTTGATCGCAGTTGAGGTGTTAAAAATACACAGAAGGAAGCTGCCGCTTTCCTCTGGTAGGTTCCATTAGTCGACTCTCACGACATCAACGAGTTGAGTTGGAAGGGTCTACTCTTTCGTCGCGACCGCAACGGCTAGCTACTTATACATGCTGCCTTACTTATACTAACATACAGTTAAACAATGGCACTTACATAAATATGAAATTATACCTAACCTATAAAGACGACACTATCCTAACTTTTACCTCGAGGAACTTATGAAAGTCAGTATTTAAAAGTAGTCAATAATTCAGCATTGTCTGACGCTAATTACTCGTACCTATACGAGTCTAAGATTGGAAATTCTTTATTTCAAGACATTCAGTAAATTATTTATAGGTAAGTACCTATAAAAAATTTTCCAATAGATATTTCATCCGCCAAACTCACAAAACGAATGCTCTATATATACTTAGTTATATAATCCTAGATATGGGGTACAAAACATAAAAAAAATATTGATGAAAAATATTTTACGACACTCGTACCATCGGAGGAAATTGAAAACTTTCATTCATAGTATTAAAACTTTTTTGCTGCGGGTGTGCAATTACTATGCGTTGTTGAAGTTTGTCTGTGTGTTTAATTTAAATGATTACCTACCTTGTTGTTTTCTGTTATTGTTATTATTAAATAAGTTTTCATTTAAACGTCTTTGCTGGCATAAAATATCTTGGACTCTAGAACCGAGTCCAAGATATTTATATAAAAATACATACCTATGTATAGGTATGTATTTTTACTAGTTTCTTTGTTATTCATGTGTTTTAGATCTTTTTGTGAGTGGTGCAAAATTTTACCTTTACGGCAACGTTGATGGTAACTAATTACAACCATGCACACTTAATTATGTTAAAATTTTTGTGATGGAAAAATTACAAAATAAAATCTCATCAATCACAAAACTTATTTGGAACTCGATGGATCCTTCAACTTCACTCTATCTGAAATGGCATCTAAATGAAAATTTGTCTACTCGAGATTATGTAGGACTTGTTTAACCTCTACACGGTCGGAAACTTCAGTCAGAGTGCCTAAACACCAATCTGTGCTCCGGCCTAACCACTAATCAAATTTGATAGGATAACCATTATTTGGCCAGTTGTCTCGTGTTTAATAAGGAAATATTTCGTGGTCGTGTGGTTTTCTGAATAGTAAATAGATCCAATTAGACCACTCTATATACTGAAAGTTTTCAGAAAGGGACTCAGCTTTATGGCTTATAACTACTTCAAAATTAGCATCTGTTTCCAGTTCCGCAGAAAATCTCAACTCTAGCACAGTTGACAATATTGCCAGTCCAGTCACCTGCAAAGAGCTTGCAGCTGAAGCCAGCTTTTTTCAATATTATTCGTATAACATTTTGTCAAAAGATTCAGAAAAATTAAAATAAATAAAAAAATATTGGTAGCAAGCATGTATTCGAGGATTTATTGCCTCCAAGGTGATCCCTGGTAAAGATTTAGCTTACAAAAAGACAGGTAGGTATCAAATTGATCAAACTTAATGATGATACGCCTTGTAAATAACTTTACGGATTTCGTTTACCTTTCAGAAGGTAGAGGTAGGTACCAATTTATCTCTTCGTTGAGTTAAATTCTCGGGCTAAGCAAATATTATGACAGTTTATGATATTAAAATTGTGCTTTGTTTTTTAAAAGTTCTGTTACCTGTTCTTGCATATAATATGCTTGTTATTAATATACAAAATTGAATAACTTGCATAGTTTAATAACAGCGTGAGATAGAGGTGTTGCGCTTGTTCGTTCCCGAAGAAGATTCAAGGTAATTTTGAATATTACTAACACAGACAAAGCGAATTCTTTAGAAAGTTTTAATAAAGCATTTTAGATAAATAAAAAAATCATTTCAGAAAGTAAAGCTAATCATACATTTCTAACTATTACTTTGTTACTTACTTGAATTAAACAATTTTTATTTTTTATTTATTTTTATTTATAACTTTTGTGAGTAAAACTGGGAAATAAAGTGATCAATTTGATTTTTTGTTCACTACAATAATTTTAAGTAAGGAGCGAACAAGAAACCTTTATGTTTATTGTTAGTTTTCGAAGGTTGTTTTAGAATCTTTCTGATCGCATCCAACTTCATCCATGTCTGTAGCATTTTTATTTATTATTATATTATCCGTCGCGTCTGGAATGACTAGACCTACACGGGTAGGTTAACCTATTTGTTTATTATTTTGAATCAAAACTGGCTCAGATGAAATCCCCGTTAATCGAAAAAGTGCAGTTCAGATAACAAAGCATAAGCACTAATGAAAGCAAAGAGAAGCTCGAACTAAGCATTCTCATCTACACAAAGGAATTAAACATAACTTATTTTCAACCACGAATGCCTTTTGAAATTGGCACAGCGAGCTCAACAAGGCGTGCCAAAGATTGACTTTGGTTTAGCGCAATTCAAGTTGCAGCGACGACATTACAGCTTGAATATTTTAGCTTAAAATATTGCAGGTGGGATTTTCACGACGAAAGTGCACTTTTTTCATTTTTTCTACTGCATAAGTTGGGTAGGTAAACATTTATTTTAACTTTACACTGGTTTGTTACAAAACCGGTGGGTTGAATTACAGTATGATTTTGCTGCTATAATTTTAAAAGTTACTTTTTGTAATAAATAAATTAGAGCAGATAATTTTGTACCCTCAGCATTCATATATTTCTCTATCGATAAAATACCACTCTGAAGTGCTTTCCCTACTTTGTAACTTGTGCAATTGGATAGAGGAGATAGCGATAAAATATAAAAATGGAGCACGTTCTCGAGATGCTTGTACGTACTTCAGAAGAGAGGTACAAGGTGAACACGGTAGACCACCTAAACTAAATCACACTCACATTTTTATTGCGAAACGCAGACAAATATTAGTGACGCATAATTTATAATTACTTTGGGTACTGGACGGATTCTGGTCTTAGGATTATTATAATGCTAAGACAAAATCATGTAGCGTGTAGGTATGAAGTAAAGTTACGGTAAACGACAAAACGATTCATAATTAGTTTCTTAAAAGTTTGAAATATTGTAAATTTTCACGAAGTCGTCGTAGTGTAGTCAAAATAAATTTATGTATGGACTAGTGTAAAGAGGTTGGTACATTGGTACGTTCAGCTGAAAACGCTTAAAAAGATTATTAATCAAGTAAATAAAGTAGACTGACCTTTACCTGCAATTTTTATAATATAGATTAAAGATTAGAACAACGATAGGTGGTGGCGGTGATTGAAGTAATTAAATAATGAATAGCTGGGTTAATCAATGTATGGATAATCCGTGGTAATCGTACAAATCCACTTCCATGACAACAAATAGATATTGGTTTTATTGCTGTGTTTCACAATAATATTTATCATGAAGGTAGACTAGGTCGTAATCAAAAATATTTTTAACAATTTATTTGGAAATAACTTCATTCAGTTATTTCTACCTACCTACCTCGTCGGTAGGTGCTTGCAAGTAGGCACTATTTTATTATCACTGTCTCTTGACTTTTGTTAGTCATCGTCATGTCTTATAATTTCAGGAAATAAATCTATAAAAGCTTGTTTATGTAGTGTTCGTCTGGCGCAGACTTTTTAATGAAGTACAAAAAACGCCTACTATAATAGAAGCTTCTTTCTGTATATTATTCAACACTTCCACAGCGATCACCAATCCGCCTGCCAAGCGTGGTGATTATGGCATAACCCAGTTGGTTGGGGGAGGCATGTTCAGCAGTGGACGTATGTGTGCTGATAAGGAACCTAACACGCAATATTTGTTACAGAAACGCGCGCGCCGCTTCAAGAACCAGATCCTGTGCGATTTGCACTTCGCAGACGTGGCGCTCATGGAGTGCAGTGACTTCATGCAGCAACTACGCAGCTTCAAGCCGCAGTCTCTGGGCTGCGCCGTCGCCCGGCGCAAGTCCTCCACGACACTTATATTCCCACTGCCACCCCAGGCTTGCTCAGGTAAGGTTGACTTCATGCAGCAGCTACGCAGCTTCAACCCACAGTCTCCGGGCTGTGCTGTCGCCCGGCGCATGTCCTCCACCACACCAATCTTCGCACTGCCACCCCAGGCTTGCTCAGGTAAGGTTGACTTCATGCAGCAGCTACACAGCTTCAAGCCAGTCTCTGAGCTGCGCCGTCGCCCGGCGCAAGTCCTCCATCACACTTATCTTCCCACTGCCACCCCAGGCTTGCTCAGGCTCAGGGCTTTAATAAGTATGGAGCAGCTAAAGGAGTTAAATGACTAACATTTTGGTTTTTACTTTTTACTTTTATTGTTTGCAATTTTGATTACAGAAAAACACGCAGGCCTTTAAAATACACTCTCTTCCATAGGTTCCATAATGAAAAGAGATCATGAAAATAAGACCATCAAAATAATTAACGATATAATTGCTCTTGATGGGAACTGTGCCTGTCAGTTGGCAAATACTGGTCCATGATCTGGCTAGGTTATTTATTATTATACAACTAAAGTTATTGGCTGACATAAACAAATTCTTTTTACAATCTGAAAAGAATCAATATATTATTGTTCACAAACTTATGAATATGATAAGTCCACGTCACTCAGTGATAATGATTTAAATTTGAATATGTAGCGCAAAATTCCTAGCGTTTCTATTGCATTTCATATCAACTCGATCCTATCCGAGATCCAATATGAGGACAATTTTCTAGAAAGCATATTTTCAAACTAGTATGAATAAATGAACAAGTTTTATGTTTTTTAAACTTTTTTTTAGGGGCAATGGCCTTTATTTACAAAGAAAACAGGGCGGGTACCTGGCGCAGCGCATCAGCGTTGCCATACAGCGGGGCAATGCAGCCAGCGTCTTGGGGACGCTTCCGGCTGGTATTGATATGGATCAGTTGAGCTACCTGTAGATTGTTTGCAACAGTCTGCAGTTAGCTTAATTGTTTCAATTGTAAATACTAGTTATAATTTGATTGTAATTTTCTTTGTAAATAAAGGCCATTGCCCCTAAAAAAGAAGTTTTATGTAAATTAGGTCCCATGTCACACTAAATTAAGAATTCTTCATAAAAATGCTAAAAAAAACGCAGAAAAAAATAGCGTGGCCGTGAAGGTTGGACTACGAAATTTCTTAATCGGAGAGTCACAATTACTCTAGCAGCTAAGTCTGGCAATGTCCATAAAATCTTGGCACAGGCATGTTACCCCAAACTTAATTTTCTAGATAATTACAAAATTAAACGGGACAACCATTTGCCACTTCTTTTAGTCATTTTAACTTTTGCGAACTCACGGAATAAATTTTCATTCGAATGAAAGTCCGCTTAGTTTTGCAAAGTTCAAGTAAATTGGAATGCATTTCTCTTTAATGTCATTAGCTTTATTAACCAGTGATTGTTGCGCGTAACATAGCTGCGTTTTCTTAATTAAATAGCTACCGGCAGCTTTTATATCACAGGAGCTCGAATTTATATCCATGCTATTACCAAACACACTCCGACTACAATAATGCCAGAGACAGATTTTAGATGGAATTGTCTTGTCCAGCATTTATTCATCTCCTATACTCAACGTCTTAAAACGAACCGTATTAAACAGCTCCAAGGCTGTTTATTCCTTAGCCGTGCACAAAGAGAGTCTATTGACTAAGGTTTATTTTTGTGTGGGTAGAGCCATATTCGTCCCATATAAGCTATACTTAGACTCAGCCTCCCGATGTACATAGGTATGTAGTTGGCGCTGACGGGCCGGCTGAAATAGCCCTCCCCCGGTCAATAACTGTCATCCAGAAATGGAGAATGCATGTTCCGTTTTACCTGACGGTTCAACGCCTGTACCTTCGAGGCCGAGGCTCGCAGCTTTGATATAAATATCGTTGAAACTTTAAACTGAGTTGTGGAAAATGCTATTGCAAATTCCGTGAAAAATGCTGGCAGTAAGAAAATGAAAATTAAAGCTCGATTTACTGAAGTCTCAGTTAAAAATCATTTTATCACCAAACGTTTGACGTTTTATGACATTTTGATCAAAGTCAAAGTCAAAAACTCTTTATTTCCATAAATACAACAAATGTACACTTAGAAAAGGTCAAATTCTTAATAATTAAACACTGACACGGAAATAAAGTGATATTTTTGATTTCAGTCGCTTCGGTATGTAGACTAAAGTAAAGAAGCGACGAAGAAACCTTTAGCCTGTTAGTTAGTTGTTATATTTTTCGAGTTGGAGCAAATCCCGTCCCAAGCTTTTTTATCCTCTAGATAATCTGATATTTTATAGTAGGTCTTTTTACACAAGAAGGTTTTGACAATTTCTTTGAATTTATTTACTGATAATTTTTGCAACTCACAAGGAGTTTTGTTGTAGAAGCGTATACATTGCCCTTTAAAAGATACATTAATTTTGAGTAGTCTTGTTGTGGGCACAGTTTATGTTTATTTCTTGTATTCAAATTCGCTATTTTTATGGAACCGATTGATATTTCTATGAGTGTACAATAGGTTTTCATAAATATATTGACATGGCACTGTCATTATGTTTATTCCTTTGAATTTATCACGCAGGGATTCTCTGGGACCCATGCTATAGATAGCACGAACAGCCCTCTTCTGCAACACAAATTGGTGTTAATATCTGCAGCGTTCCCCCACAGTAGTATACCATAAGACAATATTTTTATTTATTTTTATTTAAATACTTTATTGCACACATTTAACAAAAGTATACAAATGTTGGGCTTAATGCCGATGGCATTTTCTACCTGCCAACCACACATGGTAGAAATAAAACAAAAAGGCGTGCTATAATTAAACTAAGCTAGAAAAACTACATTAATTTATATTAAAACTTACACTATATAATAATATATATAATATCTAAATATATATATATAAATAAATATATATTATAATAGGTACTTACAATGTTTTAATGAAGAAAGGTAGCAATAAAAATCACAAAAAGTTAAAAAGATGGTTGAGTTACCTAACTAGAAGTCGGGTAAAGATTACTTAAAAAATGCTCACGTGTCAACTTTTTAAAACTATCCTTTGATTCGACTTTTCTGATATCATAGGGAAGAGAGTTCCAGAGTCTAACAGCCTCAACAGAAAATGATTTTTCCCGAAAAGATGAGCTATGTGCCGGTATCTCTAGGAGTAGATTGCTGGATGATCTGAGTGGTCTGTCATGTGAGTCAGCCAGAAATGAAAGACGATTTTTGAGATAGGCAGGAGCAGAAGGATTTTTAAGTGCAGAAAAAAGAAAACAAAGTATTCTAACGTTCCTACGTTCGCGAATAGGGAGCCACTTGAGTTTAGCACGATATTCGCTTATATGGTCGTACTTGCGCAAACAAAAGATGAATCGAATGCCAGTATTTAGGAGACGGTCTAGTTTATTTAGTAAGTCTTGATTAATATCAATGAAAGCTACGTCTGCATAGTCTATGATTGGCAAGAGAAGAGAATTTACTAGAGTGATCTTTGTAGGGGTTGAAAGAAATTTTTTCAGGCGGATTATAGAGTGAAGGGCAGCATAAAATTTTCGGGAAATTTCCTTAATATGGGGAATCCAGCTTAGCTTTGAATCGAAAAGAATGCCAAGGTTCTTGACTGTAGGTGTGAATGGAATTCTGTGTCCATTGTAGTAAAGTTGGGGAAGGGTGTCAAGAGTAGCGATTTTGGCAAGTTGTCGAGAACCACCGATGACGATAGCCTGACATTTATCTGGATTGACTTTAAGGCCAAACAGGTTGGACCAGGACTGTAAGCGAGAAAGATCATTATTTATAGCTTTGATAGCGATATTTAAATCATTGAAGGAAGCAGAACTATATAACTGAAGATCGTCAGCGTACATGTGAAACTGGCAAAGTAGGTGTGGTGATAGCATGTTAATAAACACAGAAAATAAGAGAGGGGATAAAATACCTCCTTGAGGTACACCTGCCTCAATGTCCGTCCACTCTGAAAAATCTTGACCATGCCTAGTTTTTTGACGCCTTTTACTTAGATAAGAAGTGAACCAGTTCACGGCCGATTCAGATAGGCCAAGTTTTGGAAGAGCTGCAAGTAAAAGGTCATGATCTACTACGTTAAACGCATTACTGAAATCAATAAGGACTAGCACCGTTAAGTCAGTTTTTTCCATGCTATTTCGCAGATCTTCAGTGATATTCAAAAGAGCAGAAGCAGTGCTATGCCCCTTTTTGAAGCCGGATTGATAAGGGTTGAAGAGCTGATTAGCTGATAAGAACTCTGTTAGCTGAGCATGTGCTACCGATTCAATTATTTTTGAGAAAAAAGGTAGTATTGAAATTGGTTGGTAGTGCTTCAACATAGAGGGGACTGGTACTTTGGGTAAGGGGACAACATACGCTTGACGCCATTGATCTGGAAACTGAGACTGGGTAAGAGAATGATTAACTATGTGAGTAACAGTGGGTAGGATGAATTTCAAAATGGGTGAGACCATCAAACGGCCAATATCGTCGCTACCTACGGCTAATACTATCCAATACTATGGAAGTAGCTGAAATAAACAAGTCTAGATGTATTCACGTCTGTAAGATGACGGATTTTTTTGACAGCATATGCTGCAGAACTAAGTCTCTTCGATACTTTATATATGTGTGGGCCCCATTGAAGTTTATTATCTAAGGTGATTCCCCAGAGATCTGCAGTTTTTTTTATATTTAATAGTTTAAAGCGAAAGTTTTTAATCAGTGCGTCCTACCCGTCATGACCTACGGAGCTGTGACGTGGACACTTACGGCAGGCATGGTCCACCAGTTCAAGGTTGCTCTGCGAGCTATGGAAAGAGCTATGCTCGAAGTTTCTCTAAAGGATAAGATTCGTAACGAATACATCCGACAGAGAACCAAATTATTGACATAGCTCAAAGAATTAGCAAGCTGAAGTGGCAGTGGGCTGGCCATATCTCGCGAAGAAACGACAACCGCTGGAGTAAACGTGTTCCCGAGTGGAAACCGCGGCAAACGTAGTATAGGATGCCCTCCAGCCAGGTTGGACGATGACCTGCGAAAGACTGCAGGCAGATGCTGGATGCGGGAAGCTGAAGACAGGGCGCTAAGGCGCTTATTTGAGGAGGCTTAAGTCCAGCAGTGGACTAATATAGGTTGATGATGGTGATGAAGTTCACAGTGAATAAAATATTTATTTCCAACTTCTATATTTTCAAACAACGGCTTTATTTATCTGTTAGGTACTACAATTATCTTAGATTTTCTTAATTGGCCTTGGTCTAACTGAGTTCTATTTATTTATAATCAATATTGACTGGAATGTTTTGCGTAATAAATTGCTTGAAGCGTAGAAAAACAAACTTAACTGACAAAGTTGGCAAAGGGAAAGGGAGTAGAAACTAAAATGACAATGAGAACACCGCAAACGGCCGGAGGGAGGGTTCACAATTCTCGACTTTGTGTCCTTATGAACACGCCTTTCGATATTTACAACCGATTCGAGACGTCCATCAAAGTCAGTTAGAGGAGGGCCTGTCTCTAGGATTTGACCAT
This sequence comes from Eupithecia inturbata, assembly GCA_963662085.1. Taxonomy (NCBI): domain Eukaryota; kingdom Metazoa; phylum Arthropoda; class Insecta; order Lepidoptera; family Geometridae; genus Eupithecia; species Eupithecia inturbata. The sequence goes on from OY759187.1 coordinate 7,433,421, forward strand.
TTTCAAATCCTAGAGACGGACCCTTCTTCACCATCCATAAAATGAAAGTATACTCAATTTCCGCCGTCTATTTTGTGCTCATACAGAAATGATGCGATAGGGAGTAGAAAGGTAAAAACTTTCTCAATAATATCGCCCTGAGGTTGGCCGCAACCCGAGGAAAAAGGGCTCACGTAAACAAGCTCCTTGCACACTCCTACTTGAAACCGTTTTCCGTGATGTACACGGGATAAATCTGGTTTTAATGGTAGTAGGAAAGTTTTGGGGTAACCTTATTCATAGTCAATTCCAATGAATTCTCTAAGCAGAGAATTTACCATTCATAGAAAGCACCCTAAAAACTTATTTGCTTTTGTTTCAAGTTGTGATAATATTGTGCATTTCGAAATCTGAGTGTAATACCTACATGGGACCTACATTGGGACAGTTTGTGGACAAATAAAGAATGCACACCAATTTGCAAAGCCAGACTTGGCATACATGTAATATTTATGCAACTGAAGTCTCGCTCACCAATCTGTGTGTGTCTGAACATGAATCTGTAAATAATTTATTCATTTGTAAGCTAAACGGAGTTGTTGTTAGAGTCTGACCACTGTTTGTTTGTTTAATTTTGCTATAGGCTTACAATGTAGTGCTATAGCTACCTGATACATTGTGTAACCGTTTTATTTTATAATAATTTGAAATATACGTAAGGTCCATCATTTCAAATGTACTAAGAGATAATTAACCCCACAGAACACGGAAATTAGGTAAACACTGTTAAATTACGAATTCATATTAATCCAGAAATATAAAACGTACACTTTATTGATGATTTTTTTTTTCCTATATTTGTTTTTGCCCTTATGTATGTATGTATCTAAATAAAAACTTTACTATTTTTTTTAGATTTGAACTATATCAGAAGAGTCGATGTAGCTCTCCAACACTTACCACTAGTAGGTACTTACTGCTAACAGTTTACAATTTTACTGAGAACTGATAGTATTTTTAATATACCTACTTACAGAAAATAAATAGCGCAATAGTGTAACAATGATTTTGTATAAGAAATACCGTACTCATAGTTAAATTTTAGGTCTACAACATTATAGTTTACCTTCATAAAATGTCATATAAATGTCATATAAAGTCCTAACTTTAATAAGGTATAGTTCAAATTCCTTTGGATAAATCAAATAACTGGTTGATAGACAAGGACAAAGGTACAACAGAGAGAAAGCATACAAACAAACCCAAATGCAAAATAAACCCGCTTGTGTACAAAAGGTACAAACAAACAAACTGTCTGACGCACTGTTCCAACACAATACAAAATTAAACATCCCAAAAAAAGATTACTTTGTGAATCTCTGTGTCCGCCGAAAGCCAGAGCAAACAGTGAAATATTAATTAAACCTGAAACCGAATGAATAACAGTGATAAAGCACAATAAGCGTAATTTATAAAAAAACTCACGTTTGCATCTGAGGCTTTATTTCGGGCTTGGTTTCCTTTTTCTGTAGCTTTTATGGTATACCTTAATCAACGAGCATTTTAACGTGTATTTCTATGCTATACCTGCAGGGCTAAGATGCGTGCCACGAAAGATATAAAACTCGTTATCGAGTAGTCCTACTCGCGTAGAGACAGCGCCCATTTACATTCTAGGTATGGTTTTTGTGAACTGCACGGAAGAAATAAACTAACCTTCTTAGTTTTCACCTTCCTTTTGGTTCCCATGGCTTGCAAAACTAAGTATCACACTTTTCAAATTTGAATTTTTTTTATACTGTAGAAGTTAGACATTTCAAATAAAAAACGTTTTATAGCAAATTTTATCAGCTTTCTTTAAAACTATAGTACTATATACATGCTATGGTACCATAAACATTTGTAACATTTTTAGTATACAAAAAGGTAAAACAACAAAAAAGCCATTTTAGCTTATTGTTCAAAAACTCAATTAAAATTTTATATTTGTATTTATTTTTTCCACCGTAGGTACACATGTTACACTTGATGTCGTTACACTTTTTAAATAATTTATATTGTAACAATCTCGCATAAATTTTTAACAAAGGAAACACCATAAGGGTTGTTCATAGAAAATAAAAAACAGACAGTTAAGGACTCTTCCACAAAGTAAATTAAATAAAATTGGTCAAACTAAAATTAATAATAAATAACTTAAAAGGTATGTCGAAGTATGCTGCTGTACAAGGGCATTGTCAAATTATACTAAGAATAATGTACAAAATTACATAAAAACAAAAAAAAATATGAAAGGATGTCAGAAGTAAAGTTATATAAATTCATAATGTAAATAGAGCTGTTATCTAAGGGCATTGTCCAAAAACTAAACAAAAATAAAATTATAGAATATATACAGAATCATTGTAAAACAATGTCAAAGTAGGAGTAATAAAATTATTATTTGCTGCTGTAAAGGGGCATTGTCGAGTCAAACTAATAATGTCATTAGGTATAAAATGCTTGTCAATTTGATTCCATATAAAAAAATAACAAAATTTGTTGTCTATAGATTAATTACAAACAACATGCCAGTAATTACATCAGCTGTTTTTCCTCCAAAGCCTCAGAAAGACAGTAGTAGCCTTTTTTCATGAGTGTAGCTTTAATTTTTTTTCGAAATAAATCAATGTTCAGCTCTTTACAGTCTTCACTAAGTTTGTTAAACATTTTTATGTCTACACACAAATAACTTTTGGAGACTTTGGATAATCTACAGGCCAGATGCTGAATGTTGCCACCATGGCGCGTATTATAACTATGTGTTTCCGCCAGGGTCGGCAAACTTTCCCTATTTTTTTTTACACAAATAAGGCATTGCAGCGCAAATTCTCCGGTGAAAGTTAAAATACCTAAATCAGCAAAGAGATTACGACACGAATCTCTAGGTTTAAGACCTAAAATTGATCTGACTGCTCGTTTTTGAAGTCGGAAAATTCTTGCCACAGATGCATTGCCCCAAACCAGTAATCCATAGGTCATGAGACTATGGAAATAAGCAAAATATACCACCCTGGCAGCATCAATCCCACAAAGTTCTCTTACTTTTTTGATGGCATAACAGGCAGAACTCAGTCTACCGGCCAGACAGTCAATATGACCTTTCCATGTTAATTTGGAATCTACTTCGATTTGCTTCGAGAGCCTAAAAATTTTATTGTATTTGTGACTTTAATTCCAATATTTTTACTTACATCGTTGATTACATTTGCATCTACTATGTTTGTAGCTAATGAAAAATTTGTCAAATTAGTTTTAGAAGTGTTTAGTAGAAGATTGTTACACTCAAACCATTTAGTAACTTTTGCAATAACATTGATTATTTTAGATTGAATGATTGAGTGTTTTTATTACAATTAATTAATAGGGAAATGTCATCAGCAAACATGTAAATGTCAATATTATCTTCAATGGTGCATGCACTTATGTCATTTATATAGACTAAAAATAGTAACGGGCCCAAAATGGATCCTTGTGGTACACCAACACGGATATCTTCCTCTTTTGAGGTAGTCCTGTTTACATGTACCACTTGTTTTCGCGATGTAAGATAAGACTGGCATAGAAGAAGATCCGTACCTGCGATACCATACCGTTCGAGCTTGGCTAGGAGGATATCGTGTCTAACACAATCAAATGCCTTGGATAAGTCACAGAAAATACCATAGCTTTTTGATTTAGAATCCAAAGCACCGAGTATGCTTTTGATTATTTCAGACAAAGCATCCGTCTTGACAGCCTTTTCCGAAAACCAAATTGCATTTTGCTCAGTATATTATTCGCGTTAAAAAAATTTTCAAGCCTTACAAACATAATTTATTCGAACACTTTACTAAAAATCGGTAAGAGTGATATTGGTCGGTAATTCTGTGCGTCACCTTTATCCCCCTTTTTGTGGAGCGGAATGACTTTGGCTAATTTGAGTATGTCAGGGAAAGAACCAGAATCTAAACAGATATTTATTACATCGGTCAAAGGGATTGTTATTTCATCGGCAATTAGCCTAATAATTTTCGACGATAAAAGCCAATAATCCGTCGAGGTTTTAGACTTCATACCTTTTACTACTTTGTTAACCTCTGTATAAGTAGCCTCGTAAAATACGTTACTTCTTGATAATGCTAGTTTCTGGTTTATTATAAAAGAATTTACATAATTAATAGCGTGTGACAAATCTGGATGTAACATATTAGTAGATTGATCAGCAACATTAACGAAAAATGTATTAAAACAATTTGCGACTTTTATATTGTCTTGAACTAGTTCTCCGTTAGATAGGCACAACTTGATATCTTCTGTCTCCAGGTCCATTTTTTTACCAGTGTTCTCCCTAATAATAGCCCAGGTGGTTTTTATGATGTTTTTTGAGTGAAGTATTCTATTTTTAAGTGCATTTCTTTTTGCAATAATAGTCACCTGCTTGAAAACTTTACTGTAGGTTCTTACATACTCTTTTAGGTTTTCATCTTTGTGAATTTGTAATTGATCGTACATGGCAAATAGTTTATTTCGTGATATTTTTATACCTTTTGTGATCCAATCTTGTGTTGTTTTTGTAACGGTTTGAATTTTTTTGTGTTCTATAGGTAGGTTAATATTTATTTGTTCTAAAACTTCTTTGAATAAGCAATTGAAATTAGTATAGTCTATTGGTGTCAGAATTTTGTCAAGGGATTGTTTAAGTTCATCTAATCTTTTTTCTGTTATTTTCCTACGTTTACGTATAAGTATGTTTTACATGTTATTTAATTTTTAATAACTGGTATTGACTCCTCTGGCTGTGATTACAGCTTCGAGCCGGTTTGGCATACTGAACACGAGTTTTCGGAGCCGATTTTGGGGAATATTTTTCCATTCTTCATTCTTCTTTTATATACAATATATACAATATAAATAATACATAATTTTTATATATAAGATTAAACTTTCTTTCGAGTCACGATATTTCGTAATTATATCTTGTGTACATAAACAGTTATTGCAATTTTAAAAGTGTGATACTTAGTTTTGCAGGCCAGTGTAGTTTGAACATTTTCACTGGCAGAATGGTTGTAAAGAGACGAAAAAGCCATAAAAAAGGAGAAGCTATTTCAACATTTGCGGGCAAAAATCTCCGCATCAACTTTTGTTTTAGTAGGTACCGATTGCAAGATGGCATCGCGTACACTGTAATAAAAATAAAATTCTCGTTCACTGTAGTAGCTACAATAAGTATTAGATATACCTAGATATGTTTTCTATTGTGCACTTGCCAGACCCATGACCTATCCTACAACAAGGTCAAGAAAAATGTGAGCAAGTACAAGTACAAGTTTCAAATGAGCGCTAAGGGTGAAGCACATCATGTGATGTGCTTTACCCTTAGCGCTCATTGTAGAATTAAAACATAGCACTTGCTTGGAGATATTTTACAATAATACGCAGCATAGGGACCTACACGTTATCATAATTATCATAATACAGGCACCGTTCCCAACCTTCACCTTGAGTAAGTACCTACAATAAGTAGGTACCTACTGGTAATTAGTTACTTCTATAAAATTATTTCATATCTTTAATAATATGCACCGCCAAAAAATAATTTTGATACGGGACCGCCACGACCAACAACATTGGAAGAAAAAATTCAAGAAAAAGTTCTCGTGAATTCTTGTGCTCAAATTGAAAGACGATAGTTATTCCCGCGCTAAACTGTCAAAAGTTGAGAAACTTTGGCGCGCATCTTAGCGTTTGACGAGAAAGGTTACCACAGATAAGATATACATCCACTAAAATCGTGTGATGAGACGTGACGACTATTGGTGATGCATGCTAGCATCGGTCGATAAATCGAGATGCCGCCATTTTTCTCGAGTTATCGAGACGAAACACGCTTCTCGTGCATCACGCATCCTAGCCCTGTTGGCTTAGGTACTCGTAATAATGTTTTTTTAGTTTCGGTTTTTAGGGTTTTAGGGAAGGGTGAAAACGGAACCCTATTACTAAGCCTCCGCTGTCCGTCCGTCCGTCCGTCTGTAACAGGGCTCTATCTCATGAACCGTAAGAGGTAGACAGTTACATTTTCAGAGAATAGGTATTTCTCTTACCGCTATAACAACAAATAATAAAAACAAAATAAATATCAAAATTAGAGGGGCTCCCATACAAAAAACGCGATTTTTTTGCCTTTTTTGCTCTTAATTTGTCGAGGCTGTATCTCTTGAACTACCTCTACAATAGGTAGGCACATGAAACTTTCTATAAATAAGTAACACTTCAACTGTAGTAACAGCAAATACTACAAATGAAATAAAGATGAAAATGTTAAGGAGTTCCAAACAACTAAAAATTTTGATTTCATTGAAAAAGTTGCCTGATTTTTACGGTACGGAACCCTTCGTGTGCGAGTCGATTCGCGCTTGGCAGTTTATTATTTTTGATTCAGTTTTACACTACGAGTATGGAAAACTCTGCCTTTACCAACGAGTATTTTGACGTTTCTATGTCTATCTAACTCTCGCGGTAGGATTTTCTGTAAGATCTAAATGTTTCCCAAATTTTGTATTTATAAAAAAAAAAACAAAAAAATATCAACATAAATTTTAAATGGCAATCAAAACTAGCAAGACCAAAAAAATGTAACCCAGAATTAGACACAAGGCAACTCCCAAGACTAGGCTATTGCAGGTCGCAATAGCATAATCTAGAATAATGTAGACATCTACATTATTCTAGATAACTTATTATATAAAATGTTACATAGAATAATGCAACTCCCGAGATAAGAAAGCGACACCAATCTTCGTTACACTAGCACTTCACAAGCTGATATTGCAGGTTCAAACATAGAGTTCTACATTATTCTAGATTACATTATTCATAGAGTTGCGGAATTGTGCTTGTCTACAAGGTAACATTTGAATGCCACATGTTTCTCTTTGTGATTTGGATTTTACGTCATTCTATCAAATATTGCTCGGAGCTATAGTTTGTCTGTCCTATTTCAGGCACTTTTAACCCTTCTGATAATCGAGGAACGCCTACGTCACTTAAAGTGTTTGTTTTTACTTACGAGTTCTCAAAAGAAAAATAACTAGGCTAAAGGTTTCTTATATACATACATATATATACAACTTAGGAACTGAAGCGCAATTTTGTGCCATTTGGAGTTAAAAGAAACCTTTATTCTTTTAACTTCAAGTGGCACAAAATTGCGCTTCAGTTCCTAAGTTGTATTATTTAAATCTTGTAAATCCATCATGGTTATAACAAAGTCATTTACAACGAGATAAATCATGGCATATATCTCGTTGTAAATGACTTTAGTAGTATTATTTAGTTTTAACTAAATAGATAGAAAACTAGATATTCTTCGTTTGAGTTACTTATCTCTGTAAGAACATCAATCTTGCTCCTTCTCACCGAATACAAAGTGTTATGAGCCCAACAAGCTAACACACAGATTTCCTAAGTCTGAGCTTACGTACTCGTAGGTATGACATATCACGTTATCACCTACCTACCATACTCTGTAAGGTATGTGTAGCGTGTATCTACACTAAAAATATTACCGATTGTATAAATTTTTACAATTATTTTGACAACTTCACTTCACTTGAGTGTATGAACTCTACCTAGATGCTAACAGATGCACGCCAGTAAAAATCTGAAGAAACAAGCTACAGCCGGCTGAAAAATGAAGAACCAGTATGTGAGATTTCGACTCACTCTAAGTATGAACCCCAAGCGTATTCAAAAAAGTTTGGTGTTCTACCTTACAGTGAATCGAGGTTCATACCTCCGACGTGGGATACACTTGCAAAAGAAAATTTCGCGTAACGCCTAACTCATATCATTACGAAACTATTTTATTGTAAATGGAGTGTAACCTCTTTATTAAATTAATTTCTAAGAACCTCTTTACCCTATTGTAAAATCTCGAACAAACCTCTATAAAAAAAACTGTTCAAAATTCGAAATTTTTAAGCAATATGTTGTTCCATTGTTTTATTCAAGAGACTGCATTCCATTTGTTTTAGGGTTTTATAGAAAATCTTGCAACTGTTTTTATTTTAGCAACATTTTTATGTGATATTTAATTAGTGATTGTTGTTTAACGTAATTTTGTAAGTTATTAAACAAAAAAAATATTGTGTGGCTTGTTAAGGTTGACATTAATAGGATATTTTAGTAGCTAATTCCAACAATATTCGGCTGTTTTATTTGTATGCTTTAATAGAATTTAGTAGCTTACAGCAGTTTATTTCTGGTATTTATTTAGCTAGTCAGATAAATATATTTCAGGAAAACTCCGTCCTTATTATTTTTGCCAATATTGTTTGCTTGTAAGTATTTGAAATAAAAAGTACCTAATTAAGTATGTTAGGTTTCTAAAAAACTCATCAAAGTATCATTTAGTCTAGTTCTCATGAGCTACATTATGAATGTATGCGGGTTAACTACGAGCCTAGTTTGTATTGGAAGAACACCAACGTTTCATCACGAAGGAAACGTTAGATACATTCATAATGAATTCGTCAAACTATGAAAGTTTTTATAGTAAAACTAGCTGCTGCCCGCGGCTTCGCACGCGCTTTTGAAGTAGTCTATGTCCGTCCCCGAGATACCTTACCTCCCTGCCAAATTTCATTGAGATCCGATTAGCCGTTTAGCTAGTCACGCCTAAACGGCTAAGACAGACAAATAGACAGACAGACAGAGTTACTTTTGAATATACATATAATATTTGTATGGATAGTTTGTAGCTACTAAAAATATTCAGCTCTGAGAAGAAATATCACTAGGGATAGCACAAAGTATTGTAAGAACTTCTATATAGTAAATAACAAAACTACTTAGGTACAATTACAACGTTTGTTAATATAGATAATAATAATAATCATTTATGTAAGCCAACGTAAGAATAGTACAGATGCTAAAACGAATTCTAAGGCCATAGATAAGAACATAACATTTACCTTAGCTTACCTCTGTAGAGATTTTTAAAGGCAAGCAAATTGGATAGGAGTTTGGTTTGTTTGACATTCAATTAGGAGTTGGTAAAAAGCGAAGGGATCCTGTAAAGAGATAAGCCAAGTCCATTCAATCCGCCCTTATCCCTTGTAACGACGACGTCCACAATACTGGGGATTATGCTTTTTTTTTGTTTATGTAGGTAAGTATTTGGTTGGGCTATAATTGAACTGAACCTTATTATTTTTGGATAATGAAGTTCAACGGCCTTATTTATATTTTGAAATTATTAAGTTTTGTATTTGGATTATTGATTAGTTTTCTGAATTCTGCGAAAGCATCTTTAATGTAAGTACATAATAAACTAGGCATTGTGACTATTATGAGTTCAAGTAATCATCTAGACATCGAATATTAATTTCATTAAGGCACTACACACTAGGTGACATTTGGACATTTTCAAACATTCTGAACTTAGTTTTAATTCTGTATATTGATCACAGAGAAACATCATTTAACATTCATGAACCTTAGTACGGTAAGGTAAAGTACATTGATAGTATGAAATAACCGACTGCAATTAGGTGGTCCGTTTCTGGATCTTCTGCATTTATACCCACAAGGTGAACCGATGACCTGGTGAAGGTCGCAGGAAAATGCTGGATGCTGGAAGTGCAGGACTAGTCATTGTGGCGATCTGTTGGGGAGGCCTATGTGCAGCCGTAGACTTATTTCGGCTAAAATGATTACAAATAAATATTCATATTCAATAAACATTCTTACCTTCTATTTTATAAAACAATTCTCCATTCAACCTAACCTATGTTATTAAACCCTACCCTGGTTTCCAGATGAGTTCTGCGAGGAGTACCCTCACAGCCTGATCCCCACGCCAGGCTACTGGATCGAGTGCTCGCGTCAGAAGATAGCCACGGACACAATATGGGACGAGTCGGAGTCGGAGCATGATAGTGGACCGGACCGGGATAATGGAGACAACGGTGAGTTCCATCTTTGTTAGACAATCGACAACTGAGCTTCAAAACATTGATGATCAGGCCAAAATGCAGCTTATACTTTCGTAAAATAAATAGACAGGCCCACACCAAGAAGGTCCCTCAAAATAACAAGTCTAAATAATATCATCTATAAAGCACTGCTACCAACAACAGTGTTCCACCAAAAGAGGGGTCCTCAAACAGTGATTTATATTACATTGTTAATTCCTACTGAAAACTACTGTCAGATCCCTGGCCACATCCATCAGTTCATACGTCCGGTTATTTTTAGAAAACTATTTTAGATCACGTGCAATTATTTAATTATTCATGAGAATCAGAACTTAACCTTATTTCAGATAATCTGTCCTGAAATCTTCAATGAATGTTTTTATATCCTAAACACAAAACACCTCATTTAGATAGGTAATTGGTATTTCCGCATGTACTCATACATATCCGCTAAGCCACGCAGGAAACATAAGCCAAGAACTACGTTTTACACTTACTCGTATATACGAAGTAATTTATCACTAGAATGCGAAAAAACTGTACTGGGGTCTCTCAGAATACGCACAAATTTATGAAAGACATTTGAAGAAAGGGTAAAACTTTTATGCTATGTAGGTTACGTGGTTTATGAGTGACAGGTGATCCTCAGACACGGGGAGGTGAGGCGAACGCCTCGCTATTTCCGTCAAATGCTCAGGATAATAGGATTGGATTCACGGGAAAGTGTAAAATTGAATTTTCGCCTTATGTCATGTCACGGCCAGCGAGACAAGGGGAAAGTCATTTTTGTAATTTTGTGGACCTTTTAGAAAAGTAAGAGTTACTGAAACTACCAATGAGTTGCTCTACCCTGGTTTTCTCATGCTCAAAAGTAATACAAAGAGCTTTTTCTAAGTTAAAAATGGTGCTAAATTAAAATCAAGAAAGCAGCAAAAAAACTTCTTGTCATTCTTCTCAAAAATCTTTTCCCTTGTAAATTTAAAATAATAATAGGTTCCTACTTACCTAAATTACTAAAAACCTATAGGTGCTGTCAATGCTAAGGTGCTTTTAAAGTTTCTTAAAATGGGCTTATAGGCGGGCGGGCGGCTGGCAGAGACGGGCGGGCAGAATTCATTGGCAGCCCTTTCAAGCTTTTTGCCAAAAGTAAAGCAGGTTGGAAAAGGCTTATGCCATTTTGAACTACGAAGCTTTTAATAATCCTGCATTATTTATTACATATTTGATTTATGCCAATGTGCTTTATAAAGTTAACTTTAAAGTTTTGAATTAGAAGGTTTAAAGGTGATGTAGATACTTTTATGATTTATGCTTTTAAACTGTGAGATTTGTGTAGTATTTTTAATAAATAACTGCTGTCTTTGCCCGCGGCATCACCCGCGTAGAATTTACGTCGTTTTTTTTTAGCGCCGTTCCCTAATTCCACTTTTAATATATATTGCGTGTTTAAAAAAACTATAAACCGACTTCAAATTCCGGTAAATAGGATTCATCTATGTTCACGTGCAAAAAATTGGGTTTACACTTCGATAGCGTGATCTAATTTTCCTAGTGGCGACATCTAGTTATAGTTGAAGACTAATTTAGTTTGATGACACATGGATTTGATGACACATGGATGAAACTGTTGACGCCTGTTGCCATGGAAACCATTAGGTGATAGTGAAATTATAATGTGATGATGTTTTACAAACCTACGTATTACGGAGGACATAGCAATCCCTCGACAATCAAACATAGGGACAACCTCAAATTCAGTCTTTATACAACAACGAAAGAATCATCAAAATCTATTTAACGATTGGCGCAGATATCACCAATATTGTTGTAGCTAGTCGTGATTCTTCAAAAACATTATGTTGTTTTTTAAGTTTTACGTGATAAATACTAATCCCTAGGGAATAAAATTTTTATGGGACCACCTCGGGATAAAGTACTATACAATAGTAAAAGAGGCAGCAAAATCGGTTAACCATGTTGTCAAGTGACATACATACATTTAAAAAGAACCTTCTCCTTTTTGAAGTCGGTTAACAAAAGTAGCATAAGTTACCCGCTATAACATCAGCTATCTACCAGTGATTTCCTAGTCAAAGTCACATAAAAATCGTTTCAGATGTTTCGGAGAATAGCCAAAACATTAATAAAAACAGCCAAAAAAAAAATTTCTATATTTTGCTATAAGTACTTACCGTGTAGTATAGTTTCGTAAGCATTTAGTAAAAATCTGTTAAATAACAGATATTTACAGAATTCTACAAAACTAGCTGATTTTACCGTCCGGCGGCAACAGATACGATGATTATATGAGATAGATAGATGGGATCATACGCTGCTGAAGGTCAAACAAGCACAAATTCAAAACCTACATAAAGTCAACACGCACAAAGTCAAACACGCACAGTTATAGAAGTATCTAGTTGTGTAGGTAGCTAATATATTTCCATACGAGTTTCTAAATACATACGAGTGCAATTATTCTGAACAGCATCTATTCATACAAATGGGCACAGCTGCTTTTGAATCCATTCAACACATACTTCAATTCAGTGAAATGGGTAGGTAGGTATTAGGAGTCGCTGAATAGGTGCCTAATTTTGCATTGAAACGCTAACCCTATCTACACCGTGATGAATGTGCGTAATTAAAGTCGCTAAAAAGGCAAACTTATCGGCACAGATATTGAGCCATCAGCGGAGAGAACACATGGTGCATTTTTTGATAGGTTTGAAGCAAAACAAAATCCGTCAAGTGCGAGTGAACTCGCGCGCCGAGGGTTTCGAACGTTTGTTAATTATACAAATATGTATATACTGAAGGTACCGGTTAGAGACTATTTACTGCTATTTAATGAATGCCTAAAAATAGTAGGTTCTACCTACATTTCAGATGGATCGCTCTGCAAACTTTGGAGATAGGAGGAATGGGTAATTTTAAGATTTTTTTCATAATATTTCAAAAAGTATGAAACTTACAGAAATTTCAAAAACTCTTTTGAAATGTACAAATTGATGCCTTTCATTTGATACACCAATCCCTCTTGCACCATTTTTGAAAATTATTCTCCCCTTTTTTAACATTTTTCCAAAAGTGTTGTTCTGACAGACTTCCAAGTTATTTTTCCTGAATATAATTCCATATCTACAAACGCTACATACATTTCAGATGTATTCGTTTGTAGATATGGCTCTGCAAACTTCGGAGATTGAGGAGTATTGGGTAATTTTTTGACCTTTTTTTAAATATTTCGAAAAGTATGAAATCTACAGAAAGTTCAAAAACAATTTTGAAATGTACGAATTGATACCTTCCATTTGATACCTCACTTGACCTTGTAGGTCTCTTTGAAAATTTTGCATCGCATTTTCATTTTCGATTTAATTTTTTACTTTAAATCGCACGCACGAAAGAAGGATGGTAATATCCGACCCATCCCGAATAAAAATAAACAAGGGCCGTGCAGACATGTTATAACCACTGCCGGATTTGTTATGTTTTTATAGATTTTCTAACAATCATTTACATTTTTAGAAGCAGGGAGTCAAAACAATATATTCCTATTTATATTTTGGGCGAGAAAGAAACGACTGGTAGCCAACATAGCTTAGAAAGTGACTTCCTTTGTGACTGTCAATGTCAAAGTAAACCAAGTAACACATAAAGCGGGCGGCGCCATAAAATAAAGAAGTTGAAGTTGAAAACAAATTGATAAAACGGCTTTCTCTCATCTTCTGATTATCGTACGACTGGACCAGCCAGCTGGCCAGCTGTCTGCCTACTTTTTCTAGACGCGACGTGCAGCAGGCAAAAGAACGGTTGGGTGTGGCTCACATGTAATGAGCATAATCTGGTACCTGAGTTATGCAAGACATTAACCAAACCTTCAACCACTAGCTGCATTATTGGCCAGCCTTCTAATTTAATGAATAATTATTGACCTGGATTTGCAATGCTTTGCTATTTATATAGTATAGGTACTGTGTGATCAATAAAATAGCAAAGTACAAACATGTTTTTAAATACCTATCTTTAATAGCCGTTGGCACAATATGTTTTTTTAAATAATGATGGTTTTTAAGGTTAGCGCAATATACGTAAAAATGCGTCTGTCTATCTACAGATACATACATTGCGTCCTGTAGATACATTTTTATTCATACAATTAACCTACTTACTATACCATCGATACAATTATGAGTCTCTAACAGGCATAACCTACAATAACTTTTTTCTCCCAACTTGTAAAAGGTTTATTCTATTGATTTCGTAATCCTTAATTTATGTTTTATTCATTTTAAAAGACCTGGGTAATGCACGGCGCCAAAAAAGTTGGTTCAGCAGATATATGGAACCTTGCCATTCTTCTTTATTATTATTTTAAATTTCAAGTCAATATGCTGCGTTGGTGGCTGAGATATTAAAGAGGGGGAAAAGGGCAGACAAAGCGAGACTGGGTTTCGAAACCGATCGAACAAAATCATTAAGGTAAACGCACATTCATATTTATGTGGAAGGAAGATTAGACACTTTCGACAAGCTCGACCGACACATATCTCACCTATTATTTATAGGGGAATTATAAGTCAAGCCGCAGATTTTTTTTTTGCGCCACGGTAACTAACCTGTGATTTTATATCTAAACCACGGGAAAATAAAATAATTCGCCTTGTTTTAAATGCCACCTGAATATTCCAAAGTAAGCGTCAAATATATAAAGAACAACAATTATTTTTACTTGTCTCACTGCTTTAGATAGCTATATAGATAGATAAATTATACTTTATTCATCACCTTATAAAACAGATAGTACTAATTAAATACATTATATTATTATACATGCATTACTTTAAACATCATCACCTAATTTACTAACTCAGCCACGGATTTTACAACCAACCAACATTTTACGTTTTACAGCTTCAGCATATGTTCCTCAAAAAATATAAGTTCATGCTTCAACTAGAAAGCATCATATCTCATAATTTAGCATGTCAAATAATACATCGTATTCTTTTATAATGAAAATAGGGACTGCACGATCTGTTTGGCGCGAGTGAGACGGGCGCCACCGGCCTTCCACCAGTCTTTTATTTTGTTTCAATAAATAAATAATAATAGATAATGCTAGACAATCCACACAGCATCATCTAGAGCCCCAAGCTAAGCAAAGCTTGTGTTATGGGTACTAGATGACTGTTATTAATACAATATATTACATAGAAACATATATTTATTATACATAGAAATACCTGGAACACCCGGAACAAATATTTATTTGCAGGTCATACAAATATTTATCCCAAGGCGGGAATCGAACTCGCAATCTACAGCGTCGCAGGCGAACCTTCGGCCCCTGCGCCACATCGGTCGTAATGGTCACGGAGCAGATACAGAGAGGAGGCGGCCTAAGCAACTGTGCACTTTGATTATCAACCAGGTCCTGACGTCATCACAGTAGGCGTGGCTTTAGTCAGTGCACTGTCGGCGTTCGTCCTGTGCACAGCTTTCTCAACGGGGCAACAACACGAATATAACAAAAAGACAGGGCCGTAATTAGAATCCAATTATTTTACCGATTGTACCACGGCTATGCTTCATCAATGGAAAGTACCTTAAAAAAATATGAAATACCCAGGAAATAAAATAAAGCCTCCTTTAAATTAAATATTCTATGTACATTATTGAAAGGACTTTCCCTCCGTGAGACAATATCATACGTGAAGCCCACCCGTGAATTAAATTTTTATTTATGTATGTTCTAGATTTTCATCCGAAGAGAATCTTTAACAGCAATGGATCACAAAAATTATTAGACAAGACTGGACTCCGACAAAATAAACACTTTGTTCTTGCGGATTGTGGATTGTCCAGCATTATTTATTTATTTTCCATTTTAATGATAAAGGCTTCTTAGTGACAAAAAAAGGCGACATGCTTGTTTACTCCCTGGTACGACAATTCTGACTACGTCCCTGTTACACACTACACTTAATGACATCTATTTATTCCTATTGATCTGTACATTGGTTAACATGTAGCCACTCTGCAAAAACTTAAAATAAATATTGGTAATTATCAAAGGACAAAAGGACCTTTTGCAATATGTTAGTCTATTTCCACCTCTATGCATCTGTTAACTACAATAGCAGCAGCACCCACGTGATATTGCCATACCTTCTCCATTCATGTAAGTTCATGAAACAGTGGCTTCTTTGTATAGACTATGCTTCAGTGCCTTTCAAAGAACTCTTGGTTCGATGCACTAGAGATAGACAAGGGTAGACACAATAGATATGAAGCTATGTCTAGCTAGTATTTATTCAATTCGATAACCTTCTTCATGCTTTGTTCTTTAAATATTTATAATGGGAACAGCAAATCTGCTTTTCCCCATAAAATGTGTAAATTCCACGCTACAATATAAGTACTGCAGCGTGATGTGCCCCTATATAAAAAAAGTACTTTGGTATACATCAGCAAAACGTTTTGAAGTGCAAGTACAAGCTGATGCATTATAAAAAATTCTACTTGTGACTTGCAGCCATTAGCATAATAAATGTTCAGGTAACTGCTCTTTACTGTCTGAAAACACCACCGATCCGCAAACAAGCACGACAGACAAGTTCGAAACGCATTGGTTATGCAAAGAGCTTCACCGGGGTACCTCGGGCTTCGCCACACACACGACTACCCGGGCACACGTTTGCTTTTACTTTGTTAGTTGCACTCGAACCTTAGAACTTGCCTTAAATGGTACAGAATACCACTTTTGCTATTCAATTGTGTGCAGACAGATTAAGTTGTATTGAAAGATGAGATAGAAAATAGTATATTTCTTTAACGGCATGGAAGTTATAGGTACCCACGCTTTGAAAAATATTTTCGTACATAATTTCGGTTCCCTCACGAAGCAAATCAAAAGTAAGCAAGAAACTTTTTCACTAGAGTTGCAAAAGAGGGAGATAATTATTTGTTGGTATATATTTTGTTCTCGAGTCTGCTCCCAGGAGGTTCATAGTAAACTGGAAAAGTTTTTCACGTTATAAATTAACGCGGATTCACCAAAACTTGGGGCCTCTTCTGCTGAAGAGTTAATGGATATCCTCTCAGCGATCATTTCTCTTACTTATTTGTGAAGGGCGTCTCTTAGACAGGGCCTTTGAGGAAATTCTAGGAAACTAGAAGCAATCAAACTTAGCACAGCATTCCTTTCACCATTTTCAAGGCCTTGTGTTTATAACTAAAGACCATGAAAAAGCGTATATCATAGGAAGGGGATCGTCTTATTCTGACGTACCTACCTTTATTTATTCCTCCGGTAAAGCAACACTTGATTTTCGGCAGCAGCATCAAGCAGGTGTGCCTTCTCGCACCCTATAGTTAACAAATCATTTCAGAAAGCATAAATCCAGTGCAGAAACAGGACGAAGTGCAAACTCTATCCATCGATGTCTCATTCGGTACACATTTTCAATTTATCTGGCGCAATCGTCAGATCGGTGGCAGATCTTCGGCGCCCGACGCGGCGTCTCCGTGTAGACTTACGTGCGTCACTATACAAATAGAATCGCCTGCCACAAGGTAGATACCTCATCATCGTTATAAACCTAATAAACTAAGTTTAAGGTAGTAAGCCCGTATTTACTTACCCACTTCTGGGCATAGCCCTCCTCCATTCTGTGCCACAAATTATTGATCTTATGCTGATAGTATCCAAGCTTTGTTGGCCATACATATATATAGCCGAAACTTGTGCCGGTGGTTCCTAGATTAATAAATGTTGCAACTCTGAATGTAAGACACTAAAGCAGGGACTTAGGAATCTTTTGGTTTTATACAGGGTGGATTTTTTCGAAGGGGCAGTAAGGGCCAGGTAACCGGTGTTGCTGCAGGAAAATTGTCTTAGGAGACTATCCATAATTTGAAGAGAAATGTTCATCCCCATTCACGGATTTTCAAAAATAATTACAGTTATCAAGAAAATGGGCATTTTGCACAAAACTTTTTCGATGCCTATCGATCCTGTTTCTTATACTGATCAAAAACTTCTATCGAACCAACTACCAACTAGGTTGGAGTACTAAAAAGTCAGAAATCGCAAAAAACGTTTCCATAGAGTTCCATAGAGAGTTTCCATTCATATATTTTGTAGGAAATCATCGTCTTGCCTCGAAAACCTTGTGAACCTAAAATACGAAAAAAACTTTAACAAAAAGAACTGATTACATAGATATGTAAACAAATCAAAAATGTCGTGTGAAATTTTGATTATGTATTTACTTTAACTAGACATTTTTCTACGTAATCAGTTTCTCTGTTGTTTTTTTTATGTTTGTTTAGTATTTAAGGCTTTTTTTATTTATTAACTATTTCAGCTTGTTACCCTTTGTCCGCAAATAAATGATTTGATTTGATTTAATAAGAAAGCAAAAGAAGCATTCTGATTGCATTAATAAAACTCCTAATTGTTACTCAAATTCATACATTTTTTGGGTCTTTTTATAGAGCTTTAATACCGCCGCGAATGAATGCCCTGGCTTGTCTTGCTCGGAAGTCCACCCTTATCGTCAGCCCTATTCAGTAGTCACGTCATGTGTAGGTATCTACCCAATACTGTAATGGCAGGGTGACACAGAAAGACTGGGTCACCCTGCCGTTCCAGTAGCAATCGCTGTCCATTCTATAGTTGTATATGTGAGAATCGCTTTTCACTATAATTATGACGTCATAGTCGCCACTTTGAAACTGTGCCAAGACATTAAAATACTTATACCTACCGATTTTTGTTTTAATAAGTCCGTTGTGGGAATTCAACAATTCACGCAATTGCGCACTGCACTTTCCTAGTAGGCTTTTCCATGGAACTTAATGCCAACAAACTTGAAGCTTACAATCAATCTGCCCTTATTCAGCGGAAACAATGACCTGGATATGAGCCAGTGATTGTGATTTCTAGGTTCTATTCATTCAAGATTTTAGCAATAAAAAAATTTTATTGCAGTGGGTGAAATGATGTCCTAAGTCTAATTTTTTCGAATTCCGCGGAATTCGAAAAAATAGTAGAGATAACCTTACGTTCGCGTAACTATTTCTAAATTGGATCTATTGGAATCGCCTTCTTTTGTAAATGTCCTTACATTTGGGTCATCAATCACATGCCGGTGATACATTCTTTTTTGTAGACGTTGAATGAGCACTTAGCAGATGAGTCAGATAATATTTTTATATAATTTTGGCAATAATGCTTTTGAGAAGAATGCTCAAACTCTACTGAATAAGTAGTTACTAGAAAATATTTTTATTACGTCTAGGGAATAAAGTAGAACCAGAGAGAAGTAGAGTGAAGACCTACATAGGCCCGTATTATCAAAGCTTACTCAGTAATCGATCTATGCTTGAGTAAAGTTTATGCCACAGAAAAGCGTTATTCAAGCATATATCGATGACTGAGCAGTCTTTCATAATACGGGCCTAAGACACGATTCTATGGTTCCGTGTAAAATTATTTGTTGTTTTTTCAAAGTTGGTGATAATGAAAAATGTGAAATAGTAGGAGGTAACCTAACCTAGGTTGTAACTTTATAACTTACTTTTCGCCGCCAAAAGAAAGTGCTGGATGATAAAATAGGTGCCATTATTCATAATGTGCTCTGACACCAATCCTTATTGCAACTTTATCTTTACAAGTTCATAAGTTTGTGCCCAGCTTTATACAAAGGCACTTTTATAGGGGATAGGAACCTTAACATTGCAGCAGTAGCTAATTGGGTGCCTCACTTAAAAATTTTCACAATCTACCTTTATGTTTCTGGACAGTTTAAATTAAATACCATACCAAGATTTGCAGGGAAATATTTTTTGTTTATATTACCGTTCAGCCAAGGCAAGATAAATGCGATTATATTTGTACCTACCCTATATCTTGCCAACCAGCGGGGCCTGCGAATGAAGGGGGATTAGCCAGAAAGTGTTGCTCACTGATTATGAATTTAATATCCAACAGGAATGAAAGCTGTGCTTAAAAGCTCAGTTTTGTGATTTGTGTACGAAATAAGTATCTAGGCAGAGAAATTATTAATTTCAAACATTGACATTATCGTTATTATGTCATCTTTTGCCCTAAGGGCTTTGGGTATAAAATCGTAAGGTATAAAAATAACTATAGGTACAACAATCGTATATGCGGGAAGCCTTGCTTAATAAAGCTTTTAAGTAGATAATTTAAACGGGGCTTAATTTAATTAACAGCTTGTGGATTCAATCAACAAATTCAAATTCAAACTCACGAATTAAAGAATATTAGTAACAGTTTTCGGTTTGCAAGGATTTGAAACTGAACCGACTATTTGTGTTTCGTAACTCATCAACTATGAAAATACATAATTTTAGGATAAAAAGTGCTCGAACTGTTTTCCGACTACCTAGAGCGGAATGTGTAGGGGGAGGTATATCCCTTTACCTTTATCCAAGTGCGGGATCCTGCGGGCCCACTGTTGGGTCAGTGATCAGATAAGATTAGTCTAATCTGATTAGACTGATCGAGTCTAAATCAATTTCTTAGACAACTATCTAGAAAAAAAACTAATTGTTTCTAAAATATTGAAAAACATTCCTCGTACCTACCCACTAGATACTTAATTAATTATGAAATATCCAGAGTATGATATCATCTGACATGGCTTAGGTAGGCGGATGGCAGCTTATTATACAAAACTGTCGTTCCCTGTCAACTAAATAGGTAATTTTAGGCAGAATACCTATCACCGCAATACTGTGTTTCGGCGGGATTGTGTTTCGTAGCAATTTGGCCTTTGGTGACGCTGTCAACTCACCTCACCTATGCTAACAGACTGATGGAAGATCGAATATGGCTCGATGGTTGGATAGAGGCAATAAGTTTCCAATGTGGCTGTTCGTGTTATTGAAATTAATTGGGTAAGGTTCTCACTAACGGTCTACGTTTTAGTTATTTGTACCAGTCCATAGATTTGTTTTAGAGGCATTTTAGGTTTTAGGTTAGGTAGATCTTGTAAAACTAGTCTTAGGGAGGTAATCGATAGGTTCTCATTTCAGAAATATAGTTCAGAAAAGTCAAAACTATATCTATTGAGATATTGATTAAAAAAATGCAAGACTATAATGACAATTATGTAGAGTAAGGTGAGGAAATACCCTTAAATATTTTCCGTGGTAAGAAACTTTTAGATTTTCGTAGATGCTCATAACATTATCTGTGAAGAAAATCCATAAGTCGGTAGATGTACTAAAGCATCATAATATTCCAAGGAAAAAGGGTTACATTTTGAAATTTAATCTCCACAAGCAAACCATTTGCCAGACTTAAATTATATTGCAGTAGTGTGAATGTCGAGATAAGGAAGGCTTACGACTGAAACAAAGATGGCTCCACGCAGGCAATATTAAATTTCATTGTAATATTTCCACCCATGCATGCAAGAATGACGTGGTAAGCTAAGCTTAGCTCTGACGGGCGACATGAGCTGATAATGGTGCAGCTTCGTGATACACCCACATATCCACACAGGGTTATCTTCTTGAATGTGTAACCTAAAGGTTTTATTGCGACATTCTATTGATTGTTTTTAAACATCTCCTAAAAACAGGTAAATATGAAATCAAAGATAAGGAGATAGATATATTTATAATAAACAACTATAGGTACTTACAAATAAATTATAATAAGAAGAAACAAATGAAAACAATAAAAATTCAATCAAAATCTCATAAGCAGTACGAATGTATGCAAATCAGCTGAAAGAGGCATGTGTGTCACAATCACAAGACACGCAAAAAGTTATAAGTGTTAATTAGTACATATATACTAATTAACACTTATAACTTTTTGCGAGCTTTTATCACAATACATTTTTTTCAGTTATACTCAGGTATAACTGAAAAAAATGTATAGTGATAAAAGCTTAATAATAAAAAAATACATCTCCTCGCTTCTCCATCAGATTGGGCGTCTGACAGAATGCTACATGCAAGAACATGAATGTTAATGCCAAACCTAAATATATGATAGTGAATGAGAAAATTTATTGTAGATAGGCTAAACCTATAAGAAGTTGAATGTTATAAGGTGTTTATTAGTGACCCGATATGAACCAAAAAATAAATAAAATATCTTCTTTTTTCTCGCCGGAAAATAATATTATTACCGTAAATTTTGTTTGTAAGTCGTTTGGCTCGTTTTAGCAGCTCGCACTCCAATGCCATTGTTTATTTACCACGAGGAACTGAAATGTAAAAACTGTGCTATCAGCGGCTAAATTATGTATGGCAATGTCTCGAATAAATGGCGCTGACGTGAACATGAATTATTTGGGGCGATAAAGCTTTATTTTCTTTTGCACTTCGAATGCGGCTATTAAAGCTGAGTTTTAACTGGAGACCTTTATGTTTTAATATTTTTACGATGCGGTCGAATTATTGCGTGCGTGATACCTCGTCCTAAGTAGTCTGGTTGGAAATTAGCTACAAAAACTCGGTTGCGGGTAGATGCCGCACAGGGCAAACTTTGTGTGATGTGGTGCGCGTTGCGAGAGTTTCAAAGATTAGCAAAATATAAGCAACTCATAAATAATTTAATGAATAGACTTTAGCGAAAACATTAGTCTTTTGATGTTTATCGATAAAATTAGTAGATGAACGGTTTACGATCTTGAATGATAAACAGAGTGCAGAATAGAAACATTGACTTTGATCCTTGCATGCCACCTTATACATAACTATTAAAACCTTTTTACTAACAGATAAAAATCGCTCAGGATCCCTCGATGAAGCCGCCGAGGACAGCAGTGAGAATGGAGGCAGCACGCCCAAGAAGAAAACAGCCATAGAAGAGCAATGGGAGCGATCGGGCGGCTTCGAACTAACCTCTGTCGAGCAGGAGACTTACGAACGATACTTCTACGGTTCCGAACATTGGAACTATTTCACCAACGACGAGGACCTCGGTCCGGTCATCCTGTCGATCAAGCAGGAAACGCTCAACGGAAGGGACCAGTTTAGGTAAGATTCCGCTTATCAAAACATTATTAATGTTATAGCGCTACTGTCCCATCCAATAGACTATTGATTATGGTTTATTTAGGTTCACTTTATTGTGTCGTAACTTCGAATGATCCTGTATATTAAATGAGTAATCTAAGAGGCTGTCGCCAAGTTACCTACGTTATCTGCTCAATCAACT
Source organism: Eupithecia inturbata (assembly GCA_963662085.1). Classification (NCBI taxonomy): domain Eukaryota; kingdom Metazoa; phylum Arthropoda; class Insecta; order Lepidoptera; family Geometridae; genus Eupithecia; species Eupithecia inturbata. The sequence goes on from OY759187.1 coordinate 7,456,617, forward strand.
AATTGTTCAGTTACTGAAGTTCCCCATTATCTTTCCGCTGAATATTTAAGTTAATAAATAATGAAGCTATCGACAAACAGTCCCATAAAGGCGAATACAATATGTATGTATGACCCAATCAATATATTCTGAGACAGCAGCTGAGACATCATCAAACAGCGCTCATGAAACTTTATACCAAACCGACGAAATATGTCAAATCGAATATCACGTCTGCGGATAGCTGTGATGGAATTTAATTAAATATGATTAAATTAAAACGACGACGATAGCACGGCGGGAGGTTAGCAAAATATTAAATTCCTACGATGCCACCTGGAACTTAGTCGAGTTGTATTAAAAATATTGTTTTAATAAACCGGATAAGAAAAAACGTATAGACGAACTGAGAACCTCCTCTTTTTTGAAGTCGGTTAAAAATAATTACTTTACAAAGAAACGAAAGAATCAAGTAGCTTAGTTATGAAGCTTTTTGTCGTGCGTGCTTTTTCGAGAGCAATCATTTAAATGAACATGCATCCAAAGAATCTTCGAAAGGATATTGAAATTTCAACAATTGTCTGACATTTTCAATTAAACTTTCCATGACACTCCACTTTCATGTCCTGAGGTTGCAGGTGCAACTTGTGCTGTCAGCCTACCTAAAGCTTAACGATTAACGTTACAAGTTTTCCAATAAAACGTAAAATCTTCTCTCTAGATTAAGTATCAACCTACCATTCTCTTGTTCTTTTGGATTGCTTCAACTTCATAAGCACTTTAGGACCGATAAACATTCCAATTTTATCATGATCCTGATCCAATCCAAGCTCAAGCTCCCTGTCATCATCTTAATCAAAAATAGCGACCATAACAGGGATGTACCATTGTAAAACTGAAAGGTCCTCAGTAGACTGTTTGTGGGTGCCATAATTAACTGCCCTCTAACGGCCGTGTGACCTCATCGAGTTTACTTTCGCGTCCCTCTCGTAAAGTAAGAATTCAATTTGCATAATGCTGTACAGGCAAGGTGTGAAGTCGCCATTCATTACATACATTGTTTGACTCAGAACATTATCACATCTCTCGCTCAAATACCTTTATTTCCTTCCGACTTAACAGGACTCGGGCGTGTCCAAAAGAGTACTGTCCTGTATTATCTGACATTTCAGTTAATATCAGATAAATAATAGAAATGTCAGATAAGTATTTCCTGTATTTCAAATTACGCTCGAAGCGGTGATTTTGTTGCTCAATAATTTGGCGTGTTTTACAAAAACTTAAAACTGATTTCAAATACCTGAATATTATTTATTGTAGCAATATATTGGGTTTGGAACCCGGAACACTTAAATCGCGTTATAATTCGAGGGTCTTATTTAGTTTGATGCGCTATTTCGTATAGAATATTTAGTCCAGCGTATTTGCATATAAAGGATGATTGGTAGCTGGGTGCAAAGCTTCAAGGCGAAGCTAGAATGGACCATTTCGAACCATTTGGCCATGGTTGTCTAAAACGAAGTCTCGGTATTGTTTTTTTTTTCGAATTGTTTTGGTTTTTGGAGAGAAAACTCAAAATTCAACAGTTTACTGCTAATACTGCCAGTTTAAACAATAAGTGAACTGTTTTTTATTTTGTCATATGAGTGTAAACTATCTAACAAAGTATGTCCTAGCTATCTGTGGCTACGGACATTTTTTTTACAGTCATTTAAAGTTCACGAAAATTAGATTTAAGAAAACCGTTTATAGACGCCATTTTAAAATAAACAACATGGTGTTTTTTTTTTGGTCCAGCTATATTTATATTATGTCATTATTGATTATTGATTGCTCTCTCTCTCGAGGTATCTATTACGAAGATAGCTTGCACGTCATTGGTATTAGAGCTTACAACCAAAATGAGGGCGAACATTTCAATTTGCAGGCTGACGAATAAACATTTTCGTTTGAAATCACTGATTTTTAATGTTCAACACGACTGCCGCGGTTCCTTAACTTTTATGGCACCACCTCGGAGTCATTCTCTATAGAAAAAGTTAAGAATCAGCAAATTTGGTTAACAATTGGAGTAGATATCAAGTAACGAAATTTATATAAAATCACCTTGCAATTGACCAAAGACGTGTAATGTGCAATTCATGACGTATCAAGGTGCCGGTTTCCAGGCTGGGTCAGGTGGTCACCTCCTTCCAAAATGCCGATTGCGTTTGCATAGAAATCCAGCTGCCGGGCTATGAAGTTAATCTACCTGCAATTTCATGTCCCTCTGTAGATTAATCTAACAGCCCCTGACTTTGCCCCTGACCCAGTTTATTTCCTTTAACGGTTTTTAAGTAGATTTGTCTAAGTAAACCGATATACTTAGACAAATCTGAGTTAATTTGCTTACATACTGTAAGCAATACGTTTGCACTTATTTTCTTCTTTCTCTTTGCTATCTATTTACTCAAATAGACAATACCTACAATACAATACAAAAATACTTTATTATCCTTTTTCCTTCGTTTTATTTCCATTAATGCTTTTTCTTTTTTTAATAACTCTTCATTTAGCTTTTTTGTAGACTCCTTGTTATGCGAGTATATCTCTTTGCTACAATGATTATAAGTAACAGAGTCACATTAAGCATCGTAATATACCTAGATCCTTACAGCTGTATCCCCTAGTTTTACACGCGAGTGCTGAATAACCCAATTTTTTCACGAGAAAGAAAATACAGCCAAACTTCACTCGACAATAAGAATGTTCCATTGCACTCTCCATTACTTGAGTATAACATACACAATTCAGGACCAGTACAAATTGTATTTCTTTGCTCGAATAGTCCGCGCACCATCTGAAACACTTATCTACTTCCATAACTTTCGCTCTCATTCAAGTTAAGACGTTGTCTGTGGCTTGTCCAAATCATCGTGATACCTTCTAATTTCCAAAACTAGACCCTATCGCTTTTCTAGGTATTAATTTATAATTTCAACGCTAGAAGCCGTTCAAGTTTGATTATGAAAGTTACATAAATAAAGGTCAGAGGTTTCAATTTTCAAATAATCTAAGTTGGAATAATATCTGCAGATTATTTTATCTACCTTCTGAGAGAAGTCGTTGAAGCAGATGAAATGTATACTGGTATTTTTAAAAGCATTATGCATGCTCATAAGTATTCAGGAGAGCATAATAAGCATAATCCTAAGTAAGTTACGCTTAATAAGAGTGAGTTTATAACCTAAGCTAATGAAACCTTTAAAAAGGACAAATTGCCTTTTAACCAAACTTCCGTTAAGTTAATTAGAATCTGTCATTATGGTAATGCAACAATTAAGCTCTTACTTCTCCAGACGCAGACACACCTCCAAAAATTTAGCTTCTATTTCTTTTGTCGTCAAGATTTTAGAGATTTTTTGTAGTTCACCAAGACTGTGTCTGTATAGGGTTCCGTATTAATACAATGTTTATTTCTATCTATTTGATAAAATTAAGGCCATCTAAATCAATAACAAAAAGTGTAGAAATGCAGAGAAAATAAACTCTAAGAAAATATTTACTGATTAAGTACCTTGCTTGCTGTCTTCGCATTTCTTTCCATGCCCGTCTGGGAATTTTTTTTGGGTATTTCGTATGATAATTAGGAAGAGATAAGACATGAAACCTAATTTAAAACGCTGATTTGAAGGGCTTATACTTTCTAGCTTTGTCCTTCAAATCTGTAACGAATTCTATCGTTTATACAGAGCACATGAGATAATTAAATAAACGCCGTCGAAGTTTTGATGAAATCTAATTTCTTTTCAGTTTTTGTTAGGAAAGAAACAAAATATAAAATATCCTTGTTAAAATAAAAAAACTAATAATTATATTTTCTTTACCTATCCAAAATGTCATTAATCCGTAAATTGTATGATACTTTACCTGTTAAAGTAACTAAACTGAACGAAAGAATTTTTAAAAATACCATTAAAAAGACGCTACAAGAAAAAGCATACTATTCTGTAAAAAACTTCCTTTCAGATAAAGATGCTTAGAAACATATTATATAACTAGCTGCGCCCAGTGGCTTCGCCCGCGTGGAAGTTGATTGCACACCTTCTAGGGGTAGTTTTCAATAGTTTTATATTCCTAGTACTTTCTGTAAGTTTCAAGCTTTTTGGGCCACTGGTTACAAGAAAAAACCTCCGTAACTTTAAAATTTTTGACAACACCTGAACTATGTGTTTAATTTATTAGTATTTTGACATATGTATATTGAACATTTCAGGTCAATAGCATAGTGCATTAAAAAGTTACAGACATTTACGGAGCCAAATATCGAATCACAAACTTTAATAACCCGATTTACCCCATTTTCAGGTAAATATAAAAAATCCTGATACACTTGTTCAATAGTTTTGTATTCTTAGTATTCTCTGTAAGTTTCAAGCTAATTGGGCCACTGGTTAAAGAGTAACAAAAAACACCAAAAAACCTTTAACCCCTCTTTTCACCCCCATAGGGGTAGAATTTCCAAAAATCCCTTCTTAGCGGAAGATTTTGTAGTAACATGTACCTGCTTTTAAAATTTCAGCTTTCTAGCTTCAGCGGTTTGGGCTGGGCGTTGTCACCAAAAAATCGCTGGTTCTTTTATATATTAAGATTTGGGGAGTGTTTGTTATATTTTTATTGTTATTTGACTAATATAAACGTATGCCTATAAGTATATTGAATTAAATTTCTGCTTATTTGGTTTTTTCATTGTTGGGTTTTAGATATTTATGTCCTATTTTGGTAGGAAGACCTCTAAGTAAGTGCTACGACTCTACGCTAAGGCGTTGCACATGCTTCGTTAGTGCTACGTTTCTACGCTTCGGCGTAGCACATGCTAAGCTAGCGCTACGATTCTACGCTACGGTGTAGCACATAGTTGCACTAAATCAATTGGATTGTCATTCTACAAGTTACATTTTTACTTAGCTTGTATCTTACAAAATATAATAACAACATTATAAATAAATGAAATAGAAGACCACTGACCGGGTAATAATTTAAATTGTTCATTTACCCAGTTCCAGTTATTAAGTAAGTAAATATTAAATCAATGGTTCCATTCGGTTCTTTACATTTGAGGTGTTCCCAATTCAATTACCTACAGAAATGCTCACTTCAGTTGAATCAGTATCTACGTATAATATTTCTCTCTGACTCTTTAAAATCATTTACTTGACTTGACACTGCCTGGGGACGTTCTTTTTAATAGGCAAAACTAGGTCGTTGTTTTGAATGTTGTTCTATGTTCTTGCTTTTGATGTCCGGTGCGCGGATTTAGTTAGTTTGAAATTATTTTGCTTTTCCGGGTATTTTTCATCAAAAACAACAAATATATTTATAGGTTTTGGGTACCCATATTCGAAGATAATCTATATTTTCAGTTACCTAGTTAGTTAGAAACGTGTTTCTCGAGAAATTATTCAATGTTCATTCCTTATAGAACCACGTATTCTCCCAAACAGCTGTAGCCAGGTCAAATAAAATTCAGGGATGGCCTAAATCTAAATCAAAGGAAACAATAAGAGCCACCTCACCCTATTTTAGGGTTCCACAGGGTGGTGAGGGTTCCGTTCAAACTTCACGCATTGTTTGGTCAGCCGCCTGTCTGTCAAAAACGAACCTTTTAATTCGTACACGCGTCTATTTGACGTCTATATCAAAACCTAATGTTTAGATACGTATTGTGTTTCGCGATTTGCTAACATACTAAATACTATTTATCGCGTTTCCTCGAGTCTTTATTTCCCTACATTTCGAACCCTTTCCAGCGACCGTGGTCACGGGACGACAAAGTATTTGATAATACCCAGTCTATGCGTTTGTTTCCACTGTTCCAAAAAAAACATTAACCGAAAATGGGATTTAAAAAATTATTATGGAACCACCACAAAAGGGAACTATGACATTCAACTCTACTCGACAGGATTCTGGTACGAGCAATAAGCTACACAGTCCACGGGCTGATACCGGCATCATGTGTGTTCGCTGACCGCTACAACCGCGAGGAGGTGGTACGGTCGCTCGGCAAGGAGGTCAACATCAACCCGCCACTAATGCTGGGCCAGCTGCCTGATACCCCGGAGGAACTGCTCAAGCTTGACCAGGTACAAACCTATTTTTGCCAAGAAATTTATGCTACGTGTGATGTTCGTTTACTTTTCAGGATTTTTAGAACTCGGTCGGTAACGTTTACTTTTGATTTGTAAACAAAAAATAATAAAGTTGTTGAATTCCAATCACCGCGGTCTTTCGCGGACTCCCACCATTCTGGAATAAAAGATACAAGCTTAAAGGCTTCGGGGGCCTCACCCATAGTCTTGGGTCTTGGGACTGGCACAAAAATAATTATAAATTATTAGTAAATTCATTTTCTAACAGCATCATTTACCCCTCAAGGAAAATCAATACGAAAACTTTTACAAAACCCGTACGCTCTTGGAGAAACCATTTACATTAATTATAATCCGGCAGCATTTCATTCATAAAATATGTCATGAACACGCGAAACCCACACACATTTTCAGCTATCGTACCGCGTTGATGCTGAGCCGATCTGTATTTGGAACTAAACATGTCCTTAAAAAATGCCCTTTGGAAAATGAGAAGAACCTCCTTCATTAAAAAACCTAGTCTATATTGACGTAGCAAATATTTCCACAGGGACAGATGAAGGTATACTCGTACCTCTCTCCGTGTAAACAAAGTTCATCACGGGAAACGACGAAAGCGAATAAAACTGAAACAAATTTTGCGATCTTATCTCATTTAGCATTCGGGCCGGTGTAACTTGGAAATCGCAAGCGAATTTACCTTTCTCGACGCCGTGATTGTTTTTTCAGTTCCCCAATTAGGGAATAAGTGATACCACGGCTTATGCCGTGAAACATTGATGAAGCTCACAAGTTTGTCTTCCCTGAGAGAAGTCCCCTCTTCCATCGCGCGAGTTTCGTGACTAATCACTATAATGGACTAATGACAAGTTTCGTACTAAGCAACTACTCCGTAGGGTAGATACAAAGTTTCCGTTAGCAACCTCGCTCGACACAGGAGGGTATCAAAATATCAGTTAATGGCTGCACGAAAACTTCGGATAAAATTACTTATGCGAACCCGAGTATGAATAACTTACAACGTGATTTAAAAGTTATTATTTATTTGGTCCATTTTCATGGATTATAGTGCAAAATGTGTCACTATGTTAGCTAATTCAATTTTCGACCCAAAGTTAGGAAAATTTCGTTACTGGGGAAACATTGGAGAACTATGTTTTACGCCTTATTTTATAAGGCTCTACTTAGGGATCATCCATAAAGTACGTCACACGTTAAGGGGGGAGGGGGTCAACGAACTGTGACATTGTGTGTCAAGGGCTGGAAGTCCTAAGTTACATGACGTTGCATTTCAAAAACACATTTAAGTGTTAATGTGCCAAATTTGAAGTATTAATGAAAAACTGAATAATATTTAAAATTGATTTGTTGGCGAGCTCATACTCGCTCTACTAGATTCACGCGCCGGCCGCCTGAGCTCTTTGACAAATGAGATGACATGACATTGCTGCTAGACGTGCCAGAGAAATTATTTGTTTGGACAATGATGGTTGGATGAAAAAGATGACACATCGAATGTTCCTGACATTAGCAACACAAAGGAGAACGTAGAGACTGCTATGCCGGTTATAAATATTTTGAAGGAGTGGGAGTTCAAAGTCCATGGACTCATTATGATTTAGTTTGTAACTTCAATTAATTAAAAAAATGTTTGATTTGGTGTTGATTATATTAAAAAATAATTTAAATGGAAACAAGACTTATTTCGGAACTGCTGTTTTAATTTAATAATTTTTAGATGTTAAATTGCAAAATATGTGACGTCACACAAGGGAGGGGGGTCTCACAAATGTAACCGACTGTGACAAGGACCCCCGTCCCGTCCTTGTCACAGTCATTAAAAAAACACGAAAAAAAAAAACACGAAATTACAGTGACGTACTTTATAATTGACCCCTTATCCTACGTGTACCCAGGGCTCTTAAAGCAATTATTATTGTTATGTAGTAACTTTGACACCATACCATTTGCGGGACAATCTTTAAACAACCAAGATTCAACGATGCGACGTCGCGTTTGCCCATAAAGATAGAATACCGGCAACTTCATTTCAAAGGTACCTCTGAATTCAGAGCACATTGCTTTTATAGGGAAGTTTATTCGATTCAGCGAGCTGCCAATTTTCATTAGGGCCCGTCGGAGGTACTTCGCTGAGAGTCGGAACTTTGTTCTCCCTGTCCGTCCTTTGCATTTCGAATTCAGAGAAATGTAGGATTTCATGAATACAATGCTAGCGGGTCGGCACATGTCTAAATTAATCTGCTGAAGTGGAATCAGCCTTAAACATCAGCATCGGTTCATAAACAGAGTCTATTTATTTATTTATTTTTACAATTAGGTTAGCCAACAGCTAGTACACTATTCAAGGTAGGTAAATAATATTTAAATTAGTGATTCTAAGTGCACCAACCTCTTATAGGCCGACAACGTAATATACGTTTGGCAAAAACTAATAAAATAATTGATGTTAATTTAGTTAGGATGAGCTCGATTCCCTTTGGAATTGAAAGACTGACAGATACCAAAACTATTCCTCGCACCAATTTCCCGAAGTTCCACTATACTCCGCCTGATTAAGTTCTGAAAACGCGAGAAGGGTCTATTTTCCCGTTCTCTGACAGTAATGTCTTGTGACCGCTGTCGGTAACCTATACGTGTTCCAATATAATGTATTTAGACACGGATGGTTTGACAAAAAACGCCCCTGTAGTTCCCCGACCAATATTCCCCCGACTGTTTCCCTTTGTATACTTATATATAAAAATTTTTATACAGAACGAAAAATGTGATTGTTTTGTTCCCTTCCTTTTTTGCAGCAGTAGGTACATTTTTCGTCTTTTTCTTGGCTTTGACCTATTGGGAACTTGGAAACGTAAACGTGATTGCTTTTATGTTTTTACCTGTCTGTGTTCACAGCCATCTCGAACTTCCTTTTCTACCTTATCGGTCGATTACTCTGACTGATCGTAAAATTTAATGACGTCATAAAACCGTTTTTATAATTGTCACAATCATGAACGACAACATAAAACGCCCACCTGCTTGCAGAATCGTATTTTTCCTTTTCAGCAATAAATGCTTTTAAATAATTTCTTGCGGTACTTTGAAAAATTAAGTAGGTATAACTTATACCTACTCTCTGCTCTTTTCAATTGTTTCTACTAGGTATCACCTTCTTGGCTTGCTTTATTTCCTTAAGACCATACAGAGCACATGGACACGTTACGTAACATACAATCTGTTTTGTAGGCTTTTAAAATAGGTAATTGTAATTAAATTTGTATTAACTAGTTTCTACATACCAACCTAAATAATGCATGAACACAGGAGCGCGTAACGGTAGTTACATTTCAACAGGGTTGGTCCGCTTCCTACTAGTGGAAGCGGACCAACCCAACCCATCCCACGAGAGACCAAGCTCTTTATTTTGTTCAGAGCGGAGTGGATTGTCGTGTCGTTCCAATTTTGTTTTGACGTCGATTAAATATTTTAGCTAGCTATTTATACCTCTGTCCTATCTTGAATTTCTCTAGGAATTATGTCAAAACCTAAATCAAACCTCGTCCTGATTATATTCTTCTTACGATTCTTCTATTAGAGTCCTTGTCATGTTGTTGGTATGTTTGTTTCGCACCACGTTTTGGTCGTTAAATTAGTATTAGTGACGAATGATGTTTCTACCGAAGCTCGATAGGCTCATACGCTTGCTGTAAGTAGGGATTGCAATTCGGAAAATTGGAGCCGATAATCTTGAGGATCGGGCAGCACTAAACCTTTATCCGACCAATTTACCAGACAGATCCGGTCACCGGATCCGGTGGTGCCCATTTTCAGCAAAATGATCGCGCTGTTGCATGAGTAGATACTATAAAGCGGCTGTACACAGTGGACCGCGGCGGGCGTTGAGCTAAGGTATCTAATTCTAAGTAGGGGAACTGGGATCTGCACTGTCATCTCGCATGTAAGTGTATTGTGCAAAGGCCTCACTTTTTTTTAACCTGGGCATATCTTTTATGGATATCTCTAGGCCCGGGGGTCCCGAAGATTATGTCGGATTCCTGATACCAGACGGTGTCGGCCTGCAACCACGGGTCCCTCCTCGATGTGACAGAACTGGAGATCTCTGTCACGCCAACCTAGGGTCACGCAGAAACACAACGCGCGCGCCACCGCTGGTACTTTGTCCCCCTGCTTAACCCGGCCCTAACCAGCCCAATTGAAGTACCGGAGCAGAACTTTTAGTGATTGACAGCTTTTCTGTAGGTGTTGATGCCTCAATGAGACTATTCAATCCCGACTTTTGTCTGGCCTCCTCTGTGACCGTGCAGTGTACTACAACGTGTTCCACAGTCTGACATTAGTCACCATCCACCCTTCTTTTGCGCTATTTCATTATAAAAGTAATGTATAAAGAAATTGCCGCGGCTACAAGAGATTTCACATTCATCTTTATCAAAACGCCAATGCAGAATGATCAGTACGCAAATGTGTATACAAAATCAGATTTTTTGGCCCACCATGCTAGCCCAGCACCTTCGCCCAATGTGTACGGCGCACGTACGGCAAAACGATCGATTTACGACGACAAAAGCATTTAAAACAAAATCATTGAAATACGCTAATTACATACGTTAGGTGTTCTCTACCCTTCAATGGTCAAAAATCAACAAAAGATTTTTTATTTGCGAGCGAGACCCGTTTACAAAAGCCGCTATTGTTAGACTCTTCGCTTATTGTTAGGCGTGCCGCCAGTATTCTACTAAACTCGGTGCGAATACGTTGTGTCGATGTTTTGAAGTGAAATCTTGTTTTTTAGTATGGATCCATTACCATGTAGTAAGTACTTCATTTTAAACCTATTATTGAGTTCTTTCAACACTTTAAACATAGGAAATATATCGATAGACTTTAAATTATCTTGTTTTGCTATAGAAAAATAATTCGTTGAAGCTTTTCTAAAAAGTTCCAACGAGTACCAGTTTAAATTTGTTTGTTATCAATAACTCTGATTGTTGTTATTACGAGGCAACTGGTTTTAGCTGCACGTATCTGCACATCTCTGAGTATTTGTTGTTTTTGTTTCAGGTAGTCGAAATGATAACGTGGAAATGAGAACTATTAAAAGACTAGAATTGTATTATGTTGTAAAAAGTGAAACTTTTTTTAAATTTTCTTTGCCTAATTGCATTGAACATTTACTTAAATATATTTTGAACAAATTAAACATTGTAAAATGTGGTGAAGACTTTGAGAAATCGGTCAAATTGAAAATTAAAGTGTTTGTGGCAAAGCTATTTGCAAAATGGAAACAATGCCATCGCATCCATGACCGACTGATTAAAAATCATCACGATTGGTTAAATGAGGAGTTCAAAATTCCGAACATACAAGGAGACCAACAGACACCTAGTAAGAAACCGGTTTCAGGACGACCAAAGAAGGATTTTGGTGTCTCATCGCAGCGTTCTAAACAAAGATCCGTGCAAACTCTTGTGAAAGGTCTTTCTCCGGAACAACTTTCATTTGCAACTGAATCCAGCTTAGTTGTATCGGGAAAACGCAAAGCTGCTAAAGTGATGAAATTAGCCCTAGAGTCGTCACCAAGAAGTTTGAAACGAATGCAGCAGTCAAAAAACAACAAGCCCTCCTGCACACCATACACACCTGTGGAAGCGCTAGCTCTTATTGTTGACACTAGTATGACAAAAGAAGACTATATAAAAGTACAAAGAGGAGCTAAAGCTAGAGGTGCTAATATATACCCTGCCTATAATCAAATCTTCCAGATAAAGCAAACTTGCTATCCCGAAAATATTACTGTTTCGGATATCGAAGCCAGGATTCCTATGCAAAACTTACTTGATCACACAGTCGGAAGATTGTTTGAAGTGCAGCAAGAAGTTATTTCTCTTCATCTTCCTCCAGAAGTATTCGAAATTGATGTCTACTATAAGTGGGGGCTGGATGGTAGTGGCGGACACAGCATTTATAAACAGCACTTCGCAGACAGTCCAAAGTACTCGGATTCGAATATTATATTGAGCACTATTGTTCCTCTCGAAGTGTCTATATTCCATGAAGAAGAAAAAATTATATTTTGGAAAAACCCGAGCCCATCATCGACAAAGTGGTGTCGCCCTATTGGTTTTAAATTAATTAAAGAAACAAATCAGACCATAAAACAAGAATTCGATGCTACTGAACAACAGCTGCGAGCTGTTACATCAACAACAGTAAGCCTCCAAGAAAAATTAATCACCTTTAATCATATTCCAATTTGTACAATGATGGATGGCAAAACATGCAATGTCCTTACACAAACTGCATCGTCTCAGGCATGCAACATTTGTAAGGTAACTCCGAAGGACATAAACAACTTGGATAAGGTCTTACAACGATCCTGCGATGTTTCTGCCTATAAGTATGGCATATCTATTTTACATGCCTATCTAAGGTGTTTCGAATATCTTCTGCATATAGCATATAAAATTGATATTAAACAATGGCAAGCTAGAGGCACTATATTGAAGGATCAAGTAAAAGAGAAGAAGAAAAATATAACGGACCTGTTTTACGAGAAGATGTGTTTAGTAGTGGACCAACCTAAGCAAGGAGGTGGAAACACCAATGACGGCAACACGGCACGGAAATTTTTTGAAAATCCAGAGATAGTTGCTGAAATTACTGGAATCGATAAAGAATTGATTGAAAGGTTTTCAAATATTTTAAAGACAATTTCCAGTTGCCATTACATCAATATCAACACTTTCAAACTATATTGCATGGAAACCGCAAAAAAATGCATGGAACTGTATGGATGGTACAAGATGAGTGCGTCAGTACATAAACTACTTATCCACAGCAGCGACATCATAGGTCAGCTACCTCTGCCTGTGGGTCAGCTATCCGAGGACGTATTGGAAGCCTCTCAAAAAGAATATAAAAATATACGACTCATGCACTCACGAAAAACTTCAAGAATTAATACTAACACGGACATTTTACACTGGCTATGTATTAACTCTGATCCCCTGATAAGTCAACATCGATCAGTGAAAAAAAAACCAATGAAAGGATTTAATGATACCATTATGAATATGCTCACGATGCCAACATATTTAGGTAACAATCAGAATGAGGAAGACGATGACGAAGAAGATGATTAATAATGTTTTTTTTTTTAATAATATAAACTTACGATTTATTTTAGTTGTTTAATTTCAATGCAAAAATTAAATATTGAAATATAATTTCAATAAATTAAAAAATCAGTACTTATAGGTCCGTAGGTCGAGTTAGAAAACGTCAAACTGCTTAGTTTAGGTAATAGCCACTCAAAAATATGTTTAAATAATTTAATGTAACAAATTTTTGTTAACGAAACTGTATAACGAAAATTTGTTACATTAAATTATTTTTGTCGTCGTAAATCGATCATTTTGCCTTCCGTGCGGCGCGGCGGTCTCTAAACGCATAAACCTACGTCTGCACCCATTCTATTTTGAAACAAATAGTTAAAATTATTGTGATTTGATTTGATCCGGCCGGATCGATGGATATCCGACTGGATCCGGCCGGATCGAAAATGTCACCGGATTGCAATCCATATGCTTTAATCTATCATACGACTATACAAGTACCTACTAGCAGATAGATACTTGACCTAAATCAATAAATATTTGATTGGGTTAGCTACTCTACTTACCAGTGCAGAGTTTTGTAGGTATACAACTTTCCGAGCTTTTTATACGGCACTCATTACACAAGAAAAGAAAATAAATAAAGTATACTCTTTCGGTAGCTTTCAAGAACTCAGTTACAAGACTACTTTATTTTGTTTTTCTATTTAGCTAAGTATTTGCCTTTCATCAGCGTCGAGTTATTTTTATCATAGAAGCTAATAGGTAGCGTAGATGGAAAGATAATAGACCTTATTCCCTTGGGCCTCGATCTGCAAACTCGTGGTAAGAAAACCGAAAAGAACGTAACTAAAATTGTGAGCAAAACCGGCTTTTCTTTTAGTAACGATAGCAACGCGATAAGCATGTCAGGTGCTTTAATTATACCCAAATTAATTTAATGATGAAAAACAAACAAATATAAAAAAAAATTCAAACTGAAAACTTGTAAAATGTTTCCTAACAGGATTTGGTCTCAAGTGAATTACAAATATAGAAGAGTTCACTTTTGGACTTCACACATAGTTTAGCAGAACGTTCAAGTCCCAATAAAATTAATTAATTTTGGCTTACACATCTAAAAGTTGTTGGGCAGGTATAAGTACTGAACTTAATAGCAAAAAGTTATACAAATAAACAATTTGCAGAGGGTATAACAAGTTTAAGGGTTTGCCAATAAGTAAATTCTTTGAACATGAATTAATGTGATACCGTCCTCTTTGTTGTTTGTCCAAATCCAAACGTGCGTCCGCCCCAATGACAAAGAGGGATGGCTTATCCCCGTTACTAGGCAATGGATATGAGAAAAATGTTACAGTGTTTTTGTCATTATTACTCTGATAATTTGATTACGTGGCCAATGAAGGGCAATACCGACTTGGGAAAATAACCAGTTATGTGCCCTTTAATGTTTATGGGATCTGGCGTAGGTACTTACTTTGTTTGTAATTATAATTAGATAAAGCCAATTTCGGAGAATATTGCGAATATAGAGATTAATAACTTGCAAGTGATCAGAAGTTACAAACAAAAATACGATTTTATTGGGACACACAAAAATTTGAACCATTCCAAAACGTAATTATTATTCAAATCGTCCATTTTTTCGTTAGTAGAGTCCCAAGCAAGGTAGTCGATTCTCATGTGTTAGACGCAAGAACCAAGTTAATTTCTGTTGGAACCAAAATTAGCGGTAAGAAACTGTAAATTGGATTACGTTAATTCACCCACACCAACACAAACACAACAAATGTGTATCATCTACAAAACAAATCACATCATACCACAAACCCTTTATTTGCGAACCCCAAAACTTAGGCCCGTAGCTTGCTCGGTCGTAGATCTAAGTCTGAGTGACGTTTATGCCCTAGAAAAACGTTACTCAAGCAGAGGTCGATGAATGAGCATCTTTCATAATACGGGCCTTGGAAACAATCATCATCATCATCAACCTATATTAGTCCACTGCTGGACATAGGCCTCCCCCAAGAAGCGCTATAGCGCCCTGTCTTCAGCTTGCCGCATCCAGCATCTGCCTGCAGTCTTTCGCAGATCGTCATCCCACCTGGCCGGAGGGCGTCCTACACTACGTTTGCCAAGTCGCGGTCTCCACTCGAGAACACGTATAACCCAGCGGTTGTCGGTTCTTCACGAGATATGTCGATAACTTTGGTTCTCTGTCGGATGTATTCGTTACGAATCCTATCCTTCAGAGAAACTCCGAGCATAGCTCTTTCCATAGCTCGCTGAGCGACTTTGAACTGGTGGACCAAACCTACCGTGAGTGTCCACGTCTCAGCTCCGTAGGTCATAACGGGTAGGACGCACTGGTTGAAAACTTTCGCTTTCAAGCATTGCGGTATGGATGACGAGAAGGCTCGACGTAGTTTCCCGAACGCTGCCCAGCCTAGCTGAATCCTTTTCTAGGCCTCCTTCTCGAAATTGTTCTTACCTAACTGCAGAATCTGCCCGAGGTAAGTGTACTCGGAAACAACTTCGAGAAGGTGGCTATGTACGACGACCGTTCCTGGATCAAAGTGGCCATTGATCATGACTTTGGTTTTATCCAAATTTATGCCAAGACCGATGCATCGCGAGGCCATCTAGCATCCGGTTCAGCTCCTCTAGTGACTCCGCCATTAAGACTATGTCATCAGCAAATCGTAGGTGCTAGATGTAACCGCCGTTTATGTTAATGCCTTTCCTTTTCCAGTCCAGCGTTTTAAAAATATCTTCCAACGCGCTCGTGAACAGTTTCAGGGATATGACGTCCCCTGTCTCACTCCTCTGCGCAATTGGATGGGTTTAGACTGCTGGCCCTGTACTTGGACATTTATGGTGGCGGCCTCGTAGAGACATCTCAGCACCTCGATATAACGATAGTCTACTTGGCAACGCGCTGTAAAGATTCCAGAACAGCCCAGGTTTCGACGGAGTCGAAAGCCTTCTCATAGTCCACAAAAGCGAGACACAGGGGCTACCCTCGGACTTCTGAATAATCTGCCTTACTGTGTAAATATAGTCTATGGTGCCATATCCTCCTCGGAACCGAACCTTTGGGAACAATGCAAGCAGTCTAATGTTCTCAATAGAAGCTCTTCTTAACAATAATACTTTTTCATTTTAGGTGTTTATCAAATCAGAACTAAAGGTTGGTGTGATATACGTGAAGGAGAATCAATTCACAGAGGAAGACATTTTGGACAATAACGAGAATTCGCCCATGTTTGACGAGTTTCTTCAGGTTATGGGAGAGAAAGTGAGACTAAAAGGTAACAACTTCAGTAATCAGCTACAAAAAAAACTAATTTCCCCTGTGAACTTCATTGTCATAATCATAACTCATGGACAATTCGCTCCTGTTGAAAAACATAAAGCAAATCAAAAACCTTGCTTTAAAATTGTCACAGGTAGAGCGTAACGTACCTACGAAACCTATCTATAAACTCTAGGAAAAACGACTTTCTACGTTACTAAGGCTATATTTTTCTTCAGGCTTCGACAAATACAAAGGCGGTTTAGACACAGTACACGATCTCACAGGCTTGTACTCTGTGTACACAAATTGGCGCGGGATCGAGATCATGTTCCACGTATCGACTCTCCTACCCTACGAAAGGCATGACCCTCAGAAGCTGCAAAGGAAAAGACACATCGGCAATGACATAGTATGCGTCGTGTTTCTGGAAGCCGATAATACTGCGTTTTCACCGGCTTGCATCAAGAGCCATTTTCTGCACACTTTTATTTTGGGTAAGAACTCGCTTTCAATCTGTAAATTTTAAGCTGGTTTTTTTTGGACCAGAACCGAAAGAGTACAAATAATAACCATGCTTTGTATTTTGATTTTAATAATTTCTAGTTTTGTAATAGATAAGTAATTTGTGTTGACTTGAGAATTTAATAGGTTTTCTATAATAGAGTTCATTGGATCTTTGCCTTGTCTAAGGAAGTTTCTATAAATGATGTTGATGTTTGAAAGAGCACATAAGCAGCACATAAGCAGCTATTACCCAGCAGAGGGACAAGGTGATGCGCAAAAAAAATACATTAATGAGTTATCTTACAGTCCGGGTCTCAGCTAAAATCAAACGCCGTCCAACACGATACGAAGTTTCCGTGGTGACTCGAGATGAAGTTGGAGCCTACAAGCCCTACCTGTGGGAACAGAGCGTCTTCGATAAAGGCCCTATGTTTAGGTAAGTGACTAGGTAGACTAGACGAAACAAGGCAGATTTAGACGAGACAAGGCTAATTCATTATTTGTGTATCGATGTGTAATTTCCGACACAATGTAAATTGTTTGAGAATAAATTAAATGAAATGATTAGAATAGACCAATAACTAATAACAATTATTAACAAGAAGTGACGATTTGTGGAACAAAAAACGCCTACTCTATTAAGCTCGTATTATAATAGCTTGCTCAGTCATCGATCTATCTATGCTTGAGTGACGCTTTTCTATGGAATAAAGAATAAAGAATAAGAGTAAAGAATTTATTTATAGCCACACACATGTTATATAAAATATAAGGGAAATACAAAAAAAAATACAGGTACGTAATAAACAAAAACCTAGGCCTTTGGATTTAAATTTAGAACATAATACAACAGCATACATGCTGTTCCTTTTTTAACCCTTAGGACTCTACTACATAGAGTCCTAAGAGTTCAAAAAGAAAAAAATGGTCTTTTCTTAAGTGCGCGGCTAATCAGGTCCAGCCTCAGCGTGTTGTCGTTATCCACAGAGGTCGATAACGACGCTGGTTTTCAGTCAGGACCTTAATTGGGAAACGTCGCGTCCCGAGTGACGGTCCACAGATAAAAAGTAAAAAGTATATCAAAACAACGGTGTGTAAGTAAGGATAACAACAGAGAGTTGGACAAAAATCAATGTAAATAAATAGTAAATGGCGCAAAAACAAGTTAAAATACTGTGCTAAAATAGAGTAAAATATATAGATATAAAAATATCAGGTTAGTTAATATAAAGAAAATTGAGAATGTGTAGGGTATGTATATTTTTGGGAATAAACGTCACTCAAGCATAGATCTAAGACAGAGTAAACTTTTACAATACGGGCCTTAGGTGCTGTGATAGGAGGTTAGGTAAAAGCATTTTAATGGTAATTTTGTTGTGCGAGCGAGCATCCCTCATAATTTAACTGTCCCCTTTGGTCCTTTTGAACTTTCTTACATTATAAAGTTTGCATTATCTACCATCTATTTGAGGATCATAAACCTATTCGAAAATGAGTTATTTGCAAGCTCTTGTACTTTGAAAGCAGGTTTAAATCAACCGCAACGACTAACTTTGTGTTGGCACTCAACGGGCGTCTATTAGCTTCGAGATGAGAAACTTTCTAGTGCGACACATAAAAGCAACCTACGTGGTTCGTAACTACTATTACATAAGCTGTGCTTAAAACTCAAGTCATGGTTAGCTGTTCTCATGAAGTTTACATTTCCCCGAATTTATGCCGGTGTTTCACGGTGTTAGGTTTGCTTGCAAAAAGTTAAACGTTCAAGAACCACGTAAAAAACTAATTTTTATTATTTATTTATATAAGTTTGATAAATGTGTCTGTATATCAAATTTACTTGTTTTCAGAGAATGGCTGCTAACTAAAATAGTCAATGGCGAAAGGGCGTCGTACTCCGCTCCGAAATTTGCCCGAATGCAAGAAAGAACCAGAAGTCAAATGTTGGAAGATATAGTGGCGAATCTACAAAATCACGCAGAAACTGGTCAAATACCGAAACCATATCGCAGAGGTAAGCTTATTCTGCCACAATATGTCTTATGATAAACAAAACACTTTTATTGCCACTGACGCACATGGATGAAGTCCATCTACTGCAGCTGCGGCGGGCCCCGCAGAGGCATGGCAGTGAATGCGATATAAGTATTAAAAGACCAGATTATGTAAACGTTGACGCGCGTAACATATTGTGCCCATCAACTTGAAATATTTCAAATGTATTGCACAAACATTAAGTAAACACGTTACTGTATCTGACAATGGTACGTCGGATACGGTGAGATTACAAAGGTCTTACCTATCTGTGTGAACTGGTCAGCATTAATAGTATTATTATTATGTTTCAGGGTCATGGCGTCCCATAGGCCACATGCGACCGTCTTCCCCCCTCCTGGACTCAGTCAGAGACCAGTTCGAAGACTACGACCAATTAGCCAAAGACTTTACCCGCGTGTTCTTGAACAACGAGCTGAATATAGCGACTAACGCTCAGCTGTTCGATGTGGTCTTCCTTGTGGGGCAATCCAAGCAGAAGACTAAGATTATTGGTGTTCGAGCTATACTGGGAGTGAGGAGCAGGTAAAGTCTTTACTCCAGTACTATAGCTACTTCACTTTGTTTATATATATATATATAATTAGAGTTTATCCACGGGTGAAACAAAGTGTATATATATATATATATAATTATTATCTATAATTTAAAATTTATAGACATGGCGCCCACACGGGGTTCCAAGTTGAACGTAGACAAATTTACTGACTTAACAGTCATATTATAAAAATGGCTTTACTTCACTATTATACTCCTTTCTTTTCACTCGAGGATAAACGAAGGTTTATTCTGTGCATAATAAAACTTTTTCGTCATGGCGCCCAACATGGGTCTTCAAGAATATCGTAGACTTCTTAACTTACCTACTTATCAGTGCTTTCTGAATGTCTTGATGCCAAATGCCTGTCCGGTCCCGTAACAGAACTGTGACTTTGGAAACACCTGACGCATCACGCCGCACATACACATACACTGATATCACAAAGACACCCCCGGTAAGCTCCTGTTGCCCGGACTCTTACGAGACCGGTGTCCTTAAGAGTACCTTACACCACACACACACCCTCGCACGTTATATACACACACACACAATCGGTATATTTTCGCTTAACAAATAATAAAATAAATTAATTAAAATACCAAGCACTATAGCCGGAAGTATGATTCCTAATAAAATTAAAATACAAATGCTATTGTTTTATGGATATGTTCAATGTTTGCATTTTGTGTATAAGTGTTTTTTTTGTTTATTTAATATTTACTTTTGTTACCATGATGTTGGCTTAATTAGAACAAGTAAATAATACCTTTCTTTAATGTATGTTTTTATTTTTTTGTATACTGTATTTCATGTTGTTTTAATTTGGTCCTTTTTATACATATTGTACATATTGTTGTTGTTATAAATAAATGTCTTCTATTCTATTCTAAATGAAAGTGTTGCTGCAAATTAATAGTAGTGTATTGAGACTGATAGTGAAATCACAATGGCGCACAACATTCAATTGCAATTAAAAAAACACTGCCTCGCGTTAGACATCAAAGTTTGTCACAAACATAGCATGGTCTTAAAATAAATTATTTGGTAAAATCCATACTAAAATTATAAATTCGAAAGTAACTCTGTCTATCTATCTATCTATTTGTGTGTAAGTCTGTCTGTTACCTTTTCACGCCTAAATGGCTGAACGGATCTTAATGAAATTTGGCATGGAGATAGATGGTATCCCGAGGACAGACATAGGCTACTTTTAATCCCAGAAAAAAGCTTGTGAAGCAGGCAGCAGCTAGGTACTAATAAAACAAAATTGTATCCTCCATAGAGTGTTCCAAGAAATGCTTTACGGAATACAGTCCGGATTCGGCTCACCGCAAGTGCCAGTCGCAGAGTTACTGTCCCGGCCAGCCCCAACTCTGTTATCTCCGACCCCGAGGCAGAAGAGTAGCAACTTCCTGCAGGTCCCGGATATTGAATCACCAAGGTAAACCCATATCTTAGGATTTATTTTGCATTTTAGCTTTATTACATCTAAGCATTTAAAGCTTCTCATTGTCGATGTTGCTTCTTAATAAATAAAAAAAACAAATACGCTCATTTTTTTCTAATACTATTTGTTCATAAAATAGTGTGAATTTCGTTTATTAGAGGATTATTTGTGATTATTTGAGCGATAGGTACATGATGGTGCTTATTTTGTAAACCTGAAGAAATAAAGTGATTGAAATCTGAAATCTGATTCAGTTTAATACAGTTTATAAAAAAATATGTTCAATAAAAACATTAAATACCATAACAGATTACCTACTAAATTTTAGCGTTAATAAGACAGAGAAACATTAACTAAGTAGGTAGGTAGTTACATGATGACAATGCCCATAACATTTAACGAAATAGTGGAACACTAGTGAGAAAACGTTTAGAAATAAGATGAGATAGAGAAGTGGACTTGTTTGTTCTTTTTGAGTATAAATAAAGATCTTTAAACCGAAATAAGATTGTTATGGCGTAGATGTCACCTTGACAGACACAACAGTGGGCTGAGATATAAATGAAATGCTTCTTCCGAAAAATAGGCCAACAGTGTGTTATTAGATGTGCGAGAAATACCATTGAGATATTTTCAGTTCACCGTCAGTGAACTGAAATCGTAATTACCTACATAACTTATATTTTATTTATTATGGAGGCGCACGTATGACTGACGATAAAATGTTAACTGCTAAAAGCTTAAACTACTGAACGGATTCTCATTTAACTTGAGTGTAAATTATACTGGAATAACATAATAGAATGTTTAGCCAGATATACAACAAATTCAGCAATTCCAAAAACAAATAATCATTAGCAGCATCTGTTGCTAAAGAAATGGATTGATTTGTCCTAATGTTCCTTGGTTGCTCGAGACCGAGCACTCCACTTTTGCGACTGCACTGGTCGACCAGCTAGGGTTTTATAAGTCGTTAAGGCCATAGTGTTTGCGCCCAATTATATCAAAGGATTAATTATATTTTGTTTAATCCAATTTTACTGTGACATTGCATTTAATTGCTATGTATAGTTTTAAGTTTGTGTATATATAATATAATATTGTATGCATTTTTATGATTTGGAATAAATGAAGAAATAAGAATAAATTATGAACATGAGCGGCTAAAATACAAACCTTGTTTGTGTTGAAAGAACAAAAAAAACTATTATTTGTTTAGTTATAACATCATTACAGGTTTTTTTACCCTAAGGCGATGATAGTAAGTAGGTATTTAATATAAGGATAAGATATATCTAAACATTTAGTTTCTTTAAAGCTCAGGTAGCTTTAAAGAAACTAAATGTTTAGATACCTGTGTGGGCAGGTTATGGTTAAAAATATACACGCTCTTCGCAGACAAGATATTTAGAAAATAGTATAACATAATTACAGGTTTTTAATAACAATTAATTCGTGAAAAGACTATGGATATTGATGAAATTCAAGAATGTCTTTTAACGTTCATTTCAGACCAAAAAGTGTGCCCAGTTCTCCAATGGTGAAGCGAGCGTTCTCCCGCCTTGGAACGATAACTGCGGGATGGGGTAGATCAATCCGCAAGCAACACTCACAACTCAATGTCGATGACAAAAAGAAATGGGCCAGCTCTCAGGACTGCTCGAGTAAGTGTTTTAATTATATTTTGTAGGAGGATAGAATTAAAATGTTAAAAAACTACCTGTCACTATTAATGCAAATTTAATTTAGTTGAATTTTTTGCTACTATTGTTAGTTAAATAATTAGATAGTGATAGGCAATTTATTAATGTGTTGAGAAATAAAAGGCTTTCTATTTTAATTTAGTAGGATAGTTTAAGGGTATCATAATACAAAATAAGAACAGATAAACATAGCCCACACAAACACATGGAAAGGGTTATTTTGTACATAATTTGGAGTGATGGGTGGAAGTTTGGGGTTTAAACTTCAGGCTTACTAAAATAATAAAAGCAAATAATTTTCTAGAAAGTACTTACCTGGTCTATTATTATCATACACAACCATCACAAATGTGTGTCTCTATGTAATGTTCTTTTTTTGGTGTACAATAAAGCTTTTTTGTATGGTATTGTATTGTTCCTTTATTAGACTGTATGTGTTTTCCCTTGTCCACTCAATTTATTTTATGAGCTAGCTGTAATTGGGGTCACGTCTGGTGATGCCTTATGTGCTCTTAGGCCCATATTATGAAAGCTTGCTCAGTCCTCGATCTCTGCTTGAGTAACGCTTTTCTATGACATAAACGTCACTCAAGCATAGATCTATGACTGAGCAAGCTTTCATAATACGGCCCTAAGTTTTATATGTATTGTCTATCCACTGATGTAGTTCTAAATAAATAAATGTGAAATACACCTAACATAAAGTTCAGAGC
Source organism: Eupithecia inturbata (assembly GCA_963662085.1). NCBI lineage: Eukaryota > Metazoa > Arthropoda > Insecta > Lepidoptera > Geometridae > Eupithecia > Eupithecia inturbata. The sequence continues at coordinate 7,480,127 of OY759187.1, forward strand.
AATCACGTTGGACAATGTTAATAAAATGAAATGGGTAAGACACAACTAATAGGTGCTAATTAATTTCATTTGCATTGCAGATAAAGAAAGCAAAGATAAGGAAAAAGAGAAAAACGCAGCATTATCAGTGCCAAGACTGTCCGTTTGCGCTGATGCTCAGAAAGTTGACCGTGCCAAACTTGCTCAAACTGAGGTAACTTTCACAAACTCTTCGTATGTGAACGTTTAATGCTTATAAATTTATTGAATAATAAATATATTGACTATTTTTTAAGATGAACAAAACTTTTTGAGGTACGCTGTTTCTTACCCGCGACGTATATTGTTTTCCCCTGGGAATCACTCTTGTGTTCCGCAAAACTTAAAAAAACAGGGTTAATTTAAAAGAGTTCTAAGTCGGTTTTGTTTATTCCAAACAATCACTTGTGTAAAATAAGCTTGTAATCGCTTTAAATGTGTTACCTAATGTCGGCCTTTTTCCAGTTTTCAATAATAGAGTTCGACCCAGAGACGTTCCGAATTCTCCTAGACTACCTTCACACCGGTAGCTGTCCTCTCACATGTGCTTCTATCCCGGGCCTGATCTGTGCAGCGGAGCATTACGACCTGCCGGAACTGCTGCAGGCTTGTTTCCACCATGCCAAGCAGTTCCTCAGGATAGAAGTGGTAAAACCCATATCTTCTCATTTTCATTAGAATAGCTCGCATGCGAATTTTTCAACCTGTCTTACTCAGAATAACAAATATTTTTGATGTCGAGTAAAATTTATCGTACCTATTTTAACAATTATTGCGTCGAGATGCTATTCTTTGCGTTAGTCAATTCGAGTTTACAATATTCTTCCTTTATTTGCAGGCATGCACCATGCTGATAGCTTTAGAAAACTACTACTGGCGATACACCTCCGCTTCAGAGCTGGTTAATATGATCCTAGCGTTTATAGAACAACGCGCCAACGCTCTCTTCCAAACACCAGAGTTTCTAAACCTCTCCGAGTCTATGGTTCAAATGATAATGTGCAGGAGTCTAGAAATCTCAGAGGTGAAGAAGTTCGAAGCGATGCTTCTTTGGGCCAGGAATAAGATCAAATCAAACAAGTCTGCGGTCAATAAAACTGACGCAAAGAATGAATTCAGATGCACAATGGAGAGACTCGCGAGAGATCTCAAACTGCATAGGATCACACCACAGGAATTAATTAAGGTAATATTTGTTTCGGGGTCAATCTAGGTGATTCTTTTGTAGGTTATTTGCAAAAAAAATACATTTTAAATGTAATATTATTCAGTCACACACTTCATACAAAAGCAATTTCTTTCTTCCTACTGATCCGATGTTCTGTTTGGTTATGTGGCTCCTTCAGGGCAAGGTGCTGCCTTGTGTAATATCCAGAATTATTAATTTATTAAAATACTTTGTCTAGCAGTGCGACACACAAAGCTCATTATTTTTTGCAATTTAAGGTGGTGCTTCCAACAAAGACGATTAAGAACGAGCGTATTCTGGAGACGCTGACGTACCAGGCGCAGTCCGGCATGTACCGCATGCAGGACGGCTACATCGAGGAGTGCCACCAGCAACTGTTGCAGAAGCAGGACTCGCGCTTCTCGGAGTTCGAGAGCTTCGACTACGGAATATGAATGGAACTGTCAGGAATATCAGTGTATTAGATCAGGTCACCAGCCTCACGCGAACCGCGTTTATGAGCTTTTAGGTCACGATCACGATTTCGCTGGTTAGATGTAACCGATTCCCAGTGATCGGTTCGATTCGATTCGTCTGATCTGACCCCTGTGTTTTCCCTGGCTGTGGCCCTGTGTTAGATAGAGTGATTGGACCGGGTCCTTCTTAAAGTGGTATGTTGAGCCTTCATAAGTATTATTGTTAAAGATGTACTGGACGGTAGTGGATTTCGAGAAATATTTGTACACTCGGATACCTGACCTATCCCTTGTTGTTGTTGATTGAACCTATATTTTTTAAATCTAGCTAAACGTGTTCATAATCATCTATATTTTTGGAACCAAAGTATTATTGGTGAATAAACGTAAGTAGTCTATTCAGGTATTGAAATGTACGTATGTTAATATCTGGCTTAAAATGGTCTGATTCTGTATCAAGGGTCAAAATAACCGCATATTGAACAAAGCAATTTAGTAAAATCTATCTGTTGACATCAATTTAAGGCATGTTTAAAGAAAATGACTGATACATTAACCTTGTTATTTTAAAAATTCTAAAATATGAATATTTTAGATTATAAAAAAATATATGTAATATAAATTAAACATCATAATAAAAAGTGTGTTTCCCTTAAATTTGTAAAAACCTGATATATACATATATGGAAAATAATATTATAGAAGAATGTAAAAAAAAAAAAAGAATTTGACGTTGTCGTAATCGAGATCTGTTGGTCTCGTAATATTTGTCAAAGCTTTCTAATTACTACCATTATTTTAAAAACAATGAAAAACACAAACAGTTTCTACTTTCCTACAATTTCAAATGTTGGTTTTATGGAGTGTATATCTAATAAAATATAATTATAATATTTGTATAATAGTTATTAACGTATTATGTGTGCTCAATTCTAGGTTTCAAAGTAATAGTATAAAACCACTGTGTAAGCTTGTTGTTATCGATGTTACAATGTCTTAAAATAACCTTTCCTTAGCCAATACCATTCTTACTTTAATACCTGTTTATTCTTTACCTTTATTTAATTTACTTTGTACCCTTCTTTCTTGAATGTTAACGTTTTAAGATACTTACACAATACACAAAACTAAATACCATTGTTTTTTTGTTTTAGGTTGCGTAGAAGTAGGCTCTAGGCACCTACCTACAGTTTATGATTTAGTGTTCCATAAAAACAAAATAAAAATTTTGCAAAACCCACGACGGATACTTTGTAATCAAAAATAAACAAATAATTTTAGTGAAACCCCCGACTAAGAGGAATGGACAATTTTTTTTTCACCTACCTATTACCACAAAGACAAAAAAATCTGTCGGGAACTACCTGAAATTAATTGAATGTATTAAATTAACAGTTGTAACGACAATGTATTAATTAAAAGAAGGTTACAATAATAAATATAACATTAGCTGGACATTATGTACCTACCTACTCCTTAGGTACTTAGGAATAAACATTAACTATTGTCTGCCCTGAAACTGGCTGATTGTACCAAACAGTTTTATGACAATGTACTTAACTAATATACTTGTTTCAATTGTAAATACTAGTTCTAATTTGTTTTTATTATTGAATTGTAATTTTCTTTGTCAATAAAGACACGCTTAACTCAACTAATTGTAACTAATAACGTTACATAAGTTGATATAAAATAGAAGCGTAGGTACCTTATATACCTCTACGAGACACATAATATTATACTGTCTTTGGTAGAATGGTGAACGACCAAACTACACAAAGGTACAATACGTTAGTTTGTACTTCTTGAGTACGAGTTTACCTACCCAGTCATTTCTTTAATTTTAACAGAGAATGGCCCCCGACGGATTTTTTGTCTATGTAATATTAGGTAGAAGAAAAAAAATTGTTAGCTATATTTGATTATATATAAATTGTCATAGCTGTTCCATCAATTCCCCTTAGTCGGGGGTTTTACATAAATTATTTATTTTTTATTCGATTACAAAGTATTCGGCGTGGGTTTTGCAAAATTTTTATTTTGTTGTTAGTTTAAACATTTTAGAGATTTCCTACTTTACTTAATGTCTGAATATTTCCCACCTATTTGAGTCTTATGTGAATTTTCTTATGGATCTTTGAGAATCTCTGTCCTATTAAATTGAAATTTAATTGAAATTGTTAAGCCGTTGGTTTTGCGCCTGCCCTCACCCTGGTCGTTTCGGTCTGCCGTCCCATCGGATTATGAGAGTGAGGGAATAGAGAGTGCACCTGTGTTTGCGCACACATTTGGGCACTACAATATGTCCTGCGCACCTGGCTAGTCTCCGTTGCGACGCCGGCCAACTATTCGGCTAAGAGGACATCATCGTTACCTATGTGTGAATCTTGGCCGAGTTCCCCACGCTGAGGTTCTAGTGCATTTGCAGAGCACCAGCTGCTCATAAGCAACTGCTACTCACCAAATACTATCATAAACACAGTAAACACACAGTATCTAAAAAAAACGTGACTTACAGCGCCCCCTAGCGAGTTAACGCCATACAACTTAGCTAAGAACCATTGACAATGAACTTCATACCTTTTACAGAAAATTGTGTCTTAATTTTAAAATGTTGATTGCAGCGCCCCTTAGTGAACACTATAGCATAGTAAACACTATGCAAATTAGCTGAGAACCATCGGCAATGAACCTCCATGCCTTTTACAGAAAATTGTGTCTAAATCGATCAAACCGTTCTGGACATAAATGGGAACATTAGTGTTCATTAAAACATTGATTGCAGCGCCCCCTGGTGAGTAAACACCGTACAACTTAGCTAAGAACCATCGCCAATGACCTCCATCTCTTGTACAGAAAACTGTGTCTAAATCGATCAAACCGTTCTTGAGGTACTAAATGGGAACATTGGTTGGAACACCATACCCCCCAGCTAAGAACCATTGCCAACGAATTCTGAACACAATACAGAAAACCGTATCTTAATCGGTCGAGCCGTTTTGTAGATAATTGGGAACATGTGCAAATGCACACACACACACACACACACACACCCTTACAAACACACAAACAACATCACACCGTAAACGCATAATAGGTATTACCTTCTCCGTTCAGTCGCGGGTAATAAAAATAAATAAATGAACACTCTTCTTGGTATGTTTAAAAAGTGTGGATACAATAAGTATCGGTCGATGTTTTGTATTTAGATCTTCCTGTAGATAAGATGAATAGTTTTCGACCCCTTTTATGATGTGTATAGAAACAAACATTCCGCTAACCATGTTAGAAAATTTGTAAAAAAAATAGATAGTATCTATCTACATTCAAAGATGTTGAAACGTCAGTAATGTTTTGATAATAAGTATATCTAATATTACCTATACATAGAATGATTGGACAAATTTAATTCTTACTCCTAATTAATGCTGGTATACCTAACATAAAGCTATTTGTCTATAAAATAAAATTTCGACAACTTTGCTCAAAGCTTAGATGGAACTCTGTTGAATTGAACGTTACAATAGAATTGTTCAACAAATGTTAGTAAAAATGTGTTGGTAGGTAGGAACAAAATGTTTGCTTACGTCCTACACATTCCAATTTTCTACTAGCAAATTCTTGAGTTATAGGAATAAAATACTCATCGATGTGGATGTAGAATATCTAGATTTAATTTGTAGAACACCAAGTATATTACGTGTCAACTCTTCATAATTAAGTTTTCTATTCCAAAATTTTTACCTTCCTTCCTGTGATCGTGAATATTGCTAAAAGTATGTTATTAAATGTGAGATCTTCAGAGTATAAAATATTTATATTGTTATTTTGCAACGGCAAGATTATGATTATATCCAATGAAATTTATGTGGTCAATAAATTTTTTGTGTATTTTATTGGTATTCAAATTTATTTTATGGTCATCCGAATCCCTTTAGTTTTCAATTCAATCAGATAACTCGTGAAATTATATCGACGGTGGAAAGGAAAAACACTTGAAGCGACACTTTGGTCGAAAATGAGTTTTAAACATATTTGAAATCAGTGATTTTTTCTGCGTCGATTAGTCATGGTTTTGTGGCGATCCGACCACTTTGGTGTCGCTTCAAGTAATGGCACTTTTAGACTCAATTTTTTAGACGCTAAATGAAATGACAAAGAATTATAGCAATTTTGGTCCATTTACCGCTTAAAGTACCGACTCTATAGTTAGATTGTTATTTGATGTGTTTTTCCTTTTTTGTTTCGGATATTATAGGTTACTTAAATCGTTTTTCTCCGTCATAGGAAATGCTATTTTAAACACTAAAGGTGTTTTTGCTTATTCCTATTCCTTTGGTGTCCAGTCGCTACATTCGTTTTTCCATGCTTACCTTATATCTGTATGATGGAGTTGATGTGTTTTTCCTGCATGATTGTTGTAGAGTATTATGGATTTCAGTTGTTTTGACAATGGTTGTAAAAAGCAGTGGCGTCGGTAAAAGTAAATACACAACAAAAAAACCACATAAATATTTAAATTAACTGACATCGTCTTTTATTCTCGAAACGTCGGTTCATTTAATTTCACTGACTTCATAAATGAAGACGATAGTTGGTTAGAGTATCCATTGTTTACGACATTTTGTATTTAAATTAGTTATTCAAAACAAGTCTTGTCGCTGCAAGCAATGAATTTCGGTGTCTTTTGTGTAAGTGGCGTCACCTTTATAAGGAAATCATATGTGACGTGGCGCTTCATTCATCGGTGAACCACCGTCCAGGCACATTACGTTTCGTCACATCGCGAACAGCGGCCACAGAGAGTGCGTGTTTTAGTGAATATAAGTATCTGTAAATATTTAAGTGTATAATTTATAATTTAAATCGAAAACCAAAACGAATGTTTCTTTATAACGATGATGTGAGTACCTTATTGACAATCAGGTAGCAACTTGTGTCATTCTTAATGAGTAGCTATGTATTATTATTTGATCACGCGATATTTGACGAGTGTGATTCTGTTATTTTGCGAACTTCAAGGTCTGTCTAAGTTGCTAAGGTGTGCCCCTATTTCTTTATTTATTTTGTAGGTGTATTATTGTTACCCTCATGCTTTTTTTGTGTTTGTTTCACAATGTACCGGAAGATGTATTTTAAAAATAAAATATTGGAAATGGGCGGACACTCCAAGCATTTCAAACGTAAATTGATATATCAAGGACCACCGAAATGTCAATTTGGAAGTAAAGAGTCTTCGGAAGATGCACTCCATTGCAAAGTATTGACAATGCAGAACATAACGTATCTTCAAGTGTCTTTGTTCAAGTGCGCAATAATTTAAGTACTTTCGAGGAAACTTGACAGAAAATATAAGCAAATTGAGGAATGTCACTTTCAAAAAGTCAAATCTTAAAGTGATGGCAGTTATATACTCCATGTTACCTGATGCTGAAGAATAAATTATACCTCTAAACGGAGTTCCAACTGCGCAAATTGAAAAACTGCTTTACAAGAAGTCTATACCCAGAACCCCATAGGACCAATAACCCAGAAGACATTATGAAGATTTGACAAAACTTTGTGAAAGTTTTGCCATACCAAGACTGTTCCACTATGAATATGTTACTTTACCTCACGTCGTTGGTGTTGATACGTTAGCAAAAATAGGTATGAGGATGTTTGTTATTAATTTACTCATATAGTACAAGGAGGAGTAACGTCAAATATTGGAAACCTTAAATTTTGATAGTATTTGACTTTAAAGTTTCTATTGATCATTTAATTATGCTTAAATGTTTTGTTTAGAAGATTTTACTTATAGTGTTAGCAATGTTGAATAAGTCATAAGACTAAAATAGGTAGTGAATAGAAATATTTTGATACATAATTTATGGTTGTTAAAGTCTCCATTAATGAAAGAAATGAAAGGTTTATAAGTTCAATGTAAGTTTGCAATACAGAAGCGATACGCTGTGTTAGTCGTTTATAATATTGTTTGATCGCTCATGAAGATAGTTATGTACCTACACTTGGTTTGAAGTTTGTGTTTTCCCACTGAAATGGGTTTTTTTTTTGGCCAAAATGTTGTACCAGTATGCTTCTAAAACCGTAAAAGACACTGTTTTATTTCAATATTCTTGTTTTTTTTTTGGTATCTTTGGGAAACAAAGTAGGGACTTCAGTTAAACATATAACATTGAATTATTACATAACTAGCGCTTATCGTGTTTTTCCTCTACTTATCATACTATGGTTTTCTTAGTTAACTGGTTTTTCCACAACCTTGTATCTCATGCTCGATACGCTTCAGTTGTTTTTCCTCCTAGTTATATCAAGCATAGCTTGTCGCTAATGTGTTTTTCCTTGCGTTTGTCAAAATACTGAATTTGCATTTAATGTGTTATTCCTTCCGCTGTATTCGCCACAGAATAATTAAGCGACGCATAAATCCTTTTATCATGTTAGCATATGTTTCTAAGTTTAATAGCAGATAGTAAATTAAAAATAAAGAAACTGTTTTTTTTTCTGTCGCTTTAACTTCCATTTGTAATTTTTTATGATTTTTTTTCGGAAAATAAAAACTTTGATCGGCTCTCCTGTAAAGTTCCAAAATTGTCGTTTCAAGGGTTTTTCCTTTCCACCTTGATTTAAAAACTTTGTTTTCACTACATCACCTCCTTGGCTTTATGGTACCTACTGTGTTCTTGCATTCGTATTGAAATTGCTATTGCAAATTGCAATTGTAAGGACTGATAATAAACTTACAGGGCATGACATGTGTTTGAAAGTTTGCTATAGGTACTTAATCTAAAGTAAATACCTACATAGGTATGAGACAATATTAGGTCTGAAAGTCTGACAAACAAATACATTAATTTGATTTAAACATGCGTTAGCGACCCATAAACTCAGTTCGGAAAAATGTAGTCTCTCATTAACTACTCAATTAATCTGATTATGCTCAAGGTTATGGTAACGCTACTGCATTTAGCGGCGTGAGATGAAGCGTCTCTGCGAATGTGTCAATGTCAAGCTAGTTTGACAGTTGAGAGTTTCACGTGAAAAGGAACGTAAAGTAAAAGTTCCTATTGTCGCCGCTAGCAGCGCTCGTGTCCAGTGTTCTCGCAGCGGGCGCGCGGCCGGCTGCCTGTTGCAGTGCGCGTTAACCAACACACGCGAGCTCGCGGTCATAGGCTCGAACGAACATCGAATCGACGGTCAGTGCGGTGACCATGATGATGGACAACGGGGTGATGAATAGCTATGAGTTCGGGGACGCTTATATGGAGCAGGAGGAGGAGTGGGAGCGCGAGGGTTTGCTAGACCCGGCTTGGGAAAAACAGCAGAAAAAGGTCAGTTTCACATGACACACCTTACATTTGTTGACACTTTGGCTGCTGAAGATAGGGAAACTAATGGGGATAAAACATAAAATTCCAACATTAACTTTCAGACACATAAACACGATGACTATCAGGAAAGCCTTATCACCGGCGGTCGTGAAGTGAATCATGTTTTTATATTTACAATTTTTATCTACAAATCAATACAACATATCGAAACATTAACTGTTTCTACTAAAGAGTCCCTATCAAAAGACATGTTACTACATCTTATCTGTAACACTACATCTGATCTGCTCCCAGTTGCAAATTGGCAGCGCTGACAAACTATCAGATTTATGTTTCTAATTTGGGAAAACGATGCAAAGAACAATTTTTTTTTAATCTAGTTTGTCTTGTCTTAGTTTTTTTTACCCAAACCGAATCTGAATAGTATTGTTAAAAAATCCCTCATCTTGCACATTTCCCCATTTCCCGCCGCTGCTAGTTGAAAGTAGATCGCGGCCGTGGACACTATTAAAAGATTTCTTGAAGCTTTTCGCGAGAGCGAGACAGACGCACGCCGCATCCCGCGGGAGGGAACGGGCCAGAGAGAGGAGTCAAATTTCCGTTAGTCATGTCCTAAAATGGGTTCAGCGCAGGCGCCGCTGAAAGCGCGGGCGTCGGACTTTGCGTCACCCTGAAAACCATATTTCAGGAAATCACTCTGCCTCCAGCGTCTACGCGAATTGCATTCATGAGGATCTATTTACGCAGCGCCAGAGCCGTGCTCACCTAGTCGGTGACGAGCGTCTGACGCAGCCGCGGGCTTAACCTGCGGAATGTCATTAACGACTTACGACACTACTCAAGCGAGAACTTTCATTTAGGCTTTCCTATTGGGCTTGTATCCAGCTTTTGCGATTTGAATTAAAGTTTTCTTACGTTTTCTTACGATCTTTGTAAAACCTGGGACCCTCAAGACCAATAAATTTGTTATAAGAATGCATACAAATGCAGCTTTAACACCCTATAAACATTGATCTAGTTAGGCTTGGCTTGGCATAGCGTTGTTAGAAAATATTATGCCTTTTATTTTCTAAGATATTAGCATACCTACTACCCATTGGTTGAATACCAATACAATGTTTAATGTTATGGCTTTCTATCGCCTAGTAAGAATGGTGGCTAGATAAGTACGTCCGCGTCGTGGGGACAATGAACGTTGAGGGTCGCACGTCGCACGGTAGGCTTCGCAGGATATAAACAAAGAGCCTGCGACACCCGGAGCAATGGCCGATCATGTATGGCGGGTCAATGTCGCGGCCGAACGACTTTAGATGCGTTAACGCTGTTCACTCGACAACCGCTGGAATCACTCTTCCGCAAGGAGGTCACGTTAAACACTCGCCAAATCCCAATCTCGAAATACAAAGAATCGCGTTTTCTAATTTTAAATTGATCATCGATGACTGACGTCACTTGAGAAAAAAGGTCGATTCTAATCGAACTAATAATTTTATAAAATGTAAGATCAGACAGTATCGGTCACACTAGAAATCGTGCGTGAAAGTGGTGAGGATGACCTCGGAACTGGTTATAAAATAAGTAATTTACATGGAACTACAAATTTATTCAATCGTCGTTATTGTAAGCTTCGCGCCGGGTGTGCAGTTTTCGATGCTGCCTTGATTTACTGGTCTGTATGAGGGAAACCGAATAACAATTAATCTACACATTACTACAAAAACAAAAAAGTTTTTCAAGTCCTGAACACCTAATGTTACGGCATCATCGTTACTCTTTCGCTTAGGAGGTTATGTATTTAATTTCAACTTGTTTACGAGTTTTTAAACGATTGTTCCAATTTCCAGTTTTAAATTATCTTAACGTTCACCTTGGTTCTGTCACCTTGGCATACCTTTCGCGAACCTAATTCCATGCCACCCGAGGACATTGACACCCGATAAGCTCAAACGTATGGTAGGTACATTTGGTACGATAAGAAGGTGGTAAGGTAACCTAGTTGTACTATGAAAATACTAAACTGCTGCTGAAATTGTAACATTACTGAATGCTGGGTTGGATGAGGTTTTTTGATTTGCACGCGTTCTTCCTATGGAAACGATAAAAAAATATTCCATGGAAACTGATTATTTAATGGAATAAAAAGTAGCCTAGGTACCTATGTGTTATTCCAGGTCTAGAACTACATCTATGCAAAATTTCAGCCCGGTCTGTTCGCGTGGTGTGGCGTGTGCCATGCCAAGCCAATGGCGTGAAGAAGTAAGAAACATCCATCCATCCAAACTTTCGCATTTATAATTATTAGTGTGATAGTGTGATGTTTGTACAGCTGAATATAAGGTACATTATTTACAAAAGACAATGACTTTTATTATTGCTCAATTTGATTTGAATTTGGGAGATTTCTTATTATAGTGCGTAAGCCCTCACATTCATAGTAATTTTTAGGATATTATATAATTTCTTAGATTTGTTTAATTCAGAAAATAAACAAAATTTTATTAAAAACTGCTGACGTACCTCTTAAGTATTATAATCGGTTGCATAACATTTGACAAGGTTATTTTTTCCTTGTCGTGGTTAGCCTATTTTTTGGCACAGCTTCAAGAATTGGGTCATAGAAGTGTCTGCTCACACAGTAATTCTCGCAACTTTACTAATATTACTTACACCTTATTGAAATTTTTGAAGCTAAGTAATAAGCTAGGTACGCCCAAAAAGTTCACTGACTTTGAATACGTACCTATTGGGTTTTTTCTCTTCAACCACAATTTGGTCACCATAGGGGTGAAGACCACATCCTGAAGTAAAACAGCGAAGGAAGTCCACCTGACAAACCCTTTTCTATATATTCTTTGTTTCAATTCGCTATTAATTATTACAACGGATCTAATAATCATAATAGGCCATGGCGGTCGCGGTGTAAGAATCGACCTCATCAACTTAGCCCATGAATATCGGAATAACCGACTAAGGGAACCTATCAGAAGAAGGGCAGCAGCTTCCTTCTGAGTATTTTTAACACTTCCACTGCGATCACCAACCCCAGCGTAGGATTTACCTAATGATAACTAAGGGCCAAGTAGCCGCTTATCATGGGAGGTCTAAGTCCAGCAGAAGATTTTCAAAGATATGCTGATGTGGTGTGGTGGTGGGATCTTATAATCATAACACTTTTGTTATTTGAAATCATAATATAAGCAACTAGATGCTTTGATAATAGAATGCAATAAATGATATTAAGTATAATCAAAGACTGGATGCGATGTAATAAATAACCTAAAACAGAACCAAAACAAATGCATAGAAATAAGAATAGTGATTATGACGCCATGCGTGCCATTTTATGAAAAGGATAGGCATAGGATCGCGCCAGAGCATATGTTTTTGGAACGGCGTAAGCGCAAAAATCAAGTTTTTGCTTATTTACAAGAAAACTACACAACTTATGATGAAACTGGTTCTAGGAACCAATTAATTAGTAATAAATAAATTAACCTACGAATCAAAACATAAGTCATTTCAATAGTACGCAGGGTTTCTGAGATCTCGACCAAATTGTGTGCGAAACAGTGCACTTTCATTTTTATCGTAATTTTGTTCTCAAACCCGTAAGTACTGAGATCTAGGCCTAGTTTGACAACCAAACCCGTAAGGTTCGCTCCTTAATATAAACCAGAACTTACACATGGAAGAACATTAAGTCGTGAAAGTCAAACCAAAAGTGGCTTTCTAAGCCGTGATAAGGTTTTAAGTAATGGAATGGGCCAAGCAGAACCTGCTTTTCACCCGTGAACTATGCAACAGTTCACGAAGCATATAAATAAATGAGAAATTCATTCAAACCAAAAACCTCCATGTGCAGAGAAAGTAATCTGAAAAGATTTTGGAAAATAGACAAATTAATAGAAATTGTTTACTAATCGCCTATTTAGAAAGTGATAAATTAATTTAAATCATAAAAATGTTAAATTTTAAGCAGCATAGAACGTCACGAGGGAAACGTTTCCCTCGCATATGAAGGTACTTAGTAAATTTCATGGTAGTTCTGTTCTGTACTTTAAACGGCTAAGGAAACTTAATTACTTTACATGGTTTAGTTTATAGAGCTTTTAACAAACATCAATCTAGTTGGTGTAAGCACATTATTAACAGGCAAACAAAATATGACCATAAATGACTTAGTTGCGCTGCAGTTCGCGCTAATATACCAATCTGATAGTGACTCAAAACAATTATTCTGAACCTTCTCAAATAAATAAAAATAATATAATAATAATAAAAATAAATAAAGGAGGAAGATTGAAACACACTAATATCGATGCATCATTAAAGTAACATAAATTATGTAACCAGATGAATCTTAATAGATGTTTTGTGTAATGTGTGACTTTACGTGACATGGATAAACAACGTATTATTGACACACAGAAACAATTAAAATTGCAAGATTTCAATAATAAAACTCTGCTGCAAGGAATGAGTATTTTATTGTTTTACATCGTAAGCTTTGAAAGCGCTATTTATTTTTTGTCATTTGGCTGTTACCGCCAAACATTGAAATGTTGACTTCACTTCATTTCTGTTCATTTCTGTTTTTCATTGAATGTTGTCATTGACTTTTGTTTTTGTTGTCATTGACTTTGTTAAAAGTCTTGAAATATCTTGTCTGTCAAAAGGTTATCGTTAGATCGGTTGATATACTTTATACTTACGTAATTTAGGGACCGGTTTTCACTCACAAACTTTTTAAAATGTTTAGTATAATTTATTTAGTAGGATTAGAGAAAAATGTTGGTAGTGTTAACAAACATTGGACTAGATTATATAAATAGAAAAACAATATATGAGTTGTACAAAAACCAAGAATATAAATAGAAGGAAAGAGGAGATTGGAAAGGAAAGAGTCATAGCCAAGATTAGACAAGGATGTTCACTTTTACCCTGTTTATTCAACATCTTCATAGAAGCAGCTATAAAGAAAATATCTGAAACTTCAAATAGGGGTCTAAAGTTAAAAGGGGAGACGATCAAGTTCATAAGATTCGCAGATGATATAGCCGCTATTGCGGAAACACAAGAGGACCTACAGGGTTTAATTTCAATTATGGATACCGTTTACAAGGAATATTCATTAAAAATACACAAATAAAACCAAAATATCACTAGCACAACCAACCACAATAGACAATACAAGAATTCAAAATGTAGAAAGTTTTAAATATTTCAAGAGTAATAAAACAAGTGACTCAAGATGCTATGGCAAAACAGGCATTCACAACAAAAAACACATAATTACATCCAAAATATAAAAAAAAACAAGAAACAGTTTATAAAAACATATGTTTGGAGAATAGCCCTCTATGGATGCGAAACATGGACCATGTCACAGCGGGATACAGAGAGGATTGAAGGGTTTGAAATGCGGTGCTGGAGGAGGATGGAAAAGATTAGCTGGACGGAGAAGTTACTAATAAGGTGTTGAAAAGTGTTGAGGAGAAAATGATTTTGATGAACACCATTCAAAACAGAAGATGGATAATGATTGGACATCTTATATGACATACATCGAGCACATACCCAAATGATCGATGACGACATGCGACATGCCAACTTCATAAGTAACATCATAGAAGGAAAAGTAGAAGGATTACGAGGAAGAGGAAGACCAAGAATTAGCTATTATGAGTCAGAATAAGTAGAAAGTCGCTGTCATGTCTTATAAAGTAGTAAAAGATATTGCGTTGGAGAGAGAAAAGTGCAGGAAATTGCATAATTATGTTATAATTACACCGACAAGAGCTAGGCCCTTTTATTTATAATAATATTATAATTTATAATTTCCAAAAATTATAATTTACCTCCAAATAATACATATTTTTATTGAATGGAAAGAACTGTGCATGAGTAAAAATTCTTTAAAATTAAAATGTATTTTTATTATATGTTCAAAACATAACTGGAACAAATTAAACTGAGTTCGTCAGTAGTTTGGTGTTTGGAGGCATTAGAAACTGGCCGAAAAACAACAAGAGCCCAAGCACCGCTGCATTTAGGTGCTTACTGGCTGCCTTATTATTATGTTATTTTTCATTATTCTATGGTTCGCCGAGTCTGGTCTGGAGGTATAGCT
This sequence comes from Eupithecia inturbata, assembly GCA_963662085.1. Taxonomy (NCBI): domain Eukaryota; kingdom Metazoa; phylum Arthropoda; class Insecta; order Lepidoptera; family Geometridae; genus Eupithecia; species Eupithecia inturbata. Next base: position 7,495,253 of record OY759187.1, read on the forward strand.
GCGCCCGCAGCACTTCCACCCACACTGCGCCAGGTACCTACCTACCCGCCAGGTGTGTCGGCTTTATCACAATACACGCCTTTTACTAGTTTCCTACACGGTTTCGAATTAAGGACCTCGTTAAAATCTGTATTTACTTTGGGGCCTGCTATACAAATGCGGGATAATAGGTATTGCATTGTGCAGGCTGGTGATTTCGAAATAAAAAGCACGTAAAATATAGAAATGTCGAGAGATAAGTTTGTAAAATTGATGCTTTTGAGGTCGCAGTCGCAGAAATAGTTTTTAGAGACTGTCAAGAGGAAATGCTAGAAAAAATGTGAAACACTTCAATCAAGGCAGACATATCGGACCGTTTCTCGGATATACTGCAGGCGAGCCGATGCCAACAACGTTTATTTTCGACTATGTTCAACCGCCCACGCGAAATGCTTACACTCACTTGCTATATAATTAGAAAAGCGTAGGTACTAAATTTACCCGAATGTCGTTTGGCTCTACTTTAGACTGCTAACGTTTCATGCATACCTTAATTTTATTCATATTATCATTTTCACTAATTGCTCTCCTTGGGCAACGTCCTCGTGTACTCATTATTGTCATCAGATACGAATTCTTATGCCAATAAAGCTTCAATTAATTTAATTTGCCAGACTGTTTAAACAATTACCGAAATGTATGTGGGTAATAATATCAACGGCCTTATCATTACAATATAAACATACCTATTCGTAGCACACGTGGTGCTCTCTATCAATGTATAACGTGTTCCGTACCCGACTTTAGAAGGGGACGACAACGAACGGCTGTGCTCTCAATTTACTGCTATTATTCACTCGGACCCTACATAACTACAATAGATATTATGAGGGTTGAGAACTGAATAACTTGCTCGACCTTGCAGTCGCCCCAGATGCATAACATTGAAATACGGATGGTATTAGTCATATTCTGTCAGTAATTGGCAGAATACCATGCTCAGCAACATCATGATACTAGCAAGATTATATTGGACCCATGTATCATCTCATTCCGAGCGGTGACAACAGTGTCAATAAAAAATACCTATGCGTAGGACGCTTCCGCTCCTACTTTGTTATGGAACCAGTGCTCAACGATAAATTCGTTGGCCAAACAACACACCGTATTGATATGACTGACGCCGAGTGCGACATGCATGGACATGGACACGGCTGATTACGAGATGCCTCTTATCCTGTTCATTATATAATGTTACCGTTGTGGCCTTTGCCTTATCGAGCTATCGAGCTTCTTATGGTTATGGAATCTAGGATAACGTACCAAGAAACCATAATCTCCAGTTACCACTCCTAATAGTAAACTGTGAAGTTTCTCATGGCATTGTATAGTTATTCTTGTTATTTTATAGCTCAATAGCAGGATGTCTAGATCACCAAGTCTCTTCCTCTATAAATCGGCTCCGTCAAGATCAACCAATTGGATCGGACTAAGAACTTCGTGAACTGTGCACTTAAATTGTCTGTGTAGATATCTTTTATCTTTAACAAACTCGTAATCGGCATCGAGATTATGAATATTATCGGATAAGTGCCTATACCTTCTGCCAGTCGTCATTATTATAGTGGTACAGTACCGTTGGTTTACATTGTTCTTATTCGTGACCTGATCGATTAGTAACATAGGTACTTAGATTTTAATAAACAGTCAGGTAGAAAAGGTACGTGTGTTTTTTGAAAACGGCATACTGTTACACCAAACATTCACATTTATACGAGTATAGTAGCGTCGCTATGGTTTACCCTATCTACTTGTGGACCATTCATATTCAGAGCTTGGATTCAATGCATTACAAGAACAACCGTAAAGTTCTTTCATTGCGAACTAGCTTTTATTACAAAGGCTTTAAGTTTGATATCGAGAACGGAATGAAAGCTCTTTGTTGTAAACACCTTTGTTGTGACATAATACCTGCATATTGTATGGCCTCAAAACGAGAACGCATACAATACATAGGCATGTGGTAGACTGCCAAACGATTATTCTAGGATAGGTGGGTGGCAATAGGACTGGTGTTTTGTTTTGCTTTAACAATGCACTAATTATGCAAGGTGCCTTAACCAATGCCAATGGAAGAATATTAAGAATGATAAAGTGAATCATGTTAAACAAAGGCTAGATTAACCTGACGGTCAGGTTAAGCGTTGTCAGCGACCTTATCAGGTTCAAATATTGATTTCTCTTTGTTATTTTTAACTAAATCGTGTAGCATGTCTCTATCACACCGCTACTTCTAAGTATTAGTAAGTACCAAGTCTGGGACGGTCCCAGACAGTTTTCAAAAGCGTGTTGCTCCAACCAAATCGATCGCGTCTGGGATTCTGTCATGCCCGACATTTCGCCTATACAATTATCTACTTACATGAATAGAACGTAGACTATAAATTAGATGTAGGTAAATATCTTCCATATAACATTACCTATGGCGGGTCGATGCCACTGAAACAATGGGCTAACGTTAGGTATACGACGACGACGTTCAGTTGATTAGGGTTCATGTATCCAGGTATCTTTAACATACCTACCTACCTACAAATTTTAGTCTTAACTTAACATTGGTTAACTGAGTAAACTCCATTTCCATACACCAGGAGTGTTATGTTAGCCACATTCTGAACATATAATTGAAAACGGTAAAATATGCATATAAGTACGTACATAGGTAATTGCAAATGCTTGTATAAGGTCAAGTGGTGTTCAGTTCAATGTTGGCTTGTACAGTTACGCAGATTTGAAGTTATATCAAAATAGGTAGGATCTCAAAAGGCGCAAATATGCAGGTCTCGATCTGTCGAGACCTGCATATTTGCTCCCCTTGGAGTCGAGACCATAGGTCCGTGGGGTAACGAGGCCCTCTGAGATTAAAAAAAATATCTGAGTGTCTGGTCGAAGCGACGCGTGACTCGAGAGCTTGCGGTGCTGGTGGCGCATCAGCACCAGAAAATGCAGCTAGCGTCTTGGGGACGCTTCCGACTGGATTTGATGTGGATAAATTTTATTACAATTTTATTCAATTTTAAATACTATTCTAATTTTTTTCTATTATTTGATTATAATTTTTATTGTCATTAATATTTCAAGTCCTCAAAAACGATGGTTAAGATCTGCATGAGCTTAATAAGATAGAACAGAAGGTCTGATAAAGGAGAGGTAGCCATTGTTATCCTTGGTGCGTGACGTTCTATTAATGCCTTAGTCTATGCCTTCTAAAATATATCTATATGTATGTATATGTTGATTTCACCTAATATTTAACCTCTTAATGCCATTAACATTATAACATTAACAAATAACTATAAATAAATAATTATTAACATAATAATATGTACCATCGATCTATTGACTAAATTAGTATACAAAAATTTTACAAAAAGAAGATTTTTCAAGAAGAAGTTTTTTGAAGAAGTTAACTATTGTTATTCGAAATATGAATATCAGCGAATGAGACTTTAATCTGACAGATTCAACATTGTTCCTACTAGATATTACTGTAGAGGTAATAGAAGAAGACAGAAGGGCTAATTAATTCTACATAAATAAAGCACCTTCTTACCTTTTACTAAGTATAAAAACCATCGAAGCTGGACGAATTCATTATCTCTAGAGCCGAATTATCGTCTATAACCGCACTCTCCCTGATGATATCCCTCGTTTAAGAAGAATCATAATGAAGAAGGTATTTAAAATCACTGGAAGTGAAACGTCTAACTAATGAAATAAATATCATCGGCTTTCCACAACTCATTCACACGGGCGGCGGCGGCAGCAAGAAGCTAACAATAGGGAATAGCGAGCTTGATTACTACAAAACACTTTGCAACAAAGTTGGTGATGGATAACATAAGGCTTAATAACAATGAGAAAACTACGTCATGTAGTTATTTATCGAGTACATAAAAGGTACGATACATTATATGTCTTGTATAAGTGAAATATATATGAAAGTAGTTATTTATCAACCTGAAGTATAAGTTTAGTTTTAGGGAATTACAAGTATCCATATTTTAAAATACTTGTGACTTATTGAGAATGTTTACGTAATAATATACACCCTAACTTAAATTTCAATAAAATATCCGATCAGCGAAACACAAGACGTGAAACATATTATCTTAACTATATCTAAGGCCATAAGATAAGCCACTAGCGAAACTTTCTGAAATAGCCAGAACTGAAACAAACCCACTAGCACAAAAACTACGGAAGCTAAACTGTCGTCAGCGTCACTCAACTCTTCTATATTTAACCAAAAGTTCAGATCGCAGTAACTGGGTTAGACGGATGTTACGGGCGCATAAGTGTAAATACACCATGGTTTGGTAGATATATGTACCTAGATATTAGCACGGTCTGGTAGTCTAGTTTTTAATGCGGTAGTATCTTTAACGTTGAAAAATTAATTAGAAAATTCTAGACTTTATAAAATCGAAGGCGTTACAAAAGCGTTCAAGACATCTGAAAACGTACATGATTGTAGCGCACGGAAAGATTTGCAGGACGACTTTGCAAAGCAGGGGTATGATATAGACAGACAAAAGCTAAACAATATCGAAGACACAAGTTGTCGATGAGAAAAAATTAGAACGGTTAAATTTAAACTCAAGAGACATGCATGGCTACAAAATCTGAACAACGTGTATTGCACATCTAAATCCCACCAGATAAATACAAAAATTTTACATTAAGCGTCTCGTAGGTATAATTAGCTGATTAGGAGGTGAACCAACGTACCAAAGGCAACATCAATGGTAGTAGCTATAAACATAGCCAATACGATAGTCTTACATCATTATTGACATAAGGAAGCGGCTAGATTTAAACCGATGCTTGCGAAACGGTAGATTTAGTTCGATGTATTTATAGCAAACCTTATGGGCTACTGGGTTTATTGCCTTAGATTATTTATAAGACTGTAGGGACACGACGTTTAATGTTTTCATTCGCTCGGTTTCAGTTGATTTTTAAATGGTGTAAAAATGTTTAATGCTCGACAAATTCAAACAATCGCTAGAATTGCGATGCTATTATTCAAATATATTAATTGTAACAACCAGCTTGTTTCGACTAGATAGCTGACGAAGTTTTAATGCTTTCCGAGAAATTCATTTGTTGGTTTAAAATATCTTTGGCCACGGATATAAACAGTCTACACCCACATCGAGTCTTATTCTAGCTCGTAAATTATTTGAGACTGAAATCTAAATCAGTAAATACCGCTATCTCTGCCAGTATTCAAATAAAATTTGAATGGAAATATTTTGCATTTACTCATGCATCGATGTTTATTTTTTCCAGGTAATAGAACTGGGACGGTTACCGGGATTAGCTTACATTGACAAGTCATCCATAATGTGAGTGCTTTACGGAATTACCCACCAGATATTTTTGAATTTATTAGCAGGTGAATCGCGAAACGGTAAACTTTTGTGATTCATTGTCCTTGTTACCGCTGTTATTTTTATATTTATCGATAGTGGTATTTTGCTTAAAAACACGTACTTATTGATCCTGATAGAGAGATTTTCTACTACTATAATATAATACAAAGGATTGGCACAAATCACGACTTCCTCAGTTTTTCAATGAATTTTATTAGTATCCCACTTCTACGTATAGTTTAGGCGGTATTTTTTACAAGCTTAGCTTTGCGTCATTCATAATGCATAAGGTGTTTAGGAAACATTTTTAAACATTGATCTTACAAATAATATCAAATAATTTATTTTCGTGAGCTATAGGTATTTAGTTATTCATCTATTTTGGGTATGTGAATTATTGTTAATTATTGTCTCAAAATTTAAATCAATTATTAGCGAAACGCGAGGCAGTTTCAAGTAGTACCTAGCTAAGACATGGATAGATAAATTATGTAAGTAGGTATAGCTAAGTATGGTTCTGGCGTAAATATATACTAATATTATACTTAAATTTGAAAATAACTCAGTCTGTCTGTCTATCTGTCTGTCTGTCTCTTACCTTTTCACGCCTAAACGGCTGAACGGATCTCAATGAAATTTGACAGAGAGGTAAATGACATTTCGAGGACGGACATAAGCTACTTTAAAAGCGCGTGCGAAGCCGCGGGCAGCAGCTAGTTATGAATAAGCCATGATATTTTCTTGCTAGGAGTTGAATAAGTAGTTTTCATAACAGGCGACATATGCCTAGCCTGTGTGCAGTGCTTTGTCTTATTACGAGTAACTTATTATATTAGGTACGATACGTCTGTGCTTCGCAGATGCCTTAATAAAGAGTCAATCGAACAAACGAACGCATTATTCTATTTAGGTTCAATCGGCATTGAATCTATTTTTGCAACTACTGAATAAAAATAACGCGCTTTCTTAAAAATTTTCTATTCATCTCCAAGGTGTTGATTTACCAGTACCTATAAACAATAACTGTCAAGGAATAAAATAAAAATTGGAATAAAATTTGTTTAATAATTAGATAAGAAAGTTCCAAATGTATAATTTACATATCAGTTCAAAATTTAAGAATTAATTTGATAATAACAACCATAAGTGCTAGCATCAGTAATACGGCTCAGCTTTCTACCTCCCGTTATGATTCTAAAATGATATCATCAATACAAATCACAGATGCAGAAATAATAACTCTTTGAGTTCTATGTCCGTCAGCAAATCATTTTTTGATTCCCTACGCTAACATACTCGTATACCTACGATTATTGCATCACATCAGACCGTTGGAATCAAGAATCGCCTACGTGCGCCTGATGGGCCACCATCATCAATAAAATAATAATCGATTGTCCGTCGCTGCACTAGATTAACATTCTACTATTTTGAGTTTTGAAAAAATCTTTATATTACCACACACATTACATACATTAGCTGATATTTATTTCGTTTTCTAGCCTGACAGCTAACTGTCAGGCTAGAAAACAAACATCTCCTGGTTTAGCAATGTCTCAAAGATAATAACGGTTTGGATGACCAAACAACAGATGGCTGTTGTTTCGACTATTCACTTTGGCTTTGACATATGTACCTGCTCGCATATATCTAATGGACGATAATTATAAAATATCGATTACCTATAAAAATAAATAAACTTTAGGTACCTACCTAATTTTTTTTTTTATTTGTCTTACCAAGACTTTGTTTGAAATCAATGGTAATATTTAATGCACCTTGAAATGCAGGTGTCTATTCACTGCAAAGTGAAAGTAGCCTTAGAAAACGATAGATTCAAAACCGCAATAGGCACAGCAATAGATTGGATCTAAGAATCTATATAGATTCAAGGAAATAGGACTAAAGGTTTTTTTTGAAAGTATGAGGAGGATGCATGAAAGGGATAGACAAACCCCACAGAAGGGCAAAAACATCTATATCAAATAATCATTACAAATCCGTAAAACTGTAGGTAAAAGGTAAACTGTAGGCTCTTAAAATGCTGGAACGTTTCACACAGCATCATCTAGCCTAGCCCCATAGGTAGTTTTATAAAATCAAAGGATTGAAATTGAAGAATATTATAACAACAAGAAATACCAACAACTGTATTTAGTCCCAGTAATGACGGTCTCTTCGCATATTTTTGACTTCCTTTTTCATTATTTTCTCTAATGAATTATTCATCAGTTAGTATACAGTACCCTTTTCTTGGCTGTTTATTTTAGTCTAATATGCGAAACGATTATAGAGTTAGTGGTAAAATGCTGAATATAAACACCGTTGGCTCCCAAAATATATTTTAGACAAATCGTTTTGGATTCTTTGATCAGACTTTTCTCAACAGTGACCAGAACAAGCAATTGGCCGAAAATTCTGATACTAAATCATGCCAAATGCACTTTAAGTGGCATCCCGACGATAGTTTTAGGTTAGCACTTTGGCAATAGATATGAATATTACATTAATCATAGCACTGACGGCACGTTATTTACTGAAGACAAAATAGGGCACGACTAAGGCAGCGCGTGCACTACAAAAAGTGATTGCGGTCTCAGGGAGCTTTTATAACTGGATGCAACATTAATGCTGCTACCTCATTAAAGTTAATGCACCAGCCAGGAAGATGAGTACACAGAGAGAACAGGTTTAAAGAACTGTCATGACATTAATGGATAACCTTGAATTTAATTTGCTTTCGATAATTATATAGGAGAAAGTTTTCGAATTCGTAAACATTTTTAAATGATGATGCAGCCATGTTTATGTTGGCTGTTTCAGTAGAGTAGATAATGATTGAAACGATTAATGAACAACGCAATAACCGCCATCAATGAAATGATTGTCGTTTTATGTAACAGATCTCAATGAGCTCACGTTAGCTTTTGTCATTTTATTGATCACCATGACTACAGATCAATGAGCAAAATTGTTCATGAACCAGAATAGTAATTTAATGAAGGTCAAAGTTTGAATCAACAACATTCGTATTTGATACGTGTTATGTTAAATGTGAACGTGCAACTAGGTATCATCGATAGAAAAAGAAAGTGAAACATCGAACATTCAAGTCATTCGAGTAGGTATATGAATAATAGTTTGTCCGACCCAGAAATATACACGAGTAGCCTCGTTATTTGCATTGAAATTTTACATTTGCAACCTTCCATACTTCTCACGTTTGAGTCGTTGACAGTATGAAGGTGCTCGCTACAGGATGATTTTACTACTCTTATTATTTCATTCCAAGTAGTTCGTGTCCGCACCTGCGTATCTTATTTTAGAATGGGCTCGGCCGTGGGGATAGTCACAAGGTGATTCTAGATTATTTTCATATTCTGGGTCACTACTTACTAGTTGTGTTTTGTCTCAGGGACGTGCGTATTCCTACCAGGGTCGCTTTTGCATCTCTAATGTGACAATTAACATTTAATAAACTTGTCTCTATAGTTGCTCTGTGGACCGAATTCCATTCTACTCGTATGTTTGTTTCACCGTCGGATAACAAAATATGTTAGTCAAAATAGAATCCCAGCTTCTGGCCAGAACTCGTACATAGCGACTGTTTTATTTAAATGATCTACTGTTTGGTTTGTTATCGATGAAGTATTCAATAAATCAATTAGCGATACCAAAGCACTCGCGTCTTTAGCTTGAGAAACGATTCAACAACGTCGTGCTAGAGGTTTTACTTTCCCTTGTAAGTCATAATAAGGGCTATAAATTATTCGGAACTTTCTTCAGTCGTAAATATGACGACCAATGTTTATCTCACGTGCCTTTTAAGCGGATACCAAATATCGGCTAACAAATTGATGGAATTGCTAATACGAATGTGGCACCTCCTCAGCCAATACAAAACTACATATTGTAGGTCATGCGGATGCGGTCAAGTATAATTTTGCCGTCATGTGCCAAGATGCGGTTTGTAAGATGATTCATACGTTACGATCTGAGAATGCAGTTTGGGCACTTTAATATTTCGCAAAGATATTCGCTAGCGTTGCCACGACCCTAAAAAACAGCGAATTACGTATATTTATTATAGGTATATTTTAGTTTCGCATTTATTATAATTATTTAATAGTAAGGGTTGTACAATGAAATCTTAATATAAATCTTACTTGCGGTAACAATCCCGGTAAAAGCAAATATGAACCTAAAAGTAGCCGGAGGTTTGAGCCCTCGTGTCTAAATACAAGTTTAATGTAAACTTAGTTAGAGCGAGGTGTCACTATCTTTGACACTTATAGGTTCACTACAAGTATGTGTGTACTAAAAATCTGTACCTAGTCATTAGGATTTATTGATAAAATAGTCTAGGTATAAGTACCCATAGTATATTCTACCTGTACCATTTGTGAATAAATATCTTTATTATTATTATTATAGGCATAAACAGAGAATGACTAAGAATAAACACCGTAAAGTAACGTACCGATTGAGAATATGTTGGCTTCAATATTTCTTTTAGGTTTCCGCCTACTTCGTCTGTGAACTGTTCAACAATGCCATTACCTACATACGAGTATATATCTGTCGATCTTTGCTATGATTTAATAGAGCTCAGATTAACATACTCTTGTAATTTTCTCAACTAATTTCCTCTCAGATCTGAAAATTATAATCAATTGATGACGCATTACAATTGTTGTTCTTTGAAGTAATTGTCCATCAATAGTAGAATGGACTATGGTCACGCAACCTTTATTGAATAGAATGGTTAGTAGTATCGTAGGAAACTTTAGTTCTATTTATCAGGTAAACATGGCCTTGGAGTTACCTCCGGAACAAATCGCTTGTAGGAATTAGTAAATTAAACATAGGAGAGTCGCGTTGCAAACCGACTGTTGCAGTTAAACCGTCCCATAAAGTGTTTTGTTTCATTTTAATTTAACAATAACATGAAATAGAGTTCAGTTAACGACAGTTGATTCATAACAACATTGATACATGTTCATTTTAAATTAACAAAGCTGATGTAGTTGGTAACAAAACATATCAGCAACAGGAAATGTCTCGATCACTGTCATAGGGTAATTTGTTGACGCTGATTTTATTTATTGTATGTACATTAAGTTGTATGCACGCCTACTATTTATTTATTTACTGCCAACTTCATAAGGAGATTGTCAATTTCGAGAATAAGATATATTTAGACAAAGATTTTAGCAGCCTACTACGTTCCGGAACGTGGGCTGCTACGGTCTTACCGAGCATTGGTTATGATTAAAATGGTTTCAAGAATGTATGGAAAGCTAAAGTAACACCAAAAATATTTTTTTGCTAATCGACATTTTCACCAACAGCACCCGTAATTTGCAAAAGGCTAACACAAGGGTGTTAAGTCAAAATCTCCGAACAGTTTCCATCTTATTCAATGCAGACAAAGTTCAAAATACATTTCAACAGTTGTCGTAATGTAACCCACTTGCGAATTCGGTTTGGGCATAGAAGGGTCGAACCCTCGTTTCGCTCCCCCACCTGATAGCAACTGCAGTATTGATTAACAGTACTTTTACGCAGCGAATTGTACTTCCGATGCTATGAGTAGGCCGAAATTGAATTATCAATTATATATAAAAATAAAACCAGCTAAGTGCGATTTGACTCACACACGGAGGGTTCCGTACCATCGTCTATAACTATTTCGCAAAAGGAATCCTAAAAAACAATTTTTTTGTAAAAGCAAAAAGCCAACATGATGCGGTCCCGTCCAAGTACTGACCACGCCCGACGTTGCTTAACTTTGTGGATTGATAGGTACTCAACTTGGTATGGACGTACCCCTTAATTATTACATTTATTTTATTTCTTGTTATAACGGCAATAGTTATACACACCCTGTAAACATTTTAGCTCGTAATAGGTACCTACACTCCAACCATAGGTACGGCTCTTGAACTACGGTTCAAGAGCCCTGACAAAAGTAGTACAAAAATAGCCCAAAAAAGTTTTTTTATATGGGAGCCCCCCTTTAATTTTAATATTTATTTTAATTTTATTTTTTGTTGTAGTAACGGCAAGATAAATACACATTTTGTGATAATTTCAACTGTCTACCTTTTACGGTTCATGAGATACACCGCTGACAGACGGACAGACAGCGGAGGCTCAGTAATAGGGTCCCGTTTTAATCCTTCGGGTACGGCATCCTACCTAAACTTAACTAAGGTTGTGTCAAACTAACATTTCTAAGTACAAGCACCCAACATTCTAATGGCCATACATAATATGGAATAGAACTCGTTACAATAACATAAAACAACGCGTTTATCAATGTCCCATCTTCTTTTCCAGACCTTCACAGCATGGTGCAACAGTCACCTGAGGAAGGCCGGCACAGGCATCGAGAACATCGACGAGGATTTCCGCAATGGCCTGAAGCTGATGCTACTGCTGGAGGTCATCTCCGGCGAAACACTGCCCAAACCTGACCGGGGCAAGATGCGCTTCCACAAGATCGCCAACGTCAATAAGGCTTTGGACTTCATTGCCTCCAAAGGTAAACGTGCCAAATTGAATCTCTTAAGACAATGGTGGTCTTTTAGACCTTTGAATTCAGATACATTGTCAGACACAACGTCACTATGGTGAAATTGTGGCCAAATGAATGTATATCTAGCCAGCTAAAGAAAGAGCCTTTTTTTCAAGAATTGAAGTTATATCAAAACATACGAACAAAATCAAATACCTACTTGTGTGTTATCAATTATCATCAAACAAAAATAACATTAGACCAAGTATTTTTTTTAAGAGTTCTTATTTTTTTATAATTTTCCTGCTCTG